>JAZGTN010000105.1:1291765-2583531 GCA_037783415.1 Leptasterias polaris
GACCCTGGGAATGGTGTGTCAATGTCAGTATGTCAGTCATCTTTTAGTGTAAAATGACGCTCATTGAGTCGACAAATTTACGCACCATGGCTTATTTTTTGACTCGCCATTTCTTGATGAGGGACGCACAAAAGACGCATGTCGCTGCTGCTAGTGGAAACACAACATTGCTGGTTAAAAGAATAGTGCGGCGAGAGCGATCTGCTCAAGAGTAAGAGGTTATAATTTTGCACGATTTATAACCGGAAAGAGGTGGGATATTAAAGTGCAACGCGCGTCATTCAACCCTGGAAAAGCGAGTTGTGTTTTTTCCTAAGTATTGTTGTATGGAACATGGAGGAGAGAGCCAGACTAAGGCCCTTTTTCAAAACCACGGCTTCTGCTTGGTTTCGGGATTAGGTTACATTAGTCATTTTTAAAACATGCATTTTTAGAATGTTAGTGAAACGTTACATGGTGCGACAGCAGTGTGGCAGTGGTCAGAGTAGGATATTATGTTCATGAGAATTAAATTGGTGTTCTCATGATATTTAAATTTCAAGGGTTGAACAAGGAAAAATTGACTAGAGCGGGATTTGAACCAACGACCTCCGGATTGACGTGCCGGCGCTCTACCAACTGAGCTGTCTAGCCCTATGATGGCGGTCTCCCTATTTTGTCAATATCCTTGTGGTTTGTTATTTGATATTTAAATTTATAAGAAGTATTTGGCTTCTTTTATTTGTTTATTTGTTTTGTCAATTGTCAAGGAATAGTTGGTTGATTTACGGGCCGTACCCATCTGTTTACTGTCCACCCGAAACACAAATTTATCAGTATACATTTTCGCAGAAGCCTGAAATTTGTCCGTGGACATTGATGGATCATGATACTTGCATGTACCAGAATTTTTGAAGGAACCAAAGCTTGATTTTGAGGCACCTCTCAGTCAATTTATGTTAACAGCCATGACGCAGCCATGACGCACCATTCCTGGGGGTCATGTAGTCTGTCTTGTGTTTATGTGCCTGAGTGTTGTACATTTAAAAAAAGTAAGACGTGTATGATGTACATACTACATTATACATAGTACATGCCCTTACCTGCTTGCACAGCTGTAACCAAATGCTTATGAAAGTTCTACGCTTTCATAGTTCAGTTAATTATGTAAGCCTTTTTGTCCAAAAAAATCAGATGATAAACACTGATTAACTTGCCAGTGGTTCATCATGGCCTATTAGGAATATGGTACCGAAGCAAGGATTTGTGTTCATGAAATACCTTGAGAGAGAAAGAGAGTGATGGGGGAGGTGCTTATTGTACATGTAGGTCTACATGCACTTAAATCCATATACTCTAGTGCTGAAAGATCAGGTGCCTGTTCTGTGTGACTCATGTGGGTGTCTGAACATGGGGGTTGTAGGTGTTAGAAATCTATTTAACGCTGTGATCATTTTGATAAGTCTATGTGGAATACGACTGGGTCTACTTCTCGATGACATGTACGTGTAGGAATTGCACGTGAATGCTCAGAGTGACTGGATTACGACTACGAGGCTTTTAGTTTTAGTTGCGATGCTAAGCCCACAATTCTAGTAAGATGTTCATTAAGTAACGTCATATTTTCCTCAAATATTTTTTTCCAGCTTCTGAACAATGAAGAAACAATATATCTATATTGGATATTTGGTTTCAACATGCATCTGGTGACAAGAGGATGTCAATAAAGTGACTGGATACAAACCTTATCAAGTTTTAAATGTCTTATTTGTAAAGGTAAAGACAAACAGAGGAACACGTTTTGGAAGTTGCAGTCTACCCTATACATGACAAATCACATGCACATAATTTACAATGTATTCACAAAAATTTGCAAACCTTATTGTAAAGCATGCAGTAAAAAAAAATATTCACAGCTTTCTTACTACAAGTGTGGTCTATACATTGCACCCAATGTACTGTCCACTTCAGGGTGCATGTGTACATGTACATGTACAGTGCATCTGTTTGTAGCATGTCATTATAATTGTATGCTCATGTTATGAGCATGTTCGCATGTTTACATGTTAACATGCGTGTATGTACAATACTCCCACACCCACCCAAGCCCACCTACATGTACATGTACCCCTTGCTCCTATATGTTTCTGTAATGTGAAATGTCCATTGCTGCCATGGTTAATTTACATTTCTGGGAATTTGTAAAACAGTAAGGATGACTACATGTACTACTGACTGTACATGGATGTAGATGAATTGTACATGTACATAATCCTTCAATGTAGTAGCTAGATCAAGGCGCCTTGCAACATTATCCCTGTTCATCTGACATACTCTTATAATTTCTCCAGCTTTCTCAACTCCCTGGGGAGCATACAACTAGCAAAAAGGGGTTAATCCAACACAATACCGTCTCAGCCCTCTTATGTTCCCAGTTATACGCCTGGGTTAAGAGAAGCAATTATGGTTTAAGTGCCTTGCTCAAGGACACAAAAGTGCCATGACTGGGAATCGAACCCCACACTTTGATGATTCAGCTATCAGAACTTGAGTCTGATACAGTAGACCGCTTGGCCAATGACACACCACATATGAAAAATATAGAGTTATTTACTTTTAGGGGTTATGTTAATACAACTTGAATCATGCCTGGCTGCATTGTTGAGAAGATCCCAGGCTGAGTCATTGCCAGTGACTTGAGTCAGCTTCAGTACACACTTTGGATACATGTCATTTTGGAGTCCCTGTACTGTGCATTTTATGAACATGTAGAATAACCTAACATGCATTACATGTCAGGCGGTCAGGTTGGTGTAGTGGTATCTTGCCTCGCCTTCCACCTATGGGACCCCGGTTCGAATCCCACCTGGGGCACTATGTGGATTGGGTTTTCAGTCCCTGCCTGATCGCGTGGGTTTTCCCTGGAATAATTCTCTGGGGTTTTCCTCCCACATCTAAAACTGAAACTTCCTTCATTGTCTTCTCTTCACTCTATACCATCCTGTTATTGGCGACTTGATCGCTGTTGGATTTGGTTAATAAATAAATAAATAAAACATGTAAGCTTGGCTGTACATTTTAATCAGTTATGGCTTTTTATGCTTAGCTCACTTTGTAACTCATACTGTGTAATGTATACAAGAATGTTCTATACATGTACAAGCTATACTGTGCATAGCAGTGTAATTGACCAGCTAAAGGTAACTGATTACTTATTCATCATCAGCTTTCAGTTTGATCTTCTTACATGATGCTTGATATTATCAGTATTACTATTATACATCGATGTTTGTTCAGATAGAAACAAAAATGCAGACCAAGGGGGAATTCCCCAAAGGTTGGTCCCTAATTTGGTTTTATGACCCACACAGGCACATGACAGTACTTAATGACTTTCCCCATGACCCCCATATAGAATGACTTGTGGTTAACCTCATTGGATTTTCATTGAAACTGACTATGTACATGTAGGTGCTTTCATTATGTGACTCATTGGATGATGGACCCCCCTCCCCCCCTCTCCCCTCACTGAATTCAATACTGTTCGCTCAACTGACTTAAAGGGAAAGTACGTATGGCATTGGTGTTGGGAAGTGTAAACTGCCGGCATGATACATGTATTCTTCCTAGTTTAGTCTGATTTCTGATTTGTTTGCCCTTGTGAAAAATCAGACAAACTGTGTTTAAATAGCCTGAAAGGTCTATTATTGCCATACCATGTATAGGTCAGTCCTTGTACTCATTAAAATCTTTCCGACTTTTTTTCCCAAGGACCAAAATGTCATGCAGAAATTGATTCCTAGGAAAATTTCATCAGATTTGGTGGTCATGTTTCGGTGCCCAAAAAAAGGAAGAGTAGTTTCCTATTTTTTTTGTCAGGGATTTTGTTTGCATTTGAGCACGTTCACCCGGGCGCGGGCTTGTATTGGACTGTGACAATCACATTGAGTAAAGGTGTATTGGAGACGATGGTGTCTTTTTCATTTAAAAATGGGGATGATGTAATATTTGTTGAAATAATAATACTGTATTTGTACTGAGGTCCTCCATGGAAAGCAGTGCTGGGCGCTGATCAGCATTTACCCTCATTAACGATGACGTAAATCATTTTTGGATCGTTCTGATTCTATTTCCTTGACTTTGACAGTGGTTCAGACAAATACATTCTATGGAGGATTGTTACTGGTGCTGGTATTAACTTGGGATAAGTCATCCTGAAACATTATTTCTGTCCAAAAAATACTTTTTCAAGAAAATCGTGTGTAAATTTGGTCTTATTTTTATTGCCTTGCAAAACAATGTAGAAGCCAAAAATGTTTAGCCCCCGCCCCAAGAAACATGTAACAGCAGGCCTTTTATTATACACACATACACACGCATAAATTATATGCTGTTTTCATAATAATGTATTGTATAATGTAAGCTTAAAGGTTTTTAAATAATAATTCCAGAATAAAAACCTTGAAGGAATTGTTATTCTTCCCGCTGTGTTTTCATTACATGCATTAGCTTTTGTCATGGTCTTTATGGCCTTTGAAATTTTCTAAAAGAGACAGTGTAAGTTTTGTCATGGCAGTGCTCTTGACCAAGGACAAATTCTTGAAGACTTATGTATAGTAACTTCATGGCCTAACACAGCCTGCAAAATGTGCATCTACATGTACTTGTACTGTATAATGGAAAGCATTTACATATGTACATGTGGTGCAGAGGATTTGAAAAACTTAAAGGTGGGTCATACAATGTAGATTGGTAAATACTCCACAAATTTATGACTTTAAAAACTTACTTGGTGAGAAGCACTGAAGCTGTTGATAGTATCAACCTTCAAAGTAATATGCTTTAGAATAATTTTCACCCCAAAACATTTGGTGTCAATTCGTGAATGCTGTGGCTGGAGATTCGGTTGGTATCCGCTGGGGTCACCTCGCTAAATGTGGATGGATTTAATGTTTTTGTGAAAATGCGGTGACAATTTGTTCTTCTGTTTTCTCAGCAAGCAGACACTGGATTCAGCTGAAACTTTCACAAGTACTGGCTTGTGTTGTATTTTTCTTTATACTTTTGCCTGTAAATTAGCATTACGTTGACAAAAACCAATCTATAACACTACCTTTAACTTGGTGGGGAAAATGATGTGTGAAGTTAAGTTTACATTGCCACCATGGAAATAATGTATCATTTTCAATGTCTGAACACATACTGGTACGCATTTTACAAGTAGGTCTGTACAATCATAGAGCAATAGCACTGCGTACTAATGGTAAAAATGGAAGCTCAGTACCTCAGACAACATGTCCGAATTCACAAATGTACGCACGCGTGCACATGTCCAAGCTTTATGGTTACTCGCAAGAATATACTACTACGGTCTGTCGCGCCGATGCGGTGATCACGTGAGAGCTACATGTAGTGGTGGAATGTTTGTCTGACTTAAGGGTAATTTGAGCAAAATTGTACATATTTTGTATGTTTGAAGGTTGACACATTGTCTTGGTTTAATTTATGTATTTTTCCTTGATGACTAGTCTTAAATTTTTTGCTAAAAGTGAACCCTGGTAACAACACAATAATGTGATGTTCTAGGTATGATAAATTTATCCGTTTGAAAAACGCAATTTCTATAATAACTCTCCCATCAAAGTTTGAACATGAAACACAATTTACATCGAATATAACAAAAATCTAAGACGTCTGTTTTCTTCTTTGTGCCTTTCCTGAGCAACATCAATAGTCCCTTCCTTAAAAGGAAGAAAGGTAAGGGGTCATATGCAGAACATGCAGCTGTTTTTATCTGGCTAAATCATCTGCCCTTGTCATTGATTTTAGATGGAATGCAAAAATTACTGAGAGATTTTTCATGTACACATGTACACATTTGGGTCGTTCAGATAAAGTTAAGGTGGTACACCCATGGTTGCTGTACTGGTAGTGGTAGGTCTAAGTTTTTTTACATGAAATGCGTTACCTGTAAACCATGACTGAACATTCACAAAACATGGTTTTCAAACCAACCAGCTTGTTTTTTTCGATGGCCCTTTTCAAAACTCGACTTTAGCTTAGGCTCCGACAGTTATTTTGAAAACATGCTTCTAACAGGAACCTAAGCCAAAGGCGAAGCCATAGCCAAAGCCATGGTTTGGAAAAAGGCCTTCATGTATGATGTATCTGGGACCTTGAATAAGGGGCGGAACAAATTAGGGGAAAAGAGGGAACTCCTAAAGGGAAAGCACAATCCCTCATAGCGTGATGGGAGAATTTGTTAGCGGTTAAAAATTAAATCGGGAAAGGTGCGTTGGTTGTTTTAAAACTTTTAGTATTAATTGATATTTTTTAAATATTGTTTGCTCTTCTGTCTTGTAATTTAGCCTGCTGGGTGCAATAAACAGATTATTTAAATAAACCATTAATAATAACAACAAGGAACTTACACATTGTACTTGTAGAGTGTGTACATGTTGAACAAGATGGACATTGTACTTGATAACAAAAATACCTACAATTTTTGTTTTTTGTTTAAATGTATGCCAAGTTTTTAGTTTCTGCTGTGGTATGTTCCAGTTAAAAGTCCCCAAGTAATAACCAACAAGGAAAACTGACTGCGTAAATTTTAAATAACTTTGGGTTGAATAAAGACAAATTGACTAGAGTGTTCTACCAACTGAGTCTTCAATAGGAAACATAAGTCTTATTCACCAAGCATTGTGCATGTAATCAGGTTGTCCCTCACTTTAAGTTGGAGCTGACTCCTTCCACTTCTCTTAATTAAATCAAGGTCTTTGGTTGGGTCTTTGGTTTGATTGTCAACACCCATGACATTTTCCAGTCCAAACAACAGTTAAAAGATTATCCCCAGATTATCTCATTGAGCTGACCAGCACTCATTGTACAGTTATATTATGATGGTAATCCACAAGCCTGCCCTGGGACAGCCATGATTGTCTGCTTATGTTAGCAGTCTGCCCTGTTCCCTGGTTAAGTGTACAAGCATTGATATGTAAATGAGCAAATTGGTAGGCAACAATAACATGTGGAGAGAGAACAGCTATTTGCTATTGACCAAGAAAACATGTTCATTATAAGCAGTGTATGTACAATGTGCATTACATCATTGTATATTGGGTAATTGTTAGTCCTATTATGTACATTTTCATGTACATGTAGCAAGAGGCTTGTAATGTGTACATTTAGGGGGATGAAAATTCATGTGTTTTAAAGGGAATGTTGAATGTATGACGTGGTTTATTATTGCAGCAGACGATACCATGCAGTTCATCAGTTTTCAACATGTGATACAGTGTATGACAAGCTCCATCGAGGTGTTACTTTCATTTGGCAGTTTTGAATACCTCTTAAAATCATATAATTGTTTATTTTAATAACGATACTAAATACTTGTTGTAGAGCAAATAACCCTTGTGCATTATCCTTGTACATGTACATGTAGATCTACATGTACGTATACTTGTTTGTATACACCCGTTCATTGAACCACTACAGAAGACACAGCATAATCAGAACTACTGGCGATTTCTTTACATTTACCTGTTGATCAAAATATTTGAAAAAAGTGTTCAGGGCAAAATGGGCAAAGGAGAATGATAAGATACTGCATTTAAAGTAGGGTCCAAATAACCTCTCAACGAATTACTTCAAGACTCTCATGAAATTTATAACCCATATCCAGTCACCACAAGAAATTGAAGAGAGTTTTTTTATATTTTTTAAAAGAACCCAACGCGATACCACAAGCAAACCACAAGCAAACCGGACACTGCACCATGAGCGAATTGCATATATCGGCTTTAAGTGCCGTGCCAGCACAGGCGTAAATTAGTTTTTCCTCAGATGTCATCTGGTGCAGATAGCGTCAAGCGAACGGTCAGCCAGGAGACAGTTCCGTGCATCTGCTGAGCCTCATGAATATGCATGACCATGCTCGTAGCCGTACCATGGGAGCCTGGTTACTTCCGTCTAGCTTTCAGTGGAAGGAATCTTTACTCTGCCATCTTGGGGCTGAGAACACAGGGTGTTTCAGAATGAAATTCTTGCACCTAATTTATGGAAAGTCTGTCTACATGCTGTTAAGATGGTTATTATTACGTAGATAGTAAAGATGGTTATTATTACGTAGATAGTAAAGATAGTCCTCTACATAAATGTGTGTCATCTACTGATCTACAAATAAACTTGATTAATTCTTGCCAAGAGTTCAGCTAAGAACTGTCTGAGACTGCTCCCACAAACTTAAAGTAAATGTAATTTTCAGGTTTGGCAGAATTAAAGCCTTAATTCACAGGCTTTGACCTAGTTTATGTGTTAGAGGTTCCTTTGTAGTCACAAGACTGAGATGCCTTTATTCATGTTGTTTCTAATGCCATCGAGAAAGAGTACATTTGTGTTAATCACCGTGCTATAACGCCATGGCGTAATTCAGTGCTAAGAACATTCAGTTCATTTTGATAAAAAATATTAGTTCTGGATGTGTGAAGCTTGTTGATACTTTAATTTGGAAATGTTTTTCCTTTTTTTCCCCGGCAATAGACTGTGCAAGTCTCGCGCGTATCCGAACGAGAAAACACGTCAAACGAAGAACATTTTTATTTCTGAAATCAAATCTTTGTATTAAATTATATATTATGACAAAATCTGAACAACAAAAATAAATCATTACAATTTTATGAAATTAGTTTTAGCTTTTGAAAAAATACGCCAAAGTGTGTTAATTGTTATTAAAAACAAATTACAACTCTGGGACAAGGATGCTTTTTTGATGTTAACTTTTTAGAAACCCCTTACGCGGATTCGTGATGGTCAAACAGGTTTAAAATTGACCCGTATCGCAATTTAAAGAGGATGCTGACGCCTCTACACCATAGAATGCAATGAAAAGGGTTTGCTTTGCAATTACAGCATCTGGCGATAATAATTGCGCATCCAAAACAAGCTTTTCGTAAGTTTTATGATCGGAGGTGAGCACAAAATTATTCATTTTTTGCAATAACCGGAAGCTGAGGTCAAGTTCAATTCTCGGGTTTTCTTCGTTATATTGTTGAATTGGTTTTACTTTCATATTTTGTTATCACTTAGTATTACATTCCCAACAACATGTATAATTTTCTAGGTCATAAACTATGTTAAACTAAAATAATTGACGAAACAAAATCTCGCCCACGTAAAACTCCATATGGTTGGGACCACTATGGTCCCGGAAGTTCGCATGCGTGCGAGACTTGCACAGTGTATGGCTGAATAAATTTGTCAGTCAGCATTGTGGGAAACACCGCGTTCACACTTGATCCTGCTAGGAGGATCAAAGGAGGATCAGATCCCGAAAGCGAGATCAAGCATTTTTGTGCCACGTTCACACTTGAGTGTGATCGCGCATTGATCTCGCATCGTTAAACGGAAGTTCAGTTCAGCTGACGGCAAAGGTTACTGTGCGAGGTCATTGATTGTGCGCGCGCATGTTGTTTTGTTCGTTGTGTCGCGCCATTTTTTAATTTGGTGTACATGTGTAACTAAACGATACGGCGACACACGTACGTTGCAGTTTCCGTTATCTATGTGAACAAGCATTATTCTCCTTCTTCTCGAGGTATTTTTTTCTTGATTTACGATGGAAGATGTCTTCAATTTCTTAGCAGTTATTCTGCCATTAGTTTTGGCCCAACTACATCGTCGACCAGTGTCATGCGGTTATGGGGCCGGGGACCAGTTCACGATAGAGTGCACATGCACACACAATGCATATTGTACAATAAATCCCCCATGTACATGACACAGCATTGGCCGGCCACGGACGATGACGACAAGTAGGCAAAGCGTTGTTTACAATTTCTTGTTTCGCGTTTTTTTTTTTTATGACCTGACACACCGGATGTGAGCAGCTTAAATTGCAGGATCTGATCTCGATCTGCGTTCACACTTGTTTTTTGATCGCCTTTGCGGGATCTGATCCTCCTTTGATCTCGCAATAAAGGGAGATCAAAAAGGAGGATCTGATCCTGATCCTGATCGCGTTCACACTAGCCGGTGATCTCCCTTTGATCGCCCTTTCGAGATCAGATCCTCCTTTGATCCTCCTAGCAGGATCAAGTGTGAACGCGGTGAAAGACAAGTGCGTGAAGGCCATCTGTAATGATGAATGTTTAATCAGTTTGTATTGTCAGCCGCGAAAAAACGGTTTCTCCGCAGTCATTAGTGTGTTGAAAGATAACCATATGGAGACTGCGTTCATGATGCGTTTGTGTTTTCAGTTCACTGTGTGGGAACTCGCATAGAACTAAATCACGAAAACAGCAGGTGAATGTTCTAACAAGTACGGATGCTCCTTTGATACAGTGGCATCAACCATGCAGGAAGGTACGCATCAACTGAAGCCCAACATTTTCCTTGGTACACGTACGTGTCACACCCTTGTTTTTCATTCCATCAGATGAACTCTGAGTCTCTGACCTAGATTTATATGAAAGTACCTGCACATTGATCTGTACCTGTACATGAAACTAAAACACACACATAATAACAAACTAATGCAAAGGATATAAAAAAAGACAAATTAAATTAGAAATCATTTATGATTTTCATACAAAATACAAGTATTTTTACAACATGCAATACTTAAGTCAACCATCAGGGCTTGAGTTTGGGGGCAATATTCACTAGACTGCAGGGCTTGTACCTCAAAATGTTTACTTGACCAGAATATATTTTACAAGACCAAAATGAGTTGAACAAGCACTAAGAGAAGATCTATCTCATTTGTCTCTCTCATGCCTGAACATGTGTACTTCGACACTCAACAGAATGGAAAGATATGTATCAGACTTATATAGTCAAACAAAATTCACAAAGATATTATACACCTATCAATTGTATGACGCACTATGAGACCCCCGGGGATGGTGCGTCAAGTTTGCGTCTTTACTCTCGGAAAAAGTGACTGTGGGTACGTCAAGTCCAATAGTGGTCAGTCAAAAAAATCTTCGAGCGGTGCGTCGAGGTACGTCATGGTCCGTCGATGTCCATTTCAACATTTATTTTGTTTATTTAGTGGAGAATAAAAATGCACCTACCCTCCCCGCCTGTGTAAAATGATGTTGGTATTATTTTGTTAACATTTATGTTGCCCGAGGGTCGGGAATTTACCGCCCGAAAGTCAGCGATCACCACATGCCAGCTCAGACGGCCGTTTATTTTCCACACTGCACATAGCAAGCCTTTTGCCCAAGCCCAATACACATGTGCATCATGGCGTGGTGGTTTTGTCATCCTCGGCCCCGTGGTATATTATATCTCTCACACGCACGATAGTGGGGGTCGATTGTCGAGTCATAGATGGATACGAGGTAAGCCTGTGACCATACGTTTAATTTACTATCCGTTTCAAACTTTTCTAAACGGTTAACCGTTTGTCGGCGGCAAGTGAATTTGTTCTAAAATACACGAACAACAAAGACGATGTATAAGGAAGCCCAAATGTTTTGACAATTAACATCGAGACTGTACATGTACCTGTGTCAGTGTATTTTGTAAATCCTTGTTGTTTCATGTTGTTTCCAAAAATTTACCGACCGAGAGATAATCCTTCACGATCTTTATAAGCACAACATCCCGCAGAGTCGAAGTCGTGTGAATATCCCCCATCACTTCCGTGTGTATTTGAGTTTGACAAACGAAAACTGCAGTATTGCTCACGCACGTGTAAAAACATCTCTGACCACGCAGTTATTTCTCACCAAGGGAATTTCCCTTGCCTTATCGCTCCCACAGCTACACGCCATTCCTTCGCCCCCTAACTATAAAAGTTTACCACGTTAGGTAGAGCAAGCACATCCGCGGGATCGCGGTGATGAATACAGCACTGTGAGAAGCACTACGTCATAAATAATTATTCACGCGATCGGCCAATCGGAAAGCGGCCAGTCATTACCAGTTATTACGAGGATGTGTGTTATTTAGTCACATGTAATTCATGGCGCGGTGGTTTTGTCAACCTCTGCCCCGTGGTATATTATATCTCTCACATGCACGATACTGGGGGTCGATCGTCGAGTCATGGATGGATACGAAGATGCATTATTTAGTAGACTGGTTCCCTCTCTATTATTTCGTGTGTTTGATAGCTAGTGCGTTGGGAACCGCACGTCTCGAAGATCAAGTAGTACATTCTCGCCTCGTGCATACACTTGCCATGTATTTTCAGCATGTGTGCCGGGAAACTCGTACATACAAGGTTGAAATACTTGGTATTCACTGCGCGTGCATCGTTTGCAGCATAGCAAGGAATTAGCAGCGTAGCGTCGATTTGTCCGTCGGTGGTGCGTTGTTATCCGCGAATGGTGAGTCAAAAAATGGTTCGGAAGACCGTCCAAATCTGCAACAAGTGTGTCAATTTTTCGACTCAGGGTGGGTCTTTGGACACGCAAATCCGACCCCACATATGGACAGTGACGCACCATCCCCGGGGGTCTGATAGTGCGTCATACAATTGATAGGTGTATTACACAATGAGGTAGCCTATTATTATTCAAAAGCACAAGACCACTGCACTTGTCTGGTCAAGAGTTTACTGGCCAGATGCTAAAATCACTGGGCTCTGGCCTGTGGTCTACATGTAGTGTTAACTTTGAGCCCTCCCATACTTGGGATATTAGGGCATGCGCTTATTACCATAAAGAAGTTATGCACATGGTACTGTGTGGACAAAGCAAACCAAAGTATTTAAAAACTTCCGAAATTGCGAGATTATCACATGCTCGTCTAAAAACACAACAGCCTCAAAACAAATTGAGGCATCTGTCAAGTAATATTTACGAGTGAATTTCAGTCTGGCTGCAATGTTCAAATTGACAACAGTTTTGCCAAATTAGACATTGCCTTCCTATATAAGAGCTGAGAAAGGTAAATGCCCTGCCGGAAAAAATCTCCAGTGATTTCCTGAGTTGGTAAGGTGAGATTGTCGCCCAGGGCATTTTCATCCAACTTATATCATGATGTTCAATCACGTCGTAAAATAAGTGAATGTATAAAGGAATATTACTTATGAAACCATTCATAAATTGAATTTTGTGTAAAGGGAAACATAGCAAGCATTAAAAAAAAAAAAAAATAATAATCTTCAGCGAATGGGTTATAAAAGAATTTTCATGTACTTTTTCGAGGGGAAATTGTTGTTGTCGCTTTGTGTTTTTCTGAAGAAGGGTTTCAATTTTGACCCCTGGTGTATGATCAGTGAACACTAACTACATGGTGCCATCTTTGCTGGTGTTGTCAGTTTATTATAAATAGTTGGTGTAGGGTATGGCTATAAATGGAAGCCAGATTCTTTGTTGTAAATGGTGTACAGCAGTTTACTATGACTCTTACTCATACATGTAGGTGTTCTTTATACATAAGGAAACAAACTCACTCACTTTATGTTCGAATACGCATCAGACTTAGACGGTCTGTTATCCATCTAAACATGTATGTACATGTATGTACCTGCATGTACCTGCAATTGTCTGTTTTTGTTTATTTTTTATTTTAAAAATATTTTACCCAGGTCTTTCACAAACATTTCTTGTGGAGTAAACATTAAGCTGAAATGTATCAGGTTTTCCTTGAAAATCCATTACTTTGGGGAAGTTTGACATGCACCTTATTTAATCCTTTCTTTGTAAGTGAAAACGACTTCACCCGATATGTATGTATTACAATACATGCTTCAGGATGACACTAAATCCACTGAGGCCACTGCTTTTGTTGGCCTGGACTTTGTGCATACTTGGTACTCCATGAACGAATCCCATTTTAGAAATGGAAATACCCTTTTCTTAGAAAAGTGGCCCTGCTCTAACAAGAATGAAATTTAGACCTGACGTAACTTTGGGGTCTTAAAAAGGGTGTGTACAACATTGGTAAGATTGAAAATTTAAATGTTCACAGGTTTGCACATGACTTACATGATATAAAGATGGTCATGGTGGAAAACTTCCCTTGAAATATTTTTGCTTGAAAAGCTATAGTTTTTAGGAAATGAGTAAAACAATTAGTCTTTATCACTGGTGATAACATCCGACGTTTGAAAACAGTGAAAAACCTACAATGGGGTTTTTCACTGTTTTCTCATGACTCTGAAGGCCGATTTAGCTGAAACTTTTCACAGGTTTGTTATTTCATGTATATGTTGGGTCACATCAAGTGTAGATGCTGGTCCTTGACAAAAATACCAATGTTGTCCATCATCATGAAGGAGTCTATGTGACCTCAAACTTTAATCCAGTTCAGTCCCGTCGGATCATCTATTCTACCAGGTTGATGTTGTCCATGGCCCAGTTTCTTTAAGCTGTTCAGCAGAAAATGCTGCTTATGAAATTACTTTGCTAAGCAAAAAATGAGTGGGGCACCAGTCGCAGCAATGTAAACTCTATATCATTTTGGCTGGTAACCTGTTTATGCTAAGCGAGGTTTGTCTCTGCCTAGCAAGTTTTTGTGCTTACAAGCTTTATGAAATTGGGCTCCTGCTTCCATTGATAAATAATCATGTACCGCATTGAATCCCTGAATAAAGGGCACTGAGGAAAGTTGTCCCTGTGTTGTAGTTTCCGAATCACCGGCTAACCTGAACAAACGTTTGAAAGCAGACTGTTGGCCATCCAATGGTCCCCACTAATCCCGCAGCAAGATGCCACAATCAATGCAACCCGTCTTTAAAGGTTGTACAGTGTCACGCTGAGAGAGCTTCACGCTGTGAAATCTCTGTGTCTCGTATTTGTTCAGTTTTTTTTCTTTTTCTTTTGCCAGTTCTCTCTAATTTTAGTCACGTTTCTTTGTTGCCAGGTCGAGTTTTGTTGTTTTTATGAGTCAGTAGGGATGAACTATAAATGTTCTGGAAAAACAAAACAGTTTAAAGTGATTCTGAACCAACCAACAGTGCATTTTTGATTTTGTTACAATTTGAAGCACCCAGAGATAATCATCTAGTTAGTTTAGTTTGATTAACTGTTGGTGTAATCTGAGCTGTTCAAGTCTAAAGCTCTCCCCCCTCCCAAGGTTTGCATGTATTTCTCGTCTGTTCTAAACTGTTTAACATAATAACAGATTACTGAAATGAATTACCATGGGTTTTATTTGCAATTCAAAGTAAATGAGGAAAAACTCCTACATTTAATTAATTACTTCATTAATACAAAATCTTTAAGTTCCACACTTGCTAGATGCTGCTGTGATCGAAGGGCGTGAACATTTTGTTTAACAGAATCATCTTTGCTGGGTTTTTTTCTCTCACGGGATGTAGTGTACATTACATGTATGTGTTGGGAACCCATTAAGTGGTTACCCTGGTTCAGTCATACAGGCTGGTTAAGCACTAGTCCTAGTAATTGTGTTCCATTTAGTCTGTATCATTGAGGCCCTTGTTGGCTTACATGCATAGTGTGTGTGCGTGTCAGTGAGTGTAGTGTTTGAAAAAATTTACTGAGACTTTCGTACTAAGTGAGTTGAGATGAAATGAAGACCCCTCGAGTGAACTCTCTAAAATTGGTTTCATCTTGAATTTTTATCAGGTTGCCCACTTGCAAAGAATTACAGCACATGATTAAGTCCCAACATTTATGTGGTCTTTGCAAGTTTCTGTGAACACTGCATGGTTTTTCATAGAGCTGTATGTGCACCCTGCCTTTGTGGTCGGTACTAAGTACAGTATGTGTACATCATATCCAGATATTCACCTCCAGGTGGTGCATGTAGACACATGACTATACACTATGGAGTTTGGAGTCATTGTATTTTTATACAGTCTGTTTTTTGACCATGTGTACTGTAAAGTGTCTATAGCATGAATGTATTGATACTGTAAGTGTACAGTGTACTGTGTCAGCAGTAATGTACATGTCAATGATGTACGTCAATACCATAACACACGTTAGCTTTCTTAATTACGTAATGTTGTGATGCCCAGTGGAAGGGACACACCTTGTGTTTGCTGCCAAGGGCAGCTAAATTAATGATACATATTAACATACCTGCCAACATTGAAAAGGCAGGAATTGGAACACCCTATCCCAGTAAGTCGATCCGCAAGTCACACAGACAGACCTTGCAAAAAGCAAAGTTATCACTCTTTCTTGATCTCAGTGGACTTGGAGATTGTTTCATGTGATTCTCGCAAATTTTGTTTAACTGCTTTGGGGGGTTGTTTTTACCCATTCTCTTTTGCACGTCGTCCAGCTGTCGATGAAATAGAATCCTTTTCCTCTTTTTTTCCTCCCCATTTTCAGAAATCAGATTGTTCCGATTTGTGAAGGTTTTGAAAATTTAAAAATCGGAACGATTTTGAATTAAATTGGAATGGTTGGTATGCAATTAATGATACAATTTGACACTGTACCAGTACAAGTAGCTCAAATAGATTTCCATTTGTTTTTAGTTTATTTAAAAAAAAGCCTGGTTGTTTATCCGAGACTGCTCCTTTGACAGATGCCAATACATGTACCAATACATGTACCAGCGTATCTGCAAAATAGTTGGTGCAATATCTTAAGTGTCGACCCTTCCCCCCCCCCTACAGACGACGAAGAGCGCTGATGAAACATATGTCCGACTACTTGTCTACTACGTCAGAGAAGGGGAAAATTCATATCAAATGTTCAGTTTCCCTGACGCAGAGATCTAATCAATTAATATCACAAAGGGAAGCGTCCTGTTTTTTTACCATAATGTGCAAACTCAGAAATACATGTTTCATCGACAAGAAGGCCCCCCCCCACACACACTCATATAAATGAAAAATTATAGGTGGGGGAACCGCAAAGGAAACACAATTTAAAGAAAAAGCAACTGAAATTGTACTCGTACATATTAGAAACATATCCTTTTGGGAATTGGATTTTCTTTTTTACTTTGTAAGAAACTAGTGAATTGGACAGATTCGGAAAAACAATTTGTGTAAGAGCAGATTTACTAAATATTGAAAAGAGAGATCGAACCGAGTGCAGATTGTTTTCAATCTGGTCGAATGATGCTTTACATCCAAATTTGAAAGTTTATGTGCCACGCATTTCGTAATGTTTTTAGCTGTTGTTTTTTTACTTGAATACAATTTGATATTGACCTAATTCACCATGGCCCAGTTTCATGGCTCTGCTTACTGCCGAATTCTACGCTTGCAATCGCCATTCTCCGCTTACCGAGCATGCGCCGAAGTTCTGCGCTAGCTGTGTAAGCGTAGAATGCCTAGTAATGTGGACTACGCAAGTGCACAAGCAAAAATTCCCTGCTAGCCCGTAAAATACGCTTGACGTATTCAGGGAATTCCATGCTTCCGTAAGCGCCGATTCTTTGCTTGCGGTAAGCAAAGCCTTGAAATTGGCCCCTGATGTCATCATCACAATGATCTTGGTTGCACCTTTTTGGGAGTCGATATCTTCATGTCTTATACAGTGTAGCAAGCATTTTAGGCGATGCAGCATTTACACACTCACCATTGACTCCCAACATGGTGAGCATGGCAGACAGGGCCCACGTGCAATGTTGGTAAACGGGGTCAATGCATGCATGCTTTTGAAATTTGGATCACTGCTTTAGCATGTGCTACTGTAACTAACAGTGTATTACGTTATGTCAAGTAAATTGTCAACAACAATACCAAGCAGATGCCCATGAAAAATAATGTAATAGTGTTTTTCCTGTCAACTACATTTTAAGTTTAATCATCCGTAAAATTATTGGTAAGAACAGTGCAATTCAATCCACACAAGTGATACATGTAAAAGTGGAGTATTTTTTTATGATGGGGGTGCTCAGTACGTTAGGTTAAGTTCAAGGACAGTTCTTCTTTGAATGGTTTTATCTTCAGAATTTACATTGATAAACATTGTAAATGTACACTGTAGGTACATGTACACGTACAATATACAGTGAAATTCATGCAACTTTGTACATGCATAGATTATCTTCATGCAACTGTGCATGATGCTTTGAAATGGCGTATTGTACACTGTTCACAGGATTAAAAACTGCCACATTGATTTTTAGCTGTTTGCTTTGAGTGGCTCTATTGTGTTAATCTGGTCTGTGTGCTTTTTTGGTTTATCTGTCACATTGGTCTTCATTCTAAAACAGAAAGTGGGAAAGATTTAGATTGTTTGCAATTCAGCCATTTTGTGGGGGGGGGGGGGGGGGGGTGGGGGTGAACCAGCTCCCAAGCTGCACAAGGCAGGCTCACAGGCTGGATTGTTCATACAGCTATACCATGTTTGTAGTTTTATGGGTAAAGTAGTACATAATAAAGAGGTCTTTACAACAGATGGATGTCTCCTCAAATGCTTCTTGGGCCAAATAAGCACAACACCTTCCACAAGAGGGGCAAGACTGTATTTCATTGTTATGTTTAGTGTTTGTGTACATTTATGCTTGTGTAGCACACTCACTATGTGTGCCAGTTTTACAAGCTAGTTCTTAGTGAGTCAACCAGGCCAGAGCAGTATTGAACCAAAGACCATAGTCCATTATTGAACCACACGTACTGTACAATGTAAAAATAAAGGGGTACAGGAACCCAGTGTACACAAACAACATGCAGCAGGGTCAAGTAAACTCAAGTGACAAAGTACTTGGTTACTAGTCTAGGCTGCATGTATTCAAATCCTCAAACAAATATAATCGGTGTGAGATTTGTCTTGTCCAGGGACCGTCTGGGAATAATTGTTTCATGTTTGTTGGTGATTCAGATGGTATGATATTCCCGAGTCCTCTGTGTTAAGATTAGGTTTTATTCAAGTTGCTCATTGAGCAATGTCCATTATCAGTCCATCTTCATGAGAATTTCATCATGAAGGGCATTTTTGTTGTTTATGTTATGATGTTTTGAAAAATGATCTTCGTATTAACAAAGACCTCTTCTACTCTTATGAAGTTATTATGTTTTACCCCATTATAAACCTTTTTATGAAGAAATTGAGATGCTGAAAGGATGTGGCAGATTTTTTTTTCTAAGAGTATTTACAATCAAAGAGAAATAAAATTGTCCTTGTGAAATTGCAAACAAAACCCACATCATGCCTGCAAGAACAGCATAATGAGATTTTCTTGTGATGGTACGTTAAGACAAATTAGTGTACAGGCAGTGTACAAACCCTATGTTCAGGTAAGGTACAAAATTTGATCAGTTTGTAGGTGGGGTAAGCCACTGTCACCACTAATATGATGAATGACTAATTATTAAAATGGAAAGAACTTCGAGTGTTCCTCCTTGCAGCTATTTTATGCAAATTGTTGATACAAAATGTGTATATTTTGCAGCAATTTTTTGTTTCAATATCAACTTTATATGAATCTTTCTTTTCTGGAAGAGAAAAACAAACTTCAAGTGTCACAAAAGTACGCCAACATTAAAGTTCTGAGTTTCTGAAACATTTATTGCAAAATTTGTGTTCAAATTTAGGGGGAAAAACAGTGAACGCCTTGTTTTTTAAAAATGAAGATATCATACATAACAAATATTTGTATCAGGCACTGCCAGGTTCCTGTGATGAAGTTTTTCCAGAATTTTGGGGTGAAACCTACTTTAATTTGACTAAAAATGCTTTCAAAGACTGCTTTTCAAACAACCACAAAACTTGGATTAATGAAGTGGTAATGTTCGGGTTAATAGCAAAGTACAATTGTACCCAACCAGAACGGATGTGGCTCCTGAAGAGAAGTCAATTTGATTAATTTGTGTTCTCAATTTTTGGGGAATGGGTAGTTTTTGCCTGTATTGTACCATTGTCAGCTTGACAGCTATTGGGTTATAAACACTTCATTATATACCATAGGGTTGTGAGAATAACTATTTTCATTTGTGAGTTTGTTGGTGATAACTGTTTTGAAATGCTGACACAAAGTGCAGTGCTCTGTACTTAAAAAGAATACTTGATTTTGTGACCACCCCCCCCCCCCCCACTTTTGCTCAATCTTTCTTTACCTGTTTCATACACTTTATTTCTTTTCTAGTTTTGACTTTTCAGCCATATTAACACACTAAATATCTAACTGTCATAATCTTTCAAATGCTGTCGTAAAAGCCATGCACACATGTCGTTAGGGATAATATTAATCCGTCCTAAATAAGTAATAATCCGCTTACAGTTGATGTACAGTGTACTCAATGCACAGGTCAGATGTGTGTAATGAACTGTGTGTGTACTTATCTACCCAGAAGATTAGTGGACTTTATGTACTTTAATTAATGTGGTATTTTTGGTCATTTTCAGGGCTTACCCTTAACACTAGCCCTGGCGTACATTGTCTAGTAAAAACTGCTACAGGCTAGTAAACAAAAACTGTGTAATCTGCTTGTTTAAAATGCTTGTATTTCTTCCATTTCAGATGTGAATAACAACTTTTAAAATGGGTTAATTTATTTGTGAGTTTCTGAATGTAATTGACAATACAATTGGCTGTGATTGCTACCATAAATACCTCAGAAAGATACATTTATGACAATACAGGTTAGAAATTTGGGCTACTAAAACTTCTTTTGGGCAAGTAAAATGCAGAGTTTACAAGCCTGGTGGATTAGGTCTGATTTGATTCAGGCTCCTTTTCCTCCATGTTCGTTACATGAGCATGTACTACTGTATATTTTCATATTCACAAATTTGAGGAATTTGAGGGGAAAATTCACTACATCGCAGAGCTTGTACATAGCTCAAAATTCTTACTGGACCAGAACATTTTAAACAAGACCAGAATCAAAATGAGAAAAAAATAAAACCATCATCACAGTTTTTTTCATATAAACTAAGAGAAGATTGATGTAATTGGTCTTATGGGCAGGGCAGGTACACTTTGATACTCAACAGAATTGAAAGATATTTATCAGACTCGAAGTCAACACTTAAACATATTCTGGGTCCAGTGTAAACTTCGACCCCTTGGTTTGTGTCTGATCTGCAGTATAGGTTAGCATAGAAAAGAGTAGACATATTTACATGCGTACATGTCAAGTACAATGTGTAGTTTTGATATACATATCAGAGCTGTCAACTCTCTCTGATTTTGCAGAAAGTTCCCTGGAAATGACCAATACATGTCTCCCTGATTATGGAAACTTTATTCTTAATATCTCCCTGATTGATGTGCAAAATCTTCCTGATTGCGAGATGCAAATGTTGGCAACTTTGTATATTATACTTGTATTTTATACACAGTGTACTTTATTTTAAAAACATGTCTTGGCTCAGACTTGGGTGTCATCATTGGGAGAAGAATACAACCAGATTTTTATCATCTCACAATTCGGTTTTACATCTGGATTCATGTGAAGTACTAACTTGCCTTCAGGCTCTGTCCCTCTATTTGATGCAGTGTTTCAATAATACAGGGTGTTAAAAATGCGGAATGAGCTAACAGCAGGAGCTGGACCTGACGCCCTGGTTCTGATGATCCTCACGTACACATGCTTGCTTATTTTTGGGCCATGGGTTGTCCGGTAACCTGACTCACATACACTGAATCTCAACATGCTGCTAGCTGGGACAGTTTGTTTGAAAGATACCAGTCTATAATTAACTTCAGTGTGACTCCCATGTAATGTAGTCTTCTGGCGGAGTTCCAGATACATCTATCTTTGCCAGAGATTTTGTACGTGTAGTCTACAGTTGTTGTTGGCCTCTCTCTCTTGGTACAGATGGCATTTGTTCTATCTGTGGAGGTACTGACAGGGGTTTGACGGAGTAGACCGAGTGCCATTGATCAGCAGCCTTCTCTCTCTCAAGGGTTACCTTGAGCCTCCATACCCTGACTCACATACACTGAATCTCAACATGCTGATAGCTGGGACAGTTTGTTTGAAAGATACCAGTCTATAATTAACTTCAGTGTGACTCCCATGTAATGTAGTCTTCTGGCGGAGTTCCAGATACATCTATCTTTGCCAGAGATTTTGTACGTGTAGTCTACAGTTGTTGTTGGCCTCTCTCTCTTGGTACAGATGGCATTTGTTCTATCTGTGGAGGTACTGACAGGGGTTTGATGGAGTAGACCGAGTGCCATTGATCAGCAGCCTTCTCTCTCTCAAGGGTTACCTTGAGCCTCCATACCCTGCAGGACTCCCTAGCATGTTCTTATAGTTGATCCTTTACATCTTCATGTCTACCTGGTGAAATAGATCTGACCTGGCCTGGTGGTTGAATGACGTATTGATTGATTCACTTTGTCTTTGTGTGTACCTGACCACAGAGGTGCAGCCGAGGGGGTTCGTTAAGAGATAGTGTCTACTGTCCCATGATTGTTAATGTTTGTGAATAAATTAATTGGGATTGTATTGGAAAAGGTTTAGACTGAAGTAGAATACTAACTCACTATTTGTATGTAATATATTGGGATCGTACCATCAAGAAAAACAAATAAACTGGTAACTAACTTACTATTGGTAAGTTTTTAGTTTTTGAAGAAAGAAAAATTGTTTCAATCGTTACTTTTGTTTGAAACGATTATTCTACATTATGTATAGTTCTTGTTTTTCTCAAGACACAAAACAAGTTAAATGGATTTAATTAAGTTTTGGACCTTTAAATGGCTGACATGAATGTGAAAAACAATTACCAACCTCACAAAAAACACACAAAACAGCCTTTGACAGAAAAACCTGTACGTTGTTGCTTTACAAGGACCACAACTTGTTGTTTCTGGTGTTAAACTGCCCCAAAAAGGGTCTCTCTCAGGTAAACTTTGGAGGGCATTCTGTAATGCGAGTCACAGGTATTGATATCTAGTGTTATCCCTTTAAATTTCCTTGGCAAAAAGGTTGGATTGTAGACCCTTTCCTCATCTGATGTACATGTAAATGCCTCTTGTCTTTACCTCTCATCCACTGCTTGTAGAGGTATACTCCTTATTAAGTCTGCTTAGATTCCCTTTGATTGCGACATTCAAAGATGCTGATCAGCTTCTGTGTACCACTCCTTGACGTGTGACTAAATGTCTAGTCTTGTTTCAAGCCTCTTCAGAGGTTCATATTAACTCTGTTGCACTGAAGCGCAAGGTGATGAGAGTGTGCAGTGCATTTCATCATACGCAGCCATTTTCCGTTATTGATCGTATCATCATCCAAAATCCAAGACCCTCAATGGAGAACATTCCATGTTCAAGGAGTTGTTGATTGCGGTTGGTAGTTTGCAGTGTATCACTTTTTGGAAATGTCACTCTTAGTTAATCATTGACTGAAAATATGGCAGACAATACCTGTATCTGTCGAAATGACATCAGGCTTGCACTTAAACCATATGAACATGTACATGTAACATACTAATGTATGTGTAGTGAATTCATGTACGTAGTTAAGGTTAGATTATTTTGTTTTTGAAGTGTGCTTTCGTCTCCATTCACTCACTGTGTTTGGTTTCTTTCAGTATCGTTTCATTCTTATTTTGGGGTTGATGATGGGGGAAGTTTATTCATTGTTGTACAATGTACAAGCTGACTTATGTAACCAGCCTCATGCTGGCTGCTACAGTAATCCTCAAGCACATTATGTGGCTTCAGACTTTATACAGCTATGGCTATGGCTATGGATGTTGCTAAGGTTGTTGCTAAGGTTGTCCCATACTAGGATGCATGATAATGCAGCAATGTAGCCATAGCCGCCAATTCGGACATGGCCTAAGTCACTGCTTCTCATTGATTCTTAGGTTGACAAAATAAGTAACCCATACCCCCAAAACCCTTTAAAAATATATTTGTTTCTTTGGAACTACAATTTTGTAATGGTTCAGCTTCTGCTTTTCTGTGTGGATGGATGAAATGGTCAACTGTGTTCAATATACAGCTTCATGTTTTCCTGATACATTTGTATGTTGTCCAGGAAGCCTGAGGGCTACACGTACGTGGTCAAAACTGGACAAGGAATCTTGGCATTTGTGTGTGCGATTGAGTCTAATGAAGCACTGCAGGTTATTTTTGGTAACATTAAAACCTCTAATGTGGGGTAACCATAGCAACTGATTTCGTGCTGATGTAGTACTCTCTCTTTGTGGGACTTGCCTTGTGGAAAATGCTCACGTTTACGTAGGTGTGTCTTCCTTTTTTTTTTTTTTTTAGATGAAAACATAATCCAAGTTAATCCAAGTTAATGCCCTTTATGGTGCAGATGCCATCTTACAAATAGAAAGAAGAGACAAATCCTTTTGTAAAAGGTCATGTTACATGTACATGTAGCTGTTTTCATCTGAGCAGATTGATTCTCTGTTGAGTGCACCGGACACCCCAACTACCCAAGCTCCTCCTAAATGCATCCCCTGGTTTTGCCTGATTTTGATGGAGTTGGTACTCAAAAGACATGCAAAGCGTTATACAATGTACTCACTTTGCATGCGGCCAGGCATGCAATGTTTAGACTTTTGTACTTGTCTGATCACAATCCGGATGTTTTGCATTGAGTTGCCAGATGATTTAGGCAGGCTCACAGTAACAACCTCTGGGAGCCATGCTCAATTTAGGGTTAAGCATAGCGAGCACAATTAAGCAATCTCTTCCAAAGTACGTCTGGTGACATTGCAGTCGTTTCAAGCATCGTAGCGTTGTATTCCCTGAAGATAGAATGGATGGGAAAGGGGGGGGGTATACTTTGATTAGGCCTCCTGTAGGCAGTGCCTTTTTGTAGACCATACGTTTTGTTTAGATTGATAAGACCCAGTGCACATCTTATAAGTACCTGTTGCAAAGTTAATCTGAATGTTTGCCAATTGTCGTGTCTAACGAGCTGATCAACTCATAGTGAGAGTAGAAATAAAAAGCAAGATTAGACAACAAGTCTTAATACCTGTTGACTGACCCAACCTCAACACATGATACGCACACTCAAGATTTGGTTCCATGAAACGTTCATTTTAGGATATTTTTTCAAGGCCGATTTTTTGTTGTGACAGAAACTCCCTGCATGATGTACATTGGGTCACTCGTGTCAGCCACTGATCCAATTGACTCAAGCGACTCGTCCACTCTCGTGTTGCTTTCTGCACATTAGTCGTATTTGCCGTTGTTAAGCAGCCCGTTGAAGCAACGATGACTTACATGTAAGGTGGATGGTTACATCTTGTGTTTGGCCTGTAGATGGGACACCATGCCGACCTGTGCTCAGAAGGCTCAATTTTGTTTTGCAGTTGACACAGAAGCAGACCTTCGTTTATAGAAATACAAGGAGCTCTTTTAATCGCTCTCCTGAGAATACTCAGGAGCTCAATTTGAGCTCCTCAAATCACTCTTCTTAGATTGTCCAGGAGCTCAATTTGTTTGACTTGTGTAACAGCATATATTCAGTTTAGTTTTACTTAAATCATATGCACCTGATTGGTTGAAAAGGGGTGCCCTACCAATTTGCTAAAGTAAAAGGAACCCTAGAAAGACCTGGGAAATGTGCAAGGTCACAAAAGGACCAACTGGACAGAATTTGAAGAGCCCACCCAACGTGACAAAACTAGCCACTGTGGCACCACTAGGTAGCTGTGAGTGTCGATTGAATAATGTATTTTATCCGCAAGGGATAAAATGAAATATACAATAATTTTGTCAAGAGAAATCATAGACAAAAAACAAAGGATAACTCTAAAAGCAGCCCACAATTAATGACAATTTCAATCACAGTTTCCACCTACTACGTAACTTACTATAATCCCACCTCAATAAAGATGAGTCGATGCATTCGTGAGGTTGAATCATGCCCTACTTACAAACGCACGTTATGACGATGTGACTGTGTTTACATGAAGTCCACGTGTGTGTGATGTACACACATTATTTTGTGCATAAAATCGCCCCATAGTCCTTTGCGCATATCGCACGCGACATTTTTTAACCGCTGGCCAAATTTCCGTGATAACTTATGGGCGACATTAAATCCTAGGCGCTCGGCCACCGAGGTGCACACGTGCATTCTGCGATCCCGAAAATAAGTGTCACGGGGTAGGGAGAATTTGACCACATTCGCACTGTGCGCAACATGTTTTTGTTACAAAATTCTCAATACTAGTGACAAGCAAAGTATTCCTACATCACAGTCGTCCTAGAGTCCAGTCGTCATGAGTTATGTTTAAATGGGCCAGTGCGTTGTGTACAATGGAGGCAAAAGCGTTTCGTGTTTTTCACGGACGTAAAAAATAAACCCAAAACAAAAAACGTTTGCTTATGTGTGGGCTGTGCCAACGTTTACATAACCAATGTTATTTATCTGCCTTGCTACGGTAGAATTATAAATAAAATATACCATAATGATCGAGGAGCGCTGTCGATCGCGCACGTGAAGACAGACCCAGGAGCGCGGTAGGAGCGCGATTGCGCTCCTCAAAAACGAAGGTCTGCAGAAGTGGGTGTTTGGACCTGCATTACCTTGGATACAGGCGTGCTGGTATTTTTATCGTTTGGACTTATCAAAGAATTGAGTGGGAGTTTTCAGGGCTTGTAATACACTTAGTGGATGAGTTATCAGGTTGGGTCTCTGGCTGGAAGTTAGTGTTTGCGAAGCTAGCCTATATAGTCTGTGGGATGTGGCTCATGTTAGCAGAGTCAACTTCTACCCCTGCCAGGTTTACTATAATTTGGGTGGTGCATGTACATACACATTGTACTGTATACTAAAGTATGCGTTGCTCATTTACTTTCATTTGTAACATGGAGAAATAGATGATAAATATGCATTTGGTTAAGGCCTAAAGAATGTTAGTTGTGTTTACCCATACAGCAATGTGTGTCAAGCACTTTCCTCAGTCCTGTGAAAAATAAAATCCACAGGCATATTAAATGGGTGAGATTAGAACCCCCAACTTTTTGCCTTGGTAGAGCAGATAACTAACTACTAATTTAAGGCACCTAGCTTGCCTGGCAGGTAGAGGCAATTTGAATCTCTTTTTTTTTAACAAGGGGTACCCATTGTGGTATCTGCTGCTGAAAAATACATGTGAGCTACATGTATGTATTAATGTATACCATATTTGCATACTAAACACATGCATCAACAAGTAGGATTTAAAACTTGGCACAGTCTAGATACATGTACAGTCTGGTAAGGTTTGCGGTAACACCACGTACATGAATATAATCTCTCTGTGAGTTGCGGTTGTTTTGAAAACAACCAGTCAACCAGTGGTGTAAGAACTCTACGTTTCGATCAATATGCTGTGATTGTCTTCAGGATAAAGCTTATATCTGTTATTATCGTTGCTGCATTTAAAATTCCAGTAACATCATATGTAAACGACAATACACGTTCGTATATTTAGCAAGGATACAAGCTTGAACCTGTCATACTCTGTACAAGTAGTTGAATGGGGATCAGATCTTCTACCAACCCACCACTAATTGAAACGTGCTTTAAATTGTCTAATTGAAATGTGCTATATATGGCACATTTCAATTGCTATATATGGCACATTTCAATTGCTATATATGGCACATTTCAATTAGACAGGTTCAGATATGAGATTGCTAGGCACGATGGCGTCATCAACTTCGGGTGTTAAACACCCTGGGGGTGAGGTTGAGATGTGCAGTAAAAAAACAAAAAACAAACCAAGGTACATGTACATGTACATCATTGTCTTAATCCTGTCTTATGATCTCATTTGCAATGTAGTGAGACACGTCCTGATAAATTGCAAGATTACGTCCAACAAAACATACTAGCAGCTTGCACACAAGGGTCTGTTACATTACATGGGCTGTAAAACGAACAAGCAGATGCAGTGAGTGTGAATTTCTGTCCACTCCAATCAACCAACAGTGATTCAGAAGCAGTGATAGCAATCTCGCTGTCATAGTGTACATAGTCCAAGACGCTCCAGGATGGGTGGTGATTTTGCTTGTCTTAAAGGGAATTCTGAAGTCTTAATTTTAGTGAGCAGTGATACTTTACGTACATGTTTCTACTGACATTGACTCCTCATTCATTCGTTCACCGACTTCGGGATTTCGGAGGATGTCAATTTCCAATTCCAATTCGCAGTATATTTGACTGCATGAGGGCGTGTGTGAACTGAAATTAAGATGATGCAAAACAAGTCAAACAAACTGGATTTCCATTGTTATTATCATTATCTATTTAATTGGCCATTGAAATACAGGAAAACAACATACATACAGGCAGTCAGTATAAGATAAAACTGTATTTATAATGGAATGAAATTAGCTATTAAAGGTGTCCTCATAATGTCAAAAATACAGTCAATTACTACATTTCCCTCCCTGTTTACACGGCTTGTAACTGATGGCTTCTTACAAGACACATTATTTGACAACATTGCCCTTTACTGGGACAGATTGAATGACAGATCATGGTGCAAGGAAGGAATTAAAATGAACTGCGCTCAGTCTTGGACAACTAATGATGAGTCGCTGTCTTATTGGGAATTGGCTTCCATTTTCTCTTTTTTTTTTTTTTTTTTTTTTTTTTTTTCCGGCTACCGATTCTAGAACTTTGTGGATCAATTGTGTGGGTTTGTAATGAATCTATGAAGAATGCCTTTCTGTAGGCTAGGGTCCAATTCCTCAGAGCTGCTTAAGCACAAAAAGTAGCTAAGCACAACAAAATCATGCTTACCACAATAAGGTTACCAGCCTAAGTAAAATCTGGGGGGGGGGGGTGTCCTTCATGAGTCAGAACAGGAAAAAGACATGAGAGAAGTTATTCATCTTACAGAGTACTTGATCTTAAGACTACGTATTGATATAATAATTAGTTTTTTTGTAGTGCTTTATTAATGGGTGCCTCAAAGTGCATATTGTTGTTTTTTTAAGACGGGGTTTTGAAGTTGTAAATGAGACCCATTTACATGTAGTACCTTATACAGAAACACAGAGGCAAACCCCCTTCTCTGATCTTAGTGATGAGTGTAACTGGGTTCTTTCACACAGGACCTATGGCTGTACGTTTCAAGGACATAGCACTAATGGTCAAGTGTCTTGCTTATGGACACGGGTGTCTAGACTAGGATTCGAACCCACACTGTGCTGAGCAGAAACACCACAGCTTGAATCCAGTGTGCTTGACCGCTCAGCCATGACATGCCAAGATGATGATAATGGGAGAGAGTGTAAGGACACATTGGATTAGAACACTCACAAACATGTACATGTAGGCCTATTGAAAACTTGCAAAGGAGGACAGCAGGCATTTCTCTCTGAGTACTCGCCATGTGATTTAGATGTACATAATGATAAATGTACATTGTTTGTCACAGCATACCACATCAGGGGTTAAATATGATGATTTGGGGCTGTATTTGGCTTTTTTTTTCATGCATTATATCATCTTGAAACAGCTGACCTTACCACCAAGGGAGTAAGCTACGGTATATGTGCCATTGCGTTTAATTAAAAATACTATTTGAATTCCTTTTTCGGTGATGCACACTTTAGGGAGACTGTAAATCCACAATGTAAATTGTAACGCCATCCATCCATTTTCAGGATTTTAATTAATGTTTGTCAAAGCACTCACTTATAAAACATTACCACTACTGCTTCATTGTATTTGCAGTACAACCTTGCATGTACATGCGTAATGAGAAAATTCCAACAGCAGACTGCTTTATTGTATCGAGCAAGCATCCCCAAACCTGAACAGACTCCCCCCCCCAAAAAAAATAAAAAATAAATAGAAAGACAGAACCCTTTAACACAGCCTAAATGGCACTTGACGTTCTCAGGCCGCTGAGTAAAAAGTCTATTCGTTGGAGAATTCAAGCAGCCGAATGCTTTCAACTTGGATCGAAACACACCCCAGATGAAGGCTTATTGCACTCTGATGGCCTAGTTCAAGTCATTCTACCCATAGGCCAGAAGAATTAGGCTCTGGTTTCTGGTGCCTGTTGGAGAGCATTTTCTTGGGGAACCCATTATTAATTTATCTTGTGGATAGAAATAGGACTCTACTACCCCACCCCCTGAAAAAATGGAAAGAGGTAAAATCAATGTTGATGTGGTATGTGTTATTGAATATTGGTGATGAAGAAAAAGGAGGGAAAAAATATGTATAAAGATGAACAATATCTTGATTAAGGTAAGGGATTCTTGTGAAATAAAATATAAAGTAATAAACATTGGCACTCTGCACTAATGATGTCGCATTTGCCTAAAATACCCGGCTCTAACACAAACATTCCACCACTCACCTGATCACCGCATCATCAGTGCGCCAGACCACAGTATTACTACTACTTGTATAGTCAGTACTCATGAGTTTACATAAAGTTTTGACATAAACACGCCTGTACGTTAGTAAAATTTGACACATTGTCCGAGATCCAGGTACTGAGCTTCTATTTTTGGCTAAAATGCGGAGTGATATTCACAGAAAGAAAGTAATTCCACATCTTCCTTTCCATCACCTTTTTTATTGGGGGGGGGGGGGGGGGGGGAGTGTAAACAAAGTTATTTTACCAATTTTCTTTCTCAGTGTGACTGTCTGGGATTCCTTACGGAGATGCTTTTCCCATGAACACATGCTACAATTCCCAAGGGGTACATTTACACTGAACATGTTTACACTTGAGACACTTACATGTTTTCAAAATAGAGGCAGGATGTCCTACAGTTGTGTATTTATTTTTGTTTAATGTTATTGGTGACTCTGTACCTGTAGGTAGGCCTTTGTTCTCGTAACGAAGGTTCCGGCGGAGTCAACTGCTGAGATCACCGTATACCATTAGAACTATGAATGTTGTTCACTGATCGATGTCAGTCTAACGTTACTGAACTTGATCTGGATATGATATTGTTGTATGTTGGTGCAGACATGGCCGGCCGGCAGTGACAAAATCTCATACTGAACTAAGTAATACCCCACATGCCGATTGCACTGTTGCCTTTCTCTCTCTCCCCGCCGCCCCCCTCCTCTGATTTGTGTTTGTGAAACTTAATTCTGTTGAGTTTGGCAATGATCGGATTGAATCATTCAGGGAATATGTTAATTCCAGAGAGTGCTTGTTGCTACTTGCCTGTTGAGAAATTACAATGGGTTTTGTGTTGATTCATTTGTTTTTAAATCAAGACTGTCTCAAAGGCAACCAGGAAACTACATGTACTTATTGATTTTTTATAATCATATTATTGATTTATTTACTACTTATTACTAACTTGTTTACATGCAGAGTGAATATTGTCTGTTCCGTTTAATGTTGCCGCAATTGTGTTTTTTGTTTTGTTTTCTCATTTGAGTCCGAAGTGCCAAGGGTTGTCCATTTATGAGATTGTATCTGGAGGAGTGATGAGTGCCCACATACGATATACATGTATGGAGACATATAAAACACACGTAGTGTTGAATTGTGTTGTTGAACTTTTTTTTCTCTCCAAGAAATGCACATATGTACAATGTACTGTAGATTTTACATGTAGTATAAATTGTTTTGACTCTATCTAATAGAATTGTCGTAAACTCAGGATGTTTTAATTGGTTTGTTGTTTCCTTTCTGCCTGGATGATGTTATTTGGCTGATTATATAAATTTTTATCAATAAAACTGATTTTTCCATTTTATAAAAGAGAACCATTTTCTCCGGCACCATTTTAAAGGTGTTGTTTACTAATGTACATTGATGCTTTTGAAAGTCCCAAATATATACTCTAGTTCAAAGTTTGTGTTGAAAGTTCCACAATTTAATTAAATCAATAATGTTTTGTTTCCCAATGTTATTTTCCCATCTGCAGGTTTATAGAGAAGTAAGAATCATGAAGTTAGTAGATCATCCTAATATAGGTGAGTTACTGCTATCAACCCATTGGCAGGACACTGCTTGTCATAATGGGAAAATATAGACCATGTAACCTGTGCCATCACATGGTAACAAAAGAGCCACTGAGCTTTGACTTCCTGCTGGTATGATTTGTACACAGCCCAATGGAAGAAGACCTAAAACCTTACATTTTGTGGAGATTCCCAGATTCTCTGATTTTTATCAAATGTGTATGTCCAAACTTTGACATCTGTTGTTTTTATAACTCTGGAATTGATGTGGAAATTATAACATAAAATGTAAAAATTCTCCATATGACCAGTGCAGTATTTGGCCTGCCAGGAAATGTACATCGTCACTCTTTTAGTAAACAAAAGTTACATGGTCTGTTCGCTGTGTAGCAGTTAAAGAAATCATCAGGGTACCAACCACTTACAAATTACATGGCCACACATATTGGTCGGTAACCTGTTTTATAGCCTATTTATTACATTACGTGTATAAGTTGATATAATTTCCATAATGACCCCCAGACATTCAAGAAAGTTACTTTCGTCTTGGAGGTAAAGGTACATGTGTGTCAATAGAAGACGCTTTACTCCTTCTCTGAAGACCGAGGCTCTCGGAAGCCTGCCTGACAAAATGTTAACAATGATGAATTTTTAAGGGTGAATTCGGGTTGAATTTGTGGGAGATAATTGTCCGGTGTACCGCATTAGCTCAAGCAGTACTCGGAGCAAATTTTGGTTCATCTGATGGCTAAGTGTCCACACCTCAACGCAAGGTGGAAATTTTCCACTGAGACTGTCCCCCAAAAAATGAGTGTGGCTTTATTCTTCTGGATGGTCTGTGACCGATTCATTACAAATCCAGTTTATTTGTCATGTTAAAACAGACGATACTTAAATCATCGCGTCTTTGCAAAAATGTTTTATCTTGATTTTTCCAAAAATGTTGTATCTTGCACGAAATGGTCCTTGATGTCTTTGTGCTTACTTGTTTTGAGCGAGATACAACGTTTTGACAATTTCAAACTTATGCGTATTATAAGTGCTATTGTAGGAGACGCTTTTGCACTGACAAGACGAAATGTTCTTTCAGGTGAATGTGCTTTCTGCTGAGGGAGAAAACGTCCATGCACATATTGTTAAAAATTCTTAATGTTTTTTCCCTGTAAGTGTTGTTGATGTTTTGCTTGTACATAGTCAGCGCTTAGGAATTTTTGTTTGACAATTTAAAAAAAACTTTATAAATAACTACCTATTATCATTATCATGTGCATAGAATGTGGTTACTAAATTCAATCAACCATTCCTGTGTGGATATTATTTTGGTTTTCTTCATAACATCTCTTAAATTCATGTGGGTTACATTGTATGATATTCTAAATATAATTACTAACGATATTTCACTGGAAGAAGCAAAAATGTATTGCAGAAACACCCCCCCCCCCGCCCCCCCCCCCCCCCCCCCACATGAACCTTTCAGTCCTGGAATTAAATTCTTCAAGGGGAGGTCATGTTTCCTTAGGAAAGGGCACCTCCATTAGAAAACAATACAAAGTGATATTAATAACTATCTAAGGGAAATCTTGCAAAAATATCTTTTTACGCATTGTTTGAGTACAATAGATTAATTTGCGTAATCAATGATTTGTATCCGTATCATGCCCACAGTTAAGCTGTTTGAAGTGATAGAGACTGAGAAGACGCTGTACCTTGTCATGGAGTTTGCCAGTGGTGGAGAGGTGTTTGACTATCTAGTAGCTCATGGTCGCATGAAGGAGAAAGAAGCAAGGGCCAAATTCAGACAGGTAAGAACTGAGGGGGGTGAAGGAGCTCACCTGGAATTCAGTCACCTTGGGGATGAGGTTGTGCTTGGTTGTGGCGTCATGGGGGGTGGGGGTAGTCTTGTGACTTTTCCCTATCCTCGGCTTGGGCTCTGGCTCCGGTTCCGGCTTGGGCCCCGTCATCAATTTCGGGGCAGTGTTCACTTTGCACGGTGTTTCCAACATTAAAATTAAGCCCGGAGCTGGAGACGGAAAAAGCCCCGATCTCTGGACGTGTTCAAAAAGGTAGCCAGAATTTTGTTCCCTGTCCAGACTTGTTTTTATGCCACATAATTTAGCCTTTAAGAAGGACTCTGCTAGGGTCGAAACGTGAAGCCATTCACCATTTCTACAGTAATTTCAACACAAGAAAAAAAAAAAAAAGTGGCTGCTGTAGACCTTCTGCAAATAGGTTACTGGTCAACAAGGGTTGCAGTTTTGCAATTTAAATGTATAAGTGATGTCGCCAGAAAAGAGACGTGTTTGCAGTGACCTTTTTCAGACATTGTGTCAGAGTGGGGCAATAGATGTTTCCTCACTCTATTTAACTTAATTGTGTCACAGTCAGAGGTAATTGTAGCAGTTGCTGTTACAAGTAAAAGTCAAATATTGTTACTTTTATTTATAACTTTTTTATATTTTATAAACAATAGTAGCCTTCTGACCTTTGACACGATCGTCTTGGTTTTCCATACTGAGGCTGGAAGGAAAAATGGTCTGGTACCTTTTTTGTGAGGAGACTCAGTGTACATAACTAAAGCACACACGGAAAGGGATCATGACAAAAGATGGTGCCAGCATGAGAACGATGCTATCCAGCCAAGACTAAGCTCAGCGAACGATCTCAAGAGATATATATATATATTTTTTTTTAAGGTGTGGAAGTGTCGGTCACTGACATTGAACAACAATCCTGAACAGTGTGGGAGCCATGCACTGGTGTTTAGTCATGCATCAAATGCATGATTGATTATATGCCTAAGATCCTGTACATTATGTTGGAAACACTTGTACGGACACAGAGAAGGGAAAAAAACCGCTCGCTCACTTGAAGCAATTTACAAACATTACTAACGGCGATCCAGTCTGGGATGTTATTTATTCATTAGTTAAACAGATGAATTAACGACATGGTTTAGGGTGGGGGTGATTATCTTTTTAAAAATTAACTCCTAAGGTCACTTAACATACACCATAGAGCTATTTTAGAGGGGAAAAAAATCATGTGGAAGTATGACAGAACAAAGAACTGCTTATATGTCGCCCGTATTTAAAAAGGGACGGAAGTACATTTGGTTTTAGAAGTGGATGAATTAAATTTCAGATTTTTTTTCCAAGATTCTGTTTTTATTGGGTGCTTTGAGCTATAAAAAGCATTTGTCATGGAATGAATATAGTTAGAAAGATGTCTTAAAAGTAGAATATACTTATCCACACAAATATGCCTTGAACTTGTGTGGGTTTTCCTTTTACTTCGTGAACTATAACATGGTCTGCCACTTCCAGTAGTGCAAAATTTGCTTACATATATGGAAGTTATGGGGGTACTTCCATTGTTGTTCTATATTCCCTTTTTGTGAAGAATTCCTCTGTGGTGTACCACCAGAACAAAGAAAACCTTGTGGGGTAGCATTGTTCCATTGCTTAAAGTACCCCCAATGAAGTTTGCTTGTGTACACATACTTGCTGTGTGAGAATTCTGAACTTGCTAGAGAGTCGCACCCATGCTCGTATTAGCCTGTGGAAGGATGGTCAATTGGGTTTCCCTTTGCTCCACGCAGAACAATGTACCCAAAAGGAAACTAACTCTGTCAAGAAAATTGTAAGTGGTAACCCTCAAAGGAAGTTTGCAATGACCTGAGACTCTCTTTGGTGATGGATCCAGCATCCATTTATGGGAAGGAGTATTAGCTATACAAAGTATGTTGTAAGCTTGTGCCATGTTAGGATGTATACATTGTACATCTGGGAACTCTTTCCCTGTGTGTTGAAATGTGGGCATTTCCGTCTTTGGATGTTGGCTTTAACAGCAGTCATGGTTCAAACAGCAACAGTGGCGTAATCATACATGTAGACCCTTTTCAAAACCTTGGCTTCGGTTTCGGCTTAGGCTCCATCTGTTATTTTAAAAACGTACGCTTTCTGTATGGGTTTTAAACAGACGGACGGAGCCTAATAAGCCAAAGCCTAAGCCGGGGTCAAAGCCCTAGCCAAGAGTATCTCATTGTGTAGAAAAAGTAGAGAACATTGCGGTTGATAAAAGGGGTTTTAAGACTGTAATGTTAATTTCTGGTGTTCTTGCTTTTACAGATTGTTTCTGCAGTTCAGTACTGCCATCAGAAGAGAGTTGTCCATCGAGATTTAAAGGTCGGTACTCTAACCACCCTACCTAAATGTACATGTATCTACAGAGTGTTCCCACTTGACGTCACATCTTTACGGGCAATGATATATCATTTTTGATCGCACAACTATGCGTTTCATAAATACAGCGTGCTGCACATTTGTTCAAATTCCTTGCATGATAGGTCAGTAAACCACTTGGCTGCGTATAAAAATGTACGCAGCTCAAAGCCGAAACCGAAGTTGCCTGTAAAGATGGCGTGATCAGGAAATATCTGTACCGTTATTATGAGGGAGTTGAAGTCATTGGGGTGATACCAAGTATCACATTACTACTTAGAGTTCGTTTTGGCCCATGCCACCTTATATTTTCTCCCTACTCCCATGTTAAGATGCTTTTTGTCATAATAATGGCATCCAGGGGAGTATGACAATGACAAACAAGGACATACAAGGACATACAAGGACATACAAGGACATACAAGGACATACAAGGACATACAAGGACATACAATGACATACAAGGACATACAAGGACATACAAGGACATACAAGGACATACAAAGACATACAAGGACATACAAGGACATACAAGGACATACAAGGACATACAAGGACATACAAGGACATACAATGACATACAATAACATACATTGCAGATGAAGCCGTTCATGCTTTCCATTTACATAGAACGCTGAGTCAAGTTCAAAAATGACAGGCATATAAATTGAGGATAGGATTCATTTGTTGTCATCCCATTTTCTATTGTGTAAACTGTCAAGTGTATTGTGATCCAGCAGTGTTATCCTGAAGTTATTTGACGGACAATGGCAGTTGATGACATATGCATTTCAGCTGAATAATGCACATATAAATTCTGGAAAAGAGCAGCAATGACTTTTTGGAAGCCGATTGCATATCGTTCCAAATGTATATTTTATAAGGAATTGATTTTTCTTGAAACCGACCTGTTAAAAAAAGCCATTGCAATTTTTTGTTTGTTTATCCATACATCGATGTGTGTTTCGTAAACACTGTATACTCAGTACTTTCTCGAAAATTTAACCTCAATTTAATTGTTGCGGTACCCATTGCTAAATAAAGGAATCAAATCTAAGTTGACTAGTTGGTAAGACATCTGCTCGAGAACGGCAAAGAATGTGGGTTCGAATCCCACCCGAGTAATATGTTGTGGATTTCTTACACAGGACTCGGGGAAAGCACTGAGTACGCAGTGTTTAATTTGTGCATGTAGGCTTTAAAAAACAGTGAAAATGTGAGCATTTACTGAGCAGCCAATTCCTTTTCGTGCATTGATCAGCATTATTTGTCAAGAGTGGTTGATACACTGTATAATCATGGCATGAAGGATGGTTTCAGCCGAGGAACGTCTAATATGCTGTTTCAGTAATTGTGGATGTTGCACTCTCCCGTTAAGGCAGATATATGAAGATTGGTCACGTCTTGAATTATCTCACGTTATAAGGGAAAGCCGGCATATTTGATAAATTATATCTGAGATACCTCGGTTGATAACAGCTGCCAAGCCACAGTTTCCACACTGAATGGCCGGCTAAGTACATGTAGGTGCGGTCCTATGCACTTGCAGGCCATGTACCTGTAGGCCGTGTGGAAAAAAGAACTTGTTTACCACCATTTGAACAACCAGAATGTACTGATTTATTGATGATGTAGTATTGGTAAACACACATCCTCAAGGGGGATTCAGGTGACCCTTTTAAACTGGTTGCCATCTCTAAGGAGAATTTTAATTTTGTTCTGAATAGTTTCAATGATTACTGCCCTCCTGTATAGTGTAGCACTTCATCGGCCATTGTCCAGGCATATTATGCATTCAAAGAAATGTGCACAGACTTAATTAAGCCTAATTGCCTTTACCATAATCAAGTTGTTTTCGTGTATCAACTTTGTACCAATCTTCCCCCCCCCCCCCCCCCCCCCCCCGATTTATTGCAGGGATGATAAATTGCAGACTTATTTCTGAGTAAAGACCTTTTTATGTTTGCTTGGTGAAAAAAAACCCACCCCAAAACCAACTGCTATTTTTCTTCAGATATAAAGAAATCCTACTCTATGATTTACTTCTCCAGCGCTGAGGATACTGTTCCCAGAAGCTCCTTGAAATCTATAACTCCAGGGGTTACTGAAAGGTTGAATTGCCATCATTTCAACATACTTCCCCAAATTTAATTCCTAGTTTTAGACCTTTTTTCAGCAAGGACTCTCACTCCTGTGTTTAAGTGGAACTTTTCTTGGTGGATGTTAACTGTTATTTCATTGAGAGAGGTACAGTTAGTATCGGATTGCAACCGAAGCCAACACAAATATGTTTTCTCAACTGGCCTGTAATATTGGGCCGAGTCCCTGGGCATTGTCTTTATCAGGTAGAAATCTGCAGCCTGTGAGGTCATGATGACAGCATTGTTACTGGCATGCAGTGAGGATCCATCAGCATGCTGCGGATGGGGACTCACGCTAGCGTCCCATAAGCTGGGGGTCAGCGACGCAGATACTATCACATGCAGGCATTAGGGTACCTGTACCTGGATAGGAATCCCATTAATGTTGTTTCATAATTTCTTTTATTCTGATTTTTTAAAATATTTTTTTGGTGATAGATGTGTTTGATATCTTAATTATTAAAATGAAATTCCAAAGAGACGTTCAGTTTTAAACTTTTACTGATGAAATATAACAGTATATTTTGTTAATGATACTGAGTCTCCAGCTGTGCTTAAATGAAAAACTGGAATAATAATTCTAAGAATGGTCCAACCTTCTCTGTCTCAGGAAAGAGCTGGGGATTTAGAATACTTTCCCTGGTACTGAAATGGCTTTGATTGAAATGTTGACTCCGATCACGATAAGTGCCACTCAACCAAAACAACAAAACAAAATCACCATGAAATAATTGGATCTGAAAACAATCATTATGACTAACGAGCCTATATTTAGCTCTTCCGTCTCATTATAAAACAGAAGTCATTATTACTGCGGCAGAAAAAAATAAGAAGAATTGCATAAACAAAAAAGTAAGAAATCTCGTTGATCGGTGATGAAGAGTTAACGTTGCGGATAGGAGTATACTATATAATGCAATACAAAGTGGATTTCACAACAGGAAGATGGCATTAGATAAGAATCTGTACCTAATCCCGGCAGTGAGAACATCGTGCATACTGCAACATTGAATTAAGCACGCTCTGCTTGGTTGTCTGTGCTGCAGCGGCAGGGTTTTCTTTTGCTTTTTATAAATTTTCTTCTTGTGCAATCTTTCTTTCTTCAAGTTTTGGGATGGATTTAGATAATCGAATGCATGGGATACAGTTTATTTATGGAGAGATTGAGCTGTAAATCAATGAGTTTACGACACAACCAGGGCATTCCTCTGTTGACCCTTATAATATATGAAATATTCCTTGTCAAGTTTATGTTCCTAAGTGTAAATGCACATTTAAAAAAAAACATTTTACCCAACCAATTAAAGTGTTGAGTTTTTATGAGATGGTGGGACAGTTTATCTGTTGGCCAAACTGCTAGCCCATATATGTTTCCCTTTTTAGATCAAGGTGTGCATTACAAATGAAATCTCAGCTTAGGACATTGCCTTCTTGTAATGACGCGTCCTCAGTGATGCATTAACCAATTAGCACTTTTGCGCAACTTCAACGTAAGTCACTTATTCACTGAAGCGCAGGGAAAAGTCACCGGATTCATGCAGTATCTAGAAATTATGATTTAACCTTTGTTGTGATTATTTTTTTTTGTCTTACAAGTTTGGTTATATTTTGTAGAGGATATAATTATATCTTGAATAATTTACAAATCTGTGTATTTGCTTTTGCTAAATTGGAGCTTTCAGCTTCTAAATATAATGACACATGAACTAAATGAGAAAACTTGTAATGTATATGGATTGAGCTAGTGCTGCCCGGGAAGTTGTGCACACAACATTTTGAACTGTTTGAACTGTGCAGACATTTCAAACCAGAACAAAATGTTCACAAAGTGATTGAAATAAATCAAATCGTTCCTTTAGAAATGACCAACGATGTCTATACTAATTATTTTAAACAACTAAAATCCTTTACAATGTAAATTCCTTTCAATTATGTGTGAAAAACATGGCCAAAGCATGGCGAAAGTAAGTTAAAAAGCATTTATATAGCGCCAAAATCCGCCTTAAAAGATGCTCAAGGCGCAGGTTTGACCTGCTACCATGTGTAAAACCAGAGCGTTTTATAATTTCGGGCAATTTTGGGCAGTTCAGTCGGTAAATGGCTGGGCAGTTTCAGGCAGTATAGTGGATGAAAGGGTTAATTTGTCTTTGAACTTGACCAGCACAAAGGAAACATTTATGTTACCATTAACTTCTTTTGTTCTGCCGTACCATCCAGTACATGGACATCAATCCTACTGAATGTATCCTTAGTAAGTGTAAATGAATGAATAGCCTATGATTGGCGCGCAAAGAATTCTTGGTGAAATTTGATTCTAAACAATGCCGGTTTAAGCAATGCGGTACACAACTATAAAAGCTGGTGTAGTTATATGCAAACTACAGCATGGCGTCCATCTTGGCAGCCTTATTATTTTACAAAGATGGCGCTTGTGCAAAGGGCCTATTGAGGTATCTTTTAAAAATCATTAATAATAAGCAAACATGGATAAGAATTCTCGGTCAGATTTCATTAACGGTTTTCTTCCTTGTTGTGTTCACAGGCTGAGAATTTACTCCTAGATAAAGACCTGAACATCAAGATAGCGGACTTCGGCTTCAGCAATGAATTCACACCAGGCAGTAAGTTAGACACATTCTGCGGCAGTCCACCTTATGCTGCCCCAGAACTCTTCCAGGGAAAGAAGTATGATGGTCCCGAAGTGGACGTCTGGAGTTTAGGCGTTATTCTCTACACACTCGTTAGCGGCTCGTTACCATTTGATGGTCAGAATTTAAAAGTGAGTTTGGGTTCTTTGTCTTAAAGTAGGGTCATACTTTGGTAACGACCCGGGGAAATAAATTGTGTAATTTTTATCCGAAAGCTTACTCGTTATAAAGATGATAATGGTAATAAGCATCCTGCAAAGTGCCCCCTTTGATTAGAAATTAATAAAAATGATGTAGAAAAATTTGATTCTCCAAAGACCACCTGTAGGGGACTTTTTTGAAATTTACGTGGTGTCCGTTTGAATGCCATCCTCAACTCGGCCAGAGATGCGGTTGGTACCAGCTGTCACCTTTCTACCAAGGATGGATTCGACATTCTTGATATAAAAACCCCACTAATGTGACAGTATTTTGGTGTTTTCTCAATAAGTAGGCACTTTATTGAACTAAAACTTTCAGAAGTGACTTTTATTGTATTTTGTCTGAAGTTTTGCCTGTAAGTTAGTATTATGTTGATAAAAACCAAACAATGACACTGCCTTTTACATGGAGTAGTGTACTTTATCTTTATTCGTTTTACCGACTCATGAAATGTGAGGTTTTTCATGATTCTTATGTTTTAAATTTGACTTCGAAGGACCTTTTGTAATTTCTCCAAAAATTGCCTGAATGTCTCAAGAAATACTGAACAGAAATTTAGTCATCATCTATCATCATCTTTGCTGCCGTGGCTGAGATGGAGTCGACAATGTCTCTCCAGGCATCTCTGTCAACTGTCAGGTTGGATGAGTCATCTCGGTCTTGTACAATGTTCCTGGCAACAGCATCCAAATAGTTCATGGGTCTTCTTCCTCTTTTGGGTTAGAGGAATCTCCAGTTGATAAGAACTGAGACCAGCTGGGCCCAATTTCATGGCTCTGCTTACTGCCGAATTCTGCGCTTACGATCACTATTCTCCGCTTACTGTGCAAGCACCGAATTTCTACGCTAGCTGTGTAAGCGAAGAATGCCTAGTAACGTGTAGTGCGCAAGCGCACAAGCAAAAATTCCCTGCTAACCCTGCTTGACATAAGCGCGGAATTCCCTGCTTCTGTAAGCGCCGATTCTTTGCTTACGGCAAGCAGAGCCATGAAATTGGAATGGACAAAGTAGGAATGGTTTACATCTTTATGAATCATTGGAATGTTTTTGTTCGTCCCATTATGCTTCCGACTGCATTCTGTCTCTGTCCTCTGTGACTTTTTCCACTTGACTGCTTCTGTTACACTAGTATTGTCTGTGTGTGTTGTGTTGTCATTCAGCCTTTGAGAAAGACTGTGCTAAGGTCTAAACGTCAGGACTTAAAAAACTTTCTGCATTTATACCACAGGAAATTTTGGTTGGTAAGCAGTTTAATAACAGCTAGTACTAGTTTTTTCTTTTTCAAATAACAGCTGCTCACTTTCTATCTTCAAATCTTTGTAATTTTCTCTGTGAATGTCTTCAAGTGCCCATAGCTGTGAGTGAGTCACGTGCCACCTTCAGCCCTGCCCCCTTCTCAGTTGTGTCCGTCTGCCTGCATTTCCCGCTTTCCATCAAACCAAATCCCGACTAATCTTGACTGATCCCTCATATCTTTGTCAATTCGTCCAACAGGAGCTAAGAGAAAGGGTTTTACGAGGCAAGTATCGCATCCCGTTCTACATGTCAACAGATTGTGAGAACCTGCTCAAGAGGTTTCTGATGCTCAACCCTTCAAAAAGAGCTAACCTAGAGGTAATAAGCCATGACCTTTGACATTCAAGAGTAGGTGTCATACCACTAGAACAACGAGCTTGCCTTGTAGCTAAGCGCCAGTTCAAACCCGATATGTTAACAGTGGGTACCACAAAGCTTTAATAGATGTTAAATTTTTAAACAGTTTTTGGATATAGTTTTGGTTATTACCAGAAGAAAAAAAGAGGATATTTAATCTGGAATGGTTACTTGGTATCAAGATGGTACTGCCACCAACTCTCACGAAAGTTTTTATTATTATTTTCTTTCATTTGAAAACGTACTTGAATCCAATCTCCTTTTACTTTGTTGTTGCAAGACGCGAGAAATCAAGAGAAAAGAGAGCACACATTTAGCATATAACAATTGCATAATTATAGCCCGTTTGCGAAATTACCACACGGGTTTTAGAGTAAACAGGCAACTACCCAAATTTCATTTGAAAAGTTGTCATCGCAAAATCATGAGATCTTCATGTATAATATCAAACATTTAAAAGGGGGCTCTAAAATCAAATTCGTTTTTGTGATGCACTCGTTTTCTAATGGGTAAAAGGTTGTTATGGAAGTGGGGGGAAATAGATGGGTCAGTGTGTTTTTGTACATGAAATTAATAATGAATGTCATTCCTGAATTTCCATGATATTCAGTCAAAACAGCATTAATGTGATTTTTTTTACTAAAAACAAATTTTCTGTGTGGAATGTACATAGCCATCCTGCGAGGGTATCCAATAAAATGGCATTTTACATTGTTTCAAGGCAAAGTTAGAGACTTTCAATTTTTCTCACTTTCATAAAAGGACTCTATGTATTGGAAAGTGAGTGCATCTTTAACAGTTAGAGTAAATGTCAGCACCTGTTTCAATCACAATCCTGCAGTTTTAAGGTATTTGGTCCCTGAAAACTGAACTGTTGGAATGTGCTCTTCGAAAAACAACAAGCATTTACCTTTCAAAGAATCATAAATTCCAAGTTTTCTTCTATGAGTTGGGTGGGAAAGGGGGTGGGGGTTGGGTAGTTGGCACTTGGGTAGTTGGCACTTTTGTAGTATCCAGCCGTGTGCCAATGATGGCACTTTTAATAGTAAGCTATGATTCATGTCATGATTTTATGCAACACTGATTGGTTATTGTAAAATATTTACTGGCCTGTCACTTGAGAGAGAAGAGGGGGGTGGGGGTCATTCCATGGATGTGATTCATTATCCATTGTGAGGTACTCAGTCTAGTTCCTTGATCACACTTGACTTTGGCTTCCTAGAATCCTGCAGTGTGTAGGGTTGATGGAACCAGGCTTAAATAGCAATGGGTATGCGATAAGGATTGCAGTATACAAATATTGATTGCTTCAAGTGCTATAGTTCAAACAGAGCTGCCAACCAGTGGAGATTTTCCGAATGATTTTTTTAAATACAGCAGTCTGGACATGTCCAAATAGATACGGATGTCTGAAAGACAACTAGTTATTATGTTTTTATGTGCCCACAGATTGTTAAAAAACTATGAACCGTGTTGACAAACAAAGACCTATTCTTTTACAATTCAAAACCGTGACGCTAAATTATGAAAACAATCCTGCTTGCTATTGCACTTAAAATTAAACACAACACATGCATTCAAAGATAAAGTCTGGCTCTGTGGTTGTGCACATGTACATACGCCAATAGACAGTCTAGACACAGAGACAATGCACATTGTACAGCATACCTTCTACAGAGTCTGGCTGTACAGTTTTTTCCAATGCTTTATGTTAAGGGATGCGGAAGAGCACGCTGTGCAGTAAAACATCGCTGCATCACCATGAAATCAAAAATGACACCAACAAGAAAAGATCGATCATGATTGAGGCTAAGATCTAAGAAAAACATCCGATAAAGGCATAAAGAATGTATGGAAATGAAATTGGTTTAAAGAACAAGTTGACAAAATTTATCTTACTAAAGTTGTTCGAAAATTTGACTGACGTGGTATGGCGTATCTGTTTGCTGTATGCATTATTTTGTTAAAGGAAAGTCTGACATTTTAATCTCAGTTTCTAGTTGATATAAAATTGGTAAATGTACATTTATCAATCGCCTTGTTAGAATGATTTCATCTGAAATGTTGCCATTTATGGGGTAAGAGTGATGTAAAATCTTTTTTTTGGGGGGGGGGTAAGCCAGTCAAGAAAACATTTATAATAAAATGATCTACATTAAATTCCATAGAATGTGAACACCCGTTGGAATAAAACACCAACATATTAGTTTCCCTGCATTTTTGTTTTACATTAGACAGTTTGTTGTCGGGTATTCTTTTCCATTCACTGATGATGCACTGTTTTTGTCCTCTTGTTCAGACAATCATGAAAGACAAATGGATGAACGGTGGTTATGAGGATGACGAGCTCAAACCATACCAAGAACCGGAGCCTGACTTCAACGACGAGCGACGGATAGAGATCATGCTAAGCATGGGCTTCAAGCGGAAAGATATCGACGACTCCCTCAGGAATCACAAGTACGACGACCCTTATGCCACGTACCTTCTCCTGGGTCGCAGAGCACAAGATGTAAGTCTTTGATATCTGCGGGGACCGCCGTAGTGCTGACTTTAGAGTAGACCTTAACTAAACCTAAGCTGAAGCTCTGGTTGCTGGTGCAATTGTAGTTCAGTCAGTATTTCAGTCACCATTTTTACCAATCATTGAGTGTGTGTTGTTTCGGCACCCCCAGAGCCTAGGCAGGGTTTAAGGTTTGGTCAAGATTTCTTGATACCTTAACTAGTAGTAGTCCTATTTGGAGCTCATTGCTGCAGTCATTTTGTAAAAATAAGGCCGGGTACCCCCTGTCATGCTTTAAGAAATATTATTATTTCTTTGGGGTCATTGGGAATCAGACAAAGAGTTAGTTAGTGGAATGCGTCTGATTAGAACATAAAAGATACGGAGCTTCTCAAAGGCAGATTGGAACGTTCCATGGGGAATAAAGTATGCTTTGCGTGTTCCCACAGAATCGCTCATTGCAAACACGCTGGCTATCATCTGAGCATATGCGCCCGTTCCAACGGTTTGCTGGAGTATTCCCAGAGGAGCGTTCCAGTGGGCATATATACATTCCAACTTTGGAGACGCTCCTTAAGAGCAGTGTTTCTGACTGTGAATTGTAATGAACCTATTGATAAAAATATGATATCAGATGGCTTTGCTTTATAAAGCCTTTTCTATCTCAGTAAGGAAAGCCTTTTCTATCTCAGTAAGGAAAGCCTTATCTATCTCAGTAAGGAAAGCCTTATCTATCTCAGTAAGGAAAGCCTTTTCTATCTCAGTAAGGAAAGCCTTATCTATCTCAGTAAGGAAAGCCTTATCTATCTCAGTAAGGAAAGCCTTATCTATCTCAGTAAGGAAAGCCTTATCTATCTCAGTAAGGAAAGCCTTATCTATCTCAGTAAGGAAAGCCTTTTCTATCTCAGTAAGGAAAGCCTTATCTATCTCAGTAAGGAATTTGATAAATTCAGCCACTTACCAATTACAACTGTCTTGACACTATCTTAGTAATGCATGTTTTGTTTATTAATTTATTATTTCATTTGAAACAATATTTAATGAGGGTGAGGCATTCAGCACAGTTGATCATTTGGGGCCCTCACATTACAAACAAAATTAGAAGATTTAAAAACTAACAATGACGAGTCTTTGGCAGAAAGTGCATACAAAAAATTACTAAAATGCATGTTTTCTCAATGATATTTTTGTTGGATATAGTGAAGACGGTAAACCTACAGAATGAATGTTGTTTGTATAACAGGCAGGCAACATTTTAGCTGATCAACTGATTTCCTTGTTTTTCTCTAAAAATATATTGTCAAAGAAAACTTCAAACCACTGTGCAAAATATTGTTGTTGTCTTTTGTCTGCATTAAAAAAGTTGCATGTCTGGTGTATTAATTAACATCGACTCAAGGGTTTCAGGTCATTAGTTGCAATAGACCTTATGCATATGACGTCATTTGAGTAGGGCGCCCTCACCTAGAGGTCAAAAGGAAGATGCTCATTGGCCAGTCCTGTGCGCCGCGCGTACAAATCAGCGCGTTTCCATTGTTTCGTCATCAGTTTACCTCTAAGATGGCGGCTTGGTGACGTCAATGCATAAGGTCTATTACATATTCGTAATGATTGAAAGGGCGTTAGGTGAAAATGTTGTCCATATTTGAAGAAAACAAAAAACAGAAATAAAAAAATAAAATACAAATTCACAAATGAATGTTTTTCTTAGAAAATTAATGTTACTTTTTTTCCAAACAATTACCTTGGAGACCACTCTGATCAATAAATTCCATTTACAAGTAGCTCCAACATATGCAAAAGCAATTGTGTAAAGTCCATACAACTGCACTATAGTTCTGAGCTGACGTTAACATACCCTGACTCAGTCATACTTGTAAATAATGTTGACACTGTTATCTCTTCTCCCACAGTCTGAAGAAGCAGACTCAACGTCGAGCAGCAGCCTCTCACTAACTCAGCGCAATGTCCCCGACATGACCTCCGCCATCACCCCTTCGCCATCTACCCATGGTAAGAAACAACAACGCAGCCTGCCCTCCAATCAGAAAGAGAGGCGATTTAGTCATGGCGGAGAAAATTACGGTCAGTTTTTTTGTTTCGGGAGCCCCTAAAAAACCACTATCCTGTGGCTTCTGGCATCTTCATCTGGGCTCTCGGAAAACGATGGTTGAGGGTTCTGTCGGTCTCTTGGATTGATCAGTGGCAAGGTTGACGTGGATCCTTATTTTTTTCCTTTTTGCTCCCCACCTGATTCCTGTAACACCCTTGGGTTTTTCTATTTCTTTAATCCGTCCTCAAAAAGGGCAACATTTACTCCTTTTTGGTGAATGAACTAAAAGCCCTTCACTGACAAACACCTTTTGAGAATTGTTTTCTCGTCTGGAAACAAAAAGGACATCTTGCCATCAGATTAAAATGAGAAATAGACACCACTGATTTTTTACGTTGGGACATTTTTCTAATATTTGCAGGGAAAACGACCACAGCGAAGATCACCTGCCCCGAGCAGGCCGGTAGGTCCAATGCTTTCATATCCTGCTGCAGTTTCTCTCAAGAGTTCTTGTAGCTTTTTTTTCGTAGGTGATCTCATCTCTCGATGAGTTGGTGGTGGTGTTAACTTTCCTAATGAAATTGCCATTAACCTACCCCTTGACCGTAAGGAAGCCACTAAAACGTGTACAGGGTGACTAATTGTCAACAGTGTTGCGTCTGTTTAAGCCTGTATACAAGATCGTTTTTACTGTCCAAATAAATAAATAACAGAAAAAAAGAAAACAAATCTAAACTGAAATGTGACCTCCCTAATACCTCCGTAACCCTTTCCCCTGGTTTTGCAAGAGTTTGATGGATTCAGCTAAACCAGCCAACTGGCACAGGATCAAGACAAAACAGGAGCTTTGCTTCTGGTGATGTAATGTCATACATTTTAACGATCTGTCTGCAATAGAAAGGGGTTTAAAAAAATGCCTTCAGAAATGGGAGTAATGCATACGTTTACTTGTGTTTAAGTTGGTCAGACAGCTAACATCTTTGAAAGTTTTCCTACTGTATTCATTGTCAATTTTTTTATATATTTCAAATTTGAATATCAGTGAATGGACCGTTTGTATTGTGGTGGTCGGTGGTCACAAATGTGACACGTTTGTCTAAAATTCAAGTGTACCACATCAGAGCTGAACATTTCTGTTAGTTGGTGGTTCCTTGTACTTTTTTTCCTGATTTTGCTGGGTCTATTTAAATGTATACAGGCTTGATGAAAGAGAAGGAAAATTGGAAAGTTAATTTTTTTTTTTCACTCGGTGTTACGCCCCTTGGGTTTTAATCAAGTGCCATATAAAATTTCTAATTTGTTTTATGATAGATGAATGAATTAGAAATGAAATGCATTGAATTGAAGAAAAGAAGAAAAGGAAAAAAATATTGGAAAAATAATAATTCAAAAGAAAGATACAAAGACTAAGAAATACAGCATGATTTTTTTCTGGTATGCACTGAAGGCGCTCAGAGATGTCAGCTCTTTTCCATGTCCTTAACACACAGAAATTCTTCATACTTGGGTGAAAAGTTAGTTGTACTCTTAGTGCCTGAACAGGTGTTTACAACAAATTTTCAAATATGGGATTATTATTTTCTGCAAAGAGAATTTACCCTTTTCATCCTAGAGCAAATTTAATCAAGGTCTACCATTCCTTCACATACCATCATATGAAAACAAAACCTGATGCAGTGAAGAGTTGTTTCCCATTAGTGTCAAACAATTCCCTTCCATTAGTTCACAGTAGAAGAAACAATAGACTGAAATCACCATCCTATTTCATGTTATCCCTAATTTCACCGTAGTGAGTCACAGATATTAGCCCCCCCCCATCTCCAGCCACTGATCCAAACTCAGAGACAGACTGATCCCCCAACTTACCGAGTGTCCCTTCTAACCACACCCACTATTGTCTTCTCCTTCTCTACACCATTGTTGAGGAAACAATAAACCCAGTTATTTAAGACATATCTCCACCGGTTGAAAAACAAACTCTTTAAAAAAAGGGAGAAACCCTCTTGTTTGAACGTTTGTGTTAACCATTCAGCATGACACACTAACGTAGCTTCCCGTGCAACCCTCCTGTGTTCAGTTTGAGTTCCTCTTAAACTTGTCCGCGGGTGTTATTGTTTCCATGACGATGACCTCTTGACCTAATGACCTTTGGTACACCTTGTTTCACCTAAACTCGTTTCTGTCTTTTCCATGTTATCTTGCTGTGTCGACAATTTAAAGTCATCCGAAAACGAGGTAATTGTGGCTATCTTGTGTCTGATCACCCGTTGTTCCTCAATACATGTACCATGCCCTAGACCTCTGTAGTAGCAGCTTCTCTGATTTCTGTAATACTCTACTACAGAGAATTTCTTTTGACCATGTGCCCTTTAACCTTTTGTTTACACAGAGATGAGAATTATTGATGCATTTGAAGGGAAAGTAGAACACATCTGTTGTGGTTCCTGAAGTGGGGTTTTCTGGAAGTATTGGGAAGTTCTCCCTGGAAGTATTGGGAAGTTCTCCCTAGAAGTAGTGGGAAGTTCTTCCTGGAAGTAGTGGGAAGTTCTTCCTGGAAGTAGTGGGAAGTTCTTCCAGGAAGTAGTGGGAAGTTCTTCCTGGAAGTAGTGGGAAGTTCTTCCCGGAAGTAGTGGGAAGTTCTTCCCGGAAGTAGTGGGAAGTTCTTCCTTGAAGTAGTGGGAAGTTCTTCCTGGAAAATATAAAGGGAGACATGGAAAAAATAAACAGAGATGGGAGGCCATTTTTGTTTTTATGTTTTGTTTTTAAATTCAGGTAACATGGTCCAAGTTTTGTTCATTATTTTTTATTTTTTGAAGTATTTGTCACTCTGTCATTGAGACGAGTAATCAGTGCTCCCTCTTTACACCAAAGGAATGCCAAATAGTTTAAAGACTTTGTCACAATTCTACCCGTTCTCATCTCTGCCTTACCTCAGAAAAAGCGAGCCAAAATATCATGTAGTATGTAGATAAAAAGCATCAGTGTTTTCTTCTGGTCAGAATACTGCAAGCAGCTAATCATGTAGCGTGTATATTAAAAAAAGCATCAGCCTTTTTCTTCTGTTCAAAATACTGCGTTGACAGTAGCTTGGCAGTTGCAGCCACTTATGGCCTTCATAAGATCTTTACAAGTAGGAAAACAATGGGTTTTAAAAAAAGGTTTTTTCCCCAATCAGCTAGAATTTCCTTGGAACAAAATTGGAAGCAGTTTTAAAGTGCTGTGCAGCCTATTTTGTTTGTAGTTTTCAATCTAAATGAGTTACAAGCTAAATTTGCTCTCTTTCACTCTGCAATGATATTACTTGTTATTGCTAACCCACAACTTACCCAGAGGGATACCATTCCCTTCTTCCCCCCCCCCCCCATCTCAAGATATGAATTATTCATCTACCCTGATTTGCATTAATAGTTTTGAAATGCTTGTGACTAAAACAATTTTCTATTTGTTTCTTACTTATGGTGACTGAATCTGTGTTAACGTGGACATTGCTTGATCTTCTAAACACTATATTTTTTTCTTTTATTTTTTTCGTTGGACTGATCCATTTAAAAAAATATAATCATGTGCATGTCATCTTGGTTGTGGGTAACTGCTGTTTTTTCCCCATGAAGATCGTTTAATTTTGCAGATAATAGTTTTCTTATTTTCTGTGTGTGGGGGTGTCTACCCGTTGAAACTGAGGACTTTAAAAAAGGGGGTCCGGGTGTTTAGACAGAGCGAGGGTGTCCTTGCTTCGCTTTTGTCCGAGCTGTGTATTGAGAGAGTTGCAACATAGAGGGACCAGTTTTCTTTGGTCACATGGTTGCTGGACGCCATTTTGGGCAGACTAGTCTGGCACCTTGTGTTTGCCCATGCGTTTGTCTGGACACAAAATGGCTTCTAATCGCAAGTTGTTGCAACTCTCTAAATACACAGCTCTGGCTTGTGTGTACAAAACCAATAGGGGAACTGGCTAAAACAAAACTAAGGTTGACACCATTGGAGAACAAAGAGAAGTCCTTGATTTACGGGGTCGGCAGACGTGTGTGGGTGTGCGTGTGTGTTTGTTATGCGTATATGTTTTGTCTTAATGAGTGCTCTTGTGTATATGCATTACAGAAATCTTGATGCAATTTGAAATTGTTTGTTCAGTGTTCAGAAAATGGATTGACTGAATGATGGATAAACCTAGTTTGAAATCTATCCGCACAGTGGCATCCCTTTTGCAAGATCAAAGTTAAAGCTATCTAATTCGAACAGTGAGATGCTCGTCATTCCTTTATTTCACTCTGCAAAATCACAGTTTGATGTTATTCGATGACTCTCTATAGAACAATTTATTATTTCAAATTTTTAGGTGTATTTATGAAAAATAGCTAAGCACTGTACACTCTTGTAAAGCAACCCTAGATGACATCGCTATTTGATCACTCCCCATGCCGGGTACTTGCATGCGCACTTCAAATGCGTCATGCTGCTGTGCAGAACGTAGGCTAAGAAACGCACTGTATTGTACGTGGGTGTAGTTGCCCCCCCCCCCCTTTTGCTACAGAACTGTGCAGACAGTGGGATGGGTCTATACTCACTGTATTCAAAGCTGTCAGTGAGAAGGGTCTATATTCACTGTATTCAAAGCTGTCAGTGAGAAGGGTCTGAATTCACTGTATTCAAAGCTGTCAGTGAGAAGGGTCTGAATTCACTGTATTCAAAGCTGTCAGTGAGAAGGGTCCATACTCACTGTTTTCAAAGCTGTCAGTGAGAAGGGTCTATACTCACATCATTCAAAGCTGTTAGTGAGAAGGGTCTGTATTCACTGTATTCAAAGCTGTCAGTGAGAAGGGTCTATACTCACTGTGTTCAAAGCTGTCAGTGAGAAGGGTCTATACTCACTGTATTCAAAGCTGTCAGTGAGAAGGGTCTATACTCACTGTATTCAAAGCTGTCAGTGAGAAGGGTCTATACTCACTGTATTCAAAGATGTCAGTGAGAAGGGTCTGTATTCACTGTATTCAAAGCTGTCAGTGAGAAGGGTCTATACTCACTGTGTTCAAAGCTGTCAGTGAGAAGGGTCCATACTCACTGTATTCAAAGCTGTCAGTGAGAAGGGTCTGTATTCACTGTATTCAAAGATGTCAGTGAGAAGGGTCTGAATTCACAGTGTTCAAAGCTGTCAGTGAGAAGGGTCCATACTCACTGTATTCAAAGCTGTTAGTGAGAAGGATCTATACTCACTGTATTCAAAGATGTCAGTTAGAAGGGTCTATACTCACTGTTTTCAAAGCTGTTAGTGAGAAGGATCTATACTCACTGTGTTCAAAGATATCAAATAATAAACCACAAGGTTTGTCAAAGATGTCAGTTAGAAGGGTCTATACTTATTGTTTTCAAAGCTGTTAGTGAGAAGGGTCTGTATTCACTGTATTCAAAGCTGTCAGTGAGAAGGGTCCATACTCACTGTATTCAAAGCTGTCAGTGAGAAGGGTCTATACTCACTGTATTCAAAGCTGTCAGTGAGAAGGGTCTATACTCACTGTATTCAAAGATGTCAGTTAGAAGGGTCTATACTCACTGTTTTCAAAGCAGTCAGTTAGAAGGATCTATACTCACTGTATTCAAAGCTGTTAGTGAGAATGTCTATACTCTCATCATTCAAAGCTGTCAATGTGATGGGTCTATACTCACTATTCAAAGCTGTCAATGTGATGGGTCTATACTCACTATTCAAAGCTGTCATGAGAAGAGTCTATACTCACTGTATTCAAAGCTGTCGGTGAGAAGGATCCATACTCACTATTCAAAACATTCAGTGATAAGGGTCTATTTTCACTGTATTCAAAGCTGTCAGTAAGAAGGGTCTATTTTCACTGTATTCAAAGTTGCATTCAGTTCCATTTGCTCTCTTGGGTGTGCACTGGGTCCTTCAAAATCTTCACCAGCTTATCTTGTGAGGTGACAACATCTGCTGATGTAGATTCCAGTAAAACAGTTCATGTGTGGGAAAAATCTGCATTGCTCCTTGCTTCTTCTTTTGCCAATAAGATGAAATATAAGCCGCCTCATGCTCTTGCAGATGCATCGTGCTGCCTCAGTTAGCAACTTGATAACATTGTGTGCATATCTGATGATAGGATAATCATTTGTGTGGAATACTTGCTCCTATTTGTGCGGAGTTGCTGATGCTGATTGCCTACCAAAGAATATTGCCCAATGAAGCATCGCTATTTCCCAAAGCTTATATCATTAGAATTCGACTGCGTTTGGTTGGACGAGGTCAAAAAGTACCTCTCAAATGATGCTCTAATTATCACCATGTAGACACCATTTTAAGGTGGTGTTGAAATTGATGAAAAAAAGTAGGAGATATTCTGGGTTGTTTGTCAGGGTATCCATCAAATTTCATGAAGATCTTGACTGTTAACTATTACTACCATTGTGTGTGGTCACATATCACAGTGTATTACATTCAACGACCATTCTAATGTCACCTTTATTTCGTCTTCTGTAATAATAGTGAAAAAAAGGAAACTTTATGTTTGAGTGAGATTCTTGTTTTATCCCCCTCCCCCAATACGAGCTTCTTCTAATACCAATCTGTCGTTATGTTGGCCTTGTTGTACTATGGAGATGTTTCTCATGTATTCCTTATAGTTCTGGTTTGTTTGGAGAATGATTGACTGTATTCTTCTGACATGAACTTGCAGATTTGAGACTAAAGATTTTTGTCAGGTTTTTTCTCTAGAGCTTTGCTCTAGTGAGGTTAGCGGAGACACCATGCAATAAATATCTTTATGAGCTGTGGTGGTTCTGAGAAGAACCAGTGGTTTAACAACTCAATGTTTCGATCAGTCTGCTCTGATCGTCTTCTTCTCCTGAAGACGGTCAGAGTACACTGATCGAAACATCGAGTTTACCTCAGAGAGGGCACTGTTTGAAGTTGTGACATCAGGCAAGGCTAATCTCACGCATTCTGCAGTTGGCCAATATACAGGGTATACAAATAATCATTCAGGTGTGATTTAAGCCAGCCCTTTAAATTGCAGACGTGGTTTTCAATCTTCAGATTAGGGTCTCTGTTCCTGAGCAGGTCTTGTGTGTTCTGGACGAGCCAAACCACAATGTGTGTGTAAACTTGTCCTGGTTGTAACATAGAGCCAAGTTTTCTGAATCTATTAGTCTCCTCAACACTCAAATACAGGCTCCCATGTAACTAGCTCGTCCTACAAGCGTCACAACATTGACAACGGCTTGAAGGAGAACATCGTCATGACACGGCAGGGTCGGGCCAGTGCTGGCGCCATCGGAAGCAGCAAAGGATCAACGGGTAAGACGGGAGGGATGACCACGCCCACACTAGGGACTCCCAATAATCAGGAGGGGTCGTCACGGAAACAGAAATCAGCTACGCCAAAGGTGAGTCGGAGAGTGACTGAAGTTTGATGTTTGGTGTGAAGCCAATGGTTGACTTCTTGATTTAGTTCAGTTTATGCTTCACACGAATACAGTAACGGTAAAACATATAATCAATACAAGCAATTAAAGCCCTTTTCACACGAGCGCTGACAACCAACGTCCTCGGTTACGAGCGCCAACTGTCTAGCACCTTGGTGGTTTGCTATTTCACAACAGTGTTTCACACGACAACCGAACCAACGTCCCTTGTTGTCGGCTTGGCTACTGCGAGGTCAAAGGTCATGTGTTAGTTCGCTGGTATGCCGCGCGAAACTCTTCAACTGGCTGGCTCTCAGTAGGCAACCAGTGATTTTCCCGCGTTGTATGTTCCGCATGGATGTGTAATCTAGCTTGTTTGCGTGCCACTCTTTTAGTTATGAGTGAACAATCAATGTGTGTGTTCATATAGAGCAGGGGTAAGCTGGTTTGTGGTTGGTTGTTGATTAAAGGGAGGGATAAAATGCAATTTGAGTGAAAAAAACAGTAAAGAACGTGCCGTGAATGTGATGATTTTGACCGTAGTAAACAACGTGTATTCATTTGTACATCGTTCATAGGCCCAACAGGTTACGACCTCACTTATTACGGTCTGATTTTTGATGTTTTTTAGTATTAAAAAAAGAAGTTTAATAAAGAACACAATGTTAAATTCGCTTGCCTATTCAATTTCAACACTTTTGAATTTAATAACTTGAAAAAGCCAAACTTGTTGTCACTTGTTTTACTTCAAATTAAAATTCCGTTTTCCGTTTCAAGTGGCAGATTCCGCGAATTCCGTCCGTTTTCCGCGATCGCGGAAAATCATTGGCCCTCGAATTTTCATCCTTTGGCGCAGGCGAGCTAACCCACACGTTTGCTGGCTGTTACTCGAATTCCTTCTGAATCCGAGGAAAGCATTTGCGTGTCTTCGACTGGAATTCACACACTGAAATTGCCGCAAAAATCTCAAGAGAAGTAGCACAAACATAATTTCTTCTGATGTCGCCATCTTGGAAGGACATGTCGTCATGTCAACCGGGTGTCAACACGGTCGAGGCACATGACGCGTTCTGCGCAGGCGTACTACAACAGCATAACCAACGTCCTTGGTTGAGTCGTTGCACACGGCCGATCAGTGCGATTATAACGCAGTTGCGATTTTTTGTAGTAGGTCTCGATCGCGGTTATATTTAGTCAGGATCTTTTGCTATTTCATAACTAGGATAGCTTTCACACGAGTGGGTTTTGCTATTTTTTATCCTGGTTGCGAAAAATAGCAAAATATGTTGGATAAAAAGCTCTCGTGTGAAATGGGCTTAACACTACAGTGCACCACCTAGAGTTTGTTCCCAAAAGGTCATTTTCATAGAAGGCAGTTGAGATCCAGTCGTCACAACATGCGCGAAAAATTGTAAGCCTTTAATATAAATATGTTACTCACATGCTCACAGGGGAAAGAAGGTCAAATTTTTAAAAGGCTACTTGGGAAACATTGTTTCACTCATGAGGTTTTGCTTGGTGATAAAGTTGTTAATTTTTTTTATTTTTTTAAAATAACAATTTATATGAACATTGGGCCTGGAATGTTCAGTTTTAGGTGTAGGGAAAAAACCCATGCAAGGCTTAGGTCTGAGGTGGGATTTGAACCATGATCCATAGAGGTGAAAGGCGGGGAAAGAAACCACTGAGCCAACCTAATCTCTACTTTCTTTTCGATCCACAGCACATACCTAGTAACTCGGGTATGACAAGGAGGAATACATACGTGTATGGAGACAGGGATGCCACGGGAGGGAGTAGAACCAATGGGCAAAGCGAACGATATAACATCACTAGGTAAGTAGCAACTCAATATGCATGATTGGATTAACACTCTAACCAAGCCGCGTCCAACAACGTCCATTGGCTTTAGAAATCAAGCACAAGATGTTGTGCAGATGTTGCCAAAAGAAACACGTCAACAGACGTGTAGTCTCAAAGGAAAAAAATGCCGTATTCAAACCACGCTTTCTGAGGGATTTTTCAATATTTTTTATATGAATGTTGGCCTTTATCTCCCTTTAAAAAAATTTTAATTCCTTACCTTTAAACAAGACTCTTCAAGCGGACATTTCATTGCATGGCATAATCTCTCACCCATCAAAGAACTAAAAAGGGGTTCTGTGAGTAGTGCTGTCAAGACCACCGTAGGCCCGGAAATGGCTTATATTTCATGTATTTTACACTATACAAGAATTTGAAATGCCTGTTTTTCTCTGTAAATATTACTGCACAGGTAAGAGTATTTAAAGTAGGATAAGAAATCCCTCAGAAAGTGTCGGTCGGAGGTAGCATTTTTGCCTAGTTTCAGATCTGTAGTTACAGAGAAATTGCTGAAAAAAATGTATTTTGTTGCTGTTTGTGGTAGTTATGCTTTTTTTTACACGAGAAATTCTTTGCAAGAACTTTATTTGCAATTAATTGACCTTTGGTAGTATTCCCTCCCTGTCATTCTGTTTGCAACTGCGCCCCAATTGGTCATGCACAGAGCAGATAATGTCACTAGGATGAATTCTGATTTTAATTCTGCGTCTTTTCCAATACATAAATTATTCTGCTGACATTCCCAAACTTAAGTTCTGCAAGTATTAATATGTACTGTAGTGATTTTGCTGCATATATTCATGGACTGTAGAGATTATGCTGCAGACATCCATGTGTACTATATTGATTATTCTGCAGATATCCATGTGTACTATGTTGATTATTCTGCAGATATCCATGTGCACTATGTTGATTATTCTGCAGATATCCATGTGCACTATGTTGATTATTCTGCAAATATCCATGTGGACTATAGTGATTATTCTGCAAATATCCATTTGTACTATAGTGTTTATTCTGCGGTGTATCCATGTGGACTGTAGTGGTTATTCTGCAGATATCCATCTGGATTTTACTCCTGTACTGTACAGAATACCCTGCAGACAATTATCTGTACTGTTGTTCTATTCTGGGAAAAGTGTGAATGCACTGACGGACATGCATGAACATGTACTCGTTGGTTCTGCAGACATTCATCTGTACATGTCTGTCTACCTTGCAGATTGTATTCCACTTGATATTCCAGATGCAGAATGTGGTATACACTTAGTTAACACTGACATTGACTGCTGTACTTCACAGTTTACATCGACCACTGTTTGCCTGCTAGAAATGGGTGATCAGTCGAAACACCATGCAGTGTTTCCTGACACAACTGGTTCTCTTCTGAGCCATTCTATTTTGTCTGCATTCGTACGAAATCCAGGCCTGTTTTTGTGAATGAGAACTTCCGGTGTTAGTCACAGGTATTCACACTTTATGACTCTCTCTCTGTCTCTGATCAAGTACCTACCCAAATCACACCCTAGGGATGAGAGAGACAGATGAGGCACTACTTCACATTGTTTGAAAGCACCACAAAAAAAAACTGGATATTTGTGTGCAATTAGTATGCAGTCATTTTATATGTTTCTGAACAAGACCATTGTTGATTGCACACCATATAGCAGGGACCTTCCCGCACCGACTGCAAGACCTAGGCACCAGAAATCAGCGTCCACCTCGGGCCATCCAAACAAAGGGTCAGGCCTACCCCCACTAGAAGACCCTTCAGACAGACCAAGGTAAATTCGTGTCCTGGGGGGGGGGCCAAGAGTTTAGAAGAGAGTTGATAAAACTTGTCTCGTTCGGCTGATTTAGCTTTAAGTGCAACTATTTTGAATATCTGCTGTGAATTGAATCTCTCCTGCCCCTTCTGAAGAATTAGTATTGAGGGAAAATACTTGTTGTACAGTGTGTTGGTCTATTTGAAAATATCTTATCACCTGTTATAATACATTTGAATATTTCTATCTTCAAAATGAAGTCCTCCAAATGGGTTTGTTATTTTGAAGCTGGCAAAAAAGGTGTATCGTTTTTTCCCCGACGCTTCTCTGTGTGTGACCTTTTGTGGCTATTTTGTTTTTGCTCTAACAAACAGTATAGTATAGGTACATGTAATTACAGTGTATTGTCCGTTAGCGTTAAGGGTGGGTTCATGCTCCACATGGATGCCAAAGCAAACTCAATTTTGATGTTTTAAATGGGGACTGGTTGGGGGACTGGTTGGCAGAAGTCGAGAACATTTCAACTGGTTTGAGTTGTTCTCCAAGAATCACAAGCATGCAACTTTTTAGCTGATCAGCTGATGTCCTCGTTTTTTTTTCTTCTCAGCTGTGCTATTGAAAATTATGAATAAAATGCTATGCAATGTCTTGCTTTGACTGGCACTTTTCCTCTTTTTGACGAACTGCAGTTGCATGCCTAGAATCAGTATTGAGTTTGTATTTGATGTGCATGAGTGTGATCCCACCATTAGCTTCGCATGATATGTTGCAGGAATACTTATCCATGGTCCTCTCTGCATTGTCCCTGCTGATGCATTCCTGCAGAGTCAGTAGATGATGATGTGCATGACGACGCCGACCACAATAAATCATAAAAGTCTCATGCGTAGTTGAAGACCTAGGGGTCCCCACATACATTTTAAAGTTGCACAGTCCAACAGATCCCAATGTTCAAACATGTGCAAGAGTTCCGTGGCTGATGTATGAAGAGATCGTGCCTGTGCATAAACCATTTCTGTAGACTAGATAACAAGTCTAACCTTTTAATGATCATTGTATAGGACTAGACGCATGATCTTTCCTCTACACCTTTTTCTCAATGTTCTGACTCTTCCAGCCTACTACCCTCACCTCAGCTTCCTACCCCACCTTTTTGCCAGAACTTTAAACCTTTAATTTTTGCTAAACTGCATGGTGAGCTGATTATGTTTGAATTATTGTTCCATTGCTTTTTCGGTTTAAAGGGTGTGTACAACATTGGTAAGATTGAAAATATAAATGTTCACAGATTTGCACATAACTTACATGGTATAAAGATGGTCATGGTGGAAAACTTCCCTTGAAATAGTTTTGCTTGAAATGCCATAGTTATTAGGAAATGAGGAAAACAATAGTCTTTATCTTGCAGGATAAAATCTGATGTTTGAAATAAAATTAAAACATATAATAGGGGTTTTCACTGTTTTCTCATGACTCCGAAGACCGATTTAGCTTAAACTTTCACAGGTTTGTTATTTCATGTATACGTTGGGTCACATCAAGTGTGGATACTGGTCTTTGGCAATTACCAATGTTGTACACACCCTTTAAAGACTGGTGGAGAAAGACCATTCCATTGTTGGCATAAGGCATAAACCACTTAGCAAAAAAGTTGTAGTTCTTCACCAATACTACTGGATGCTATGTAGACTCAGATGTGGAACATGTATTCTGGGTCCAGTATAAAGTGTGCAGAGCAGCTTTGCTTGCCTATAGATTGCATGGTTTGCCTACCAGTTGCTGCTGAGCACCTGTATAAAATTTGGCCCAGTGAATACTTTTGTGAAGTGACATCCCTAGCGGCAACAATTGCAATACTTAAAATGGAATATTGTTTCCCAGGAATTATTTTCAGTTGACCATTATATCAATCCTGTTTCTTTCTCAGCACGGCACCAGGCAATAGACTACCCTTCCTCCCGTCACCAGCTGGCGGTGGCACCAATACGGGTACCGGTGGCCACATACGGTTCCCCAGAGGTGCCGTCAACCGTAACACCTTCCATGGGGGTCAGGTGAGGAGGCACCCGATGTTCAACGGGCCCAACGCGTCGCCGGGCATGCAGGACAGTATGGAGAGGAATAGGAACTCCATGACCTTCTTTGGGAAGCTGTCTTCAAAGTTTCAAAGGAGGTTGGTGGCACTGAGATCATAGCGTACTTGATTTCGCTCTATTTGTCTTTGATTTTTTGGACGTATTGGCAGTTTGGTTGTATTCATTCAGAATTCTTTTTCAAAAGTTCAGAAAAAATTTGCAAAATATAACAAATGCATAGCCGTTTCATTTGCAAACTATTAATCACTTTATTTAGCAATTTCATTTTAGGTAAATTTTGTCTCGCAAAATACTGTTAATTTTGCAAATCATGTAACAGCAGCAAAGCAATTCATAGATTCATCCTCAATCACATATGGAATAAGCCCTCATAACCTCTTCTCTGGTGTTAATACTCTTTTGGATTTATAACTGCTGCCTTAATGCTCCAACCTGAACATCAGGGTAATCTACTTGGGGAGGGGGTGGGGGGTTTGTCGGGCCTTAAATATATAGTTATTATAGACCATGTGATCTGTGACATCACATGTTTACAAAAGAGCCACTGAGCTTGGACTTCCTGCTGGCAGGATTTTGTACACAGCCCAATGGAAGAAGACACCATTTCATACTTTATGAGAGACTGCACTGTTTAATTTTTTATTAACTTTTGATTTGAAGAAAGGAGGAACAAACTTGTTTTGCTGTTTTTGTTTATATCTCACAAAATGTAACATTCCAAATATATCCAGTGCTGTATCTTGCCTGCCAGAAAGGTCATGGAATGTACAAGATCACTCTTTTCGTAAAACAAAGGTTACATAGTCTATACATCTCGTCCAAAAATATACAATCTATTATGTTTGCCTACTTTACCAGCCCAGTTCTAAAGTTAGTCCACGAATAATTTCCCTACTGTCTCTCTCTCCTTTGGGACAGTAAAACTTCCTTTTGGTGCACCGTCCAAACCGTTAAAAGATTTAACCATATCCCATTAGCTATATAATACCTTCATGTCAATTTAATGTTTTAATTGTAATAATAATGCAAGAATAATGTAAGAATATGCAGTTCTTATATAGTGCTTTATCACACCTGAGGGCATCTCAATGCACTATTATTTTTTCTACAAAGTATGCAGAGCTGTGTTCAAAGTATAAGACCCATTTATTCACATAGCACCATGTAATAGTTTACACGGTACTGTAGTGCATTCTGCAGCCAACCTTACTAATAAGTGTACTGGGTTCACATTACACAACACACGGGACCAACGGCTTTACGTCCCATCCAGAAGGACAAAGCAATAATGGTTAAGTGCCTTGGTTAAGGACACGAGTGTCAAGACCGGGACTCGAACCCACACTCTGCTTGAATCCAGTGCGCTTTACCGCTCAGCCTTGATAAGCCATACTGTGTGATTCAATATTATTGAATCCCCTATTCAGTCATAATGCGTCCATACTGCACAGCAGCCGTTGGCTGAGGACTACTTTCTACTTTCACTTTGCACAGCATAATTAATTGCATGAATCCAGCGACCCCACTCCCTTTTTTGTGTGTTTCTTTTGTTATAAACTTCAAAGCCGGCTAATAATACTTGAGGGGATTTCATATACCAACAATCTCTGTTAATTCATTGTTTTGAGGTTTGATATTGGTGTGAAATTAATACTGTGTGGGGTTGGATTAGAACCACTTACCAAGGGGTTGCTGTAAAGGTGTGCTACCATCTGATGAGCATTCACAATAAATTAATTTATAAATACATTAAACAACTGGTTACAGATTAGAAGTGTTTGGGGTTTTTGTTTTAGTTTTTTTCTCTTTCTTTTTCTCCCTTGCACCTGAAATTTCTTGATGATGTAACTTCAGGCAGAATGCAAATGAGCAGTACTCATTTGCGTGTGTAAAATAAAACTTCAAATAATTGGAAAAGGTTTATTTCCTTCAAAAAATTCTCAAGCAAGAGGGCAGTGAGAAGTTGCCGACTACACTTTCAAACGACATTTGTAGACTTTAATTTGATACATTGTCATGTAGTGCTGCACTTTCACGTCTCCTCATGATCGCACACCATTAACCAACACCCATGTCACTGTTGTATTTAACACATGATTAATTCCCTACTAACTCCAATAACAGTAGTATAACATTATATAACCCATAACCAAACGATCGTCATGAAATGATGCCATGACAAACAAAAATATATTAAACAAATTAACATGCAGGTATCTTTAACTCAATTAATGCTAGTCTTCTTGTGAAATCTATTCTTGATTATTCAGTGGACGGAACAGTATTTATGAACTATTTAGGGGAGTTTTAAAACGTTTAGGCTGTGTATGTGTGGTCCCCCCCCCCCTTTTTTGTGTGACTTTTGCGTAGTAATTGTACCCTTGGCTATGGGGGGTTTCTCTCACATACAGGGTGCCTGCTAACTCCAGTGAATTTGGAATAGATTTCCCCGAGGAACTACCGCCAAAATCCAGGGCTCCTGGCGTCAGGTAAACACATAAACATTCAATACATCAGATGTGATTTTTTAATTTTTTATGTTAGCAACGTCACTAGTCAGGTTTTGAATATTCATCAGGCAATACGATGATTATTCATCAGTCGGTGACGATGCGTTGTAAGGTCTGGATCGACTGACTTTCCTAATTAATCATTCTGACACTCAAATGTACTCTGCTTAGCTCGGTTAATGCTCTTATTTCAGCTCATGTAACAAACGGTAACACCAAATATAAGCTATATTTTAATTTCCAACAAAATAATGGAATCTTTCTAAATTCAGCATTGCCATTGAACTAACTTTTGCTTGAGCCTATCAAGTTTGAATGTAGAGGTAAATGTCTTGAGACCAACCCCTAGAGGGCCGATGTGTCCAACACTGGTAACCTTGGCTCCAAAACCAAGAAATCAAGTCATGTCAAGACCTCAAGGCCGTTCTGTTCATATCAGCAGACAACGGGCAAGTCTTATAGCAGATGTTTGTTTCAATTCATAGTCAAAAATAAAATTCTGTTTCTCTTTGCAAAACTAAGAGAAAACAAAAAACCCTGATGATGCAAACAACTTTTTGGAACTAGTATCTCTATGGCTTGGGCCAAATTACATAAAGTAATTTCAAGATCTTTTGCTAAGCAAAAATTGGCAGGGAACCAGTCACAAGCATGATACAGTATGTGGTATTTTTGGCTGGTAACCTGTTTCTGCTTAGCAAGATTTTTCTATGCTAAGCAATCTTGATTAACAGCTTCATTAAATTGGGCCCATATTTAGGTGAGACCCATATAAGACAGTAGACCAAATGGAGTTGAGAGTAAGACCAAGTCAAATACAAAAAATACTGATCAGATCCGGGCCCACGGAATTCTGCACTTCCGACTGACCCCTTGCGGCCAGTAGAATCATGCGCTTTACAGGGCCCTGTAAACGTGGAATTCTGTCGTAAGCAACCCCACAAATTTCATGGCACTGCCTAACACGGAACTCTAGGCATACGGTCTTTAGAATCACACGCTATACCGGGCCCTGAAGCATAACATTCCAAGGTTAGCAGCGTCGTGGAGATGGTCCCTGGTGTCAAGAACCTCATAATACTTTCATCATCTTGACCATAATAACACCTTTGCTGATAACGCATCAGACTTCATGCCATAAATACTCCATTCATTCAAGAACTGTGCTGTTACCCAAATACCAGTATCTCCAAAGGAATGGCATTCAAATAAAATTGAATGATGTTTGAAATACAAACCATTCAGTTTTCAAGAAAACAATTATTAAACAAAAAACATAGCCTGTGAAAAAGTTTCATCAACAGCAGTTGTTTCTTTGTTGTTTTTGAGAACATAGTTTGTAATGTGTTCACAGGTACGCTCATCAGGCTTTGTGAGGCAAGATGATTGGGATATTAAACACACCTGTTAAGATTACAAATCATCAATGACTTTGACTTCCGAGTCGTCTAAACTTAAATGTATCTTTGAGGATGTACTTGAAATTCAGTTAATTATATACATGTGTATATTGTGTGTGTTTTCCTTACTCGCCATTCTGGATGTGATGTTATTTGACATCAGTGCTGGCAATTTGTCAAGGTAAACACACCAACCACCACTGTGTTTCATTTCTGATCATTCATGTTGTATATTTTTAATCCTCACACATTTCTCCCCATATTACACTTATTGAACAATGCAAGTATGAACAACTGTTTTTCTGGGATTTCTTGACAAGAATCCTTGTGTGTATATTTTTGTTGTTTTTTGTTGTTGTGGGTTTTCTCTGTTATATTTAAAGTTTTACCTGGAGCATTAGTTGTGAATGTTAACCACAAGCCTTCAGTGCATAGGGTAGTGTGGAGGCCATATTTTGGGGTCATCAAGGGTGACTGCCATTTGCATCAATGGGTTTTAACAGGGACAAAATTACATATTTTGTCAATATTAAACAGAAAGGTTAAAAAACGTGTGAAGAGTAAAATTCCAAGTAGGACTCGTGTTGTGGACTCTTTAAGTTTTGTCTAAATTGCATGATTTTGTTTAATCAGAGTTGTGTGAAACCAAACCCCAACATGCATGCATGTTTTCAACTGCATCATTCAGTGAGACACACCTTGAAGCTGTTGCATTTATTTAACAGTAGTCTGTGCAATTCGTGGTTCATGTGTCTTTCACAGAGTCAACCTAACATCAACTACACATTCTATAATAAATTGTATGTTTTGTTTTTGGGTGGGTTCCCCACTCCCTAAACTGGCTGATTTGAGCAAACCTGAATTTATTGTCTTACTTTCCTGATGCAAGGTTTTTGTTGTCAATGTCCCTATGACATATTGTGCAACTGGTACCCACTTTCATTGTCAATGGCCATTATTATGATATCTTACGCAGCTGGTACCCACTTCCATTTCCAATGGCCATATGATATATTGTGCAGCTGGTACCCACTTTCATTGTCAATGGCCATATGATATATTACGCAGCTGGTACCCACTTCCATTGTCAATGGCCATATTACGCAGCTGGTACCCACTTCCATTGTCAATGGCCATAATGGTGTTTTGTTCAGCTGGTACCCACTTCCATTGTCAATGGCCATATGATATTTTGTGCAGCTGGTACCCACTTTCATTGTCAATCGCCCTATGATATATTACCCAGCTGGTACCCACTTCCATTGTCAATGGCCATATTACGCAGCTGGTACCCACTTCCATTGTCAATGGCCATAATGGTGTTTTGTTCAGCTGGTACCCACTTCCATTGTCAATGGCCATATGATATTTTGTGCAGCTGGTACCCACTTTCATTGTCAATCGCCCTATGATATATTACCCAGCTGGTACCCACTTCCATTTTTAATGGCCATATTACGCAGCTGGTACCCACTTCCATTTTCAGTGGCCATATAATATATTATGCAGCTGGTACCCACTTTTATGATGGGTGTTCTTACATTACATCCAAACATCATTATTTTGTATATTGCATTCTATATTTTGTAGCAATTTTGATATTTCTCTAAAGTAGCATTGCTCTCCAACACCTCTTTTGTAATGTAAATTTGTTGTAGAAGTAAAGTATAGATTACGACGCAAAGGCATATTCAAATGTATTATCCTTAATCATATAATGGTTCAATAGTGTTTGATGTTTGCAACATATTGATGTACAGTAAACAGTATATGGTGTACATTATTGATTTCTTATGATAATAAATCAATACTTTATTGATTATTCCAACAGTCGTTCAATCACAGAGCGAGACCAGAATCGAGAGGACCCCATCAAGCCTCGCTCCCTTCGCTTCACGTTCAGCATGAAGACGACCAGCTCCAAAGATCCGGACTCCATCATGGGCGAGATCCGGCGGGTCCTGGAGGGCAACTCTGTGGATTTTGAGCAGCGGGAACGCTACTTGTTGTTCTGCGTCCATGGGGACGGGCGCGGGGACAACCTGATCCAGTGGGAGATGGAGGTGTGCAAACTGCCGCGGCTGTCACTCAATGGTGTCCGCTTCAAACGTATCTCTGGTTCATCGATGGCCTTTAAAAACATTGCCTCCAAAATCTCAAATGAACTGTGCTTGTGAATAGTCAACTGCATTATTATTATTTTTTAGGTTTAGTTTTTATTTCCCTTTTCTGTTTATAAGACTAGGATTAGCTGGAGTAACTTAAGACAACACTTCAACAAACTCTAAGAGAGTCAGAGCTTTTAAAAACCTAACACTTTGACGCTAATTTCTTTCTTTTTAACACAGGCGTGATAGGAATTTTCGATATGAGACATTCCTCTGTTGGGATGCTGTTATTTCGTCCCAAAATATCACTTCAATCGGGAGACGCCTTGAGGGTAGTTTAAATAGTTGGGACGATTAAGTTCAGTGTGTTGCTTTGATTTTCAGTCACACCAGGTTATCACAAAAAACGGAAAAAACACTGTTATTTGATTGAGGATTGTTCCTGTTGGAGGTATTTTCCATGGGACATTCTCACATGCGTAACTTGTCTTACAAGTCAGCATGTATGATATTATGCTTGCTTCCTTTGTCTACTTGATACAACTTGATTCAGCTCTCTTGTCTTCTCTACCACACAATGTCTATGAATAAAGGTCAAGGTACCAGATGATCTGTATAGTCAAAAGTATCGGGCGCAGTTCTGCGTCACTGGTACTGGCTCACAAACCAGGTGATTAACAATTAAGATTTGATCTCGGGTGGCAGGTTAGAACCTTCCCCCCCCCCCCTCCCCCAGCTCTGTATATGATGGTCTCATTAGTTGGTTTATAAACAACAGGACACATTTAAATGTAGTGAATTTGAGCACAACCTGAAGAACAAACCCCCCCTCCCCCCCCCCCCCCCCCCTCAAAAAAAGAAGGCTTTGGATCAAAAGTGAATGCGAATAATATTTTCATTGTGTTTTGTAAACAGGGATACAAGACACAACATTTTCCAACCACAAGTTTGTTCAAGCTTGTGGCTTGAACGTTCCCTTCTCCCATGTTTCAAAATTGGTTGCGTTTTTTTTTTTTTTTTCATTCCTTTTTTTATGAAATTAAATATTGTGCAATTACTAAATTAAATATTTGAGATTACACACAATTTTGAGGCGTCTGGTCAAAATCAACTAAAGAGAACTCTGGTTGTAAGTTCACAATAAGTGAAGATTTTTGATATCAGCTGACTTTCACGCACTGCTGATCCACTCCTGAAATTTCTCTGATGTTTTTTTTTTTTTTAGGGTGGGGTGGGGAGTGAGTTGGTTGAGTTTGAAACATTCATCTAGTTTAAAAAAAATATGTTTAAACACTCTTCTAGCTGTTTCATTCTGTTTCATTCTGTTGCCCACAGTTTGAAACATGAATAGGAAAGGACTGAATTGGATCGTTCTGTAGCTTCAGACGCCATGTTGTTTTTCCGGTCTTTTGAATTGGGCTCGCTCGAATTCGTTTTCTTTTTTTATCTCTTGTTCTGTTGTGTTTTTTTTATACATGACTGAATTCAGCCATAAAAACGGCGTTTGTACAGTGTAACATTTTAATCATTTCATCAGAAAGTCGTTTGGTTTTCATGGCAGAAGATCCTCTTAAAAATTATCATTTGGCAGAATTTATTCACCAACATTTTACCCAAACCAAATAGAATAGTTGGCTGCACAACATCTTTTTGTGTTAACAGACTGAAAATCATTCAAAGGAAGGTAACTCATCAGAAAAGGTCATCCCATTCTTGTGTGTGTGTTTTGTTTTTATTTTTTCCCTCGGTCAGTAGCCATTTAATATGAAATTGATTTTTCAATCGTTAAAATGCCCCTCTGTTTTCCTGTCTGCTAGAAACGGTCGGTCAGGAAGCATTTCGCATTGGATAAAAACCATTTTCAACCCGGCAATTTCAACTTGTGTCGTAAAGCTCACCCAAGATTGAAAATGGTTTTAATTTTTATCGGTAATAAAGTTAGCCTTTTGATATCTTTGTTTTTAAATCGGCCAGAATGGTGGTGTTCTGTGGCTGAATCTCAAGAGCATCCATTTGTTATTATTATTATTTTTTTTTCTCTCTTATTGATTTTTTGTATTTGATTATTTTTGTTGGGGGTACTGGAGGCATATGTTACCATGGTTTCTTCCATTGTTAGCATTTATACACAAATAACACTTCTGACAATGTTTGTAGTTTGTACACATTTCATTGATGAAGTACAATTATAGGTCTGTAGAAACAATGAGAATAATTTAAGTATTATTAATAAATGTTGATGTAAAAATAACATTAAAAAAAAATAAACAATGGTCAAAGGCAGCATGGAACTGAATAATTTTTAGTCAATAGATAATAATTAACATCAAAGCAAGACAATTGAGGGTGTGTGTGTGAGTGTGTGAGATAAAGTGAAAATTTCAGTGAGAAACAGCTGGGAACTTAATCGTCTTGTAACTTTAAAAAGTTGGATAACTTAATGTAATGTACATTTTTTTTGTACAAAGTAAATACAACAAAAAACCTTGTTTTTCTGTGTTAAGAAAACGAAAAAACCCTATTTTCTTTTTGTGTGTTTTTTGGAGCCGCAGTCCGTAGCATCAGCAGCCATTTTTATTTCACAATTGTCGTAGTTTCATGAAGCAGAAAGCAACCAAAAACTCCTTGCAATGGTGGTGAACAAAATATATAAATAAATCCGTTGGCAGTGATGAGATGGGTTTTTTAAAAAGTTTAGATGCTCCCAGTTTTTGCCCTTATTCCTGATAGGTTTTTGTGCCACGTATTTCTTGTTTTCTGTGTATCTTTTGTTTATTTTTGGCTGGTATATCCCTCCTGCCATCAGTGTATACATACTGTATAGAACAATGAGACATTAAAAGGTAAAGCACTTTGTTTTGGTCATTTTCCATAAAAATCAGTTTCTGTATTACTATTATTAAAAGCCATCACACAACTGGGTATGGTGCCACCATTTTTATTTTATGAGCCGTGTGTCTAGTTGGAGTGACTTTGGCTGTGGCTAAGGAAGTCAGTTGCTAGTGGCAATGTTTAAGTATAGGAAGAGTCACAGTGATCTAGCCATAGCCATAGCCATAGCCAAAGCTGTCAATTTGGGCATAGCCTGATGTTAGAGGTTCAGTTGGGTCACAGAATGGTCTGGTGCCTGTGGTATGGAAACCCAGATACCGGAACTCAGACTCTTAGCAATGCTTTCAGACTTGGGTGGCCATTACTGTGACTGCACGACTGGGGCCCAATTTCAAACAGCAGCTTAATGGCAAGCAAATTTTTTCTGATTACTGTAGCAGAAAAATGTGCTTAAGCGCAAGAGTATTTAACATGTTAGCAAGAAAAATGGGCAGCCTGGTTGCACGTTCACCATGCATTTGCATTTTTACGTCATTGGTTTGTTTACAGTAAGGGCTGGAAGGTTAGCATGCCTGGTCCCATGCCCTGCTTATGCTTAGCAGTGCTATGAAATTAAAACCACACAGTAAGCGCAAAATCCTCCGTCAAGCAGCTCAATGAAACTGGCCCCTCGTGTTCCATTCTGAATGAGCTTATTATTAATGTTATACCAGTGCAGTGGAAATGAATAAGGTTGGGACAACCTGAATTGATGAATCTGATTATGCTGTGAATTTAACATTGTCTTCCTTTAAACATGAAGACCTCAAAGAAACAAAGTAAATATACAATGAGATGATATTAACATAGCAGTGTAAGTTCACAAACTTTTCATGTACATGAAACCATGCATATTAAATGTATCACTTTTCAGAACGGCTTGTAAAGAGACCAAGCCCCTATTTTTGACATTCATAGAAACCCCATTAATGTGACGGCATGCTTATCATGTAACTACACAAATGATCCATGACCTGTGGCTGACCTCTTGTTGTATTTGGGTCATGGGCTGTCAGTTAAGAAATATCCATTAAGGGCTTGCTTTAAAAAAAAGGTTACTAAAAGAAAAGAACTTATTTTATTGTAAGAAGACTAAATTTCTTTTAAATATTTTGCGTCCATTTTAAAAACTACACTGAAACTTTTTAAAGTCTCAATTTGCAGTATTTTTTACCAAGTGAGGGCACGTGTGAGCTAGATCTATGTGATGCAGAATAAGTAAAAGAAGCTGGGGTTTTTGTTCATTGTTATTATTTATTCGGCCATTGATACAAGAAAACATCACACAGATGAACGGTAGTTATGATGCAAGGAAATTTGTCGTTGAAAACGCCCTCATGCAGTAAAAAAATTTGGTGAGTCGGTTTGAATCTTGGTGTATGATGGCGAAACCATTACAGAACAGAAATCAAAATTAAAGTTACTTCTGCAGTAGCAACACTATTGGAGTAGTACCTTGTGGCCTTGTGCGTTAAGAACTACAAAAATTGTGGCCCCATTTTTGTCCAAACCTTAGTTTGACAGTTTTTCAATTCATTTGTGCATGGGGCTTGTGTTCTATTTCAAGCTTGGAAGCCACTATTGACAAAATGGCACAAACTTTAAGGGAATTCTCATTTTTGATTATTGGAGAAAAAAAAATTGCAAGGAGGAAATTTTGTATTGGGCCTATGATATCTCAATTTTCTTTTCCCTCAATTGTTTGGCATGTTTTTTCCTTTAAATAAATAACACAGACGAATAGTGCAACCAAATTGTACTATAAGGCCCCTTATTTATTCATTCAGGATGGAATGCGTTAGAAATAATTACTTGTACAAGTTTTCTGTTTTTAACAAGAACATTTTGAGTTTTTAAGTTCAGCCAACAAAAGTAAAAAAATCAAATTATCCATTTACCAGAATGGCGATGAATTTTAGTTTTCTATATTTCTAAGAGAAAAATGAGACGTTGAAAAAACAAGAAAAAACTTTGACATGCAAATGAGCTGCTCAAGTGCAAACCAAACCAAACCTTGCATGTAGTAGTAGTGACAAACCATTGTAGCGCCCTCTTGTGTCAAGTAAGAGTAATTTTGTCATTGTGTTGTCAGGTTTGTTGTTCAGCTCTTCTATCTCATATGGAAGAATTGTTATAAAAAACTCCAGGTATTTTGATTTGTGAATCCTGACCCAAAAAAGAAAAGGTTTTAGTATAAAGTGATAAGTGACTGCCATGTGGTAGTAGAATCTCAAATCATATGAAGTGGACAGATTGAAAATATGGGGTTCTAATTTGTGTTAATTTCCAAGGGTTTTTGCTGGTGTTCTATTTTTGCATGAATGTAAAATGTTACTAACAAAAAAAGCAGAGATGTTTTTATTGTTTCCTATTATTTTTAAGCACCAATATTTGTTGTCCCTCTCCATTTGTGAATAAACAAGATGTAAGAATATTTGTATTTAATCAATAACCATTTTGTGTATTGACCGGAAGTCAGCGAGGTTTCTGAAGTCCATTGTCTGTTTAAAAAAAAAGTCACTCGGATGGCAGGTATTAAATTTGATTTGAGTCAGTTTTGGTTCAGTCAAATAACGAGTATTCCCTTTCACTGACTGTTATATGCAATGCAGATCAGTATTAATTATTCAATAGACCCCTTGCATTTGACGTCACAAGACCCAAACAGCGCCCTCACTGAGGTCAATAAAGACCTATCATTGGCTGGGAGTTTTGCGCGGCATGTACAGCGTGAACGTCACCAATGGTTGCCCTCGGCGATGGCGGACAATGCAAGGGGTCTGATATGAGATGGACACCTGTGGAAGGATTTGTTGGTAGAAAAGTGTTGTTAGTACTGATAAGAATTTGACAGGATTATCATTCAGAGACGTCTGTTGGATTTAAGCAGGTAACACGTTTGGGCTACAGAGCCTGGGGAAGATCCATGTGCTTTTTTCCATCACTGTAAATACCATTGGATCATTACCTTGATTTTTATTTGAAGTATTATTTTTTTAAACTAGCCTGTAGTGGCCACTTACAATTGATACAGCTGTTATGTGACTTGTACATTGTATAGCATTCATGGATGAAACCAGGCTACAGCAATGAATGGTGGAGATTCTGTTTTTCCTACCATTGCTACGTCAGAGAGACATCTTAATGAATGGGACCCAGTTTTATTTTTTATTGTTTTCGAATTCACAATTGTCAACATGAAAAAATGATTTAAATTACTCAAATGTTAACTGACCAAAATAAAGTGCGATAAAGCAAACTGGGACTTGATTTAATTTGTTTAATTTGTTTGATTGTTTATCTACGAGTGACATCTGAACCCTTACTACCCAAAACTTATTCCCTTGTGCTGCCGTATTTTGATGGATTCAGTTCTCAGTAAATACATCTCCATCAATGCTTGTCGGTTGTCATACCAACTAATCATCGTCTAATAGTTCACGGTTTTTGTATATCACTTTATCTTCCTCCAGACGTGCGTTGGAAAGTGCTCATTATTTTTATGACGGGTATCCTGAGCTAGACTTGAGTTATGAGACCCACTTTAATATGGCGCCTTGTGGGGGTTTGCATGGTGTAATCTGCTGGCAGTTGTCCACATGGATTCCAGTGGATTCAGTGAAGGCTCAGTGAGAAAAACTCCAAGAGATTTGAGGTTTCATGTGTGCTGATTGAAGCTTGTTGTAATTTTTGTAACCATTGAGCCATAAATGTACCCTATTGATAAGGAAAAGAGTATCGTAGCGTTGCCTCAGTGATGTACAAATAACATTCCGTTAGTTTGAACAACTGGTACTGCTCACTGTATGGAACAAGTCTAGTGAAAATTTGTCAAAGCAAATACTGTAGTTCTCTTTTCAGCGAAGGTGGAAATAAATATTTGTTGATTGTGGAGTGTCAAGGCCAGCCAGCCAACTCCATGGCTGCACAGTTTGGTCACCAAAGTGTCTCCCAACAGGGAACCAGTGATGACTCAAGAGAGTTTCAATCAGGTTCTCCAGTTCCCACTTGACGCCACTCAGTGTAAAGTTGGCCATCTTTACAAGACAAATAAGTCATCTCTTGAATGCACAACTATCTGTTACATGTAAACACTGAGTGCGGAATGCAGGACTTTTAACCAAATTCCTTGCATGATTTGGCAGTAAACAAGTTGGCTGCATAGACAAATTAGAATGCTTGACGCAGCTCAAAGCAATATCCCAGTTGCTTGTAAAGATGGCATCTGTTTGGAACTATCTATTATGACAGTTCTGGTGACAATGACCCTATGTGCCACAGCTATCTATTCATTTAACAAGTATGTTTCTTGAAAAAGAATCTTTTTAGAAGACAACACCAGAGCTGCCAACATTTGCATCTTGCAATCAGGCAGACTTTGTCCAACAATCAGGGAGAGATATATAGAATTACATTAACATAACAGGAAACAAGTTTCCAGGGAGTTTGTCAAATTTGTTAATCAGAACATGGAAAGATTTGTTTATTTTTAGGGAACTTACTGCAGAGTCAGGGAGAGTTGGCAGGTTCGACACACAAAAATGACAACAATTTCTTAACACATTGTTCAAGAAACCAGCAATTGATTTATTTAATGAGAAATTTGTCAAATTACCCCAAAATCCCTCACCCTACATCTTTGAATTTAAAATATTTGAAACAAAATTATGACTCTTTTATCTATTTCGAGTCAACCAAATCACTCATGATATTAAAACTGCATAAAGACTAAAGCATAAAGGATCGACTAGGCCACGACTACTTATCCTGGAACTGAGGTAATGTAAATATGCAAACAGCTTGTTTGCTTCAAATACTAAATCTACTTTTTTTGTCTTCAAATGTTTACTGAAAATGCATTCTAAATAAAAGGATCTTACAAAAAACAAATTCACAGAACTTAAAATATTAAATAAAACTATTCAAATGAACCCAAATTTACATAGATTAGCAAACCCTTATACGGGTATCTTGACAAGATTTCATAAATCAACAAAAAATGAAAGACAAAATAAAAAATCATGCTTAATATACACAAAAAACAAAACTCTGCAAGAAGTGATTAATAAAAGTACAGAAATGAACACAAGAAGCAAACCCCAAACTGTGTCTGCTATACATGGAAATATTACCCATTACATTTTTTCTATATATAGTTAAGAGTAACTTTAACCTGTCCATAGGTTGTGCTTGTGTACATTTTAGGGGTCGCTCATATATAAATGAATTCCTGCTTAAAATTGCCAAAAGGTCTGGAGTATAAAATATTGCATGCAAAACTAATACATAAACTTGTTTGACCTGATATAGTTAAGGAATTGGAAATGCGATCTGTCAAGCTTGTGTTCAGATTTGGCAAACATTACACAGGTGTACAGCAACTAAGCAGGGGAAAAATCTGCTGAGCCCAAAAGTGGAGGGGTACCATCACCTCTACATAAAGTGATGTTTTGACCTGTTCATGCTAAGCAGATTAGTGTACTTAGCAGCTTGTAACTTGCTGCATGTTTGCAGTAGACGCTATCAGTCCATTTTTTTTTATATGGACGTCACACTCAGCGATTGTCTTCCAATGGTCTGTCGTTTTGGGAATCAAGTTGCATGTAAAGATACAGTGTGTGCCAAAGAAAATGTGCACTGTACAATAACACAGGAATCCTTAATAAGGGGAATCCTTAATAAGGGGAATCCTTCTCCCAAAATGGTGTTTTCACGTTTATTGCAAGTGATGAATTGGGTAAAAACGCCAACTGATCAAACAAGCTTCCCCTAACCCCTTATCTGTGTGCAATAATTACAGAGATTGCAAATAAATGTTTTCAAAAGAAAACAATCAAACATAAGGCCCCTTCATATACACCACCAATTTAAAATATAACAATTGCATGCCTTAGACTTGTAAAAAACCTTAACAATCAATGCAAAAGTTAAGAGGCAAATGGTTGATTTAAAAAGAATAAAATGTATTACTTTAAGGCATCAAACTTACTTTTTTTTGATGCACTTTACATCAACTAAATTATTTATTTACTCATTAAAAGTAGGAATTTTCTTTGTATACAGGCTTAAATATACAAAAACCACATCCCAGGCACTTGCCAGATTACATTTTCTCTTAATGTAGAATTGTCTCAAAACACTAAAGATATAACGGAGATGGAATGTCAGAACAATGAAAGGAAACAATAAAAGGGGTAAAGGCTAGACTTGTAGACAAGTTGTTGAAATGTTTGTAGCGGTGATGGTGTAATGGCTCTCCAGCGACTCTCATGATACTGCTGCTCTTTCTGGAGACTACTGGCTCCCGACTACTGCCACATTTAAAAGGGTCCATAGCTGCAATAGCAGAAGTCTCTGCAATACCAGAACAGCATCAGTATTGCAAGATTCTAGTATAAGCTCTTACACTATCACAGTGACAAGCATTTAAGGACTTATCCACAAGTCTAGGTAAAGGCCCATCATAATGGTCACTACCTTCGGCCATAATCAGTGTCGAGAAACCTGTTGTTTCTTAAACTAAATATTTCTTGCATTGAAAAAGTGGCTACTTTTCTTCTGATTCCGAGTTTAAGAGTTGATCAGATAGTTTGTTTAACAACTGCCATGAGGTAAAACAGTGAAGTGTATGGAAACGAAGGGGCTCTGTATGGGATTCAAATGTTTGGAGTGTTCACAAGATTTGACGACTTGGGTAGCCTTTCCTGTCAGCCATGACCACCCCTCCCCCTCCCAACTCAACACCAATGTTTCAGAACTTGGTTCACTGCATGAAGCCTTTAAAAAGGTTCACTTTGAAGTTTTGTATTCTGAGCAAAGTTTATAGTGACATGGAGAAGGAGGAAATCATCCAATAAAAAGTTGACCATAAAAAATATAACACAAGTTCTTTCTTGTGATTCAGTGCAATTGACCTATGTTCAATAATGAAAAATTGACATACCCCCATGTGATCTCTTTGTGTGGCAAGTGTTAATTTTTAGGGTTTAAAGAAGCCAGTATTCGGTTGATTGTATTTGGTGATTTTGTCTTGATGTGTCAATCCTTAAACAGGCTAAGAGTATGTCTGCTTGTTCGACCTTTGTAATTTTGGTTGGCAACGCTGGTACCCACAGCAAAAAGAAATCAATCAGTCGCAGATTTGACAATTTATGAAAATTAGGATACAAACGACTCCCTTCCCAAACCCTTTTGTCTTTATCAGGTTACTAATAAGTCCCAATTGGGCAATCTATGAAGTCCCAACTGGGAATACCTCAGTTGACAAAGACACTTTTTGTGTGTGTGAGCGTGTCTATCCATTGAAACCGAGGACTTTAACAAAAGGGATCTGGGTGTTTGACAGAGCGAGGACGTCCTCGCTTCGTTTTTGTGTACAAACCCAATGGGGACGTCGCAAAAAAAAATTATGTCCAAACAATGGGAGAACAAAGAGAAGTCCTCGGTTAGCGGGATTCACAAACCTGTGTGTGTGTGTGTGTGTGCATTTATTCCAAAAAGATGATGCTACACCATTGAACCAACTGGCCCTGTTTGTTAACATCCGTATCCCATCACACCAACAATCGGAATCAGTTCAGACAAGAATCTCACTGTATTCAATGCATGAAACAAAAACACCTCCCTGACATACCTATTAATAATAAAACACTAGCATAATAATTACTACAGTTATAAACTCCAAATTAATTCTACCTCATTCATGTCATATAGGCTAAGATGAGTTGATTCTTTCGCAAGTACTGAATTCTAAATATTCTCCAGGGCTAAACAGAGACAGGCCAAACACGCTTTCATAAAATTGATAATTAAAACATTACGCAGTAAAATATCCCGACTCAACAATTTAAACAAAAAGGAATATTGTTTTTCCCATTAGAAACAACCAAGACACATATATGTGATTCTTAGCTTGGTTAGAATATTTACAAATTATATATATATATATATATACCTATTGCTTTTGGCAAACAAAGAAGGAAAAATTGTAGAAATGGAATGATTGATAAAACCATTGTAATACTAGATACAAAAACACTTTTTGATGACTTTACATAACATTCTTATTACCATGACAAAATCCCAAAGACTTCCTCAGGTGATTGGAAAAAAACATTGAACGATTTCACTCAATCTTCAATTAAAACATGGGTTTTCTACCCATAAAACAAAGTGAGCATTGCTCAATATACATGGTTGATATAATAAAACCAACATTGAGTCAGAGACCTTAATAAAATTATGATTTATACAATTTTCAATTTCAGATAAAATGTCAGCTGTTTGCAGTTGATTATCTAACCTCTATCTTTGTCATTTTAACTTTTAGGATTTTCCTGAAAAAAAAGCAAGCAGTACTGTTGGGACTCAACAATGCTATTTTGTTCGTATTTCTGACATAAATACTTGTTTTTGAGTTGTTCTAGATTGTGTACTGATAAGCGTTCATTTCAAAAATGTGTCAATTGGTCATAATTAGCAATAGGCCACATTGGAACAACAAAGGCACTAATTGTATGCAACGAGTTGATAATTGTTGCAAGAACTCTATGTAAATATAACTTCTTTTTCCCTACCATCTACTGTATTCAAACTACAAAATGTATATACATGTTATTGAAAAAATGACAACTGTGAATCCAGTTTTGAAAAATTACAAACCCACAAAGTACCACTGACAAAAAACAAGGGGGATGGGAAAAAACAAGGGGGATGGGGAAAAACAACCCCCACAACAATTTGCGTCATTACAAAAGTCATTTAATAAAATACAATCGTCCTCTGGTAAAATTCACCCCTTTATAAATTCCCACTTCAGTTTCGAATCCAGCACTGCAATCCATAATTATAGTGGAAATTGTATTGTAATGGTGGTCTTCAGAAGGCACTTGTGGCATACAAAAAATTGCCCCTCTCTGTTTTTGGCTGAAGTTAATGTGCATCCTTGTCCTCTTTGAGATTGATAACTTGAACTGGGGACTGGGCAAGAAATTGCTTCAAACTGTCACAATGATGGATAGAAGGAAGAGGTTGGACTTGCTGAATTACTTGCCGCGATTGATTTATAGAAATCTATAAAGTGCAGGTATTACTTGATCTAAATTGCCCATCTGGCGCTCGGGAAAAAGATGTCTTGACAAAGATGAATCTAATGTCCCTAGATTTGGGTCAGTCTCCCTATGAAAGTCGGATTGGGTTCACTTCTACCATCTTGAAATCAAACTGCGAGGAATTGTTAACAAATTTCTTTCACTTATTTACAATGATGACATACCTGAACATTTTAAGAACTACCTATACGAGTGTGCCGTATCATTGGCTATAAAGACAGCATACACATCAGATGTGTGATTTATTAATTTTTTTTTAACTCAACGTAATAACATTAATCATAATTTTGTCATTTAAAATTTTAAACAATAGTACTTCTCATTGTTGAACATTATTTTGGCATCTGTGGTAAGTAATGGCAATTAAACACTGTTGTAAAAACAGTACAAAAAATAGACATTTACATGTTTGGGAGAAATACCTCACAGCAGCAGTTTAAACCATTTCCAACAGAACTGACATTTAGTCAATTTTGTATTTAGTAAAATTCTGGCGTGTCAGACACATTATTGGATAAAAAAACCTCATAAAGCTGGTTTGCCACCACACAATGTCAGGGAATAACCGTTAAATTTGAGTTGTGCGATTTTGAGATGAACTGATAAAATTAACGCAATTCTTCGACCTGTGTAAACCGGTCATCGTCAAAATAATGTATTAACCTAAACGCTAGCTCAGATGTGCCCACTGGCAAGAAATCTACCCACAGTATATCTCAATCTGGCCCCTTTCTGGCCAATAACTTTAGGATAATTCCGGATAATTGGGCTTGACAGTCGCAATGGATGCTTCCTGCAATCAGCAGGCTTTAGTTTCGGTATTATGAGAAATGACGCCATTTTCTACATCAATTTTGATCCCCTACTGGACTCATCGGCGCTGACAAGTCACCGATGAGGCTTCTCAAGACGACCAATGTGAGAAAGGAGAGGGAGGAGGATGATTGTCACATCAGATGACCATAAATATCAAGTCTAATTACTCTGTCGATATAAACCCCTAATTTTAGTACTATTGGAACAAAATCATTACGTGGAACCTCTCGCAAGCCTGTGCTTTCTTTGTTATACTGATGAATTCCATTAGGCCGTGAGTGTGTGGTTGATTTTCACGAAATACCTCAGCCAGCTATACAGGCTGCAGCATCCCTCCCTCTTAAGAACAATTAACAAGGACGTGCAGTTTATAGAATCTACATCCAAAGGGATGGATCAAACCTGACATGGAATGCCTAGAGAGTGATGAATGGCACTTTTGGCTGCTATTGTTTGATAGATGTCATTGCAATTAGTTCGGGTCTAACTTAACCTTTCTAAGTTATCCGCTCCTGCCCTTGTTCGGGGGGGGGGGGGGGGGGGGGGTTATTTCTGGAGGATACAGCTCTCCTGTTTTACATCATATCTTATTATCCTTGTGACATTAAGATGACCGAACCCTCGACAGGAAGTATCAATTAGCCTATTCTCTTGGTTTGGAATGACGATGAATAGAAATCCACACACTTTTAACCGTCATTATAAATAAAAAAATGAAGCAATCACCACACTTCTATCCCGGTACACAAAGACTCTCAGGCACATAGTTCTGTTACAAGTGTACATTATTCAATGAAAGCAATTGGTAAAATCGGTAAAAAGATATACGTACATAGACTATTCTTAATCATAAATACACTGTTATGGCACTTTTCAATTCCCAAATACGAGTTTTAAATATGTTTATAAATGTTCTCTTGTGTATCAAATCATCTTCAGTTGCATGCAGCTATTTTTGTTTATATATAAAAGGAGAAGTACTTTTTTTATTTTATTTTTAAAGTGGGTGAGTTGTGAAATAAACACACTTTTCTTCTCCACTTTGAGTTGTTATTTATACACAAATGAGTGTTGTGACCACATTGTTAGTAATATAGTTTGGCATTACAACCTGCAACCAACTCACTGATCAATAGCAACCAGCAACAACTGAGACATAGTACCTGCAGAAAGGGGTACATGTGTCTGAGTGCCACTCTTAAGCCCAACTGAGATATGGCTACAACCATCGGGTTAATTGCTTTCTAGGCCAAGCCAATATTTTGTCAAGTTTATCGGCAGACGTGAGCTAAATTTCTCATCGCAGGTCACCAGTTTCAAAGTGACGGATTGACTGCGTTTGAACATGGTGCATGTAAAGTATGACTGCAATGTACAAACCCATCACCATGCTTCATTCTACAGTTTTAGAGAACTATGGGAACGTTTCTTACAGATATCTGATCTAATTTTAACCAAGATTAAGCTATATTGTGTGATTCACTGAATCAACAGGTGTGGAATGCATGGAGTAATCTGTAGTCCCTCTTTCCGTCTTACTCAAGCTCCTCCAAGCAGTTTGACGACTTGAAGAACTCGGGCAGCGGCTCGTCCAGCTTGCCGATCACTTTATAAATTGTCTTCTTCCAGGATGGTTCGGTATCCTTGCCAAGTTTGATGGCCTCAAAGAATTCACGCAGGGTGCAAGTGGATACATTCATAAAGGATTCTGGAACCTGAAAAAAAGAAGAAGACAAAATCAAAATAGGAAATAACAGCCTTTGTATGACACTACTTCTTGTTACTGGCAATGTCATTGAAGAACAAGTCAGCTGAAGACCTTTTCTGTGGGTGACCTCTCTTTATATGAGTTGCCATAAGTTCATCATAACTCAACATTGCTAGCTGCATACTTTACCAGAATGAGAAACTGTTCACAATTTGTGTTTACGAGAAATGAAGTTCAACTTTTTGATTATCAATTTGGTTTGCCAAAACTCTCTTAACCGATGACTTGCACAACAATGGTTGTTACACAGCAGAAGTAAAGTCCTAGTAGTACCCCTGAACTTGTGTTCATGTGTTGATGTGGCTTTGCATCAGGGAATAAACTCAATACATCACAGCACTATCAGCGATGCATGGGGTTTGAATGATTTGTTAAGTGTATAAAACTGTTTGGAAGCCATTGGCTGAATTTGGGTAGCTCAGCAAGAACAATTGAATGTCAGTATAATATGAAAAAATGCACCGAGATAAAACAACTACTGTGGACCTGTATGAATTGGATATTTAAGGAGTTTTTTTTCTGCGCACCTGATTTTCAATGTAAATGTTAGTAATGCAATTTCAGCCAAGTGTGGATGTTCTATTGAGATTCGAGGTCAGACATTGTAAAACCCAGTCTTCAATGTCAACAACTCACAGTAAAAGTAAATTGTGGTACATTGGCATCAAAAGTGTTGACACTAAAACATGACTGGCTTCATAACAAAAACAAATCCAAACTTTATTTCTCAAAGGGACTGGACAATTTGCAACAGGTAAAGGGCACTGACATGATTGGGATTCAGTTTTCTATTGCAGGGTTCAATGACAAAAACAAGGGGCACCAAATATATGCACTTATTTGGGGTTTATAATAATGATAATGATAATTATTTTAAAAGCGCTTTACAAGAGAGATCAAAATGCTGACAAGAATAAGAAAATTACTAGCAAGGGTGTTGTGAATAAGAAGTGTTTACCAAAATAGTCACTACTGTTGATGCGAATTGTGTTCCAAAGTTTGGGGCCAGCTCTTGATAAAAGACTTTATCACCGAGGGATTTAGACTTTGAAGAAAAGGTAGGAAGAAGTCTGTCTTTAGAAGATCTGAGTCCAGCCCTGCCTGGTTTGAGCTGGTTTGAGGTACCCAGTCAATGGTTCATCATTGTTAATACCAGTATATTCACCAAGGCATATTTTAGCTACCACTTCATATGAGCTAATGTTTGTGATTCAAATACACAATACATGAGTAATGTTCCCAGGAAATGCGTCCTAGCTCGGTCAGAACCCCAAAAAGATTGCTACAAGAAAAAACACCCCGTCCCATGGGTTAACCACAAACTTAGTTTTGAGTATGGTCAGGTACTTTGCTTTTTACTTCCACCAAATATTGAAGACACTTTTGGTAGGGCAATTAATATTTTTGTTCCTGACAAAGGGAGAGTCATTTCCTCTGTAAAACAATGACTGGCCATAACTGATTCCATGGCCGAACCCACACTACTTAGATAGCACAATAAGAAAAACAGCAAACAGGAAAAAATAACCTTGAATAATGGTTTCATTTCAGCCTGAATATTACTGAGGAACTAAGAAAATGCACTATACAGGAGAGAGAGTTACTACTGCTCCAGATGGGATAGAGCCTTAGGTCATAACACAACCATGCAAAGAAGTAATTACATGAAAGACGAATATACAAAAATTCATACACTCCAAGTGGTCGTAAAAATGTACTCGGCCTTCACTTGGGAAGAATAGCCACACCTTGAAATAGTACAGGCAGGAGGCAGGTCAATTAAGAAGGAAATCGGTGGTGTGCCTGGATCAAAGGCAAATCATATGGGATGTGGCAGAAATCACAAACGTTAAGGACACCGTGGTATTATAGGTGACTTGCTAACACAGGTACCGTGTACAACTTACATCAAAAGGAGTTATGCAAAAGGAACACAAAGTACGGGTGACCTTTGGTGTATAGCGGAGACAGCGGGCGACAGCCATCCAATGACAACTTGACAACTTCCTGATTATATGGTCCCGAATTAAAATACTCCAAGAGGGTATGAGAATAAATAATGGCATCCTGGGGTTTATATAGATGGATGGCTAGCGGTAATTGCCGCTGCTGTTTGTTCGTGTCTTGAGGAATCTCACATGATTGATGACTTTCCATTTTCGTCCTTTTCTTTCATGGGAATCCAAGGTGAGACTATTCACTGAATATTTCTTTCAATTTTTATATCAGTGCCGAGCGACCTTGGTACATACACTCCCTCGGATTCTTGAAAAAGTGCAAGTAACTTATGCACTTTTGGTTTTGGTTTACGTCAAACACATAAATACATTAAATAAATTGGAGCACACTTGCACACAAACGACACCGCCACTCACAAGGTTCATTTACAGATTCTGCTCAATTTTGCTCGGCTTGATTGGTATCCCAGTTTTCTAAGAACCATAAGCCCTGGGATGCAGCAGTGACATCCTGTCTGCAGACAAACCTAAGACTAGGTAATGTTACTGAGTCACGCAGCAAGATATTAAACTCAGCCTTCCAGTGGAGATCCTGGACAGCCAGCACGACTGAATCATAGAATGGCAACATCTCTAATTGGAGATTTACACATAGAACACACTCTTCTTATAGAATCACTGTAGACAAACTTACAAAACCCGCCTAATTAAAAAAAAAAAGCTTGTATTTAATTAAATGGTTTAAGAGATGTCAATTGCAAACCAAGGGTGGCTCCACCATCTTAACCAATGCTGTAAAAATATCCCGCAAGTTTCAAAATTGCTCAAATGGGTGACATGAGAGTGGCAATAACAAAGCTGTTGGGCTAATCAATGTGGTTAGCGGTTACTGGGGGAATATGATAGGACCCCCTCCCCCTTAAAATGGTGCTTTTTTAGAAACAAGTCAAGAACAAATCTTCACATCCCCTGCTCTAAATATAACCTCACGGTTCCAAGTATTACTTCTATAATTAATGTTTCTATAAAAAGACAAGCCGAGGATGGCTCTATTTCAGCACCGAGTCCAACTGCTTAGACTAGACCTGTATCATTATGGGAGATGCAGCTACTATCTGTCACAGCTTCCTAATGGAATGATGATACCAATGGACTGGACTGGTGCTTTTAAATATCTGTCCGAGAGTAATTGTCCCTGGGGGGCCATATCTTGATACCAGAGCAGGCCTGGGCAAATTGGCCATGGATTAAGAACCATCCTGTGGCAGCAGATTGCATCCATTGTGCAAATAGTTTAGTAGTCCCTGGATCATGATGCCAGGGGCTATGGGAGTGACAGTGGATGTCTGCATGTTGGGGGAGGGACAGACACCCACCCATCTCAATCAGCAGGTTCAAAGAGACAGTATGATATCATTTCTTTTCTTTATTATTTTTTCATGAGTACATCTATTTAAACTGTCTAGTTTTCGAGAAACATATCTGAAACATAAACTCCTCTTTAAGAACTTGAAATGTGGGCGGAGGGACACCCACCCACCTCAATCAGCAAATTCAAAGAGATGGCGCGATAACATTTCTTTGTTCATCTTTACAAATTTGTCATTTTATGTTTACACCTCATTGAGAAAATACACATTGCTCATATTTTGACATGAATTTAAATGGAATAATACGCCTCGCAAGGATAAGAATTCAGATCACTTCCAAACACCTTTTTTCCTCAAAATTTAAAGCAATCTTGAAACAATTGAAAAACAACTTTATCCGTAGTAAGTTTACTCATGCTGATAAAAAAACTGCCCTTTTTCTTCAAATCCGTAAAGAGAAACATGTGTGTTCTGTTGAAGGCGGTTTATTTTAAAATTTATCATATCACATGGATGGTGATATGCAGCATTAGAAAGAAAAATGCGTAACACCAAATATTGCCACAAACAAGAAAACACCACACCAACACCAATTTGATTTTCCTTGTGATAACTAGCCTATTTCCTTTGTACAATCATACAACCCGGTATGCTACTGGGAAAACAGTGAGTCACAGGTTTATTCTAAGATGGAAACACAAAAACCTGTTTTCTGCAAAGTTTTCAAAAAATAAATAATACACAATATTTCCCCTTAGTTTGAGAGTTGAAAAGTCTTGAATTGTGTAAGATCATATTCAGCATTAAAATGGACAAAAAACCACGAGGAAGGAAAACCAAACAAACAAACAAACAAACAAACATAACACCCAAAAGATTAATGACACCAGAAATTAGCACGTACTCAACAATAGTCCTAAATAGATGATGAAATAAATAAGTTCCATATTGTCGGTGTTTAGATGGACACCAAGTTACACAGTGGAATAACACCTTTTAGTTTGATAGTTAATGATGGCAATCTACTGCAATGTGATCATTGGAGGGAGACGAGGTCTCCGTTTTTTTTTCTCTGCAACAAAACCTAGACTGAGTGGAGACATGGAGAAAAAAAGACCAACACTGCTTGACCTTGTGCACAAAGGAGTTGCACCCATTGGAATCACACTGCAAAACCATTTTTCATATTATCATTGGGGTTCCTATTTGTTTCTTTCTCCTTGAGGGGGGGGGGGGGGGGGGGTTAGAGGGGGGAAAAGTTAATAAGGTTCTGCTTCAGTGACAGTCCTTGGTTCGGTGTTCAAAACATGATTGCTGGAAAAAAAACTTGCTGGGTACTTCATTTTATTGACTGCTTTTGTCTTCCCTCAATAATGGTGACGCTCTTAATCAGATCAGCCATATCAGGTTGGCACACAACAGATTCATTTGGTTTTTTAATTGTGTGCTTGGGTGAAGTAGTGACCAAATGGAATGGGTCACACATTTTATAGCATGTTTGTGTTATGGTGCAAAGAATTATGATTTTTTCGCATTGAAGTTGTTGTGGTCCAAGTTTTGAATGGTTGTGATTTTCTTTTGAAATGGTATTGTCAGAGTTCATAGAAGAAAAAAAGTCTGATGTATGTTTGAGAAAGAATTTAAAGTTTTGGGGGTGAATCTATTAACAAGTTGAGTGGTGCTTTTCTTGTTGCTGTTTTACAATGATTACTACAGATGTTGGATAACTGGTCACTCCCTTTTTCAAATATTCACCACATTCAATGAAACCAGCACCAGAATCCTAGTCATATACAAACTTTGAGAGGGATGGAATAATGAGATGGTTGTCGTATGGCCGTTTGCGCCCACTAAAGCCAAAGCTACTGGGGGTCAGCATAGGTCCACGCTGTTATAACAAAATATATGAGTTTCTGATATAATTATAAGACCTGTTGTGTGTGTGTTCCCTAGACATGGGGTAAAGAAAGCATGGTGGTTCCCTTGTGCGACCATTGCGTGCAACCACTCAAGTGTTAAGAAGCACTTAACTCCTCTGAATGTGTGCTTTCCTTTCAGGCCGCTTTGGCAACAACTTTCAAAGGAGTTTCTGCATCGTTACACATGCCGTTGGCCAAACTCATGCAGTGAGTGTCTTTGTGAAGTTCAATGCACAAACAACTACATTTTTGGTGCATTTAGTTTCGTTTTTTTTTCTTTTGAGGTGGGGGGGGGGGGGGGAAATCTATCTAAAACGGATTCTTGGCTTAGATTCAAAAGGCTTAGTTCTGGTAAGTAGCCCGGTAGAAATTCTATAAATTAAAAGAATTCTTCTTGAAGTTATTTTTCACTTCCTCTTTGTTGTGTGTGCATGCCAAACCACCTATGAAGCATAACTGCAATAACAGATTCCAGAAGGTTCCAAGAGGGTGTTCTGCTTGAGTGAAGTTGCTGGAGGCAAACACGGACAAAGACAAGCCAAAAAAAGAAAACCCAAAGTTCGAGACAGTCTTTTGTGAATCGTAAACAAGCTTTATGGGATGGAAATCCTTTTAAGGGTCTGGGAATAAAAATTATGGTGGGGGGTGTTACCAATTCAAGAAGACCCGTCAGAGCTACGAAGATGAATGATGGATAGTTATGAAATCACAGGACAGGTGGTGGGGGGCCAACTTTTTTCTGCCTTGAATATTAACTTAAATGAGTAGACGACTAGTGATGCGTAATGGTTTTAGATGCAATTATCAACAGATAAAACAAGTAAAAATAATTGGTGTGTATGTTCCTTCTCAACTCTAACTCACGACACAAGACATGCAGACTAAAGGAAATCAAACAAACTCTTCTAGGCATTTGGTGCTCGATATGTGGCATGGTGTAACCCCCCCCCCCCCTCCCCTCCTATTGTGTCTTCATTGTGTTCTGGGAATTTCAGGAATTCTTTAGAGGATTTTAGGGGGGGGGGGGGTACTTCTGTACAAGAGGAAAAGAGTGTGTTCAAGTATGGGAACATTTGGGTGGGGGGGGGGGGGTGGGGGGGAGGTGGGGGCACACCCTCTGCCATATATCGGGCATGGTATTCAATACAGACAACGGTTCAGACATTAATACAGACAATAATCTAGTCACAATTAGTGTAGACTCAAATTCCAAGCTTTTAGTATCTTCTAATCCCAATACATGAGTGCATGATTCTAGTTGTGGGGGTCTGCTTCTAAAGGTATTATACAGGATTGGTAAGGGGAAAAAAACACATCAATGTTTAATTTTAGCCTGAAAGCTTACTGATTATGAAGTTAATACTAGAATCATTTTTTTAATGTGAAATATTTCCCTCTGAAATGAAGTCATATTCGAGAAAACTGTATCTGGAAACCTTTTAAAAGAAAATTAACGCAACAGCTGATTTCGGTTGCTACAACCAAAATTAAGGACTTAATGTGTTTACACTCTGAAAATTGTGCATGGTTCTTCACTATATTCTCTGGACTCACACAACGGATAAAGCCAACATTTTCACAGGCTTGTTATTTCACGTAACATGGTTGATCACACAAAACATGAACGCTGTCTACGACTATTTTATCAGCTCTACCAATCCAGTATAATACCTTTAATAAGAGCGACCTCACTACAAACTACAAACCAACTTTCGATACATCTGTGCAGAATTGTAATTACATTGAATTGAAGTGCTTTACATTCAAGCATTTCCTAAACAAGATGGCTGTACTAAACTATAATGGTTCAGAGGGAAACCAAGTAGAAAGTTACTTCATGATTGGGTGCCATTATCTCATCAAAACAACAGCAAACTTGAAAACAAGTCATACCAATAAATTACAAACATGCTTTAGAGCTGTTTGCCCGAGTTGCAGACAATGAGAAACAAGTTCAAACGATTATTCTGATTTCTGTATATGAAGGTTTATTGCATTTGAAAAAGAAACAAGCTTTTAAATAACAACCCAAACTAATAACCAGATGACAAACTGAGTGGTATGGACTACAACCTGCAGCGTCTATGCAAGACTGTGCAGAACAAGAAATGATCAAATCAGATGTAGAAACAGCTCAAGGAGTTTCCTTGGGTACTGTCCCACAAGGAAACATGAGTCGGTTACTGTAATCATCAATGCTATCAAACCAGCATCACGCACGGGTTTGGCCGTGGTTTTGGCAAACTAATAGGCCTTCAACAGGGAAGTGCCATCAAAATGTCTTGGCAAGCCAAGTTCAAATCAAGATTGATTTTATTCTTAAGAGACAATTTGAGTGCAATTCTCAGCCTTTACAGTTTAATCATACAACATATTCCGGGGAGGGGGGGGGGGGAATGGTCTTACCTGGAACTCGTTGCTCTTGTTGTAATGCATGTTGAGAGTACGGAACAACTCCATGTCTCGGATGACCAGAAGATCTTCACTTTTATCCACTCCGTCGCTCATGGCCTGCCGTGCAAACTTCTCCATCTGAATATAGTAGAACTCACGGAAGTTGCTGAACCACTGCAGGTGGGTGTGGAGAATAATCAAAAATGTTAGCAGGAAAAGAACAGTGAAGACTAAGATTTGCCAAGTAATGATCAGAAAGAGAACAATATCAACCAATGGAAAAACCAAAAGGTATCAGATAGCGAAAACAAACAAGCAAATTGACTGACAACTAATTTGGGTGCGTAATCATCCTTACTCGCAGCTGAAAAGCTAAATTGCGAAGGATGCGGCTACAATGTGTTCAAGCTGCAGGCATGCAAGGGCCCCTTCGACTGCAAGCCACACCGACCTATGACCATGCAGCACAGCAAGAGATGGATAGTATTTGATTTTTCTAGAGGGAGGAAAATCATAAGGTCCTGCGAAAAACCCTTGTGGCTCAGGAGAGAACCAAGGCACAACTCTACTCACATATGGCCTTAGCCGGGAATCGAACCAGGGCCACAGTGGTGAGAAGTGAGCGCTTTATGCACAAGCCACCCATGCCATTCAAAAATGCAACATTTCCGTCAAGAAAACAGAAAGTGACAGAAATCACTTATCGACTTCACATTAGTGTTGACACCAGTTTACATAAATAACTGAGAAAAAGAAACCAACAATCTTTTCAAACAATTAAAACCAGGACAAAACCATAACTGAAGCAAATGCAAGAACTGAGCCTAATGTTGGTCTTCAACAATACTGAAAACCACTTTTAAATTTACTTGGGGAAAAAATCAATAAATAATTCAGATTTATCACATTTTATAGGAAAACAATTTAAATATTTCTCTAAAATGCAACCTTTTCAACAAGATAATAGATAGGATAGTAAGTGAAATTACTTACCAACTTCACATTAGTGTTGACACCAGTTTACAAAAATAACTCAACTCTTAGCAAATTTTTTAGTCAAAATTAAAGCAGTTGATCATCAACAAGAACAAGCTTTGTTTTGAAGAATTTCAACAAGCCATTATCTAAAACTTTTAAAATGTTTACAAGTTGCTTGTAAATCACACAAAAAACATACGAGAAACATAATGCAAGTTCTCAAATTTTGAAGGGGATTTTCACCAGCTGGTTAAATAATGTGCTTCTGGAAACCCAAGAGGCCAAGTATCACATTGAAATGTCAATTTCCAAGGAACATTACAACAAATTCTCAAGATGTTCACCTGCTATAAACGGCTTAACATGCACTAACTCACCACCTGAACCAAAATCAAACAGAAATCTGAGTAAATACTGACATGAGTAATGTTGTATGTAGAGATGGGACAATTCTATTTACCTTTATAATCTGTGAAGTGTTGTGCCTGTTGAATTTGACGTCAAGAAAGTGCTGTCTGAGAAGGGCAGAGCTGGGATACCGTGTGTAGAAGAACATCAACTTGGCCTTGCGGAGGTGAGTTGGAGTCAGTGTAGATGTCAGGGAGTACACAGCAGTTAAGGAGTAACGCTTTCTCATTTGAACTCACACTTGGTTTGTAACTTTGTGAAACTCACAGAGCCCCAAATAATTATCTTGACAGCAATTCTAATACTTAGTGACTCCATAAAAACTGGTCCATGATCTCAAGTCATATACAAGTTCTTTTGTTTCATTACGCTTATTCTTACGCTTTTGTTTTGAAGGGCGAGGAGAAAAGAAAAAACATGGGCATGTCAGACAAGCCTTTATATGTTTTAAAAATACATATATATATATATACGAGTAAAGGCGGCGGTTGTGAGGTGATTTCTCAATAACTCAATTTCAAAATCGAGAAAAAAAAGGGCTCAGACTTTAAGTAAGGAGGGTGGCAAAAATGGCATCAGCAAAATCAATTATTTTGCTGAACGCAATTTTTATTCCCTTTTGAAGAAGTTTAAAATCAACAATCATGTGGTGAATCATGTATGGAAAAAACACCAACTAAATATCCACCCCCCCAAAAAAAAAATTAACAAAATAAAAATAGATAAATAATCCATGACCAGACACAGACAAATATCGTATCCTTACAAGAGGCAAGATAAAAACCAGTCAATCAAAAACGATAATCTATACATCAAAAAAACATAATAATTTTGAGAATATACAGCCTTGGTGAATTTTACGTCAAGGATGGATGAATTAACAACATGTAAAACGACACAAGGAAGGTGATCTGCATATGAATAGACGGCCCATGATTACCCTGATACAGCTGCTGTACACTTGAAGAACATATGGTTGTCTCGACACTGTTCACAGGCATTGTAAACTGCTGCTGGTAGACAACTACAACTACCAGGACTTCTCGGGTCATCAATGCAAGCAAATAGTTGTGAAGACTTTTTTTTCTTTTCTGGTGGTAACAATGCCTTGGATTTGTAGTTGTCTGAAGTTACTGAAAGCTATTCCATTTGGAAACCCTGGTTTTCTGTGTGCCTAGTTGATACACACACCATTAGCATTTCTTTGACGTCTTTATAAGGGGGTTGGGGAGAGTTCTCAATGAAAGCAAGCGATTTATATCAAATTATGTTACTTAGTTGATCCTGTTTGAAAGGGTGGGTTTTTTGTTTGTTAAAGACATTTTTTATAAAACATGTACAATAACTGAAACGCAGCTATTTAAAGTGGTTATCTTTGATAGTTTGACAAACATCACAACACTAGTTTGTTTGTTTTTCTTTTGGAAGGTAAGGGCAGCTATATTTGCAAAGTAAAATAAAATTCCAAAAAGGAAATGGTGACTCTAAAATATTTCTTTAAAAAACATGTTTTTTTAACAGGAAGGTTCACAAAAAAAAGTTTAATGTCTTTCTCGATGACATGTTTCTCTGAAGTCGGTTATTATTCAATGCCTTTTAAGCACAATCTGTCACCACGTTACAGGAAATTGATTGTAATGGTTGAGTAGCTAAAGGAAATTATAAATTTAAACCTTGGCTCCTGGTTTTAAATCCTACTTTCAACATACATGTAGTCTTTGCAACAAAGCAATGAATAAAACACCAACTTACTTTTCAAGGAAAAAGATTTTGTGGAAAAAAAAAAAGTGAAAGGAAAACTCGCTCCCGACCCCCCTGCCCATCTCAGTCTCACTCACATCAATCAAGAAAATAATGTTCATTAAAAGTGCGTCACATTTTTTAAAAAGACGAGGGTCTAGTTGTTGGGCAACACCTGCGATGGATGCAACAGTAGCAATTCATCACCGATTGCCATGGAGCGCAATTTAGCTCTTAGAGGGAGAAAGAGAAAGAGAAAGAGAGAGAGAGAGAGGTAGGCCACGGAACGATGCAGCAGCCGCCCTGAATGGGGAGCTCTTTGTGGAGTGAGGAAGACAATACAGGATGTGTGAAGAATAGTTGCCGACATGCATGGAATCATCTCAATGAAGTCGTTCAGCTCAAGGGGATTAGCTTCCATGGCCTGTCTTCAGCGAGACGGCACCAACCCTCAAGCCCCATAAGATATCCCCCCACAGTTCGGAAGTCTAGCCATGTGGTGTGGGTCGCGCCGTGTAATTATCTCGGGGATTTTTTCGCCCGCGAGTTTTCAGCATACAAGAAAAAGGCGGGCTTTACACAAATTATGGCTAGCGTCTTGTTATTGCCAACTTTGATTGATTGGCAGGGAGAGTTGTACGGGCACCAAACACTCGTCCTAATCTTGCCGCTTTTGTTGTTTAAAAGTTCAATTAATACCAAAGTTCAAGACTGCTTCAGGGACATGCTTAGAGTGAATGTACTTTTTTGGGTAACTTTAGGGTAAAAACTTGTGGCATCATAAAAATAATGTGACAGGAAAAATTAAAAAAAGCAACAAGCTTTTCAGCTATGATCCCCTTGCACCTTAATGGTGGAACTTTCCAATGGTTTGAATTTCAATTAACCTTTAATTTCAATTAATACAAAATCTGACTGTTGACCATTATCATCCCTTATAGGATTTTCATCAACTAATCAAGTATGTTTCCTGCTTGTTTTTGCATAGTAGACAACTTTCAGCATTATTGTATGCTTAAGCAGCTGTAAGATCTTCGGCCCAGATCACGTTCAACAAAATACAGCTTGACCAAAGGTGTGACACTTGACATCAAATAAGTTCAGGTAAAATATTGAGTGCAACTTAAAAGTCCAAATCTTTAACTGCAAAACCGGTCCCCAACAAATAACCCCTGGTTTTGAAATACACTGGGCTGTTGAAAAAGAAACTAGAGCTGACAAAGTAAACATCCATTAGTGAACAATAGCTATTGCCTGTTGTTTTCCACTAAATGATGAAAGTGCCACTGTTCTGACGGAGGGGTGATTAAGAATTTGTTCAGTGTCCGGCAGTGAGGCTGAGAGAGTTTCAACGTCCTATTTCACACAAAATTCTCAGGAAACAGTAGTAATTACAGGGATTGGCTTGCCCACTGCTTATCATTTTCATTTTCAATAGTTTTACATAATATCTGTTGAGATTACATTTTATTTTGCATGAACTTGCCGTCATTCATTACACAGTAACTGTGTACCCACCAAAGATGGCAGATTCAGTTGAAAAGGTGTCACGTACAATACAAGCACACCTGGGATCAATTTCATGAAGTTGTTCAGCAGACAAATATGGGCAGACAATTATTACTATTATTTTTTTTTTTTAGCGTCTAGCAAAAAGTAATTGGTAAACCAGATAGAAAGATTCTTTCACTATGGGTAAAACAGTCCAAAAGAAATACACACATGGACTGGTACTCTGGCTGGCAAGATGTGTTCGCAAAGAAAACTTGTATCGGAGCTAAAGCAAGTTTATGCATGTTAAACAGCTGGATGAAATTAGGGCGAGTTTTCTTCACGATTAAACAAACAATTGAAAACAATACGAAACCTTGACTGATAAAAAAAAGTCACTTCTAAAAAGAGTGGACATGCAACTTTCATTTTGTACACTCTTTTAAACCCACTCAGCATTATAGCTTCCACTCCCTACATCTACTCAACAACAGAATGGTGCAATGGCAATTTGATTTTACAGGTATGAAATGCATAGCATAATTATGACAAGTGAATGTACATGAGGGATAGTAAATGTAGGATAGTAAACTTAGTGGTCAAAAGGATATGGTCCCATTAGCTGGTGAGTAGCCGGACAGATCAGACAATCCTGGTGAGCCTCTCATTAAGGAATCACTATCTTCAGACTTGATGAAGGAATATGACAAGCCATCGTTGACGGTGTGGGGGACGTCACCGAGATCCCCTCCTCCATGGTTGGACATTGAGGTCTGCTGAGAGTGGGTCAGTAGAGGGCTCTGTCCATACCTAGAAACCAAGTCAGGAAAAATGTGTAAGACTTTCTGGAAAATCTGACAGCATTGATTTGTCCTCATTCCCCTGGAATGTAAACCCAGAACTGGAAATCAATAGCTGTTTTGAATTTGTTGCTATCACTTTGTATCAGCTGGCTAGACACTGTAGGGCTGTGTTGGATTAAAGCAGGGAGGCATAGAACGAAGCGGGTGAGAGGGAGGCCATGCAAACGCTGTGGAATTGTGAAATGTGTATATTACCTGAAAGTATCAACTTGGTGTAAAGGTTGTGTTGATATCAAATACCCGTCAGAATTATAGGGTCTGTGATGCTTCCTTTTTGAGAAAAAAAAAATATATGGAAAAAGTGTTGTTGGCAACAGAATTGGTATCATAGAAGACATGTACTGGTGTTTTCCCTGATTGAAATCATCGTCAAAATAAAATGGTGGTAGCATGCAAAGTTACACAGCACACGAAATGAACATCAGCACTCGTACAGATCCAGTTATTGCTTCATAGAAGTCAAGGAAACATTTCATACAAAACCCAACATTTTTGTGATTGTTATTTCCTTTATTGGGAAAATCTTTGCAATGAGGTGGATATTGTTATTTTAAAAAAACATTTAAAGTAGCGAGACAGGTCTTCTAATTTTGCAATCAGACGCACGTTCAATGCCAAATTTTGGCTGTACTGGACTCTTAAAAACTATGTGATTTCTATTCTGGGATAATGTTCTCTGTCCCTTTCTCAAAGTGAAGATGTTAAAATACAATAAAAAACAACTTTTATTCAATTTCTGATGAACAAATTTACACCATTTACATAAATTTGGGTTCATGCCAATTATGTATACATTTACACTTGTTTGTATGCAATACAAAAAGTAATAAACAGATTGTAATTGGTAGATTGTAGCAGTTTCAAGGGCTTGTACAATTTATAATTAAAATTCCATCATTTGGCCAATACGAAAGGTCCCATATATAGGGACGTACAGTGAATCTTCAGCCAAACCATACAACAACTTTTCAGTATGGACACACAACACAGGGTGGTTTATTGATCTTCATGTTTTGATCTAAAAGCCCATCTCCAAGCAGACATTTAACATCATAGTTAGGTTGCTGTCCCTGGTCCTTTCCCTTCTTCACTCCCCTTTAGAACAACATCCTCCTTCCATCATTTCACTTAGCGAAAGGGCCTTGGTAAACAAGAGCAGATGGCAGTCCAAGTTGAACAAGAACCAACTAGCCTCTTAGACCAAGATAAACAGAGACACAGAGAGAGATGGTCTCTTCCAAGGCTGTATCCTTCCCCCCTTCTTTTTTACTTGCCCTTCTGACATCGTCAAGCCTTTACCCCCCAACAATACCAGAGAGAGGGCTGTCTAGGTAACACACTCCTGGTGTGCACTGCATCTACCAACAGCTGTCTTAGAGCGTGTCTGTCCCACCTCCGAGACTCCCCCTAAATAATGCCAATTCCCCAAGACAAGTCAGCCGGGAATTACCCCCTTTCAGAGCCAAATTAGCGAAATGAATTTGGACCGGGGATGACTAAACGGTTTGTGCAGAGCGTTTTTTTGTGTGTGTGTGGGTCCCACTGACAAGAGATTTTCTGGTCAGTCGGTCCTGACAACAAGGGAATTGAGACGATTAGATGCTGTAATTATTGCCTCGATGTGGCTGAATGGTGTCCTCTTTGGTGGCAGTGGAGGGATTCATTTCAGGATTGTTATTTTAGTCGTCTGTCTAAGATGATTGGCAGACGAGAGTGACAGCCTCGTTCACAAAGCCTCTCTCGTACTGGTGCAAAAAGCCACCTCATAAGAAACCCACATCCCATTTTCCTCACTGCCTTTAGAACTAAGCCAAGCATTAATTGCCAACTGAAATACTTGCTGGAGGTTCATAAATATTTAAATGTAGTGAATTGCTAGTTAGTAAACCATCCTATTAAAGGGCTGTGTTTTCAAAAATGTCTCATCTTGTAAGGAAGCCACAAGAATAAAAAAACTAAACATCAAGATTTAGTACAAATCAGAAAAATTCTGGTGTGAAGTCTGTCATAAGGAGTTTATCTTAATTTGCCGTAATAAATAATCTTATCACATTGGCGACAGCACAAATTACCACTTGTTAGTCACTCCCTCACTGACAGTTAAAAGTTCCTTAAATAAAAATTTTCCCAACTAGTACTAATTAGGGTTCAGGCATTGAAAAAAGAAGAGCCTGTTCGTACGCGTGGCTGACCTTTTCCATTCTGATCCTTACTCTTTTTTCTAATTTTAGATGTGCCACATTCAACATCAATATAATAAATATTGAATATTCAGTTTGCGGTTACACCATGTGTATTATATATCTACTTTGCTGTGTAACTTTGCTCATTGAGAACTTGTCTTGCTATTTATTCTACTGCCGCCGGAGTAGATTTTTTGAATTCGGGAGACTACTTAGTTCTGAAAAGAACTGTCCTGGTTATTAACTACCAGTAGATATATATTACTCCAGTAAAACATCTGAAAAAAGTTTTCTACATGTGTTTATCGACAGAGGTTAATTTTAACAGGGGTTATTTGTGTAAATTCTAACATTTCAACTTAAAATTCTAGTACTTTTTGAATGGAAAAATAAACCCTTACACTAACATAAACTATTTTGAGGACAATAAAAAAAGACTCTGCTGAACGGTTTAAACATGGACATTTTTTCCCCCCATTTTGTTTTAAAATGTATATATTTATTTGTTTATTTGTGTTTTTCGGGGGGGGGGGACTTTTTAAAGCATTAAAAGTAACTTTCAAAATGAAAAGTTTTTTTTACAGTCATATTGAATTTAGAGATTCAGCAAGGATGAGTTATTGCATGTAAATAACAAATCTTATGAATTTTGAAACTTTTGTTTGTCAATAGCTGGGGAAAAAAGAAATACAAGAATTTAGAAATGCAAGAATCTTTTTCTAACAGTTTTATACCACATAGGTAGAAATTGGTTAACTTGATACCCTGAAGTTGTATCACTGTATCAATTGAAACCTTCTTTAACAAGGGTGACCCATTCAGCAAAGCTGACCTCACATTACATAAAAATACATCAAAGATAAAACTCGACAAGACTTTGGCAGAAAGGGCACAGATAAAAATAAAACAAATAAACAACCTATCTCAATGAACAATTTACATAATAGAACAGGTGGACGAAATTGCAACCCCTATCAGCGTCCCACACAATTACAAAAATGCCAGGTAAAATTGAAGTAAGAACAAAAACAACAAAACATTGCACATAAAAAGTGAGAAATTAAAAACATTGGCATCAAAGTGAGAAAGATGCATCTCACCAATTCCCTTGAAGATAAATTAGATGTACACACAAGGATTATTTGCGGTGCCCACTGCAAATTATATGATTAAAGCCCTATGGTTTAGAGGTTAGGGCACCTGCTTTAGAATGTGAACGCTTATTTTCCATTCAAAAAAGGTCTAAACAAATTTCATCCATGGTGCCTTTGGTTTTTTGTTTGCATGTGGATATACCATGCTTACATGTATCATGCATTGATGTGGGGCAACTTCATAGCATTATTTGATAACAAAATAATCTCAAGAAGACTCACCTCATGTCATCCAGAAGAGAGTCCTTGTCCTGCAGTGATGGATAAGCTGGTGGTGTCATCATCATGGATGGAAAGGATGGATACAGACTTGGGTTTGGAATAGCAACTGACGTCGGTAACATCGTCGGTATTACGTGATCCTGTTTCACGTCATCAGGTTGGCCGATGCGTAGAGCCGACTCACTCTCTTTACTGCGGTTACGCTTTGGGATGACCAGCGAGATGGCTTCAGTCTGCTCATGTTGCTCCTGATGTTGTGATAGTACACGATGATGCTGGTGGCCTTGTGAGGAGGTGTTAGACCGCTTGGCTGGTACAGGCACAATCAGAGTTGCGTTTCGTGCAGCTTGTTGTAGTACTGAAGTGGACATTTCAGGACTGATGCTTTTTGGGAGTGCAGTGCGGAGCTTGTTGTTGTTATTGTTATTAGCACCCCGGCGGTCTCCGACTTCTTCGAATCGATCTATCACCGAGTCAACTGTGGTGGACAAGGCATTTGTCAACTGTTGCTTAAGATGGTTGCGGAGTTTCAGGTGGCTTTCCTTTGGGATTGAGCCGTTCATACCTTTTCGATGGACTAGCTGACCAGACTTTTGGGCCTCGGTGTTCTCACATTTGCGGATAGCAGTCATGGTGTCGATTGGTTCGTTCAAATCATCAAGATCATCGGATGCATCTGACAGGCTGCTGTTGTCTTCTTCATATAGGTCAAAGTACTTTTCTTGCAAGACGTCCAGCTGCTGCTGCAAATGGCCTAGGAGGTACTTGAGGCGACGTCTCTCTTGGCGCCGTAGCTGCTTAATCTGGTTACTCTCTGCTTCTGAGGTTCTTTGCTGTTGAGGTTGGGCTTGTTTGCGTTTAGCTCTAGGAGGTTCTGGCACTGGAATGGTTCCCTGGCTGGACTGGGGGCAAGATGGTGACTGGCGCATGGAGGTGATGATGTTCTCTACTCTTGCTCTCTTTGCCTTTACACTATCCTCACTCAAGGGATTTGGGCTGACCTCCCCTGGGCACATGTTATCTGAACTCATGTTCCCTGGACTCATGTTCCCTGGACTCATGCTGCCTGGACTCATGGTGCTGTTTCCATTACATTTAACCTGATTGGCCGAGTAGCAGTCGGGGATAGCCGATGCATCATTGGCACTACCATCCATTGTTTCTAATTCGTCCGAGGACAGTTCTGTCTCATCCTGCTCCGAAGTTTCGGCGTTCTTTTCCATTGCAGCATCCATTTCTTCAAACTCTTTTGCCTTTGCTTGGAGTAGCTGTGACATCATCAGAGGAGATTCATTCGGACTCTCAAATGGCGGTGTCACTGTCCCATTCTGGCTTTTCTTGCTGTTCTTCAACAAAGTCCGTAACACATCAGAGTTGTCCGTCTCAAAAGCACTGCCACCATTTGTAACACCTGCGCTGATTTTGTTCTGGTGGTGAGCATGAGTGCCTCTCGGAACACCCACATCAACTCGTCGCCTCTTGGACGCACGAGAGTTGTAATCTTCCACCTCTGTCGACATTGGCTTAGTTGGAGTAGTTACTAAAGTGAGTCTGGTGATATTGCACGAGATTTTGGTCGAGTAATTGGAATGCTTTCGTGGAATGTGTATTTCCTTCTTTGTCAGGAAACTAGCTCACCAACATCTTTTTGTTATCATCATCTGCAGGTACAAAACACAAAATAGAAAGCTTGTTGTTATCTCTTGCATTTTGAATAAGAGACCAGGAAACTTTGAGAGTTTTACTGAGAAAAGAAACATATGAGGTCATTAAAGTAAGACACTGTTCCTGTAACATAACTCCACATAAGAAAGATAACACATTGTAAATGTACGGATCCGTTTAGATGACTGGAAGTTTCTTTTCTTGGAGAACAAGTCAATATTTGCATAAGATGAAAAAGGAAAACATTTTGTGTTTATTTGATCAAAATTTTCTTTGAAATTTATATCAAAGTAACTGGAAATATTACATGTCAGTGCTTACTGATAAAAGTTTGCCAAATAGAAATTTTTTTATTCAAAAGTTTGCTTCACAAGTTAAAATAAACTCAGTGTAAGTCATCCTCAAAATCATGAGATAAAATAAATCATCATTTGTTAACAATATTTGTTTTAAAAAAATGCATAAAAAATAAATGACAACATAAAAACCAAACGAATACAATTCCTGATGAGTCATTTGTGTAAGATATTACTTACATTCTTCTGTATTCATTTTTATGTTTTTTAAGGCATGACAGGAAATATGTATAATTCTGGATCCTAGAGTAGTTTTGTACCAGACCATTTGAATAACACAACTTCAAAATCCATTATTTAATTTTGTTGTAAAACATTTAAAAATACACGCAATGTGAAGCCAATGTTACAAAATGGTGTGACAATGTGTATAAAACCTGTAAGACTAGACATTTTCAAATTGTTTTCTAATTTGGTTTAATTACCGAAAAACAAAAAACAAGCAAAATAAATTTTTATTCGAAATCTTTAACAATATTCAAATAATCTCATGAACGAATCTATAAATTCCAAGTTTGAAAGTATTTCTTTAGAGAAGTCAAAGTGACGCTACTGACACCAACAACATTTTTAAAAAAACTTACAGAAACTAAAGTTTTTCAGTTTAAAAAAGGAACAGTTACACCACATGAACAGGGACTATCACATAATATAATACCTATCAATGCACGTGCTAAAATGTTCAACCAATATTCTGGAGAATAAATTTATTGAAACATGTGCAATGCTGTTTGTTTCCTACATGTATTTCCCCAAACAGCTTTTGTAGCCCATGATTCAATTAACCATCAAGCAGTAAGTAACCTACCAAAATAGCTCATAAGATACTGCAGAAACATGCGTCGGGCATGATGCGTGGAATGTTACAAAACAAGCTAAAAGTTTAGGTTCTACTAAATGAATACTTATGGACCAAATTGCTGCTAACATTAAGTTCATGGTGTAGTGACATTCCTGTGCCATGCAACTAACCACAAAGTCAACCTCAATACAAATACAAACAATGCATACAGGTGTCAACTGTACTCGTTTTCCTATAACAAAAAACCTGTCAAGTAATGACATAGATTTCTAAGAAAATGGATTCGGTCTGTGCAATCCACCTAACCTTTAAAAAATATTTTCCTACAATAGATTGTCTTAAATGCGTATCTTACTGAATCTCTGTTCACAAATAATAATGTTTCATGAGTGATAACATTCAAATTGAAACTTTCAAACTAAAAAGTGAGCAGGCAAGATAGTAAGACACACATGTACATGACATCACACTACATAGTATTGCAATCACAAGTGTAACACATTGATAAAAATGCTGTGCTGCATACAAAATACATAGTGTACAGGCCTATGTAGTGTACCTCAAATTCTCAAACTATGCACTACACAATTGTATGGACAGACAAACCTGTTCCTTGGTCTCCTTTCTTGAGAATTCCTTCAGCCAGTTTAAAGTCAAACAAAACTCATTCACCTAATGGGCACAATTAAAAGGCCAAATGTTCCTACGTGGCCCGCCTTACTGCTGAAGAACACAATCCTAATCAAGCTCTGTGCCCACCGATATCAGAAAAAGGAATCTAAGAATCAACATGGTCTTTTAAGCAAACTAAGATTACCACACAGGCTCCTTTTCAGCTTCCATCCGGTGTGAATGTCTTTCAATTCTTACCCCGTATTCCTGTTTTCAAAACTGCGTCAGTTGTGCCAACCAGGAAATGGTGACCAACTTGTGCACTTCCTTTATATTTCTTTTCCAGAACAGAAATATACAAAAAAAACCTGCGAAGAAGATTCACCAGCACAGTGCCCAGAGAGGAACTGAGAAGAGAGACGTCACGGTGATCCAGTGGCTCAAGGTGAATTGGCCCTGCGGCTGGTTGCTTGTAAAGGAAGGCAGATGATTATCAATATACAAAAAAGGGCAGAATACTCAATAGGTTGTATTCAATAAAAAAAGAGTGGGTTGGCCCTGGCATGGCAGTCACTGTGTCTACCAGTGTACATGTGGGTATGTGTACACATGCTGGAGACACGTCATGTTTCTTCCTCTGCCAGCTGTTGTGGCCAAGTACCACTTCTATCTCACCTTGGTAAACAAACGTGACTTGAACTTTGAGCTGCAGACTGCTGCGGCAAAATCTACACCCAGTGTCATCACCTGGATCTGGACCACAGGACAGTTGGTTGGTGACCCTGTATATCCTTTCTCTCTCTCTCTCTCTCCGCCCTCTTTATGTGTGTGACTCTGTAAATGTATTGTAACTATATATATCCCGGATCTCAGATTATCAGGGGGCTGGCTGAAGGACTTGCCATATGCTGCTAATAATCAATCAAGCTTAAAGAGCCTCAGTGCAAAAAAGAGCCTGGTGGTTGTACATCGACCAACTCCATCGATGAGGCCACACCTTGTAACAAAACCACCATCCACATTAAACCAATCAGCAATATCATCATAAGAGATGGGCATTGTGTGTACAAATATGAAATGTCTTGAATCCAATGGTGTGATGACCTAGGAGGGCCAACAGGCGTTCATTGTGCAATAACACACCTGTATCCACCCGAACATGCGTAGTGAGAAATTCAAGCCCAACCCAACCCTGATTTTTATTCACTTCCTTTCCATTGGTCATGACAGGGGCTTTACTTCAAGGAGTACTGAGCAGGAATAAGGAAGACTGTGATGTCACAAAAGAGAACCACAACAAAGGAAACACTCTGACCTTGAAAGTGTTTACCTGGGTCTACAGGAGCAACACAAAGGCCTTTACACATAATAGACAGTCTTGGTCATTTTGGGTCATGGGGATGGCATTCAAAGACACATGCAGTTAAAATATTAAGGCAAGTGCCTTTTCTTGTACACCACAACTGTTCACACTGAGTGTACAATGTACACGCATGGCTAAATAGACAGCACAGACAGCAAAATGGTACATATAAAAGTAAACAAACTTTTATAGATAATATGCAGGGGACATGGATGGCTAAGTATGTTTGCATACTCAACTGTGGGAACAATCAAGATGTTAAATGTAAGGATTACTGACTGAGGGAAAAAGCCATTAACCATATTTATAATAAAAAGAAAGACTCCACCAAGAAGAACGCAAATAATGGATAATACATTTACATGAGCCACAGCGCCAACCTGTTGATTACAATAAAATGAACAGCCAGTTTATTTATACATTCAGCCCAACAATTCTCATTATTCATACTGCCTTTATTTGTATGTGGTCATCATGGTTCAAGAACAGCCTGTTACAATTTTTTTTACATGTAAATGTAGCCAGTCAGAGTACCATGTTTTTAAAAAAAGAGAAAAAATTTGAAAAAATAAAAAATATATTAGAAGAAACGAAGCAAACAGAATCAAACACGCAAATCAAGAAATGGTTGATCTGTTGAGCATTTATAGGAATTTATGTTTTTTTCCTTTCTGTTTTGAAGATCCTGCATGTGTTTGAATTTCTACAGCCTTGGTAACCATTCAAATTTTCATGAGGCCAAATGGACCATCAGTTCCTCACTTTGAAAGAAGCATTTCAATAATACACATATTAAAGTTACACACAAAACAAACGCATTGTTCCACTTGTAAAAATATAGGTTGGTTGGATTGGCAGGCTGTACTGGTGGGGAAAATGAGGAGAATGAAGGTAACTGGAACAAAGGGTAAACCTTGAAGTGTGTGAGGAGCGGCAATTGTGCAGGCTAGGCTCGACTGATCTCCAGCCATCGTAGACAACAGCTGCACACGATACCCTGAGCAAACAAGGCTCCCGTACCAGAGATGGAGACACAGCCAGAGACAAACACCGTGAGAAACAGGCAGAGAGATGGGGGTGGGGAACGGTAACATGTGTAGATAAGAGCCCCGTCAACCCACAGTAATTGGTCTTGAAGGTTTTTGAACAAAAATGCAGATTCAAGTGGTCGGCGCTTTCTCTTACAACCATGAGGAAGTGAGCCCCTATATAATATAAGGATCCTGCTGGAAATATTCCAAAGAATTCTGACAAGAATTCCTTAATGACACTCAAAACTAGTGAAGTAAACTGCGAGTGTTTGGTTATTCTGATAAGACAGCTGGGGCTTACTTATTAGTTTGCTTTCTACATTGTTGCGCTAGATAATGCAGTTCTTTAAGCTCCACAGGGAAATGTTTGGATATTCACAAACTTGGTAATCATTAACTAGGGTTGAAATAAAAACCATCTTGATAACATGGCCCTCAAGGAGATTATGGTTTTTTACTTCTAGTTTTCTTGAAACGGTATCTTCTGTCTAGAGTTATCAGGATAAGCTCTGTTTGTAGTATGTACATTTACAATGTGGAGGAGAGCTGGCGCTGATAATACTTAATGGTGATGCAATAGTATGTCAGTGTATCACCTGCAAGTTAGTGGGTGTGGCTTCAAACTGGATCTCAACCAATCAGATGGCGAGTGGCTGACATGGGGGGTGGGATTAAAACCAAGCGTTGCTCAGTCTCAAACAGAATATATCAAGAATAAAGACAAATGTGGAAAACAAGTATAGTAGACCACACAGGCTCACGCTAAATGCAATCTTCAGTGAATTATATGTGTATACTACAAACTCATCAGAATTTTAACTTACATAAAGGGCCCAATTTTATGGCGATGCTTACCAAAGAATTCCACACTCACGTCACGGGCTGTAAAGCACAATTTTCTAAGGGTCGTGGTGTAAGCGCAAAATTCCACGGTCAGCAGCGCCATGAAATTGGGTGCAGAAGGAAAACTTTTAAGTTGTTAAGACTTTGACTGTGCATGGGCAAATGTGTTTAGTTACTAATTTTTAAAATAAAATTGAGGGCATCTCGTTTGAATTCCTTGAAAACCTCAATCTAATTATGTCAGTCAAAGCCCTCCACGATAACTCTGTCCGCGTTGATGATATCGCTAAAAACTGTTTATGAAATTGTGTTAAATTTTTATATCAATGCACATGTACTTAGTTGATGCAAACAGACCTTCACATTAACAAAGTTGAATGCATCGGTAAATTGAAAGCTTGAGTAATATTAGTGCTATCACAAGACATAAAGCTATTAAATAAGGCCACTCAGTCAACAAAAAATCAGAATGTCTAAATGACTTTAAACGTGGCCACTAAAATCTGAACACACAAATTATAGATGGTCTTAAAATGACAAGCAAATATCCTTAAACGTGGATGCTGGGGGGAAAAGGCCATTTGTGTGAGAGAACACTTGAATTTTCATGATGCCCTCCGAAGCACATGATGACAGAGTCTTTAGAAGAGAGTAAATATCCTTAATTTTGAGGGCGAGAGCTGTCTGGTTTATAAGAGACTCGCTGACATCTCCAGCACTCTGTCAACAGCCCAGAAAGCATTTTGATGTCAAGATGGAAAAGGGGGGAACAATAACGCAGCTCAGCCCTGATCTGAGTCAACACAATCCCCTCCTTGGCCCTACTCCTTAATGGCCCTGGAGATTGCAAATCAAAAGTCTTCAGTGTGCGGATGATGTCGGTGGAGGATGTGATAAAAAAACTGGATGGGAATTGGCAAGATGCAAAAGTAAATAGACAGCCACATGGATGATTTATCACAATTGCCGTCAAGTGGAATCAAACTTTCCACTTAAGAAATCTAAAGATCATTTCAAGTCATCAATCGTATTTCCTATTTTCAGTATTTAACCGACAACGTGAGAAAGCTAGACTTTTTTCAGTTTTCTTGCAAATTATTGTGAAATGTGTAGTTTTATGAAAAGACAACTTATAATTATCTTTTCATCATAGATAGAGTGTGAGGATTGATCTGTTTTGTCTAACAGAAACGGACATGCCTATATCTTGTCTATGTTGTTAAGCTCCAGTTATGAATGCAGTGTTACTTTTCAATTTATTTGTTACTGCTCTCCACTCAGCTCAGCTGAGGCCAATTTAATAGAGCTGCTTAAGCAGAAAATATTACTGAACAATTTTCTGTCGAGCAAAAATAACTTGGAAGGATACCTCTATTCAAGGACTTCTTCTAGCCTTTAAAGCCGCAGTGGTTCATTTGAAAATTCTTTGATATGATTTCAAGTCTACAAAGATCAAATGAACTGCAGAATGAAAAACTAACATACAGAAATATGATATTGTACTTTTCCTTAATCTTCTGCTTTTTGTCTTAGAGTATTAAAACAAAAACTAAATAAAAAAAACTTGAGTAAAATGTACTCTATTTCAGTTAATACCTTGTATACCTTACAAGGTATTGTATTATGGTTTCATAAAATCATTCTTAACAAGTTCCACCAAATTTGATATTTCGGTGCCAGGAGTTTCATTTATAATAGACATGGCGCGTTATAAATGTAAACTATTATCAATATTATTATTAATTATTAATGTTAAAAGGACTGAAACAGTGCATAGAGAAATTTATCAGTAAGACCCTTGCTCTATGGTAAGACTAAAGTGATACACCCAAACAGTATGAAACTATAAATCTTGTAATAACTTATTAAATGATTGCACTTACCAATTATTAGAACATACACTTGACATCAGAACAACTCACATGAACTCACCAAGAGACACAGATGAGAACTGAATAACACCAAACACATGCCTCCAATAAGACTTGACTGAAGAAGAATCATAACATGACTAGGAAGGTGTCTACACCCCCAAGGCTAACATCTGCAAAGAGTTGATGGCTTCAACTACACACAAAAAACACCACCAGACACCCACCAACAACAAAAAAGGCCAAAAGGAAGGCAGGTCTGCAGGAAAAAGATAAGCTGCAACACTAGCCTTCTCTCTCCCTTAAACCAAGGTGTGCTTGTGAGAAGGAAATGAGCACCAACCAGGAAAGGGATTGTCTTTCTTTTAGAAACACTGGGAGTCTCCAAGACTTGTTGGAGCAGGAAACTGGAGTAGTTCACAGTGCCACCCGTGCACCATGAGATATGGGATGACCAGATAAGGCAACAACTGCACTCCAGAGAGATCTTCACTAACTTGACTATTAGTTCTAAGAATCTTATACCACTTGCCAAGAACAAATATCACTTAAGTTCCTTGTACTGTGTATTTTAAAAAACAACTATAGCTGTTTCGACTACTATGTCAGTAGGGACCTACAGCTTAAAACACACAAGAAAGTTCTACTTTTTTGCACTCAGGTTTACACTGTTGCATACAAAATAAACACAAAGATATTAGTTGGCCAGCAAGACAAATCAGTGACCAACCAAAGATTGTGATTATGTTGTGCATCCACAAGTGTTTTTTAAACACTCTTACAAAGTCAAGACATGGTAGTACTATTATGGGCAATTATCGAAACATGATTGGATTATTCTTTGCATTCTAATATTAATATGGTATTTGTAACAACTTTTCTTCAGACACATTTTTAATCTAAAGAAATATGCTTGGCATATACCAATATACACTGTATAATTGTTTTTATATATAAATAAATAGCAAGTTAAATAAATAAGGAATTTAAACAAATGTGAATGATAAAATCTTCTTTAGTATCAATAAAATTAACCAATTCATTTCAACTAAATACTAAGATCTACAGACAGATTCATATTAATCTTTAATACCATTAATTTCCTGTGCAAACGGGGGAAAAATCGCATTGCAAAAGCCATTAATGCACACATGTATTAGCCATTAACTTAGCACAGGAAAAATTTCTTAGAAGCAGACAACCTCCTTGTGTCAAGTCACCAGGATATCCTGAACTTCTCAGTTAAAAACTTCTACAGGATTGCATGGTACACACCTGAGGGTGACTGAATAATAAATACTGAAATATTTCCTCCTAGAGACTTTGAACTTCTCTGAATGTTAAATTTATAAATTTCTGTAACCTAGGGGAATATCAAATTCCACTTATTGGCAAAGTGGTTTTGTGTACAAAACTGGAGTTTTCTGAGAAACCCCATCCAGAGACTGTATAGATAGAATTAAATAGACGAAGGAAGCATGCTGAAACTGCAATTTCTGGAAAATTAAATGGAATTAAACCATTTACAAAATGTAGTTTACAAGAAACATATTGTAACCCTAACCTGTAAATTTCATATAAACATATGTACATGTCTCCAAGACAGTCTCAATCACCCCCCCCCCCCCCGTTTCTAATACCAAAGTGTTAATACAAACTTGTATGCTTGAGTTGCTGCTCAAAAATTTAAATAATCACACTTTGAATGAAATGCTCATATCTTATGAGGCACTAACTAAAAATGTGATACATCCATACTCTAAATGTAGATAACAGCATTTAAAGCAACTGTACTATCGGTACAACAGAAAAGATAGAAGTTTTAACGTAAACCAAGTCGGCTTTTACAAAAAAAAAAAACTTTTTATTCGTAAACCAATGCTTGGTCTTCAAACCCCAAAACAGGCCCAACTGTAAATTACAACAAGAATCACACCCAGTATCCTCTATCATGTTTATGTCAGATACTATTAAACAATAATAATACTATATGAAGAACTAGAAGCTACAATTAATTACCATTGGCAGTGAACAAATCAGGGCATCATCTTCTGTCTGTAATCTCGGTGTTATATTTGATGAGAATATGTCAATGGAATCCCATGTACAACATATTTGTAAGTCTGTGTATTATAGTATATATAATGTTAATTGCATTAGAAAGATTCTTGATGATAAGTCTGCCTCTATGCTCATAACATGCCTTTGTTATTTCTAGATTGGACATTGGCAGTTCTCTTTTGTATAATATTCCATTATATTTGTTGGATAAATTGCAACTTGCTTTGAATTCTGCAGCTAGGATCCTATCTAGAACTTCACAAAGTACGATCATATTACACCTGTGCTGCAAACTTTACATTGGCTACCTATTCGCCAGCATATTGAATTTAAGATACTACTTCAAACTTGGAAGATTCTTCATGGTATGGCACCTTGTTACTTAAATGAGTTAGTCCGGTCATATGTACCACAACGTAACCTCCGCTCCTCAAATAGATTACTTTTAGAAACTCAAAAGACACGCGTAACTTATGGAAATAGAGCATTTTTTGCATCAGCTCCGGATTTATGGAATAGACTACCCTTAGAATTAAAAACAATAGACTCGTTAGAAGTGTTTAAAATTAAATTAAAATCATACTTGTTTAGTGTAGCTTTTTAATGCATTGGTTGCTTGTATTGGTTTTTATGTTTGCTTAAGTTTTCCCTCTGTTTTTTATTCTTCTTTCCTTTGTTATGCGCCTCGGAATAGGCTACCTAGATAGATGGCGCTTTATAAATGCTTGATATTATTATTATTAATTACCAACACTCAAAAATAAAGCGCAATGATCACACATAAAATCGAATGACACACAATCAACAAAAATAAATAAATCAAAACTATTACAAAAAAGAAACATCATTTCAAAAAGTCATCATCTATTTTGATTCTAAACTAACCCATCTTACTTTGATCTTGGATGCTTTAACATACCCAAATAAACATTTATAGAAAGCAAGGTATCAACTTAACTCAATTTTCTTCTGCCAGATAAACAGTATTTGTGGCTCAAGAGTGTGTGTGCAGAAGTATTAACCAAACCAATGGCCCAAGGATGGTAACAAAAGAATAACCCTCAAGCAACATTGGTCACATCACAAAGGCCTGAATAACAGGATTACTGGTGATACATGTATCCACTCCTCTAAACCATTGACCAGATTATCTTCAGCTTCCCCCACTTTTTTCTTTCTTTTTTGAAGAGTTTTGATTGTGCTTTTTGTGACCTGGAATTTAAAGAAGAATGTCTAGTGCTTGTTGATAAACCTTAAGAGCACCTGTTTTAATGACCTGATTAATTTGCAATTAGACCTATTATGAGCTTATTGATCACATACTATAACCTACAACCATGTACATGTACATATATAATGTGAAAGTACATGGGCACACAAAACAAGATTATGGCCAAAAGTGCGTTTTCACATTCAGCTGCTGTTCTCTGAAACAGTCTTCCAAATAGCATTACGGACTCTTCTTCAGTTGTATCTTTTTAGAGGAAGGCCAAGTATAAAAATACACCAGTTGATCCTCCCGCTTTATGTTTTTTTCTTCTCAAAAGAGGATAAAGGGACTTAGTTTTTATTTATCATTTTAAAGGAGGAAAGAGCCAGACTAAAGATTTGCTGACTTTGTAGAACTCAGAAGTCTAAAATATGGGTAAATTCAATTAATCATCAAAAAATGGTGCCAAGATGAAACGAAAATACATGAACAATTTGTAGCTTCAAACTCTATTGTTAATTTTTTTACTTGGTCTAATCTTATGACACATCTGTTTCATTGTTCTTCTTGTAAGATGTAAAGCACTTTGGTCATTTTTTGAAAAGCGCAAAATAGATGCCTTATTATTATTATTTAATAAATATGATTTAACTTTAGGTCCAGTAGTTTACAGACTTTCAAAGTTTGTGGGGCTACATTGAGGAAGTTACCTTCATAATGTCACTAAAAATGTAGTGGTTTTATAAAAAAATTGTTAAGAAACTGGCGGTTAAAAGCCATTATACTGATATTTTCAAGCAATTAGTCTCTACATATGAGTACATTTGTGCAACTACATACACACATGTACATGTGAACTTGACGGCAATGAGAAACACTAACAGGAAACTAATTCTCTATCAGCTCATTTTGTCCTTTTTTTCTTAAAAAATTTAAATTCAAATTTCTTTTTCTTTTCATTTGAATGTTGATGTACCTTTCTGTAATCAACGTTAGGCTAATCCAAATCCCATCATGTAAACAAATTACACATGAATGCCGTAAATGTTTAAAGAATGACTGTCATATTTTCTTTCAAAAAAGCTACTCAGCCACAAGTTTGTGACCAAAAGAACAACATATTCTCACCTTGTAATACCCAAAACCACTTTTGAGAATTTCTTGGGGTTGACGCAGCCACCAAAATAAATAACAGCAGTGTTGCCTTTGCAAACTTGCTGAACAAAGGACCGCAGTAAGATCTTTTGTGGATCCCTCAGAACTCTTCAACACTGTACGAGTCAACAGGGCAAGACCAGTTATTCTTTCTATTCTAAAACATGTCTCGAGCGCTGAAATACTTCTATCCGGGATATCACAGGAAGAATACCGTACCTTTGACCTGCTTGCAATAAGAAATGCACAGGTAAAGGGTGCTTGATCACTACCTGACGACCAAAAGTTTAACAATGTTCCGGTGACGTCGTTTGCACTTGTAGATGGTAGTCTTTTGTTGGCGAGAGGTCTGTAAAGATTGACCCCGCACTGACTTTATACAACCCAAGGTGATCCAAGTTATTATCAGCATATCTTTTTAAGTCTCTTGCCCAGATCTTGAACCTTGGACAGTTGGCTGGCGGGTACTTAGGGACTTTGCTAAGCACACAACTTTTAACCTTCTCTGACTGTATAAACCATAGAGCAAGGACAACAATGCATTGCTTATCAAGATAAGTCAGCAAGACGTAGACTAATCTTTAATATTTCATAAAACTTAATTTGACTTGAAGTAAAGCTATAATACATGTACATCCACCTTTACACCTTCAGTGCACTGTAAAATATAGTAATATATGTCCATAACGGAATGCGTTACTGCAATGTGTTTTCACTATACTCATATCAAATCTTGTGTTACGAAAACTATACTTATCAAGAAATAACAGAAAAATACCAGAAGTTTGATGATCTTGACATTTATGATGGTTTTTAAACAGCACCTAAAATCAGTCCAATGTTTAAATTCCCCCAAAACAACCATGATATCTGAACTTCAATAATTGTGTATTCTGTTTTTTTCAATAATTCAGGTTCTTCTCTAAATAAACAAGGCATGTACTTTATGTTGTAGTACAAAGTGTTGTTGAGTTTTCTTGTCATGATGATTATAATTGCATCGGAGATCTACAGAGTGTTATTTTCACTGTTACTCAGGGTTGGTGTGGGGGGAGTGATTGAAGTAGGGTGGGGTCCTTTGCAGGTTTCGGAGAAAGCACCTAGTATACAGTGCTTACCACACATACAAAAATAATATGACTCTTGATGCACATGAACCCATTCAACCTTCTCAATTTTTCCAGAGCCACTGTTCCACAGACTAAAACCATGCCCGTGAACAGTAGCAACACACACCACTGCTGGTGCTAACTCACAATCGGTTATGCTTAATTAAGCACGCACACATTCAATTTGTATTTGATCATTATGTAAATGACCTAGTTGTAACTACATTGAAGAATTTCAGCTTCACGTCCAAATATTAACATAACACCAAACAAGTCACTGTAGAAATAATTTCTATCAATTTTGAAAATCATTTGTAAACATCAGCACATTATTAAACGCCTTTTTTCCTGCTTTGTTATTGTTGTTGTTGTTGTTGTTGTTGTTTTTTTTGGGGGGGGGTTGTTATATCGTCTTCAACTTTTAAGCTTATTTTAAATGAACCAATTGCTGGTGCATGCCTATGCCTATCGCCATTAAAAAGTTTCTTTAGTCTATTTGGTTTAATATATATTTTAATTTTGTTACTGAAACGAAATGTACTTTCAAGGAATATCTAAGACTGGTCAACAGCTGGTACGCCATTTCTTGTTTATGAATGATGCGAAAAACAAAATTGAAATAATTATATTCATATAGCTTTACCAACGAATTTGCAAATGAAATACATGGGGCTGGCTTCTGGCTTCTTCTAATTATCTCAGTGCATCAGGTCCTACAATGTACAAACATTTTCCAAACAGTTCTGTGAACGCCTACAGCTCACACTTTACATGCAATTAAAAAACAGAAAGACTACCAGCAAAATAATTAATGGAAAAAATGGAGGAATTATGCAGAAAACCTATTCGGTGCACAGTAAGATGCTTTTTATACCAGTATCTTAGAGAATTGTGAGAACGGCTAGTTACAAAATATACATCTGATGATCTGTTCAGGAAGGACAGCAAGCAATTTGTGGTAAAAAATAAAATAAAAAATTATACAAAAAAGTACCAGTATATTGTAGGTCATCGTTAATAAGGATACTTAGTCAAACTTGAGTTCTTATTCTCTATAACCTCCATTATATATGCATTACTGAAGATATTTGTTTAATGTTTAAAAAGTAAGATTTTTATATCTTAACCAACTGGGCATGGTATAGTCACAGCAGTTTCTCTGCATGGTGGAGATCAGCACAGAAATCAATACCCAGCTCTACACAAATTAGCTGATAATAAAAGAATTGTACATGCTACTCACTCTGTGTTTCAGATTACCATCATGGACTGAAGTCATTTGAAAGTGCTACTGTTCCCCGTTCACAATGCTCAACTATCGCTTGAGTATTCAGAGGCCACGTTGTGCAAAAATTACCAATAATAAAAATAAAAGAAACCCCCAGAAAAATCCCACGTTTCTATCACCACCCGGACTTGCTTGGCCAGGAGTGCGGCAAAATGAATGTAAATCTTGCATTAGAATATTGACTGGGAATGACATATGGTTGGTTTCACATGGGACGTCACATCTTGAGGTTGAGACATTTAATTTGCACGGTCAATACTAAATCTCTCTTGGATAAAAGCATGGTGAAAAGACTTAACAGAACAGATGTTTCCCTACCCATGTATATAACTAGCTCATCTGCATATTATGCTAACCGAGTTGTAATACTTGTGACAGTACTGACGATGATACAGAGACTTGTGGCTACAAATGGAAGGCGGGGCTCTTTGGCCACGTTAATCATTCTTAGCTTGAGTCTCTAGTACTTCATGAAATAATTTACCCCCAAAAGACCAATATTAAGAAAGCGTTATTATATCATGCATGAGTGAGTTTTGGTGTTTAATGCACAACATCTAGTGTTGCAGAGACAACATGTATGGTACATGTACAACTCTCTCTTTGAGTTGTGGTGGTTGTAAAAAAAAACAATGGTTTGGCAACGCAACAGCACTATCAGTTTGCTCTGATGGTCTTCATGGTCATCTTTGAATTTTCCTGAAGACAATCAGAGCATACTGATCGTAACATTGAGTTTTCAAACCACTGGTTCTTTTCAGATCTAGCAAAACTCATAGAGAGTGGTGTACATCTCACTGTAAATTGTATTGCCACCATGCAAAGTTTCAAATCCTACTTAATACACAACATAATATATATTTCAGTCCTCCAAGAACAATGACTGACATAATGTACACCACAGTGATCTCAACAATCATTAACAATCAATACAACAATTACTCCTTCAGCATCACTTAAAATTACACCATTCCAATCCTATCCAGTCATTCTTCTACTTCAATGGCTCCGGAAACATGAATGTAATAATTAACAATATTTATAAAAAGCACAGTTTTCTACCTCCTCATGTTTTGTTTTTTTCCATCCCAGAGACACTAAAGTTTCAGCTCCCTAGCAAACACAAATGGAATGTTTTGTACCAGGGTGCTATCACAGCTCCTTTACTAAGGGTCTAGGATACAATTTAAGTAAGCAAGTACATGTACCTGCCTTCACCCTCCATCAAGGACTGCTTCTCCCAACTGCCACCAAAGACAATTAAATCAAAAACCCAAATAAGTCAGCAGCACCTGATTGAATTACTTTTCTAATGGCCAAATAGAAGCCTCCTCCACCAGTATGTGTCAGAGTTTGTGTGCACTGACATCACCTTAAGATCAAATACCTCCTAATGGCCAATATAAATTCCTGGGGATCTCTGGCTGAATGCAGAGTCTGAGGAATTGTCTTTTAATTCACCGAGTTAGTCTTGAGGTGATGTTACTGTGGGGAGGGTGGAATGTCACACCTGTCTTGTTATCTGGGTGTCAAGCTTCAAGTAAGTCTCCCATAAGACTGAGAGTTATAAATGAGGATAGTCTGCAGTGTGTAAGTCTTGTGAACAATCAGAACTGCCCTTCTTTAAGCAGAGCCTCTCAAAAGAGGAAGTTGTGTTGGTTTTAATCTGCAATTTACTTAAGCATCAATTTGTAAAGTGGGATGAAACATTTTGTAAGAGAGACAAACCTTTACAACAGATTTGTTTTGTATGTATTTTGTTTCAAGGGATATAAAAGGTGACCATGCTTGCATTTGTAACAATTTATTTGTTATTGGAGGATTAAATGGAATAATTGCAGGAGGTAAATGACTCAAGACAGTAACTAACCATGCTCTAAAAAGGGTTCGGTAATAAAGTGACCTTAATACACATTTTCTTCTCGTTATCAAAACAAGACATCTGTTTGTCAAAACAAGGACAAAGGATTCTGAATGATTGTGAAATGAAATTTGCCTAATGATGCTGACTGTTCAGAGATATTGACTTGAAAGGTTAAATGAAGTTTGCATAATTTTCACCATGTTTTCTATTTAGTAACTTGACTGCATCATCACAAGAACAAAGTTGGTACAGGGAAAACTATGCTTGCAGCTTGTTTCTATTGCCTTTTATAAAGCTAAAAAAGGAATAGTGCATACATAACTGATACATAAAGACTTTGTAACTGTTAACATTTTTATTTTTATTGAAATTTGTGCACAAATGCATCATATTTCAAGGAATTTTCACAGCTTATTTTTATGACACAGACCGAATTTACTTGACCAATGTTGTACTACATGTACTTTCCTTTCAAACAAAATGATTTCTGAAAAAGCTGTTGTTAGTGAAGCACTATGAACGTGCTCTTTCCATATGTCACACCACTATTGATGTTTCTACCTTTAGTGTGAATTGTTTCCAAGTTATCTGAATTATGAGAATGTGTAGCGTTTTGATATTTGGAAAGAGCACGTTCATTTAATTACCTACAACTCCCCGCTCGAAAGGAGGCAAATATAACAACAGATGCATCTCAGAGCAACACCTGAAGAAATACAGTCAAACTATAACACAAACTGATCAATAAAACACATCTACTCTAGTCTAACAGCAACCTACTGGCTGGAAATAATGCACATCAGTGTTCATATACGTGTGCCCTTCAAGACTGTTTCTGCATTTATTACAAATTACCAAATAACAACAGAAAAGGGGACTACAATAACTTGTTAACTGATGAGAGCAAGCGTACTGTACACACACAAAATTGCACAATTTATCTTCAAAACTGAGCAGTGGATTTTGATCTTGAAGAGGTGAGGGAAAAAACACTCTATTATGTCTGAAGAATATTAGAGAAATATAAGGTGGTTTAATTATGTCTTATCAAAACTTGCCAGGCCATTTAAAACAAAACTACTATGTACTAATTATGACTGCAATATATTGTAGCTCAAAATAATTTTTCAGTTTTCACAAGGAGACCGGAAAATTTTGCTTTTTAAAGAAACTGAAAACTCTGCAGGAATTATTAAGCCTTTGTTGTCCAGTTTAAGTAAACTCATAAACCATGTCAATGTTATAATAAATATGTTATCAAAATGTTGGTTTTCATTGACACAATAATTAGTCAAACGTAACAGTCTCTCCGTGAAGACACAAAAGCACGGTGACCTCCACATCTATAGCGTGTGATTTTACATTAGTGAAGGACAGGCATGTCGCATGACCTTGCTCTAGCTGACACGACAGTCTCTTCATGAAAACGTAATATAGGCAATTATTGAAATGAATGCTCACTGAACAAGAAAGTAAGAAAGTCAGAATAATGTTGATTAAGCAGAAATTCAAGATGGTTCAAAATCCTGTTTTAAGGGACTAAGTGACATAAAAAGGGTGTTTTTTACCCCCCAAAATGTGCAACCATACCATTCAGGACTGTCCACACTGTCCTTGGTATTTTTAAATGAACAAAGATTTAGCCTCCCCCACTTTAAGGTGTTATTTTTGTCCCTAGGGTTCTCCAATTAAAGAACATTAACTGTCCTTGGAGAAAGAGGTTGGTTGTTTTTTTTGTCAGAATAAAAAAATATTACAACAGAAGAGACAGTTTAAGAGACTGCCCACAAGGATTGATGACTGTCCATCATGACAGATCCAATAAAGATATCATGAGCAAATTTGTTGTCTGTGAAAGGTACACTGTATAGTATGAGTGAAGGGCTCAATGATGGCTCAATGATGGCTCCATACCAAGCTACCACCATAATGACCATAATTTCAAGTACTGTGTTCCCTGAAAACATGTATGAAAAGAAACAAAAACCACAAGATCCTGATTGATATACTTATGAGGTGACAAGTTTAAGGAACCAACATCTTAGACTTGACCTGAGGTCTACTGGTCCAGTAATTGTTTCCACTTCACCCCTGCATGGACCAATTATGTACACAAGGGGGCCAATTTCATAGAGCTGCTTAAGCACAAAAAACAACCAAGCACAGCATATTTTTGCTTAGCAGAAAGAGGTTACCAACCATACTACCATATTATGTGCTCAGTTTGTATGTAACTGGTTCCCTGCATAAATTTGTGCTTAGTACATATTTGTTAAGCAGTATTTTCTGATTAAGCGGCTCTATGAAATTTGCCTCAGATCTTCAATTCACACACACAGAGTGCACTCAGAAGCCATACAAATTAGCACAGAAATAAAAAGTTTTCACTTAATTTTTTATTTCTTATTTTTTGTATCCAAGTTCACCCAAACAAGGCCAAAATCCACTCTATGGTAAGGGGCTACAAGAAGAAAACATGTAAGATGAAAATAACTTGGGGGAACTGAAGGTAGGGATTGATATTCCTCTTATAACAGTCTAGATTGCGGGATAGAGGGAAACATGCACAAGGCAAGGAGTTCCAAAGAGATGCAACATATGGAATAAAGCTGTTTGAGTGGCTCTTTGTTCTACATCTCTTTCCACTGGTCCAGCCATAACGAACGGACCCAACTGATCGGAGTTCAAGGACTTTAAAGAAAAAAACCTAATGGGTGACTTATCACAACTGCTATTCTTACAAGACATCCAGTGCAAAAAAAAAATCATTTGGTGACAATGAGACTGCCACATGATAGGGAGAGCCCCTTAGTTGTTTGTATTTGGTTTTCCCTGAACTTTGAACAGTTAATGTGATCAGAAAGGAAACAACAAATTTATTTAGGGAAGAAAAAAAACAAACAATAAAAACAGCAGTTACAGTATTTTATTTAATGAAGAAAATCATAAAAATGAAAAAGATGTTTATAAAGAACACACATTTTATGTATGCAAATCTTGCAGTGTTTTTCATGCAAATCTTGTATTTTTAATTTTTTGATATAACAAATCAATTTGAATAATGCTATTAATATAAGTAGGTTGTTTCAATTTGAGTTGAGTCAATGCATTGCATGTTTTGATGTTTACTCTGAAATCACAGATGCAGCACATGGATACAGTGCCAAAGTTGCATTCCTGAATTTAGCAGTCACCCTGGCTTCTACTGTCAAATAATAGAGACAACAAAACAAAAAACAGTGAAGATATCTGAAAGCTGAAAAAACCCATTACTTGCAATGAATGGAACAAGGTAGTTCAAGTCTAATAAAAGGTGTCCTGAGGTGATTGGCTATGTCAAATGACAATGACGATGAAACGAAGTCTGAAACAACCCACTTTAGTTTCCATTTTCAGTCTTAATAGAAAACGCCAGAATGGCTGTGTGGTTTCTTAGGCCTACACAAGAATTAGGCTGCTGAAGGACTATTGTTTAATCATAGGGCTATACACTCTGCTCTTTCGGTTTCATATCTTGCTATCAATTGATGAAATGATTAAGTACACTTCCCGTTTATCCGTCTTAGAAAACACTCCACGGCATTGCCAGGTGGTACTTGGTAGCAGAGAATATTTTTAATTGCGCGAGTATTGATATTTTAATGGATTTCATTATCTAAGACATTATCAGTTACAGCTAGATCATTCGGTCAGTAGCTTACGACATACAGAGAACACATTATATAGATGTAGTGTACTTCACATGGTTCCAATTTGATAACTTTGTGCAGCAGATTCAAGAAAATCCTTCTGCAGTGCACTTGTCTTGCATTTTGCGGTTGTAGGATTGAAGGCGTATCAATTTAGCATTGAAAGCGTTCAACTGAACGTGACCTTCTCTGTGTGTAAAATTTCGTTTTAGTTACAGATTATCCTTTTTTAATAAGAGAACTGTCATTATCTTACGAGAAGGCCTTGGTCCAGTCAGTGTCGTAATATCTCATTAAAATGGTTCTTTGCAAGCTCCATTTCTCAATCTCTTTAGGACTGTCAACAGATCTAATTAAAAAATAAAAAGGAGCAATTGAAAACTGAAATGTCTGCGTCGCCAAACAATTGCTTTCAAGTATAAAGCATCTGCTGTGCGTATTTTCCAAATCCATGAAAGGAGTTTCGGTGAAATGGCCAGAGCCGTAAGAGGTGGGTGAAATAAGACAACTAATCACCCGAAATGTAAATTCCGACAGCACCAAGGCGGAAACAAATTAACACCAGTGAATCAACAGAGACTACTACTGAGTCTGATAAATGTCTCGTTATAACAAGATGAACAGCTCAAGTGTATTGAATACCATATTGCCGGGGCCCTTAGCGCTGAAGGATCTATTCAGGGGGGGGGGGGGGGGGGAAGAGAACAGATCGTGACGGCCGTCGCTTTAGGTTTTCATAAATGCTGAGCAAACAAAGAATAAGAATCAAATAACAATTCCTTGCTACAAAACAGGAACTGATGAGAGGAAGGACAACAATTAAAGTACGAGATAGAGAACAATCCCACCAGGCTAACGTATTAAGATATTGATACTTTGACCTGCACTTAGCTGATAAAGGAAGGATAAAGAACAGTGTGCAGTACCAAAGGGCGGGTGTGAACAGAAACAAAAGACCATACCACAAGATCAAAACTTGGATATAAATCAGGAACCAATTCATCTTTGAAATTGCACAAGAATTAACTCTGACAATGTCAACTGCCACTCACATTCGGTTCAATAAACTTCCAACACTGATGCTGAAAATATATTTTGAAGTACTTCAGAAGCAAGAGAGAACCGTTTCAAGTGTGTGCCACAACCTGAAAGAGGAAGTTGGAATAAAATCGTTGGTCTGAAACCACGGTGAAGCAATGAGGATCAATAAACAAACGACATATACCTGAAGTTACTTAAGTTTCAAAACTATGAGAAAGACAAATTCCTTAGGTTTATTTAAAACTTTTGAACTACATGTAGTATAATGCTAATCAGAAGGACACACGTCACTACTTACTACAGTATTAGGCCAAAAACAAAAAACGTGTAGGTAGATACGTTATTTATTTCCGCAGGTCCAAGCTAATGCACCCCTCGTGGCAACATTTTATCTTTATCCAAATTTAAGGAAACAGGAGTCATTTTGTAGCTGAAAAATTGATAATTATGATTTTAAAAAAACCCTGATGAAAACAGTGAAGTTAATAAATAGCAAGGTGAATAATCCCTTTTTAATTTCTTTTGCACGGTGTACTAAACATTTCCAAATTAGATGTGGGGTGAGAGTGTTACAAGAACAAAAATTTTACACAGGGATCTGACGAATCAAGAGTAGCAATATTTGTTTGCAAACTTTTTAGTTTGGTCAACTAATTATGTATGCAAACTAGGCTCCGTCATTGTATAACATGTATTGCATCACAAATTAGACTTAAGCCCCAACTAGGGCTAGTTTTTTATTATTATTCATTCTCATTAAAAATCTTAGTTACTAAAAGTGATCTACAGGATATTTTGTGACTACGCTACTGTCTCGTACATCACAGGGTGGAGGTTCAGATGTACAGTTTCCAGTATCTACGTAAAAAATACTGGAATGATTTGTACAACACTTTGACGTAAATTAGTCAAATATATACTGTACACATACATTATGTTGAGATAGTTACACTATTTTTACTTTTTAACTCACATTTTTCTCTGGTCCAGTATGCCACAATGGGAAACTGAGAACTATGAAAAAGGACTGGTGAGTGGGACGCCCGCTATCGTACCAAAAGTCTCCCATTACATCAGTTAGGATAAATCGTTATTAAAGGTGCTGCATACGTTTGGTAATTGGAGCCTACTGATTGTGTTAATCCTATATAAATGTAGGTACATACAATAAAACTAACCTGTGAAAATTTCACGTCAAAAGGTGGTGGCGTTTTTGAGATATCACCGAAAAACCGGAGCGAATATTTCCACGCAGGAAGTATATTCCCCATAGGAATACACAGTCTGAGAAGCGTTTCTGACAGAAACGCTTCTCAGATTCAAATTTTGGGGAATAAAAAGTGATATATTTTTCCATAACCGTAGTACTGCGAAGTTAAAAGTTTCTCCAAATTCATTATACTACCCAAAGCAGCTGTACTTCTTACCAAGTAAGTTTTTATTGCCATTAATTTTCAGAGTCATTACCAAACGTGTACTGTGCCTTTAATATATAAACTTGTAAATTATTTACAATAAACCAGCACAAGTACAAGTTAATTTAAAGCATGACAGACTCAAATACTTGTCTTTTTTGCTTGAACTAGGAGAAATATATGTCTGTGAGTGTCCTTTTCATTTTTGTCTGCATTATAAACAACCTGGGATCAGGTTAGCGCAATGGTTTATTTCCCTGCCTTCCACCTTGTGGTCCCCGGTTCAAATCCCACCACACCACAGACCGGAGCCCCTTGCATGTGGATTGGGTTTTCAGTCTCTACCTGATTGCGTGGGTTTTCCCCATTGGGATTTTCCTCCGTTCTTCTTGTTTCCTACTCATCCTGTTATTGGCGCTAATTATGCTGTCGGACTTGTAATATTTTAAAATAAATAAATAAACAAATAAATGTATAAACAAATAAGACACATGTGTAATTGGAACGGTCAGCTTCATAATTTTTGTATATCTTTTTAACAGAGTATTTTTGTAAAAATGATCATTTTATGAAATTGCCACAGGTTGGTTGAACAGTGTGTGATTATTGAAAACCAGAGGGTGGGTATTTATTTTCTCCTCTCCAAAACAATTATTATAATAATCTACATTCCCTTCAAATGAAAAACATGAGGACCAAAAAAGTGAAGAAAATTCAAATATTTTGTTAAAAGGTACAGGATTCTAGCCTTATGATTAAGTTTTGCATGGGAACAAATTTACTTGGCACTTTTTTGTGCCAAGGAGCTCAATGACATTTGGTTTTGGACATTAAAGCGATCGTACCAGTTTGCAAAATCGTGTTGGATGAAGCAGATAATTCTTTGCTATTAACAAAAACATTAGGCTCAGTACATCATTTTGACCTTGATGCCAGGATTGTTCACATTCATGTATGAACCTTAGACATTCACTTATGTGAACCTTTAAAAAAAAATGCTGGTGCCGGCATTTGTAAGCGGAACGCTTTCCAAGACGTATATACCGCTAAGAACGGCCCAAGGACAACAGCGAAAACAGAAATTAGGAATTAAGTGCATTTTAAAAACCCTCAAAAGTTGCACACATGTGCAGGTACATCATCAGTGTACTGTACATTCTCAGCGACTCTGTGGTGCACTTTGCAACATTCATTGTACCCCACAATGGTCTTGTCATACTTTTTTATGTAGATGAAACTTACTTTTATGGAATGCAAGGCAGATGTTTTTGCTTGCACAGCAGAAACAAATATGTCTTTTGAGTGATTCATATACTTATAAACACCATGGGGTAAAAATGGCTTCTTCAAATACAACTTCAGCTCCAGTTTCAATCGACCTGGAACAAAAGAGTTGTACAAACACAGCAACACTATGATACAAATATATATGCCGTTTGTCCAGTAATATTTAAATTTCTTAAGCAACGTAAACAGTTCCAGTCAAGACAGTTATTAATTTATTAATTGTTGGCTTTACACTGCAGTCACGGTAAGTTAAACACAAACACCTTGTTGCACCGCATGTGTGTACGTTGTAGCTCTCTTAAGCATTATGGGAAAATGATGACCTGTGGCAAATTAGCAAACAAGTGGTTTTGCAAGGAACATCATCAAAAAAACAAGAAACGATTGTAAGGCAATTTTTTTAGCAAACAGCTGCAATGGCGTTATTTCAATATGCAACATCTGGAAGGCACCTTTCAATGTTTGTCTGTAGGCCTCGGGGTATATCAAAGCACCTCTGCAGATGCTACATGCTGCAACTAAGCCATCTTTGGAACAAATTAGATCATGTGGGTTGGCATCATCATATTGATATTATTACGATACATAATACGGTATTCGTATAATAAAAGACTCTCCTTGATTGTATAGTAAATCATATTTTTAAATATAATTATCACATTCATTCAGTGAGGATGGTATAGCATCCAGGGACGGAACACAATTGGTGTTTTAATTTTTTTTTTTTTTGAATAGTGTATATTCAAGAAATACATGTTTTATGTATGCGGTTAAGCTTTAGTGTCTAAAGTGAGCACTTTAATGACAAAACAGCAAGTAATGTTTCATTGGTGTTGTCAGGGTATGGGTGTGACACCTAAAGCAAAACATAAAGTTCAAAAAGCGCTCCTTATGAACTATTGTATATTATTAAGATGAAAACTTTGCAAATGGAAAAATTTTGCCCAGCATGACTGGCACCATTACCAATTTTATTCCAAAAACATTTAAGCCTACCGATTAAAACTGTGTTGATTTATTTCACAAACAAGTGAACATCAATAATTGTAAAATAATTTTTAAAAATTACCGTAGATAAAGTTACCAAAGCCATAAACATATTTCCATTTAAGAGGACACAACAAAGATGTATAAAAAGCTCAGCAAATTTTTTTTTCCACATTTTCAAAAACAGTGCTATTTTGATGCAACTATTTGCCAAACTTTAAAACCAAAGGGCATTGTAGGTACAAGTGTTGGTAGTTGAGTAAATATGCTAAAGAGAGACAGTGAAGGATAAGGAAGAACGTCAACAAAACAACCTTGATAACAAGAAATTATAGCAATAACAACTCCCTAAAGTTTCATGTTTTAAAGAAAACACATACATTTCTGCACTGATAGCAGTCACCCGGAAAAGAGGAAAGATGAGCCTGAACACTTTACACAATTTACTGAACCTCCAAACAACGGGAAACAAAATGCACTTTAAAAGGATGTGGTTCTTTAATACAAAACAGCAAGGTGTTAAGCTGGCAAGTTCATGGCCCAATTTCATAATGCTGCTCTAGAGGTAGAATGTGTTCACATCACAAATTCAATAGATGTAAATTATATCACAAATTCAACTACATTTTTTTATGCTCAACTGAATTCAGTCTTTCCTGAAGTTTACCCAAAGTTGAAAACTGTTTTTCTTTTTTACTCAAGGAATATCTTGTAAAAATCCCACTAAATATATCGGTATTCTGAAGGATGAAATCTAAAAAATACCAAATTAACCTGGACTTAGCTTTTTCTCTTGAAGAGTACTACAGTAACATTTGGAGTCCCAAAGAAGTTTAACATCCCCCCCCAAAAAATAAAAAAATAAATAAAAACACAAATTTAATATATATATGAAAATCATAATAAAATTAAACAAAAATAAAAATAAAAAAAACATAAAAAAAACAACAACAAAAAACTGTAAAATAAAAATAATTACAATAAAAAATAATATAAATAAATAAATGAAAAATACTACAAAGTAAAAAGTCCTCTGCTTATGTTCAAACGAAAGTTGAAGCTAAATTGTTGAAATGCTTCCTTTATGTCCACTTAAACATTTAGAGACAATTATCAAATTTATCAGAATAATTCTATTTAAAGCCAGTCTTTTAAATGTGTACATGCACTTTTGCCACTATTTGTTTGGATACAGTAAATATTTAGTGATCATGTTGGACATCACGGAATATTGAAATAATTCTTTCATGACTGACATACAATGTAAACAAAACAGAAATACACTAATTTTGATAAATGAGTAGAAGAAATACAGCAGACAGTACAGTTGTGAAGCAAATTCTTATCATGACAAACATGGAGTACAATTGGAATGGGAGTACAGAATTGGTGATGTTGACAAAACAGGGTGTGGATGGGTTTTTTCTTCTTTACTCTCTGAATCAGAGCATCTTTACTGAATGACACACTTGTGGAAGTTTCAGCTGACCTCATTTTGTTACTGATCAGAAACAAAATCACAGTAAAATGAAATTTATAGTGTTTTTATAACTGAACAAATTTAAAAATGATCTTGGCAAAATTCTAATCATTCAAATTGTCATTGAATTTATTTATTTAAAAATACATTTCAAGGAACAACTTAAAAATTTGACTAATAAGATTTTGGAGAGGCCATCCACTTTCATTCAACAGCTTGCTCCCAACAGATTTTTCAACCATTAACTAAATCATTAGAAAATCTCATGCAGCCATTTCAAATCAACACAAGACTTCCTCACCTGCAGATCAATATGAAATTGCTCTTGCCAGAAATTGATTTCAGATTTTAAGACAAGAAAAGAGCCTGACCGTGGGAGGCAGACCACAATTGTGCTCTTTACACTGTGTGCTGTGAATTGGAAGAGAGCGAGAGAGAAAAAAAGGGAAAAAAGGCCTGCCTCCAGCTCTAATGACAATATAATATCCACCTCTCCCTAAACACTCCAATATTGCTGTAATTTCATCCTCAGTCACTCACTAACTGGCCATGTCTTAAATAATAACATGTCCTTCCCAACCTCACAGCGCAAGGTAGGTACTTGAGACGCGATTTAATGAAATAATAGCACCTTATTGCTTTGGCACTGGGAGCCAAGTAAGAAAATGCAATATCCCCACAGTAAGAATATTGATCAACCTGTATGCAAATGGCTGCTATTTTGCACAGTCTGGTTCGCCTGGACAAGAGATACAGATTTATATTGATTGTTGGAACTGCTATAACAAGAGGCTTGTCATGCAGCAGTTATTGCATTGTCCCCGTTCCCCCTTAAGACCCGAGGGAATTTGTTTTCAAATGCATCAGAAAATCCATTGGGTGTGAATACGGTTCATTGCCAAATGACCGTGTCTTGAAATGAATTTTAGTCACTTTGAACAGAAGAATGAAAGGGGTTTACCAAAATGTCCGTGAACGTGCTCCTCCGACAAGTAAGAGGTTTAGCGCTACTGTACACCAATGAAATGGATCATAACTGTACATTCTTACGATGTTATTATATTATTAGTATTTTACGTTCAAAATATTTATAACATTCCTGTAAGTCTGAAATGAATCTAGTCTTGAGCGCACTTGCAAAGTAATAACATTTAAAATTAACATTTAAATTAACTTAGTTTAATAGGATACAAAATTTTAACAATCAACATAAAAATTAACATCATAACAGTTAATTGGTTTCTAAACAATAATTTTAATGGTAACTATTATTTACATACGATGCTTACTGGACTTCCCTTATAATTGGCAAGTGCACGGTGCACATAGATTGTATTAAATGTAATGAATTTAAGCCGGAATAATACATCTTTTAGACACTAAAACTTAAACTCTGACTTTGTTTTAAATACATCTGAATATTCTTGATCTGTCAATTATTTTCCTATTCGATAGGCTGATTAAACTATAAATCATTCAAAATATGTGTGAAACTCTGACTTGTGTTTTGACCTTTTGGGTCATCTATTGGGCAAATTTCATCAAACATTTTTGAGAGCAGGCTTCAAATAATAAATTGCATACATGTATGTACATGTATGTACATGTACGTAACCCTAGTATGTGTACATTTCACTTAATTTAATGAAACACAACACAAAAAGGATTGGATAATACTCCAACTGCCTGAATTCCCCAAAAGAATGAAGGAAAAACCTGACTTTATTTTTCAAATTGTCCCTTTTCTTACAATTCAGCCCGACTGCATTGAACACATTGGATGAAAGTTTTTGGATAAGCTTACCTTGATAAATGAAGTATTCTGCATTTTAACAAACGGCAAGTGACTTGACCCGCAAATTTAATTTGCAAAAATTTACCATAACAAATCTTCAGATGAGTGAGTGCATGTACTTGGTTGATAATTAATAGCTTAAGAATAAAGAAAAAATTGTACATTTCCTTGGTTGTTAAAAATCATTTCCTTTTCTTGTATAGCAGCATTGAACTGAATGGTACAAGCAAAGCTGCATGACCCCTGCAATGCACTTTCCTTCAATGGCGGCATCTAATCACTACACACTGTCTTGTAGTGCATTAAGAACAACAATTAAGAACTTGAATTCAAAGTGCGTCACTCCTAGCAGGTTGGAAGGTCGGGTCCATGCACTTTTTTATATGCCTTGCCTGGGATTCAGGCGCAAGGCGCAAAACAAAATGAGACATGTGTTACCATTGTGAAGATTTTAGTGATCGTTAATCTTTAAATTTTATTGCATTTATGTGTAGGTATTAAATAATAGATACTTGACACAATTTGGAAAGTGGTAAGATTGTGAATTTATGAACTTAGCTGTTCTCCTCTGAGTCATTATCTCAATTTCACATGAAATAGGTTCAGTGCTGCACATCCTCAAATACAAGCTTGAATCCATATTTTGAACAATAAATAATTTGTCAATTAACATTTAACAAACCAGAAACATTCAAAAGTATGATGTTATACAACAAATGACTTTTAAAAACAAAACTTGTAATATTAAAATTAGTGATGACAATAAATTCTTTGGGGATGTTACAAATCTTTGAAGGTTAAAGCCTTCAAGTCAATGTCACTGCATAGATTACATGTAGAAAGGCCAGCAGGGTACTGATACATTGTATTACACCCATTCATTGTGTGCAGGATACATTGTATACTTGTAAAACAGAAGCTGGATATAAAAACCATAATTCTCTCATGCAGGGTTGAAGTACATGTTCTCAATTAACAATGGCCATCTAGGTCAAGTTCATTCATACAGTGTACACTGAGTGTGACAAGAAACAACTTTTTGAAAAAACATTTATATACAAATTGGAAATTGGAATAGATTGTTCTAAACTGAAATAACCAAAGTAAGAAACAAATGACTTCAACCAAATTGATACAAAATGTGTTTTGCAGGCCAGCTATCAAAGGTGCAGACCACTCTCCTCCCCACCAATATAACAGCTTTATAAAATGGAATGATCTCTTCTCCCACACAGACCACAACTAAATTGAAAACAAATTACAAATTAAATTGTAATTGAGAAGTTGGTAAATCATATAATTTCATTTGTATACCCTTAGGCTGAAAAGCCATCTGCACTTTTCATAATCTGTTCAAAGCCATATGATTGCTCATTTGAATTTTAGGGCAGGGCCTCCAAAACTGTTGGTGTCTGGAATGTCAATCAAACAACATACAGTACTCAAGAACAACTGTTGCAATGCGCTGATAGTACTTTTGTAATAGATGTACAGCACAATGTATCTGCCATGTAATAAATAGCTATCTAACAGCATCCAGGGTTGTGTGAACTTTTAAAAAGTTCAAAAACCAAATGCCAGCAAGGAATTTGCCAGATGTGGCTGAATATTATGTGTAGAAAACCCAGTTCTTTTTATCCATCATAAACCCCCTGCTCTAATAATACAAATTATCTTCAGGCAAACTAAAATCCTCGATTCTGATTGGTTGATCCATAGCAACAAGAGTGTGATTTAAACCTTTATTGCCTGGCCCATATCAAACCCTGTCCTGGTGCTCTGTTCTAACTCTGCGTATTGTGTTATTTATATTAAAAGCTACATGTAGGCATCAAGTTTGCTTGAAGTTGTGGAATACGTAAAAATATAGTGCATCTGCGTCCACATCCAACAAACTCGAAGGCTGAGTTGGATTGGGTCTCAGGCACTATTATTTTCTGTAATTCACTCAGGCTTGTGTGATAACTATTATTTATAAGCAAAATGTACTCTCAGTACATTGCCTACTAGATTGACTTTTTTTAAATCAATTTTTGTAATGCAACCGCCAAAAAAACAAAAAACTAAAAAACAAAAAATGTCTTACTGATCTTACTGGAACTTTGTATGGCTGTTAAATGCAAAGTAGAAATTTGTTACCCAGGCAAGTTCATTATTAACTTACACTGGTTTCTACATTAGTTTGCGCTCAACATATAATAGCTACCTAATGTACTTATGGAAATAAAGGGTGCAGGGGTTGCACAACCAAATGAGGAATAAGATGAACTTTATACACATTTGCTCTTTCCCTTCTTCCCTTCATTGAAACATTTTAAAGCTCAACAGGTGTCTTTAATTTCATCACCTATAGTGATTTATTGACAACAAATACACTGAAAAGATAAAAAAAGTAATTCTAACAATTTTCACCCACTTTTAGTATTCAATTTACTTTGATAAATAGCTTGGTGAATACAATGTGTAATATAACATTTACCACCATCCCATCCTAAAATATTTGGGAAAGCCCTTTTTATGTCAACTGTCCAGGTTAACAATTATCACACTCCGCCTTTGTTATTGCACTCCATAATTAGAAACTTTTTACATTGTGTAAAACCTAGTTGCGATGATCATTTCAATCAATCCTACTGACTCTCGACATACAATACTGGTAGGTTAAAAACATGTTTTTTAAACAATAATATTTTGTTAAAGCACCCAAATGCTACTTGAAGGTCAAAGGGAGGTAATATCACAGCTATGGAAAACTCTGCTATTAACAAAGTCTCTGGTAATTTGGGTTGATCAGTGATGAAAGGCACAGGATTTAGGAGATTATCCTTCAAATGCGCTGGAGGCAATTAAAAAAAGTTACATGTAGTGGGGAACTTTCAAAGGTCATTGTTTGGTTTCTGTCAAGACAATGCTGATTTTTAGACAAAATTATCAAGAAAGTTACAATAAGAGTCAACTGTGAAAGTTTCAGTTGAATACAGTGCCTTCTTGTTGAAAAACAGGAAAAAACTGTCTTGGTATTTTCATCAAGAACGTTGAATCCATCCACATTTAGCGTGGTGACAGCGAGAACCTGCATCTCTGGCTGCAGCATTCACAAATGGACATCACAGAAATTTGAATCTCCAAAAGTCACCTTTAGGCAATCTTTGGAGATTCACATTTTTAAACACACTTTATTGATCTCTGAACAATGGGGGCACTTCATACAAAAACATGATGCTTACTACATGTACCATTACCATCTTTATAACAAGTGTAGGCTTTTGGACAAAAATTACACAATTTTGTATTTATTTATTTATTTATTTATTTATTTATTTGTTTATTTTAAAAATTTTTTGGGGGGGTCATTACCAAAGTATGACCTGATCCTACCTTCCTTACTGACACGTACCCCATAGAGGAGAGTAAAAATTACAACTTATTGACCCCTTGCACACATGCAACATGCGGCAACTTTGCCACGCTCACCATTTTGGGAGTCAACAGATTAACGTGTAAATGCCACATTGCCTAAAATTTGCACAACACTGTATAACACACAGGAACATTGACTCTCAAAATGGAACAACCATGATGGCGTCAGGTAAATTGAGTCAATAAATGCACGACAGCTCTAGATTGAATGTTGTGTACTCATTTCATTTCCCACAATATTATAAAAAAGAAAACCAATGTTATCACAGTTATTTCTTGACAGTTATTTCTTCACGTGTTTTTATTCCTATTTCTGTCATTCGACTTCTTGCGCACTCGTCACACGCGCGCGCCGCGACTGTGACACGGTCACCACATTGGGAGTCAACAGGTGTAAGTGTCTAAATGCCACTGCGCCTAAAATGCGCACTATATAACACACTGTATAACACACGAGGACACTGACTCCTCAAGATTTTTGTGATGAAGACGTCAGGTGGATAGGGTCAATTCATATTAATGTTTCCCATACATCATGAAACATGTAGTCTGGGGACTTGTACATCATGTACTTGCTGTTTATTTGAAGTCTGAATTGCCCACCTAAAGCGGCTCAAGTGGTTGAGATTCCCCGCATGAACAGGTGGAGAACAAAGCCTCACCCGTTGAAGCCAATATTTGCTCTTGATTAGAAATGTTGAAATTTTTTGCTTCTTTATTCATCGTCAACTGGTTCCCTGATTAAAGTTTGTGGCAAAATGTGATCATCAGCCATACATAACCCTGCTCCAGTTAATCATGCTTCAAGGGAGTGAGTGAAGCTGAATAAAATCCTTGGCTGAAAGCTGGTATCCTTGAATTTTAAGTGGACATCAGACCTGAGATTCAGTTTCAAAAGGGGAACAAGGCGTTTTCTTCAAGTTATTGAGAAAAATGTAAATTTTTATTGGAACCTTTCAAGGGGCACCAGACTCCTAGAACTATTTTGTTCCGCTGTCATCTCCACGAGTGGTATGAACCTCATAGTTCTAGGAGTAGGTGCACCAAGGCTCCTCTGTGAAGTATTAGGCCTTGGTTGGACATGCAAGAAAGAATATTCCCAAGTCTTACATCAGGACAGAGGGCCTGGGTGGATGGTTGACATGGTTGATGATGTGAAGCCAACACACACATTATTGGTAAACTTGATGAATTTAGTTTGATTATTACGATCACAAATAAGGAAACAGTCCAAAGTTTGCAATTACTTTCATGCTTTATCCAACACTTTATCCAACAGCGCCATGAGCGCCGCTTGCGGCGGATACCGGCGCTTTATAAGTTTCCATTATTATTATTAACATAGTGTACAACATAAGTACATGATGGCCTCAATACTTCATACAAGATGAGCTGTAAATAAATAAGTTGTTGTGTTCACACATTGAACTGGCAGCTTGCTTGTAAACTTTATGTTTCTTTGATGTAAAAAAAGAAATAGTGCTTAGTTTAGTACAGTATTCTTTTAAATGTAATTATCAGTGTTACTGTTACACATTTTCCCACAAGAAAACGTTTAATCTTAAGAGTTTTGCTGGTGTTATTTCTAAATATGTAATTGTCAAATGAAAAACTGCACACAAATTACAATACACAACACACAACACATATCATCATGCAGCATGTTGATGTGATTTTAAAAGGCAATATCATCACACCCACAGGCAGGGGAACTTCACGACAAGTAGTTTTCCACCATGCGATCAAAACCATCGATGATGCATGATGACATCAACTATTACTAATTACTATATCATGGCAATGTAAACAAAATTAGTGTGTGGGGCTGCGCTGAGTGATGACAAGGCGGCTACAGAACTTGTCTCTGTTTTTAGCTCATCAGCGATCTGGCGTTGCTGTTTTAATTGTGGTTATTTCCACACTAAGTGTTCGGGCATACACTGATTTTAGAAATAAACTCACTTTCCTTGGGAATATCAAAAGACTTTAGAAAGATAAAATCGGTAAAAATTGTCTTCTTACCTATGAATGCCAGTGTCCTCCATCCACACAGCGGCGCGATGCACTGCTCAATCACACACAGCTAGCTAGCTTGACTGTTTTGCTGGCAGACGACAAATTTACTCATAACCTTCAAGCTCTTTCAAAATGGTATATATACATTATACTTTTAAAGTATAATTTGATATTTTTGACAACAAATGTAACGTAATAATAATATTAATAAAATATCGGATTAATTATACTATAAAAAATATCAAATTGCTTATAATTTATTTATAATTAAAACATTAAATGTAGAAGTTATTTGCAAATTGCCTCACTTTGACAAATTTGGTGACACCGGTTAGTTCCGTGAGCTCAGAATGTTGGCTTCAATCAAAACTTTTGGCAGGTTTCCACGGATTCTGCCGAATTTTCGACATGTATCCGCATCTCAGGTGGGTATTTGAGGGTTCCAATATGTATTTGAGGTTTCTATTTTGACAGAATGGGGTATTTCTTTTTAAGATCACTTGTTTTACAAAAGTGTTCAAGTAACGTTCGTCATGTCATGTCCGATGTCGCATATGATATAGTGTGTAGTGAATGATTCACTGAATGTCTTCGTGTATGTGTACTGTATGGAGTAGGGAAGGCGTTTCTTGTTACTTGACTGCCGCCCAATCTCAAAGTCAAGTCTCAAGTATCAGCCGTCGTTCTTATCATGCAAGTTATGGCCACCAATGGAACTGGACTCCCTCAATCTGTAGGAAAAACTGTTGACCTTTCATTAATGTTTGTTGACGTGAGCATGTTTTGTCACTTTGTGTGTCACTGTAGTTACTATATTATACAGTAGGGATTGTGTAGTTTGTTGTGGGTTTGGTCTACCGAGTTCAGGAGTTACTGGACCCAACAACGCTCGTCTGGACATTTACGCCAGATAATGTCAACATTTTTAAAAAGCGTTGTCTGGTCCATTTTTTTTTATCACATAAATTAAGAATACTCCTTAGTCTTCTATGAACATGAATTGATTCCCGTATTTCAATTAATATTAGAGACATTCTTTGTTTTTAGCTTAATTGTGACTCACAAGGATCATTTTTAAAATTTAAGGGAAATAAAGTTCAAATTTTATAAATGGTTTGATTCCCCTTCTGTTGACTATGATTTGAAGTCACTTGGCAATGTTGACGCAGAGCCAGCCTAAACATTTATCACAATAAAGTTCCCCCCCCCCAAAAAAAAAAAGTCACTGCGTGTGCATGTTCAGTGATGTCCGTGAATTTAACGTTTGCTGAAAGATATCCAGTGCTGGCTACATATCCATTGCCTGAAAACAATCATTTTGTTATCAAAGTAGACCCAATAACTTGGGACGCTGTGCTCCTTTTTCAAAATTTTGACATCTTCGGTCAAACGACCAAAGATGTCAAAATTGTTGTTTCAAAAGTCAATTTACCTCAATTTTTTGAAAAATGCTCAAAAACAGCAAAATTTGATGGTTTCTTTCAGGAGTCGTTTTACTCTACTTCTGGAAGGCATTCAGAGTCATGCTTGGGTCTATTTTGTTTGCTCACTTGAATATCTCCACAGTGGACAGCTCAGTGGTTTTCTGAGGAAGTGCATCCTAGCCTCTCAGTGTCCTTGGCCAGAAGCTGTTCTAAGTAGCTGTGCTTCTAAGTATCTGTTGATGAGTTAAATCCCATGAAGCCATGCTGCTTGCTAATTTGTGTCAGTCTGGTTCTTGGGTTGATGTAGTCTGGTATGGGGATGAAGATGAGGTTGTTTGTGATTTGTAGAGTATGGTCAAGCGAACATGGCAAGTGTCTTTCTTCAATGTGGGAAGGCCAAGGTCTTCTCTTATGGCTGTGACACTTGCATCCCTCTTTCCACAGATGAATTAGATGACTCTTCTTTGAATCTTTTCTAGTGTGTCTATCTGGTTTTGTTTGCAAGGATTCCATTTGGTAGATGCATGCTCTAGTTGAGGTCACACTTGAGAGAAGTAAGCTTGCTTTTTTATTTTGGTTGTAGTTTTGCCAAGATTCCTCCTCAGAAAGCCGATGGTCTTTCCTGCCTTTGATGCCACAGATGGTACATGGGATTTCCAGCTGATTCTCTCTTGTAGTTTCACTCCTAGGATTGACTTGGAACTACACCCACCTATTCTGTTCCCATGGTTAGGGGCAATCGGCTTCTTCTTTCTGTGGATCTGCATTGTGTAGCATTGTTGGCATTGAGTCTCATAAGCCAGAGGTCAAACCACTCCTTCCCCAAAACAGAGAATGAAAAGAAAACTGCTCCAAAATCCATTTAAAACCTCTATAATATACTTTGAACTCGCCTGAGGTACACAGGATGTTGCCAGTTAATATGTTGGTATGATTTTGTCAGATATGTTTATAAAACAAAGACATTTTTAGCTAAAATCTTAACTCCAAAATGGACCGCACATGATTTTTACTGATTTTCTGCAGATAGCTCACAATATTGCCCAATCTGCAGAGCGCAATCTGCAGATTGTGCAAAACTGTAAAAGTCACATGAGATCTATTTTGGACATCCGGTCAGATTTTAGCCAAAAAGTAATTTTTTTTTTAGAGAATATCAAAACAATATGGTTGATTTCATATACACGACATCTACATAACACCTTATTCTAACTTGGTTGTTTTGTATGGTGGTACTCTGGAGTTTTTAAAATCCTTTATTAATTTGTTTGGTTATAATCATTAAAAAATGGTTAATGCCTAATGACCTCCGTTTCGACCCAAGCGCTAGCAGAATTGTTTTCTAAAGCCTTTGAGAAAGACTGCTTGAGTTGAAACGTGAGGCAAATAACTATTATGATTTATTTTATTACTAAATATAATACACCCCAATTTATTTTTTATTTTTTTCCCCCCCTTTTGTAATTGTGTGGTTAGCTGATAAGATGTATAATTTTCTCTCGACCATTTTCTCTCAGACCATTTTTAGTGAATAATTTCTTTCTAAGTATTATATTTAAAAAATATTTTGTTTACTTTTGTTTTATTTCACTTTCTGCCAAAGTCTTGTCATTGTTAGTATTTTTCCTTTGATGTATTTTTATATAAAGTGAGGACTGCCAAGTGATCAGCTATGCTGGATGGGTCAGCAACGTTAAATTTGGTTTTAAATAAATAAACAAATAAATAAATGAGCAACATTTTCATTTATACCACAATTCATATTGATTGGTAGGCAGTTTGCAACAACTTATTCCTTTTTTTCCCCTATCAATAAATCATTAACAAAAATTCAGTTGTTCAGGCATAATGAAGGAAAGGCCATCATGAAAATATAATGTCATGGAGGGGGTATGGAAAGTTTTCATCAATAAAGCACACATCTACACATCAGTTCTTCTATATCACTTTATCACAACCGATGGGCATCTAAAAGCGCTCATTATTTTTTCAACAGGTATTCAGACGCATGTTTAAATAATGCGACCCATTTTATATGGCAACTTGAAAGAGGTTTGCAAGGTGATGCGGTGCGATCTGCAGCCAACCATGCCAGAAACACAAGGGCAAACCCCTTCTCATATCACTAAGTGTACCAGGTTCTTTTACCTGCATTTACACAACATACAGGACCTACAAAGCTTGACAATCCATGCGAAGAAAGAAGAAATTATGGTGAAGTGTCTCGCTTGAGGACACAAGCCTGGACCCACACTCTGAAAACACCAAACTTGAGCACAATAGACTACTTAGCCACGAAACTCCACAAATACATACTTTTAATTTCAGGGAAAAGCCAGGGGCAAGGGGGCATCCTAATGGTTTTTATTTCTCCTCATTTATCTTGTTCTGTATTTATTTTTTCCAGCCTTGTCAAGTGCTGAGGAACTTTTCACATGAAGGTACCATAAAGTATTAGTAATTTATGTGTTTTATGCATTTATGTTATATCAAACCAATTCCAACCGCAACTTTAACAAGTTTTTTTTTAGCCCTAACAATTCCCAACCAATCCAAAGCCAAATGCAAGGTTTAAAAAAACCTCTATTAGACCCTTGCTCTATGGATGGACTGAGGACTGCACCAGTAAACTGATCATGCTTTACATGGGATTAGGCATAGCAAGCATAATCAGAGTTAAACAGTGAGTGCTGAGTTACCATATTTTGTTGGGCTTTGATAAGACTGAGGAAGGATACTACCAAATCACTGAAGGGAGACCAGGTTATCCTGGTGACCTCTTGTTCAGTAGACGAGTGAGCCCATATAAAGACAATCCCAGTCATCCCTTTGTCTGGCCGTCTGCATTCAGTATGAATGTTAAAGTTTAAGCAATTAGCTTCAACCTTTAAGTGTTGAGTTGTTTTATGGAATCTATAATCACCAATTGAGATCAGTACGCAGTGACAGTCATGTCTTATCATTTCTGTTTGATTAGACGGTGATTGCTAGTTGCTGCATTGCTGCAATAAGTTTTTGAAAGTTATTGTTCTTGTTGGTTAACTTTAATATCGTTATGTCTATACAGGTTCCAAAACACAAGCTGTTTATGGCAGGGAAATATCACAACTATGTTGTAGGTAAGTTGTTATTTCAAAAGATGGTTCGCGGGACTGTAATTTCATCATTGCGAGGGCAAGGCCATTTTCATTTTGCAAAGGGCATTTCCATTGTAAAAACTTGCACTGTCCAAAAAAAGTCTATTAGAAACTTTTGAAAGGGCACAAAGGCTGAGGCCAGGGCAATGGAGGCCATGGCCTCTGTGGCCTCCATGTATTTGTGGGCCTGGGATCCGTGTTGATGGTAAGTGATGGCTTGAACAAGTATGATGTAAATCATGTAATGTTTTCATGCCAGAATGAAATGGCGTCTGTGGCATTCATTATTTTAAGGAATAGTTATTCCATGTAGACAGAAGGTTTCTTTGAATGTTGTTACTTCTTAATCATCTTGGAAGAGTTTATTTTCAAGAATAAACTTCTTAATCAACATGAACAGTATATATACTCCTTGTAAGTAAGTAATTTTTTAAAAAGCAAATTTGTCATCTTTTAAATCTGTTACCTATACTAAATTACATTGTGCACTGTCTTTAAGATAACTTAAAGTTTACAAAGCAGTTCCTGCATTAAAGTGAAAAGTGTTTTTGCATCAACGTTAACTTTCTTTGTGGGTAAAGAATTATTCAATACAATCAGAGTTTCAACTTTCTTCAGCTTTCAATAATAAAGGTGTGCATTTATTAGGCGCTTTCAAGTATTGCATCACGTCACCTTACACTATTACTACCCCTGCTCATTGGGCCTTAACCATTCCTTTGGAGTATGCAGCACCGGCAGCCAAATTGGTGCACAGGTTGCTAATCATTCACATCAACAATTTCTACCCTTGCATGTACCCATTTACTCCTGGGTGATGAGGAACCATTTTACAGGGTTCTGCCCAGGATTTGTTTAGTGCCGGAAATGTTTTTTTCCTAGTACAGTCAAGTCAATTTCCTTTCGATCGTGCACGGAGTGGTTACACACGTGCGCCCTGCAGCTGTGCCTTGAATGTAGGCCCTCAGTGCGCGCACGCCTTTACCGCCATGGGAAAACAATTTACAGCATCTATAGCATGGTGCTTACTCTGCAGTTCATTTCCGTTGTATTAAACGCTGTAGAATAGGGTTCGCAACATGATGAAACTGGTATCATGTTATTCCAAGCGTAAAGCTATAATCAGCGTGACTGGAAACCATTGCAAAATCAATGCAGGTTTCGTGCGTTGGATATATTGTACATCGTAGCGGGAGGATGCTCGATGGATCATTAAAATAGACTCAAACCAAAGAAGTAGGCTACTTGAAACTTTGGATAAAACTGTTTACTGGTAAATAATTTGTTTTACACGTTGTTAAAAATATTTTGAAGGAAATGGGCAAAAAAAAGGGAAAATGTGTGGTGGTCGGAAAAAGAAAAAATTCTGCGAGTGCCGGTCGGGGAATCATGAGTGCTGGTCGGGTTTTCCGGCACCGACCACTGTGGGCAGAACCCTGATTTTATATTATGCATTTTGCCTCAGAACACAAGTGTCAAGATGGGATTATAACCCACAATCTCATGACTCACCCACCAGAAATTGAATTTGATGCTCTTTTTTTTATGCTGATTTTTAATATCTTTTGCCATAAAACCCTCTTTTTTCTCCTTTTGTTTTGCATTTACCTCCTTGGTGAAAGTTTCACCTGTTTGAGGCATCCAAGGAGGTTTTTTCCGACATACCCCCCCCCCGACTGCTGTCCATTTTTCATCCATTGTTATCTGTTAATTATTTAAAGCAATGGTTCAAACCCATCGACAAAATTAAAAATGGCAACAAAGTGCTGTCTAAGCAGCAATAAATAGTTCATCCTACTTGTTTTCTGTGCCCCTAAAGTTTCAAACAAAGCGCACGCTTAAATTGAGCACAAGAGATTCAAGCCAATGTTGTTATTAAATGCTCATAATATTGGACGCATCGCAGACAATTTAATAAGATACACATTGAAAATTATGTGAAGCCAAAAGGAATTAATTTGCCATTTTCATAATAACCAAGGTAGGCCTGATATACATCATAGAGAATATTATATTGGCATGTCAGATCATAAATGTATACCATGAAATTTTTTTTTGTAAGAACGCGGCACAATTGATGGCCCATTGTGTTCCGGACAGCAGATGTAATTTCAGGTAGATGGCTATTCATGTGTAGCGTTGGCTATCCATCTTTTTCTTAAGCAGTCTTGTAAAAAACAATTACGAGGCAGCGCTGACAAGGAGCCAGGAGGGAATAGCACCTTTTTCCCCCTCCTTTTAATTACCATCTATTATTTAAATAATCATTGTCATCATTTTGTGACACTTGTGTATGCCTTATAATTCCAAGCAACAATTAGGGGAGCTGTTAAACCCCAGTCATTTAATCTTACTTGTAAATTCCTTTTAATAGAATTTGTGTGCTGTGTACCATATCATTATAATTTTTTTAAGCTGTACATGATTGGTAAATGTGTATCTGTAGACAACCAACGATCAATCTTTCAATATTGTAACTTTTAAGATGTGAACGACATTTGAAGCAGGTTTTTGTTGGAGAAATGGTTTCAATGAATTTGTTGAGTAACTGTACATCAGGGTGAGACCACTAATAATAGCATGAACTATGACACGTACATGTAGCTATTCAAATTAATAACTTGATTCAAGAGGAGGCTGCCATGTGGTTCATTTGACCAGTTTCTGTACTCATTTGAAAATATCTCCAGGTGTTTACAGCAAAACTCCCTTTTGGTCAGCACAGGGAGCTGACTACTGTGTGAATACTAGCTTGGGGCTTGTTCGGTGGAAAGTTTGTACATTTACTGCTGGAACATGAAAGTTTAAAAGTGATCAAGATTGGTTCAAATTGATGGCTAGCTTCACAAGTTCCAAACAGATAGGAGTTCCACTTGAGGAATTACATTGCAGTAATATTGTATGCTCGGTCAAAAACTAAATTCTGCATGTTGCATTAGAAGGGTAGTAGCCTGCTTTGGTAATTAAAATGTAAGATGTTTTATTCCATACTGGTGAAGGACAATTTGTTTAAGTGCAGGCATACTCGCTTGCCGAAGCCTTCGCTCATCCTTTAAAAAATTAGCCAATAGACCTGTCAACCACCAGCAACGTATCCAGGAATTGATCATAAAAAAGGCCTTAAAGACAACGTACACCTGGTTGTATTGGCAATTAACAAAAAATCCAATTTGATCAACTTCAATATAAAGGCTCACCACTTATAAACTTTATACTGGTGCCAATCCCCAGAAAAATATTTCTGTCTTAATTACTGGCCTAGTCGGGAATTGAAAATAGCATTTGTAGGCTGTATTGCTTGTTTTTATAGCCGCAACTGAAATAACCCGTCTGAATATACACATAATTTTGGGCAAAATAGAAACTGTTTTCTTTCTAAAAATGCCATTAATATGGAATCCTTCATAGAGAATACACTAAGCAAAGTGCGTATAAAATGTATCCTCTGTGGTTTATTATTTGATATCTTAAATGTATCCTGTATATTTTGGAACCAGCAGCTGTGTGTTTCGTTAAGAAGGGGAAAAAAGCTCATATGAATTTATCAAAAATAACCCCCTAACAAGGCTTATAATATCAGACGACCTGAGATGTCTCACAATCTGTATAATGTACATCTAGTAATACTAATACACTCAACAAGTGTTCACCAACCACCCAAGTTCTTTATGGTTCCAGAATATTTCATGTATGATTAATGGCGCAAGCCAAGTGGAAATGAACAGCGTCAAAGGGGTTATCACTCCTCAAGGAGCAGAGTGTTCACTTGGATGCACATACTTTGTGCACCTGTAGATTCTGTGCTCTGATATTATTCCGAAATCCAAGGGGCTCCTAAAGAAAATATCCTCATGAATAGTACTTTGCATGTACCCATGACCAGGACTAAAGAAATTTCACTTCCTTTGTGTATGTGGCGTGGGGGTAAAGGCAGAAAAGACCCTTTGAATGCTGATTAATGGGCTGGTCTTGCATCGCTGCTCAAGCAGTAACTACAGGCTTCTAGACGACATCTTTCTTTATGTGTGGAGTAAGCCCAACTGAATTATTGAGTCCTTGATGCCATTTTTCCATTCATCCAGCCTTCCTTCAAAGAGGCATAAAAGTGTATTGTGACCTTGTCTAGCAGCAACAGGCTTTCTTTACACATTTGACCTCTGTAAGCAGCATAAGGAAAAGGAGCCGGCAGAAAAAATTCTGACCTGGCTTTTTCTTCGGAATTGTTCATATACAATTTTCAATGTTAAAAATAAAGGAAAATATTTTGTATCTTGGGTTTTTGATTTCATTTTATCAGCTTAAGTTTTGTTAATTACTCTCGTTTCTTTTGCCTAACTTATTACTAGGGTGACATATACTTTTTTCTCCTTTGGTTTCAATTGATACATACCACAAAAGAATGTTCCTGGTGATTTTGCTGCCTCATGCCGTTGATGGCAACAGGATGTAGAAGATCGTTGCGTTTGTGTACTATATGTACTATTCCATGGTACTTTACATGCATAACATAAAAAATCATAACCCCCCCCCCATATTTGCTGTTTGCCAAAGAAGATTAATTTACAATAAGGTTTTCAAGTGTGTTTGTCAATACGCAGTCATGAAAAAAATATATGAAATAATTGCTTGAGTCATTCTTGTATTAAAGTGCAGAAACCTTCATTTGAAGATGCTGTGTACATGGAGGGGCGGTCTCAAAGACTTAGTAGTTGTAATGATGTTAATGTAACTCATAAATCATCACCAACGGACAGGGTAATGTAGCACGCCCCAGGGCATCACGACTCGTCTCCAGCCGAGACACTGGCACCAAGAGACCAGTACGTTTATGGAGAACAAACGACCAATGAGGAGAACGACTTAATTTATCCTTTTGTGGCAAGACGGGGCTCCATACAACAGACTACAATAGATGCCATCTCTATGGGAGACAGGATGAGAAATGATATCGGCAGCTAATGATATTGCCAATTTTCTACAAGACATCTGAAATTTAGAGAATGGCTATGGATAATTCAAGCCCACGTGTTTATTGCATCTGGGAACTTGATTGAACAAACAAAATTTTTTCGAAAAGGATGATGATGAAGAAGTCTGTACCTAGATGAGGGCATCAAAAATGTATTTGATTAACTTCTCAATAGGTTGCAAAGGAACGGTCTGGCTTATTGGTAATCGGTTATTCTTTAGTAACAATTACTTGCTTTTTTACAAATTTCTGTTCCTTGTAGCGTGCAACAAAAACAAAAACACACTAAATTAAGATATTTACATATATACACCTTATTGCTAAATATGAAAATAAAGGCAACATTTTTAATATATTCACATCAGTGTAGATTGTAAACTTGAACAAGATGGTTATATGTCCAATAGAATTATTGCTTGACTCATCCGTAGAAAACAAATTACCAATATTTTGTTTACCCAGTAAGGGAAGTATTACCTGTGGTGGTCTCGATATGGGAAGCTGGCTAGTATTGTCTCTCTTGAGACTGCAAAGCTATTGTGTCTTTGCCTCAGTGTAAACTTCATTAATTTTAAGTGCTGATGGAGGGAGAATGCTACAATGAGAAAGCAAAATACCGGGTCGTCTCGTGCATTATCCATTATAATTATATTGGCCATATCTAAGCCCTTCACTTGACAGTTGGCGCAATATCTTATTGTGCCATCTGAGCCAATCAGAGGTAATGGGCTGAGTGAATTGGTAATTACTGTGCATCATTTCATTCCCTTTTTGTTTTCTTCTCCCCTGGTCTAAGAACACAAAAAAATTGTTTTGTTAGATGTTTGGTGGTGGAAATTTCCAAAAGGGAATGTTTTTTTTTTACCAAAAGAAAATAGGTGGACACTTTTGCTCCAAATATTTTATTTAGGTGCGATAATAATACACTACATTTTGAAGAGGAAAATAATTCTGCCATTACAGTTTCTTTTTAACATTTGCATTGTAGGAAGCCTATTAAAAGATAAGTTGTTTTGTCTTTTAAAACAGCTCTCAGGACCAACCTGTTCTTCAACCTGTTACTTGTTTTATCGATTGTCTTGCTCTATTCCCTTGGCGCCTTCTATTCGTTTTGTAATTTGCCGCTATATCATTCCAGATATTAAATATTCTTATTATTGTTATTATCATTTACAAGAATCTGGTACCTGTTTTACAAGATCTATAATTGTATATTACCCTTAAATGAATAATGTTTGCAGAAAGACATTTTGGTTTTTAAATGTCCTTTCATTTATTGAATTCACTGTGCACATGTCAGGCCCAAAATAAAAGATTAAAAAACAAACTTTGAAGATTTGTCAACTCCCGTCTTCCAACCCGTTTCTTTTTCATATTTTAGTTGGGCCAGGGTGTGAGTTATTAAAATGCTTTTCATGTCCAATGGCAACGTGACCTTTATGTACAAATGTAAATGGATTTCACTTTTTCTTCAGGTCAAAAGGCCTGTGTAGAAGTGTTCCGCGCATCGTGAGTGCCAACCCCTCAGCACGAAGTCTTCAAACATCTACCATATATTGTAAGTGGAAACTCAGTTGGTGTTTATTCACGTTAATGACCTATTTTCAAGTTGTCAAGTAAAGTAGAGGTGCTTAGGTTTTATTTGTTTTCTTGAAACGCTGGCTGCAGCTTAGGCTTTGGCATGGGCTTTGTGAGTATTTTCCAAAATGTGTGCATTTGATACGGAATTTCAAACAGGCGAAGCTTAGAGGCAAAGTATACCTTTTGTTTTTGGAACCGTTCATTTGTTTTAATCCTATCTAAATGTAGATATATACAATAAAACTGACGTGTGAAAATTTCACTACAAATGGTGGTCACGTTTTTGAGATATCTCAACAAATCCGGAGCGAATATGTCCACACAGGAAGAATAATCCCCAATAGAAATACACAATTAGAGAAATGTGTCTAACAGAAACGTTTCTCAGATTCAAATTTGGGGTCATAAAACCTGATATCTTTTTACATAACCACATTTCTTTGAAGTGAAATGTGTCTGAAAATGCTTTATACTATCAAAAGTTGCTGTAGGCTTCTAACTAGTACATTTTTATTGCCATTAATTTTAAGAGTGATTACCGAATGTTTACCTTCCCTTAAGCTTTAGTTTTGAAAGCGACCATAGTTTACTTACTGTCCTTCCAACAACTCATACTTAAATGACTGCCATCTTGGAGAAAACTGATGACTGAATCCGCTGAATTAGAAGGGTTGCTTTGAAGGCAAGTCTTGGAACTTCTTCAAAGCAATTATATGAAATGAACAAGTTCTGTTAAATGTCATATAAGGAAATGATTATGATGTTGGTAACAATTGTGGCACAGTTTTCACTGATTGTTTTGAAATACTTTTCTTGCAAACATGGGAGTGTTCTTTGGTTGTTTCTGATTCATTTTTTATTCGTTGGGGTTCGTGTTCAGTGATGAACAAGTTGATATAGGTATTATGAGGTATGAGGTTGTTCGGATGCTCTTATTTATTTAAGGAAACCCAGTTGGCTTTACCTGGTTTTATTTCCTTGTTTTCTGTTATCGGTGTTTGTCGCAGTGTTGTTTTTATCTGGTAAGTAATTGATGGGTAAACCAGATTTTTATGTTCTAAACGCAGATGAGGAGTTTCAAATAGTGCAGACGCCTCCCTTTGCAGAGTCTGTGTCAGAAGGGGACGTCAGGTGGGAAAAGGGTAAGCGACTCCGACACAGATGACCTCATTTTTTGTTGCAAGAAAGTCAGGGCTTTTCATAAAAACCCTTCAAGTAAATGAACAATTGATTCAATTTTTTATCAGTACAATAGATATTTTTCAGACCATGGCCTGCCTAGATCACCACTAATCATATTGGTTTGTATTCAGGGAGCCTTAGAAGGCAATTAACCTAGGGATAATATTTCAGGTGAGACGTTCCCACTCATCTTTACTTTACCTTCGTGATCAGGCAAGGTCTTTTGAGTAAAATCTGTCATCAATTTAACAACTCCTGAATGCAGCTCAACAAAATGGCACGCCTGGGGGGAGGGAGGGGGGGGGGGGGAAGAGAAGAAAAAAAGAGGTGACATTTCAAATAAAAGGGTTTCTCGCCCATGAAAGATATATTACCTGGATGAATGATAATAAATTCATTTCCAATCAGGAGGTAGTGGTACACCTTGTATTAAACTGCCTGAAAATTTGGATGGAACGCAAAGAGAATAAAACCATAATGGGTAAATTTCAAAAACAAAATCCAAATGTATTACAATTTTTCTTTCAGCTGAAGTACATTATTACAAGTGATTTATTTCACACTTGAACCCAATTATGAACGTTCACATCATATTGCCGGTAATCCAGTCCTTCATTTTAAGAAATACAAGGAGAGCTGTAAACTGCTCTGCCGTAAATTATTAAGGAGAGGTCTCTGCACTCCTCAAAACCAAACTTTCCACATCAGTCTACAAAGTGAAATTAAAACACGATTTTATAAAATCTGACTGTTATATTATGGTAAAAGCGTGTTTCATACATGTATGTGGATTCATATGTGTATACCGCATTGCATAATCAAATCAAATGAACGCCATATCGGTAGTTAATTTCCTGCTGTGAATATACATAAACAAATCAGTACACAAAAATCCACATTAACTTTTGGGGGATATTATTATTTTTTTTGGGGGGGGGTGGTTCCTCTGACAAGGTTAAGGGTTGCAGAGGACGGGATGATTACAGTTCTTAAAGAAAGATGAAGGTCTGCAGTAAACATATAAAATATAAACAAATCCTACATTTGATCCTACGTTACTTTTTATTTTTAAATGTGAAATCTCAAGTAAAGTTTTTTTTTCTGGAGATTTTGTCCACACTCTATAAGTAATTCCTAAAAAAGAGCATGTGGGCCTGTTTTTCCCTTCGACATTGATGTTTACACTTTTTGAGAAGCACCTTGTAAACCCATTATAAGGTGCTACATAAATAGTTATGTAGGTCTCATAATTCATAGAAACGTCAAAACCTGTCTTTAAAAAAAATGTTTCTCTTTGTACAAGCGCCTTGAGCAGCTTATTAGTGGATATGTGCGCTATATGAGACTCCATACTGTTATTACATTTGCTTTAGTGGCAATTAAATTTGTGTTTCCATGTAATACTAGCTGTTTTGTCCTGTCATATTTCTTTCGTATATCTTTTCATCAGCTCTGACTAAGAAAATAGATTTATTGTCAACACCAAAAGCTACGATAAGCTAACTAGACTTAGCAAGAAGATACAAAAAAAGATGATCTTCATCATGAAACCAAACCGAATAATTGCTTGTAACCTAGGACGCTCAAGTCAGTCAGGCAAATCCAAAAGACTGTTTGTTCCATCCATCTTGTGAGCAACAGGTATCTCTGACATTTCCATCTTCTAGTCTGGCCCCGTGTCGCTCCTTCTCTTGTTATATAAGACGTGGAGGCTGATATCAAACACAAGATTGGGATGGGCTTACTTACGTCAAAACCACATGTGGTCATGTAACACTATCAGGAAACACAAGCTGTCTTGGATGAGTGCTAAAACTTGTCCCGACATGGAAGATGTATAAATTTGTCCTCATTTTAGCATCTGCCATTTTCTACATGAGATATTGAGTTGGATTTCAACAATGAGATCTGAGGGATGATTGCCTACTCATATTTCACTTTTGGAAGTATATTCCTGATAAACTTAATTGGTAGATGGTATAAGGAGCAATATTTAATGGTATTAAGTTCTCAACATCCGAAGAAGCTTCTTAAATTGATAAACAGTGAGGACACTTATATCAGATGAAGCTGTAGTAACCATATTCTTGTGTGTGAAACTGTAAAAATTTAAGCTCTACATCTGATAAACATGTGCTTCTCCTCGTAGCTTTTTAAGTACTTAATAATATTCTATTGAAATTTTTACCATATGGTTATGTTTTTCATTATTATTTTTCTTCAAGTTATGTATTCAGCTTATGGTCCAGTGACTATGAATGTCTAATATACATGGTAATTGCAGTAAACAATTTCCCTTGTATAGCATAGCAAAATCCTGCATAAACTGAATCAGTTGCTACTCAGAAATCATTTGCTACTCTATATTTGCATTCAGTCTGCACTAAACATGTTCAGTCTAAATGTTTTGCAGATGCAAAAATTGCTTGACGAAATCAATCCTTGAAATGGTGACGTGTGTGTGTGTCTCATTTCAGATGATAATAGAACAGTGTACAGAGAAATAATGAGGTTTTTGGAAGTCATTGATGAAAAAAATAAGGATAATTCAAGAAGGTCATATTTGTTGCATCAAGCTTCCAATGTCCATTTCGTTTTAATCTGTTTCTGTCTTACTGCACAAGGAACAATTGTCTTGCATAAAATGTAAATGGTTGTATTAAACATAAGCGTACTTACACATGGATAGAGGAAGCTGCATGAAGTTAACAGGTCAAGCAGCATCTCTGTCTTTGTAATAACAGGTTGTTTTATTTTGTTCTTTTTGCAAATTTATCAAGTCGGTCTTGTATCCTAGCACCTCCGGTTTATTCCTCTTGTCACATATTCCTTCAGACAATTTGGATTTGTTTACATTCTGTCTATGTTTCTGTGCAGCTGTTGGTGACTATGTGAATGAAGATGATGTTGTTGGAGAGATAGAAACTGATAAGGTAATGGTCCTATTGAAAGTACTAGTGCGTAATTGTCTCTTTCATCAGTCTGCAGTTCATTGAAAGAAATGTTGCTTTTTATACCTTATAAGGCCATGTCACATGAGGCAACTTACAGAAGAAGCAAGAACAAGGCATTTAAATGTTTGCATAATTTTCTCTGGGGCGATAAGAAGCTGTTTGACAAATGCCTCTTGTTCAGTTCAGTTCTTGTGGAACCAAAGAGTCCCTATTGAATGCAGCGAAGTTGGTTGTCTTCAAGTGGCCTTTTAGCATTGGGCTTGTGTGACATGACCCTTCTAAAGCTAAGACCGTATTGTTTGGGAGTTGATGCAGTAAGTTGATAAATGTAAGCCCTGTTGCTCTGATGTCCTTTGTTTTTGATGTGCAGACCTCAATACCTGTTCCGTCTCCAGTAAGTGGCATCATTATAGAACTCCTTGCAGGTGATGGGGACACTGTGGTCGCTGGACAAGAACTCTTCAAAGTACAGCTATCTGGTGAGTATTGATATTACAACAGACTTTAAGTTTCCCGCTTACTCAAAACTTGGGCTCCATTTAAGTTCCCACAATGTATGTGGGAATCCAATATTCTCTAAAATGTTTAATCACGTGCGAGACTTACATGGTCCATTATCAGAAAGTGAAGAGACTGAGCAAGTCTAGCATGTATTCAAACATTTTGGGGATACTTTGATTCCCATTGTTTTTAACGTGTAAAGAAAACAAAATTGCGCACTTAAACGAATCACACGGATGCACACGAGACCTGCATGACAGTCTATGCAGCTATCGGGTAAATATCAATAAAGCAATAATCAGAATCTGACTCGCCACACATTAACCTTGCACAAAAATAGTGGCCTCTGAAAATGTATGACGGCGGCCATTGTAGGCCAAGGAGACTTTGAAGCCACAGGTGGAAACAGCCACAGGTGGAAACAGCCAGAGGTGGAAAAAGCCACGGGTGAATAGACACCATGTCACATCATGGGATTAGTTTGCATTACAAGTTGCCTTATTCAATCATTCAGAGTTCAACTAATTTGTACTGGCCCTAGCCCCTCAGTATATGTTGCTTACACTTGCTATCTGGACCAAATTTTATTGAAATGCCTAGTAGAAAATAGAAAATATATTCCTTTATTAGTTAATTCTACCAAGTAAAAATTAGCATATTTTATTTTTTATACATTTACCCCTGCAAGGCCTTGGTTGGTTTTCACGTCTGCAGTTTACTACCATTTAAATAAATGGACCCAGACTTGCAGGTCTATTGCATTATGCTGGTGGTGCACCAACCCCTTTTAAATCGTAGTATTTTTGATATTGCTTCAGGTTCCCTTTCTTATCATTAGTCTGGACAATTTGAGATACAAATGTGATGATACCCATGTCTACATCCTTACGGACTGTGAAGGGGGGTAACCTTGTTTCAGCCCCAGGAGTAGGTGGCAATGTGCCTCTGGTGACATTTGATTTGGGTCAATAGCCCAAATCAGTTCAGTGTAGCCTTCACCTTGAAGTGGCCGTACATAGCCTTGTGATATTAGGCGATCTCACATAAAAAAAGAAGAAGAAGAAATAGATAAGAGGCATACTGTTTATTATTCAAAGTGGTTGTCGGGAAAAGATTCTTGGCAGGAAAGATATTTGGAGGTTACATAAATTTGTGTAGCCAGTGTCATGTCTTCATTACTGTAGTGTTTACATTACGTTCGTTTCTCTTTCATGCCAGTCGAGAAGACTTCATATTTCGAGTTGACACTTGTACCAGGGTTTCTTGTCCTTGTTTTTTTGTTGTTATTACGTGACATATGTTTAAACTTGATTCATCTTAGTAATTTTACCTCTGTGAGTTTTGTACAATACCACACAGGGAAACCTTTTTCATGAGAGAAAAAAAAATGAAGGAAAAAAATGACTGATGGGGATCATGCAGGGCAGTCTGTATTCTCTCTAATCACCTTGTCCTAACATGTTAAATTACCTCTCCATGTCGGCAGTCAAAAAGTACCAGCAGAAATTGCGAAAACTGCCTTAACGTATGGTCTAGGGATGCACTGTAACTTAACTTTCAATGACTTCATTAAGTCTTCAGCTGATATGCATATAGGTAATTCTTGTGGTCAGGGACAATCCAATTAAATATGCTAACTGGATGATAATTGTTGTTTGTTTTTCATTTGATGGCATGCAGTTTAGATGATTCGATCTTGTGTATATGGATTTTAGATGAGCTTGATGATAAAAATAGTTTTCAAAAGCGAGAAATGGTCGCACAAAGAACTAGAATAGAAATGTATTCTATCAATCCACAAATAAGTCATAGCATAATCTAAAACTTGCATTTGTCCATATTCCTTTCAAAAAGAGTTTAATTGTGAAGATATCTTTTTACAGGAGAATATTTTATATCACTAAACTTTGGTGAAGAGAGTTTTTTAAAGAGATATGGTAATTACCGTTTTTACAATAATCTTATTCCTTTAGGTGCATCAAAATAGTTCTTAAAATATTCAAGTAACAACACAGGAAACCCAAACCAATGATAAAGTTAACTATCATCTTCTTTAAAACAGGTGATGCGCCACCAAAAGCTGTTACTGCAGATTCACCCTCTGCATCTGAAGCAGCACCCCCTCCTGCGACACCACCACCACCACCACCACCACAACCTTCCCAGTCGGTGACAGGTTCTATACCCACAACACCACCGCCTGTTCCTCCCATGCCGACTGCACCTTTGACATCAAAACCTGGTGAGTACAGTAATGTAGGCTTCACACAGTCAATAGCAACAGTATATTAATGAGAACCAGTGTGCCTGGTTGCTTTTGGAAACAGATAAGATGGTGTCAACATAATTAACCCTATCTAGAATGGGATTTGAGCCTGTGACCTCTGGATTGGTATGCCGACGCTGTACCACCTGAGCTATCTAGCCCTATGATGGTGGTCTCCCTATATTGTCAATATCTTTGTTTTTACCCCATCAGTTTCCCTTGTGGTTTATCACTTGAAGCTTAAAAACAAAGAAACAAAAAGTGCTCCTTGAAAGTATAGTAAAAAGTTAAACTGTTTTTGCTTGTAACAGCTTACGATAGTGGTTATAACTTGCATAATACTAGTAGACTGTTTGTTTGATAATGTATTCTTTTGGGGATTTTTTTATTGGTCCGTTTCTTTTGAATTCCTTCAAACACGGAAAATCCAATTCTAAAGCTTATTGAGGTTAACGTGCTTCACAAGACAATTTTGTAAATTGTGCTTCTCTCTTTTCATCCTGATATTTTAGCTGCTTCAGTGACTCCAATGGCTGCACCTGTTGTAGAGGGCACACCTGTTACATCGGCTAGGACAGAACAAAGAGTAAGTAAAAGTGATGCAGTATTGGATGATGATACCTAATTGCCCTTAAATGATTCAATCTCTTGTGATAATTATTCTAATGTAGCAAAGTAGATCAGTGTTGAAATGTAAACGCTTGGTCTTTGGGGATATTGGAGTAATTTTTTTCAAGGATAAGTAGGGTGCTTGATTCTTATACATAATTGCCATCGAGGAAAACAACATATTGTGGCTATTGATGTGAGTGATTGTGAGAAGTGTACCATCTGGATTGCCAGCTTCAAGGGCCTGATACTTCATTCTTGTGAGGGCAAGGCAGTTTTTCCGTAGTGAAGGGCACCTGTATGAGGGAAACACAAATTTGTACTGTAACATTTCAAAGGGCACCAAGGCAACGGCCAGGGGCTTGGAGGCAATTGTCCCTGTTGCCTCCAGGAAGCATCAGGCTTGGTACTGTTTCTACCTGAACACTTAATAAAACACAACCAAAACCAAAACTTATTGTCTTAACATTTAAATGCATCTTTTTTAATCATGTTTTGGTTTCATGGAAAGATATCGGGGCAAGTATAAAAGCATGACCACATAAAAATAACAAACATAACATCAACATTAGGAAAGAGTTGAACCAGCTAGAGCCCAACGGATTGCCTGAAAGAAACAAAGTGTCTGTCGAAGAAACTCTCTTCTTTAGCTGGCACACACACAAATATTTAGTTAAATTTTACCTATAATTATGTATAACAGAGAATTAAAAGCTAGGCAGTTTAAATTACACTCAAACAAAATGCCTTTGATTTGTTATTGTTATTATTTATAACACACCTCTTGCTAGTTCTGTATTCTGGTTGGCTGAAACACGGTCACGTGGGGTTGACTCATATAGGCTTAGTGCATGAGATTTGCGCCACTGAACTAGAGACGCGTCAAGACATTGTGCGGGCATAATTTGTGGGAAATAGTTCCCGAACTGAGCAATATACTTAGAATTTGTGACTGGTTACAGCGCCCTCTCATGATGTGAACAGTGAACAGCAACTAAAAAACTCAATCAGGGGAAATTAAAAGCATTGTTGAATTGCATATGATTTAATTGCTCATGAGTTAACTGTTGAATTAAAACAGTTTAAGTGGTGTTTGAAGCTGTAGTTATAAAACCCTCAGTTTCGGGAAATAGGTACCTCTTTTGGTCACTCACAGTCCCTTAGAGGGGGGAATAGACGTGCTCTAATGATCTCATTGCCAGTCCGAGTGTGTATAATGTTTCTGGTAATGAAACCAAGGATGCCTCATAAGTGAACTTAATAACTGTAGCTCGCAAGCCTGAGGAAACCTGAAGGGTCCTTGCTATGCGAACCAGAAACACTTGGGTTAATCGCTACTCTTCCACAATAAGTGTTCTTTTATTCACACGGGACCTACGGCTTAATGTCCCATCCGAAAGACAAAGCAATTATGGTAAAGTATCTTGCTCTAGAACACCGGTGCCACGACCGGGAGTGGAACCCAGACTCTGCTGATCAGAAACATCAGAGCTTTAGTGCGGTGCTCTTAACCGCTTGGCTACAATACGCAGTTTGGAGGGATGGGACATTAAAACGTTTAATCTAAAATAATACGTTGTCAAAATTAAATAAAAAGTCTCTCTTTAAGATTTGTAATATTTATTTCAGGTGAAAATGTCACGTATGCGTCTAAGGATAGCGCAGCGATTGAAGGATGCTCAGAACACTACAGCAATGCTGACTACCTTCAATGAAATTGACATGAGGTAATGATGATTATTTTCTATCCATTCCTTCTCTTTTCTAGTTTTCAGTCTTACTCCAAACATCACTTGAGGGTTAGGGTTAGGGTTGGGGTTGGGGTTGGGGTTGGGGTTGGGGTTGGGGTTAAGGTTAAGGTTAAGGTTAAGGTTAAGGTTAAGGTTAAGGTTAAGGTTAAGGTTAAGGTTAAGGTTAAGGTTAGGGTTAGGGTTAGGGTTAACCACTCAATGAATTTGTTTATTAAAAGAGTTCTTTATTCTAGTCATTGGCATAATTGGGAGGGGGGGCATGGAATTCCCCCCCCCCCCCCGACTGATGTTCCCTCTCCCACCCCCATTTTTAATCTTTTGAGATTATAAAATACCAAAATAAAATGTTCCATTTCATAAGTTTTCATGTAGTATTACTCAATGGTTAAAACTGTTACTGTTAACACGCAGACAACGTATGTTTGTTTTAACAACAACGCTGAAAAAGGGCATACTAGTCACTGCGTAGATTAAGATATTGTTTAAGAAAGGTACATTACAAAGGTACATTTAATTACCCCCCCCCCCCCCCCCCCCCTTAGAAAAAATTGTGTACCTTTTGTGCCCCTCTAAAACTTAAACCTATTTTCCTAGCTGAATTCGCAACACTCCAATACCATACGGCAACTCGGCCAAATAAGTTTTGTCAAAAAATTGTTTAATAGATTCTATTACCGTTGTCGTACTCGCTGCTAAAATAAAGAATTTTAAATGCCTCGAGCTGCCGGGCTATCTCTTTGGTCTAGTGGTAAGACATCTGCTCTTTCATGGGAAAGTTTGTAGGTTCGAATTCCACCTGTGTGATACGCCTATGGATTTTGTTTTGAGAGAGAACTCTGAGGAAAGTATTGAGTATACAGTGCTTAATACACATCGGTGTAAAGTGCAAAAAACAAATGACACGGCTTATTTGAATTATTGTTGGTTTGGCTTTGGAATGTTCAGTCCAGAATGTAAGCAAAGTCAGTGCACTGCAATGATTTGAGCAATTTGCCATGGTAATCATGTGTAGTTATCACTTAGTTGATGTAGTGGCCTTTCTTAGCAGTCTAGTGCACTTGATGCTAGTTTTGGTGTTGTCAGAGTTTTAGTTCACTGCTTGGTTCATTGCATCATTTTTGTTCAAATATTTATTGTTTAAATTGTACTTTCTGTAAAGACTGTTTTAATTTCCCAATGCCCCAAAAAGCTGTCACCTTTCCATTTTGTGTTTGTTTACAGCAACATTATTGAGATGCGTAAGAAGCACAGAGAAGTGTTTCAGAAGAAGCATAATTTGAAGCTCGGCTTCATGTCAGCATTCATCAAAGCAGCAGCACATGGCCTGAGTGCTATGCCAGAAGTCAACGCCGGTAGGTTTACTATCATTTGTTCTTGTGTCTTGTATTGTATCAATCAATAAATTTTTTGGAGGTGGACATAATTATGCCTCAGTCTTTTTTTTAGTTTATCTCCCAAATTTAATTAATCATTTTTTCATTATCTTCTTTTAAGGACTGTTACTCTTTTTAAGTGTGCTTTTTGTAAATTTTTGTCTCTGATTGTCAGAGTTTTAATATTGTATTTTTCCATTTTGTAAATTGCATGTAATTCAGCCTTTGGCTGCAATGTGTTTTTTAACAATAAACCAATTATAAACCAATTATACTAGTCCATGGACCGATTTCACAAAGTACTCGAATTCAAGAAGAGTTAGCAATTGAATCAATGGTTAACCTTACAGGATGTGTGATAAGCACTGTACACTCAGTGCTTCGCGAGGTCTGTTTGGGAAAAAATATCAACTAGTAAACCACAAGGAAAAACTGAGTGGGCAAGTTTTAAATAATTTTGGGTTGAACAAAGGAAAATCGACTTGAGTAGGACTTGAACCTGCAACCTCTGGATTAACTTGCCGGCGCTCTAGCATCTGAGCTATCTAGCCCTAATGTCGGCGGTCTCCCTATTTTTGTCAATATCTTTGCTTGGAGGTGCCAGTCAGAAGCCATATAACCATTGACTGCCGTGTAGCCAGGGATCACACCCAAGTATACACTACCTGGGAAGCAGCAGGATTGGGATCATCTGAAGGGGATGCAACTTTTGATATCTAATATCAAGTAATAAACCACAAGGAAAACTGAAATTTCAAATAATTTTAGGTGGAGCAAAGACAAATTTACGAGAGTGGGATGCTTCCCAGGTTGGATCGTAAACTTGGGTGTAATCTCAGGCTATACGGTAGTTACAGGTTGAATGGCTTCTACATGTAACTGGTACCCAGAACAAAGATATTGACAAAATAGGGAGACTGCCAACATTAGGGCTAGATTGCTCTGTCAGTAGAGCAGCAGCACATTCACACTCTAATCAATTTTGTTTTTGTTCGACCCAAAATTATGGGGGAAATAATCCTTGGTTATACTACTCAGATGGGATTGAATCCACAACCCCCACAATCAGTCTTGGTTGCTAAATGAAATCGGATATCCAGGCATGAGAATCTTCCGGATTTTTCCGGAATTCCGGATTTTTCACTTGAAATTATGTGGTCTCCGAGTTCAGTGTGAATTTGATATAAAATTCGGGGGGTAGGGTGTGGGTGTATACATGTAAATTTCACTAATCTCTCTAATACGATCAGAAACTGTTAGTTAATTTTACCTTTACAGTGATTTTTACACCGTTCGAAAATAAATTGCGTCCCGGCGGCGGCCGGACCAATATGCGGTGATTTGTTTCTTCCATGTGCACTGCGTCGCGTATTATGCAGCTAGATCTATTGATATGTGTAGACTTTCCTCATTCCCCGCTTCATTCGCGGTACGGTTTGACCGTAATACATGTACATGTATTTTTACTGTTGCAAAGGAACATGTGTGGAGACATTGAAAAGTCTACTGACGACAGCGCACGGTGTTTTGTGTGGATGCCCGCGAATCGTTAGACTTTTTTACCAGTCGTCATCACGCACGTTCATAGGCAAAAGCGCCAGTTCTTCGATTTGTTTAATGTGTTTTACGGCTGGAGATATTTTTACGCATTGAACTATGACCTGGAAGAAACTGCAATGAGTGTGCGTCATACACGTGTGTGAGGAGAATCGTCGACGTTTGAGTTGACGTCTCACATTATTTTTCAAAAATGCTGAGGTTTGTAAACTGTCAGGATAATCTTGGAGATACTAAAAGGTGTTTGAAGAACAATTTTCAATGTCCAAAAGGGGACAACACTTAACCCAATGATTCACAAACACAGGTAAAGACCCCAAAAATCTAAATTTCCGAACATTACTGCTCCGTTCATATTTTCGTGGATTATTTCGGAAGATCATTTATTTGCTTTTTTAGACAACATACGTCTGATTAAATTTTTTTTAAAAGTATTTTCCTCCTATTAACTCGTCCCCGGTCCCATCTATGGTCCCATATAACGCCCGAGGGGTTCACCGAGTGCGGCGCTGACGCCCGAGTAACGTTGCCCAATTTCCGGACATGCACAAATTCGGAAATTGCCCAAAATCCGGACATGCATTTTTAGCGTTAGATTTTTCCGGATTTTTTTTCATCGCCTATTCTCATGCCTGGATATCACAATGGTGATAATGATAACTCATTCCATAATTTCTCAAAGCGAAAACTACTGGTGTATTTTATGAGAGTGTTTGTTGTCTGAGTGTTTCATTGTGACAACAATAATCTCAACAACAAAAAGTTATATTGGAAGCTCCGAAAAAATAAGAAAAATAATGCCACTCAGTGGCACAGTAACACCTTTTTAATTACCCATGTGATGTGGTTAAAGAGTTACGTTCATTCAACTGTATCTCGATTTTGTAATATAGTTGTATCTCGCACAAGAGAAGCTCTGTGCAAAAACTTGGTACCTGTGTACATTCAGAATATTTTAAGAGAGATACATCGTTTGTCACTTTCAGACTTGCGTTAACGCTATCGTAGGAGATCATTATTGTTGCATTGACACAACCATTTATCTTAAAAATAACTAAAACAAAACTTTGCACTCGGACCAGATCCAAACTATGCCGTGTTTAAGTTGTTGTTTCTGCTTTGTTTTTAGTGATTGATGAGGCAGAAATTGTTTACCGTGATTACATTGACATCAGTGTTGCTGTGGCAACTCCAAAGGTAAGAAGTAGATATGACTTTGTGTTGTTTAGAGATTGGTCTTGAGACCTGGACTCGATTTCGTAAAGCTGGTTAAGCTAAGCACAACAAAATTATGTTTGCCAAAGTAAGGTTGCCAGCAAAAGTACTATCACTCATGCACAACCTTTGACTGGTATCCTGCTAATGTTTGCTTAGCAGAAAATGTTTAAGCAATATTTTCTGCTTGTCTTGGTAACAGCTATTACCCCGTCGTCTCAAACCAGGTCTTGGCCATGTTCTGCCAGGGCATAAATTAAATGTCTTACCCAGCCCCTCAAGCATGCTGTATACTTAACAGAAATGTGGAAAAAAAAGGGAAGCAAAATTTCCTTTCATTGGTAAGATTGAAAAAATAAATGTCACAAATTTGCATGTAAGATTCATGGTATAAAGATGGTCATGGTGGAAAACTTCCCTTGAAATATTATTGCCTGAAATGCTTCTTTGAGAATGAGGTAAAACGGTTAGTTTTGATCTTGATCTCGAAAGACCAAGAATTGATGTTCTAAAAAATAATTGCTGCACCCAATGACCATAGCCGTAGCCGTAGCTGTAATTACTTGATTTGGACTTGGCCAAACACACAGGGAATTTCCAAAATGGTGCAATCAAGATATATCTTCATTGGCCCCACAAACTGACACACACCTCCCATACTAGAAAAAAATAGCAATCAAAGAAAATAGCATCTAAAGTTGAAGTTTTTTAAAACACCACTATCCTTTTCAACTAGTTTTCTTGTAGTAGACACTTGATGCTTCGAACCTGATTAATATACAGTTTTTGAATGTCCGAAGTTAATATGCAATCAAGTAAGAAAGGTTCGTGTTAGTTCGTGAAACCAAAATAAAAGCGGAACAGACAATTTCCATTTTCACGAAGTGACACATTCAAATGTATTACATTACTGAGTGTGTGTCACTTCGTAAAGATGGAGGTAGGTCGGTGCATGAGCCATGCACAAGGTTTGTGTCATTTAGTAAATATGTTTTTTTTACATTTGAGCTTGGTCCCTACCGAGCATTAAAATGGTAAATGTAACTTGTGTGTCAATTTGTGTAAACGAAAATTGTCACTTCTTTGCAAAAGTTGCAATGCATAATTAATGCAATTAGAAAAGTAAAGCTTTTAAAGCTTTCAATTTTTATTAAGTTTTAGGCCCTTCAGGAATAATGAAACTGAAAACTACTAAAACGGTGGCTTTATACACAATGTGTCAGTTCATGGCGTCAGTGACGATAGATTGTGTGATGATGTCGAGTGAATTGGGTCAATACATTTATCTTGAACACAGGGTCTGGTTGTACCAGTATTGCGTGATGTAGGCGGTATGAACTATGCTGAGATTGAGAAAGCTTTGAGTGAACTTGGAGAAAAGGTAACCCAATTCATTGTTTTAAATTTTAATAATTCAATTTTTCATTTAAACGTAATTTGCAAGCATGGAACTTTTCAGTTTATCAGCTGATTTCCTCTTTGTTCTTCTGTTTTATCGCTATAAAAAAAGCAGAATAATGCTGTACAAATGTTTGTGTGCAGGAGGGTTTCAGCTTTTTTGCAAAATCAAAGTTGCATGTCTGAACTTGTGATATTTAATTGTACTTTAATTTGCGTTGTTACAGTCAAGCTGTTGGGAACATGTACCGGTAACTATTACTGTTAGAGAGAATATATAAAATTAGCTGTTGCAAACTGCTTAAAAAAGGATCTATGGTATAAATGCAAAAAATAGTTAATGGCCTGACATTTCAACCTTAGCAGAGTCTTACTCAAAGGACTCTGTTTGGGTTGAAACGTCAGGCCATTAACTATGTATTACTATTATCCAACAAATACAGTGTATCGTCTGAATAAATATTGAAAGTAAACATAAGTCATTTATTGAGACCTAAGCTATTTAAAAATAGCTCAGGACAAATATTTATTGAGTGTATATTTGTGAATCGGGAAGAACCCCCTCCCCGAAAATAAAATAAAGTAAAATTTAAACTAGAGCTTAATTGCATTTGTGCACAAATGCAGAGCTGTTTCGCTAATAATAGTTTCAAATTACTCAAGTGAATATGAAAGTCTTTTTGTATTCGAAGCAGTTATGATGTATCAAGCCTGTTTAAAAAAGAATTTTGATTATAGCATGCTCCATTAGCAATTTATGACTTACAGGTGCAAAAAATGAAAAAATCATAACAAATCGTGGGATGACGTCATCATGACGTCATTACAAGTTTAACAGGAACTTGCCATTATCTAACGACTTGCCAAGTTTCAACGTAATCAGACCTATACTTTTGGAGATATACGACTTCAAAAAGTGCACCTTTAATGTCACGTCACGTGACCCCTGATGAAATCAATCTAAAACTTCACACATATGTTGGCTGCCTGACGTTTATCATGTGTATCAATTTTGAAGCGATTACAAAAAACTTCGCCACACACATCTTCTCAAAGTGTATTTTGAACAGTTTTCCAACTGCCACTAGAGGGCGCTCTTTAATATTATTACGTCATTGGTATTTTTTTTTGAAAGTACATCTTAGCCTCACACTAACATCGTTTATAAAAGCAACTTCATAACTTTTGTCACTTTTGAATTACGAGGGCACTTCCGGTTTCGACCGGTTTCGACCGGAAGTAGAGGTCACGTGAGGTCACGCACACTGAATAAAATGAAGCCCTAACTAATCCCTACCCAATCCTGCAAACAGAATCCTACGGTCTCTTGTGGCTGATTTGATACGCATTTTCAAATATTTAAATTATAAACCTTTAAGATGACGTCACGTGACAGGTGATGACGTCATCATGACGAATTTCTTTTAGGACCTTCCTTGCACCAATGCCTTTCATCACTGAAAGTTTCATTGCAATTGCTCTTTAGGAACTATGCAAAAGGCCGCTTAGAACGAATTGTGCGTTATTTCAATGACTTCCGGAAGTCTGAAACAGACAAATTAAAAACTAGACATATTTGCATTTTGCTGTTTCGCTAATAATATTTTCAAATTACTCAAGTGAATATGAAAGTTTGTAGTGTGTACATAATCAAGTTAATAAATGCAATATTGAATGCCTTGTGAGATCCAATTCATTGTCTATATATCTTGTAAAACTGTACCTTTAAGATAATGTAACCTGACGAATGATGACGTCATGATGACGTCAATTATTTTTCGAATCAGTTATGACATATCAAGCCTGTTTAAAAAAAGAATTTAGATTAAAGCATGTTTCGTTAGTAATTTCTGACTTAAAGGGGCAAAAAATGAAAAAATCATAACAAATCGTGTGATGACGTCATCATGACGTCATTACAAGTTTAACAGGTACTTGCCATTATCTAACGACCTGCCAAGTTTCAACTTAATCAGACCTATACTTTTGGAGAATACGACTTCAAAAAGTGCACCTTTAATGTCACGTCACGTGACCCCTGATGACGTAATCAATCTAAAACTTCACACATATGTTGGCTGCCTGACGTTCATCATGTGTATCAATTTTGAAGCGATTACAAAAAACTTCGTAACACACATCTTCTCAAAGTGCATTTTGAACAGTTTTCCAACTGCCGCTAGAGGGCGCTCTTTAATATTATTATGTCATTGGTATTTTTTTTTAAAAGTACATCTTAGCTGCACACTAACATTGTTAAAAGCAACTTCATAACTTTTGTCACTTTTGAATTACGAGGGCACTTCCGGTTTTGACCGGTTTCGACCGGAAGTAGAGGTCACGTGAGGTCACGTGAGGTCACGCACACTGAATAAAATGAAGCCCTAATTAATCCCTACCCAATCCTGTAAACAGAATCCTACGGTCTCTTGTGGCTGATTTGATACGGATTTTCAAATATTTAAAATATAAAACTTTAAGATGACGTCACGTGTCAGTTGATGACGTCATCATGACGAATTTGTTTTAGGACCTTCCTTGCCCCAATGCCTTTCATCACTGAAAGTTTCATTGCAATTGCTCTTTAGGAACTATGCAAAAGACCGCTTAGAACGAATTGTGCGTTATTTCAATGACTTCCGGAAGTCTGAAGAATAAAATGCTTGCTGCGAAACAGCTAAAAAAAAATTTAAAATAAAAACTCTTAGTAAAACAATAGCTGTTTCGCTGCGCTTGCTGCGAAACAGCTAAAAAACAATAAAAACAACTAGACTTATTTGCATTTGTGAACAAATGCAGAGCTGTTTCGCTAATAATATTTTCAAATTACTCAAGTGAATATGAAAGGTTGTAGTGTGTACATAATCAAGTTAATATTACAATATTTTATGCCTTGTGAGATCGAATTCATTGTCTATATATCTTGTAAAACTGTACCTTTAAGGTAATATAACCTGACAAATGATGACGTCATGATGACGTCAATTATTTTTCGAATCAGTTATGACATATCAAGCCTGATAAAAAAAGAATTTAGATTAAAGCATGTTCCGTTAGTAATTTCTGACTTAAAGGGGCAAAAAATGAAAAGATCATAACAAATCGTGTGATGACGTCATCATGACGTCATTACAGGTTTAACAGGCACCTGCCATTATCTAACGACTTGCCAAGTTTCAACTTAATCAGACCCATACTTTTTGAGATATACGACTTCAAAAAGTGCACCTTTAATGTCACGTCACGTGACCCCTGATGACGTAATCAATCTAAAACTTCACACATATGTTGGCTGCCTCACGGTCATCATGTGTATCAATTTTGAAGCGATTACAAAAAACTTCGCCACACACATCTTCTCAAAGTGCATTTTGAACAGTTTTCCAACTGCCGCTAGAGGGCGCTCTTGTGTATCGTGACGTCATCGGTATTTTTTTTTAACTGCACACCCTTGCCGGACACTAACATCGTTGAAAGCATTTTCATAACATTTAGCACTTTTGAATTACGAAGGCACTTCCGGTTTCGACCGGAAGTAGAGGTCGCGTGAGGTCACGCACCCTGAATAAAATGAAGACCTAATTTATCCCTACCCAATCCCACAAACAGAAACCTACGGTCTCTTGTGGCCGATTTGATACAGATTTTCAAATATTAAAAATAGAAACCTTTAAGATGACGTCACGTGACAGGTGATGACGTCATTATGACGAATTTGTTTTAGGACCTTCCTTGCACCAATGCCTTTCATCACTGAAAGTTTCATTGCAATTGCTCTTTAGGAACTATGCAAAGGGCCGCTTAGAACGAATTGTGCGTTATTTCAATGACTTCCGGGAGTCTGAAACAGACAAATAACTAGAGCTCAATTGCATTTGTGAACAAATGCAAAGCTGTTTCGCTAATAATATTTTCAAATTACTCAAGCGAATATGAAAGTTTGTTGTGTGTACATAATCAAGTTAATAAATACAATATTGAATGCCTTGTGAGATCCAATTCATTGTCTATATATCTTGTAAAACTGTACCTTTAATTTAATATAACATGGCGAATGATGACGTCATGATGACGTCAATTATTTTTCGAATCAGTTATGACATATCAAGAGTGTTTAAAAAATAATTTAGATTAAAGCATGTTCCGTTAGTAATTTCTGACTTAAATGGGCAAAACATGCAAAATTCATAACAAATCGTGTGATGACGTCATCATGACGTCATTACAGGTTTAACAAGAACTTGCCATTATCTAACGACTTGCCAAGTTTCAACTTAATCATAACTATACTTTTTGAGATATACGACTTCAAAAAGTGCACCTTTAATGTCATGTCACGTGACCCCTGATGACGTAATCAATCTAAAACTTCACACATATGTTGGCTGCCTGACGTTCATCATGTGTATCAATTTTGAAGCGATTACAACAAACTTCGCAACACACATCTTCTCAAAGTGCATTTTGGACAGTTTTCCAACTGCCGCTAGAGGGCGCTCTTGTGTATCGTGACGTCATCGGTATTTTTTTTTAACTGCACACCCTTGCCGGACACTAACATCGTTGAAAGCATTTTCATAACATTTAGCACTTTTGAATTACAAGGCACTTCCGGTTTCGACCGGAAGTAGAGGTCGCGTGAGGTCACGCACACTGAATAAAATGAAGACCTAATTTATCCCTACCCAATCCCCCAAACAGAAACCTACGGTCTCTTGTGGCTGATTTGATACAGATTTTCAAGTATTTAAAATATAAACCTTTAAGATGACGTCACGTGACAGGTGATGATGTCATCATGACGAATTTGTTTTAGGACCTTCCTTGCACCAATGCCTTTCATCACTGAAAGTTTCATTGCAATTGCTTATCAGGAACTATGAAAAAAGGTGCTTGGAACGAATTGTGCGTTATTTCAATGACTTCCGGAAGTCTGAAAAATAAAAAAAACTTTCACAAAAACAATAGCTGTTTCGCTGCGCTTGCCGCGAAACAGCTAATAAAAACAAAAACTCTAACAAAAACAATAGCTGTTTCGCTGCGCTTGCCGCGAAACAGCTAAAAACTCTTAGTAAAACAATAGCTGTTTCGCTGCGCTTGCTGCGAAACAGCTAATAAATATTATCAACAAAATATTTTAAAACTGAAATGTCAGTGTTTGCCCTTGTTTTCTGAAAGAGAAAAGTGTCACTCGATATTTTAACGATGATATTATAAATTGTTACCAAGTCCTTTAGGGCATTGGTTGAAAATTTTAGGCCAGCGATCCAATGAAAATTTCAGGCACTTGACCTCGACCCACCCCCTCTAATCGCCGGCCGATTGAATCCCCTGCTGCAGAGGTAAACAGGCTAATCCCAATAGTAGTACATTATTTATTGCAGCAGTTTGTCTTTATTATAGATGTTTATGAGTAATCACATTGAACTGATAATACAAGTTCAGGAAAACTGTTGTGTTTTTGCTGATAGATCGACTGTGAGGCAATTTTTTTTTGCTGATGGAATGATCAAAAGTTTTATGATAAGTTCTAACTCTTCTGACAAAAGTCAGCTCTGATTATCATTTTTTCGTGACCCAATTTTGTGTCGTGACCAATAGGTTGCTATGCTTTGCTCCAAAGGACCATGCTCGATTTCACAAAGCACTAAGATTCATCTTAGAATGAGTCAGTATTACCGTCGTGATTTGTATTGTGACACCACACTTTGCTTAGCAATTAAGATTGATTCGCATATAAGATCAATTCAAGCTCTTTGTGAAATGGAGTCGTGATCATTTGAAGTGGTTTCAAATGTGAATGATGGAAATAATAATCAGATTCTTTGTTTGAACCTCAGGCCCGATCAGGTAGCCTAGCTATTGAGGATATGGATGGAGGGACATTTACTATCAGTAATGGTGGCGTGTTTGGCTCCATGTTTGGCACTCCAATCATCAACCCCCCTCAATCGGCCATCTTAGGAATGCATGCTACTGCCGATAGACCAGTTGCTATCAATGGAAAGGTATGGCTTCAACATTTTAATTTGTTTGTCAATTTGTGGGGGAGGGGCAGGGTTTCAGCAGAGGTATAGTGTCAATGTCTCTAAGAGACATGTTCAGAGTGCTACTGCAAATTGGTGTACATTTCTCCAGGACAAAACAAGCTGCAGATTCTTTCAAGATGCCATCAGGTCTTTTTTCCTTGTTTTTATGCTTTTACGGGGGAAAAAGTAAAACTCATTTTAAAAATATTAAAATAATAATTTGAAAATGTCTCGGTGTAAGGTTATCGACTCAATTACCAGGGAAAAAAGTAAAATGGTTTCTGCTAAAAGTGTTCTCATAATGACTGAATTTGCCAAATATCTGCCAGCAAGATATCTGTTATAAGCAAATAAAAGATATATTTGAAGAACAAAAATGAGACGATCCGTAAATCGTTTTTTAAATGTTTACTAATAGTTTGATGATACTTTGGGAATGATTTCATTCCTGACAAAATGATGTTGAATATCTTGTTTCAAGGGAAAGATGAAGATTTGCATGACCCTTATTCCTCATTCTCAGAGGTATAATCTCTTCATACTTAGTATTATTATTTCTTTTTAAATTTCATTTCTTCAATCTATCCTCAGGTTGAAATCCGGCCTATGATGTATGTTGCCCTGACCTACGATCACAGGCTAATTGACGGCAGAGAGGCTGTAACCTTCCTAAAGAAGATAAAGTCAGCAGTAGAGGACCCAACAATCCTTCTCCTAGACCTGTAGAATCCTAGACAGGGTGATACAGACGATGATAGTACCTTCTGAACTTGACTTGTTAGTTCCTAGCTCACATCAACTGTGGCATTGATTATTTATTGGATCTGAACAAGTTGAACTTGATTCAACTTCCGCAGTATTACAGTAATATGTTACGTTTCTTACTTGACAATCATCTGAAAAAGCAAAATTGCTCACCTTATTCGAACCAGCAACCCAATCCCAACTCGTTTCTTACTCTTTCTGTCATTTTAATTTCATCCTAAGGCATCGTGCACAAATGGGAACAAAGTTATGGGATAAGTTGTGGCTTACACTATAAGAAAGTGTTGTTTCATTTCTGCAACAAAGCATCTGCTCAGTATGGTTAGCTCAATCTCTAAAAGCAAAAACAGACCAAAAATTAGATACCTGAGATTAAAAGGCATTGTTGACCTCTTGAACCAGGGTCACACGCGGCTACTGTCTGCCACGCTCACCAGTTTGGGAGTCAAATTAGGGTAAGCGTGTAAATGGCATGTCTTATAACACTATATCCACACGTGGACATTGACTCCGAAAACTGTGTAACCAAGATTATTGTGATGATGACGTCAGGTGAATTGGGTCAACACTAAAGTACAGATCAGATTGGAAATAGACCAATCTATGCAGCCACGCCCCTTTATGCATTGACCAATCACAACTGCGAATACCCTCCCAAAACTCAAGACACTGGAAAATCATAGTGCAAAATGTAAACAAAGTTTTCTGTCAGTTGAATTGCTTTGTGTCTGGCAAGACCCATGTGGTACATTCTACCCATGTGGGTACTGTTCATAGACAGTTGATATGGTAGGCTTATTGAATCAGTCTTCCATAGTTAGAAGCTGGCAAGCCATAACATGGACCTACTGTACTTCTCAAGTTGTATGTTTTGCTGCGGGCACTTTTGTTTACAGAACAATTGGAAATAAACTTGTAGAATTTGAAGTATTCATAGTCACTATGGAGTGGTAGAGCTAGTAAACGCTTGGTCATTTTGTGGAGTGAAAGTTAACACCCCAAAAGTTGGAGGAGAAAAAGAAGTCAAGAGGAAGACAAGATTTAGAAGGGAGTGATCAACGTCTGATGAGTGACAGACTATTAAACCAATCTGCAGTTGTCTGATGAGTGACAGACTATTAAACCAATCTGCAGTTGGAATTAGATAAGGTGACAGAAAATTCAGTCTTTGTGCTACCAGATTTCAATGCATTTTATTTACGTATTAATCAGTACATCGCCTGTCCCTCTTTGGGTGGGGTGAGACTATCGTACCTAACAATGGAATTACATCTTGTTTAATACCTGACCTTAGTATGCAACTAAATGAACTCATAGCCTGAAGAATAAAGCCTGAAGAATGAAGACACCTTAAAGTTATGGCTGGTCTAGGTGTCAGAACAGATTTGCTCATCCAAAGGTGCTTCACTTTCCTGGGCCCAATTTCATAGAGCTGCTTAACTGCTGATTTTGTGCCTACTTAGTGAGTTTTCATTTCATAGCGCTGCTAACCGTAAGCACTCGAAAAGTGCTTAACCTGCCGGTGCCAACTGTGTATGAAAATGAATGATGTAACACTGCGAATTCATGGTGAACATGCAAGCTGGCTGCCTAATTTTCTTGTTAACCTGTGAAATAGGCTTACGCTTAAGCAAATTGTTGTGCTATAGTAAGCACGAAAATGTGCTTACCGTTAAGCAGTGCTATGAAATTGGCCCCTGATCACATGGAGTAAGACGAGGGGTCGATTTCACCAAACTTCCTAACTTAGGACTAGTCCTAGGCAATGCTAAGAGATAGGACTAGTCTTAAGTTACTCGTCCTAACTTAGGACTAGTCCTATCTCTTAGCATTGCCTAGGACTAGTCCTAAGTTAGGAAGAGTTTGGTGAAATCGACCCCAGGACAGTTCAGTTTGAAACCTCTGGGTTTTCTGTGTGTTTGTTTAAATATTATTTTAAAGAAGTTTAAAATGTGCAATGTACCAATGAAAAGAAAGATACAAATCTGCACAATAGAAATGTTTACAGGTTGAGTGATTTGCTTTGTTGTGTAATCCCAGTACAGGCCTGGAGTTACACGGAGGCCATGGTCTCTGTTGTCCCTGGTCTTGGCCTTGGTGCCCTTTCAAAAGTTTCTTATAGACTTTACTATTTTCCAACGGAAGTGCCCTTTGCAAAATGAAAATGGCCTTGCCCTCTCAGAGATGAAATTCCAGGCCTGCAGTGTAATGGCATACATTATGAATGTGATTTATTTTTCATCAGTAAGTTGGAAGACAAGTTCCTAACTCCACAGATTTGGCGTGCTATCGACCATCCCTTAACCTGTTCAAATTGTAATACTTTATACCTTGGATCTTATTTCTTATTTATATAGGATGGTTTTATACTGTACACCATTATTACAGTATTCATTTTAAGTTGTCAGGCTTGGCAAAATGTTGATTGTCTGGTCTTCACAGTTAATTGAATCATTTCTCTCCAGAGAACTTTCCCCAAGGAAAGACTTCTTTTCCTGGACCTTGACCATCAAAGAAAAGTAGTTTTGTGTGCTGGTCTAGCTAGAAAGAAAACAAGTATTCAGTCAATTCAGTGCTTTACATCTGGATGGTTTTAGACGAACCTTCAACAGCTGAATTTAGTTTTTAAGATTTAGTTTTTTACCCATTCTTTTTGCCAATTTTCTCTTCATTTTTCGTTTCCTATTGTTTTGGGGGATTTTCCCCCGCTTTTCTGAGAGACCTTGGCTTCACAACAAAAATAAATAAATAAATAAACAAATAAATGAATAAGTAACTATTATGTATCCCAAAAGGCAGCATTTATTTAATTGGTTTCATCGTGTGAACATGAACTTTCAAAGCTGTGAAATTGTAAGTTGGTGAAAACATTTCAAGCCTATTTGTGCATTCTTTACACTCTGTGACCATCTTGGTACTTCGCAAATTTTGAAAAATCCAGGCACTTTTCAAGCCACTGTGCTTTTTTGCTTGAATGAAATTAAACCTTTACCCAATCATTTAAAAAAGGGGTTGATTCTTAGCAGCTTTGAGATGGTGTCTCACTTCTTGTAATTTTTTATCTGAAGATCGATGAACATGAGTTGAGGGAAATAACAGGTTAACTGATAGTAAATACATATTTATTGTCACTTGGTAGCCATCTTTGGGTGTTTTTCTTCAAAAGTACATTAGAGACAAATTTTAATAATAATTGGTTTGTTCGGTAATATTTGAAATATTATTAAAGTACAGATTTTAAACATCAACTTGTTTCACTTTGGGTATTTGTGTTTACCTTTCACTTTATCTTTTAAACCAACCGGGAAGGGGGGGGGGGGGGGGGGTTCTATAAATGACATCAACAGATCGCATGGTGGTGGTACCCCACCCCAGCAGGGGCTCTTTCAGCGGGGTGCACCACACTAAATAGGCCAAAATTCATGCACCAAACTGGTTATTATAACTTGGAGGCCCTCAAATTCTCTTTGACAACAATGTTTTGGAGGTCACATATAATTATAGGATTGTGATAACAATTTATCACAACTTGGGGGGGCTCTGTGCTTCAATTGGGGAGACTTGATAACTTTAGGCTTTAAAGTTGGTCCTATTTTGCTTGGGAAGTGGAGAAGTGCTTCACGAAAACTGGTAGTAAGTTGGTTTGGGGAAAAGCATATTATCAAGGTTTTTGTGTGTGGTGTATTTAGCAAAAATTCCTAATGGCCAACCTGCCCCAAAAATATAAGAAATCTGAAGTTTAGTTGTCCACAAATAAATTTTTTCTTGGTTTTCAAGAGGATTATAGACTTTATATATGTTTTGAATAGTTTCGAATATTTAGCATTTAGCATTGGTTGCTATAGGAGTTTATTTAGTGTGGTCATGAAGGAAGGAAGATACAGGTGTGGTGCACACAGCTGCCCCTAGAAGATGCAATCATCTGAAACCCATCCTTGATGTTTATTTGACAGCATACGTTTAGGTAAAAACTCTAGTCGTGTTTTAGGATAATAAAATTAAACAGCAGTTTAATAAGGAAGAAAGCCGCCTCGTTTGAGTTGGGGGGAAAGGGTAAAATATACAAGAAGAAATAACCTAATTGCTGATGTCAAATGTCGCCACCACGCGTGTAGTTTTAACCAACCCACAGTCTGCTGTTATTGTAAGCGCCCTCTGTTGACACTAATCCCAACTCGGACATGCGCTGATCAGCTGTGAAGTTTGCGATTATCATATCGTCCCAGCTGCGGGGTCGTCTGGCCTGTAGAAAACCACAACAAGGGGAAACCTCGCCAATACAAAAAATAACAGAAAATAATCATTTTGGCGTCCAGAATACCGCTGAAAAACTATCCAAGATAGGGTCGAGAATGTCTGTTCGTCGTGCACGTCATGCAGGGTCCTGGTACAGTAATTCAGGTCAGGATCATCCCAAATTGAGTCTTGATTTCTGTGTTTTTAATTGGGTGTTTAGACTTTAGGAGAGGATAATTTCTTTATTTAGAAATCGTAACATTTTTGGAATTGATGATGATGACTAAGCGCTGTTTCTTTGTTCATAGTTCACCGTAGACGAACGAATGCACAGAATACAAATAATTGCAAATTTATATAGTTAGTTAGGTCATCTAATTCTACCTCCATGGTTAGGTGAAATAAATTATAAATAATATCAACAGATTTACGATCATAAACGTTTGAGTGAATGACGAGTCGAATCTGATCGTCATTTAATTATGTTGTAGGCCTATTGTAGTTAAAGGGGAAGGTATGCCACTGGCAGTTGCAACTTGCAGTAGTGCTATTTACAGTCTGGCTATTTAATGCCGAATGGGTCTCATTTTTAAGATTTAAAAATCATCTGGAAGTGGAAGACCCTGGGTACATTTTTAGTTATGGTTTCAGCAGGGGTCGATTTCACAAAGCACTAAGATTCATCTTTAGATGAGTTATCAGTATTACCATAGTGATTTGTATTGTGACATCACTCTTTGCAAAGCAACTGCGATGGATTTGCAGTTACGATCAATCTTAACTCTTTGTGAAATCGAGCCCAGAAGTACCAATCATAGATTTTGTTAGCCCCATTTTATAGTGCCAATACTCTAAGGAAATCCAGAGTATTGGCACTATAAATGGGGCTAAGATTTTGTGAGATCCTTTTTCAGACATATGTGAAACTGTAGAAAAACTCTTGAATTTGTATTTTTAATCGAAGCTCATCATTTTATGATTTATTTCAAATGATGATTGATTAAGGCCTATAAATATTTTAAAACGTATTTCTCATTTTTGCTGAACAAGCTTTAATCCATAGGCCTACCATAATATTTTAATTTGTTTGGGTTGAACATTTCTTGACTTACCAAAATACATATTTTTGCAATTTCTGCGAAAAAAGTGTAGACACCCCATCAAATTTTTAAAACTTAAAGCAAAACAACTGCATATTTAAAATATTTTCTCATCATAAAAATGCATTAAGAGTAGGGTTGTAGTTTGGTTGTCTTACCTATAATTTATAGTAAAGTTTACTTTATTTGTTTCATAAAAGAGCAAAGTATAGACCATGTTTTATACTTTTGTTTACAGAAATAGTGACCCTGTACATTCTAATGCATTTCCTGACAGGCAAGATACTACACTGGCCATATGGGAAAATTTACATTTTGTGTCATAATTTTCACATAAATTCAAGAGTTACAAAAGCAACAGCTGTACAGCTTTTGAGATGTCCCCTCTTTCTTCATATCAAAAGTTGAGAAAAATCAGACAGTGCAATCTCCATAAAACATAAGATTTATTGTATTCTTCCATTGAGCTGTGTGCAAACTGTGCCTGCAGGAAGTCAAGGCTCTGTGGTGTGGCTCTTTTGTAAACATGTGATGTCACAGGTCACATGGTCTATGATTTGCTGTTTGTATTGTGTGATCTTGTTTGTTTATATTGTTGAATCATTATGTTTTATATCTTTAATTAAGAACAATATTGATTAAAGATGCTAGGTTAAATTTTTTGGCTGAATCCTCCCGTAGGTTTAGAGCTATTTTTATTGATTCAAGAAAGTTATTAAGCTTTATCTGTCATTCATCAGCCATGTAAACAAACAAGTTTACATGCATTGCTATGTGTATTCATATGCGTTGTCCGTGGCTAATGCGAAAGTTTCTTTGTATGTTTTTTGCATGAGCATCATCTGTCAAAACTCTTTTAGAGAAAAAATAATTTGTTCAACCCAAAATCATTTAAAAATTTACCCAGTCAGTTTCCCTTGTGGTTTATTATTTGATAAAAAATAATTTTAAAAAGTTTCTTACAAGGAAAATCAGACCATGCAACGTCAAATGATCCAGAAGACGTTTGATGTGCACACACATTATTTGCCACCCCTAAAGCCTGCCAGTTGAAGTTATGTTGTCTCTATCAGCTTTATCCATCATTAAAAACAAATTCATACAAATTAGAACAAATTCAGGAAATACTTCTTTGAACTGTCTGTCCGTAGTCACTTATCTCCTTCTAAAAGTTTGAAATTATGTTAGAGTAAACAAAATAAGACTGATACAATAAAAACCAACCTAGGACAATAATAAAACCACTGCATGTAGCAAATAAAGCTTCTTATAAGGTTCCATACCCAATACTGAGCACTTACAGTTGCAATTTGTAATGTTTATTAAGAAATAATCTATCAGATTAAGCTCAATAGATGAATTAATTAAATAGCCTCGCATAAGTTATGGGTGGAATTATATTTCTGTATGACTGTATAATTTCTTGATGTAGGCCTACTGTCAGAACAGAAAATAATTTTATATTGGGAAATTTTATTAAGGCCTTCCATCCGTAGACCTTAAAACCATTACAGACTCTGCAATTTGGTTAGCGTGTGGCCTAAACCCTCTTCTCCTATGTCACTCCACACCAAATTTCTGGACTTGGATAAGATTAGAATGCTTAACCCTGTGATAAGCAATCGTTGTGCCGACCTGCCCCAGTCCTACTGAACCTTTCTCTTTGGCAATGGGATATAGAAGGAATTGGGACTATAGCCTAACAGTTTGAATGCAGACCTGGTAGGATGTCAGTCTCTACTAAAACGCTAACTGACATTACCACAGAGATTGACGTCCTAACAACAGGGCGTTTCCAAAATGCACAGTGCACATACGTTGTATAAATTGAGACCCCAAAGAAGAACACACCTTCATCCCAGAATTATCTGATTCTTAACATCTTTTCATGTTCCAATCTAGAGCGAGGTCTATCTGATGAGCTGCAGGCCTGGCTGAATGATGCAGAGTCTTCCCACCATGGGCCAGCAAGAGCAATCATTTCACCGTAAGTGGCCCACTCTAGCTCACCGTGACATACATTGACCAAAGCTAAGCATTTTGACTTGCATATTTACCAGTGTTGTAGTCGAGTCACCTGTGTCGAGTCCGAGTCCAAGTCTCAAGTCACTTGGGTCGAGTCCGAGTCCGAGTCACTTGGTCCGAGTCCGAGTCCGAGTCACGAGTCACTTGGTCCGAGTCCGAGTCACGAGTCACTTGGTCCGAGTCCGAGTCCGAGTCACGAGTCACTTGTTTAAATATTGATTGCAAACCAAATGTAGTAAAATAAGAATTGGAAATGACAAAATAAAACACATTTATTTTAAACAAAGTTCTGTTAAAGTTTTTTGTTAAAGTTGGTATAACCAAAATAAAACAATACGGGGCGGAACGGCAGATGCCATGATTAAAAAAATGTTGTTCTACTTTTTACTAGTGACGTGACCAAACTTGACGTCGTGTTTGTGTGTCGACCATGTGTAGAAACTGGTGCAAACAACACACAGCCATCACAGTGCAATATGCAGGCTGTGTTTTACAGGTACCAGACATGCCATTTCCCTGGCATCAAGCACAAGCAGTGGCTATGATGTTAACGTTGACAGAATACCAGCATAATACTGCTGGTGTCGTGCATCCCAGTGTTAATATGCGTACTGAACATACGAATCGAACATACACGCGCTGTACTTAGATGGCCATCTACACAATAATCACGATACTTGCAACACCATACGACAGTACTTATTTATTGTGCTAGACGTTAACTCTATGACATGTGCACTCCGGGAATGACGATCGGATCGTCGGAATTGTTTTTAATATTTAAAAAAGGTATTGTTTGTGAAAATACGTGACTCGAGTCACGAGTCCTCGGGGACAAGTCCGAGTCATGATAGTCGAGTCCGAGTCCGAGTCCAAGTCTTTTGCAGACGTGACTCGAGTCAAGTCCGAGTCACCGAAATTGTGACTCGAGACGGACTCGAGTCCGAGTCCTGGACTCGAGTCATACAACACTGATATTTACCAATGTATTTAGCAGCCAAAAGAAAATCTTGCGTGTATTCTAGATGAGAGTGGAAAATATTTGATGAATCCAAACAATAATCAGTTCTGATGAGTGGGCACTGTTCCATACATTGCACCCGGCATTCTTTTCATATCACAGGAATCTTCAACTGACCACCGGTTCTTCTCAGAAAGTGGTGGTTCTGAGAAGAACCGGTGGTTTAAAAACTCGACGTTTCGATCAGTATGCTCTGATCATCTTCAACGCAAACCTCACCTGATTGTACTCTCACCATTTAAAGATTCGTAAATGGCATCCCCTCCAATATCACAAAATCGCTAAGTAGTTTATGTGATCGCTGTGGAATCTTAAACCAACACTTTTCAACTAACAATGATGTTTCATATTTACAGGCATGCTGGATACTCGTACTGTGGAGCATGTGGTGCCCATGCATACAAGCAAATAGATCCCACCAATATGTGAGTTGAGTTTAGGACAAAATACACGATAACTCAAGTATTTATAATTTCTCTAATATCAAAAGCCTACAGACTAGAACAAATTTTTCCTGAATCCAGCAGAATCCTTTGATTACTTAGCACTCTGATGTGGTATCGCAAACAAAATTTGTCAAGTAAAGCCAATTGTGCATGTCAAAGGTCATGTTGGCAATACTATGTATATGTTAGAATCGGGGAGCGAGCAAAGAAAGATTGGCTGATGCCGGCCTCAAACCTCTGACTTCTTGTTATCCAGTACGAGTGCTCTACCAACTGTGCTCATCAGCCCTATGTTGGTCTGCAGTCTACTTAAATGCCAGTCATGTATTGCTCTGTGGAGCCAGGTCAGAAGCCTGAAAACCTTATCTGCTGATTGGCCAAGGATTATGCCCCAGGTATGCCCCGATTGGCCAAGGATCATGCCCCAGGTATGCCCTGATTGGCCAAGGATCATGCCCCGGGTATGCCCCGATTGGCTAAGGATCATGCCCCGGGTATGCCCCGATTGGCCAAGGATCATTCATACCCCGGGTATGCCCCGATTGGCCGAGGATCATGCCCAGGGTATGCCCCGATTGGCCAAGGATCGTGCCCAGGGTATGCCCCGATTGGCCAAGGATCATGCCCCGGGTATGCCCCGATTGGCCAAGGGTCGTGCCCCAGGTATGCCCCAATTGGCCAAGGATCATGCCCCGGGTATGCCCCGATTGGCCAAGGATTATGCCCCAGGTATGCCCTGATTGGCCAAGGATCATGCCCCGGGTATGCCCTGGTTGGCCAAGGATCATGCCCCGGGTATGCCCTGATTGGCCAAGGATTGTGCCCGGTGCTTGATACTACCTGGATAATGACTGTAGCGGGATCACACACTTTTGGGACAAAAGCTTTTTATGGAGTTGTACACAGAATAAATCAAGAATGAAAAAAGTCGGACTTTTATCTGAATTCAAAAGTAATTTTTTTTATTTTTTAAAAGACCTAAAGAAGTCATTCTCATTGAATGACTTCTCTAGTGCTGAGAATACTGTTACTAAAAGCTCCTTGAAATCCATAACTCCAGTGGTAACTAAAAAAGGGGGATATGTCATCACTTCAACGTGCCTTCTAAAATTTAGATCCTAGTTCCAACTTTTGTTGTCGGCATAGATTCTTACCCCTGATAAATGTATGGCGGGAGGAACTAATGGTAAGCGTAATAGGAAAGTTGGTTGGTGCTGACTTGTGTTTTGTAATAATGAACTGTTCTTTTGATTGATATCAACAGAAAGCGAATCTTTATACTAGGGCCATCTCATCATATGCATCTACCAGGCTGTGCTGTTACCAGGTGTAAAACATATGAGACTCCGCTATACAATCTAACTGTAGATACTAAAGGTAACAGATATTGTTCACTTTTAATTCATTTTGTTGTCTTCTTCTGTTTTGATGATATGGGTCTAAGAGAAGACCTTAACATATGTCATCACTGTTCCCACGAAGTGATCAATATAATGTCAAAAATCACAAAATTTGGCAAATCAGTTTTTATACAAATTATTAATATACTCATCACTGATACCATTTTCAGCAGTTTCAGGACTTAATTTGTAATAGTTCTGTCATTGTACTATTAAGCACGTCCGACGTATCACTAGATTAGCTATTTAATGTTTCGATGAGTGAGGTACCTTGGTTCGCCACTTTATCCATTGATATACATTGCGCTGGCACGGTGCCAAACTTGCTAGGCAAGACTTTTACTTGTTCACGTCTCATAGTGTCTGACCATTCAATATCATCCACTGTGGTTTTGTTTGATAGATAAACTAAATGTATGCCAGCCTACATTATGATATTATGTGATGAATGCATACATTAAATACATGTAAACAGTCAGTTCTGTGCACTGTTAGTTAGTTGTGAGAACAGTGGTGCCACCGTATACAACCTGTGCAGATGAACAGTTTCAAATGGTTCATAAACTTGCTGAAAAATAACACCAAGAGTAGGAGATTTTGTTGAATGATAAAATGGACACATGGGCCTTGTCCATACGTAGGGCCTTGTCACACTTGGCAATTTTTACAGGCAACTTGGAGGCAACCAACTGCGCCCCATGCAAAAGTAACACTTCAGTTGTACAAGAGACATTTTAGAAACAGTGTCTATCTATCGTGAAGAAGATTGGTTTGTCCTTCATGGAGATTGCCAGGAAGTGATTGCCTCATGTGACATGGCCCTTAGATTCCAGATGTATTCTTTGTTTTGATTCAAACCAAGTGAATTGTTATCTACTGCAGTTACTGAGGAGCTGCATAAAACTGGTCACTTTGATTTGATGGAGCTACATACTGATGAAGAGGAACACAGCATTGAGATGCAGTTGCCTTATATTGCCAAGGCAATGCAGAGGTAAGTCACACGCTCAAACAGCGCCCTCACTGAGGTCAATGGACATCTATCATTGGCTGAGAGTTGAGCATGGCGCGTGCACGCTCTCACGTTTCGGTGTTTTGACTTCGGCGATGGCGGCCAATGCAGTGGGTCTATAAGCCAAATCTATTACATTAATTTTGCAATTATGGGACAAAGAAGTTGGTAATATTTAGTCTGAAGGCAGAACTTGGTATGAACTTCATGATAATATTATTGCTTGCTCTGAAGAAGGCACAACAAAAAGTTACCGGAGAAAAGCGTAAGCAATAATTGTGCAAAATTGTGTTTAAAAGATTACTGAGCATGAAAGTTTGAATGTATTCTGCCTATATGCTGTCATTATAGGAAGGTTAAATTCTACATGGAAATCGGAAAACATGTCTGTGGGTAATTCTAGTGACAAAAATGTAACAGTAATGCCATTTTTTTTTTTTTCAGGAGCTAAGTTATTGCTTCTGGCCCTTTGTTACTGGAAAAAGGTACTGGAAGAAGGGCGTAGAGCCTTGCGCCCTTCTGCCAGGCACATGACGATATGTTTGAATGAATGTCAACTTTTACTTGCTACAAATGAGTAAACTTGTGGTTTTTCAAATCTTCGCAATTTAAATCAATCAGGCTTGTTACTTGTCAGCATTTTTTCAAAGATTTCTTCAATTATTTATTTCTTTTAATGTCATACTTGATGATGCAGAGAGTCATGAGTCTTTCACCCTTTGACTTCAAGAAGACCCACACTCCGAAGGCCATCACAGCTTTTGATTAGCTCTTGTCTTGCCTGTTGAATGAACCATTTTAACATTTTAAAGTTTACCGTTTATATGTCAGAGTTCCCAACTCTCCCTGATTCTGCAGAAAGTTCCCTGAAAATAAACCAATCTTTCCATGTTCTGATGAACATATTTGAAAATGTCTCTGATTTTGAAAACATTTTCCCCTATTATGTTGAATGTAACTCTAAATATCTTCCTGGTTGTTGTACAAAATCTCTCTGATCGCAAGGAGCAAATGTTTGCTATGTACGAATCGATGCAATTTTGCCTCTTGCAACAAGTTTGAATTTGAATAAATCATGATTAATAATAATAACAATGAGTAACCATTCTTGATCTCTCATGCACAGCAAGCAGGGTGAATTCACCATAGTGCCTATTCTAGTGGGCTCGTTGTTGGAGAATGGGGAGAAGATGTTCGGCCGGCTCTTCAGTAAATACCTGGCTGAGCCAGAGAATCTCTTTGTTATCTCCTCAGACTTCTGCCATTGGGGTGAGTCAGACAGGTCGGAAATAAGCTTAGCGCAATGAGAGTGTTACAGGACAGATGATGGTTACTAGGAAGGTATCCACTCATTGTACATAATTTCGGCTGGTCGGAAATAAGCTTAGCCCAATAAGAGTGTTACAGGACAGATGATGGTTACCAGTCAGGTATCCGCTCATTGTACATTATTTTGGCTGGTTTCCACTTACTCTTGCTAAGCAAACACTTTTGTAATTTGCTTAGCACCTTTAACACCGGGAGATGTGTATGCACGCCTATATTTTCTGTGCCAGAAATCTGATGACGTTTCCCCCCCCTTTTGTATACATTCAAAATACCGGAACATTAACACACCTAGACATTCCATTGTGTAGCCTGCACAGTGCATGCACTCACTGTGCAATGCTTCATTTCTACTAGTAAAAGGTACTGAAATTCATGCTTGAAATTTCCCTTTTTCCAGGGGTCATTTTGTAATCCCTGATTCCATTCTTTGTTGTACAAACGAGAATTACGAGAGGTGGATAGGCTGCCAATATTGTTTACTATTGTATTCTGCTCAGTGGGAGATGAGTCAGACTGGTCTGAGATTCAAGCATGCCATGGCCGATTAAAAGTGGTTTGGGTTTTGCGATTCACAATGAATGCACCTCGCATTTTCTCGAAAGAGAACAACAAATCCTGGTGCATGTTATGAGAACCTTTGCTGTCTTTACTTTGTTTAGTCAGGATTTCAGTGTGACAAGGAATTTCTAAAAAATAATAACTCCGCCAGTTTGAAAAAATTAACCCCATCCCTGGGCAAGTAAACATTTTGGAAACCCCTGCAGTAAGTGGTTAAGAAATGGTATTAGGTTCAAGGGACTCAAAATTTGTTTATCAATTGAATTAATAAGTTTGTTCTCTTCAACAATTTTCTTTCAGGTCATAGATTCAGCTACAAATATATATACAACGATTCCTCTAAGCCGGAGTGCCAGATTTACCAGTCCATAGAATCTTTGGATAGAATGGCAAGTATCATTAGCAATTATATCATCACTGTATTTTTGTATCCTGTCAATAGACCCATTACATTGGCAACCATCACTGTGGACAAACAATGGAAACAGGCACATGTGTACGCTCCAGGGATGAGATTCTTCCCCCTTTTGGCGGAATTCCGACTTTCAGACTTTGAAAACCGTCTTTTCTTTTCAGTTCCGACAATTAAAAATCTCTGACTTTGGCAAATTGACTTTTGAAACTTTCACTTTCCAACATTTTATTATGAAGTTTTGAAGATTTTGAAATGAAATAAACGGTTTTTGATTATGATTACCGTTGCTTTGTGGACGTCTTTCTCAAATGTTGAAATAATAATGCCTTGCGTACGTCATGTACGTGCACGCTGTCTCTCTCTCTCTGTGCACGGCCGGCCGTCGGTAGCTTGGCTAGACTCCAACTCAATACACGTTCACGAGCCAAGTAAAACATAGCTGCACTGTTTCGCGCAGGCCTATGGATTCTGGACTTTACACAGCCTTGGATTAAGGCCATAACATCGACAACTTTTGCCGATGGAGGGCCTTGCGTGCGATCGATGGGGGGCAAAGTTTATTGGGTTTTCCCAATGTGCGTCGTCGAGCACCTATCGTTGATCACGAAGATGTCAGTGAAAAAGAAGCTATACAGAACTAATCCTCAAATCACGAATCTATAGACATTTGTGTCGAAGAAATTACCAATATTTAGGCAAAAATTAGGCATTAATATTTCAAAACACGCAATTTTCACGATTTTTTTTCTTTTTCTTCTTCTCGATGTTTTGAAAATTGTGTGCATGCGTACGTGCGGGCTAGTGCAAAAAAAAAATTACTGTCGGCGAGTGATGTTCAATTTTCCGACTTTTTAATTTTTTCATAATCTCATCCCTGACGCTCCATGTACAACTATCAGCCAATGAGGTTTAGAGTTAGTTGAGAAGCTTATAAGATGTAAGAATCTAAGACATCATGTGATTGAAGTTTCAGGTCATGAAACACAATGTCATAGGGTAGTCGTGAAGCTGACAACTTAAAAACAGTTTCAGTTTAAATCATAGCAATTGGAATGTTTAATCCTGTGTCTTTTATTTGTCACTGTTACAGGGAATGCAAATCATAGAGAACCTGGACCCGTCTGGTTTCCGTAGTTACCTTAAGACTCATGGAAACACCATATGTGGACGGCATCCCATAGCAGTTCTTCTCAATGTAAGTAGCCAAGCACAACAAAATATGAATAAGGTTACCAGCCAAAATACCATGTCACATGTAACATCTGTGACTGGTGTCCCGCTATTTTGCTAAACAGAAAATTTGTGAGCAATTTTTGCTGCTGAGGCAGCTCTATGTTACCTCGTTCCCAGGGTTTATCGATCACACGGTATGCTGCCCATGGTAGTGAGGCTGATTTTTCCCCAAATGGTTGAACCATCATGTTGACATGAGGTCACTGTAGAGGTCACTCTAATAATTACTTTGTATGGTTTTTCTCTTTTCCTTTTTTAATCAAACATTTGCATTTATTTGTTACTTTTGTTCATACTTTCCCCCCCTTTTGTTTGCTTGTTTCTCCCATCTCATTTTGGGTAAGAGCTTCCCATCTCAAGCTTTTCCTCTGTTTTATATTTGTACTATTTTCAAATTAGTCTTTATTATCAACATGCCTTTCTTCATTTATCCTTTAAAATGTATAACTTCATTTCATTAAATGGTTTATTTTTACTGAAGAAAAGTACTTTCTAGCATGCAGCATTGGGCCCAATTTCTTGGCACATCTTACCAAAACATTTTGCAGTTGCAGGATCAGTTATCCCCTAAAAATTTGTTTAGTGCGAGATTTCTTTTCTAGTTGTGTAAGTGAAGAACGCTTTTGACCGGTTCCAAGATAGTTTAAGTTTGTGTGTTTACATGCACATGTACACTTAACTGTCTACTGAATTAATTGGACAACGAGGAGGAGTGAACTTCAACAATGTGGTTCAGTTTTACCAAGCCATGTGTGCTTATGCACCACATCTATTTGTACCTTGTAGTGTTCAGTGGTGTGTCGTGGCCGAATGGTAAACTGCACTGGACTGGAGCTCTGGTGTTTCTCGGAGCCTTGGAGTCCCATAGCACGATAATTAACCGTTATTGCTGATTGTTTTTATTGAATGTTTTAATAGATTTGAATGTAAATATGAAACATGTCATTTTAGCCTGCCTTTTTTTACATGTTCTGTATTTTATCCTTGCATCAATATAATTGCAATTTTTATTCCTCCCTAATTAATTTTTTCTTCGTTTTACTACTGGTTTAATTTAACTTTCTTATTTCCTAAATCAGTTATCTTAATTTATTCTAATTTTTCCATACATTTATACCTGTTTAGCTTTTAAAAATGTCCATTTCTTTGTATATTTATGTTCAGCACCGTAGAGCATGATCTGGGCACATTATAAATGTTGGTATTATTGTTATTGTTATTTTTATTATCACTGTTTTTATTTGTGAAACTAAGCTCATCGTTTTTGTAACACTTTTTCTCCATAGGCCATCCACACCCTGAAAACTCAGAATGGGCGCACCATGTCGCTAAAGTTCCTGAATTATGCGCAATCCAACCAGTGCAAGAGCATGAGAGAAAGCTCTGTAAGTTATGCTTCTGCATCCTTCATAATGAGCTGAGAGATGTTTCATACGGCCATGTCATTAACAGATTGGTAATCGACCCTTGAACCTCCTTATTCGACACAAAAGTATGTTGTACTTTGCCAGTTTTCATTACTGTTGTTTTTATACTGACATTGTCTTTAAAACAAACGAGCACACACAACTCTTAAAAGGTGTATGTGAACGTGCTGGTTTCACAAACCATTCTAGACTTTTAACAAGATCATTCCCCCCTCTAAATATTTTCCACAAATTGCGGGTGGAGGGGGATGGACAAAATTATTTGTATCTGCATTATTACCAAGAAAGTAATTAAAATGACTGGAAAAGTTTTCATCCCAAATTGATGTTCAAACCATCAGCTGGGCTTTTGGTTTTTGTTTGTTTTTGTTTTCTCAAAGAGACGATGACCTTTTTGTTTGATTGACATGGCCTGAGCCTTGGAAGACGATGTAGGCATCTCAGGATTATATTCAAAGTGTGTGCGGAGTAGGATTGTTGGATTGATTTCACAGCGTGTTTGCGTATGCTCTTTTTTTCTTGGAGCAAGAGGGTCGACTTCACTTAGGAAATAGTGTAGAGATGATAATCATAAGTTTAAATATAGGATTGGTATTCATCAACGAAACATTTCTTTGTGTTAGACTCAAAGCTCACTGGTGATGAAGTTCATGTCACTACCAGTCTCCCATAGAAATATTTCTGTCTGATATATATCGTCAAAGTGGAGAAAATATAATTTGAAGCATCAAATTTAAATTTTGGTTGTAACAACAACCAAAGTTAAAAATAATGTGTCGCATGCTAAACAAATTCTAATTTCTCCTGACTCAGTTGGCGGACTCAGATGGCGGATTGAGCCAAAATTGTCACAGGTTTGATATTTCATGTATATGTTTTGTCACACAAAGCAATAACACTGATCTATCAAGTTTACCAATCCTGTATTTCACCTTCAAATATTTTTTAACATTACAATAAATTTGTGGTCACATTATTTAGGCCGTTCAGGCACTAGAGCCCACAAGTTAATTGAAACCAAGCAAATAGGAGTAAAAATATGCTGCCGTGGTGGCGCGGGAACTAAAAGATGAAATCCCAGTCTGATCTTGTTTTTGCAGTCAACTCATACTTTTGTCTAAATGTCTGTATAAAACAAACCATGGCGTCAATGCAGAGATAACAGCCAAGCATTTTCAAAATATGTGCACAGTTCAACTGGAGCAAATCCTTTTGCAGTGAGTATGTGACTTCTCATTCTAATTTCTCCTCTCATCAAGTGAATTTGGCCTTCAGAATTGTATTTAAACATTTAGATTGCTGATCATTTGTTGTGCTATGTACAAAGTCCCAGTATAGGAGACCCATTGCAATTTTAATCACTGCTAAAATAGAATGAATGCAGTACAGTTGTTACCGTTCAATATGAACTATTAAAATATTAAAAGTTGTAACTTATCCATACACCGGTAAAAAAAACACAAGTATTTGTCTGTAAAACAAAACAACCATAGTAAAGCCCTGTTTAAGAATGAAAAAATAATCATAAAAGAAAAAGTATTTACTCAAGCCAATGCCAGATATAGTGTGGATTCAGTTATAATCTTGAAAAACAAGAATTGTTTTGTATTCTTAGACTTGAAATAATGAGTCTTTAAAGTTGTTGAAAATAATTTTAATTTTAGTGATAGAAAAAACCCAAACAACAACTTTGCTTTTTGTTAAGATGTTCTGATGTGTTCTGTGAATGAGCAGGGTATTATTGCTTGGTAATTAGTTTACTAATCTTGACTGGTTATGAGTGTCTTAGTGAAACTATCCTCCTGATGTGATCTGTGGAGCATTCCATTTTCCCAGAGGTGAGAGGTGAAGCCATGGGGAAATCGGATGCTCAAGGGATCACCGAGAGGGGATAGTTTGACTAAGCCACAAAGGAACCAGGCACTATATGTTTTATAACACCCGGTACAAGGTCCTTGCTCTATGGTACAATACAGACTTCTAGGTACCATGCAGCTGACAGTTGCTAGCTTTAACCTAGTTTTTCAGTTGCTAACGGAGTAGTCTTTTCGCATTGGCACGTCAAAACAGTTCAACTAATATGAATCATGTGACATACTCGCGACCAATAAAAAGACAGAGTCTATGTGTGGGGTGTTATGAACATTATTAGGATAGCATGACAAGAGGATCGCTCGTCAGTTTTTGAAGACAAATCTTTTTTACATCAAATGTGCTGGTAAAAAGTTGAATCATAGATTTCAGATTTTTCAAGGTTTTTTCATCATATTTGCTTACTAAGTAGTAATTAGTTGATGTCCTGTAGAAATAGAAGCGTATCTTGTGTACTTTATTTATGATAGAACTTCGACTGAAAAAGCCAAAGGAAAAAAAGTAGAACCGCCTATTGACAAGATTTCAAATCGACCAGGGCACCATTACATGAAAGATGCTAAGAAGGAAATTATGCAAAGCAGGGAACCAGTGAAAAGAAATGTACATTTTATGGCATTTTGGCTGGTAACTGATTTCTGCTAAGCAAATTGGACCAAGTGTAGCATCTTTAGAGACAGGAGCCCAATTTAAAATAAATAGTTCAATTGGAATAGACCAAGAATATAAAATAAGTGGGTATTCTGGGGTAAAAAACATAAACCACGTATTACATCTTATTATAATATGCTCATTAAAGCTAATGTCTTGCCTGTGGATATTCAGATAGTTTCCGACTGATAACATTGATTCCATTGATCTCATGTGGCATAAACATTGGCGGGAATGCAACAGTAATAAATCATGTCAATTAATTACTGTAACAAACATACTTTAGTCAAATTAATTTTAAACAAATTCTCCACGATAAATTCATTTCCGTGATGATAGTGATGATGTCATATGTTATGCCAATCTCTTAATAAAGTCTGTAAGCCAGTTGACAGCCAGGTCCTCAGCCTGATGAAGGACTGCGATTTCGGTGACAAAACTTGATGTATCTAATGATTACAATAGTTTCCCTTGAGAAATCTTGTCAAGCAATCAAAGGGTTGTGTAACCATCATCAATAAGAATGGCATTACTTTGACCGTTACCAGTTTCATTTGAATTATGTAAGTTTCCAAGTTTGCTTTGAGGAATGCTTGAAGGAATGTATAGTCTGTTGAACTGCTTGGAAGAATGCTATGGCCTTTATAAGAATTGAAGATTGTTATTTCAAACAATTCAACTAGAAAATCTTATTGTAGAGGCTTTATGGACTGGAGAAATGGTTATGTCACTAATGCTCTTTTAATTTTGTACAAAACTCTTTAATATTTATATAGGAACAGAGGTTCCAGCGGGTTTCTGTTCTTGGGTATTGTAAAAAGTCTTGAGTAAATAAAACAAGGGTATTGAACAGTTGCTGCTGCATTCATTTAAGTACATGGTGGTCCAGTGGTTAGACTGCAGGACTTACAATCACAAGGTTGTGGGTTCGAATCCTACCATGCTAACTGCTTTCACAATGACTAAGTATTGTCGTCTAGTTACTGAATCACAACGCAAGTACCATAAAAATAAAACTCTAGGTGCATCAATTTTGAGTCTGTGTTTGCCATTTTAGCTGTATGGTAAATTTCAGCATTCACATTGTTTGATCTGGTTAATTTTGCCATACTCGAATCTCACATGGGTCAATACTCCAGGACAAAAGTTGATGTAGAGGATGTGCACAGCAGACGCCACTCAGCAATTTTGCTCAAAATACCCGGCTGTCAGACAAACATGATCACCGCATCTTGCAGGGCATGCAAAACAGTACTAGCAGTACAGTCACTACACGCGGGTAAACATAAAGCTTAGTCATGTCAAATTTGATTGTCTGAGATTATATATTCAGCATTAGAGCAGAGTGCTATTGATCTCAACATTAATTCTCCAAGTTCTACTTAAATGACTGGTACTAAATTATCATTGGACTGTTGGGTACAATTGGTGGCAGCAGACATACTGGATGAATGTCTTGTTCTTGAAAATGTCTGCCATCATCTAGTGCTCTTCCATTGTATGGATAGCATCACATACAGGGCTCACATTTGGCGGGAAAACCCACAAGACCGCAGGGCTTGTAGCTCAAAACTTTTACTGGACCAGAACTTTGTTTACAGGAACAGAATCATAATGAGAACAAACTGTTCACACGATTTAATACTTAAAGTGTTTTTATTTGAACAAGCACAAAAGAGAAGATTTAAATTTCATTTGTCTTTAGAGTAAGTGTACTTTGATACTCAAAGTCAACATCTGGACATTATTTAAAAAAAAAGTATTTAAGATATTATACAGAGTGAGGTATTCTTATTAAACTTAGAAAACAAGACTGCTGGACTTTTCCAGTCCAGAATTTATTGGCCAGATGCTAAAATCACTGGGACCAGGGCCTGTATAAGCCTTGGCTTTTTCCTGGTGCCCTTCATTGTCACCACTTGTATCAAATTCTTGTATTGACAGATTGTCTAGTAGTGATATATGGAAATAAACAAACAAGCAGTCCAGCATAAAGTTTGAGCCCTTGTGTGTGAAAGTGCATAACCAAGGGTTGTTTATTCAAGGCCTTAACTTGGCCAGCAGAATGTGAAGTTGAGTTTGTAGTGCACAGTCCAAAAGAAGTAGATTGAAAATGTAATTCTTGACATGTCAATTATGAGGACAATTCTTGTAGCAACCATGTAAATGCAATGCAAAGGCCATTCAATTTGCCCTTGTTTTATTTCCTCCTCTCACACTTTCTCTTCTGAATACCTTCAAACTATGAAGTTCATCTCTTGTAATTTAAAACTTGGATTTATGCAAAATAGCAATTATATCAGAGTAATTATAGTTATACAGATGTAGTAATGTGAAATGATTCTATTTCACCATTTAATAAACTCTTTCACTAATAACTACCATAATGCAGGAATTGCAAAGTGAGTTTCTTTCATGTTGTTCAGCTTGAAAATTCAAAGCATGATGTGTGGGTTCCAGACCTTTTGTCGGTGTTGGCTTTGTAGACAACACATTGAAAACTGACCAAGCAAATGTTATTTTGAATCAATTGTATCTAGAGCCCAATTTCATGGTGCTGCTTGCACACGGAACACTGCGCTTAGAACTCTGCATGCACAATTACGCGGTTAGCACGAAAATTGGGCCCCAAGCTAGTGAAACGCAAGATCCACTTGGGCTGTGTCCGAATTGATAACTTTGGCAGTGGCTATGGCTGAACTGCTGAAAAGTCCTTTCCTTCAACATTGTTGCTGGAGGCCATAGTCGCTTGATTCAGATATGGCTTCCTTCTTGTTCCTCTACAATTCAGAAAGGAGTGTTTCTAAAAGAACACATGAACCCAAAAGTGGAGCTGTGCACACATGGACAAATTATTGTTGATTGTAGAGGTCAATCAGGTCATATGACACAGTAACAGAGGTGAGAGTCATTGCTGACAACAAGCTTGAAAGTAGGATCCAAATTTTTTGACGTAAGTTGAAACGATGGCATTTCCACCTTTTTGGTAATCCCTGAAATTATTGATTTCACAGAGCTTTTAGGAACAGTGTCCTCAGCTAAAAGTAGATCAAAGACCAGGATTTCTTTATATGTGAGGAAAACAACAGCTGTTTTTCCTCATTAGGAAGTCATAAAATGTCTGAATTCAGTCTATAATGTCCCATCCCTGCAGTAACCACTAATGATTGGTGACTGCCTCTCCTCTCTCCAAGGTCCTGTCTATTCCTTTCTTTGTTGAATCAGCTCAACCACATTTTGAAGTTCAATATCTGCTAAAGCCAATAGGTTGGAGAGCTCAGCTTGGGTTGATGATCCCTCCGAATGTTCTTGCTGCAAAAATAAGAGCAACCTTTTTCTGATCAAGGAAAGTAATGTTACAAGCAAATAGATTGGTTTTATGGATTTTGAAAAAAAATCACGAATTGAGGTTAAATTTTGAAAAAAGGAACCAAATGAGAAGAAACTTTTGATCAGTGAGATTTAAAACAAAACAAACTATAGGTTCTTTTAATAGATGTTAAATTTGCATCGGGATAAAGAATATTATTTTTGTTTTACTCATACACTGATGTCTGTTGAGCACTTTCTACTAAGTACTTTCGCTGAGTCCTGTGAAAAAATCCACAATTACTCGGGTGGTATTCAAACCCACTACCTTTGCCATTCTACAGCAGATATCTCACCACTCGATCACCAAGCTTGCCCGTTAGCTAGAGGCAGTTTGAATCATATATAAGTAAAACAAACAAAATCTTCTCTGTTTATTTGTTGGTGCAGTGGACATGTGTCGGTTCAAATCGTTCATGAGGATGTCTCTGAAACGATGATTGTGCAAACCTACCTTAGCTTTACTGATGATCGACTTCAGCATAAGTTTGGCTGATGAGAGTAGCTGGGTTGCTTCTCCATTATTGACTTCACTTTTGCTGCACTTCCGATAAGCTACAAAGATAGTTAACATCAAATAACTTTTTTATTTAATTCAATTTTTATACAGTGAAATGAATTTACTGACTGAAAGATTTGAGGGTATTTGCATGGCGGTGGATCGATATGGGTTTCAGCTTGTGGTACACTATGTATGGATTGATATGGGTTTCAGCTTGTGGTACACTATGTATGGATTGATATGGGTTCCATCTTGTGGCTCACTATGCATGGCGTGTCGTGGCCGATCGGTCAAGCGCACTAGACTCAAGCTCTGGTGTTTCTGACCAGCAGAGTGTGGGTTCGAGTCCCGGTCTTGACACTTGTGTCCTTTAGCAAGACACTTCACCATTATTACTTTGTCCTTCAGATAGAATGTATAGCCGCAGGTCCTGTGTGTTGTGAAATGCACGTAAAAGAACCAAAAGTACACTTATTGTTCAGGGGTTCACCTTGGTGTCTTCAAGTAAGGTTGGCTGTAGATTGTGCCACAGCACCTGGTAAATTGTTACATGATGCTATGTACATAAATGTGTCTTATATTTCAAACATAGCTTGTAGAAAAAAAATAAAGAGCGCTTTGAATCACCCTCAGCGATGATACAGCGCTGTATAAGAACTGCATATTGTGTAACAACCATGCATGCACTCTCAACTATATCTAGATGTGATTTATCACAACGGTTCTTTATAAAGCCAGTTGTTAGATGTGCTTTTTGAAATAACCAGATAAAGAAGACCAAACCCATACACCATAGAACACCACACACAGTGCTCGGTAAACATTGGACCCCTTTTTTGCAAATTGATCATGTGTCCGTGTTACAACACTGGACGAACAATGGTGTAGCAATCTTCAACATTTTGTAAAACCAGTAGATGCCAGATTCCATGCTTGTACAGACCCCTTGCATATGACGCCACCAGGTCAAGCAGCACCCTCACTAAAGAGGTCAAAGGAAGACTTTGGCTGAGAGTTGTGCATGCTGCGTACACACTTTCTATTATCAGGTAGGATGGCCTATGCAATGGTGTCTGTGTAATGTAACTAAACTCAAACTGTATGAGTAACTTCAGGGGCTCCTCTCTGTAATCAATATTATGTGGAACTATTACTTTCAAGCTTTTTGGTCCTAATAATACCAAAATTATGCACACATTTTTGTGTGTACACTAGACTGGTTTATGTAGTTTAAATAATAAATGTGTAGTTCGTGATTAATTGCATAGTGCTTTACAGTCAGTGAATTCAACTATCAGCTGCATACTGCTTTGAAGTCAATTGGTTAACAAGCTCTGTCGATTGCCATTTGATAATCTTTACCTTGGGCCAATTGCACCGAATCTTCCACGGTGTCCTTACAAGATTTCACATCTTTACTCCAATCTTGGCTCTGTGTATTAAGACGATGGGCCTTCTGAAGACACTGTAATGCCTGTACACATAACAATTGGGATGACAAGTAAGAAACAAACCCTGGATGGTTAGAGCCAGAGAAAACCATCAGTAAAAAGTCTACAAATGCATCAATTTCTTTTTCATGAATACAAAACAAACTGTGAACCTTCCTTCGCAAGAGTCATGTTTAAGAAACCAGGAAACTTTACAAGATGGCTCTCTCATACATTGTAGTGTCGAGCGGTTAAGAGCAACAGACCCAAGCTCTGGTGTTTCTGATCAGCAGAGTGTGGGTTCGAGTCCCGGTCGTGGCACTTGTTTCCTTGAGCAAGATACTTTACCCTAATTGCTTTGTGCTTCGAATGGGACGTTAAGCCTAGGATTGGTAGTGCATGTAAAAGAACCCTGTACACTTATCATGGAGGAGTAGGGGTTAACCCCCGGTGTTTCTGGTTCACATAGCAAGCACCCTTATGTACAGGTTTCCTCAGGCTTGCAAGCTACAGTGCTTATGTTTACTTACGAGGCATCCTTTAAAAAAAAAAAAAATTTTATGAGATATCGCCCAACTCACAAGGCCACGGACGGCCACTCAAGGTGAGGGCTACACATAACTGATTTGGGCTATCGACCCAAATCAATTGACACCAGAGGCACGTTGCCTCCTACTCCTGGGGCTGAAACAGGGTTACCCCCTTCACAGTCCTTAAGGATGTAGGCATGGGTATCATCCACTAGGAGCCTGTCTGGTAGAGCAGAATGCACTACCTTCCCAACTTTTTCGAAGCAGTTATGGTTAAGTGCCTTGCTCAGGGGCACAAGTGTCATGACCAGGTATCGAACCCACACTCTGCTGCTGAAAACACCAGAGCTTAGGTCCGGTGACCTAGACCGCTCGGCCACGACATTGGTTTCATTGCTAGAAATATACAATAAGAATAATAATTTCAAAATAGAACACTCTAATAGTTTTCCTTAAAACTGACAGCATATCAGACAGTGTGAATTCTGAAAAGCATCTGGGTTTCCAATTGAACCTTTCACCAATGAGTACTTTGAGTCCTGCTCCCTCAAAAATACCCACAGACTACTCCGGCAGGATTTAAAGTTCATATGCAACAAGAACAAGTGAAGGTACTGACCTTGTCATTACTGTCTGGGAGGTCAGTCAAGGTGTTGCCATGAAGTAGAGCATATAGCTGCCATACTGTGGCGTTGGTTGTAATAGTGGAAGTCACCCTGCCAAATAATTCCACCAGTTTCCCTTTGATATCACTAGCTGCAAGAGCAAGTATCACATGTTGATCAATTTTTCAGAAGGAAAACAAAACAGAGTATATCCTCATGTCAGTGCAAAAACATTGTATCTCCTAAAAAAAGCACTTATGTCACATGCGAGTTTGGAATTGTCAAAACGTTGTATCTTCCTCAAAATAGGGAGGTTTCGCATAAGAACGGATACGGTTAATGCGACGGATACGTCATCATTATGACGTCATACGCTACTCGCTATCCGCTATACGTGCAGACGACACTGATATCCCGCTTGCTACACGTAAGTAAAAAACACGTAGGAAAACTCGAACTTCTAGTAATTCTCCTGTATTTGTTTCCAAATATGTATGAATAGTATCAAAATAAATGAATCACTGAACATGTACGTGTCATTTTGTTGATTTCTAAAGACTTTGAAATACGAAAAAATGCACTGTTTCTTCGTCATTTTCCTCTAAAGCTATGATTATGAACATAAGCTCGTCTATGGAGGATGCCATGTTGAACAGCGCCACCAAGTGCTGTGCTGGAACAGCGAACAGTGCCACCAAAACGCTGGGATTGCAAAACAACAGAAAGGCTGCTAACGGTTACGGATAGCTAAACGTATGCGTATGCTTATTCGTTCGCGTGCGAAACCTCCTAATAGCCAGGATGTACACACAAAATAAGTACGCAACGAGATACAACATTTTAGCATGGAGCATATTCATGTGAGATACGATTTTGTGAAACCAAAATACAATATTTTTACACTGACACAACGATATTTTCAAAAGTAGCTGGGCTTGAAACTTAATAAAAAATTGTATTTTAATCATAATTTTCACTATAATTACGCAGAAAGAATCAGATAATTGAAAAATGTGCTGCATTGGTTTATGAAAGTTTTGTTTACAGTTTTTAAATAAAAAACCACAAGAGAAACTGACTGAGTAAATAACTTGAGGTTGAACCAAGACAATTTTATTAGAGCAGGTCTTGAAATTGCAACCTCCAGATTAATGTGCCGGTGCTCTACCAACTGAGCTACCTAGCTCTAATGTTGGCGGTCTCCCTATTTTGTCAATATCTTTGTTTGGGGGTGCCAGTCAGAAGCCATACAACCAGGTTCACGTTCCGCTCTAGTAAATTTTTCTTTGTTCAACCCAACATTATTTAAAATTGACCCCGTCACTTTCCCTGATGGTTTATTACATGATAACTGCTTCGTTCTTTCTGTTGTGTGATGCCTTTAAAAGAACCCAGTGTGCTTATCTTGGGTTCACCCTTGTGTTTTCTGGTATGGTTGGCTGCAGATTGCACTGCATCACTTTATGGGTCTCATAATTCAAACACAGCTCTGCATCCCCGCTGCAAAAATACTGATTGATCTGAGATGCCGGTTGGGTGTGATAAAGCACTATATCAGGTTGGCTCAGTGGTTTCTCTGCCTAGCTTTCACCTCTGTGGACCCCGGTTCGAATCCCACCTCAGACCAGAGCCTTGCTTGTGGATTGGGTTTTCAGTCCCTACCTGATTGAATGGGTTTTTCCCTATTGGGGTTTTCCTCCCACATCTAAAACTAAACACTTTGTCTCGATTCCTATTCATCCTGTTATTGGCCCTAATTGTGCTGCTGGTTGTGTAATAAAATAAATAAATAAAACAAATAAATAAGAACTGGATATTACTACGACTATAAGTTGACATACCAGGATTGCCATCTGCATCTGGTAAATCCTCAGTGACTGCTTTGACTAAGATTCCCAACACCTCTTCGTCTACATACTTCTCCTTGATTTCTAGCAGTCGGTGGAATGCTCTGATTGATTCCTTGAACTCTCCTATATCCACACTCACCTGGATTGGAGGAAAGGGTTGATCTGGATTAAGTTGGAGATTATCGAGGGATTATCAGGGGGGGGGGGGGAAACGCAGAGAATGATTTGGTGGCCCCAACAAAATTACATAAATACTTTCACGGTAATATGGGCCATCTTGTTCAAGTGGCAGGTTTGTTTGTTATGAACACTTATTGCACTCTGCGACCCGGTGCTCAAACTTCCATACCTTCCAGATGTACTTGAAAAAAAAAATGCCCTCGAACATATTTAGGGGTAAATGGGTACCTGCCAGGACAGAGATGGTTCTTGTCATTGATTTAGCTTAGTTTGATACATACTTGGCGGCACAGGCTGTATACTCCCCAAGGGAGCTGAGATGGTTTAAGGAATGAAATAAATGGTCTGGTGACTTGGGGTAATAATGTTGGAGTGCCATGAACGTCACTGAGTGAGGAATTTGAGCGCTATATAAGAAGCCTCAATTATTATTATTATTATTATTACCATGAAAGTGCTTATTGTGTCTTTATATATCTATTCATTTGTTAATTCAGGATTTAACTTAGGGCGAAGACAAATACAAAAAAGGAAGACAGTCAAACCTGGAGCTGGGGATTACCCCTGACTAAAAATAATGACAATTTAAACATGACAACATTGAGCATCTTGATGAGTTAGTCCTCTTACCAGCATGTAATTTTCCCATATCTGCCAGGAATCATATAGACACTTGATGGCTTCTTGTAGAGTCTTGAATGCTTTGGGCCTGACAAGTAAGACATAAAAAACATGACATGATTTGAAACTCTCGAGTAATGAAATCTGACAAGTTAAAACCCGGGTAATATCACAACAACGCTCTTACATATTAGTTGTGTTTTACCCTACACCAAAGTGTGTTAAGCACTGTATACTCAGTACTTTCCAAAGTGAAAAAAGAAAAATCCACAGGCATATTACTTGAGTGGGAATCGAACCTACAACCTTTGTCATTCCAGAGCAGATGTCATACCACTAGACCAAACAGCTCTGTGTTGCCTACACTCTGTAGACATTCCTTTGTTCTGTGCACTTAAGAAAAAACATATTCTTCAACACTAAGTGGTCATGTGTAAGTCCACATAGTGTTTCAAGTCTCTAAATTGTGTGGACCTCTTTTGTTCTCAGGTCCACACTTCGTATGTAAAGCTTAAACAATGAGCTAAAGAACATCTTCCGCCCAGGCAGTAGTTAAAAAAGCAGGGCAGTTCTTTTCAGAACTGAGAAGTCTCCCAAGTCCGAAAGATTCTACTCCGCGGCAGTAGAATAAATAGCAAGACAAGTTTTCAAAGAACATAATCTACCCAGCAAGTAGATATACACATGGTGTTATTGCAAACCAAATATGCATTGATTCCTCACCATGCAATGCCTCAAATCCCATATACTAAAATGTTCTTTCTTATTTTTTATGAAGACTCTTATTATTGATCAAGCTTTCAATCTTGTTGAATGTGAACAAAACTTACTTTTGTTTGAGATTGAGGAGAGCTGATGACAAGTTATTCCATGCTTTCCCATTCTGAATGAAAAGATACAATAAAACAATCTCACCACTGAGTATTCGTTATCAATGATTTGCACATAACACGAAACACAATAAAGGGGACCACGTTAGAAGTTTTTGCATTGATTGTAATTTTTGAAAGTACCTGAAACCACCTAAAAGTGTTTGGTACTGTTTGGCTAAGGAAAACATTAGTAGTAGTAGTAGTTGGCAGACGTCTGTCGCGGACGACAATGTCAAGTTTAGATGTATCCATCAAGGACAACTTTCTCTCCTCATCTTGTTGTCTGTTTGTTTGTGATCGTGTCTCATCCCATCATACAGCGTAGACCTCCAGCTGGAACGGTTGCTGGCCAACTGAGGCCATGACCAGGTGGGGATTTCAAAGTCTACCAAATCCCTCTTCAAGACATCTTTGAAACGTAGTTTGGGACGTCCAACTGGTCGGCCTCCATTTTCGAGGACTCCATAGAGTATGGAGCGGGGGATTCGGTGTGATTCCATACGGGTCACATGACCTGCCCAGCGGAAACGGATGAACTTGAGCCTTGATGACAATGGCTGAGATTTGGTTATCTTGAACAGTTCCTCATTGGGTAGTTTGTCCTTCCAGGTGACTCCCAGAATGGAACGGAGACATCTTGTGTGGAACGCACTCAGTCTGCTTTCTTGACTTCTGTATGTCGGCCAGGTTTCAGCACCGTAAAGCAGTACACTAAGCACACAGGCATCATAGATGCGGACTTTGGTGCAGATGGAAAGTTGTTTGTTATTCCATACACGCTTAGAAAGGCGCCCAAATGTAGAAGCAGCCCTTCCAAGCCGAACAGAGATTTCCGGGTCAAGAGTAGCGTTGGAGGTAATTGCAGAGCCGAGGTATGTGAACTTGTTTACTCGGTCCAGTGTAGTGTCATTGACGGTGAACTGGTGGTTGTCAAATAGCTCAGAGGACAGGGTCACAGTCTTCTTCAGGCTGATAGTTAACCCAAAGTCGGCACAGGACCGTGAGAACCCATCAAGCAGCTCCTGAAGTTGACTGGGACTGTTTGCACATAGTGCTGCATCATCAGCATAAAGTAGTTCTCTAGTGACGAAATGTTGCACTCTGGTTTTTGCTTTGAAGCGAGATACATTGAAGAAATTACCGTCATCCCTTGTAAGAAGTGATACTCCAGTAGAGGCAGGTAGATTGATGAAGGCCCTCCGAAACATGAAGGAGAAGTATACACCAAACAGCGTCGGAGCCAATACGCACCCCTGCTTGACTCCTCTATTGATCGGAAATGTGTCAGATAGGTCGCCATCATACTGGACACAACCCTGCATCCCCTCATGAAAGGATCTTATCAGAGATAGTAGAGTTGGTGGGCAACCTGCCTTCTGAAGGACAACAAATAGAGATTGGCGATCGACAAGATCAAATGCCTTTGTTAGATCCACAAAAGCTAAGTGCAGTGGCTGTTGCTGTTCACGAGCTTTTTCCTGCAGTTGCCTCACAGAGAATATCATGTCTGTTGTTGATCGACCTGCTCTGAAGCCGCATTGAGCTTCTGGGTAGATCTCCTCCGCAAGAACTTGTAAGCGGGCAAGAATCAGCCGAGCTAGCAGTTTCCCAGTGACATTCAGGAGAGAGATACCTCTGTAATTATCACAGTCTCCTCGATCTCCTTTTCGTTTGTACAACGTTGTTATTTTTGCATTCTTGAACTCCTGAGGTACACTTTTGGCAGACCAACAAAGGGAAACAAGGTGGTGTAGTTTCTCAGCTAAGGGTTCAATGCCAGCTTTCAGAAGTTCCGCAGAAATGGCATCTGTACCAGCAGCCTTACCAAGTGGCATTCGTTTGATGGCAGCCGTCACCTCTTCTAGATCAGGTTCTAAATCTAATTCAATCTTTGGTGGTGCATTAGGGAGAGAGGCGATTGTATCGGATTTGACCCGACTCTGACCTGAGTAGAGTTCACTGTAGTGCTCAATCCAGCGATTCAATTTGTTGGATTTGTCTTTGATTACGGTACCATCCTTCTGTTTGAGTACTCCACTGGACTGAGTAGTTGGTCCTGTGGCCCTCTTAATTCCTGCGTACATCCCTCTGGTGTCACCGCGGTCCCTTGCAGTTTGAATATCCAGGCAGATGGAATCCCAGTACTCACGAGCACAGGCGCGAACGGCTCTCTGGGCATCGGCTCTTGCAATACGATGGGCAGTGCGAGCCTGTCTGGTTGGTCGAGCTTTCAATCGTAGTAGAGCTTTCCTCTTTTCCTCCAGTACAGGTTGGATGATAGGGAGTGAGGCATTGTACCAGTCAGGATTTTGTTTAACTTTTTTGCCATATGTTGCGAGTGCCGATTCATGAATGGTCTTCCTGAGGGAGCCCCAGTATACATCAGGGTCAGTTGCAGTGGGTAGGCTATCCACAGCAGAGAACAGCGAAACACAGAAGGTCGCATTGAGATGGGGCAGTGTGGTTTTGTGTATGTTGATTTTGGCTGATTGTTTCTTTTGACGATGGAAAGGCTTAGGCTGCAGTGACATTTTAGAGCAGACAAGGCTATGATCCGTGTCACAGTCTGCGCTGTGATAAGTGCGGGTGTTTTGAACTTCCTGTTTGTGACTCTGTTTCACTAAGACGAAATCAAGCTGATGCCATGATTTAGATCGTGGGTGACACCAGGTCTGTTTTCGGTGGGGTTTTCCAGGAAACATTGTGTTAGTAATACACAAGTTTTGCCGACAGCAGAGCTCGAGCAGTCGTTGACCATTTTCATTCATATTACCAACTCCAAACTTGCCTATGCAGTTGGGCCAGCTATTATAGTCGGAGCCCACTCGTGCATTCATGTCACCGAGTAAAACAGTTCGGGTGGTCTCAGCTGAGGTTCGGAGTAGATCTTCAAGTTGATTGTAGAAAATGTCCTTGTCAGACGCGTCATAGTTCAAAGTCGGAGCGTAAGCAGAGATAACAAGGAACTCGCCCAGTCTGGAGTTTAGTCTGAGTGAAGATAGTCTCTCATTGGCAGCCGTTGGGGTCTGGATGCTGCCGATGTGACAGTTTCTGACAGCAAAACCAGTACCACGGGTCCGTGGCTCTCCAGCTGGTTTCCCAAACCAGAAAAAGGTGTAATTCTCTTCCTTGATGGTTCCAGTGTCTGAGAGCCTTGTCTCTTGTAGGGCAGCGATGTCAACATTACGCTTTAGAAGTTCCATGTCGATGGTAGCAGTTTTTCTTGGTTCAAAATTAACATTATCTAAATCAAGGTCGGGGGACATTCCTGTGGTCATAGTCCGTACATTCCAAGTCGCGAAGATAAACTTTGTAGTTGCAGGTTGTTGAGGCACACTTGATTCCCAGGTACACCTATACTGGGAGTGTGTTGGTGTGAGTAGCACCTTATTGACCAGGGGCTGCCTGGCTTAAAGCGGGCGGTAGCTTACTATGACGTTAAATAACATCTCCCACTGTCGACTACAATCCCTGGCGCTGAGCCCCGTAAACACCATGGGCCTATGCTTATAACCGGTAACTATCATAGTCCGGTTTGGTTCGCAGGTTAGACCTGCCCGCAGTGCACCTCTGCGGTTGATGGGTTTAGACTGTCTGGTGGTCTGATGGATGGTCTAAGCCAGGACTGTTAAATCACCTTGGATGGTCCTATCATTGATCAAGGGCTTCTCTCGTCCAGAAACTGCCTGAGTCAGAGGAAGGGCGATGCCAATACGTCTGAGGTAGATCCTGGATGCAGGGGCTGCCATAGGAGTCAGCAGTGCTGGGCTCAGATGCCTAGTGGGACCCCAGCTCCATTTGACCCAGTAGGGGGTTTGAAATCAGAGTTTTCCTTCTCCTAGGTAGGCTGCCAACCAAGGCTGCGAGCCCCACTAACCCGAGTTTGAAATCAGAGTTTCTGTCTCCTAGGTGAACTACCTTCCATGGTTAACGAGCTCCACCTGCCCGGACATGAAGGGTATTTGTACACTTATCCAATCTTTACCATCCACTCTTTCATGACTCTAGAGCAAAAACCTTTAATCAAATTTTATCATGTATCTATTTTTTTATATCTTGTACGTATTTTTATCCTGTGTAAGTAAAGGGGCTGTGTTGTCATGATCAAAGCAGGCCTGTGACTATACATGGATTTATGAACTATCACCCAGTTACTGCACACACGCGCGAGCTCTCAATATATATGTTGCGGAAAGAGGGCGTGCGCAAGCGAGAGTTCATGTACAGCCACAGGTTTACTTTGATCAGGACAACACAGCCCTTTTAATAAACAGTAACAATAGTTGTGTACATTCATAAAGCGCCATGTCTGCCATAAAGGACACTCCTGCCACCGAATTATCGAATCAAGTGAAATAAAAATGAAACTTAAGCTGAACACACAATCCTTTGGAAGAGATAGAGGTAATAGTGAGAAAATTATCCCCCCAAAATATTACAGAGTGACAAAAAAATGGAGAAAACCCACGCAATCAGTTAGGGACTGAAAACTCCAAACCACATGCAAGGCTCCAGTCTGAGGTGGGATTCAAACCAGGGTCCACAGAGGTGAAAGGCAGGGGAAGAAACCACTGAGCATATCTGATTCAAAGCTGATGTGAAAATGTACTTGATGAGACTACTTACATCATTCTCTAAGGTGACACATCTCCGGAAAGCCCTCATCGCGATCTCATATTTCTCAGCCTTATTAGCCGAGTAGCCAAGCCAGAACCAAGCATCGTACTAAATAATCAAAAATGTACACACAATGAAGTTATCAAACTGGTGGGACCAAATATTTTTAATTGCCTTAAAGAAAAAAAATTCTGTCAAGGAGACTCTCCTCTCTAGGACACAAAAATCTCCCATACAAAAATATTCAGATAAATAATAACTTTAACCATTCATAACAAAAAAAACATTAAAAAGTGGGATTTTTTAAAACACACACATGGTAAAAAATGTAAAAGATTGGCAACAGAAAAGTTATTGGGCTGTTACATAGGACTGATGACATAAACTTTAAACATTTAAACGAGTGCATAATGTCATAATTCTGGTTGTAAAGTGCCTTTATCTTACAAAATTGGAATGATATGAGTTTTGGGGGGTTACATTTTAAGTGTACATAGGGGTGAGATTGTTTGAAAAAGAAAAATTCTTAAAATTGGAAAACAGTCTCCTCATGGTCTGAAGACGAAACCCCTGACTTTACATGACATTACATTTTAAGAGGTTTACAGACCCTATAAGATGTATAAATTAAAACAGAAATCTGCAGGTTGTGCCACAACAAGGGCCGAGTCTTAACTGTGTGGATGAAGTTTTGCTTCTTTCAAGAAAATCAGAAGGTGAAGGGAGATCAACAAAAAAATCCTTAAATTATCAGGAAAAAAAATACATACAAATCTCATGCCTGTGTATATTGCCAAATAAATGATATTATAAATCTAAACTATCCGAGGCTATTGAGGCCCAAGAGAAAAGGTGGTTTTGCAAACCTGAATGGCGTTCTTCTGGAGTGACAACTCCAGGCACTCTATACTCTTCACCCAGTTCTCCTCTTCAAGGTAATACAGTCCCAGTGATCTCATGGCCCTAGCATTACGGTGTCCGGATAACTCCCACGCCTTCTCGTAGTACTTCTTCTCTTTCGTGAAGTCTCCCATCATACACCAGAGAGTGGGCGTTTCCTTGATGGCCAGCTGGTCACGAATTATCTTCATGCCCTTAGAAAATGGACAAATCTAACATATTTAATCATTTGCATCAGGGGTAATGAACAATATTTTGGTTTTACCAAGCACCGGTGTGTGAGAAGCACTGTATACTCGGTGTTTTCCCCAAGTACTGCGGGCAAAAAATCTACAGGCATACTACTCCGGTGGGATTCGAACTCAAGACCCCAGCTTTCTAGAGCAGACACCTAAACTACTAGACCACTGAGCATGCCCGGTGATGAGAGGCCAGTTCCAATCCTGTAATTAGCAGCGCCGGGGTATTGCAAACAATTTAACAGATGTAATAACTTGCATCGGGTATAAATAATAATATTCAGATTTTGCCTTACACCGATGTGTGATATGCACTGTGTACTCAGAAAGCACTGTTTTGAAAATGAGGAATTGATAAACAAGATTCCCCTGAATTTGTTTTGTTTCACCAATTTTGAATCCATCTCTTTGAATTGCCTGTTTAAGGGGTTAATAATGACACCATCAGACTAATTGTGCCTAGCATGGGTCAGCCAAACTAATCCACTATCAACCTCCAAAGCAAATACTCTTTGAAAATGGCATCAGATGGTACAAAGTGGGATGCTGACCAAAGCCCAAGTCAAAGGGTTGCAGCGGTATAGCATGCGGTCAAGCGTACTGGACTCAAGCTCTGGTGTTTCTGATCAGCAGAGTGTGGGTTCGAGTCCCGGCTGTGGCACTGAGCAAGATACTTTACCATAATTGCTTTGTCCTTTGGATGGGACATTAAGCTGTAGGTCCCTTGTACTAGGAGTGGTAGTGTACGTAAAAGAACACAGAACACTTCTCATGGAAGAGTAGGCGTTAACCCCAGTGTTTCTGGTTCACAGGTTTCCTCAATCTTGCAAGTTACAGTGATTAAGTTCACTTATGAGGCATCCTTGGTTTCATTACCTAAAATATATAATAGTAAGCAATGGATTCTTTGAAATAGGAGAAAAACCACCAATGAACACTAGACAAAAGTCACTCACCTTGTCGGGTTTCTCCAGTAACCTGTAGCATTTAATGACCTCTTCCCACAATTCTAGCCTGACATAGACCTCCAGGGCTGCTGTCACTACACCAAGACTCATTAACAGGCTAGCCAACTCACTCTGATGGTGAAATCATACATTACACAAAGGATACCAGGGATGAGATTTCATAAATGTGGAAATTCCTGAAAAATTGCTTTCCAGTCTGGGTTCCGCCTTATTCTAAACCCTGAATTTCCCAAATGTTACAATTCAAGAAGTTTACAAACTCTGCACATCAGCAGAAGTACAATACTGCAGGTTTGGACACAACGTCAACTATTTCTTTCTCCCTTTGGCGAGTGGTTTGCTTCTTTTAGGAAAGGGTTAGGCTTAAAGGCTTAAAGGCTTAAGGAGTTTATGAAAATATCCTGACATCAGGAAAAATCCTGAGAAACCCCATGCCTGGCTTACAGAGCTGAAACTGAGTCACTTAACAACAAAAACATGCAAAGGAATTTCCTAGCAACAGGGCATTTGTGTCCTTGAGCAAGACACTTCACCATAATTAATTTTGGATGGGATGTAAAGCCATAGGTCCCTTGTGTTGTGTATGAAGCACATAAAAGAACCCAGTACGCTTATCATTAAAATAATGTATTCTTTCCCAGCGTTTCATGAATGGTTGGCTGCAGATTGCACCGCATCACCTTGCTTATCCCTTATAAGATGCTGTATAAATGAGTCTCGTAATTCAAAATTAGCTCTCCCTACCTGTCGAAAAAATTATGAGTGCCTTGAGAAGTCAGGTGTGATAAAGAACTGCGTATTATTATAGAAGAAGAAAAACTACTCGCGGAGTCCCAAATGCAACGGTGATAGGACTTCCGACCTTTAAATCTTTTGAGGTGGACAGCGTCATTTCTTCTTCTGGGGACATGTGCTATTTTTAGACAACTGTCTTCCTGAGATTCCCCTCTGTCTGCGGCTGTTTGCTGCGTTTTAATCAAGGGCAGTAGACCTTTGGAGGTGGACAGCGTCATTTCTACTCTTGAGGCATGTGCTATGTTTTAGACAATTGTCATTTTGAGATTGCGCTGTATCTATGGCTGTTTGCTGTGTTTTAATCGAGGGGCGGTTGCGAGTGGTTGAGGGTTAAAGATATTCTTTTAACACTACTTTCATTTTGTCTACTTGCAGTTCTCCACGTTGTATGTATTTGGATCAATTTGCACGAAATGTATTTAGTGCTTTACAAAGGTGATTTTATCATAACTATGCACAAGCAATATGATGTACAAACCTCCATGGTCCACTTTGGTGGCAGACCTACTGCATGTAATAGCTCCATTCTGTCAGTCACAGGACATTCCAAGCCATTGAACTGATCTACAAGAGACTGAAACCAAAAACAAAATTGTTATCATATTATTTGACTGCCGCGATGGAACTTGATCTCAGAAAGCAAAACAAGTATTCAACAAAACGTACAGATCAACTTGAACGAAATTAACATGATTGTTATTTTGTTATGAAAGGTAAAGGAGTGTGCAATGATTACATGTAATTGAGTGAAACTCAATATAAAATTGTTTCATATTTAACAGCGCACAGGGAATTCATGGTGATATGCGCTATATAATAATGGTTTTATTATTATTATATTAATGTAAAAAATAACACATTTTGATCAGTGTCAAGCAGGGCAAAAATGCAGAGTTTCACAAAAAGCCCCTTGGTCCCTAGAAATCAAAACAGCACTGTGACATCACACTACGAACTTGATCTAAACAAAACAATGGGAAATGCATAGCAACAGAATTAACAACCTTCATTCAGTCCGTGTTGTGAAGTATTTTACATCACAACACAGACTGGTTTTACACCTTTTTTCCCCCGAGGCACTGGTACTCCAGCATTGATTTCACTTTTCATTTTTATGGGTCTTTGCTGGGAACCATGCAGGGCGGGAAAAAACACCAGTTCAAAAATAGAAGAGGGAAGGGGGGCTAGTCTTTAGCAAAATTAGGGGCGAAAAAACTTCATACTTATGACCAAATAATAACTTAACACAAAATAAACAAGAATAATTAGTCAAATTAGTTAGAGTGTTTTTGTTAAAGTTGATCTTTAACTATTTTTTTCAATGAGATGCAGGTTTGGAGTGACACCATGTACGGTATGTAATGTCATAGATGAGTAAGTGTGGTTCTGAGAAGAGCCGGAATTTTACTTGTAAACCTCCAGTTCTTTTCAGAACCACACTTCACTTAGAAAGATTATAACGCTGATAATAATAGTGGACATATATGTTATGTATGAATTCACTCTTCTGTTTACTACAATATAAGTTCAAAATGAAATTCACACAAGAAAGATTTAACCATCAATAGAGTTTTTAACATGGACTTAAAAATACATCAAGCAAAGGCAATTGTCTAATACAAGGAGGGAGATTATTCCATAGTTTAGGAGCAGCGTACACAAATGCACGATCACCTAGGGTAGCCTGTAATGTTCTTGAAGGGAAAGTCAACAAAGTGTTGTCTTGCGTAACTTCCTGAGACGGTTAGGTCTTATCATCATCATAAACCTACACCTCATTCTATCTACACAATGCAAACCTTCAAATCTTTTACTGTCTTTCGGCCTAGTCAGCAACCCTTGCTATTTCATGTTAAATGGGAGCAAATACGCCATGTGTCTCATGGTAGAGCATACCTGCATCTGCATCATTGCTCTCTCTACAGTCCTGCCGGCATCTTTCTCAAGTTGACATCTTGTCATCAAGGCTAAGGTGTGAATTCCCCATACCTGAGGTTGGTTCAATACTGCCTACATGTCAATTATGGGGAATAACAAGTTTTTGTCAGCCTACTGTAGTCATTTATTTGAACGCTAACTGGAAGGGTTAGTTTTATTGCAAACAGTTTTTTTAAAATCACATACTAAACTTAACAGAACCTTGAATAGGTACCAAGCAGCTTAACCTCTCTCTGTTTTAGTGTCAAACAATTCCTTTTATCAGCTTAGGGTAATTATTTCATACAAACATGGAGGTTAAGTTAACATGGTGTAGCCCTACACAATATCTTTGGTTTATTATAGCTGGCATACATCTAGCAATTTGGGGGTATGGTGTACCCGTTTTCAGGGTCTGGTGTACCCACTTTTGGGTTATGCTGTACCCCATTGTTAGGGTCTGGTAAACCCCCTTTTGGGTTCTGGTGTATCCAGCGTTTTGTGTTTAGTGTCTGGTTTGCCTAAATGTTCCATATCCGACACAAAATAAAAACAGTGTATTTGTTGATGTTATTTGAGTCAGAGTATAAAATGAAAAATTTATATTAATATTAATGCAGATATTTCTTACTAGTTCGTCATTAAAGTGCCACAATTTCTTTTCCTTTCTGCATCTACCTGACTCACATGGCTACCCACCTATGGCTAATTGATGTAATTATTGCATAGGATAGAGAATATTGTTTTCAATTTATTTTACCCTGACATCAATGAGTGATAAACACTGTAAGGTAAGCTCTTTTCAGAGGCTTGCAGGAAAACAAATTCACAGGCTAATTAGGTGGGATTCAAACCCATGACCTCTGCATTCTAGAGCAGATGTCTTAACCTCTAGACCACCCAGCGTACCAATTGACGAGAGGGCAGTTTGAATCCTGTAAGATACAGCTGCAAATCTAGTGGTGCAAACAGTCAGACGATATTGGATTTGTACGTGAACTTTGATCCTCAGAATAGCACCGCAGTGTTAGAGGGGAAGCTCAACAGCAACAATGAGAGCAGCGAGTGTAGGCCAAAATTTGGAAAAGGGAATATAAATGGGTCCAGGCTTTGGGTGAGAAATAGAACAAAGTAGTAAAATAACTTACCACAATATATGCCTTTAGTTCCTCTAGCATCAGCACTTCCCTTGGCCTACTTCTTTTCTCTCGTATGCTGCCATGTGAGGTAAAAGTGTTACATTAGTTCAGTTTGTCTTTTCTTACCATTCCTCTATAAGGGATCAAACAGCATTGGTAATTACCACAAATGTTGTGGAGCCCCTTCAGCTACCAAAGTTCACTCAGCTAAAGTTCTATTGTTTGGGGCTTTAAAATTAACCGTAAGCAATTGAACCAGTGCAGTTGGCTCCAGAGCGTTGGCTTCAACACTTCTTAAGTAATGTTTGTATGATTTGTTAAGGTAATTAAATGTACGAGCCAGAATATTTACGGTTTCCAGAAGGAAGTTATTACTGGGTCAGTTTCGTCCCACGTTTATTTTATTCTAATGCTAAAAGCATAACACATATGAATTAGAAGTAAATTGCACGCATCAATCACATTGAGAAGTTTTATTTGGGTTTTGTCCACACACAGATGTGTATTAAGTACTACTCAGTACTTTCCTGAGTCCTGTGGGGGGGGGGAACAGGCAACACTTGGGTGGAATTCGAACCCACGACATTTGCCATGCTAGAACAGATGTTCTACCACTAGATCACCGAGCTAGCCCGGTGGCTTGAGGCAGTACAAATACTAATTTCAGCAGCGGGTACTGCAAAGATTTTTCATCCACAGTGGAACTTTACTATTGGAGCAAGCGCCATGAGCACTTTTGTGGATACCAGCGCTATAGAAGACTTTATTATTATTATTATTATTTTTATCAATAAGTTTGTTTTGCCCTTACACCGATGGGAACTTTTCCTGAGTGGTGTGCCTAATGTTTCACTGAAGAACCACTGAATTCTCCAAATTATAAAACCATATTGCATAAACACTTCAACAATAAACATAGAAAATTATTCTCTGGTTTCTCAGAGGAAAAAGAAGCTGCTGTGATGAAAATGTTCATGGTAGCTTTCATATTACAAAATTTGTGAATTGGAAACACCAATATTAACAAAGATTTTTAACTCTCTCTGTCATAAAAACAGTTGGTTTTCTATGATGTAACTTGTCCGAAATGAAAATTAAATGAACTCCAGAGATTTCCTACCAAAGAGACAAGACCAGCGCCTGTTCAGAGCTAGACAACTCGGGAAGTTGATTGACATCAGCATCTTTAAATTTGATGGACTCAAGAACTGTGTCATCGTTCAAGTTCAGATCCTGCAAAGAACACATTTATACTTCTTTTATCAACATAACAACTTCAACATCTTTTATCAACATAAAAACTTCAGAGGATTTAAACCTGAGACATTAAAAACGGCGACAAAAAATGAGACTAAAATATAATCTTGTTTTTATGAAACAATTGACAAAAATTGCCTTCGCACTTATACCAAACAAATAAAACTTAAAAGACTAATCACAGACAATTGTAAGTGTTTTCAGCAGCAGAGTGTGGGTTCGATACCCGGTCATGACACTTGTGCCCCTGAGCAATGCACTTAACCATAATTGCTTCGAAAAAGTTGGGACGGTAGTGCATTCTGCTCTACCAGCCAGGCTCCTAGTGGATAATACCCATCCCTACATCTTTAAGGACTGTGAAGGGGGACCCTGTTTCAGCCCCAGGAGTAGGAGGCAACGTGCCCCTGGTGTCAATTGATTTGGGTCGATAGCCCAAATCAGTTATGTGTAGCCCTCACTTTGAAGTGGCCGTCCGTGGCCTTGTGAGTTAGGCGATATCTCATTAAAAAAAAAAGTGTATAAATTGTATACGTTTTGTAATAATATCAAACTAAATACAGCCGCTCCCCCTCTAAATTAAATTTAAACCAACTTCAGCAAATGAGTGTTTTTTTTACAAATGTGCATTTCTTCTTACCTTTGGGAGACCATTCACATGCTGATGTTTTGCTTGGGCTGCTGGCAGCTCACCAGAATCCTGATGACGGATTCTCAGGAAGAGTTGGGCCTTGTCTGTCTCTTGGAACCTTGTCCTTTTGCCAAGTGCAGCTAGAAGAGTCAAGAATAATGTCATATTTTTTGTGTGTTAATTCTGTGTGCGATGTTGTTAAGCTTTTAAAGGTATTATACAGGATCGGTAGAGCTGACAAAATAATCACAGACAGTGTTCATGTTTTGTGTAATCAACCACATACATGAAATAACAAACCTGTGAAAATTTGAGCTCAATTGGTCATCGAGGTCACGAGAAAATAGTGAAAAGAGACCTTATGTGTTTTCTGTTTTTCAAACATTGAGTTTATTATCGCGCGTGATAAAAACTATTGTTTTACTCATTTCTCAGAAACGATAGCATTTTAGGCAGAAATATTTTAAGGAACCCTTTCTACCATTACTTACTTTAAATCATGTAAGTTATGTGTGAATCTGTGAACATTTGTGTTTTTTGATCTTACCAATAGTGTACAGGGCTTTTAAGCAGCTGAATTTAAGTATGTTTAATCTGGCATTTGGTGCTTAATATGTGGCATGGTGTACCCCCATCCCTACAATAGAGTAAGTCATTTAAGTAGTGCGACCTCGGCTAGAGGTCAAAAGAAGGTTGGTCATTGGCCCATCCTGTGCGCTACGCGTACAAAGATGTGCGTTTCTTTTGTTTCATCACCATTTTACTTCTAAGATGGCAGCTGGATGACATTAATGCATAATGTCCATTGTGTCTTCATTATGTTCTAGGAATTTCAGAAATTCTTTCAGGAGTTTTCCCAGGAGTTTTTTTTTGTACAAGAAGAAAAGAGTCTGTTAGAATATAGAAAAGAAATTGGGGCACTTCCTCTGCCACATATTGAGTATGGTATATTTTCTAGGACTACTGCAAGGATAAGTGGCCAATCTCAGGCAGTACTAATCTCAGGCAGAACCAGGGGGTGGATCATTCAGTGTGGTTAGGGGTGTCATGGCCAAGCGGTCAACCCCACTGGACTCAAGCTCTGGTGTTTCTGATCAGCAGAGTGTGGATTCAAGTCCCACCCTTGACACTTATGTTCTTAAGCAGGACACTTAACCATTATTGCTTCGTCCTTCTGATGGGACATAAAGATGCAGGTCCTGCGTGTTGTGTAATGCAATTAAAAAGAACCCAGTTACACTTATCGCTTAAAGAGAAGGGGTTTGCCTTGGTGTTTCTGGCAGTGGCTGCTGAATGCGCAGCAGCACCTTGTAATCCCTTACAAGGTGTTACTTAAATGGGTCTCATTATTCAAAAGCTTCAAAAATCTGTCTGGAAATAAATAGTGATAAGCGCTTTGAGACGACCATAGATAAAGTGCTATATAAAAACTAGTTATTATTATTATCATTATTATAAGTGGAAATATTGTCTGGAAAGCTTAATACTCATTCTATTACCTGTAAGATTGACCTCTACCCCAGCGATCTTCTTTGCTGTGTTGAGGTGCTCCTTTGCTCTTGTGTACTCATAATAGTATTGACATATATGGCTGCATTCCAAATGATGTATGATGCTTAGGTCAACACACTGTTTGCTGTTCATCAGTGCTTCGTTACTGCTAACTGTAAAATCAAGAAAAGAATGTTATGAGTAAATAGGATCTCATTAAACAACAAGAAATTATTCAGCAAAATGTATTGAAATCCACACCAAAAAGTGTTGGATTTGATTGGAAAGTTTTTGCCCTACTGGGCCCAATTTCATAAAGCCTGTAAGCACAAAAACTTGCTAAGTACAGACAAATCTGGCTTAGCAGAAACAAGTTACCAGCCAACATTCAATAATGTTAATATTGCTGTGACTGGTGCCCCACTCATTTGTTGCTCAGCAAAGAAATTTTAGAAACAAGATTTACTTTTGAAACATTGGTTATTCTGAATGGCCCCTAGTAATTATGTACTCACTTGAATCCATCAATGTATGTATTTCCTTATGAAGCATTGGTGACTTCTCATCTAGAACTTGCTGGTGCATCCATAAACATCTCAAATTCCACCAATCTGAAGTCTGTCATTAAACAAACGGGAAAGAGTTATTTAAACAGTGTAATTCAAAGCGGAACAAGAATACTTATTTTAAAGGTAGGGTCATCGTTTGATTTTGGTCAACTTAATGCTGATCTATAAACAAAATTATCGAGAAAGTTTTCAGCTGAATACAGAGTCTACTTGTTGAGAAAACAGGAAAAAACTGTCATGGTATTTTCATCAAGAATGTCAAATCCATCCACATTTAGCAAGGTAACAGCGGGTAACAACCACATCTCTAGCTGCAGATATCACAAATGGACAGTACGGAAATTTGAATCGCCAAAAGTCACCTTTAGACAATCTTTGGAGTTTCATATTTGTTGCCTTATTTTATTGATTTCTAATAAATGGGGGCACTTTAGACAAAATAAGTTCACCGGATCCTTACTACCATTAAAATCTTTATAACAAGTAAACTTTTGGATAACGATTTCAATTCTTTTTTCCCGGAGTCAATTAAAAGACAAAAAAGGTTTACTTTGAAGAAATCCTGCAGTTTGACATGACACAGTATTTCCCCTAGAGCAATGGTAATATTTATATTTAAGTGTGGTTTTCTTTCTTGGCTTTCACCCTTGTGGACCTCGGTTCAAATCCCACTTCGAAAAACGGCCTTGCATTTGGATTGGGTCTTTAGTCCTTACATGATGGCATGGGTTTGCCGAAGTAGGGGTTTTCCACCCACATCTAAAACTGAGATCTCTTCAACATCTCTCCACAGGTAGCTTCAAGCTTACGGGTCACAGTGCAAGGCACTTTTTGAAGGGTTCCTCAGTTTCTGTTATACTCACCACACAATTGGCAAGAGAAGCCTTACAGCGGTTCAATATACCAGTTGATATCAACAGAAACTCGGGATGAGTAACCAACGAGTAGACTGATGAGTCATCCAGACTCAGAGTCGACATTGTGGATTCATGGAATGTCTTGGACTAGCAAGAAGAAGAACAAATCTTTAGTGAGTTTGTTTAATTTTTCAATTTGTGCAATGAAATAAACAATTACATTAGTAAAGGGAATACAATGGCAGGCCTGGAGGCAATTGCCCCCATACCATGCCCCTGATCATTGCCTTGGTGCCCCTAGAAATGGTCCAGTGCACATTTGATTTTCCCTTGCAGAGGTGCCCTTCCCTTAGGAAAAAAAAGCCTTGCCCCAAGAATAAAGAATCAGGCCTACAATAGTGGAGCTAAATACCTTTTTTTGTCAAAAATCACCAGACAGTAGATCAAAAATACCAGGGCATTTTGAACATTCCAGGCATTCTCTTTTCTATAGTGCTAAATTCGTCAGCGTTTTCACGAAGTAGCACGCATTATACTAAACCACTTTTTTTTTCAGTTTTCAGTTTTTTTACATTTTAAACAATGTTAACCGAGGCCTACAATTTCATGGAGTTTCAACGCTTCAGGAGCTATACTTTCTTAATTACGGTAATTAGTGATACAACTTTGCACCGAAACTGACAATTTTTGACACCATGAAGTAGCACCGAAGTTAAATTTACCATTGAAACACACGGCGCACACCAACCTCAAGTGTGATAAAAACGTTTCCACGAAGTAGCACTGCAATCTTGTGTGTAGCGCGCGCGCGCGCGCGTGACCTACATTTCACCAACTGACAAACACGCATAGTAATACATTGGATGGTGCTACTTCGTGAAAACGGAAAATGTCTATTGTCGTTAATTTTCTATTCCACGAAATAGCACACATCTTTCTTACTTTATTGCTTAATAATTTAGGACGAAAAGCAGGAAAAAGCAACTTAAAAGGGAAGTTCAATGCATCAAGTCTCCACAGTAAGAAATCTAGTTGAAAATACCCTGACATTTTGTAGGACAGCTTGATTTTAAAAAGCGTTCACCTTTAAACGCTGTTTTCTCTAATTGTTACTTTTAACTGGTATCTAGGTCTGTGCTACTTCAAGGCGCCAGTGACGAAATGTTTCGGCTATTCAACTTTTAAATACTGGTTTATACAGCACCATGAACACCATTGCCTCCCCCCCCCCCCCCCCCCCCCCCGCCCAAACACATACACAAGTGTGTTTTAACACACCTAAAACACCTTCAATCGGTGTTAAAACACCTTCAATCGGGGACCTCCTATTGTCCTTTTGTTTGTACTTTTTGGCAACAGCTCTCATTGGTTTTGCATACACTTTCCAACGGGGAACCTTCACTCAACCAGGGACCCTATCGTCCGCTTTTGTTATAGGTCCCTGGTCCGAATGTGCATAACTACCGACCCACACTCAAACATACACCAAACAAATAAAATGTCAGAATATTGCACAAAGTAAAAAAAATATTTCTTTGAGGAACTCGTACAAAAGTGGGTCAAATATTCAATAGATGTTAAATATTGTTATCAACCAGAAGATATACCAACTGCCTGACTTAAGCTCCTCGGTAATACATCTGTAGGGTTGACTTTACATGGTGGTCCTGTCCAATTACTCTGAATGAACAGCTGCAAGCATGCCACTCCAACACACAATACACACAGTTCCCTGGAGAAATAAATCAAATCAAAACATTGAACACCATAATGGTAACTCAACACCCAAACTGTTGGACTCTGACTATAGTGGTATGCCGGATCCCATGTAAAAAACAATTTCAGTTTACTAGTGCAGTCCTCAGTCTGGGCCAATTTTGCCACAATTTAAGTAACCAACAATTTTTCACAAAACATGGTGTTAACTTGTTCATCAGGCTGTCAATCACTCAAATGTCAACAAATAAACTTAAAAGCTGTACAAATACCCCCCCCCCCCCCCCCCCCCGCGCCGAGAACTCTTATCCAACCCCAACACCCACTATGAGTGGTCCAATACAAAAATATTATAAGAAATATACAATATTTTTAAAATGTGTAATTGCCCCCCAAATGAAATGTCTAGTTACGCCACTGGTTTCCTGCATACCTTGAATTGTCACCGTTGGTTTGATTCTTCTGGATGTATACTTCAACCTTTTTCTGAATGAAGTCAATAACATCAGAGGCATTACCGAGGTCATCCTCCCCTGAGCCTAATATCGCCATAGCAACCTCTCCCAAAAGAACTTGCTCATAGTCACCATCGATGATAGATTTTACGCAGTGTAAAAGGTTGTCATCATTTGAAGCTGGAGTAGTAATTCATAAAATAATTGGTTATTGTAACAAATGCACTCCTTCCAAACCCTTACTAACCCTAACCAGTGTGCAAAAAGGGACAATTGTTCAACATTTAATCTGTCAACTGTTACAGCTTGAAATGTTGTGATTATGTAACCTTGCCAAACCCATTAACTCAAAATAATGCGTTTTCAGCATAATGCTTTGAGGTTGTGATGTGAGATGTTTTGTTAAATCCTAGGGCAAAAGTAAGTTATTGACTTTTGTCATGTTAAAATTGTTGGTAAAATTAAAGCCATGATCAACCAAGTAAACAACCTTCATAATCAGGCTGACAAGCCATGTATTATGACTTACCAAAACAAACAATAAATTCTATGGTAAAAAACAATAACAACAATAAGGATAATTTAATAATTTCTTCATGGTTAACATTAGCCCCACATTCAGCTTGGCCTCACAAGTGGGGCTAGATTAACATCAAAAAGATAAACAAGAAAGTTGAAAAGCTCCAATCAAAACCACACAATTTATCTCGAAAGCTAGACCCAGTAACTGGGGCGCTGTACTCCTTTTAAAAAATTTTGACATCATCGGTCGTATAGCGCCCCAGGAAGGTGTTGCACATATCAACGGGAATCCCTGATATCGCATCATTTTGAATACGGAAGCCACACAAAATGCCTCAGAACGACAAAAATCCCCAACAAAATAGCTTTAAAAACGCCTACTGGCTTCTTGATATGTCTAAGATGCAACAACAGGTATTTAAATGTACTCACGATTTTGTTTTGTGCTGAAATTTTACGTTTTTTGTCCAGTCGATCGGAGAAAATGGCAATCCTGCTGTTAGCAGGATCGGGTCAACTATGATCTGCGACTTTTTCATCGTCGCGATGCATTCTGGGTAGTAGATTTAATCAACGACTGTTTACAGTCGCACTTTGCAGAAAAAGAAATGTGCAGAAACCGTAAACAGAAGCTCTATGAAAATGGACCCAGGCCTAACTAGTAAGGGGCCAGGCGGGGGTTGGGGAAGCACCCCCCCCCCCCACAAAACAAAATAATAATAATAACAATTAATTAATAATATTCATAATAATAATAAACAAACAAATAAATAAATAAATAACATCAAAAACCAATAATAATAACAGGCTAGATGGTAGCGAGACTCGAGGAGTTACCGGCACTATAAAAAGGCGATCTTGTTGTTGTAAGCTGTGATAATATATAATAGGCGTATTAATAGTAATAAATAAATAAGTTACTAAAGATAAATAAAATAATAAATTAATTAAAATTGTACAAAAAAATTGGGCTGCCTACACACAAATTGGTCTCACACAAAAAGTATGAGTTTTATCTTTTATAATAAAATAAATGCAAAGGAAAACAGCTTATAGTCCGAGTCACCGAAATTGTGCCTCGAGACGGACACGAGTTGGACTGGAGTCATACAACACTGGCGAAACCTCGGGCTGTGACGTTGCAATATCGCCCCGTCGACGAATACATTGCCCATGCACACTGTGTGCACTCACTGTAAACAGTCGTTGATTAAATCTACTACCCAGAATGCATCGCGACGATGAAAAAGTCGCAGATCATAGTTGACCCGATCCTGCTAACAGCAGGATTGCCATTTTCTCCGATCGACTGGACAAAAAACGTAAAATTTCAGCACAAAACAAAATCGTGAGTACATTTAAATACCTGTTGTTGCATCTTAGACATATCAAGAAGCCAGTAGGCGTTTTTAAAGCTATTTTGTTGGGGATTTTTGTCGTTCTGAGGCATTTTGTGTGGCTTCCGTATTCAAAATGATGCGATATCAGGGATTCCCGTTGATATGTGCAACACCTTCCTGGGGCGCTAATACGACCGATGATGTCAAAATTTTAAAAAAGGAGTACAGCGCCCCAGTTACTGGGTCTACTCGAAAGCCTACTACAATACTAAGTAGGCTTTCGAGATAAATTGTTTGGTTTTGATTTACTTACCGATTTCCTTCGTACATGATTCTGATAACAGTTTGCAATGACTGGGCTCAAGAAGGACGATCTCAAGATCCTTCCAATGGGAAGCTGCCATGCTGATGATAACAAACTTTTTCAAGATAAAACGGGAATGCTACCTAACTTTACGTGGTGGAATACTTTCTTTGGATTAAAATAGCTAAAAAGGTGTTGAGTAGTCCGAGTATGATGATCAGTGTGTCATCAACTAAACTCAAATCATCAATATCTTATGATGAGTACCAAGTTTACAAATAGCTCTAAGAACTCACTTTGTTCAGAAAGTGATATGAATATATTTAACAGAGTTTCGTTTGTTTACACCACGCCGATCATTGGTTCGCAGTGAAAAACCCAGGAAGTATGTCAGTTCACGTGTTCGTGGGCGCAGACATCTTGATTATGCAAATCAAAAAGTTCAGAGTTCAAAGGTGAGGTCTCTTGTTTCTATGCAAACCGAACGAGCGTTGAAATCTTAATATCGTTCCGCAGTAATCCTACTATTAAACAGTTTTAGATGGTTATTCAACATAATAGTTACATATTTTTTAAACTTAAGTATCAAATGTATATATAAAGTAAAATTAAAAGAACTTGTGGTTTCTTAATTGACAAAAAACTGAATTTTATAACGAACTACTTTTAACATGTTGCTAGGACGGGCATGGATTTAAGAAGAATTTCAGTGTGTTGTTCGGCACCAGTGTTTTCAGGTTTACTTTGCACAACTCTATGCAACTCTGCGAACAGAAAAATCGTTGTTTGTTGTGAATTGACAATAACTTGCCGACTTCTTTCAGAAAATATTATTTACACGATGGAGGATATTGACGAAGGACCATCGATTGTGGTGGAGTCAGGTTCTGAAGACCATAAAAAACATAATAATGAAGTTGTCGACGATGACAGGCAGTCGGCCGTACCGAGCGAAGCCCTGGCGGCTGTCGAGGAAATGATGGAAGAGATGGACCAAATCACGGTGGAACCACCAAAGATTGATTTGTAAGAGCAACATTCGTTCATGTCAACAAACTCATCATCTTAGTGTTAATATCGTATTTTCACTGAATTGATGTTTATATACTGTGCCGTTACTATTTTTTAATTACCCTTTTAATCTTTTCTCTATCATCTAACTAAGCTTTTGACATTTGTGATCATATCATATGAATTGTTAATGTTGTTATCTGGTTATTCTTGTATGTATTTTTTGTTGTTTTTACATGTCATTTGTAAGTGCCGTGGAGAATATATCATGAACAGACGCTAATTAATTGTTTTCTAATTATTAATTATTATTATTATTATTTTCTTGTATTCCACATGTTTTTTGCAAAATTTGCAATAACAATTGCAAAACATAGTTATAAGGCCAAGTAAAACAAAAAACCAGTTGATCGTCCCCGCCCGCATCCTTTTTTGAGGCCGCATCCTTTTTTGAGGCCGCATCCTTTTTTTTTTATTTTATTTTTTTCGATTTTTCCTAAAAAAGACAATATTTGTTTGTATTTTTAATCCACCCTTGACAGTATAATTTGTTTAAATTTTTTATGTGAACTTACCTCATGCAACAAATAGATATAAAGAAAGTTAGCGGTGATTTCTAACTAAGTAAGGCGCTGTACTGCTTTTTTCTCGAAATGTTGACATCTTCGGTCGTACTAGCGCTCCAGACAAGTTCTCACCTTCACAACGCGATCGTCAATTTGCTATGATTTTTTGAACACAAAATGACAAAAAGGTCAAACAAAATAGCTTTAAATTCGCCTACTGGATTTTCAATCTGTCAAAGATGCAACATCAGCTATTAAATAGTACTCACAATCATGTTTTGTGCTCCAAATCAATGTTTTTCAAGTCAAAAATTTGAGAAATGATGTCAATAAGTCCATCCACCTCATTGGGATATTGTAGTCCAAGACCATGGTGTTTGCGCACACACACACACACAACCAACGTTCAGATCTATGTACACCGCACATTGTACAATTGTAATGTATTTATAAACATAGAGGGCGCTGTGACTAGTGCTAAAGCCAAAACCCAAGTAAACCCATAAATATGGCGCCCATTGGGAACTGTCTCCTATGTTATAAATCGTAAGTTGAGCCATTCTAAAAATAAATAAATACAAATTTAAAAAAGATTGAAAAATAGTATTTTTTGCTGTATTTGTGCAAAAATGTACAAAAACTGGAAATTATTCGTCCCAGAGCTTCCCACTTTAAAATAAAAATTATGGCAAGAACCCCAATCAGACCGTTACCTTTCAATATTAATCTAAAAATTTTAAAGGGGAAGAAATTAAATTATAGCTTTTAAGGGTGTGTACAACATTGGTAAGATTGAAGATATAAATGTTCACAGATTTGCACATAACTTACATGGTATCGTGGTGGAAAACTTCCCTTGAAATACTTCAGCTTGAAATAAATAGTTTTTAGGAAATTACTAAAACAATTAGTCTTTATCACTGGTGATAAAATCCGATGTTTGAAAACAGTGAAAACATGTTTTTTTACTGTTTTCTCATGACTCTGAAGACCGATTCAGCTGAAACTTTCACAGGTTTATTGTTTCATGTATATGTTGGGTCACATCAAGTGTGGATACTGGTCTTTGACAGTATTACCAATGAGTATTGTGGTGTTTATTTAAAAAAAAAAATTATTCTGTATATTTACATTTAACACAGCATACCCACTGCTGCCCCCATTGATGAGAACCAACCATTTACGTACAAAGAGAACAACACCAAAGAAAAACTGGTTCTACAATTTGCTGAAAACTTCCGCCGTCAATATGTTCACCTGTACAGAGACAGAAAGCCACTTTTACTCAACCCTCTCAATGAGTGCTGTGTTGAAAAGTTTGTCTGCACCACCATACGGCCAACCCAGTTGCCTTACAATGAATTGTACGACTACGACGGATGTGCTGAGTTTGTGTCTGATTATATCACCTTTGACCCGCTAGTGCCTCCAATAGAACTGGTTGGTAACTATTTAAATTTGCTAAACTACATACTTTTGTATATTGGCCCAAATAACCTGGCGTCATTACTCAAGATAAATCTTGGTTGAGCCATTTTCCTGTGTGTTACTGTGCATTGACACGCTATATATTTACATGAATTGTGACTCCCAAAATGGCAGATCACATCATAAGGTGTTTTGGGGAATGACTGTCCCTTAGTCATCGTTTTTTGTTTTGGGGGTCTTTTTACACTTTTTTGTAGTTGTGTCTGCAGTGTTTAATCCATCAAAATCAGAAATGGATTTCAGGCGCTGAACTTTGCTCTTGAAGTGGCGGGGGCACTTCTATGAGGAAGGGTATGAGGAACATGCAAATTAGAACTTTGCAAAGGGCACAATCAGCAAAAGCACAGAGCACCACGGCAATTGCTGAGGGTGCCGTGGGTTATTTCGAGGCCTGGGATTTTGGAGGAGCTTGAAGTGTAACATTGTGAAAGTTACTGTCTGGTATTTTTCAAAAGCAGAAAAGAAAACATATGTAATGCTTATTTTAATAATTTAATACATGATATTTAATTTGCCAATTATCCTTTTCTTCTGATCAGCCCAAAACAATGATATCACCTACCAGAGTCCTGAAGACACAGAGAGGCAACTGCTTTGAGATCAGTACATTATTGTGTTCGCTCCTACTAGGCTCCGGATACGATGCATACGTGGTGTGTGGATACGCCACCAGAGAGACCACACTCTGTGATGAAGTGAGAGAGATATGCCCTCTACTGAAGACAAAAAATGAGGTACGTGTGGAGTGGGGACTTTGTAAATACTGTAGTGTTGTACTTTTCGAGTCCTTGGTTTACTGCCGCATGCAAACATTAAGCATCAAAAACTCGCAATCGATATATTATTGCTGTGCCATGTGTAGGAGCGCAGGGAGGCTGTCATGGAAATGGTTTCTATGCCTGGTCGCGTAATCCATGTCAAGGAAGGGCCTGTGATCCTGGCAGGAAGTGGCATATCACTTTGCCGGCAAATGAGCAATAATTTGTTCAAATTTGTGCAGGCAATGTTCTAGTGCGTGAACAAAAATTATTGACACTATTGGGAATCTTGAATATCCATTTCTCCTTCAGGTCAAGAAGGAAGAGCAGAAAAAAGAAGTGAAGAAGTACACTGTGAAACCTCCTAAGGACCTACGCAGTAAGTTCATCTTAAAGCAGGAATCGAGAGAGGTGGAGGCTAAGCAGAAGGAAGAGGAGAAAAGACGTAAGGAGGAGGAGCTAAAACAAGAGGTAAGTGAAACAAATTCTAAGACAATTCAAATTATCTAAGGCAAAGTTTCAACAGGGGTTTAATTGAGTAAAATGTGGCCGAGCGCTCTGTCTGGTGCACTGGTCTCAAGCTCTGGTGGCAAAATTGTCAAAATGTGGGTTAAAATCCCAGACTGGTCATTTTTTGCACTTGTGTCCTTGAGCAAGATACCTAAGCATCATTTGCTTCTCCTTACCCAGGAGTATAAATGGGCACCTGTGAGGGCTGAGGTGTTATTGTGTTTTATTAACCCTTGACCACTTTACATGCTGCAGAGGTTGTATACTCACAAGCGGGTTGAGAACATTTCAAGAATGATTCAAAGTTTGCCTGTCAACCACGAATAATTAATTTTCTAGCGCCTTGAGCACCTTATAATGGATAATGTGCTTTATAAGACTTATTGTTACTATGTTATTATTGATTTGATTTGATTTCTTGTTTTATTCCAAAAGGAATATACCCCATTTTCCTGGGGAAGGGTTACAACAGTATATAAAATAATACAAATAATACAAATGGTTGTTTACATCATTTGCAATATTATGAAGCAGAATATCCCAGGACTGAAGCAGAATATCCCAGGACTGTGGTCCTCCATCCAGGACTGAACTGTCTTCAAGAATAGTACTGTCTCAGGCCTGATACTTCACATAGGCAACGGAAGCATTTGCCTCCATTGCCTCTGGTCTCATTGCCTCGGTGCCTCTTGAAATGTTGTAATAGAAATTTACAATTTCCTCATAGAGGTGCCCTTTACCAAAGAGAAAATACCTTGGTGCCCTTGCCCTTTCAAAAACGAAGCATCTGGCCTGTTGTCTTTAGGAATGCTAGGGTATATTTTCTTTTTTGATATTTGGTGCGCGCCCGAGTAGGTTGCCCCCAAGACTGAGCTCCTGTCTTTCTTCAAACATTTGTGGCTTTTTGTCCAAATGTTGTAATTATTCGTTTTTATAGTTTTGAAAATATTTAACTTTTTACATTTTGGCTCTTTGTATGTGTTTGTTTGATTTTTACCCGTGTTATATTTGTATCATTGTTAAGTGCAGGCATGAGAATCTTCCGGTTTAAACCGGAATTCCGGTTTTTTCCCTTTCAAATTTGTGGTCTTCGAGTTCAATGTGAATTTGATATAAAATTTGGGGGGTGAGTTGTTGGGGTACACATTTGGATCTCGCTAATCCCTCTTCTTGGTCTTATGAGAAATTGTAAGTTTACACGCTTCCGTTCGTAATAAATTGCCGCCCGGCAGCGACCGGCCCAAAATGCGTTGATTTGTTTCTTCCATGTGCATGCAGCGCGTTCAATTGATATCTGTAGACTTCTTTCAGTCTTTCCCCGCTTCATTCATGGTACGGTTTGACCGTAATACATGTATGTTTACTGTTGCAGCAAAGGGACATTCGTGGAGACATTGAAAAGTCTACTGACAACAACACACAGTGTTTTGGATGCGTGCGCATCGTTATACTTTTTTTACCAGTCGTCAGTACGAACCTTCATAGGCTTAAGTGCCGTTTCTTCGATACGTTTAATGTGTTTTACGGCTGGAGATATTTTTACGCATTGAACTATGACCTGGAAGAAACTTTTAGACAATGCATGAGTGTGCGACACACGTGTGTGGAGATTCGGAGATTCGTTGACGTTTGACGTCTCACATTATTTTTCCAAAATGCTATGGTTTATAAACTGTCGGAATCTTGGAGATACTAAAAGGTGTTTGAAGAACAAGTTTCAATGGCCAAAGGGGGGCAACACTTAACACAATTATTCACTATCACAGGTAAAAAATATCGCCCAAAAATAAAAATTTGTAACAAAAGCATGACTGCTCCGTTCATAATCATTCCTTTTCGTGGAAGTAAGTTTCGAATATCATTTTATTTTGAGCTTTTTTAAGACAATGTACGTCTAGCACTGTATTTTCCTCCTATTAACATGTCCTCGATCCCACAAATGGTCCCCAAAATGCCAGAGGGATTCATTGAGTGCGACGCTGACGCCTGGGTAAACTTGCCCAAATTCCGGACACGCAAAAATTTGGACTTTGCCCAAAATCCGGACATGCAATTTTTAGCGTAAAAATGTTTCCGGTTTTTTATCATCGCATATTCTCATGCCTGTAAGTGACCCTTTCAGCTACTGCTGCTGGTCATTTTATCTGTAAATACTAATATATAAACAAACAACATTTGTTAAACACCTGAATTTGTTTACCCACAGGAACTTGAGAAGCCACCTGTAGATGAACTCTTCGGCCTTCGTGTACACAGCTGGGTCTTGGTCTTAGCCGGCAAGCGTGAAGTCCCAGAGAACTTCTTCATGGAACCTCTGACCGGGAACTCCTTCCCGACCAGCCATGAATCCTTCCTGGGGATTGAGTCCTTGTGGAATAATACCAACTACTGGGTGAACATGCAGGACTGCTCCAGTGGTTGCAGGGTAAGAACATGAAGAATCACAGATTTTATTTTATTTCTATTTTGTTAACAGTTAATCCCCATGAACATATATAGCAAGGATTGATGGATGAAAGAGCTCTGTCTAATCTAGATATCCTGACAGTGTCTAATCTATCATGACGATGTACTTTTCATCTTAGGATCTCATCTTTGACCTTGGGGATTGTGCTCGATGGGAATACATGCTGCCTATCATTGAGAAGCCAGTCTTAGAGATCCCAGAGCTTGAAATGGATGGCTTGGATCTGGAAGATGATGAGGTAAGGTTTGTTTTTATTGCAGAGCTGCCAACTCTCTGATTCTGCAGAAAGTTCCCGGTAAAATCCATGCTGTGAAGAATTTTTTTTGACAATCTCCCTGATTATGGAAACTTAATTAGTTCCAGTCCAATTAACAATTTGAGCTATATGTACAAGTCTTGTGTGGTATTTTGTCCCAAATTGGAGCCCTGTATACTGTCGTATAACCAGGGATCAGTTTATGATACAACCTGGGAAGTGGCAGTAAAGGGATCACCATAAGGAATGTAACTTTTTGTGGTCCAGTAAACATTTTGAGCTACAAGCCCTGCTGTCATGTGGAGTCCCCCCCCCCCAAGTTTAAACCCTGTGCCAGTGCCCTTCATTTAGTTGTTTATATGGAGTATTCCTAATTTTTATTTGATTTGATTTGATTTGAATGCAAGTTTGCCCCAAACAAGGCTAAAGCCAATCATGGTAAGGTGCTACAAGAAGAAAATATTTAAGATGAAAAAACTCAGGGGAGCTGAAGGTGAGGAATTGATATTCCTCTTAAAACAGTCTAGATTGTAGAATGCAGGGAAAAATGCACCAGGCAAGGAGTTCCAAAGAGATGCAGTGTGTGGAATAAAGCTGTTGGAATGGCTCTTTGTGTATGGGTGAGAATAAAGGAATAGTATTTGATAAGACGTTGCCTCTCCTCCTCCCCAGGATGAAGATAAGGAAGAGGAGAAAAACCTGGACATGCCCCCATCCTGGGTGAGTGCCCTGGAGCTATCCCTGAATGACTTCCAGTCCAGATGCCCCCAGGGCAAGAAGACGCTGATGTATAAGAGGGCCAAACTGGAGAAGTTTGCTCACTACCTCCTCAGGGATGGAATGGTCACCAGGCTGTCAATCTTCCGAGATAGAGAGTGTGAGTATCGCTTAAATTGTCTCCACAGTCTCTCTGGAAATTATACATAAGTTGATCAAATAAACTTGATAGGGATTTGTTTTATTTTTTGTAGAATCGTAAACTGGCTTCCATTCTACAAGCTACTCAAACCTAGTATTTCAAAATGTTCAGACTTTTGCAAAAAATCGTTCATTGCCTGATGTTTCTACCCTAGCAGTGTCTCTTTTGTAGGCTAAATGGCGATACATATTATGATGGAACATCATCACTATTTTTCATTCCTGTTATTGTACAATACAACTCTGAGTAATTTTTCTTCTCAAAATTCTATTCTCAGTTATCTTAGAACTAAACTGAGTAAATTGAGAATTGTAAAGTGATTTTTTTTTACGTTGCTCCAGTCAAACTCCATAACTGCAAACCATTACCATATGTCAAGTATTCAAACCCCCAAATAATGCAAAGTTCCCGTTTTTGTTTGGTGACCAATTTGAAGTATACCAGTTTTAATGAGGGATCCACTGTGAACAGGGGCCAATTTCATAGCACTGCTTACAGCCGATTTTGTGCGTACTGTTTGAGTTTCAATTTCATAGCACTGCTAATCATAAGCACAGGAAAAGGCATGCTAACCTTCTGGTGCTTACTGTATGAAAATAATGATGTAACAATGCAAATCCATGGTGAACGCGTAAGCTTTCCACCTAATTTTCATGCTAACCTGTGAAATACGCTTACGCTTAAGCTCACTATAGCAGACAAATTTGCTTACTGTTAAGCAGCGCTATGAAATTGGCCTCTGGTGGAGCAGAATCAGCAATGGGTGTAATGAAACTAATGTAACATTTGATTGTTGAAGTCTGAATGTTTGTTTTGTTTTTGTGTGCGTCTTTGTACAGTGAAGGATCTCATGCAAGTGAAGGAATGGTTCTCGCATCGGAAGGACATGCTGGACCTCAGGGTTCATAATCACCGTACAGGAGTCAACATTGAGTACTACAAGCAGGGCAGACAAAGACACCTCAAAGGTACACTCACAAAGATATTCAGCTATCAACACTCCTACTGTCCGACTCTTCAATATCATCTAATGTGGTTTTGAATGGTAGATGTACTACGCAGCCTGCAATATGAAATTTTGTTTTTACCAGTGAAATTAATAACTGAAATGAAATGAAACATTTTCTTGGAAGATGTAAATAACGAATCAACTATTGTTGACTTCCAGAGCATACCTACAAAGCAGGGAGTCCAGGTGCTGAGACTGACCGTACCATGACATTCCACCACCATGCTCGAGTAGACGGCCTGGTGAAGCGTGAAGAGACACCAATGGAAATGACTGAACACTTCTTAGAACGGGACGACTTCCAATATTACAGACACGTCCAGTACGGAAAGAGACAACGAAAGCTGGAACCTGCCAGTACCCTGCCCAGCTCAAACCCAAGACCAATTCTGGTAGGCTGAAGTAGTTTTAACAAATTGTAATTTTCCTTTAAATCATCCTCTTGAAAAAAAAGTGGATCCCTCATTAAAAATATTTTACAGGTACATCATAATTTAAGAAATGACCTTAGGATCTGGGATCCTCTTCTTGCACAAGCTAGCTTATTGGGTCTTACTTCGCGAATTGCGCCCAAGTTTACGATCTAACCTAATATAAATTTTAGCTAGTTTGGGGTTGAACAAAGAAAAATTTACTTGTGGTTTGTACCTTGAACAAAATTGTTTTGTTTAACTACAAAATTTTGCCTTCTCTCGCCTCAATTATAATACCTGGCTAGTGAAAAACTGGCTTTCTCTATTGATTCATCTTCATTACCTGTTGTTTTTCTGGGGAGATCATTGGAGAATAATCCAATTTCTCTCCAGTTCACCTGTATTCGTTTGTTTTGTCTTAGATGATTATTTCCAATAACTTGATTGTGACTTTATATATGCAGAAAATCGTAGATCGTTTCCACCGCAACACAGCCAAGCCCGCCTCGGAGGATGTCGCTGAGCTTGTTTTTCTGATTGCCGAGGATCGTATCCAGTTAACATTCCACCATCAAGATGATAAGATAACCGCCTCCACAAGAGATTTCATCAAACCACCCAACGCTAGTGACAAGGGAGCTATCTTGCAATACTCTCCAGATATGACCTTCACTTTTCAGGTATGTACACTTTAAAAAAGATAATGAGGTTCTTATAAATATCGCAAATATCCTAGTAGCTAGATCAAGGAACTTGACGGCATTATAAGCCAGGCATTATATGCCTGTGGATTTTTTTCACAGAACTCGGGAAAGTACTGAGTATACAGTGCTTAACACACATCGTTGTAAGGGTAAAAAACAAATTATATTCTTTATCCCCGATGAAAAAATTTACGTCTATTAAATTGTTGTGGTACCTGCTGCTAAGGATTCAAACTGCCTCTAGCCATCGAGCTAGCTTGGTGGTCTAGTGGTAAGACATCTACTCTAGCAATGCAAAGGTCGTGGGTTCGAATCCCACCCTAGTGATTTGCCTGTGGATTTTTTTCACAGAACTCGGGTAAGTACTGAGTATACAGTGCTTAACACACATCGGTGCAAGGGTAAAAACCAAATTATAAGCGTGATTATCCCTGTTCATTAGGCATACTTGGACCATTTTTATTAAACTTTCTTAACACCCTGGGGGTGCTTTCAACCCCAACCCTTGTGCACTTATACACCTGGGGTAAGAGAAGCAATTATAGTTAAGTGTTTGCTTGAGGATGCAGGTGTCATAACCAGGAATGGAACCTAACCTATGATGACTCAGCCATCAGAACTTGATGCACTAGTCTGTTTGGCCATAACACTTGAATCATTCCATTGCACCATTAGACTTATTAAGTCTGTTGGGCGCATGCAGGCTCAAGTCAGACGTGTACTCTTTTCAACACTTGTAGGTACTCATATTCCATAGGTATATACCATAGGGTGACAAAAAGCAAATTATTGCTTAGCGTCTTGCCCAAGGGGGCGAGACACTCTCTGTGGGCATTGGTTCAAAGATTTTTCAGTAACGGAAGAAGTTTCAGGCTTCCTGGTTGATGTAGTAGTTTCTTCCCTGCCTTTCACCTCTGTGGACCCTTGTTTGAATCCCTGGCCAGAGCTTTGCATGTGGATTGGGGTTACAGTCCTTACCTGATTGCTAGGGTATTCCCTATTTGGGGTTTCCTCTCACATCTAAAACTGACATTTCTTCATCATTGTCTCTGCACAGGTGTCTTCAGACCAACGGGTCACAGTGCAAGGCACTTTGGATAGTCCCTTGGTTTTCGTTACCAGAATGATAATAACAATCATCATAATATTTTTCCAAGGTAAATGTTTTATGTCTCTGAGTTCTCTCTTCCTTCACACTGATACCAAATGTTCTTGGACTATGCAGGTTGATCCTCATCAGAAGACAGCCAAGGACCTCTACGTCTACAATCTGCTGGTGTCACTTGTTGACCAGGAAGACAAGACAATTGCTCAAGTGCGAGAGTCAGAAGAGGAGGTGAGTAGATGATAAGGAACACTTCTAAACCAGGAGTATAAATATTTCTATTTAATAATCCTGTTTTATTGGTACTTTACTTTGATTTGTTTGTAAACAACTTTGTTTGGCTATAACTTTCCTGCTTTTTTCTGGATGCCTTCCCATAACTCTTTGCTCCTCTTTTTGCTATAAATGGATATGTTTTTGTTTGCACTTGTTTATGTCTCTGACGAAGGTCCGGTTTGGATCGAAAGCTAAGGCCAGCTCCCCTACTAGTTTTAATAATTCTATTTAATGGTGTAGTTGAGAGTTGTCTCACCACTTCACAATAATCTTTTTTGTTGTTGGTTACCAAACGTGTCAGGAAGATTTTAAGATATGTCTCACATATAAGTTTATGCAGTGTTCGGTTAACTGTAGCAGACGGTTCCAGATCAATTAAGTAGAATGTGCAAGTTTCGCGCAAATTCAAACAAAGGGACTCGTTAAATGCATGAATTTGTTTGCAAGAGACTTTAAACGCAAAAACAAAGTATGACACCTGACGCGTGTTCCACCAATCAAATGACCAGGATCTATGTGTGCGGTCTATAATAACACATCTTTGCATCTTCTATTCTTCAGGTCAGGGAGATTTTGAATGACAGGATAAGTGAAGAATCGCAGTCAGAACTAGACATCTCTGTTTACAACACAGAACGCAACGAGAAAGCTAAACAGCACAGAGTGGAAAGAGTAAGTATGACCGAAGAATCAAAACAGCTGCTGGGTGCACATGGCCAAGAAGTCTATCCTGTTTTGATATCTGTTACCTTATTGAGAATGAGGACAAAACAAAAATGGAAAAAGCTAAAGGTCTCCATAGGAGAATTCTAAAGACGGGGTTGCTCCACATGAATTTGATGAACAATGAATTTTGAGGGTGTCAAGTGCAGGGACTGAGGAAAGAACAATAGATGTCTCCACAGGGATGTTAAAAAACAGAATATTTGTTCGTTAGCTCCACTGATTACCAGAAGCCCATAGGAGTTGCATTGAGTTAGTTTTTGTATGAGGATTTCTGTAAGAAAGGTTTAATAAGCTAACTTGGCTTTTACAAACGCTCTTCAAAGAAATACTTTTGAACGATAAAATAGGTGAATTTTTGGTAAAATTAAAAACAAACGCATGTGTGTGAAACACTTGGACTTACCAACATGATAGCTTGTCAGAAATAAATTTGAAAATCAGAAGGTCCACTTAAAACTTGCCCCTGTCAAGATTTTAGGCTTTAAAAAAAGTCTCACCATATATAGCATTATAAAATGATATAAAACTAATCATTTACATTCGATTCTTAAATCTTTTGACGCAAACACTTATTTGTCATAATTGTTTAAGTTTTTGTATCCCTTGTGAATCCATTATGGTGAAATATTTGGCCTTGTATTTATTATTAATGCCAACAATTTCATTTTGTAAAGTGTATTAGATGTAACTATCCCACTGCCAGCGGCAGTTCAAGTAGAATTATTCTTCTACCTAACGATATCTACCTAAACCTGTGGTGTGTCATGACCGAGCGGTCTAGTGCATCAAACCTTTTTTGGTGGCTAAGTCATGGTGGTGTGGGTTCAAATCCAGGTTGTTACACTTGTGTCCTTGAGCAAGACACTTTTACCAGCATTGCTTCTCATAACCCAGCGGTAAAAGGCTACCTGCAAGGGTATAGATTGTTGATGCGAATGATTAGCAACGCATGTGCGCCTATTCGGCTGCCAGTGTTGCATACTCCTAAAGAGTTGAGATGGTTTTAAGAATGCTTAGGCCCCGATGAACAGGGGTAATAATAAATAAGGCTCCCCACTTGAAAAAGCGCATAATAAATACCATTATTATTAATGCATATCATTGGAAAACCCTAATCTAAGAATGTATTTGTTATTCAAACTATTTTTCTCTTCCCATCAGGAGCGTCTTCAGATGGAAGAGAAGAAACGTCGGGAGGAGATGGAGCTTGACTACCTGGCGCCTTTCTTAGCCCAGATTGGTGATCCAGAGAAACTAATGAGACAGCAAGCATTGAAGCTGAAGGAAGACTGCTTAGCTGATCTCAAACAGAGACTCATAGATAAGGCTAATCTCATCCAGGCACGCTTTGAGAAGGTTGGTCCCGATATATGTATATATTTTATCTACCACCGATGAGCTATATAGCCCTAATCTTGGTGGCCTCCCTATTTTGTCACCACCTTTGTTTGGGGTGCCATTCAGAAGCCATACAACCAGGGAGCACACCCAAGTTTATGAAACATTGTGTTTTTTATTGTAAAAGTTGTTATAAAGACTGTTATTGTGTTGGATCTGGGCATTTCTTACAAGCAATTGGACTCATTTTATAACACTGATCTCATGGTTCACATACTCCTATCCCCCAATCTCTCTATCATCTACATTTAGGAAACAGCAGAGTTGCAGAAGAAGCAGAACTGGTACCAGCAGAACCAGGTGAACATGCACAAGGACGATGAGGAGGAGTACCTAGCCTTCTGCAGTGAAGCTATGTTTAGAATTCACATCCTGGAGCTCAGACTAAACAGGTGAGTGCCTGCAAAAAAGGACCACACTGAGGGCCTTTTCCAAACCTGCTTTTGCTCAGGCTCCGCCTTGGGCTTCATTATCAATTATTGAGCTGTGTACGTTTTGTATCATGTTTCAACATCAAACGGAGCCTGGAGCTAGCCTTTTGTCAAGGCCTTCCTGGCTTAGACAGCTGTGTAGCCGCAAAGCGGCTGGAACCGGAGACCCTAACGTGCTAGTGGCAAGGTCATGAGGGCCTTGACGAAAGGCTAGAGCCGGAGCCAGAGCTGGAGCTGTTTATATTTCCTTGTGAGAGCTTTGACGAGTTCCCATGTTACGTAGATCATCCCAAACAAACCAAAATTACTTAAGTCTCTTGAAGATTTTGGTCAATTCATGTTAATATTTTTTTCTTCTTCTTAAACAGGCACAAGGAAAATGCTCCTCACAAGTACATGGCTCTAGAACAGAGACTAAGGACAGACACTAGACTATCGGATCACTTCTAAGCACCAAGGGACTCCAGAACCATAAGATTAATACCATGATGCATCAGCAACTTCAAGATATTGCCTCTGTGTAATGTTAATATAAACGTTATACAGGTAGTTTCCAGTTGATGTCAATCAGTGTAAAGTCTGCCATCGTTACGGGCAATAATAGTCATTATGGGTTATGCAAATATATTGGACGATTGTTTGGTGAACCACTTTACTGCATAGACAAAGTAGAACGCTTGACATGTCTCAAAGCCAAAATTCATATTGTCCGTAGAAGATGGCATCTATCAGGAACTATCTATTCCGTCTTGAATTATGCCAATATTTGGGTTATTGTCTTATAAAGTCTTTTAACTGAGAAAAAAGAACTTTAAATTGGGAAATTTTATTTAGAATAATAAATGTTATTTTGCTATTTCATCTGCATGGTACATGATTGATTGTAATTGTGAAATATTTATTTTAATTAACAACCACTCATGGCCTGAAACGGTCAAACGATATGTCTCCATGTTGCAGCTCTGCTTTGTGCATACTTTGCAATCATTCTGTTCTCGCAACAGATTTTATATCGAGTACCTGCACAGGTACACATGCAATCATTCTGTTCTCGCAACAGATTTTATATCGAGTACCTGCACAGGTACACATGTATGTGCATTATCAGTGCCTGCCCAAACATGTGCATAGACGCTCGCACAACACTGTATGTGCAGTTTGGCTATACGCGGTCTTTTATATGCTGCATTTAAAAGGGCAATTTTAAAGCATGTGATTTTGATCCTGTGACGGCCTCTTTCGACCAATACGATCGCTTAAACTGTCTTGGGTATACATGAAATGAATATGTATGAAGACTGCAACCCCAATACAATACGATATTCATGTTTAAATAGTAGTTCCACATTTAAGTGTGTTTATTTTGCATATTTGTTTGGCTGTTCTGGGGTGTATTCCACTCATGCGACCGTTTGCCCGGCTGTTTTTAAAACAAGTGTGCGCCGTATTAAAAAGCTGTTTGCAAGTTCGCAACCATTTGTCGCAGGAACAATCAGTTTTGCAGTATCCAAAATCATTGTTTATTCTGCGTGTTGCTGGGGAAATGCTTTGCCATCTGCTCTTTAAAATGAAATAAATATTTCTATTACTAATTGTGCTCAACTTGATTGTAAAAAAGTACAATTTAACATAATGAATTAAAAGCCTTTGAGGTAAGGTTCAGGCCAGAAGTGATGAACTTGTCATTGCTTTTTCATGTTTTAAATGTGCTACACCTCTTGACCATTTGGTAAATTTCACAAACTTTGACACCTCTTTTTGTGTCCATTGCAATCCAGTTTGAAAACATGCGGTTGTTGAGTGGAACATACCCCTAACTTTGTAAGTGCAGTTGCCAGTAGAATAGATGAAAACAATTAAAACTGATCCGAGAAATCATTTCATGGTTGCATGTTAAGACTTAACTTATATTCAATGTGCAAATCTTCCAATCTGTTATTGTTCCTTATTGAATCCATCCATGGAATATTCCTTTAATGCATTTTTTTATATTTGTAAAAACAAAGTTGAGATCTTTCAACCCTTCCATTGTTTACAGAAAATGCCTTGTTGAATTTGACAAAATGTGTATATTGTGTAATACAAAAGAAAAGTTACACACCGATAAACCAGTGTACCTTTTTTGAATAATCGACCTAAATGTAACTTGTGAATTACTTCCGTCCATTGATTCCAAAAAGTAAATAACCTAATGATGGTTTCATAATTTTCTTATATTTGATATAATAAAGTTGTATAAAGACAGAATTGATAAAATTCTTCCCACATTGGTTCAACTGTTCCTTTTATAGAAAGTTGTGCTTCTTCAGAGTAGCAGTCATTCATGCTGTGAATTTGTTTCACTTGAGATGGAAACAAAAAAGACACTGTACATTCCAGTAAACTTAAAGGCTCATAAAAGTTGTGTACTTTTGTTTAATGAAACCAATAAAATAGACATGCATGGTAAAACATGCTTTATTTAATGGCTTGTGAATCATCTTAAATATAAACGGTTTATACAATTTCATGCTTTATTTAATGGCCTGTGAATCATCTTAAATATAAACGGTTTATACAATTTATATTCTTTCTCAATTTTGTTCGAAATGTGCACTGGTAAAAATAATTGGTTGCATAATTGGTAACAAAATGAGATTGACGAATGCACAAATGAATGGTTTGATACTTCAAAAGGCCCCGAATTATTTATTAGGCCTGCTTGCCCCCAAACACAAAATTAAGTAACTAAATGAATAAATAAAAAATAAAAAATAAAATGAATAAAAATATAAAATAAACAAATGGTTAACAAAATAATAATATTAAAGTAAAAATGTCTGCTTTACACACCACTGCATTTAAATAATTATCAATGTTGCACTTCATTTTGGAATGTTTTACATTTATAAGAGTGCCGAAGGCACAAGATGGGGAACTGGAGCTCTATCTACTGTTGGACGTGAAAGCACCATTTGAGCAAGCAAATGTTTGTTTATATCATTGATAGCAATGGTTTGCAGTTACACTGATCTATTGTTGCATCGAAAGAGTTGCTTGCTGAAATGGCGTTCAGTGCACATTTCACACTTCAGCTGGAGTTCGCCTCAACTTGCAACTTGGCGCTCTATAATCCTTGGCCTAAATGAAAGGAATACATACATTTACGGACAAAGTTAACAAAACTTCCACACACAAACACACAGAACCAAGACCAAAGTGTAGTGCATAAACAAAGAAGGTTTGAGAAAAGGCCATGTAAAAATCACAGAAGTTTGTTAGCTCTGAAAAAGCTGCACACACTTTGTACACACCACTGGATCACTTCAAGAGATTTTTACATGGTGCTCCGCCTGCACACCTTCCCTCTAAATATCATCCCGTGGATAAAGAGCCTTCTTATACTGATGCCGCATTTCTATAGCAATGCAGGAGGTCTGCCATGCTGTATGTACAATACTTCACAGAGTACCACCATCCAGTGTTGCGTTTGGTAGCACAAGTTCAAGCAGAATCTCGTAAAGTGAGTGCACGACATGCACGTGTAAACACTCCAGCATAGGAAGCAATAAAATAGTGGAGTCATCTGAGACCGGTTCTATACCAAGCAGAAATACATAATATGTGCCCCGCTCTATCGAATTGAGGAATGTCTCGAACATTTTGAAAATTGAGTTATGCATACCATGTTGACAAGTAATATCACCCAACGAAAAGCATGCACTTAAAATACGAAATAATATCAATATCTGAGAGTGTCCTCTGAGATTGTAGCAGTGTCAATAGACCTCTATGCTTTCAGTTATAGACGTAGTCTCATTGTTCTAAGTCAGGACAATAGTGCCAAAGTGTGTACGGGTCCTCACATTCCACTGTGATGACAGAGAGTGCCAGGCACTGGTCAAACGTACCCAAATATGGGGCAACCTCTTCCAACTCATTTGTTTAGTACAACCCCTTTCTTTAAACCATCCAAACATATTCTTTTATTGTATAATTATTCAAATGTATTCTCAATGAGGTGTAAAACAAGTCCTAATACGGTTATACTTGCTGCAACAAGTATCTTGGGTTTTACAATAAATACCGGGTGAAAGTCAGAGAGTGGGAGGGAGAGCCTCCACCAGCATCGAGTAAATAAACGTTTCAACTATCAACAACCGTGTGTTACTTTGTGTTCTTCTGTAGCGTATAATCAAGCTGGTTATATTTGGGAGAACCCGGGCACACAAGTAGAGCGCAGTAAATTAATTATCGTTCACCGACTTAGTTCCTGAATGATATAACGGTCCCGTAGTCTTGCTCAATCTCAAGTAACAATGTCAGCAACTAATCAATTCGAGTCAATCGTGCCGAAGTTTTCGGGATACGATTCCGGAGACCCAGAGTTGTGGCTGGACAGGTACGAGAGGTACTCCAAGCAGAAAAAATGGAACCAGGAGCAACAGGCCAGCAACCTACCCCTGTACCTTACCGAATCAGCCAGCTACTGGCACAGGGACCTGCCGGGCGAAAGCTCCGAAACATTCCCTAAATTGAAACAAGCGTTCTTGGCCAAGTATCAACCACATGAAGGAATGAAATGGGTACGATTAGCGGAACTCGCCGATCGTAAGCAGAAATCAGACGAGTCAGTCGAGGCATACATTGCTGACATCGAGAGGAGATGTTGCCAACTCGGCAAAACACCCGCAGAACGCATGGAAGCATTCATTAGAGGACTGCGGCCAGACATCAGGAGCTATATGTCATTAAGGCTCACCCTGACACCGTCGACGATGCGGTGACCCAGGCACGCCTAGCCCAGTCAACGACGATACAGTCAAAGCCACACACAGCAGAGGTGAACTCTGCAATACAAGAACTATCCAGTCAAATTCAGGCACTGCAGGGACAACTGGCATCAATTGCCATGGCCCGATCGACCGACTCCCCAGACCCCCAGTCCGACTCAGCGGTTCCACGACGAGCAAACACCCAGGAGACAGTTTGAAACACGGCAGCGAGCCCAGCAGCCCTACTGAGCAGCAGCCCAGCAGCCCTACCGAGCAGCAGCCCAGCAGCCCCACCAGCCAACCCAAGATCACTACCAGCCAGCACAACTACCGTCAGCGCAACAGTATCCACGGTGCCACTGGTGTGGATGGGGTGAGTGTGTAGATAGGCGATCATGTCCGGCCAAAAATGTTGAATGTCGTAAATGTAATAAAATAGGTCATTTTGCTAGAGTATGTCTTGGTTCCAGTAGAGCAGGTAGTTATGATTACAACTCACAATGACTAGGCCGCAACGATCAAATACACCACATTGGGAATGTTTCAGGAATATCTGGTGCCAGCAATCTTGTCAATACTAAACTTTGTTCGAACTATCGTCAATCTCTGATCGATACCGATGCACTTATTTCTTGCATGTCTAAACAAACATTATGCGGAGTGTTTTTCCGAAAGGGATTTCCCCTTGGGACCCTCAGACGTGCCACTTATTTCTGGTGTTGCGGGACATATAACTAGTTATCGGTAAAGTTAGCCTACCCATCTCACTTGAGACACTTGATTTTCATCACCCCTTCTATATTTTAGAGAACATGAATCACAATGTTATTCTCGGTGTTGATTTCCTACAAGAACATAGGGCAACGGTATCGTTCGAAGCCAATTGCTTGGCATTCCAAGATGGTCGTTCTGTACCCTTACACAGTAAAGCAACTAAACCTATGTATGTAAGAGCTTTGTGTAATGTATCTTTACCAGCTAGAACTCAAACAGTATTTCGGGTTAAGTGTAAGGAGGCAAACACACAGCAGGGCATTATTGAACCGGTCCCTTCTCTCTACTCCGACAAACAAGTCATTGGTGCAAAGTGCGTAACACGGCCACATAGTATGGTCGAACTGTCTATCAAGTCATGAACCCTACTGACAACACTGTCGAAATACGACGCAACCAGGTCGTTGGTCTTTGGGAACCACTACCAGTGGACAGCTGTGTATTATTTATGGTGGCCCTGAAGGGACATCGCATATCGCATACGTGTGCGCACACGTATGCAATGTCGTGAAACAATTCGCGAATATGTGCGCACACGTATGCAATGTCGTGAAACAAATCGCGAATATGTGCGCACACGTATGCAATGTCGTGAAACAAATCGCGAATGTGTGCGCACACGGTATGCAATGTCGTGAAACAATTCGCGAATATGTGCGCACACGTCTGCGAATATATTTGCAATGTCGTGAACGTTTATTGCATACCAAGTTGCATACCTTTGAATAAAATGTCTAATGATCTGGGGGGTTTCTTGCCTACAGTGAGATTAGCGGTAGTCATTGCAGCGGGGGGGGGGGGGGGGGGGCGGGGGTAGTCATTGTTGTGAGGCAAGCGAGGCGGGTGGCGTATTTCTTTTTTCCCCAGGACGAACGTGGGCTATTAACATAAAATGGGCGTGTTTGACCGTAAAATACCCTCGCGCGTGCGTACTCTTCGACCTTGATTGTAATAGCACAAGTACTTATTAGTAGGCTGTAGGTAGATAGCTTATGCTGTAGTACATGTTGGCGAAACTTGGCCTGGTGCCAAGTTCTTGGGTACACATTATTGTATAGCCATGCTTACAGGAGCCTGACTGTAGCGCCACGTACTCCCTAGGTCTCTAACAAATTGTCTGCAACTATGACATCATCCCAAAGGTATGCAACTTGGTATGCAATAAACGTTCACGACATTGCAAATATATTCGCACTCGTGTGCGCACACATTCGCGATTTGTTTCACGACATTGCATACGTGTGCGCACATATTCGCGATTTGTTTCACGACATTGCATACGTGTGCGCACATATTCGCGATTTGTTTCACGACATTGCATACGTGTGCGCACATATTCGCGAATTGTTTCACGACATTGCATACGTGTGCGCACATATTCGCGAATTGTTTCACGACATTGCATACGTGTGCGCACATATTCGCGATTTGTTTCACGACATTGCATACGTGTGCGCACATATTCGCGAATTGTTTCACGACATTGCATACGTGTGCGCACACGTATGCGATATGCGATGTCCCTTCAGGGCCACCATAATTATTAGACAATTTCGAGGTAGATGGAAATGACTCCAATGTCCAAACCATCCACCCACAGAAAGGGTCAAGTGCGGTCGATGCCACGACAACACGGGTTGACCCACAAGAAATGCTTAAAGAGTTGGGCGTATGCACGAATGACTGACTTAACCGCAGAACAAACTCTCCGGCTTGTCAATTTCTTGTCTCGAAACCGAGACGTCTTTGCCAAAGATATTACCGAACTGGGTTCAACACATTTGCATTTTCACCAAATTAACACTGGTGACGCAAAACCGATTCACCAACGCTTTTATCGGAACTCCCCAGCCCATAAAACCGAAATTGATAAGCAAATTCAGGACATGCTCAATGCCGATATTATAGAACCATCCACTTCACCATGGGCTAGCCCAGTGGTCCTGGTCAAAAAGAAAAATGGAGAGTTCCGTTTTGCGGTTGACTACCGCCGTCTGAATAAGGTCAAGAAGCCAATGTCATTCCCTCTACCTCGACCCGATGATGTGTATGATACTATAGGTGAATCTCATGCTCAAATATTCACGGTTCTAGATCTGGCATCAGGCTTTTGGCAGATTCCATTACACCCTGATAGCCAAGCTAAGACAGCTTTTACCTCACACAGTGGTAATTATCAGTTCAAGAAACTCCCATTTGGTCTAATGAATGCCCCCGTTTCATTTCAAATGGTCATGACACAGGTACTCCGAGGTCTAACATGGCAGTTCGCCCCGATCTATGTAGACGATATTATCATTTTCTCACCTGATTTTGACACACATTTAACGCATTTGGCGGCGGTCTTTGAGCGCTTACGATCATCCCATCTTAAACTCAAGCCACAAAAGTGTCATTTTGCAGCCAAAGAAGTTACGTACCTGGGTCATGTCATTTCCAAACAGGGGATCAAAGTCAACCCTGATAAAACTGCTGTTATTCAGTCATTCCCAGTTCCTAAGGACCAATCTGAGGTACGAGCATTTCTGGGGATATGTAACTATTACCGCCGATTTGTCAAAGGCTATGCATTCATTGCTTGTCCACTTAATAGATTATTACAGAGTAACGTGCCGTTTGTGTGGACAGGCGCCTGTGATGGGGCATTTCAAACGCTCAAACAAGCACTTATGTCGCCACCTATCCTCAGTTACCCTAACTTTGATAAGGAGTTCGTCCTTTCGACGGATGCTAGCGGTTACGCAATTAGCTACATTTTATCTCAGGCCGACGCTGACGGTCGTGAAGTTGTCATACAATACGGTGGCCGTGCTTGAACAAAAGCTGAACAGAAATGGTCCCGCCATTACAGAAAGAGAGGGTTTGGCCGTTGTTGAAGGCATCAAGTTTCTATCGCGTGTACTTAGCCAACAAAAAGTTTCGGGTTTACACTGATCACGTTTCTCTTCAATGGTTGCATACTATCCAAGACACAACCGGTAGATTAGGCCGTTGGTCAATTTTGTTACAGGGCTATGATTTTGATGTTGTTCATAAGTCTGGGAAATCTCATGGTAATGCTGATGCCCTTTCACGTCGGACGTACGGTGACAGCCCACCATGTCCCCCTAAACCAATGGACCCTGTAACCACTCCTGCCCCTCTATCCAATAGCGCCGCCGATGAGCCCTTACCGGCATGTGCTGGGCCCGAAACAATCGAATACAAGTTCACTTATGACTCTGATATGGTGCCTATTTTCTCTGTTAGCGAGCTCAATGATCTTACTCATGAAAAGAAGGTAGACATTGGACAACGGCAAATCGCCGACGCCCACTTGAATCAGTACTTAGCATACTTAGACAATGGCTCACTGCCGGCTGATATGGCCGTTGCTAGGCGTATCGTTGCAGAGACCCAAGATTTCATAGTACAAGATGGTCTTTTATACCACTATTACTATCCACGAGGCAAAGGTCACAAGATTGACAGACAAGTCAAGCAGTTAGTTGTTCCGCAAAGTTTGAAACATGACATAATGCTTTCATATATGACTCACTACTAGGTGGTCATCAAGGCATTGATCGCACGTACGATAGCATCCGGCAAAAGTACTACTGGCCAAAGATGTTTTCAGAAATCGAATGTAATGTCAAATCATGTACGACCTGTCAGCGTGTTAAGGTCAACCGTCATGGTGCACATGCTCCCATACAGCCCCTGCCTATCGGAGATGTGTTTTCAAGACTACACATTGACATACTTGGGCCTTTGAAAACCTCCTCCGAGGGTTACAAGTACGTTCTTTTAGTGGTAGATTCGTTTTCCAAATGGTGTGAGGCATTCCCACTGAAAACACAAGAAGCAGTAGAAGTTGCAAAAGTATTTTACAATGAAATAATATGTCGCTACGGTGCTCCATCCTCTTTGCTTTCAGACAGAGGTGCGCAGTTCATGTCCTCTAAGAATTATGCAGTATGTTTCAAATCACTAAAGTTAACACCAGTAGCTATCACCCACAAACTAATGCGAGTTGTGAACGCCTGAACAGTTTTATATGGCAGTCGCTCCGCGCATACTGCAAGCCAGACCAATCTGATTGGGTACAATTATTGCCCAGTATTATGTTTGCATATCGCAGTACACCAGCCACGGAACTATTGCCGCACTCATGCAAACAGCTAAGGCATCAACAATCTCTGGAGCAAATCATGCAGAATTTTGACATAACCCGTAAAATTGCTAAAGAGAACATGAAGACGGCGCAGACAAAATATAAGATTCAATTTGATAAGAAGACTAAGACCCCCAGCTATACGGAAGGCCAGAAAGTCTGGCTTTACTGCGCGAAGAGAACTCCTGGTTTATCCCCCAAAATGTGCCACAAATGGCTTGGCCCATACTACATTTTGTGACGCGAAAGCCAATTTCACCTACAAACTTCGTCGGTGTAGTGATAACAAACTTATGTTGTCCCCAGTCCATGCTAATCGGCTGAAGCAATACCATGATCCAATGGACAGACCAGTCCACATTCCTAATGACTTAGATAACCTAACTGAGGTCAGTGCTGACCAGTTTGATGATAGTGATGTAATGACTGTACCTAATGCCCCAGGTAAATGTAATACTGAACCCTTACCATCTGACACCAGCCATGTGCCTGACTCACCACCTGTTGTCTTGGGACATCCTAGTCCACCTTCTGACCAATTGTCTAAGGACCCGCCTCAAGGTCACAATGAATGGTTCGTTGTGGACAGTTTGCGGCGATCAGCCATTATTAATGGTAAGCGGCACTATCAAGTCAAATGGAAGGGGTACAGTAGGACAACATGGGAACCTGAGGAAAACATCCCTGATGCTTTGGTACAGAATTTTCATATTCGTAAGACCAAGCGCAATAGCATACGCAAACGGCGACGTTAGTTTCCAAACATTGAAACAGTCCTCTTAATTAAGGGTATACATGTATCTTAATTCAGTTCCCTTAACTTTGTTAGGTAATATGTAATTTTGTGATTGTTTCAATTATTGTATACAAGTTTTATAGTTTCCCTGGCCAAGGGGCATGATTGCTTATACTATGCACTTCACCTGTCGCATGTTGTGTTCTTTATAGATTTTTGCTTCTTAGGCCTATTTTACTAATTTCTTTAAACAGTCCTTGGTTTCGACTGTACCGGTATTGTTTATGCTAAGTCGGGAGACTTTACTTTTAAGGGGAGGGCACATATCACCCAACGAAAAGCATGCACTTAAAATACGAAATAATATCAATATCTGAGAGTGTCCTCTGAGATTGTAGCAGTGTCAATAGACCTCTATGCTTTCAGTTATAGTAGTCTCATTGTTCTAAGTCAGGACAATAGTGCCAAGTGTGTATGGGTCTTCACATTCCACTGTGATGACAGAGAGTGCCAGGCACTGGTCAAACGTACCCAAATATGGGGCAACCTCTTCCAACTCATTTGTTTAGTACAACCCTTTTCTTTAAACCATCCAAACATATTCTTTTATTGTATAATTATTCAAATGTATTCTCAATGAGGTGTAAAACAAGTCCTAATACGGTTATACTTGCTGCAACAAGTAGTCTTGGGTTTTACAATAAATACCGGGTGAAAGTCAGAGAGTGGGAGGGAGAGCCTCCACCAGCATCGAGTAAATAAACGTTTCAACTATCAACAACCGCGTGTTACTTTGTGTTCTTCTGTAGCGTATAATCAAGCTGGTTATAGTAACTCACTGGCTTTCCAGCAATACCATTATTATTTCCGTAGCTTATTCCAGTCTGAAGTTATCGGGCAATGAAGAAAGTCTACAAGACAAGGCCACTTCCATACACTGTGTTTAATCGTTATTAACAACAGCTAGCTATGTAGCTCTGGCGTACAAACATGCTCAAGAAAACGTACTTTTGTGGATTTATTCATCTTTTCAATTAAAGGTTAGACCACGACAAGAAAGATAAAGTTTTGTTTAACCAATACCACCGAAATCGCAGAATCGGTTTTTGTAGTGTTTGTTCATGATTTTCGATTGTCAACAACTTTTGTATGGCGAATTGCACATCCAGCAGGTTTCCACCAGCAGTAACTGAAGGGGTTAAAATGAGGTCTAAGATTCTGTTTAACTTCATCTGGCAACTCATTCCACACTCTGGAGTGAATAATCGTATGTGACGACCCCGAGTCAATGAGAAATCTCACATCATAATGGCATACCCTAGCCTGAACAAAGAGTGATCGTCCGCATTTCTGATTATCAATTTGGGCCCCATCTTTTTTTTCCACACTCGACTATTATTTGGACCCAAGGCCCCAGGCGAATCTAGTTTTCCGCCATTGGCTAATAAGCTGTGTTGTGTATGGCGTATAAGTAGTTTGTGGACAGTTTGCCCGGACATGTTCTTTGTCATTACATTTCCAGCAAATAATTTCATTACGTCGAAATCTGCTTCGTGTCAATGCCTCTACTGCCCTGGCCAGTTCCTCTACCTTTTTACTAAGTTCATCAAAGCGACTCTGTGTATCTGGAATTGATGAACACTGCGACTGTTATGGGGCTGTTAATGCTTCTAAAAACTGATCTTTGGCAATGATCCCGTACACTTTGTGACACTGCTTGATATGCCCTATTAGTATTAGTCAAGCTGTGTATTGCTGCAGCCACTTCTGACAATTTTTCACCTGATTGCCGTAGCCTAGCTCGTAGCTGTACCTTATACAAATCTGTCTTTTTAGTCCTATCAAACCTATTTTTCAATGCTTGAACGAACACAGCATTGGCTTGATCTTCAGTCGACTAGTCAGTGTAGACATGCAGTCTACAGCCAAAAAAGTCGTACAGCCAAAAACGTACATTTCTGAGTTTCTGACCAACCATTTATTACACTACACAATTCAAAATCTGTTAACCAATCCTCAAATAAAATTGACACTCCATATTATATGGTTCTGGCATAACTACAGGTTAGGCTCTGCAACAATGTTTCGCAAACCAGATCGGCTACAGTAGGAGGGTGGTGGTGTTACCCGCCCTAAACTTGGGGTGGAAGTAGCTTGTGGGGTGGGCAAATTGTCCACTGACTTAGTGCTACCTGCTCATTAATCACAACTTTTTTCTTTCTTAACACATTTTGGTTGCTTACTCTTCCTTAAGAGCACACCAGTGGAACCTTCGTCATTACTGTTATCTACATTTTACTCAATTGTCCTACAGGTATGCTTTCACTGTAGGTAACTGACGACTCCCCTTTGGCGGAGCATAGCCTTGGGTACGGTTGCAGAGGGCTGGGTTGGTGAGAGAGCCTCGAGGGAGTTAAAAAATAGTTATGTACCAGTCACAGGGGTCCTACTTAAATCTTTGTACGCCACATCAATCTCTTCCTCTAATGCTCTAATTGTTTCTTTAAGCAATGCATGTTCAGCTCGAGCACATGGCGAAAGGGCACCTCCCTCTGCCATTGTATTTTATTTTATTTAAAGAACCACATATGCTAAAATTGCATACTTAAAAATATATAGAATGGAAGAAAAGAATAAAGAAACAAGACTGGTTACCAGGCCAGTGCCCAAACCACAGTATGGGGATACGTCTGTCCCGCCAACAGAGACCTAAAATCTAACCCTCTAACCCTACTTATAAAAAAAAAATCTAAACTAACCGGCAAGGCAACTATAGAAGAAATTAAGAGATTAATTGCAAATTAGGGCCAAGGCTTAACTATGAAATGATTCAATAACGGGTTCGTATCAGAGAACCAGTAATTAAAATGTCCTTTTTGTTTTACTGATCCCACCGCTGCCACCAAATGTAGCGTAGTCGTGAGCGAATAGAACTTGATCAAAACAAGGAACCAAGATTTTAGCTGGCTTTAACTTCTAGCCAATATGTCAATTTAATCAATGTTCACAATAATTACACAAATAGGTAAATTACAGGTGGCGACCTAGGCCCCTTATGAACAAGATACAATAATAACAGTAGCTGGTACTGGCTGGTACTAAACAAAAAATGTATGGAAAGTGAACAGAGTACAATTTATTTGTAGAGTCCCTATATGTGGCTGGAACAGACTAGAATTTAGGCAAAATAACTGGGTATGAATTAAAATATTGACTTGAGAAGCACTCTCCAAAGTATTTAAAGTAACTTACTCTGTTTTGGTGCACCTATAAAAAAAATACTCTCACAACCCAGGGTGCCAAGCCCTCAGCCCTCCACACACATGATGTTGCCTGGCCGCACCCAAAAAGCCAACTCACCCTAGACTAGCTTTCTCTGCCCATAGATGAAAAACTAAGAACTAAGGATGTGTTATTGAATAGAAAGTCTTTGTTAATAACTGGAGCATGCTGTATATGAATGATGTAACTAAACAAACGTAACTATAGACTCAATGGGTTTTCCAAAAGAAGTAGTCTTACAGGTGATAATTCAACGTGTACTAACATAAGTTTGAATAAAAGAACCCTAGTTCAAAGGAAAAATATGTCAAATTCCACAAGTCACTGACCTGGACTAGTTCACATCTACCACAGGGGAGGAGGCTGAACCCTGGATCAAACCACAAGTGTTGGGAGGTATTTTCACTACAATACTAGTCTCCTTCTGAAAGTTTTGTTATTGCACAAAAACCCTTCGTATACAAAATTACACACAGTGAACAGTTGCATTTCTCAGCCCCTTTTAGAAGATTCATGTTTTTGATCTATACTAAGGGAAGGTTCAGAATAGAAATGTCAAGGCCTCATGAACTTTATTGTGGCTTGTCATGGCTGAGCGGCACAAGCTCTGGTTTTTCTGATTAGCAGAGTGTGGGTTTAAGTCCCAGTTTTGACACTTATGTCCTTAACCAAGACACTTAACCATTATTGCTTCATCTTTCTGATGGGACTTTAAGCCACAGGTTCAGTGCCACACCACCTTGCAAACCGTTACATGTTGCTGTGTAAATAAATGGCTCTTATATTTTGAACATTTGAAAATGGCTCCACATACCTTGTAGGAAAAAATAATGAGCGCTTTGAAACGCCCTCAGGTGTAATAAAGCGCTACATATGAACTGCGTATGATTATTGTTATGCGAGTAATTTAAGTATGCATGTATAAGTATAGAAGGTTGACAACTTCGTAATGTTAGAGGCTAGTCGAGCTTTATTCACGATGATACAAGCATAGTATTTATAGTAACTTACATGTGAGCAGCCATGTTATAAGGTGGTGCATTATGGGAAATGAACATTAGACTTGACTCAGTCTGCTAATGGTGTACCGCTACATCCTCTCTTCTAAGTTTTGTTTTAACACTTGAATAAACAAACAGCTTTAGATAAAAAAGTGAACATAGTATGATCTACAGAGTTTGTAAACTAGGTGTCTGCTGATTTATAGTCCGAGTCCTTCACTGAACTAATTTAGCTTAAATAACAAGTTTGAAGAAAAAAATGGTTACGTAAACGTTGCAAAATAAACGATGAATCAACTTTTCCTCCGAAAACAAACAAGAGGTGGAAACAACAATTAGTGTAAACAAATAACACCTTTGCTTAGAGTACTGACTGTCTTAGGTACTCAATGCGTGTACAAGGGATTATTCTGCCCTCATCTTTGAAGTGTACAACACATGGTAGGTATAATAGGCAAACTATTTACAAAAAAGTCCGGTAGTCAGGGATAGTCCAAAGTCATTAGCAGGAAAATCGGGATCAACGGCACAAATCCAGTGTTGGCATAGCAATAGCATTTACACAAAACAGTCAAGTGTATTTAGGGTTCGGCTTGGAGATGCGACCAGAGCGGGTCATGGCGGGCTGAGGTGCAGGGGCTGGGGCGATAGCGGGTTGTGGTGGAGGGGCTTGGGCGATAGCAGGTTGAGGGAGTGATTCCTGCGGAGGCACGTAGAAGTCAGACAAGTGCTGTTGCTGTGGGAGTGGTTCAGAGACAGGTAATAGGTGTCTCCGGTTGCGTCGGTATAGCTTGCCTTGGGCATTGACGATATAGGATCTGGGGTCGCCGGAATGCTTTTGGACAATGCCAAGCTGATCGTGTCCTTTGGGTGATTGGAGACGGACAACTTGCCCTGGGTTCAGTGCTTGGAGGGGTTTGGCGGATTTGTCGTACGAAGACTTCTGCTGCTGGAGTCGCTTTCGTAACTGCGCCGTGACGCTTGTGTAGACCGTGGGTTTAAGGAGGGGCGTTGAGGTGGGGATGGTTGTTCGAAGACGCCGTAACATGAGACGTTGGGAAGGTGATCCAAGCTGAGGGTTTGTTGGGACGTTGCGAATGTTCAGCAAGTTCCGGTAAAGGTCGGATCCTTCGCGTTTTGTCTTTTCGAGGAGTAGTTTGGCGCGCTTGACAGAGCTTTCTGCGACCATTGGACTGAGGGTAATAGGGACTACTTGTTGTATGCTGGAAACCCCATGACTGTGCAAACTGTTTGAAGGCGAAGCAATCAAATTGTCGTGCGTTGTCACTGATGACGATGTGGGGGATCCCATGGATGGAAAATTGTCTCTTGAGTACCTCAATGACTGTGGAGGCACAGGTGTCGTCAAGCGAAGCGAAGTCAAACCAGCCGGAGTATGAATCGCCAAGGGCGAGGTAATCCATGCCGTTCCATTGGAATAGGTCAACACCGATAAGTTCCCAGGGGAGATTGGGTGGTGGGTAGCTTTTCAATGGTTCTTTCTGTTGGTGGGCTTTGGTAGCATTGCAAACTGTGCATCCAGAGATGGACTGTTCAATATCCATGCACATTGATGGCCAGTAAACTATATCTCTGGCTCTGCGTTTGGTAGCTTCGATACCTGGGTGACCTTCATGCAGCAGTTTAGTGTATTCTGCACGAAGAGACTTGGGAATGATGGCCTTTTGTCCCTTCAAAATGATGCCACGTTCGAGAGTCAGTTCATCTCTGAATGGGAAGTATGAGCGAGCATCTGGTGGGGCATTGTTGACGTTTGAAGGCCATCCGCGACTGATGACATCAGTTAGCTGTTGCATGGTGGAGTCGCGGGCGGTTGCTGCTTTGAGCTGTGCAAGTCGTGTATCGGAGATTGGTAGAAGGGTCATAACTTCCAGGTCGTGGTTTTCGGTACCAGTTGTTGACATGGGAGCACGTGACAAAGTGTCGGCGATAAAAAGTTCTTTCCCTTTCTTGTACACAAGGGTGATGTTGTACTTCTGCAAACCGAAGAAGCATGCGTTGAAGCTGGGCAGGGGCGCTAAGCAAAGGCTTCTTGACAATGGTGACCAATGGCTGGTGATCGTAGGGTGTCATGGCCGAGTGGTTAAGAGCATCGGATTCAAGTTCTGGTGGTTTAGTCATCGGGGTGTGGGTTCGAGTCCCGGTCATGACGCTTGTGTCCTTGAGCAAGACACTTTGCTATAATTGCTTCTCTTCACCCAGGGGTATAAATGGGTACCTGCAAGGGTAGAGGTTGATATTGTGGCGGGCACAGACCGTTTTCCAGTCTGTGATTATAAACTCGGACCCTTCCCCTTGCTAGCTCAAGTTAAAGTCAATAAGCGGACTTAAGGCTGAGTGGCGAGATTCGTTTGGGAGGAAGTATACCGCCCGATTATAAATGATTGTAAACCTCTCTGTCAGAGTACACACAGTTCCCTAAAATAATCACACAGATAGGACACAGTTTAACAGTGACCTTGACCTCAACAGTAATTTATTCAACATTCACCTTCAACTCCAGAAGTTGGGCAAAATAACCCTGGCCTGTAAGCACTTAAAATATGGGACCCCAAATTATCTACAAGTCATGTAAACAACTACCGTACGGCACCTAGCAATACTCAATAAAAGTGAAAGACAACACACACACGAGAGCACCACGCCTCGGTTGCACGCCTAGCCCCGCTCAACACCAGCTGCCTTAGGCCTTGAGCACACGGCTCGGTCCCGGCAACAACACACGACCCGCTCCACGACAGCCCTCCCGGAATACCGTAATTGTCTGCCTCGCACAAAGCGACGGCAACCATCGGGTCGTTTCCACTTAACCCAATCCAACTACACCGCAATACAGCTAGCTCCAGCTGATCGTCTTGTGTATTACCACGACGATCGCCTGCACGCACACAGCCTGAAATAACGCTGCCTAAAATATGCACCAATTAATGAACAACTCCCAATACTTACAGAATATGCTGCACTAGGTTTCTGCCAAAAGAAAGTCCCACCAAGTCTCTGCCAAAGGAATGTTCTACGTTTCTGCCACAATAATGTTCTACTAAAGAAAAGAAACAACCCTCATATCCTCATAAACTCATAAAAACACAAAACTCCCTACGCAATCCAAAACAGCAGCTTTTATATCACGCTTTCTGAAAGCCATGTGCACGCCCAACAGCGCACAATATCTCACATAAACTTAACTAACTTCTTTTACGACACGGGCAAATAGCCCAACTGAACTACAAGTACCGCACACTCAGAGTTCACCTGACTTCTCGTGGCGCGAACTTGCACCTTGCACCAACCCTATTGGTGCAAGCCGAACACATGACCGATGACGTCGTTCACAAATCACGTGCGACGTCACCTGACCAAACAACCTCATGTAATTCCATCACAAAGGCCCGAGCTTGGCCGAGTATGACCCCATACTCTTAGCCATACCTAAACAAAAAAAATGGAATTCATGAAACTTCACAATATTTCAAAATACAATATCACATAAGAAACCACCTTTAAGCTACTTACGTATGCACAGAATTCTCCCTGAAACTTCACCTAAATCTACTCATGAAGTATGCCCAAAGTTTCTAACATGACTAGGACTTTACACTTTATACAATAAGAAATGGGCTTACTTGATTTTACACAGAATACAACAACATGTGATCTTTGGCTTAATTAAATACTTGCACAGATTCGTTCTTTATACAAAATCAAATTTTCATCTTAAAATTACACCATACACACTGATTCAAAAGTTTCCCTGGGATTTCCTTACACAATGATCAAATGGACTTTGATTTATACATGGCAAAAGTCAAGGCACTACGGTACATAAATAACACTTATGGATATGCAAAAAATAGATATAGAAAAATATATGTACTAAAACCTGTAGATGCTGGCAAAAAGGATAAGAATACCTCCTGACTTCTGACAAGAAACTAATGACAAGGGAACCCGACTGGCTTGCCATCCTCGTCCACCGGTACTTGATGGTAGTGTTGGGTGCGCAACTCCTCTCTCTTGACAACCTGGCCATCTAGGATATACTCTGCGGTGATGTGTCGCTTCACTATTGCAAATCTCATCCTCTTCGGCAGTGGGGCAGCCAGGCCTCCCTCTGGAACCAACGGGATAGGTGGGGGTCGGTCGGGGGTAGGTGCCGTTGGGGAGGCAGACGCTGAAGTGGAGGATGCGGCTGCAACTGCAGCTTCCCTCATCTGCTCCAACATAGCCCGTGGCTTCCCACCGGTTCCGCGGGCAGGGCCGACGACCCTTGTGCACGGGGCGGTTGGGCTCAATTGCTCTTCTGTCTGAGCAATCGGGGCAGTTGCGGGGGGCCAGTCTGTGTCCTGTAGGTCTGCCATCGGGGTTGGGGACAGAGATAACACAGCTACCTCCCCCTGCTGGGGCATCTCAACATTCACTGAAGGGGGGTCCCCAACTGACTCCACCACTCACAACAACTCTCCAAATAAATTATTATGTACAACAACTTCGGGGGGGGGGCCTTCACCCTTCCCCTCCAAACTTTATTATTCTACAATGCACTGTGACTTTAGTGCACTTACATAGGGGGATTTTCATCCTTCCCTTTCAAAACACCAAATATCACAACAATTTGCCCTAACGATATCTAAGAGGCAACCGGGGTGTTCACCTCGGGTTACGCTTGGCCAGCGTCTTCTCTTTTGCTACTGGCAGATGACCCTCCATGTCTTCACCCAGTCCTTCTGCATCGGAGGCAAGGACCAAATCACTGTTTCTGGGGACAACTTCCTCTGAGGAGCTCTCCACTTCTTCAATGAGGGGGCTTTCTGTCACCACCTCCCTAGGGGCAGTCACCTCTTCAGTGAGGGGGCTTTCCGTCACCACCTCACCGGATGAACTGTCCCAAGGTTCAATCGCCTCTCCAACATACGGCTTCAGCCTGTCCACATGGACAACTTTGAGTTTTCCTCCCTTCCTCAACTGGATGCGCACCACCACATCAGACAATTTCCTAACCACGAGCCAAGGTCCCTCCCACCGCAATTGCAGTTTGGGGGACAAATGCCTTTTCTTGGCTGGATTGAACAACCACGCAAATTGTCCCTCTTTCAGACCATGCTCTGAGGCATGCCGGTCATAGTTCTTCTTCTGTCTCTGGGCACTCTTGTTGAGACACTCCTTTGCCCTACCATGTGCCAGTTGCATGTTACCCCTCAACTTTTCGGCAAAGTCTGTTTTGGTGTCTTCCTGAGTTTCGGGACACCCTGCCACCAAATCTACTGGAAGATAAACCTCCCGGCCAAGCATCATCATGTTTGGCGACTCTCCAGTCGATTCCTGAGGAGTACATCGATACGCAAAGGTGGCATAGGGAAGGAACTCATCCCAGTCCTTCTGCCTCTTCTTTGGATCGATCATGACTGACACAATGTTGATTAGCGTCTTATTAAACCTTTCCACCATGCCATCCGATTTGGGATTATAGGCGGTCGTTCGGGTTTTCGTGATTCCAAGGAGCCGGCACATCTCACTAAACACCTCAGATTCAAAATTCCGGCCCTGATCAGAATGAAGTTCTTGGGGCACCCCAAACCTACAAACAAATTCGTTCACCAGTTTCAGGGCAACCGTAACTGCAGTGGAATCAGGAAGCGGATATGCCTCCATCCACTTGGTGCAATAGTCACCCACCACCATAATCCACAGGTTACCACTGTCTGTCTTGGGCAGTGGCCCGAGCAAGTCTATTGCTACCCGTTCCATAGGAACGCCAACGCGATACTGTTGTAAAGGGGCAACCCTTCTCTTTGCAGCAGACTTCCTCCTGGCACAGAGGTCACAAACCCTCAAACATGACCGAACATCCGCAGACATTCCTGGCCAAAAATACCTGTATTTCACCTTGGCGAGTGTCTTATTAACCCCCAAGTGTCCACTGAGTTGCCCACCATGCAGCTCACTGAGGATACTCTTCCTGAACTTCTGTGGCAAGACCAGGAGCCATCTTATCAACTTCCCATCATCCGACTCCCATCGTTTGTAGAGAAGCCCCTCCTTGACTTCTAGTTGATCCCATTGGGACCAATAGGTCTTGGAGGCTACTGAGGAATGGGACTGCGTCTTCCACTCTGGACGACTACTACCATCCTCTTTGGACTTGAGGACCCAACCCATCGTCCCATCCTCCAGTTGAGCCGCCCTCATCTCTTCTCCAGGAATCATTGGTTGGGCCACCAGACCCCTAACCAAAGACTCTCTACCCTGAGTTTCCACCTCGGGCACCCCGTGACCTGACTCGTCACTTGTTGGCTCCTCCCGGCCACACTGCTTACACTGTCTCCTAGACAAGCCATCAGCATTTCCATGCTTTTTTCCAGGCCTGTGTTCTATGATCAAGTCGTACTGCGATATCACCTCCATCCATCGGGCCAGCTGACCTTCTGGGTTCTTGAAATTGAGAACCCATTTCAACGCAGCATGGTCAGTTCTGACTGTAACCCTGCGACCATACAAGTACTGCTTGAAATTCTTCAAGTAGACAACAACAGCCAACAACTCCCTTCGGGTGACACAATAATTCCGCTCAGGTCTGCTGAGCTTTCGACTCGCATAAGCCACAACTCTTTCTACCCCATCTTGGACCTGGGATAAGACTGCCCCGATGCCCTCCCCACTGGCATCAGTGTCCAAAATGAAATCGCCTTCGGGGTTGGGGTACGACAGAATCGGGGCAGACTGGAGTCTGTCCTTCAATTCGTCGAACGCCCTTTGACATGTCTCAGTCCACGCAAACACCCTCGATTTCTCTGTCAAAGCATGAAGTGGACTCGCAATCTCTGCGAAACCTTGGATGAATTTCCGGTAGTACGAGGCGAGGCCCAAAAAGCTTCGGACGTCTCGTACACACCTTGGAACAGGCCAGTCAGAAACTGCCTTGACCTTCTCTGGATCTGTAGCAACCCCTTCTGCAGACACGATGTGCCCCAGATAAACCACCGACTTCTGAAACAAATGACACTTGCTTGGCTTAAGTTTAAGCCCAGCGTGCCGGAGCCTACTCAACACTACTTTGAGACGCTCTAGGGTCTCCATTACGGTTTGCCCAAACACAACGATGTCATCCAGGTAGATTAACAAAATCTCCCACTGCAACCCAGCCATGACCTTCTCCATCAACCGTTCAAAGGTGGCTGGGGCGTTGCATAGCCCAAACGGCATGCACTTCCAACGGTAAAGTCCGTTCCTGACAACAAAGGAAGACTTTTGGCTAGCATCCTCATCTAGGGCAACCTGCCAATACCCCGATGCTAAGTCAAGCGTCGTAAACCACTTGGCCCCATTCAATGCATCAAACGTCTCATCAATCCGGGGTACCGGATAAGCATCCTTGATGGTGACCGCGTTTAACCTCCTGTAATCAACACAGAAGCGCTTAGTCCCATCCTTTTTGCCAACCAAAACAACATTCGCCGCCCAAGGACTATCAGAGGGTTCAATAACTCCTCTCTTCAACAAATCACCGACCTGCCTTTGAATCTCTTCCTGGTTGCAGTAGGGGTGCCGCCTTGGTCTTTCTTTGACCGGCGGAGATTCACCTGTCTTAATATGATGTTGCACCATATCAGTCCTACCAATATCATGATCTCCTTTCGAGAAAACATCCTGGAAGTTAGCCAAGCACTTCCGGACCTCTCCATGGTACTTAGCCTCCACATTGGCTGTACCCCGACTAAACAGATCATGCAAATGCATGGGCAAGCCCTGCTTTGCCCCTGACGTCTGTTCAGTGTCACCAATAACCGCCTCATCCTCTACCTGAGAGACTACACCCACCGTCGTTCCTGCCCGAGCAACTCTCTTTTCTCGCCCTGGGTTAAACAGTCTCAATGGAATTACTTCTGACTCCATGTTGACTAGGGACCTGGCTAATACCAGCCCTTTCTGAGTCAACTCACCACCACCCTCTAAAGGTTCAACAATAGCCAAACCGGCTACATTAACCTTTCCTCTGGAAAGCACACCAGGGACGACTGCCTCATGGCCTGAAGGGATGACTGTGGTCCTCGAAACTACCACCCGCCCAATGAAGGGTTCACCAGCTATACTGGTGCACTTGATTCGCTCCCCACTGAGCCGAAGTTCCTTCAACTGGAAATCCAAATTTCCCCCGGTGGGCACCAGAAAATCCATCCCCAGGATGCCTGGGTACTTCATTTCGGTAAACGTCGCCTTCACCAACCGAGCCGTCCGACCAACTTGTACCTCCACCAAAGCACTGCCCAACACTGCCAAAGGGCTACCATCAATCTGCTTCACCTTAACACCCTCCGTCTCCAAGACGGGTCTACACTCTTTTGGTATTTGGTAATACATGGCACTACTTATTAAAGTATCGGTGGACCCCGTGTCAATTAAAAACCGACACTTGGTAGCCCTTACCAATCCGTCAACAAATAGTCCATAGCGGGGACCAAGACTTGACATGGGCAGTGTAATTACTCGCTCTTCCCCCTGTCTTGACCTTTTCCCTCCACTACTACCACTGGCGTGGTTTTGTCTTTTGGACCCTCTTGCAATACCAGCCTGTCCGTGGGTCCCTCTTGAGGCTGGTTGTCGTTTCCCTGCTTCTGGGTAAACTGTCTACGAGGTTTCTGACACTCGCGGGCGAAATGCCCCAAACCTCCACAATTGAAACACCTCCTCTGACCGGGTTCCATCCCCTGGGGCTTGTGCTTCTTCAATGATGAAGGCACACCCTCAGTGGAACTCCGATTCCCCAACGACCTCAACATCTCTGCCATTGTCTGTAAAGTACGAGCCTGCTCACTGAGGTTTGTTTCCAAACTTCCCAGTCTCTGCTCCATACCTACAGAGTCTGCAGCCCTTGCCAACTTGGCGGGCTGACGATCCAGTAACCTTTGACGTTCGACCCTGTCAAAGTTCTCAGTCTCTAAAGCCGCCTGAATAGCCTCGTCCAAATTCGTCGGACGGGCTCTGTTGATGCCTTCCCGGATGGAATGATTATCCACCGCATCAATGAAATGGTTCTTTGCTAACCGGTCACGAGCAACTTCCTCAATTTCAGGGTATGCTCGAGCCGTCAGCTCTTGAATTGCCTGGCCCAACTCTTGCAGGGTTTCCTTCGTCCCCTGCCGCCTGTGACGCAATTCCACCAGATAGTTCTCACTTTGACGACCAGAGCCAAATCTCCGTTCCAACAACTTGACAAGGGCACCGTACTCATAGGTTTGCCCTGTCTCGCCCAACAATCGGAGTGCATTACCCTGCAGGCTTGCGGTCAAACACCTTGCAGCCTGTTTGCCACTCCAGCCGTTTACCTCCCGGCACGACTCAAAATGGCGGTAGTACTCCTTCCAAAGCACCTTACCACTATACCGATCAGGGTTTATGTATGGCCGTCGATTCACTCGATCCACCCCTCCCCTCTGATCTCCTTCATCACTACTACCAAACCAACTCCCTTCCGGTGGCTGGGGCTTCACCGGGGGGTCAACTACTTCCACAGCTGAACTGCTGTTACATGCCTTCTGCACTGGGCAGGTCATGTTACTTAACAGTTCGCTGTGGGCCTGTTTGGGTCGAACTACTTCGTTATCGTCCAGGAACGGGTTGTTACTGCTTCTACCCTGACCCGAAAGGAACAACGACAACTCATCGATACCCTGGTTGATCGATGACTTAGCTATGGGAGTAACCTCTGGTGCTCGGGAAAACATCCCTGAGCCCCCACGCCTAAGAGGTGTACTTTCCTCAAAGCTAACCTCCTTCCTCACCCTGGGTGCTTCATCAAGTACAGAGTTCGGGTTTTCCAACGAGGGAGAGACATACCCAGATGTCTCATTTCTCAACCGAAAGTCCACATCAGAATCTACCTGATGCCTCACATGCCCATCCTCACTTGGCATGTCCCCTTGGAACGACCCCTTCATGGCAGCTTCCAACTTCTTTGCAAGGAGATCCTTCTCCCATTGCAGAAATTGGGCTTCCATGCGGAGCCTCTGCACCTCTACCTCAACACCCGAGGTGCCCATCCTCCTCTTTGCTTCTTCGGTCATACTGTTGTCTCATACACTTTGGGGGTTGCCCCAGTGTAGCCGAAACCGACCCACGAACACCCCGCCTCTGATCTTGGATCAAGCGCCAACCGCAAAAGTACAGCACAATCACCAAACCCAGACAAGCCAGTATAAGACACAACAGGACAATCAACCAGTAAGTTTGCTAGAACTTACAAAGTTGCTACACTCGGCCACGGACCACTAGGTGACTGAGTCACTTCTAGCATCGCAGTCTGTGTTGCACTTCTCTGCAGTTTCAAGTTCTGATCCCTTGCAATTCGTCTTAGTCGCCTCAACTCTAAACGAGTCTTAGCAAACTGACAAGTCGCAATCAGAACAACAATGGCAACAATCACTAACAGAACAACAACAATCCACAATCGCATTGCCAATTATCGAACCTGTGTTCTATCTCCTTTCCCCTGGATAGAGGAGGATTAATTTTAACAGAGAGTTTAACTTAATCAATTATAATCATCCCACTTCTGACACCATTTGTGGCGGGCACAGACCGTTTTCCAGTCTGTGATTATAAACTCGGACCCTTCCCCTTGCTAGCTCAAGTTAAAGTCAATAAGCGGACTTAAGGCTGAGTGGCGAGATTCGTTTGGGAGGAAGTATACCGCCCGATTATAAATGATTGTAAACCTCTCTGTCAGAGTACACACAGTTCCCTAAAATAATCACACAGATAGGACACAGTTTAACAGTGACCTTGACCTCAACAGTAATTTATTCAACATTCACCTTCAACTCCAGAAGTTGGGCAAAATAACCCTGGCCTGTAAGCACTTAAAATATGGGACCCCAAATTATCTACAAGTCATGTAAACAACTACCGTACGGCACCTAGCAATACTCAATAAAAGTGAAAGACAACACACACACGAGAGCACCACGCCTCGGTTGCACGCCTAGCCCCGCTCAACACCAGCTGCCTTAGGCCTTGAGCACACGGCTCGGTCCCGGCAACAACACACGACCCGCTCCACGACAGCCCTCCCGGAATACCGTAATTGTCTGCCTCGCACAAAGCGACGGCAACCATCGGGTCGTTTCCACTTAACCCAATCCAACTACACCGCAATACAGCTAGCTCCAGCTGATCGTCTTGTGTATTACCACGACGATCGCCTGCACGCACACAGCCTGAAATAACGCTGCCTAAAATATGCACCAATTAATGAACAACTCCCAATACTTACAGAATATGCTGCACTAGGTTTCTGCCAAAAGAAAGTCCCACCAAGTCTCTGCCAAAGGAATGTTCTACGTTTCTGCCACAATAATGTTCTACTAAAGAAAAGAAACAACCCTCATATCCTCATAAACTCATAAAAACACAAAACTCCCTACGCAATCCAAAACAGCAGCTTTTATATCACGCTTTCTGAAAGCCATGTGCACGCCCAACAGCGCACAATATCTCACATAAACTTAACTAACTTCTTTTACGACACGGGCAAATAGCCCAACTGAACTACAAGTACCGCACACTCAGAGTTCACCTGACTTCTCGTGGCGCGAACTTGCACCTTGCACCAACCCTATTGGTGCAAGCCGAACACATGACCGATGACGTCGTTCACAAATCACGTGCGACGTCACCTGACCAAACAACCTCATGTAATTCCATCACAATATTGTGTTTGAAAAAGCCTTCGGAGCGCCATCACCCGGGCAGCCCAGGCTGTATACTCCCCAGGGAGCTGAGAAAGATTAAAGGAATGTTATTGGCCCAATGACCAGGGCACTAATGTAAAGCGCATTGAGACGTTATTGTGAAATGCGCTATATAAGAACTAGTTATTATTATTATTATTATTATTATCGGTTTCAACGATAATGTCTTTACCGTCCATTTTAGAAGTTTTTTCACACGATCTTTAGACCATGAAAACTCCATCATCACTTCTCCTGTCTTAAAAATTCCTGGGTTGAATTCTGTAAGTGTCAACAGTCATCAGGTTCTGAGCAGGATCAACAAAATGACCCGTGGTAAAGCTGTTGGTCTAGACCTGGTATCTGTGGATATGTTGAAACTCTGCCCAGAGGAAATCGCACCAGTTCTGGCTAGTCTATTCAATCTTTCTTTGAGCACTGGACGATTACCTCTTGGATGGAAGCAAGCCAACATTGTACCAATCTTTAAAAAGGGTAATAAAATGGAACTAAACAATTATCGTCAAATTGCACTGACGTCGATTATCTCCAAATTACTTGAGAGCATCGTCTGTGAAAGTCTCCGGGATCACATGAATAATTATGGTTTATGGACCAACTCGCAACATGGTTTTCGGCCTGGTCTTTCATGTGACACCCTCCTTCTAAACTGCACAACAGAATGGCTCAAAACCTTGGACAAAACAAACTCTAGAGTTGATATCATTTCTTTGGACTACAGCAGAGCCTTTGACAGTCTCTGTCATCAGACTTTGTTAAACAAACTTGAACTCACTTATGGTATTTCCGGACATCTCTTAGCATGGACCAAATCCTTTCTATGTGATCGTTTTCAAAGAGTTGTATTTGGGGGACATTCTGCGGACTGGATACCAGTGGAGTCTGGAATTCCTCAAGGTTCAGTTTTGGGCCCACTTCTTTTCAGCGTCTACGTTAATGACCTACATCTCCATGTAAACTCCTCCATTGGTCAGTTTGCAGATGACACCTTCATATACCACTCTGTGAATTCGCAGGAACATGAAACAATTTTACAAAATGATCTTGACCAGCTTGTAAGTTGGTCTCAAAAGAATTATCTGACCTTGAATATTTCCAAATGTAAGGTTTTATCCTTGAATCGTAGTAGATCTCGATCTAAACCTACTTACTATGTGCAGGACCAGTCTCTTGAAACAGTTGACTATCTAAAATTGCTTGGAGTCACATTGTCCTATAATATGTCTTGGGATAATCATGTTCAAACACTGTCTCCAAGTGCAATAGATTACTTGGTTTTATCCGCAGTGTAGCTGGTCATTCATCACTTGAAGCTCTCTTGCAATTGTATAAGTCTCTGGTTTTGCCTGTGTTAGATTATTGCTTTCCAATTTGGAATCCATTTTTACATAAAAATATTGAGGCTGTAGAAAAAATCCAATGGACAGCCACCAGAATGATCCTAAAACAGAGACGCCAAGATGAACCTTATGAGTCTAGACTTGCTCGCTTAAATTTATTCCCTCTTAGTAAACGACGAGAGTATCAAAGCTAATGTTTGATTTCCAAATTGCTTATTAATAATCAAAGAGACACTGTTCCCATCTTATAAGTTTAATTACCATCAACAGCAGGCATACTGACAAACTTTGTTTTAACAATTTATCCTTCAAGAAAAATTCAACCAAGAACAGCTGCATTTTCTCTTTTCCAATTAAGTGGTCTGCTTTACCTATTGATGTAAAAAAAACTCTCTTTTAACTGATAATTTCAACACTTTTAAAGGCAAACTAAAAGTTGCGGTATATTCCAACTAGATCCTTTTCCGGCAGTTTTGTAAAAAAAAAAAATTTCATCCTGTCTGTTTTTTCTTGTTGTCTTGTTTTCAGTTTGCATGTTTTGTTTGTTTGTTATTTTGTGTTTTGGGGTGTTTGTTTGCTTGTTTGTTTTGTTCGTTCTTTCGTTAGTTCTTTTGTTTGTTTTGTTTGTTGTTTGTTAGCATGTTTGTTATGTGCCATTATTTGTCCTTTTGTCCCTTGTCTTATCCACGTTGGACTGACACACCTCTTGGTGACAGTGCAGGCACTTTTGTCAGTCCTGGCAAACCTGGATTGTTGATGTCTTTCTGTTGTCCTCAGTCTTGTAGTACTTTGTTTTCTCTTTTACTGCCTGCCTCCTTTTAAAATCTTTACTGGTTTTTTATTTTCCATTCCAGATGTATATGTATAAATTACTTGTATTTTTGTATTTTTATGTGAAATTGCCAAATAAATAATAATAATAATAATATTTATGGATTTACGAGTCTCGGAAAGAATTGACTGTACGAACAACCAGCATTATGGGTTAAGGAGTCCAATTTAATAACAAATAAATTATAATTAACTAACATTACTACTTTATAGAAAACGTTACTAGTTTCTTAATCAGTTGGTCTGCATTGCTTAAAGATCACAACCAGGTCATGTAAGACCAACTGATCAAATTAATTTTGGATTACAAAAACGTTTTGTTTACTTTAGTTTTATCTTTAAAAACACAATCTAACATTTGAGCAATACTATAACTTAGACCGAAATTCTTAATAAATATTTGTTGCTAAGAATACTTTATCTGTAGCCATCATGGCTTACGTCTGGCACAAAATAAATCTCATATAAATCCCTTAAGTTGTTCCTATAATAGTTGACATATTTTACTTTTGAATATGTCCAAATAGGCATATAATTCATGGCACTTTCTTTGCCTTTATCAATCATTGAACACGTGGTAGCTTTATGTGGGGCAAACCGCCCTTTCTACAAATATCTAAGTATATCAAAGTACATAGTACATGTAGAGGGTCCTCTACGAGAAAACGGAGGTAGGTGGGGATGGAGGTGGAAAAGCCATCACCGTTCTCCAAGGGATGTCGAACGAAAGTGAAACCGTTCTCCAAGGGATGTCGAACGACAGTGAATGCACGTTTCTCTAAGCCTTATGGTGTTTGAAATGCATGGTAAAACCACATTGGACTGTAAAACCCACCAATTGTTCGTGTTCGGTCAGATGAATGCCAAATATTACGTAACAGACAAATTGAGCCACCAGGTAGGTGAAAGCACCTAATTACGGGAAACCTCATAGTGCCACAACCCTCTAGCAAGCCCAAAACCCGACTCGAGCTCCATAAATCAGATTAACCTTAGCGATTAATGTGGGTTTTATGGATTTACGAGTCTCGGAAAGAATTGACTGTACGAACAACCAGCATTATGGGTTAAGGAGTCCAATTTAATAACAAATAAATTATAATTAACTAACATTACTACTTTATAGAAAACGTTACTAGTTTCTTAATCAGTTGGTCTGCATTGCTTAAAGATCACAACCAGGTCATGTAAGACCAACTGATCAAATTAATTTTGGATTACAAAAACGTTTTGTTTACTTTAGTTTTATCTTTAAAAACACAATCTAACATTTGAGCAATACTATAACTTAGACCGAAATTCTTAATAAATATTTGTTGCTAAGAATACTTTATCTGTAGCCATCATGGCTTACGTCTGGCACAAAATAAATCTCATATAAATCCCTTAAGTTGTTCCTATAATAGTTGACATATTTTACTTTTGAATATGTCCAAATAGGCATATAATTCATGGCACTTTCTTTGCCTTTATCAATCATTGAACACGTGGTAGCTTTATGTGGGGCAAACCGCCATAAGCCACCCCGTGCATGTGACCCTTCACCTGCACGGAGTGACTCCCCACAAAAACTAGCACGAAGTCACAGCCATGGAACAAACCTAAAGCACCCTCACTTAAGTTACAACCGAACGTATGCCTTGAATGCATCTGATCGCCAGCGACCCATTTCCCGGATCTGTGCATCTGAGAAACCTAGAGACACTGCTTGACATGCTGCTCCAATCCGGAAACTGTGGCCGGTGTATAGGTCCGAGTCAAGACCAATAAATTTGACAGATGAGCGTAACACTGTTGCAAATTGTAATCTCTGGATGGGGTTTCCCCCTGGCCAACAGTACAAAAAATCTGATTGAAAAGTACGTCTCAAGTGTAAATACTTGTTAAGAGCATCCACTGGACAAAACTCATCATACGTGCTTGTAATCTTTATGCAAACTGTTCTACCCTTGGAATGCTTAAAACAATTAAAATGTATCTTTAATCCGGGACTATCTTCCGAAATGTGAATGTTCTCAAGCTTTAAGATATTACTCGTATTCTTATTAGACACTGTAATTTCTCCGACGCGTAAAAACGCCGCGAAAGCTAATAGGAACATACTTTTGTACAAAGCTTTTTGGTAAAATGTATGCGAACAATGTTCCAATGCATCTACAAGCCTATGAAGTATGTGCAAGGTGATGGGTAATCTTACATCAAACTTGGGCTTCTCCTTTTGTATCCCATTTATAGCTTTCCGGACGAGAAATGACTGACCCGGTTCCGACATATTATGTAACTTATGTAGGAAATTAATTGCAGAAACATATGTCAAAATCGTACTGACCGCATATTTAGTCTCATATAAGTAAGCTACAAATAACGCCATTACTATAGGTGGTACGGGCATTAAATTGCTAAAACCATACTTCCTGACAAATTTTACAAAGTGATTTTGGGCTCTTTGGTATTTTTTCATCGTAGAATCAGACATCGATTTGTTTAGTAAGCTTAAAAGCCCTGGTACCAACTCTGCGGTTGTATTTCGACTGGCAGAGATACTGGGTGTTCCTTCGCTTTCGGGGCCAATTGCTTGAACTCCTCGATCTGTAGACGAGAAAGTTTATCTGCCAGTATATTTATATGACCCGGTACATGCACTGCCTTAAACTGGATATTAAACAGCATACTGTTTATCACCAATTTACGAACCAGAGCCATTACTTTTACTTCTTTGGTAGTATTAGAATTGATGATATGCACCAGCGCTTGGTTGTCGGTGTGCAATAGTATCCTTTTATTTGCCAAGTCTTGACCCCAGACACAAATTGCTGCAACAATGGGATACAACTCTTTCAGTGTAATATTTTCTTTGGACCATGACACCGGCCATTTACCATAAAACCATTCTCTGTCCAATATAGCCCCGTACCCCAAAGAGCCAGAAGCATCTGTGTACAAGTGCAGAGTCTGGTCTGCTATCCATTGATCCGATAGAAAAAATGCTTTACCGTTAAATTGCTGCAAAAACAATAGCCATGCTTGTAAATCCAATTTTGCCTGAGCTGTTAAACGGATAAAATGCCAATGACATTTTATGCCTATAGTTAAATTAATTAGCCTTCTCAAAAAGGCGCGACCGGGAACCACAACCTTACAGGCGAAATTCAGAAAACCAATAATGGACTGCAACTCACGTAAAGTAACTTTGGCCTTTTTTATGGCATTACTGGTTATGCCTAAAGCTTTGACCAACTTGTCTGCTGGTAAACGGGCCGCCTTTGCTACTGTGTCTAATTCAATTCCTGCAAACGTTAGGCATGTTGTTGGCCCTTCAGTTTTTTCCGGTGCCAGCGGAATACCTAAGATATCACACAACCTTTGAAAACCCCTTAAGTCGTGAAGCCCCTGCTGAAAGGAAGATGATATGATCAAAAAATCATCAAGAATATGAACTAAGCCCGCAGGCCCGAGTTCATTTTTTGCTATCCATTCAATCGCTGTACTAAATTCTTCGAATATTGCACAGCTGGAACGACAACCCATGGGTAAAGTTTTGTCGTAAAAGAATTGGTTTTCCCAAGTTAGCCCTAGCAGATGATGGTCGCTAGGATGGACCGGTATAATTTTAAAAGCAGACTTTATGTCTAATTTAGACATTACGCAACCGGAGTCTAAACGCTTCAAAATTGTTATTGCATCGTCTGTTGACGCATAATGTACAGTTGCCATACAATCAGGAATGCCGTCATTAATTGAGCCATTTGTGGGGTAGGACAAGTGATGAATAATTCGAAATGATCCTGCTTGTTTTTTGGGAACAACCCCAATTGGGCTGACGCAAAAATTGTCGAGTGGCATATCTTTAAAGGGCCCAGCTAGTCTACCGCATTTAACCTCAGTATCCAGTTTTTCTGAGACTATTGTGGGATTGTTTAGAGCCGACTTCAAATTTGTTGACACTCTAGCCTTCTGTGCGCCAGCAAAACCGAGGTTAAACCCAACCGTAAAACCATCAACCAAATATTTAACTTTTTCAGGATCATAACCCTGCAGTTTAATTTCAAGCATATCTCTATTTATTGGTGTTGTTGGTTTGTCCAAAGCTAGCAGCGAACCGGCCTCTCCCTGTTCTGCCCCTAGGTGCGGTGAATCTGTTGTTGTTTGACACGACTGTGTTAGGTCCAGCTGCATTGGCTTGTGTGAACTGTCCCCCTGCACGAAAACGTTGTTGAAAACGTTGATCGCACTTAAAGGGAGGGTGTTTACCCATACATTTTGGGCAGTTATGTTTGTAACCACATACCCCATCACATGCTTGACCACGTAAAAAGCGGAAACAAAATCCAAGTCGTGGTTGATTTCCAAAAGCCTGTGAAGAAGTTAAACCCCATGGCCTCGCTTGATAATTTCCGCGTCTAACCTCACCAACGGCATTGAACCCTCTCAGTGATTTAAGGTAAAGTTCCGTGTGGAAATGGTCCCACGGAAAAGCCATGGTTTGGCGCAACTTCCGAAAGGCAACATCATATACGTTGAAGTTGCCCCCATCGCCTGCTATCTGACGTATCAGCTCACCATATTTGAGAAGCTTACCAGCTTCAGATGCAAACTTTTGTATGTATACAGCGGAAAAAATTGCAAAAGCTGAAACCCACTCGCTAATTGTTTTTGGCACCTTTTTATTGGCTGGCATTAAGCATAAAGACTTTTCTCCATTTGTTATTTGTTGAACCATAATTTTGGAATGGACTGCTTCTGTAGGGTTGAGCAGACAGCCAAACTCAATGTACTCATTGGCCCAAATCTTTTCTTTAGTTTCCTTATTAACCGCAAAGTCTAGAGGTAAAGGAGCAGAAAAGGGGACCGACCCGCCAACACCCAGTGACTCACCTAAACTAGGTAGCGAGGCGACAAGCCCCAGTCCCAGAGAACCACCAGGATACGGCCCCAGTCCGCATCCTAGCGCCTCCCTGGTATTAGCAACAGCCAAGACAGGAGCTGGCCCATGGCCAGCCCCCGTCAAAGTTGTTACTGCATTTGTATTTGTGACGTTGTTTGACGCCTGTTGTGGAACTGACTCTGTAGCATGTAGCCCCCCAACTGTATTCTGAGGTGTCCAAGTGGACGCCGTTGCTGTTGGACGCATACTATGCGAGCCAATCGCCGTAACTGCACCACCTTGACACTGTGTGGGCCTACTTGCTGATGTCGGGAAAACTGTGTTAAGCTCTGACTGGACTGCTAGCCGAATGTGATCAGCTATGGCATCCACCACTGAGGACGTGTCTAACGACAGCTGCACTGTTGGCTCTTGATCCTGCGTTTCAGCTCTAACTTGGCCCACCGTCGCAGGAGATGCAGCAGTGGTGTCTTGCCCAGTCTGTAGTGGAGCTACGTTTTCAATGACTGTCCCGGAGGTGCTGTCCACAGCCTTTTGCGAGGTCGCAAACGCTTTCTCGACTCTTCATGAGCCGAACTGTCAACCACGGGACGTTTTTTACGTGGCATCCTGTAACAGTAATCAAACTAAGAAAACCGCAGCCATCTGATATTAAATTATTATTATTATTTTTTTTTAATTTTTTTATTTTTTTATTTTTTTTATTATTTTTTTTATTTTTTTTTAAATATATATATATATATATATATATATATTTTTTTTTTTTTTTTTTTTTTTTTGGAACTCCTTGGCCGATGCCTTTATATTGACAACGACAACAATTATAATTTTTTTTTTATTTTTTTATTTTTTTTATTTTTATTTATTGTAATTGTTTATCTCGATTTGAACCACTTATACAAAATAATTACCATAATAATCATCTACAACCTCAAAGCCCCAACATGTGGCGACTAAATCAAGACTGTATCAACGTTGATACAAAACAAACTGACCGCATAAAGCAATAAGACGACCACTTTATGATACCAAATAGCTCTCCATACCAGCAGCTAACGCTGAAATGGGCCATTCTAAAAATAAAAAGGCTAGGGCAGAAGCATCATGCCCTTTTAACAGCACTCCAAAACAACAGCTAACAGTTGATTGGGCCGTCCTTTTAAAGTAAATTACAGTTGTTGTTGCCTGATAATATAATAATATCGAAGACATTACCTTGGCAATTTTAACAAACCTGTAACATACTTTAAACCAAAACATAAAGCCTTGTTACAAAACGGGTAAGCCACGTAATACTGCTAATAATATAGCATTGCGGTCAGATATATAAAGCTCATTTATTTTTGAGCAACTGGCCAAACAAAGCCCTCTCGTCAACCTGGAACCGAGCAAAAAGCTTTAAGGGCTCCCCTGTAACAGCTTAGGTTGTACTTGTGAACATCCACACTATTTATTTCTACTGATAAAACCAATTTTTTTTTTTTTTTTTTTTAATGATTTCAAACAGACCATGCTGTACCGGTAAAAGGTTGGCGAAGTGCACTTGTTAAAATACATCGCTTATTAAAGTGATGCGGTAATGTTCTGGCCAAACAATACAGCCCCACGTATGGACTTATAGTATTTATATAATCCCCGCGATGACAAATGAACCCCGTCAGGGCTCAGGATTGACCCTCTCTCGGCTGTATTTGGTTGAGTCATCCCTCTATGCTTCCAGTATTTGATGTGTGTATGATTTTTACAGTTTGCTTTCAGGAAACAATTCGTTCGATCCACTAACGCATTAAACTCGCCCACTGCTAAGTCCGATTGACAGTACCGACCCTTGCTCCTATGTAAAATCTGACAGATGAAGACAACTTTGGCCCCAGATTGTTTCTGTATTTTAAGGGAAACAGCGAGCAAGTTAGCACCAACTGAGCAAGGATCGTCAGTTTTGCACAAATCATTTGTGCCACACTGTAAAATAATTATTTGTGGCGAATGCAAAGCAACTTGTTGTGTCCTAGCGCGGATGTGTTCAACACACCAACCCCCTTTGCAAACGCAATGCATCTCTACGTTTTCCAATCCCAAATTGGGTTTAAATGTCGGATGGGCCTTGCGCCTTATGGCACTGTGAAATCGCCTAACAAATGAATGACCCACCATCACCACCTTCGATTTTAAGTTATTATCAGTTTGTGCAAACCCTGGGTCCATACTCCTGAAAGCTCACTCTTAATCAAATACCGTAATAGAGAGAAAGGTCGTTTATATAAATACCCGTTTTACTTGGAGAACTTCTTGAGTTGACTGGTGTATCGACCTGCAACAGAAAAAGCTGTCCTAAAAGCCATCACCGTTCTCCAAGGGATGTCGAACGAAAGTGAAACCGTTCTCCAAGGGATGTCGAACGACAGTGAATGCACGTTTCTCTAAGCCTTATATGGTGTTTGAAATGCATGGTAAAACCACATTGGACTGTAAAACCCACCAATTGTTCGTGTTCGGTCAGATGAATGCCAAATATTACGTAACAGACAAATTGAGCCACCAGGTAGGTGAAAGCACCTAATTACGGGAAACCTCATAGTGCCACAACCCTCTAGCAAGCCCAAAACCCGACTCGAGCTCCATAAATCAGATTAACCTTAGCGATTAATCTGGGTTTTATGGATTTACGAGTCTCGGAAAGAATTGACTGTACGAACAACCAGCATTATGGGTTAAGGAGTCCAATTTAATAACAAATAAATTATAATTAACTAACATTACTACTTTATAGAAAACGTTACTAGTTTCTTAATCAGTTGGTCTGCATTGCTTAAAGATCACAACCAGGTCATGTAAGACCAACTGATCAAATTAATTTTGGATTACAAAAACGTTTTGTTTACTTTAGTTTTATCTTTAAAAACACAATCTAACATTTGAGCAATACTATAACTTAGACCGAAATTCTTAATAAATATTTGTTGCTAAGAATACTTTATCTGTAGCCATCATGGCTTACGTCTGGCACAAAATAAATCTCATATAAATCCCTTAAGTTGTTCCTATAATAGTTGACATATTTTACTTTTGAATATGTCCAAATAGGCATATAATTCATGGCACTTTCTTTGCCTTTATCAATCATTGAACACGTGGTAGCTTTATGTGGGGCAAACCGCCATAAGCCACCCCGTGCATGTGACCCTTCACCTGCACGGAGTGACTCCCCACAAAAACTAGCACGAAGTCACAGCCATGGATCAAACCTAAAGCACCCTCACTTAAGTTACAACCGAACGTATGCCTTGAATGCATCTGATCGCCAGCGACCCATTTCCCGGATCTGTGCATCTGAGAAACCTAGAGACACTGCTTGACATGCTGCTCCAATCCGGAAACTGTGGCCGGTGTATAGGTCCGAGTCAAGACCAATAAATTTGACAGATGAGCGTAACACTGTTGCAAATTGTAATCTCTGGATGGGGTTTCCCCCTGGCCAACAGTACAAAAAATCTGATTGAAAAGTACGTCTCAAGTGTAAATACTTGTTAAGAGCATCCACTGGACAAAACTCATCATACGTGCTTGTAATCTTTATGCAAACTGTTCTACCCTTGGAATGCTTAAAACAATTAAAATGTATCTTTAATCCGGGACTATCTTCCGAAATGTGAATGTTCTCAAGCTTTAAGATATTACTCGTATTCTTATTAGACACTGTAATTTCTCCGACGCGTAAAAACGCCGCGAAAGCTAATAGGAACATACTTTTGTACAAAGCTTTTTGGTAAAATGTATGCGAACAATGTTCCAATGCATCTACAAGCCTATGAAGTATGTGCAAGGTGATGGGTAATCTTACATCAAACTTGGGCTTCTCCTTTTGTATCCCATTTATAGCTTTCCGGACGAGAAATGACTGACCCGGTTCCGACATATTATGTAACTTATGTAGGAAATTAATTGCAGAAACATATGTCAAAATCGTACTGACCGCATATTTAGTCTCATATAAGTAAGCTACAAATAACGCCATTACTATAGGTGGTACGGGCATTAAATTGCTAAAACCATACTTCCTGACAAATTTTACAAAGTGATTTTGGGCTCTTTGGTATTTTTTCATCGTAGAATCAGACATCGATTTGTTTAGTAAGCTTAAAAGCCCTGGTACCAACTCTGCGGTTGTATTTCGACTGGCAGAGATACTGGGTGTTCCTTCGCTTTCGGGGCCAATTGCTTGAACTCCTCGATCTGTAGACGAGAAAGTTTATCTGCCAGTATATTTATATGACCCGGTACATGCACTGCCTTAAACTGGATATTAAACAGCATACTGTTTATCACCAATTTACGAACCAGAGCCATTACTTTTACTTCTTTGGTAGTATTAGAATTGATGATATGCACCAGCGCTTGGTTGTCGGTGTGCAATAGTATCCTTTTATTTGCCAAGTCTTGACCCCAGACACAAATTGCTGCAACAATGGGATACAACTCTTTCAGTGTAATATTTTCTTTGGACCATGACACCGGCCATTTACCATAAAACCATTCTCTGTCCAATATAGCCCCGTACCCCAAAGAGCCAGAAGCATCTGTGTACAAGTGCAGAGTCTGGTCTGCTATCCATTGATCCGATAGAAAAAATGCTTTACCGTTAAATTGCTGCAAAAACAATAGCCATGCTTGTAAATCCAATTTTGCCTGAGCTGTTAAACGGATAAAATGCCAATGACATTTTATGCCTATAGTTAAATTAATTAGCCTTCTCAAAAAGGCGCGACCGGGAACCACAACCTTACAGGCGAAATTCAGAAAACCAATAATGGACTGCAACTCACGTAAAGTAACTTTGGCCTTTTTTATGGCATTACTGGTTATGCCTAAAGCTTTGACCAACTTGTCTGCTGGTAAACGGGCCGCCTTTGCTACTGTGTCTAATTCAATTCCTGCAAACGTTAGGCATGTTGTTGGCCCTTCAGTTTTTTCCGGTGCCAGCGGAATACCTAAGATATCACACAACCTTTGAAAACCCCTTAAGTCGTGAAGCCCCTGCTGAAAGGAAGATGATATGATCAAAAAATCATCAAGAATATGAACTAAGCCCGCAGGCCCGAGTTCATTTTTTGCTATCCATTCAATCGCTGTACTAAATTCTTCGAATATTGCACAGCTGGAACGACAACCCATGGGTAAAGTTTTGTCGTAAAAGAATTGGTTTTCCCAAGTTAGCCCTAGCAGATGATGGTCGCTAGGATGGACCGGTATAATTTTAAAAGCAGACTTTATGTCTAATTTAGACATTACGCAACCGGAGTCTAAACGCTTCAAAATTGTTATTGCATCGTCTGTTGACGCATAATGTACAGTTGCCATACAATCAGGAATGCCGTCATTAATTGAGCCATTTGTGGGGTAGGACAAGTGATGAATAATTCGAAATGATCCTGCTTGTTTTTTGGGAACAACCCCAATTGGGCTGACGCAAAAATTGTCGAGTGGCATATCTTTAAAGGGCCCAGCTAGTCTACCGCATTTAACCTCAGTATCCAGTTTTTCTGAGACTATTGTGGGATTGTTTAGAGCCGACTTCAAATTTGTTGACACTCTAGCCTTCTGTGCGCCAGCAAAACCGAGGTTAAACCCAACCGTAAAACCATCAACCAAATATTTAACTTTTTCAGGATCATAACCCTGCAGTTTAATTTCAAGCATATCTCTATTTATTGGTGTTGTTGGTTTGTCCAAAGCTAGCAGCGAACCGGCCTCTCCCTGTTCTGCCCCTAGGTGCGGTGAATCTGTTGTTGTTTGACACGACTGTGTTAGGTCCAGCTGCATTGGCTTGTGTGAACTGTCCCCCTGCACGAAAACGTTGTTGAAAACGTTGATCGCACTTAAAGGGAGGGTGTTTACCCATACATTTTGGGCAGTTATGTTTGTAACCACATACCCCATCACATGCTTGACCACGTAAAAAGCGGAAACAAAATCCAAGTCGTGGTTGATTTCCAAAAGCCTGTGAAGAAGTTAAACCCCATGGCCTCGCTTGATAATTTCTGCGTCTAACCTCACCAACGGCATTGAACCCTCTCAGTGATTTAAGGTAAAGTTCCGTGTGGAAATGGTCCCACGGAAAAGCCATGGTTTGGCGCAACTTCCGAAAGGCAACATCATATACGTTGAAGTTGCCCCCATCGCCTGCTATCTGACGTATCAGCTCACCATATTTGAGAAGCTTACCAGCTTCAGATGCAAACTTTTGTATGTATACAGCGGAAAAAATTGCAAAAGCTGAAACCCACTCGCTAATTGTTTTTGGCACCTTTTTATTGGCTGGCATTAAGCATAAAGACTTTTCTCCATTTGTTATTTGTTGAACCATAATTTTGGAATGGACTGCTTCTGTAGGGTTGAGCAGACAGCCAAACTCAATGTACTCATTGGCCCAAATCTTTTCTTTAGTTTCCTTATTAACCGCAAAGTCTAGAGGTAAAGGAGCAGAAAAGGGGACCGACCCGCCAACACCCAGTGACTCACCTAAACTAGGTAGCGAGGCGACAAGCCCCAGTCCCAGAGAACCACCAGGATACGGCCCCAGTCCGCATCCTAGCGCCTCCCTGGTATTAGCAACAGCCAAGACAGGAGCTGGCCCATGGCCAGCCCCCGTCAAAGTTGTTACTGCATTTGTATTTGTGACGTTGTTTGACGCCTGTTGTGGAACTGACTCTGTAGCATGTAGCCCCCCAACTGTATTCTGAGGTGTCCAAGTGGACGCCGTTGCTGTTGGACGCATACTATGCGAGCCAATCGCCGTAACTGCACCACCTTGACACTGTGTGGGCCTACTTGCTGATGTCGGGAAAACTGTGTTAAGCTCTGACTGGACTGCTAGCCGAATGTGATCAGCTATGGCATCCACCACTGAGGACGTGTCTAACGACAGCTGCACTGTTGGCTCTTGATCCTGCGTTTCAGCTCTAACTTGGCCCACCGTCGCAGGAGATGCAGCAGTGGTGTCTTGCCCAGTCTGTAGTGGAGCTACGTTTTCAATGACTGTCCCGGAGGTGCTGTCCACAGCCTTTTTGCGAGGTCGCAAACGCTTTCTCGACTCTTCATGAGCCGAACTGTCAACCACGGGACGTTTTTTACGTGGCATCCTGTAACAGTAATCAAACTAAGAAAACCGCAGCCATCTGATATTAAATTATTATTATTATTTATTTTTTTTTATTTATTTTTTTTTTATTTTTTTTATTTTTATTTTTTATTTTTTTTTTTTTTAATTTTTTTTTTATTTTTTTTTTAAATATATATATATATATATATATATATTTTTATTTATTTATTTTTATTTTTTTGGAACTCCTTGGCCGATGCCTTTATATTGACAACGACAATTATAATTTTATTTTTATTTTTTTATTTTATTTTTTTTTATTTATTGTAATTGTTTATCTCGATTTGAACCACTTATACAAAATAATTACCATAATAATCATCTACAACCTCAAAGCCCCAACATGTGGCGACTAAATCAAGACTGTATCAACGTTGATACAAAACAAACTGACCGCATAAAGCAATAAGACGACCACTTTATGATACCAAATAGCTCTCCATACCAGCAGCTAACGCTGAAATGGGCCATTCTAAAAATAAAAAGGCTAGGGCAGAAGCATCATGCCCTTTTAACAGCACTCCAAAACAACAGCTAACAGTTGATTGGGCCGTCCTTTTAAAGTAAATTACAGTTGTTGTTGCCTGATAATATAATAATATCGAAGACATTACCTTGGCAATTTTAACAAACCTGTAACATACTTTAAACCAAAACATAAAGCCTTGTTACAAAACGGGTAAGCCACGTAATACTGCTAATAATATAGCATTGCGGTCAGATATATAAAGCTCATTTATTTTTGAGCAACTGGCCAAACAAAGCCCTCTCGTCAACCTGGAACCGAGCAAAAAGCTTTAAGGGCTCCCCTGTAACAGCTTAGGTTGTACTTGTGAACATCCACACTATTTATTTCTACTGATAAAACCATTTTTTTTTTTTTTTTTTTTTATGATTTCAAACAGACCATGCTGTACCGGTAAAAGGTTGGCGAAGTGCACTTGTTAAAATACATCGCTTATTAAAGTGATGCGGTAATGTTCTGGCCAAACAATACAGCCCCACGTATGGACTTATAGTATTTATATAATCCCCGCGATGACAAATGAACCCCGTCAGGGCTCAGGATTGACCCTCTCTCGGCTGTATTTGGTTGAGTCATCCCTCTATGCTTCCAGTATTTGATGTGTGTATGATTTTTACAGTTTGCTTTCAGGAAACAATTCGTTCGATCCACTAACGCATTAAACTCGCCCACTGCTAAGTCCGATTGACAGTACCGACCCTTGCTCCTATGTAAAATCTGACAGATGAAGACAACTTTGGCCCCAGATTGTTTCTGTATTTTAAGGGAAACAGCGAGCAAGTTAGCACCAACTGAGCAAGGATCGTCAGTTTTGCACAAATCATTTGTGCCACACTGTAAAATAATTATTTGTGGCGAATGCAAAGCAACTTGTTGTGTCCTAGCGCGGATGTGTTCAACACACCAACCCCCTTTGCAAACGCAATGCATCTCTACGTTTTCCAATCCCAAATTGGGTTTAAATGTCGGATGGGCCTTGCGCCTTATGGCACTGTGAAATCGCCTAACAAATGAATGACCCACCATCACCACCTTCGATTTTAAGTTATTATCAGTTTGTGCAAACCCTGGGTCCATACTCCTGAAAGCTCACTCTTAATCAAATACCGTAATAGAGAGAAAGGTCGTTTATATAAATACCCGTTTTACTTGGAGAACTTCTTGAGTTGACTGGTGTATCGACCTGCAACAGAAAAAGCTGTCCTAAAAGCCATCACCGTTCTCCAAGGGATGTCGAACGAAAGTGAAACCGTTCTCCAAGGGATGTCGAACGACAGTGAATGCACGTTTCTCTAAGCCTTATATGGTGTTTGAAATGCATGGTAAAACCACATTGGACTGTAAAACCCACCAATTGTTCGTGTTCGGTCAGATGAATGCCAAATATTACGTAACAGACAAATTGAGCCACCAGGTAGGTGAAAGCACCTAATTACGGGAAACCTCATAGTGCCACAACCCTCTAGCAAGCCCAAAACCCGACTCGAGCTCCATAAATCAGATTAACCTTAGCGATTAATCTGGGTTTTATGGATTTACGAGTCTCGGAAAGAATTGACTGTACGAACAACCAGCATTATGGGTTAAGGAGTCCAATTTAATAACAAATAAATTATAATTAACTAACATTACTACTTTATAGAAAACGTTACTAGTTTCTTAATCAGTTGGTCTGCATTGCTTAAAGATCACAACCAGGTCATGTAAGACCAACTGATCAAATTAATTTTGGATTACAAAAACGTTTTGTTTACTTTAGTTTTATCTTTAAAAACACAATCTAACATTTGAGCAATACTATAACTTAGACCGAAATTCTTAATAAATATTTGTTGCTAAGAATACTTTATCTGTAGCCATCATGGCTTACGTCTGGCACAAAATAAATCTCATATAAATCCCTTAAGTTGTTCCTATAATAGTTGACATATTTTACTTTTGAATATGTCCAAATAGGCATATAATTCATGGCACTTTCTTTGCCTTTATCAATCATTGAACACGTGGTAGCTTTATGTGGGGCAAACCGCCATAAGCCACCCCGTGCATGTGACCCTTCACCTGCACGGAGTGACTCCCCACAAAAACTAGCACGAAGTCACAGCCATGGATCAAACCTAAAGCACCCTCACTTAAGTTACAACCGAACGTATGCCTTGAATGCATCTGATCGCCAGCGACCCATTTCCCGGATCTGTGCATCTGAGAAACCTAGAGACACTGCTTGACATGCTGCTCCAATCCGGAAACTGTGGCCGGTGTATAGGTCCGAGTCAAGACCAATAAATTTGACAGATGAGCGTAACACTGTTGCAAATTGTAATCTCTGGATGGGGTTTCCCCCTGGCCAACAGTACAAAAAATCTGATTGAAAAGTACGTCTCAAGTGTAAATACTTGTTAAGAGCATCCACTGGACAAAACTCATCATACGTGCTTGTAATCTTTATGCAAACTGTTCTACCCTTGGAATGCTTAAAACAATTAAAATGTATCTTTAATCCGGGACTATCTTCCGAAATGTGAATGTTCTCAAGCTTTAAGATATTACTCGTATTCTTATTAGACACTGTAATTTCTCCGACGCGTAAAAACGCCGCGAAAGCTAATAGGAACATACTTTTGTACAAAGCTTTTTGGTAAAATGTATGCGAACAATGTTCCAATGCATCTACAAGCCTATGAAGTATGTGCAAGGTGATGGGTAATCTTACATCAAACTTGGGCTTCTCCTTTTGTATCCCATTTATAGCTTTCCGGACGAGAAATGACTGACCCGGTTCCGACATATTATGTAACTTATGTAGGAAATTAATTGCAGAAACATATGTCAAAATCGTACTAACCGCATATTTAGTCTCATATAAGTAAGCTACAAATAACGCCATTACTATAGGTGGTACGGGCATTAAATTGCTAAAACCATACTTCCTGACAAATTTTACAAAGTGATTTTGGGCTCTTTGGTATTTTTTCATCGTAGAATCAGACATCGATTTGTTTAGTAAGCTTAAAAGCCCTGGTACCAACTCTGCGGTTGTATTTCGACTGGCAGAGATACTGGGTGTTCCTTCGCTTTCGGGGCCAATTGCTTGAACTCCTCGATCTGTAGACGAGAAAGTTTATCTGCCAGTATATTTATATGACCCGGTACATGCACTGCCTTAAACTGGATATTAAACAGCATACTGTTTATCACCAATTTACGAACCAGAGCCATTACTTTTACTTCTTTGGTAGTATTAGAATTGATGATATGCACCAGCGCTTGGTTGTCGGTGTGCAATAGTATCCTTTTATTTGCCAAGTCTTGACCCCAGACACAAATTGCTGCAACAATGGGATACAACTCTTTCAGTGTAATATTTTCTTTGGACCATGACACCGGCCATTTACCATAAAACCATTCTCTGTCCAATATAGCCCCGTACCCCAAAGAGCCAGAAGCATCTGTGTACAAGTGCAGAGTCTGGTCTGCTATCCATTGATCCGATAGAAAAAATGCTTTACCGTTAAATTGCTGCAAAAACAATAGCCATGCTTGTAAATCCAATTTTGCCTGAGCTGTTAAACGGATAAAATGCCAATGACATTTTATGCCTATAGTTAAATTAATTAGCCTTCTCAAAAAGGCGCGACCGGGAACCACAACCTTACAGGCGAAATTCAGAAAACCAATAATGGACTGCAACTCACGTAAAGTAACTTTGGCCTTTTTTATGGCATTACTGGTTATGCCTAAAGCTTTGACCAACTTGTCTGCTGGTAAACGGGCCGCCTTTGCTACTGTGTCTAATTCAATTCCTGCAAACGTTAGGCATGTTGTTGGCCCTTCAGTTTTTTCCGGTGCCAGCGGAATACCTAAGATATCACACAACCTTTGAAAACCCCTTAAGTCGTGAAGCCCCTGCTGAAAGGAAGATGATATGATCAAAAAATCATCAAGAATATGAACTAAGCCCGCAGGCCCGAGTTCATTTTTTGCTATCCATTCAATCGCTGTACTAAATTCTTCGAATATTGCACAGCTGGAACGACAACCCATGGGTAAAGTTTTGTCGTAAAAGAATTGGTTTTCCCAAGTTAGCCCTAGCAGATGATGGTCGCTAGGATGGACCGGTATAATTTTAAAAGCAGACTTTATGTCTAATTTAGACATTACGCAACCGGAGTCTAAACGCTTCAAAATTGTTATTGCATCGTCTGTTGACGCATAATGTACAGTTGCCATACAATCAGGAATGCCGTCATTAATTGAGCCATTTGTGGGGTAGGACAAGTGATGAATAATTCGAAATGATCCTGCTTGTTTTTTGGGAACAACCCCAATTGGGCTGACGCAAAAATTGTCGAGTGGCATATCTTTAAAGGGCCCAGCTAGTCTACCGCATTTAACCTCAGTATCCAGTTTTTCTGAGACTATTGTGGGATTGTTTAGAGCCGACTTCAAATTTGTTGACACTCTAGCCTTCTGTGCGCCAGCAAAACCGAGGTTAAACCCAACCGTAAAACCATCAACCAAATATTTAACTTTTTCAGGATCATAACCCTGCAGTTTAATTTCAAGCATATCTCTATTTATTGGTGTTGTTGGTTTGTCCAAAGCTAGCAGCGAACCGGCCTCTCCCTGTTCTGCCCCTAGGTGCGGTGAATCTGTTGTTGTTTGACACGACTGTGTTAGGTCCAGCTGCATTGGCTTGTGTGAACTGTCCCCCTGCACGAAAACGTTGTTGAAAACGTTGATCGCACTTAAAGGGAGGGTGTTTACCCATACATTTTGGGCAGTTATGTTTGTAACCACATACCCCATCACATGCTTGACCACGTAAAAAGCGGAAACAAAATCCAAGTCGTGGTTGATTTCCAAAAGCCTGTGAAGAAGTTAAACCCCATGGCCTCGCTTGATAATTTCTGCGTCTAACCTCACCAACGGCATTGAACCCTCTCAGTGATTTAAGGTAAAGTTCCGTGTGGAAATGGTCCCACGGAAAAGCCATGGTTTGGCGCAACTTCCGAAAGGCAACATCATATACGTTGAAGTTGCCCCCATCGCCTGCTATCTGACGTATCAGCTCACCATATTTGAGAAGCTTACCAGCTTCAGATGCAAACTTTTGTATGTATACAGCGGAAAAAATTGCAAAAGCTGAAACCCACTCGCTAATTGTTTTTGGCACCTTTTTATTGGCTGGCATTAAGCATAAAGACTTTTCTCCATTTGTTATTTGTTGAACCATAATTTTGGAATGGACTGCTTCTGTAGGGTTGAGCAGACAGCCAAACTCAATGTACTCATTGGCCCAAATCTTTTCTTTAGTTTCCTTATTAACCGCAAAGTCTAGAGGTAAAGGAGCAGAAAAGGGGACCGACCCGCCAACACCCAGTGACTCACCTAAACTAGGTAGCGAGGCGACAAGCCCCAGTCCCAGAGAACCACCAGGATACGGCCCCAGTCCGCATCCTAGCGCCTCCCTGGTATTAGCAACAGCCAAGACAGGAGCTGGCCCATGGCCAGCCCCCGTCAAAGTTGTTACTGCATTTGTATTTGTGACGTTGTTTGACGCCTGTTGTGGAACTGACTCTGTAGCATGTAGCCCCCCAACTGTATTCTGAGGTGTCCAAGTGGACGCCGTTGCTGTTGGACGCATACTATGCGAGCCAATCGCCGTAACTGCACCACCTTGACACTGTGTGGGCCTACTTGCTGATGTCGGGAAAACTGTGTTAAGCTCTGACTGGACTGCTAGCCGAATGTGATCAGCTATGGCATCCACCACTGAGGACGTGTCTAACGACAGCTGCACTGTTGGCTCTTGATCCTGCGTTTCAGCTCTAACTTGGCCCACCGTCGCAGGAGATGCAGCAGTGGTGTCTTGCCCAGTCTGTAGTGGAGCTACGTTTTCAATGACTGTCCCGGAGGTGCTGTCCACAGCCTTTTTGCGAGGTCGCAAACGCTTTCTCGACTCTTCATGAGCCGAACTGTCAACCACGGGACGTTTTTTACGTGGCATCCTGTAACAGTAATCAAACTAAGAAAACCGCAGCCATCTGATATTAAATTATTATTATTATTTATTTTTTTTTATTTATTTTTTTTTTATTTTTTTTATTTTTATTTTTTTTTATTTTTTTTTTTAATTTTTTTTTTATTTTTTTTTTAAATATATATATATATATATATATATATTTTTTTTTATTTATTTTTATTTTTTTGGAACTCCTTGGCCGATGCCTTTATATTGACAACGACAATTATAATTTTTTTTTTATTTTTATTTTTTTTTATTTTTTATTTATTGTAATTGTTTATCTCGATTTGAACCACTTATACAAAATAATTACCATAATAATCATCTACAACCTCAAAGCCCCAACATGTGGCGACTAAATCAAGACTGTATCAACGTTGATACAAAACAAACTGACCGCATAAAGCAATAAGACGACCACTTTATGATACCAAATAGCTCTCCATACCAGCAGCTAACGCTGAAATGGGCCATTCTAAAAATAAAAAGGCTAGGGCAGAAGCATCATGCCCTTTTAACAGCACTCCAAAACAACAGCTAACAGTTGATTGGGCCGTCCTTTTAAAGTAAATTACAGTTGTTGTTGCCTGATAATATAATAATATCGAAGACATTACCTTGGCAATTTTAACAAACCTGTAACATACTTTAAACCAAAACATAAAGCCTTGTTACAAAACGGGTAAGCCACGTAATACTGCTAATAATATAGCATTGCGGTCAGATATATAAAGCTCATTTATTTTTGAGCAACTGGCCAAACAAAGCCCTCTCGTCAACCTGGAACCGAGCAAAAAGCTTTAAGGGCTCCCCTGTAACAGCTTAGGTTGTACTTGTGAACATCCACACTATTTATTTCTACTGATAAAACCATTTTTTTTTTTTTTTTTTTTTAATGATTTCAAACAGACCATGCTGTACCGGTAAAAGGTTGGCGAAGTGCACTTGTTAAAATACATCGCTTATTAAAGTGATGCGGTAATGTTCTGGCCAAACAATACAGCCCCACGTATGGACTTATAGTATTTATATAATCCCCGCGATGACAAATGAACCCCGTCAGGGCTCAGGATTGACCCTCTCTCGGCTGTATTTGGTTGAGTCATCCCTCTATGCTTCCAGTATTTGATGTGTGTATGATTTTTACAGTTTGCTTTCAGGAAACAATTCGTTCGATCCACTAACGCATTAAACTCGCCCACTGCTAAGTCCGATTGACAGTACCGACCCTTGCTCCTATGTAAAATCTGACAGATGAAGACAACTTTGGCCCCAGATTGTTTCTGTATTTTAAGGGAAACAGCGAGCAAGTTAGCACCAACTGAGCAAGGATCGTCAGTTTTGCACAAATCATTTGTGCCACACTGTAAAATAATTATTTGTGGCGAATGCAAAGCAACTTGTTGTGTCCTAGCGCGGATGTGTTCAACACACCAACCCCCTTTGCAAACGCAATGCATCTCTACGTTTTCCAATCCCAAATTGGGTTTAAATGTCGGATGGGCCTTGCGCCTTATGGCACTGTGAAATCGCCTAACAAATGAATGACCCACCATCACCACCTTCGATTTTAAGTTATTATCAGTTTGTGCAAACCCTGGGTCCATACTCCTGAAAGCTCACTCTTAATCAAATACCGTAATAGAGAGAAAGGTCGTTTATATAAATACCCGTTTTACTTGGAGAACTTCTTGAGTTGACTGGTGTATCGACCTGCAACAGAAAAAGCTGTCCTAAAAGCCATCACCGTTCTCCAAGGGATGTCGAACGAAAGTGAAACCGTTCTCCAAGGGATGTCGAACGACAGTGAATGCACGTTTCTCTAAGCCTTATATGGTGTTTGAAATGCATGGTAAAACCACATTGGACTGTAAAACCCACCAATTGTTCGTGTTCGGTCAGATGAATGCCAAATATTACGTAACAGACAAATTGAGCCACCAGGTAGGTGAAAGCACCTAATTACGGGAAACCTCATAGTGCCACAACCCTCTAGCAAGCCCAAAACCCGACTCGAGCTCCATAAATCAGATTAACCTTAGCGATTAATCTGGGTTTTATGGATTTACGAGTCTCGGAAAGAATTGACTGTACGAACAACCAGCATTATGGGTTAAGGAGTCCAATTTAATAACAAATAAATTATAATTAACTAACATTACTACTTTATAGAAAACGTTACTAGTTTCTTAATCAGTTGGTCTGCATTGCTTAAAGATCACAACCAGGTCATGTAAGACCAACTGATCAAATTAATTTTGGATTACAAAAACGTTTTGTTTACTTTAGTTTTATCTTTAAAAACACAATCTAACATTTGAGCAATACTATAACTTAGACCGAAATTCTTAATAAATATTTGTTGCTAAGAATACTTTATCTGTAGCCATCATGGCTTACGTCTGGCACAAAATAAATCTCATATAAATCCCTTAAGTTGTTCCTATAATAGTTGACATATTTTACTTTTGAATATGTCCAAATAGGCATATAATTCATGGCACTTTCTTTGCCTTTATCAATCATTGAACACGTGGTAGCTTTATGTGGGGCAAACCGCCATAAGCCACCCCGTGCATGTGACCCTTCACCTGCACGGAGTGACTCCCCACAAAAACTAGCACGAAGTCACAGCCATGGATCAAACCTAAAGCACCCTCACTTAAGTTACAACCGAACGTATGCCTTGAATGCATCTGATCGCCAGCGACCCATTTCCCGGATCTGTGCATCTGAGAAACCTAGAGACACTGCTTGACATGCTGCTCCAATCCGGAAACTGTGGCCGGTGTATAGGTCCGAGTCAAGACCAATAAATTTGACAGATGAGCGTAACACTGTTGCAAATTGTAATCTCTGGATGGGGTTTCCCCCTGGCCAACAGTACAAAAAATCTGATTGAAAAGTACGTCTCAAGTGTAAATACTTGTTAAGAGCATCCACTGGACAAAACTCATCATACGTGCTTGTAATCTTTATGCAAACTGTTCTACCCTTGGAATGCTTAAACAATTAAAATGTATCTTTAATCCGGGACTATCTTCCGAAATGTGAATGTTCTCAAGCTTTAAGATATTACTCGTATTCTTATTAGACACTGTAATTTCTCCGACGCGTAAAAACGCCGCGAAAGCTAATAGGAACATACTTTTGTACAAAGCTTTTTGGTAAAATGTATGCGAACAATGTTCCAATGCATCTACAAGCCTATGAAGTATGTGCAAGGTGATGGGTAATCTTACATCAAACTTGGGCTTCTCCTTTTGTATCCCATTTATAGCTTTCCGGACGAGAAATGACTGACCCGGTTCCGACATATTATGTAACTTATGTAGGAAATTAATTGCAGAAACATATGTCAAAATCGTACTGACCGCATATTTAGTCTCATATAAGTAAGCTACAAATAACGCCATTACTATAGGTGGTACGGGCATTAAATTGCTAAAACCATACTTCCTGACAAATTTTACAAAGTGATTTTGGGCTCTTTGGTATTTTTTCATCGTAGAATCAGACATCGATTTGTTTAGTAAGCTTAAAAGCCCTGGTACCAACTCTGCGGTTGTATTTCGACTGGCAGAGATACTGGGTGTTCCTTCGCTTTCGGGGCCAATTGCTTGAACTCCTCGATCTGTAGACGAGAAAGTTTATCTGCCAGTATATTTATATGACCCGGTACATGCACTGCCTTAAACTGGATATTAAACAGCATACTGTTTATCACCAATTTACGAACCAGAGCCATTACTTTTACTTCTTTGGTAGTATTAGAATTGATGATATGCACCAGCGCTTGGTTGTCGGTGTGCAATAGTATCCTTTTATTTGCCAAGTCTTGACCCCAGACACAAATTGCTGCAACAATGGGATACAACTCTTTCAGTGTAATATTTTCTTTGGACCATGACACCGGCCATTTACCATAAAACCATTCTCTGTCCAATATAGCCCCGTACCCCAAAGAGCCAGAAGCATCTGTGTACAAGTGCAGAGTCTGGTCTGCTATCCATTGATCCGATAGAAAAAATGCTTTACCGTTAAATTGCTGCAAAAACAATAGCCATGCTTGTAAATCCAATTTTGCCTGAGCTGTTAAACGGATAAAATGCCAATGACATTTTATGCCTATAGTTAAATTAATTAGCCTTCTCAAAAAGGCGCGACCGGGAACCACAACCTTACAGGCGAAATTCAGAAAACCAATAATGGACTGCAACTCACGTAAAGTAACTTTGGCCTTTTTTATGGCATTACTGGTTATGCCTAAAGCTTTGACCAACTTGTCTGCTGGTAAACGGGCCGCCTTTGCTACTGTGTCTAATTCAATTCCTGCAAACGTTAGGCATGTTGTTGGCCCTTCAGTTTTTTCCGGTGCCAGCGGAATACCTAAGATATCACACAACCTTTGAAAACCCCTTAAGTCGTGAAGCCCCTGCTGAAAGGAAGATGATATGATCAAAAAATCATCAAGAATATGAACTAAGCCCGCAGGCCCGAGTTCATTTTTTGCTATCCATTCAATCGCTGTACTAAATTCTTCGAATATTGCACAGCTGGAACGACAACCCATGGGTAAAGTTTTGTCGTAAAAGAATTGGTTTTCCCAAGTTAGCCCTAGCAGATGATGGTCGCTAGGATGGACCGGTATAATTTTAAAAGCAGACTTTATGTCTAATTTAGACATTACGCAACCGGAGTCTAAACGCTTCAAAATTGTTATTGCATCGTCTGTTGACGCATAATGTACAGTTGCCATACAATCAGGAATGCCGTCATTAATTGAGCCATTTGTGGGGTAGGACAAGTGATGAATAATTCGAAATGATCCTGCTTGTTTTTTGGGAACAACCCCAATTGGGCTGACGCAAAAATTGTCGAGTGGCATATCTTTAAAGGGCCCAGCTAGTCTACCGCATTTAACCTCAGTATCCAGTTTTTCTGAGACTATTGTGGGATTGTTTAGAGCCGACTTCAAATTTGTTGACACTCTAGCCTTCTGTGCGCCAGCAAAACCGAGGTTAAACCCAACCGTAAAACCATCAACCAAATATTTAACTTTTTCAGGATCATAACCCTGCAGTTTAATTTCAAGCATATCTCTATTTATTGGTGTTGTTGGTTTGTCCAAAGCTAGCAGCGAACCGGCCTCTCCCTGTTCTGCCCCTAGGTGCGGTGAATCTGTTGTTGTTTGACACGACTGTGTTAGGTCCAGCTGCATTGGCTTGTGTGAACTGTCCCCCTGCACGAAAACGTTGTTGAAAACGTTGATCGCACTTAAAGGGAGGGTGTTTACCCATACATTTTGGGCAGTTATGTTTGTAACCACATACCCCATCACATGCTTGACCACGTAAAAAGCGGAAACAAAATCCAAGTCGTGGTTGATTTCCAAAAGCCTGTGAAGAAGTTAAACCCCATGGCCTCGCTTGATAATTTCCGCGTCTAACCTCACCAACGGCATTGAACCCTCTCAGTGATTTAAGGTAAAGTTCCGTGTGGAAATGGTCCCACGGAAAAGCCATGGTTTGGCGCAACTTCCGAAAGGCAACATCATATACGTTGAAGTTGCCCCCATCGCCTGCTATCTGACGTATCAGCTCACCATATTTGAGAAGCTTACCAGCTTCAGATGCAAACTTTTGTATGTATACAGCGGAAAAAATTGCAAAAGCTGAAACCCACTCGCTAATTGTTTTTGGCACCTTTTTATTGGCTGGCATTAAGCATAAAGACTTTTCTCCATTTGTTATTTGTTGAACCATAATTTTGGAATGGACTGCTTCTGTAGGGTTGAGCAGACAGCCAAACTCAATGTACTCATTGGCCCAAATCTTTTCTTTAGTTTCCTTATTAACCGCAAAGTCTAGAGGTAAAGGAGCAGAAAAGGGGACCGACCCGCCAACACCCAGTGACTCACCTAAACTAGGTAGCGAGGCGACAAGCCCCAGTCCCAGAGAACCACCAGGATACGGCCCCAGTCCGCATCCTAGCGCCTCCCTGGTATTAGCAACAGCCAAGACAGGAGCTGGCCCATGGCCAGCCCCCGTCAAAGTTGTTACTGCATTTGTATTTGTGACGTTGTTTGACGCCTGTTGTGGAACTGACTCTGTAGCATGTAGCCCCCCAACTGTATTCTGAGGTGTCCAAGTGGACGCCGTTGCTGTTGGACGCATACTATGCGAGCCAATCGCCGTAACTGCACCACCTTGACACTGTGTGGGCCTACTTGCTGATGTCGGGAAAACTGTGTTAAGCTCTGACTGGACTGCTAGCCGAATGTGATCAGCTATGGCATCCACCACTGAGGACGTGTCTAACGACAGCTGCACTGTTGGCTCTTGATCCTGCGTTTCAGCTCTAACTTGGCCCACCGTCGCAGGAGATGCAGCAGTGGTGTCTTGCCCAGTCTGTAGTGGAGCTACGTTTTCAATGACTGTCCCGGAGGTGCTGTCCACAGCCTTTTTGCGAGGTCGCAAACGCTTTCTCGACTCTTCATGAGCCGAACTGTCAACCACGGGACGTTTTTTACGTGGCATCCTGTAACAGTAATCAAACTAAGAAAACCGCAGCCATCTGATATTAAATTATTATTATTAATTATTTTTTTTATTTTTTTATTTTTTTTATTATTTTTTTATTTTTTTATTTTTTATTTTTTTTTATTTTTTTATATAATTTTTTTTTAAATATATATATATATATATATATATATATTTTTTTTTTTTTTTTTTTTTTTTTGGAACTCCTTGGCCGATGCCTTTATATTGACAACGACAACAATTATAATTTTTTTTTAATTTTTTTATTTTTTTTATTTTTATTTATTGTAATTGTTTATCTCGATTTGAACCACTTATACAAAATAATTACCATAATAATCATCTACAACCTCAAAGCCCCAACATGTGGCGACTAAATCAAGACTGTATCAACGTTGATACAAAACAAACTGACCGCATAAAGCAATAAGACGACCACTTTATGATACCAAATAGCTCTCCATACCAGCAGCTAACGCTGAAATGGGCCATTCTAAAAATAAAAAGGCTAGGGCAGAAGCATCATGCCCTTTTAACAGCACTCCAAAACAACAGCTAACAGTTGATTGGGCCGTCCTTTTAAAGTAAATTACAGTTGTTGTTGCCTGATAATATAATAATATCGAAGACATTACCTTGGCAATTTTAACAAACCTGTAACATACTTTAAACCAAAACATAAAGCCTTGTTACAAAACGGGTAAGCCACGTAATACTGCTAATAATATAGCATTGCGGTCAGATATATAAAGCTCATTTATTTTTGAGCAACTGGCCAAACAAAGCCCTCTCGTCAACCTGGAACCGAGCAAAAAGCTTTAAGGGCTCCCCTGTAACAGCTTAGGTTGTACTTGTGAACATCCACACTATTTATTTCTACTGATAAAACCAATTTTTTTTTTTTTTTTTTTTAATGATTTCAAACAGACCATGCTGTACCGGTAAAAGGTTGGCGAAGTGCACTTGTTAAAATACATCGCTTATTAAAGTGATGCGGTAATGTTCTGGCCAAACAATACAGCCCCACGTATGGACTTATAGTATTTATATAATCCCCGCGATGACAAATGAACCCCGTCAGGGCTCAGGATTGACCCTCTCTCGGCTGTATTTGGTTGAGTCATCCCTCTATGCTTCCAGTATTTGATGTGTGTATGATTTTTACAGTTTGCTTTCAGGAAACAATTCGTTCGATCCACTAACGCATTAAACTCGCCCACTGCTAAGTCCGATTGACAGTACCGACCCTTGCTCCTATGTAAAATCTGACAGATGAAGACAACTTTGGCCCCAGATTGTTTCTGTATTTTAAGGGAAACAGCGAGCAAGTTAGCACCAACTGAGCAAGGATCGTCAGTTTTGCACAAATCATTTGTGCCACACTGTAAAATAATTATTTGTGGCGAATGCAAAGCAACTTGTTGTGTCCTAGCGCGGATGTGTTCAACACACCAACCCCCTTTGCAAACGCAATGCATCTCTACGTTTTCCAATCCCAAATTGGGTTTAAATGTCGGATGGGCCTTGCGCCTTATGGCACTGTGAAATCGCCTAACAAATGAATGACCCACCATCACCACCTTCGATTTTAAGTTATTATCAGTTTGTGCAAACCCTGGGTCCATACTCCTGAAAGCTCACTCTTAATCAAATACCGTAATAGAGAGAAAGGTCGTTTATATAAATACCCGTTTTACTTGGAGAACTTCTTGAGTTGACTGGTGTATCGACCTGCAACAGAAAAAGCTGTCCTAAAAGCCATCACCGTTCTCCAAGGGATGTCGAACGAAAGTGAAACCGTTCTCCAAGGGATGTCGAACGACAGTGAATGCACGTTTCTCTAAGCCTTATATGGTGTTTGAAATGCATGGTAAAACCACATTGGACTGTAAAACCCACCAATTGTTCGTGTTCGGTCAGATGAATGCCAAATATTACGTAACAGACAAATTGAGCCACCAGGTAGGTGAAAGCACCTAATTACGGGAAACCTCATAGTGCCACAACCCTCTAGCAAGCCCAAAACCCGACTCGAGCTCCATAAATCAGATTAACCTTAGCGATTAATCTGGGTTTTATGGATTTACGAGTCTCGGAAAGAATTGACTGTACGAACAACCAGCATTATGGGTTAAGGAGTCCAATTTAATAACAAATAAATTATAATTAACTAACATTACTACTTTATAGAAAACGTTACTAGTTTCTTAATCAGTTGGTCTGCATTGCTTAAAGATCACAACCAGGTCATGTAAGACCAACTGATCAAATTAATTTTGGATTACAAAAACGTTTTGTTTACTTTAGTTTTATCTTTAAAAACACAATCTAACATTTGAGCAATACTATAACTTAGACCGAAATTCTTAATAAATATTTGTTGCTAAGAATACTTTATCTGTAGCCATCATGGCTTACGTCTGGCACAAAATAAATCTCATATAAATCCCTTAAGTTGTTCCTATAATAGTTGACATATTTTACTTTTGAATATGTCCAAATAGGCATATAATTCATGGCACTTTCTTTGCCTTTATCAATCATTGAACACGTGGTAGCTTTATGTGGGGCAAACCGCCATAAGCCACCCCGTGCATGTGACCCTTCACCTGCACGGAGTGACTCCCCACAAAAACTAGCACGAAGTCACAGCCATGGATCAAACCTAAAGCACCCTCACTTAAGTTACAACCGAACGTATGCCTTGAATGCATCTGATCGCCAGCGACCCATTTCCCGGATCTGTGCATCTGAGAAACCTAGAGACACTGCTTGACATGCTGCTCCAATCCGGAAACTGTGGCCGGTGTATAGGTCCGAGTCAAGACCAATAAATTTGACAGATGAGCGTAACACTGTTGCAAATTGTAATCTCTGGATGGGGTTTCCCCCTGGCCAACAGTACAAAAAATCTGATTGAAAAGTACGTCTCAAGTGTAAATACTTGTTAAGAGCATCCACTGGACAAAACTCATCATACGTGCTTGTAATCTTTATGCAAACTGTTCTACCCTTGGAATGCTTAAAACAATTAAAATGTATCTTTAATCCGGGACTATCTTCCGAAATGTGAATGTTCTCAAGCTTTAAGATATTACTCGTATTCTTATTAGACACTGTAATTTCTCCGACGCGTAAAAACGCCGCGAAAGCTAATAGGAACATACTTTTGTACAAAGCTTTTTGGTAAAATGTATGCGAACAATGTTCCAATGCATCTACAAGCCTATGAAGTATGTGCAAGGTGATGGGTAATCTTACATCAAACTTGGGCTTCTCCTTTTGTATCCCATTTATAGCTTTCCGGACGAGAAATGACTGACCCGGTTCCGACATATTATGTAACTTATGTAGGAAATTAATTGCAGAAACATATGTCAAAATCGTACTGACCGCATATTTAGTCTCATATAAGTAAGCTACAAATAACGCCATTACTATAGGTGGTACGGGCATTAAATTGCTAAAACCATACTTCCTGACAAATTTTACAAAGTGATTTTGGGCTCTTTGGTATTTTTTCATCGTAGAATCAGACATCGATTTGTTTAGTAAGCTTAAAAGCCCTGGTACCAACTCTGCGGTTGTATTTCGACTGGCAGAGATACTGGGTGTTCCTTCGCTTTCGGGGCCAATTGCTTGAACTCCTCGATCTGTAGACGAGAAAGTTTATCTGCCAGTATATTTATATGACCCGGTACATGCACTGCCTTAAACTGGATATTAAACAGCATACTGTTTATCACCAATTTACGAACCAGAGCCATTACTTTTACTTCTTTGGTAGTATTAGAATTGATGATATGCACCAGCGCTTGGTTGTCGGTGTGCAATAGTATCCTTTTATTTGCCAAGTCTTGACCCCAGACACAAATTGCTGCAACAATGGGATACAACTCTTTCAGTGTAATATTTTCTTTGGACCATGACACCGGCCATTTACCATAAAACCATTCTCTGTCCAATATAGCCCCGTACCCCAAAGAGCCAGAAGCATCTGTGTACAAGTGCAGAGTCTGGTCTGCTATCCATTGATCCGATAGAAAAAATGCTTTACCGTTAAATTGCTGCAAAAACAATAGCCATGCTTGTAAATCCAATTTTGCCTGAGCTGTTAAACGGATAAAATGCCAATGACATTTTATGCCTATAGTTAAATTAATTAGCCTTCTCAAAAAGGCGCGACCGGGAACCACAACCTTACAGGCGAAATTCAGAAAACCAATAATGGACTGCAACTCACGTAAAGTAACTTTGGCCTTTTTTATGGCATTACTGGTTATGCCTAAAGCTTTGACCAACTTGTCTGCTGGTAAACGGGCCGCCTTTGCTACTGTGTCTAATTCAATTCCTGCAAACGTTAGGCATGTTGTTGGCCCTTCAGTTTTTTCCGGTGCCAGCGGAATACCTAAGATATCACACAACCTTTGAAAACCCCTTAAGTCGTGAAGCCCCTGCTGAAAGGAAGATGATATGATCAAAAAATCATCAAGAATATGAACTAAGCCCGCAGGCCCGAGTTCATTTTTTGCTATCCATTCAATCGCTGTACTAAATTCTTCGAATATTGCACAGCTGGAACGACAACCCATGGGTAAAGTTTTGTCGTAAAAGAATTGGTTTTCCCAAGTTAGCCCTAGCAGATGATGGTCGCTAGGATGGACCGGTATAATTTTAAAAGCAGACTTTATGTCTAATTTAGACATTACGCAACCGGAGTCTAAACGCTTCAAAATTGTTATTGCATCGTCTGTTGACGCATAATGTACAGTTGCCATACAATCAGGAATGCCGTCATTAATTGAGCCATTTGTGGGGTAGGACAAGTGATGAATAATTCGAAATGATCCTGCTTGTTTTTTGGGAACAACCCCAATTGGGCTGACGCAAAAATTGTCGAGTGGCATATCTTTAAAGGGCCCAGCTAGTCTACCGCATTTAACCTCAGTATCCAGTTTTTCTGAGACTATTGTGGGATTGTTTAGAGCCGACTTCAAATTTGTTGACACTCTAGCCTTCTGTGCGCCAGCAAAACCGAGGTTAAACCCAACCGTAAAACCATCAACCAAATATTTAACTTTTTCAGGATCATAACCCTGCAGTTTAATTTCAAGCATATCTCTATTTATTGGTGTTGTTGGTTTGTCCAAAGCTAGCAGCGAACCGGCCTCTCCCTGTTCTGCCCCTAGGTGCGGTGAATCTGTTGTTGTTTGACACGACTGTGTTAGGTCCAGCTGCATTGGCTTGTGTGAACTGTCCCCCTGCACGAAAACGTTGTTGAAAACGTTGATCGCACTTAAAGGGAGGGTGTTTACCCATACATTTTGGGCAGTTATGTTTGTAACCACATACCCCATCACATGCTTGACCACGTAAAAAGCGGAAACAAAATCCAAGTCGTGGTTGATTTCCAAAAGCCTGTGAAGAAGTTAAACCCCATGGCCTCGCTTGATAATTTCTGCGTCTAACCTCACCAACGGCATTGAACCCTCTCAGTGATTTAAGGTAAAGTTCCGTGTGGAAATGGTCCCACGGAAAAGCCATGGTTTGGCGCAACTTCCGAAAGGCAACATCATATACGTTGAAGTTGCCCCCATCGCCTGCTATCTGACGTATCAGCTCACCATATTTGAGAAGCTTACCAGCTTCAGATGCAAACTTTTGTATGTATACAGCGGAAAAAATTGCAAAAGCTGAAACCCACTCGCTAATTGTTTTTGGCACCTTTTTATTGGCTGGCATTAAGCATAAAGACTTTTCTCCATTTGTTATTTGTTGAACCATAATTTTGGAATGGACTGCTTCTGTAGGGTTGAGCAGACAGCCAAACTCAATGTACTCATTGGCCCAAATCTTTTCTTTAGTTTCCTTATTAACCGCAAAGTCTAGAGGTAAAGGAGCAGAAAAGGGGACCGACCCGCCAACACCCAGTGACTCACCTAAACTAGGTAGCGAGGCGACAAGCCCCAGTCCCAGAGAACCACCAGGATACGGCCCCAGTCCGCATCCTAGCGCCTCCCTGGTATTAGCAACAGCCAAGACAGGAGCTGGCCCATGGCCAGCCCCCGTCAAAGTTGTTACTGCATTTGTATTTGTGACGTTGTTTGACGCCTGTTGTGGAACTGACTCTGTAGCATGTAGCCCCCCAACTGTATTCTGAGGTGTCCAAGTGGACGCCGTTGCTGTTGGACGCATACTATGCGAGCCAATCGCCGTAACTGCACCACCTTGACACTGTGTGGGCCTACTTGCTGATGTCGGGAAAACTGTGTTAAGCTCTGACTGGACTGCTAGCCGAATGTGATCAGCTATGGCATCCACCACTGAGGACGTGTCTAACGACAGCTGCACTGTTGGCTCTTGATCCTGCGTTTCAGCTCTAACTTGGCCCACCGTCGCAGGAGATGCAGCAGTGGTGTCTTGCCCAGTCTGTAGTGGAGCTACGTTTTCAATGACTGTCCCGGAGGTGCTGTCCACAGCCTTTTTGCGAGGTCGCAAACGCTTTCTCGACTCTTCATGAGCCGAACTGTCAACCACGGGACGTTTTTTACGTGGCATCCTGTAACAGTAATCAAACTAAGAAAACCGCAGCCATCTGATATTAAATTATTATTATTATTTATTTTTTTTTATTTATTTTTTTTTTATTTTTTTTATTTTTTTTTTTTATTTTTTTTTTTTTTATTTTTTTTTATATTTTTTTTTTAAATATATATATATATATATATATATATTTTTTTTTATTTATTTTTATTTTTTTGGAACTCCTTGGCCGATGCCTTTATATTGACAACGACAATTATAATTTTTTTTTTATTTTTTTATTTTTTTATTTTTTATTTATTGTAATTGTTTATCTCGATTTGAACCACTTATACAAAATAATTACCATAATAATCATCTACAACCTCAAAGCCCCAACATGTGGCGACTAAATCAAGACTGTATCAACGTTGATACAAAACAAACTGACCGCATAAAGCAATAAGACGACCACTTTATGATACCAAATAGCTCTCCATACCAGCAGCTAACGCTGAAATGGGCCATTCTAAAAATAAAAAGGCTAGGGCAGAAGCATCATGCCCTTTTAACAGCACTCCAAAACAACAGCTAACAGTTGATTGGGCCGTCCTTTTAAAGTAAATTACAGTTGTTGTTGCCTGATAATATAATAATATCGAAGACATTACCTTGGCAATTTTAACAAACCTGTAACATACTTTAAACCAAAACATAAAGCCTTGTTACAAAACGGGTAAGCCACGTAATACTGCTAATAATATAGCATTGCGGTCAGATATATAAAGCTCATTTATTTTTGAGCAACTGGCCAAACAAAGCCCTCTCGTCAACCTGGAACCGAGCAAAAAGCTTTAAGGGCTCCCCTGTAACAGCTTAGGTTGTACTTGTGAACATCCACACTATTTATTTCTACTGATAAAACCATTTTTTTTTTTTTTTTTTTTAATGATTTCAAACAGACCATGCTGTACCGGTAAAAGGTTGGCGAAGTGCACTTGTTAAAATACATCGCTTATTAAAGTGATGCGGTAATGTTCTGGCCAAACAATACAGCCCCACGTATGGACTTATAGTATTTATATAATCCCCGCGATGACAAATGAACCCCGTCAGGGCTCAGGATTGACCCTCTCTCGGCTGTATTTGGTTGAGTCATCCCTCTATGCTTCCAGTATTTGATGTGTGTATGATTTTTACAGTTTGCTTTCAGGAAACAATTCGTTCGATCCACTAACGCATTAAACTCGCCCACTGCTAAGTCCGATTGACAGTACCGACCCTTGCTCCTATGTAAAATCTGACAGATGAAGACAACTTTGGCCCCAGATTGTTTCTGTATTTTAAGGGAAACAGCGAGCAAGTTAGCACCAACTGAGCAAGGATCGTCAGTTTTGCACAAATCATTTGTGCCACACTGTAAAATAATTATTTGTGGCGAATGCAAAGCAACTTGTTGTGTCCTAGCGCGGATGTGTTCAACACACCAACCCCCTTTGCAAACGCAATGCATCTCTACGTTTTCCAATCCCAAATTGGGTTTAAATGTCGGATGGGCCTTGCGCCTTATGGCACTGTGAAATCGCCTAACAAATGAATGACCCACCATCACCACCTTCGATTTTAAGTTATTATCAGTTTGTGCAAACCCTGGGTCCATACTCCTGAAAGCTCACTCTTAATCAAATACCGTAATAGAGAGAAAGGTCGTTTATATAAATACCCGTTTTACTTGGAGAACTTCTTGAGTTGACTGGTGTATCGACCTGCAACAGAAAAAGCTGTCCTAAAAGCCATCACCGTTCTCCAAGGGATGTCGAACGAAAGTGAAACCGTTCTCCAAGGGATGTCGAACGACAGTGAATGCACGTTTCTCTAAGCCTTATATGGTGTTTGAAATGCATGGTAAAACCACATTGGACTGTAAAACCCACCAATTGTTCGTGTTCGGTCAGATGAATGCCAAATATTACGTAACAGACAAATTGAGCCACCAGGTAGGTGAAAGCACCTAATTACGGGAAACCTCATAGTGCCACAACCCTCTAGCAAGCCCAAAACCCGACTCGAGCTCCATAAATCAGATTAACCTTAGCGATTAATCTGGGTTATGTAGTCATGGAACTTGGTGCAGGCAAACACAACAGCAAGCAGTTCCTTTTCGATCTGCGCATACTGTTGTTCAGTTTCGGTCATAGTGCGCGAAGCGTACGCGACAGGGTCGCCTTCTTGTAGGCAGGCTGCACCAAGGCCAAACTTTGAAGCATCGCAGGTCACTGTGACTGGCTTCTTGACATCAAAGTACTTGAGTGTCGGTGCATGAGTGATTTTTTTCCTTGATTTCCAAAAATACTGCGGTGTGACGGTCTAACCAGCACCAATGAACGTCGTTATGTGTGAGCTCGCGTAGTGGGGCTGCTAAGTCACTTAGATTTGGTATGAACTTGGCCAGGTATGTCACCATGCCAAGGAAGCGTTGTAAGGCTGTAACGTCCTCAGGTGCAGGTATGTCGGTGATAGCACTGACTTTGGCTGGATCGGGCCGAAGGCCAGTGGCGGTGAAGACATGACCGACATATGAAACTCATGCAAGACCGAATCGGCATTTCTGGGGGTTGAGACGCATGTTGACTTTGCGTATCCGATTAAGGACGGTTTGGAGGTTTTGATCATGTTTAGTACGTCCAGCAACTAATATGTTTCTACAATGATGGAGCATGGCAGATCAGCAAATAATTGCTCCATGGTTCTCTGGTATACATCAGAGGCAGAACAAATACCATAGGGCATGCGGAAAATGTAATATATCAACACTAGAGGGCGCTATTCCCACAACCCTTGTTTCGAAGCCATGATGAGTTAGTCAGATGAATAAACGTGTACTGGAAGTTATCCTCTGTGAAGTTATCCACTCATTTCATGGTGGCAGCGCGGTAAGAACCTCGTCATTAATGCAAGATTAATACCAACAACTTGTGACATGTCAAGGTACTGTTGAGAGACATAAATAAACACGTAGTTGCTTCGTACTGTACTGTATTGTCGATTAACGTTAGTGCATGTACATGTGCGGTGCACAATACTGCAGTGTTTAGTTCGTCGCCATATTTAATTTATTTAGTGTTTTATCAAGTTTGTGTGCAACATGACTGACTCAATCACACCCCGTATGTCTTGGGATGACCCAGATTTGCCAAGTGCTATACAGATTTTTCGTCAGCAATGTGAACTATACTTTTTTGTAAAGAATGTCAAAGCAGAAAAGCAGGTGGATCATATCCTGCTGTTTATGGGTTTAGGACTTCGCAAGTACAATTCCTAGAGCCTACCTGATGCTGATGCAAAGAATGCAGCTGTAGTCTGGGATCGCTTTGTTGCCCAGCTAACTCCTCGCACAAACTTCCGCGTCGCTCGCCTCTACTTACACAAGTTTCGACAGAATGATAAAGAGACAGTTGATGATTTCATGTCACGATTGAAGCTACACGCCCAAACATGTCACTTCCGCGATGATCAAGAATTCGCTGATAGAATCATTGAACAGTTTATCGCTGGTACCAAGCATGCAGATTTGCAACAGAAATTGTTGGCTGAAGACGACAAATTGAGCATTGAACAGTGTTTAGACATTGCTCGCACGCATGAAGCATCCTTGAACAACTTACCAACGTGAACCAAGCCAACCCATCAGTTGATGTTATGCAACGTCAACGTGCATGTCGGAATTGTGGACGCACTCATTCTTTCAAATCACGAGAGTTGTGCCCTGCATTTGGTACCACATGTAATTGCTGTGGCAAACAGAATCACTGGAAAACTATGTGTAAATCACGGGATTCACGGCAGAACAATAGTCACAGATCCAAGTCACAGCAGCACAAGTCTAAGCCTAAGCGTGACATGCACATGCTGGCTGATACATCTTTCCAGAGTGGAGACGCAGACGATCTGTTCGACAAACTTACCCTTGATATTGTTATCTCAGACATCTCTCCAGGTGCCATGGATAGGGATGAAGCGTACACATACGTCCAACTAAGACAGGACACAGAACGTCGTATAATCAATTTACGTGCTAAGATTGATACTGGTGCTCAAACGAATACCATTCCCATATATTATGGTTTATTAAAAACATTCAATTTGGTTGCCAGAGGCAAAATTACATTGAATTTACACTTAAATAAAACAAAAAAAACCATCAAAATCATTAGGTAAGATTAAGAGAAGGTGGGACATAAACAATAAATAAATAAGTAAATTATTCAGCAAATTTACACTAAATTATGAGTAGATATAAACAATTATGCGAGAAATATTTTTTAAATGTTTACAAAAAACTAAATAGAAGCACAGCAAAACAAAGATGGACATTTAGATTAAAAATGCAACATATGAAATGTGGTTGTACCAAGTGTAGGCTAAGCCCACAAACAAAGAATTCACATTTATATACAGCAAATAAAAAGCAATGAACAAACAGCAACCAAAAATATGCCACATGTACATGTATCAAAGGAGAGCGGTTTAACAGTTTTCATTGAGTAGTTTGACCATGTAAGGAATAGCACTATTAGCATGCCTCTTAGTAAGAACATTAGGAGTTGTCAACAAATGAGAGTTACGTAAAACAGGTCCATTGCAATCTCCTCTAGTTTTAGGAAGCCATTCACGGAATTCTTTACTGTACATCAGAGACTTGGCAAATTTTAGGCAAATGTCTTGACGGCGTTGTTTAAGGTTTTTTATGTTACATAACTGTAGTGCATAATTGTACGACTCATAATCGTTAGCTAAAATAATCCTACAGGCTCTTTTTTGTATGCGTTCCAGTGCGTTGTGTTGTTTTACAGTAAGACCTGGGTGCCAGACTGGGACAGCATATTCTAATAGTGGTCGAATGAAACCAACATAAATAGTGACCAGGTCTCTGATTGCTAGTCCAAATCTTCTATAAAGGGTAGTTAACATAAATAACCGTCCACTGGCTTTACTGACAATGTCGTTGATATGTATATCCCATTTAAGATGTTTTGTCACTGTAATGCCAAGTATTTTGAGGACTTCCCTTGATTGGAGTTCTTGACCAGCCAGTCGAAGTGAATTTAGTGGAGCAGGGTTCTTAACAAAGGTGGTGTCCATAGAAAAACACTTTGCTGGATTTAGCAACATGTTATTTTCAGATGCCCATAAATCAAAACGATCAAGAATTGATTGCATGTTGCTAGTACTTTTAATTGTCATGTTCTCAATCAAGGTTAAATCATCAACATACTTGAGGGTGAGATTATGATTCTCAGTAACCACTGCTGCATCATTTATCATACTAAGGAAAATTGCAGGACCTGTTAGAGTTCCTTGTGGGACGCCAGCTTGGAGTACTGACCAGCTTGAAAAAGAGTTATGATATCTAACACACTGATACCTGTCGGAGAGAAAATTGGCAATCCAAGGAATTAAACATGGTCTAGCGCCCATATTGAGTAGTTTATTGATGGCTATATTATGGTCCACTCGATCAAAGGCTTTGCTAAAGTCAGTGACAATTATCCGTGTGAGGCTTTTAGGTTTATCAGCATGTTTAAATATATTGTTAAGGAGCTTGACCAAGTAGTGTGTAGTGGAGTGGCCCTTACGAGCTCCAAACTGGTGGGGGTCAATGAGTGGTTCAATGTCTTCCATGAGCCAACTAATGATAAAAGACTCAGCGACTTTAGCAAAGTGATCAGTTAAAGATATAGGTCTTAGTTGATTCCATGTTGGGGGGTTACTTTTTGGTACTGGGACAACGATAGCTTTCTTCCTTTCTAATCTCCCGCAATTAGCAACAAACAAATATTATGTTTGGAGTGGCAGTTCCTGACAACACACTTGTCACTCGTTTTATTCATCTTGTTAAACATTTAACAATTCTTCAATACAGAAATCCGTAAGTCAGTCCAACAATTTTTCATTACGAATAAATATACAACATACGTACATAACTCGCTTGTAATTAAAAACAAACACGAGAAGGCATATTGCCTGAAATTCTGCCAAACGACACACGCAGATTACTCGTCAATGCGACGTACCAGACTAAAGCTGCAGCTCCGAGTCAATGGTCACCGAGCTAAAACCAAGCTCCAAGCCAATTACTCGTCAATGCGACGTACATGGGCACCAGACTAAAGCTACAGCTCCGAGTCAATGGTCACCAAGCTAATTACTTGTCAATGCGACAATCATGGGCACCAGACTAAAGCTCTCAGCTCCAAGTCGATGGTGATATCATGACTAATATGCTATCGGTCCAATATCGGACACATCTGCTGCCAATCCAGCATCGGCCTGTGCATCAAGTTCTAAAGAGTCAGCACACACGCAACCCCTACGCTTGCCTAGATAAAAACCCGTGGGCCAAAAAACTAGGAGAGAGGACGTGTCTGGGAGTAGGCATGACTCAAAGTACCCAGGTCACTTGAACTAATGCAATCCTACCACAATATGTAACCTGCAAAAATTATGTAAAGTAAACTTGGCGTGTACGCCATATAAGTGTGTCAGAAAGCCGAATGACATACCACAAGAACACAATACTTATATAGCCCGCCTAAGCAACGCTTGATTGCCCAGGCAGGCCATACCCCCATTCTAATTGCTTACGAACCGAAAGGAAAGTGTTTCTCTTCTAACAAAAGACCGAAAAGAAACACATTTCCTTTCTAATCTCCCGCAATTAGCAACAAACAAATATTATGTTTGGAGTGGCAGTTCCTGACAACACACTTGTCACTCCCGAAGCGCAAAGATAGCGAGATTGTTGGAATTAGAGACCCAAGGATGAACTTACAGACAATTTAGAATTGATACAGTCCTTTACATACATATCTTTCGCTGTCTCGCTTACCCAGCGCCCGTGAGACTTGAAAAGTCGATCAGGCACACCTGCATTGGCTGCGGCTGAAGCGCCGCCAGACCTAAGGCTATGAAGACCATACAAACTTTTGTTTAAACCGACACTTTCGAGTTTTTCTAAAAAGATCTCTCTAGCCCTTGTGTATGAGAGCGGCACATTGTTTGCTCTTAAGGCAGACCCATTGGGAGTGAGTGCACGGAATAAATATAACTCCGAGTCCATTGGACTGAACAAACCTATTCTCATTAGATACAGTTTCAGTCGTTCATGAGGACAAAGCTCTGAGAAGGTTTTAGCAATAAAAACCGTATTTCCCTGACGAAATTGATCCGTTTTACACTTCTCGATAAAAATGGTCAAGTGGTGATCAAATAATTTAACATCACATCTCTTTATGGAACGTAATTCGCCATATCTAATCAACTGGTGACCTGCTTTCCCTAATTACCGATCATTTTAGTAGGGCTTTAGATCGCAGGGGTGAGGCTCGTGTTGTAGCATTGGACATCTCCAAGGCCTTCGACAAAGTATGGCATACTGGCCTGCTCCACAAGCTTCAGTCATATGGTGTGTCAGGAAGAATGCTATCTATAATCTCTGCTTTCCTTTCCAATCGCAAGTTGAAGGTTGCCCTTGAGGGTCAATCTTCTCCTACCTGTTCTATCAATTCCGGTGTTCCGCAAGGCTCAGTACTTGGTCCCACTCTCTTTCTTGTTTACATTAATGATCTGCCCGATGAAGTTTTGTCTCAGCTCGCCATGTATGCTGATGATTCAACTCTCTTCTGTGTTTCCCCTAACTCTTCCAACACTTCTCGCTGTGAGGTTGGTGTCTCACTAAACACTGACTTAGAGAATGTGCTAAAGTGGGGGAATGATTGGCTAGTAACCTTCAATGCAAAGAAAACTAAACTTCTTTCTCTGTCTCGCTCAAGAGATGTTACATTTCCATCTATTCATATGGGTCCATTGACTTTGCCTGAGGTAGCAGATTTTCGCCTTCTTGGAATTGACATCTCCACCAACGCCAGTTGGGAAAGGTATATCTCAGGCATTGCAAAGAGTGCTTCCATGCGAGTTGGCTGTCTTTACCGAGCTCGGAAGTTCTTACCTCCTGATGCTATTCTCTACCTGTATAAGACAACTATACGTCCCCTATTGGAGTACTGTTGTCACATCTGGGCCGGAGCTTCTGCCTGTTATTTATCTTTACTAGATAGGGTGCAGAAGCGTATTGTTAATCTTGTTGGTGAAGTGTTGGGATCAACGTTACAACCTCTTTCCCACCGTAGGTCTGTAGCCAGCCTGTGTCTTTTCTACAGATATTTTCATGGTAAATGTGCCACCAGTGTGTCCGACCTAGTTCCTCCTGTCAGAGTGTTTGAGCGTGAAACCAGACTTTCTGCTTCTTCTCACCCATACACTCTTAATTTGCTGAGATGTAGAACAAAGAGCCATTCCAACAGCTTTATTCCACGTACTGCATCTCTTTGGAACTCCTTGCCTGGTGCATGTTTCCCTTCATCCTACAATCTAGACTGTTTCAAGAGGAATATCAATTCCTACCTCCAGCTCTCCTGAGTTCTTTTCATGTTTTATAATTTTCCTCTTATAGCCCCTTACCAAGAGTGGCTTTTAGCCTTGTTTGGGGCGAACTTGCATAAAAAAAAAAAAAAAAAAAAACCAGAGAAAGCTAAAAGACACATAGTCATAAATCTCAAATTGACCAGGGGTGCAGATGGCATTCCATACATATTGTTTAACAGAAGCAGGATATCCACACTTAAAGGCTCTTTTGCATTTCTTGGTTTGCCAAGTGACCTGCGCGCAGAATCTCTGATTGATTTGACAACCCTAGATTCGCATGGGTTAAACAATCCGCAATTTGAACAAAAACCATATATCCAACTTATGGCATAGTACGCTGCATCAATTTGTGCAGGTGAACTACTTGTCTGGGATAACGAGATCAAGTATAAAGAAAAATATAACGGGTCGACCGGGAAAGGTTTTACACCTGGATACACTTCTGTCCATTTCCTCCATCTCGCATAGGCATAGCTGTACTTCCTCGTAGTTGCATTTGCTCTGGACGCAGTTAAGGTGTGCTTCAATTGATTGAACAGCGCTTTCAGAGATGGATCGGATAAGGCTTTCCCGGCCAACCAGAGACCATCCACTTTCTCGATATCTGAAAAAATAATAGCCATGTAAAGAAAATAACATCAATTAAATTAAAATTTTTAAGTTCAATACAAGAACGTTGGAAATAAATGGAGAATTACAGAAAACTGAGGAATCGTGTGACCCCGGTTGAAAAAATCCGGTTGGTCGGACATACTCTACAAGATCAATGGCTACACTACCGTTTATAACTTTGGCTATTAACGGCCAAAAGTAGGCGCTGTGCCATTTAGGCACTACTAATGTACCCGAGCACTTGTATAGATGCATGAATGCAAGCAATTTGCCAATCATACTGACTGGGGGAACAAGCCAGCTATTAAATGTGTGTAATTCATGGGCAAACGCATCAATACCGGCTGTACCCGGGCACCAATACTTAGAGAAAAACTGCGAAACTTTGGCGTTGTGGTTATTTGCAAAAGCATCTAATTCATATGGGCCCCAACGTCTGTTAAAAAGAGTAAAGACCGACTGAGAGACGCCCCAGTCATCATAGTCCACAATTCTGCTTATGTGGTCTGCTTTGTCATTGAGGCTGCGTGGGATCCATTCGGGAAAAATATTAATATTCTTCTCGAGACAAAACGTGACTATAGATAAAACCAATTGTTGCAGATCGACCTTCATGCTACCCGTCGCCAAGATCGTAGCAACATTCTGGCTGTCAGTGTACCATTTAACGTAAGAATTTGCTAAATCGTCAGCCCTTGATATTATGGTTATAAAAACAGCCTTCAGTTCTCTCCAGGCCGAACTCTTTTTCTGTTCGATCGGGGAGAATACATCGTAACAGGGGTGATCGTCAACATTTACAATGTACCCTCCGCATGCATATTGAGAAGCGTCACTATATACAACCCTTGTTAATCTAGGTTTACTCTGTAGGGCGACTCCGTTACATTTCAACAGCTGTTTTCTCCAAAATTGCAATTCGTACAAACCAGCGCTATCAATATGCAGTGGGCTGTCCCATGCACGCCTGTTCGCTATCAGTACTTGTAAGGATTTAGTCATGAGTATTGCAATGTTACCAACGCCAGGTCGGCATGCGACTAAACGACCGACCAATTGTGCAACAAGCCTAGCTGTAACACTAGCATTAGAGAGGGTCGTTTGGATAAGTGAATCTAACATGTCCAAAATATGAGTAATTTTCGACAAGGGAACCGAAATAGTAAACCGCTTTGTATCTATAACAAAACCTAACCAGGTGAGACTCTGAATGGGGAACCAATTAGATTTTTGTTCATTAACGACAAAACCAGCATTACGCAAGTCATTTGAAACAATATCCGCTTGCTTTGTAAGTTGCTGTTCATTTGTATTGGCCACTATACCGTCATCTAAATACAATACAATGGCAATACCTAGTCGGCGCCATCGCTTTACCAACGGCCTTAACAATTTAGTGAAAATATGACAAGCTGTAGAGAGGCCGAAGGGTAGAACCTTAAAAACAAAATAGCGACTTGTTTCGGATTTGGCAAATTGCCAAGAAAACCCGAGATATTTGCAATGTGGGCTACTAATCTCAACGTGGTGATAACCCGACTTTAAGTCGAATGAGAACATGTTTGGTCCCAAGTATTGCTTCAGAATTTTTAGGCCTTCGTATTTCACTGGTAAATAATCCAAGTGCTTGTTAACTTCTCGAAGGTCCAAAATCAATCTGCACTTGCCAGAACGATTGGTGGAAACACTCAAAGGGTTAACGACAGTTGGGGGAGAAAAAACCTCTACAACTAAATTGTTAATCAGTAATTCAGCTATGGCAGACTCTACAAAGACTGAATTTTCTTTCGTTGAACGATTATTGGAAAGAAAACACGAATTAGGCATTGATAAGAATGGCAATTTATAACCTAGCTCAATGGTCTGCAGAATAAATTGGGAGGCCTCGATTTCCCTCCAAAAGGAGAGACTTTTAAGGAGACTACCACGCAAAGGTAACAATTTCGTCGGAACATTAACGTTGAAATCAATACTTTCTCCGAACCCTAGATCTGTGAACACATCATTGAGAACAGCAAATTCACTTATCTTATCATCTACAGTGTTTTGTACTCGGTTAAGCTGAGGGTTGGGTAGAACTTCCGGGACCAATGGTGCAGGCTTTTGCCCAATGTCCTTGTTGCCCACAGCGGAAGCAATATCATCTTTCTTGGGCGCGTCTGGATACCCCTGCAATGGCGCCTCGTGCAGGGGCGGTGTTACGAAAGGGCCTCCAAGGTGCAGGACTTGGTCTGGACCCCACAGCATTGGTAGTCTTGAGCCGCTTCTGCTTGCGCTCTTTTAAGGTACGTGCGGCGTCCTTCTCTGCTTTGCGCATCTTCTTATCATCTTCCGAATCTGAAGCCAAGTCGTCAGCGATGTACTGGTTGACGGTCTCCCATCCAGACGGTGATTTATCCGCCAGCTTTATCAGCTTGATGCGATTGTCGACGACGGCCTGCAGTTTGTCAAGCTTCTCTAGTGCGTCATCGCGGTGTCGATCCAAAATGGCCGACTTCACTTCTGCAACACCCTCCGCAACGTTAGCGCAGAATTTGTACTGGGCCAAATTCCCTTTGCTCTTTATGTCCGGGAGCTGAAGCGTGGCCTTTGTTGCTTCCCTTGCATTCTGCTCTTTGAGGCTGTCGAATTTTCTGTCGAGGTAAGTCATAAGCCCGGCTATGTCTACTGGAGGCGCACCATTTTCAGCCATGGCGTATGCGTGTGGCGAGGTAGACGTGCAGACGCATTGGGGCATGTAGGCAGGGGAGAAAGTAAACTTGGCGTGTACGCCATATAAGTGTGTCAGAAAGCCGAATGACATACCACAAGAACACAATACTTATATAGCCCGCCTAAGCAACGCTTGATTGCCCAGGCAGGCCATACCCCCATTCTAATTGCTTACGAACCGAAAGGAAAGTGTTTCTCTTCTAACAAAAGACCGAAAAGAAACACATTTCCACTGAGGAGGAACTATTGATTGCCTGAAAGATGCGTTGAGGATGTCTGTCAGGGGTGAACTCAATTCACAGGCGAATTCACGTATTATCTTAGTTGGAATGCCATCAGGGCCACCAGCCTTGGTACAGCTGATTTTAGAGAGCTTTGAGAACACTTGCCATGGGTAGATGTATGGAGTTTGAGTGGGGGCAGGTAAATATGCAGGTAATTTTGAGACAGAGAGTGGGTTGATGTCATTGCCAATAGAGGAGAAATGTGTGTTGATACATTCAGCTATTGCAACATGATTTTCAGGGTCGATGTCCTGTGGTGGTGATATGCTGGGTTGTTGTTTATTTTTAGTTGTCATGATGCGGATATGACGGTACCATTGTGCAGGGTTAGATTTCTTAAGTCGCTGAATTCTATTGTGATAGTACTCATGCTTATTTGATTTGATGGCTCGTTTAACTTTATTGCGATAGAATCGCCACAGAGGGGGTCTTGAGTGGCTAAATACTGCCTGACGTCTACGAATAAGAGCCTTTGTTTTCGGAGTCATCCAGGGTTTATCAGATGTATGAAGCTTGATCTCATGCATAGGGAAATGGTAGTCAATACGTTGGTGAAGAGTATCATAAAAGGCATTGGTTTTGTCGATCACCGAGTCTAATTGGATGACTTCGTCCCAATTATGATGAGTAATCCAGAGGCCGAATTCTTGAACGTCTGAGTTTCTGATGGGTCGCAATTTTCTCAAGGTGGTAGAGTTGTTAACAGATTCAAACTCCTGTTTTGGGATCCAAAAGACTGACGAGTGGTCGCTCAAGCCGATTGGTGAGGCAATATTAGGAGAGTTGTAGAAACTGAACAAATTGGTAATAATTTGATCTAATGTAGCCGATCCTCTTGTAGGTTGCTTAACCACTTGTTGAAGTTTGTTATTCTTACAAAGAGGTTTAACATCAAGGTGATTGAGGTCACCCAGTATGCAGATGCCAGCATCAGGATGATTAATTCTTACAAGGTCCAATACGTCTTGAATGTGATTTGTCATGTTGTCTTCCATAGTACTGTCAGGAAAATAAACAACTGCAAAGACCAAGGTGGAGATTGTACGTGGAAGTCTTTTTGGATGAATTTTGATCCACATAATTTCTAGTTCAGGCGGGCTTGCAATATTTAATAGTAGTGAGGCTTGCAGAGACTCTTTCACATACAGGGCAACTCCTCCACCAATACGGGATGAGCGAGGTTTAGAGAATATATTGTAGCCCTCTATAGTCTATATCTCTGTCAGACTTGAACCACGATTCAGATATGGCACAAATATCAAAGGCATTGTCGAGAACAACTGAGCGATACTCATCCATTTTGTTATTTAGGGAGCGTGGGTTGCATAAAAAAATTGAAGGAAAGTGGTATTGCTGCTTGGGGAGATGCAGTTCTACGGTTTTCTGCAGGTATATAAGATTTGCAGTTTTGGCACGTCCACCAGGTTCAGGAATGCTGCAACGAGCATTTCTAGTTTCTGCCGGGGTGATTACTACTGGAATGTTACTTATCTTATTCTTATGATGACCACCTCTACCGCCACGACGACGCTTAAATATACCAAATAACTTCAGTAAGACAACAGTATCTTTGGATAGTTTGTATCTCCTAAGGTGAGCAATATGGAAAAGTTTCTTGCGAGAATATACGATGGGTGTAATTGTAGGATCTAATGGCAGAGTCTTTCGAGTACATGTACATCCAGAGTCATTTACATGTAACATGCGTATACCAAAAGATAGTCCGGACTTGTGGCCATGTATACCAGGGTCAAAGTGCATAATGGCGGTGGGCTCACAATACTCACGGGCACAGTTATCATAAGATCGTCTAGCCACTTGATATACCGGGTTTTGATGATCAAAGCATTCACTTCTAGGATCTTCGTCGGTCACTCCTTGCTTACTGATACATTGGTGACAGTTAAAAACGATAAAAAACGAACGTAGAATGAGAGACACAACATTTTTGCAGGCAGCAGGTAAACAGCGCCCTCTGATGTATCGCCGAATGTACCCTACTACGCTTGATTCTGATGGATTTCCACGCAAGGGACAATTGACTCCCTCTACAGCAATTCTCAAAGCGTACAATGGAACTCTGATCAAGCAACATGGCACGTTAAATCTCCCGTGCAAGTATGGCAAGTCAGAGTGGCACACCACCTTATTCCACATTATGTGAGACGGATGGTCCGGCAATCATTGGCCTACGCACAGCACTTCGTTTGAACATTGTCGCTCTCAATTGCTCTGTTGAGTCTGATACCTCGCCAGTTGAGACACCACGCTGTCAGCCAATCGCTTCTGTTCAAGATCTCATGTCCAAATACCCTGAACAATTTGATGCTATCGGAGACTTTAGTGGTGCATATCACATTGTTATTCGTGATGATGCGCAACCTGTCATCCATGCTCCTCGTAGATGCCCCGTTCACATCCGTGATGAGTTGAAAGCTGAACTTACTCAAATGGAGACACAGGGTGTTATTCGCAAGGTAAAACTGAGCCCACTGATTGGGTTAGTAGCATTGCAGTGTCACGTAAAGCTAATGGACAGTTACGCATATGCTTGGATCCAACTGATCTTAACAAATCGATCAGGAGATGCCATCACAAGACACCAACTGTGGAAGAAATCACTCACAAGCTTGCTGGTGCAAAGGTTTTCAGTAAGCTCGATGCAAAACATGGCTACTGGTCAGTTCACCTCGATGAAGCTAGTTCCCTGTTGACCACATTCAACAGCCCCTTCGGACGCTTTGTTACAAACGTATGCCATTTGGTTTGAATGTCAGTCAGGATGTTTTTCAACACCGTATGGATCAAATACTAGAGCAATGTGATAGTGTTATCGGAATCGCAGATGACATTATTGTCTTTGGAGACTCAGAACAGTCTCATGATCGCAATCTTCATCGTCTAATGACAGTCGCTGCTACCACTGGTTTAAAGTTTAACAGCAGCAAATGCACCATCAAGGATCCACACGTCCTTTTCTTTGGCATGATATACGATGCCAATGGTGTCCACCCGGATCCTTCAAAGGTCAAAGCGATCAAAGCCATGCCACCCCCAACAGATAAGACAAAGCTTAGGGAGTTTCTTGGTATGGTTACCTACTTGAGTCCGTTCATTCCGAAAGTATCAAGCCACACTGCAGATTTGCGTGAGCTACTACAGAAAGACATTGACTATAATTATTTGGTCACCCAGTCACCAACAGTGTTTTGAGAAAGTTCGTGACCAGATTTGTGAATCTGCAACCTTGCGATACTTTGACCCCAACAAACCCACAGTGATACAAGTGGATGCATCCCTCCGTGGATTGGGTGCTACGCTCATGCAAGACGGTGCCCCAGTGGCATATGCTTCGAAGGCACTTAGTGATGCTGAGACTAGATATGCCAACATTGAGCGTGAAATGCTAGCAGTTGTTTTTGGCTGCGAAAGATATCATACCTATGTCTACGGTAAACATTTCACAGTTGAGAGTGATCATAAGCCATTACAAATGATCCATCAGAAGCCGTTGACTTCTGCACCACCACGCCTACAGAGAATGCTCATGCGGCTCCAACCATATGATTTAACCTTGCACTACCGTCCAGGGAAAGAAGTTCCCATCGCTGATAGTTTGTCACGCTTACCAACGCAGGACAATGTGCACATTCCATTGGACGTGCAAATACACCATGTCCAATTTTCTATGGGGCGCCTCACAGAGCTTAAACGCGAAACTCAGCAGGATGCAACGCTACAACAGCTTATTGATATTATATCGCATGGATGGCCAGACAGAATGAAAGAGCTCCACAATTCTCTGCGACCATATTGGTCATTCCGCGATGAGCTCACCGTCGATGATGGTATAATCATGAAGGGACAACGTGTTGTTGTGCCAATGTCCATGCACAAATACGTCCTTGCAAAACTACACGAAGGACACCAAGGCGTAACGAAAACGACGCTACGAGCAAAAGACTGTGTTTATTGGCTGACCATCAATCAGGACATTGATAATATTGTTAGTGTTTGCCCAACATGCCAAGAACACCAACGCTCCCAACCCAAGGAACCACTGCTCCAGCACGAGCTTCCGACACGCCCATGGCAGTTTCTTGGGACTGATCTTTTTCACTTCGATGGTCAGGACTATCTCGTCATTGCCGATTACTATTCCAAATTACCTTATGTCCGCAAGATGCCCACAAGCTGCTCCAGTCGCGCAGTTATTGATGCTACACAGCAAGTGTTCTCCGAGCAAGGTATTCCGGAGAAAGTCATTAGTGACAATGGCCCACATTTCAGTTCAGAGGCATACAAATCATTTGCTACCGATTGGGGTTTTACACATGTGACCTCTTCTCCTCATTTCCCCCAGTCGAACGGTTTTGTTGAGAGAGCCATACAAACCATCAAGCATACTATGACTAAAGCTAAGTCTAGTGGACAAAACATCAACATGGCACTCTTATGTCTTCGTACTACTCTGATTGATAGTAAACTTCCCAGTCCAGCAGAACTACTATGTAACCGCAAAGTGAAAAGCAATCTTCCCATTGTGATTAAAAATACATTGCCACACTGGATCAGATCTACAACAGCCTCACTGAGAGACATGATAAACAGCAAACATATCATGATCGGTCTGCACATGACCTTAAGCAACTTCAACCAGGCCAGCTTGTCAGTGTTCAGAATACTCGTACCGGCCTCTGGACACCAGCTAAAGTCACACAATGCTGTGAGGAACCGCGTTCTTATTTGGTCGTCACACCAAACAGTCGCGAGCTACGTCGTAATCGCCGTCACCTTCGTGATATTGAACCAGTAAAGAAATGCGTCACTTTTGAGGGTGTCAAACCCCAGGTCACTCCTCCGCCTGTTGCTCGCAAAACTCGCGGTGTCACACGATCTGGAAGACAGATCAAACCACCGGACAGACTTGATTTATAAACATTCACTAAGAAAACCACCCAGTGAGATGAACATTTTATTTTGTTTGTTTACTTATTAATCTACAATTTTTGTCAAGTCCAGTGAGACTAGTGATTTTTATTGCTGATTGATTTGCTCTGGATTTACTAAGAGTTTTCTTGAATACCAACCAACATTTTTAGTGCCTACATTTTTTGTTGATGTTGACAAACAAGTTTTTTTTTTCGAAAGGGGGATGTAATATATCAACACTAGAGGGCGCTATTCCCACAACCCTTGTTGCCAAGCCATGAGTTAGTCAGATGAATAAACGTGTACTGGAAGTTATCCTCTGTGAAGTTATCCACTCATTTCAGAGGAAACGATATCTGCCGTGTGGCGTGCTAAATGTGGTCAGCAATGATGACTGATAATCCAGGGGGATCTGCCAGAAAGAGCATTTGGCATCAAGCACTGTGAAAACAGTGGCACCATCCATCTTGGCGGCAATTTCCTCTACTGTTTGCGTAGGGTGGTGCGGGCGCTTTAGGGCTTGGTTAAGGTCGCGAGGGTCGATGCATAAGCGAATCTCTTCGGTGTTTTTCTTATGAGTTGCGACCATGGAGGAAACCCAGTCCGTCAGTTCGGAGACTGGAGTGATCGCACCGAGGGTAGTCATGCGTTTAAGTTCGGACTTGACCTTGTCTTGCATCGCTGCTGGGATGCGCCGTGGGGGGCGTACAACTGGTGTGGCATTAGGGTCGATGTGTCCAGGGTACGAAGTGTCCAAAGTCACTTCGTACCTCGTAAAAGGTACGAAGTGTCCCGGGTACGAAAAGGTAAAGGTACGAAGTGTCCTGACACTGTCGATGGTCATGGTGTAGATGACAGGTAGTGACCCGAAGGAGCCGTCGAACAGGTCTTTGTAATCTTTGAAGATCTGTGTCGATGTTGTGTCAGTTGAGACGTGGTAGACCATGTTGTTGACAGACAACAGGCCTAGGCGGAGGCAATCAGTCAATCCGAGTATAGCTTTCACTTGGGCTTCAACAATGTGAAAGTCAATCATGTGATTGGTCTGTGATGATTCGATGCAACATGGCAGTGTAGCTAGTCCAACTGTGTGGAGCTCGTGAGCGTAGTTGGCTTAGAACTGTCGATAGACTTAGGCGGTGCAATATAGAGCTTCATGGGTAGGACATTACAACGTGCACCAGTGTCAAGTTGGATGGGAACATGTGTGCCATTCACCACAAGTGTAGCGTGGATGTCATGCTTCAAGTTAAGATTTGTTTGATCCAGGGCTCGAATGTGGAAAAGTTCTTGCTCATCCACGATAGAGTCGTCCTCCTCCGAGTAGGAGTCGGGGTTGACGGTATAGATTCGGCGGCTGCCTCGGCATTAATCACCGTAGTGATTCTTTTTGTTGCACTAATGTGACAAGTTTTGCCACAGGCTGGACATTCACGCCTCTTGTGAAAAGTTCCGCAATTTCCACAAGGTTTTCTGGGCTGTTGTTGCTGTGTTGGTCTACTGTGTGCAGATTGTTGCCAGTGATTGGACTTACTTGGCTTTGAGCTTTGAGCTTGTTTCTTTTTTGAAAGCATTCGGGCTAAAATTCCGCAGGGTGCCACCACTCTAGCTCCCTTAATATCTGGCCGATTACACTAAATTTTAGTCTTACCTGTCAAGATGGGTTAACTGAATACATACAGCAAAAAAACAGGAAAATTGAACAATTCTAAAGGCCTTAAAAAGGCGTCAGAAAATCGCAAAAGCTTCGTCGAAAATAAACACCATTTTGTTTTCGTTTTCCTGCTGTGTGTGTGTCCGGGTAATGTGCAATACTCCAATGAGTCGGTCATTAGTCCTGCGCATTGGAAAATTCACCAGGACTTGTTGATTTATGGAATGGGTAAGCCAGCTACAGTGGCATCTGATGTGATGAACATACCCCTATTGAAGGATGATTCAAAAAAGGGAAGAATAGCCCGATATTGCCCTTATGAACATGAACTTACCTATGACTTGTACTAATGGAATAATCCAAAAGAACCTTTCACGTATTATGTAGGCCTAAAGCAGGTTTTAGTTCATAAACTCCTGAATATTCAGTTTATGCAAACTATTCGACAATAACTGCTGATTTTAATATTCATAGCAAATTAAATATTCATTATGACCTTTTACTAAACAGGTAATGGGAGAAATTTGTAGAACTAACAAACCAATTTTGGTATCAATCCCTCATAGCCTAGCGGTAAATAGGCTATGCTCTTGTGCATAATAATTTGTTCTCTCTTGATACAGGTTCAATTCCCGGTAAGTACATTGCATTATTTAATTGCTTGCAATCGTTCAATTCCTTCCACAGAGAGTGAGTAAATGATGGGGAGAGATAGTGGTGGAGGAGGAAAGAAGACTGGGGAGAGGGAAAGAAGCGTGATATTATTATTATTATTTTTTTTCTTCAAATTTTAGGAATTTTACTAAAAATATATATATTTTTTTAAATCGGTCCCCTATGAAAACTATTTATTTTACATTTTGAGGTCCTAACCCTTCTTTTCCTCAGGTGTATATTGGTAAAAATAATATATAAAAAAAACGTCCAGAAGGTGGTGGCATGCTCCGGAAATTTTTCCAGCATTCACGCTGGAACTTGATTCTGCAATATAGTGTTTTTCAAAGAAGCAAAGTACTTCACATAGGTGGAATTATGATGATTTTATGTACCTATATTCCCACAGTGAAGTTATTATGCGATACAAATGATTACATGTCCTTTAAAAAACTTGCATTTTCCACTTATTAATCAAAGGATGGTTTGAAGAACTACTCTTGAGCCTGAATGAAAATTATGAGCTTTGAGGACACGGAACAAAAATAAGATAATTTGATAGTAAAAAATTGACTTTGTCTTTTTTTATTTTCGGGGGGGGGGGATGGTACGGGGATAAATAAGAAAACAAGAAATGTTTCAAATATGTGTAACAGGTTTAAGTGCGGCTGATGTGCACTCTTTACTGACACATGATAAATTTTACAAGGGATACGCTGGTTGCTTGTAAAAATGAAGAAGATTTATTCTAATCCCGACTACAAATAAAGGGAAAGGCGATTTACACGCTGTATTATATATATAAATTGAGACTGTTTATAAAATATCTCAAATAAATGGAGAATAAAGAACCGGCGCGGTCTCGACAATAAAATATAAAAGAAGAATGATTTAACAAAATAATACAATTAGCCTAAACAATGCAAATATAAGAAATGATTGAATGGCCTATCTGTTTAGTTGTGGACGTTATGGCGCACGCGGCGAAAATGAAGAATAACTGGACGATAACTTGAAGATGATGATACTATGACGATGATACAAGGGGGCGCTGAAGTTGATGATGGGGGACTTGAAGCGGTGCGAAAACAGTTCCTTGTCCTTGATCAGGGGACAGGATTACTGTTTTCGTTGCAACCAGATAAAATGACGACGATGAATAAAGAATTGATGATCTGATGTCTCGCTGTCCTACTGGCTCTCTTGTTTGAATCCGCCTAGAGCAGGACAGGGGATGAACATATAGATAATATTGTGATGACAAGTTGGACTGGCGCAATCCAACGCAGATATCCGACAGAGTCAAAGTGCACAAACTGAAGAAACTTGGATGGTTAATTCTTACAACTTTCCTCTGTCGGAGTCCAGTGGCCAAGTGACCAAACACTTTCTTGGGTAAAGTCACTGACCTCTGGACAATCCTTCCTCAATGCGCCGTGATTGGTTGCATATCGTGCTACCAATCTCCCAATAATCACTTATCTCCAGGCGCATCACTTTGTTCTACAACTTCAATACTCAAAATCCAAAACAATATCCTCACACCCACCCCTAGACCCGCCCTAGTCTGTGCTGGACATAGGTATAGTAGGGGTTTACAAAAAAGGGACCTACAATTTCATCCCATTACACGCACGCCTGCTTTCTGAATGTCCTACCGACATAAGTAAAAACAGTCACTACGCATTCCTATGCGCGCAAGTAGCATGCCTAGAAACATGAAAAAGAAAGAAAAACAAATCGCTCTATTTTGCACTAATAATGCTTAAAATTGCAGCAATGCACGCACCCTTTGCTCCATTCTGGCAGTCTGGGGTAGAAGGGTGTGCTATCTTGGAAATCGTTATAAGAGTTAAGGATGCATCATCGTTACCTGATGACGACGATCGTCAACCATGAAAGCATTCAAATTTAGAATCACATTCAATGGTTGCATCTTCCTGTGCCTACAAGGGAAGTAGGGCTAGGGAGTGGCAAAGAGTTGAGCCTCTTTTGACCAAGGAAGGTCTATCCAACTGCAAACATCTTATAGTAGGAGCTGGAGCTGGAGATGGTGCCCAAAACTATTCATCAGGTGCTTGCATGCCATCGAGCGGGTACACATCGCTACCTGCATGCTCTTACTGTATGTGGCATCACTGAGCAGAAGTTTAGCTTTGAAAGGCCATGTGTCAAAGTAACAGCCAAGCTTCTTGGATGACAACAAAGCTACAAAAAGAGTTAGCTTGTCAGGGGGCTGAACCATCTGTGGGGGCAGATAGAACAGAGATGGGTGCATCTTTGGTGTGGCTGTAATCATGTTGCAGTGCTTGCTGTGGCGCTGCAAAAAAGGCTTGCGGTCAAGGAGAAATTGCAGGGGGAGGTGGTGGGAGTTGGGAGAAAGGAATGGAAGGAGATGGTTGAGGGAGGAGAGGAATTGGCACGAGGAATGGTGTCGGGGGAAGGAGAATCGGAATAGCTGAAGTTGTCCGAAGGACATCAGCAGGAGAGGGGAGGAGGGAAACCATTGGACTAGGGTTAGTGCCAGGAGGTGGAGGTTGACGAAGTGATGGCAGAACCTGTGGGTGGCCATCGAGGAAAGCTTTATCATGCAAAGTGTGGACAGCGTGTGCTGCAGTACCCTAAAAGCGATAATGGCAATACAAATAGTGGCCATAATTTCTCGAGAACTGCAGCTCACTCAAGTGTTGGACTGCGCCCACTCCACACACAAAATGCTGTACCTGCTCTTTGGTGGCATGAAAAGGAATATTGGTCACTAAGACCGCATAATACTCTAACCTAGCAGGGGACATCATGCCGTCCACTAGGGAAAATTTATGAAATGCAAGAGTAACATTGCTCACAGCAAACTAAGATCATTACTTACTCAAAACGATAATCCTGCGCAACAAAAGTGCACATAAAAGCAAGAAATACAAGTTAAAAATGGCAAGAGCAATACAATCATATACTAGACATAGGTGTTTGTGAACAAACACAAAGCTGTTCCTGTTTTCTGATTCATAAAAAAAATTGACAATAAAATATAATCATTTCAATTGTTAAGCTTCCTGTTTAGACCGGAAGTAAAGGTCAAAGTAAGATCATCTTTTTGAATAAAATGTCGCAAGCTTGCATCCTACAATACAACGCAAACATTACAACTTTATGACATGTGGTTCAGGAGATATGATTATCTCAATTTTTGAGCTTCCTGTTAAGACCGGAAGTAAAGGTCAAAGTAAGGTTATTGCTTTGAATAAAATGTCGCAAGTGTTGCAAGCTACAATACAACACAAACATTACGATTTTATGACGTGTGGTTCGGGAGATATGATGTTTTCAAAATTTGAACTTCCTGTTTGGACCGGAAGTAAAGGTCAACATGGGGTAATGGTAACCCTTGTCTAACATTGAATGCTCAAAGGGTTTATAACTGAAAAGAAATTGAAAATCGGGTGTGTAGTTCTTGAGATATGGTCCCACTTCCGGTTGACCCAAAATTAAAGGTCAACATGGGGTCACGATTACCCAGGGCTAATCTCCAATGCCCAAGGAGTCTAAAACTGAAAAAAAGTTTTTAAATCGGTTGTGTAGTTCTTGAGATATGGTCCCACTTCCCAGAAGTAAAGGTCAACATGGGTCACGGTTACCCAAGGCTAATCTGCAATGCACAAGCAGTCTTTAACTGTAAACAAGTTTGAAAATCGGTTGTGTAGTTCTTGAGATATGGTCCCACTTCCGGTTGACCTGGAAGTAAAGGTCAACATGAGGTCACGGTTACCCAAGGCTAATCTCCCATGCCAAAGGAGTCTATAACTGAAAAAAGTTTGAAAATCGGTTGTGTAGTTCTTGAGATATGGTCCCACTTCCGGTTGACCCATAAGTAAAGGTCAACATGGGGTCACGGTTACCCAAGGCTAATCTCCAATGACCAAGGAGTCTATAACTGAAAAAAGTTTGAAAATCGGTTGTGTAGTTCTTGAGATATGGTCTCACTTCCGGTTGACCCATAGGTAAAGGTCAACATGGGATCACGGTTACCCAAGGCTAATCCCCAATGCCCAAGGAGTCTTTAACTGTAAACAAGTTTGAAAATCGGTTGTGTAGTTCTTGAGATATGGTCCCACTTCCGGTTGACCTGGAAGTAAAGGTCAACATGAGGTCACGGTTACCCAAGGCTAATCTCCCATGCCAAAGGAGTCTATAACTGAAAAAAAGTTTGAAAATCGGTTGTGTAGTTCTTGAGATATGGTCTCACTTCCGGTTGACCCGGAAGTAAAGGTCAACATGGGGTCACGGTTACCCAAGGCTAATCTCCAATGCCCAAGGAGTCTATAACTAAAGTTTGACGATCGGTTGTATACTTTTCGAGATACAGTAGTCTCAAGATTGGCTAATTAAATATTCACCCCGCTGTAAATGGGCTAAATAATTAAGAATTAAAAAAGAAATTTACATTGAGAGTTAAGTTCATGTACTAAGCTTCAATTTGATATAGGATCTAACTCTTTCATATTTACACTTTAGGATATTAGGTCACATGCACGGTTGTGTAAACAGGTTTTTTTACTTGAAATTTTGTTTATGAAATTTTTGAAATCGGTTGTTTAGTTCTTGAGATATGGTCCCACTTCCGGTTGACCTGGAAGTAAAGGTCAACATGGGGTCACTGTTACCCAAGGCTAATCTCCAATGCCCAAGGAGTCTATGACTGAAAAAAATTTGAAACACGGTTGTGTAGTTCTTGAAATATGGTCTCACTTCCGGTTGATCCGGAAGTAAAGGTCAACTTGGGGTCACGGTTATCCAAGGCTAATCTTCCATGCCCAAGGAGTCTAAAACTGAAAAAAAATATTAAAATCGGCTGTGTTATTCTTGAGATATGGTCCCACTTCCGGTTGACCTATAGGTAAAGATCATATGGGGTCACGGTTACCCAAGGCTAATCTCCAATGTCCAAGGAGTCTATAACTGAACAAAATTTGAAAAACGGTTGTGTAGTTCTTGAAATATGGTCCCACTTCCGGTTGACCCGGATGTAAAGGTCAAAATGGGGTCACGGTTACCCAAGGCAAATCTCCCATGCCCAAGGAGTCTATAACTGAAAAAAAGTTTTAAAATCGGCTGTGTAATTCTTGAGATATGGTTCAACTTCCGGTTGACCCATAGGTAAAGGTCAACATGGGGTCATGGTTACCCAAGGCTAATCTCCAATGCCCAAGGAGTCTATAACTGAAAAAAGTTTGAAAATCGGTTATGTAATTCTTGAGATATGGTGCTTATAAGGTTGGCTAATTAAATATTCACCTCGCTGTTAATTGGCTAATTAATTAAGAATTTTTAAATTTTTTACATTTAGAGTTAAGTTCAAGTACTAAGCTTCAATTTGATATGATATAACTCTTTCGTATATACACTCTAGGATATTAGGCTTAAAGAAAAAAACGTGTGCAAATGCTATGGGATTTGAGTGGAAACAAAGAATAATAATAATAATAATAATAATAATAATAATAATAATAAAAATAATAAAAATCTCGACGAAAACAATAGCTGTTCCGACTCCCTAGTCGGAACAGCTAATAATAAAAATCTCGACGAAAACAATAGCTGTTCCGACTCTATCGGAACAGCTAAAAATCAAGAAATTTTGCAATACCAGTAGAAAACAATGTCGAGAAATAATGATGTGGGCCCCTTCAGTAGCCGTCGAAAGGTGTTTGTTTAAAATACACACAATCAAATTTGAAGAAAAAAATACAGCGTATCCCCACATTGGGCGCCAATTATGTAACAGGTTTGACTGTGCGGCCAATGTGGGTCTCAACAATGAAATCAGAAAAGAATAATAATTTTACAAACTAATAAAATTAATCAATGCAAATATAAGAAATGATTGAATGGCCTATCTGTTTAGTTGTGGACGTTATTGCGCACTCGGCGAAAATGAAGAATAACTGGACGATAACTTGAAGATGATGATACTATGACGATGATACAAGGGGGGAGCTGAAGTTGATGATGGGGGACTTGAAGCGGTGCGAAAACAGTTCCTTGTCCTTGATCAGGGTACAGGATTACTGTTTTCGTTGCAACCAGATAAAATGAAGACGATGAATAAAGAATTGATGATCTGATGTCTCGCTGTCCTGCTGGCTTTCTTGTTTGAATCCGCCTAGAGCAGGACAGGGGATTAACATATAGATAATATTGTGATGACAAGTTGGGCTGGCGCAATCCAACGCAGATATCCGACAGAGGCAAAGTGCACAAACTGAAGAAACTTGGATGTTAATTCTTACAACTTTCCTCTGTCGGAGTCCAGTAGCCAAGTGACCAAACACTTACTTGGGTAAAGTCACTGACCTCTGTTGTGATAATACTTACATAGGACTGGTACAAGTCTACACTTCATGTTTATTCATATGTAACCCAGGACACATATATAGCTATTGTATGTCTCACAACCAACGTTCTGAAGTTGCTAATAAATCACTGTGTTTCAACTTATAACATCAAGTCTCCAACCTTGTAACTATTACAACATGGTGTCAGAAGTACTAAGGACTCTCCTGGACAGGTACTGTAACGAAAATATTGCTTAAAAACTACAGCAAAATAGTTGCAAAGTGGAAGACAATCCGTTGCTGGTCTGCAAAAAAATCCATGCAGTCCGGTGTGTGCACTGTTATAACGTACATGTAGCATACAAATCTGTACAGTGGAGTGAACTTTCCATTGCCCTCGTATACGTGAACTTTGTGTGAACTCTGTGTGTGCAAATTGATACATTGTTGCAGACAATATGGATGTACTGCCACCTCCGAGCGCACTTGAACTTACTGGTAATGTTGCAGAAAACTGGAAGAGATTTAAACAACGTTTCCAGTTGTACATAAGTGCCATTGGTGTATCAAAGAAAGTTGACAATGACAATCAACTAACATCAATCCTACTGCATGTTATTGGTGAGCCAGCCCTTGATGTGTACAATACATTCAAATGGGATGAGGAGGGCGACACAGAAGGGGACAATATGCGATTGGCAAAGGTAATGGCCAAATTGGAGAAGTACTGTACCCCGAAAACCAACTTGACACTGGAGAGATTTCACTTCAACAACTGTTGCCAGCAACCAGGTGAGGGAATAGATGCATACCTCACTAGACTTAAAAAACACAGTAAAAAGTGTGAATTTGGCACACTACAAGATTCACTGGTCAAGGATAGACTAGTATGTGGCATTGTTGATAATGTGACCAGAGAACGCCTTCTTCGAGGTGAAGACTTAAATCTCGACAAAGCAGTCAAAATTTGCAAGGCTGCTGAGTTAGTGAAAGAGCGTTCCAAAGAGCTACAGTCCGCAGCACCGACAGTCAATGCTGTGCAGAAAAAATCGGCGAAAACAAAAAAGCCATGGAATACACCTAATGACCAGACAAGTCAAAGGAAACAACAAACTGGTGATAAACATCACTGCAGACGCTGTGATAACTGGCATGTTTCTGGAAAATGCCCAGCGTATGGTGAAATTTGTGCGTACTGTAAAGGCAAAAATCACTTTGCCAAGTGTTGCTTCAAGAAAAGTGGACAACGCCAAGTACACACAGTAGACCAGGAGGACGAGGAGGACACAAGTGATTTTGTTTTGGACACTGTCACGGTAGACTCAGTAAACACACAAACAGATGACTGGGTCTATCCCCTCATAGTGAATGGAACAACCATACCCATCAAATTAGACACAGGTGCGCAAGTGAACATTTTGCCAGAGTCTGACTACAATCGGCTGCAAAATAAGCCACAGCTAAGACAGGCCACAGAAACACTGAAAGCCTACAATCAAAGTCAGATCAAAGTCAAAGGCAAATGTGTCGTCACTGTAGACCATAACGCACGCAAACACAAACTGCTGGTCTTTGTGGTCCCTGGAAACAAACAAGCATTGTTAGGCAGACAAGCTTGTGAACGGTTGGGTCTCGTCAAATTAGCCTGTGCTGTCACAAAAACGGGCCACAGCAAAGACGGCAATGATAACTATGCAAACCTACTGCATGACTACCACGATGTTTTTGATGGACTCGGTTGTTTACCGGGCATGCACACAATCATCGTTGATCAGACAGCAACGCCAGTGGTGCATGCCTGCCGCAAAGTACCATTTGCACTCCATAACGGCCTAAAGAAAGAACTTGAACGTATGGAACGTCTTAGTGTTATCACCAGAGTAGAAGAGCCTACTGACTGGGTGAATTCCTTAGTCGTCGTAAAGAAAAAAAATGGCGACATCCGCGTGTGTATGGATCCTCGAGACTTAAATCGTGCTATTAAACGAGAGCACTACAAAATGCCCACACGAGAAGAGATCATGTCACAGTTCGCGGGTGCAAAATACTACTCTAAGCTGGACGCCTCGCAAGGATTTTGGCAGCTTCAGCTAGACGAAGAAAGTAGCCACTTGTGTACATTTAACACGCCATTCGGTAGGTATAGATATCTGAGACTACCGTTTGGCATATCGTCAGCACCAGAGGTTTACCATAAAACTATACACCAGATCTTCGAATCAATCGACGGTGTCAGTACCATTGCTGACGACATCATCATCTATGGCGCGACCAGAGAGGCTCATGATAACAGCCTACAGAAAACACTGGAAATAGCACGCCAAGTGAACCTCAAGATGAACAGAGACAAATGTGAGATTGGCGTCACACAACTCACTTTTATTGGTGATCTGGTAACAGCGGAAGGTGTCAAACCAGACCCACAAAAGGTCACAGCAATCAACAACATGCTCAAACCAGAAAGCAAGCAAGAACTACAGCGCTTTTTGGGCATGGTTACGTATTTGGCCAAGTGGATAGCGGGATTTTCACAACAATCAGCCCCGCTACGAGCCCTACTCAAAGAAGACAATGAATGGCAATGGGGTCCAGAACAAGACAGGTCATGGAGTGACTTGAAAAATGCAATTTCTACCGAGCCTGTACTGCAGTACTATGACCCCAATTGCCCAATACGCCTATCATCCGACGCTAGTAAGGACGGCCTTGGTGCAGTTCTTTTGCAACTCCATGACAACAAATGGACACCTGTGGCCTATGCGTCGAGAGCCATGACTAGTGCGGAGACTCGTTATGCGCAGATAGAGAAGGAGCTCCTTGGAATTGTATTCGCATGTGAGCGCTTTCATCAGTTCATTTATGGAGCTACAGTAGAGGCTGAGACAGACCATAAGCCTCTTATCAGTCTGTTTAAGAAACCACTGACTGATTGCCCACTCAGAGTACAAAGACTACTGCTCAGGGTACAGAAGTACGACTTACATGTATTCTACACCCCTGGGAAACAACTGGTCGTCGCTGATACCCTTTCCCGTGCACCAGACTGTAACGCTGACAAAGGGGAAGCTGCGCGAGTGCAATATCTTGATGATGTTGTGGAAGCATTCGTTGATATGATCATTGAGACAATGCCTGTGTCTGACAACAGATTTAATCAGATACGTGATGCTACTAAAGCTGACGACCAACTGACCAACCTGAAGCGCATTATAATACAGGGTTGGCCAGAGGAACGACACCAATGTCCGAGTGACGTTCGCCCCTTCTGGAATAATCGAGCCGAGCTATCAGTGGCCGAGGATGTGATTTTCAAGGGTACTAGAATTGTAATCCCTCGCATGCTTCGTAAGGATGTGTTGCTCAAGATTCACGAAGGTGACATGGGAATAGAGAAATGCCGCCGTCGTGCGCGTGATACTGTCTACTGGCCCGGCATGAATGCCGAAATCAGTAATATGGTTAGCCAATGTGACGCGTGCCAAAAGCATCAACCAAGCCAACCTGTGGAACCACTCAATCCACATGAGATACCAGTCAGAGCTTGGCAACGAGTTGGAGCAGATATTGGTACCAATGGAGGAAAAGATTACTTGATAGTCTGTGATTATTACTCAGGATATCCCGAGGTGGTAACCCTAACCACCACCACGAGCAAAGCTGTGATCAACGCGATCAAATCCATGTTTGCACGACACGGCGTGCCTGATGTGGTCATATCAGACAATGGCCCACAGTTTGGAAGCAAAGAATTCGCAGACTTCGCGAAAGATTGGGGATTTGAACATCATACCTCAAGCCCGCACTACCCTCGATCTAATGGATTAGCAGAGAGTGCTGTGAAAACTGTAAAGCAAATGATCAAGAAGTGTCAGGAAACAAAGCAGGATTTTCACAAAGCCCTGTTAGCCTATCGCTCAACACCACTTCAAAATGGACTGTCCCCAAGTCAAATGCTAATGAATAGGCGCGTTAAAACAACACTGCCTGTTCACCCACAACGCTTGGAACCAGAGGTACAACAAGGTGTGGTCTCCGACAAGATCCAGAGTAGACTTCAACAGAAACAACTGCATGATCGCAAAGCACATTCTCTGGAACCGCTTAACCCGCAGGATCGAGTCAGGGTGCAAGACTACCGCACAGGTCTATGGACAGTGAGAGCCACTGTTCTCTGCAAAGTGGCACCCCGATCCTATGAAATCGAGGCTGAAGGTGGTGGGATCCTACGTCGCAACAGAGGTGCCATACGAAAGGACACTGTTCCTAAGCAGACATTTGTTGATCCTAAACTGCTGGAGGAGGAACTGACACTTCAGCTTGCCAAGGAACATCCTGAACAAACTGAGACACAACAGGATATTGCCACTCCTGTTGGGTCACCGCATGAACAGATTTTTAGGAGATCCTCGCGCACCATCAGACGCCCAAAGCGTTTGATTGAGACACTTTAACTTTGTTGACATTTAAGCATAATGTTGTGTTACTATGTTATCGTGTTAAACATATATGCGTCATCATTTAAACTCTGGATATATGCACGAGCCAAAAATAAGTGTTTGGTTTAAGTTGACCTTGCCATATCAGTTGTTTGAAAAGTTTGTTGCCCTTGTTAGAAAGTTCAATCTCAAGAGGGAAGATGTTGTGATAATACTTACATAGGACTGGTACAAGTCTACACTTCATGTTTATTCATATGTAACCCAGGACACATTATATAGCTATTGTATGTCTCACAACCAACGTTCTGAAGTTGCTAATAAATCACTGTGTTTCAACTTATAACATCAAGTCTCCAACCTTGTAACTATTACAACAACCTCTGGACAATCCTTCCTCAATGCGCCGTGATTGGTTGCATATCCTGCTACCAATCTCCCAATAATCACTTATCTCCAGGCAACCACACACCCCTAGACTCGCCCTAGTCTGTGCTGGACATAGGTATACTATAGGGGTTTTCAAAAAAGGGGCCTACAATTTCATCCCATTACATATGTTATTAGATATTTTATCAAATTGCAATGTCCTGATATAATGTAATAAAGCATAGATATTCTCAGTTTATATACATTACATGTGAACACTACCATCACATGACTACCATAATGGTTTGGCAGTTCTCATATCATAAGTTTATCCAGGGCGTTCGTCAACTTTAAAATGGTGAAGAAATCCAATCCCAACTCCTGTTGGAGACTTTTGTGGAAGAAATCTGGTGCTTGCTGTGACTGCTTATACATCTGCACCAAGAGCTCTCCGTTGAACTGCAGCATTTTCTTATGAGCTTCCATCAGCCCGTTGTCCTTCAGCCACTTCTGGACTTGGTCCTTCTTCCATGTGGCAACAACTGATGGCTTGCTTGCTGTTAGCGATGCCTTGGTTGACTGGATAACACTTTTTTCAACAGTCGCCCCTGTGGTGTAAAATGATGGTGATTTTTTGTTTAGACAAGATTTGAAGTTTTTGTTTGGAGAAATTAAGAAGAGGGAAAGTAGTCTATTGGTGACACAATAAAAGTAAGCCCTTCTTGGAAGAAGTCTGGCTCTGGTTGTGAGAAAAGGGGAGTGGTATGAAGCAAACCACTTTTCACTTTCACCGCTTCACCAAAGAAATTATAAAAAAATACCACTGAGAATTTTGAAATTTTCTAAACCCTTTAAAAGTAGGGTCGTACATTGTTTTGTAAACATAATGCTGATTTATAATTATAGGCAAAGTTATCAGGAAAGATACATTAAAAATCACATGTGAATTTTTCAGCTGAATACAGCGTCTACTTATTGAAAAAAACTGTCATAGTATTTTCATCAAGGACGTTGAATCTATCCACAATTAGTGAGGTAACAGTGGGAACCAACCACATCTTTGGCCGCAGCATACTCGAATGGTCACAACAGAAATTTGAATCTTGGAAACTCACCTTGAGGCGAGCTTTGAAGATTCAAATTTGGCTACAAACCTTTATTGATTTCTACTCTACGGGGGGCAATTCAGACCAAATAATTTTGCAGAATGCTTACTACCATTACCATGTTTTTAACAAGGAAGCGTTCAAGTTGAAATTACACAAACAATTTGTTGGGGGGGGGGGGGGTCATTACCAAAGTATGACCCTACTTTTGACGGAACACCATTTTTCACTGAAGGAAAAAAGTCTATCAGTCTCCTCAATTTCTGTCCACTTATCTCACCTTCCTTAGCACGATTCCCAAGTTCTTGAATCAAATACGGCAAATTCTGCTCCACCTGGGCATCCTCAAAGAATTTGAAATACAGAAGGGTTCCAACGAGTGCGCCCAGCCATCCGTCAGCTGAATAATCTTGCTCTACTAGTAGAGGAATAATAGGAATGTTCTGCTTGTAGGCATAGGTTGCTTCTGTTCAAACATAACAAATACAAAGATAATGAAAGATTAAATCAAAAATTCAGGGATTTTCAAACTTCAGAATCAAGCTCCAAATAAGCTGTGAAATAATATTATTCCTGAACGCAATCATTTGAATAAGGGGACAGGATCCATATTTACTGCCAAGGCCTAATTATGGCTTTATTAACAGGGCTGAGGTATTCTGGGTTGAACAAAATTTATTTCATTTTGTTTACTTATTATTCATTATTTATTTATTTTTGTGTGTGATTATTTGTTTGTTCTTATCTTCTTCTTTTTTATTTTTTATTTTTCGGGGGAGTACCTCAAAAATTCGTAAGAGGATTGGAGAAGAGGTTACAAAATTGTTTGAGCTGCACTAGAACTGTCCACACAAGGGGAGAGAGAAGGTTGAAATACCCCTAGTACTAGCTGCCTAGTTAATACACCTTCGGAGGAGTTGTTGTTCCTTTGTAATATTTGAAACTTCGCGTGGTGGGAATACAATCCAGTGATGTTTGCAGAGACACACATAAATCTCCCCATGGGTTGTGGTGCTTTCTGAAAAGAACTGGTGATCGACAACTCCAACTTTTGATCAGTATGCTCTGATTGTCTTTAGGAGAATGCTGTGCTCTGTTGCTGTATGCTGCTGAAGTACTGCCAATGAGGTTCAGCTTACATGTAGGCCAACTCAATGGTGTGCAGAGGCGGTAAACTGGAACAGGACTAGCCATTGTGGCTCTTTCCATAGTCACAAATCTGAAAATCACTCTCCCCCCATCAGTGTTGTAGTCGAGACCTGGAAGTCCGAGACCGAGACCAAGACCGAGACCTTGACATCCGAGACCGAGACCAAGACCGAGACCAGCCCTACCGAGACCGAGACTTTTGCAGTCCGAGGGGGAGACCGAGACACCAAAAAAAGGTCTCGAGACAGTCTCGAGACCGAGACGGTCTCGAGACCGAGACCAGGTCTCGAGACCTACAACACTGCCCCCCATCTCCACCTTACATGTCTTCAGACTGTGTTTAGAGTGTGACGCCATGCGGCTGCACCTCCGATATCTCTCCCGATATATCTGTTAATTTCACCTTCTTTAACACGGATTAGGATCCCAAATGTTAACTAACATCTTGGACTAACATCTTGGTTGTAGCATCTGCTGGAGATCTCCAAATGAACACATGTGAGTTGTACGGCAATTTTTCATCTTGAAAATTTGAAATTACGACCTGTGATATCGTCGAATTCACTCAACCATGAAAGGCCACTCCGCAGCCCAACTAATAAGCATTGGTATAGCTGTATTGAGCAACAAATGGTCACCATCGAACGCCATATGGCAAAGGATTAAGGCCCTCGGACTGAATCGTATAAAACCCACTCGGAGAGGCTACAGGGGCGGCGAGAAAAGAGTATGCACAATACCCACTAGAATTATGCCCACTAGAATTATGCCCACTAGACTAAAGAACTGTTACGTAAACCAAGCCGGCATAAATACCTCCAATTTAGTGACTGTCAACGTTACTAAGAGACGATGGGATTTTCCATGTGTTTTGAATCTTAAAGCACGCTCATTGAGCATTCACAAATCTGACGAACTGTTGGCCGTCACCCATAACAACCATGTGGATATCGCATGTGTGTCTGAGACATGGTTCAACGAACATGTATCCAATGATGCGGTGGCCCTACCTGGCTTTGCGTGTGAGCGGAAAGATAGAGTATCAAAGAGACAAGAGACTGCATAATCTGGAGGATGACACACATGAAGTTGTATGGATATCAATGAGACCACCGAGATTACCAAGACAGCGTTCATGTTTGGCTGTAGGCTGTGTTTATCACCCACCAGACGCAGACAACATGTCAATGCATGACCATATCATAAATTGCGTTGACAATATTCTCCGTTCGCACCCTTCATGTGGTGTAATATTGGCGGGGGACTTCAACCAGCTTAGAGATTCATTTCTTCAATCACATTACGGTTTCAAACAGATTGTTGATCAGCCGTGTCGTCAGCAATCAATCCTGGACAAGATCTGGACGAATCTGTCACAAGTGTACAACAAACCTACTGTACTCTCCCAACTGGGAACATCCAACCACAACATGGTATTGTTGTCGCCAGAAAACGCTTCATTATTGAACACTGGCCACACCCTCAAGGTCACCACCAGGTGTATGGGTCGTCAGGAGAAGGACGCTTTTGCATCAGCGTTATCTGTGATCGACTGGGAAGAACTGTCTAACTTGGACAACTGTCAGGAACAATTTTTGATTTACCAGTCCACCCTGAGTTCATTAATGGAATCATGTTTCCCTGACAAGGTAGTCACACGTCACACCAACGACAAACCCTGGGTCACCGACGCTTTCAGAAAATTAGTGCGGAGACATCAGCGCGCAAGGATGGCAGGTAACATGGAATTGGCGAGACACTTTCGCAACAAGGTGAACCGTGCCGCCTTACCCCTACGACAGGAAGTTTACCAGTCCAAGATTGCTTCATTGGAGAAGTGTTCTTCCAAGGACTGGTGGAAACACATGAAGTCACTCATGGGACTATCTACCGGCGGCGATGGAGGTTTGCAAGGTCTCGCGTGGCGGATGGCGATCTCCAGTTACTTGCTGATAACATCAACGACTTTTTCACTTCAGTTCAGCGACTTGTCCCGATTGGATGACACTCACCCAATATTCCAGATAGCAGACCCTCTGCATGCAAAGTTCACAATCGGTGTGGATAGAACAAAAAAGGCCCTCGACAATGTCAACGTAAATAAGGCTACCGGGTCCGATGGAGTACCTGCTTGGATCTTACGCGAATTTTCTCACTTGCTTGCTGCTCCATTGACTGTCATTTTCAATAGCTCGGTGAGAGAAGGTGTCGTTCCATCCAGTTGGAAAACGGCAGATGTCATCCCGCTGCCCAAGAAACACCCACCAAGGTCAGTAGAGAGCGATATTAGACCCATATCTCTGACCCCCATTGCTGCCAAAGTCTTCGAGTCTATCATGCTAGATTGGGGTGTCTGATGGAATTAAGGGCAAAATAAAACTCTGATCAGTTTGGCTGTATTCCTGCTGGGACCAGTACAACAGACGCACTGGTCGAAATGACTCATCAATGGTACAAGGCCACTGACAAGGCAGGTACTTTTGTTAGAGTCCTACTACTGGATTACTCCAAGGCGTTTGACCACATTAACCATCACATTCTCATCCAGAAATTGATCAACATCGGCCTGGATAAACATCTTGTGCGTTGGATGGCTGCTTTCTTGGTTGACAGAGTGCAACGTGTTGGGGTGGGATCTGTGATGTCTGGATTTAGTTATCCAAACGGTGGTGTTTCACAAGGGACACTATCAGGACCTAAAGACTTTCTTGTCCAGATCAACGATCTCACCACTCCATGTCCGATCTATAAATATGTGGATGATAGTACCATCTTCGAGATCTGCAAGAAAGGTTCGGCATCGATACTGCAGGAGTCGGCCAACATAGCTTGCCAATGGTCAAGGGAGAACGACATGAACATCAATGCAAACAAGACTCAAGAGCTGCTGATTTGCTTTTGCAAAGACTCATCTCATGCCAATAAGTTGCCAATTATTGTTGTAGATGATAAACCCATTGAAAGAGTTTGTGAAGCTAAGGTACTTGGTGTCATTCTATCATCGGACTTGTTGTGGAATGCCCACATAGACTACATTGTGTCTAAGGCTGGTAAACGACTGTACATGTTGTATCAACTCAAACGTGCTGGTATAGGCCAGAGAGACCTACTTACCATTTACCTATATCTGTGATCAGGCCTGTGTTGGAATATGCATGCCAAGTTTGACATAGCAGCCTACCAAAGTATCTGTGCAATAAAATTGAAATGGTTCAGAAAAGAGCTCTCAGGTCCATCTACCCGGGTCAAAGTTATGAGAGTATTCTCCTTATGGTGAAACTACAACCATGCACTGTATGATAGGCGTAGCGAATTATGTAAGTCGTATTTCAATAAGCTCAAGAATAACAGGCACAAATTATATCACCTACTTCCAGCTCCCCGTCATATGAATTATTCTTCAAGGTCTGCTTCTCAATTCCCCCTCCCACGCACCCGAACAAACAGGTTTAAGATTTCCTTCATCCCGTAGTGTTTATTTAATCAATAGTGTTGGGTTAATGGCTTCTTAATAGTTGATTTCTGGTGTCCCTCCACTTTTTAAATGGTAAAATAATGTTCTTGTACTTATTTTTAGTAATATGTTTACATGTTGGTAACCATATGCTCGCTTAGTGTTGATTGTTAAGTGTTTGACTGATTACCTGTCTGTTTATGTAGGTGTGGTTCTTTGTCGGCTTTCTGTTATAGTCTGTCGTTTCCTTGTTGGGGTGTCTGTCCGTTGTTTGCTCTGTTTGTTTTATTGTCTTTCCTGTTTGGTCGTTTGTCATTTTCTGGTTGTCTGTTTGTTTGTTTGTTTGTTTTTTGTTGTTTGTTTGCTTGTTTTTGTTTGTTTGTGCGTCCTATTGTTGTACTTTGCACGGTTGGTGTTTGTCATGTTGTTTTTCTACCCGGCGTAAATTAAGTACATGTTTTTAAAATGTTTTTGTCTGGAGGTTATAATAATATTTTTAAAATTTGACTGTCAAGAATCCATTTTATCTTGTTATATTACTGGCCATTTTTGTATATCAACGTTTTCTTTTTCTAACCTCAGCTTCAATTTTTGTAAAATAAGTTTATTATTGGTTTTAAAGTTTATGTGATGTATTTTGAAATTTTTGATGTAGTTTATAACGAATCCAACCCGATTATGGTTGCTAATAAAATGATCCTTATCCTTACCTACATTGGGATATTGTGGATTGTTAACTGATGCCACTAGTTTCTTGCGTCTTTTTGTAACAAATTACCTGTTCGTGTATTATGACTGTCTTTATATTTGCGGGACAGAGCAACCAATACCACAGCGGAGTTCTCTACTGCCTCTGCCATGGCACCAAGAATGTCGCCCTCTGTGAACAAGAAATAAATAAAATCAAGATCGTAGAGTCAGATTCTCATCAGTATAGATGCATAACGCACAACGCTGCTGGTATGCTTAGCTCACATGCACATTTTTACACACCAAAAATAGCTATCGTCCAATGACCTGCCTTCTTTTGCCTCAGCGAGGGCACTGTTTGAGAGTGGATGTTATATGCAAGAGGTCTATACAAGATTTAATTCAAGCTCTTTCTAGTTTTTTTTTTCCTTTTTAAAATCAATATTAGGAAACCAGCTGATAAACTCGAGATTGGCCCGTCTTCAATGATAGGCAGAGTGACTCTCTGATAGCCTCAACACTGTTTTCAGAACCTCCACTTCAAAGGGTTCCCTTTATTGTTAGGCAGTGTCCCCGGCTATGGCTAAAGCTAGATCACTGTGTCGTTATGCCTTGAAGTTTGGAACGTCCTTAGCAACACCCTTAGCAACAGTCACAGCTGTAGCCATAGCCGCCAATTCTCAAATAATGCTTGTTGATTAATCTATCCACTAAGCAAAATGAGTGCAGCACCAGTTGCAACGTGGACTTTATGGCGCTTTCTTTGGCTGGTAACAACTTGTAGGGAGGTCGGCACTTTTTGCATTTTTTTGTATTTCACTGACAAGTTTTATATCATTGGAAAGCTTACAACCTGAGGATCACAATGGTGGTAACATTATTTTCATAGCCTTTTCTGGTAAGGAGTTACGACAATTTTAATGCAAATATTTAGGGTGTTGTTTTCTAATAGATGTAAATGTTTGCATCGGGGATAATGAATATAATTTTTTTTTTTACCCTACACGATGTGACTGTATACTCAGTACTTTCCCGAGGGCTGTGAAAAATAAATAAAAATAAAAATAAAAAATCCACAGGCATATCACTCGGGTGGGATTCGAACCCACGACCTTTGCATTGCAAGAGCAGATGTCTTACCACTAGACCACCGAGCTAGCCGGGTGTTGTTTTCTGTCATCACTTTTTAAATTGACTCCTGATTGTTATAAAGTAATTAGGTGTGCCTTTGAATAGAAATATGCACTAATTGTTTAACCAACAAACAGCTCAGGAGAAACCAAATACAGTGCTTTAAATTAAACACATACTATGCTTCCATGGTGAAGTAACACCATGTCACAACAAAAGCAAAAGAAAAGTTATGTAAACAAATATATTTAAAAAAACCATGCATATTTACAGCAAGCTTTATTACTTAGTCTAAAATCTGTTTTTGTATACTGTAACACAGCAAAATCATACATTAATGGATACCAAATTATAGATCTTGGCAAGAGCTATGCAATGGTGCAAACCAAATAAAAAGATGACACCAATCAGAAGTTACATCTTCTTAAAGATGCCTGACTCCTGGAACTCTTCTAGGTGATGTGAGTAGGCCCCTATTATTTTCTTGTTAATGTATTGTCTTTTCACTTTGTTTTTGTACTTTTACAAAAATTGACAAAAAATATTAAAACGAAAGCAATTTAATTCTTAAAAAGTTGTTTATCTTGTTCTTCAATCACCAGATCTCTAGCCTGTAGATGGATCTTCAAGGAGTTTCTGGTGACTCTTCATAAGCAATGTTGCAGTACCAAGATGGGCAACATAAAATAAATTAAAATAAGCTGTAGCTCTACAAGACAAAACAAAAAAGTGCTGTAAAACACAACACAGTAAAGTATGTGCCCCTCATTGCAAAAAGCAAATGGAAAACAATTAGGCTAATGTGTCATTAATAAATAATAAAGCATGTTAAATATTGAAACTATTATGCTATGATAAACAAATTGGTGAGAAACAACAGCAAATACAAAAATGCTGAGTAAATTTGTGGTGCTGTAAAATGATAAAACATATTTTATTAACTATAAATAGGAGTAGTATATAATAATAATAGTGCATGATGAGTGGTGTGGTGGAGATGACGGCAATGATATGATAATTATTTCTTATTATAAAAATAAAATTAATAAAAACAATTCAAAAATAAATAACAGCAAAGAGACAGATGGGGAAAAAACTGTATAGAAATAAGATAAAAAGTAGTAAATATAAGTTATCTTGTTATTACCACCATCAGATCTGTCTTATTATTATTAGTTAAAGTCATTTTCAAAGCCAGAATAATGTAATGTACAAATGTAGCACAGTTCTAATTTGCGAGCGCAAAAGTACAATTGGAAATTATACGTGTGCAATTCGTTCACAATTGCGCGCGCAAATTAAAAAAATGCGCGTTTGTAAAGATTGTGCTTGACATCGTCCCGAAATTGCCGCTGCTTCATCACGGCGCATTTCCTAAAAGCTCTTTGCGGCGTAAGTGCGACATGGAAAATTAGAATTTGTTTAATTCCATTACCTTTGGAAGGCTTCAAACATCCCTAAAATCAATCTTACCAGCTCGCTCAACCCCATTTTAACTTGATTTTTCTGAAGAAAAGCTCAAATTTTTTCACAAAATATCACTTTTTGCATGAATTTTGTTCATTCAAAGTCAAATTTCTTACCTCAAAATGCACTAAAACATACACCAAACTTCGCACAAAAGCGAGTAAAAATGAAAACACAGATCAAGCGGTCAAAAACCAAAATGGCCGCGTCCGCGATAAAAAATCACTCTCGCAAAAGAGAATTTCTTCAAGCAAGTTGTCCTTCAAATATCATGTAAGTATCAAAATGAACAACACCAATCAAACAAGCATGTTTTCCTCTTCAATTTGATGAATTTTCTTTTACATTCGGCGAGTATTTCTATTAGAAATCAAAGATTGAAAAAGACAAATTTAGTGTGGTGACAGATAGGAAGGCGAAAAATGACCCTATCGCTGGACTCGCTATAACAAGTTTCTACTTAGCCCCACTTGTGTGGCCAAGGCTAGCTGTTCAGCTAGCCTTGGCCACACAAGTGGGGCTAGTTTCTACTAAGCAAGATTTTTCTGTGATTAGCAGATTTTGTGCTTAGAAAAGCTTTAAGAAATTAGGCCCTGCATGCATTGTTTGTGAATGCAAAAGAAGAATGTCACGATTACAACTAGCCCACCTTGTTGGGCTGTAATGGCTCTCTTTTAACATCGGTCTCATCACCATTACATTAATGGCTCTTTGTTCAGATGTGATAGATTTGAAAATGGCAAACAAAAATTGTGTACAAAAATTACATTGAAGTTCGTCGCGCCTGGGGGCGGCCATCTTACATGTACTTATGATTTCGCTGCCTGTTTGATCGTGAGAAAGTCAGGGCGCCCAGCTGATCTGCCAAGTCATAAATATGTATGAGACAAAGGCATCATTTGGTAAGCCCTGGAATATATCATAAAAATTCCTCAGACGTAGGGAACAAAGTGAAGTAGGTTAGAGTAGTATGAGATGTTTATAAGTGGGAGAAATTTGCGATCAAAGAGGTACGACTTGCTCGTACTTTTAAAACTTCGCGTTTGAGACATGTATGGATGGTGGGCTGTAATGGTGAGTGTTAACTTGTGAAACCTCTTGGAATGTCAGCCAATATTTATGCGATAAAGTGTTTTGTTTTTGTGAGCAAATGAAAATCCTACCCATTTTATCGACGTCCATCCATACATTGTACCCAGCAGATAACAAGTTATCTTTCAGCAGGATCATTCGTTTCTGAACGTCCCATTGGTAGCTAATCATCACATGCTTGTTGCTTACTGTAGCGCCCTCATGTGCCGAGCCACCTTCACTACTATGAATGTGCCCCGGCAAATCAATTTTCCCCTCAGTGGTCTCCCATAATGCTCCTGTGCAAGCTTCTCTCAAGGCTGCATTGTCACATGTCCTTAGGTCAGTAAGAGCTGTGAGCAGAACAAAGTGAATTGTAAGTTAGTGATGTTCAATTAGCTTTGCATGGTGTGGACAGTATATAGGAAGTAACTTTTACTTTTTGGGAGGAGTGTTGGATATGAAAAGGACCGTTGATATGTTATGGTAGCACATTTTAAATAGTGTACACTGTACAATACCAACTGTTGCAATTGATTCCTCAGCAATTGGATTTTTAGAAAATGAGTCAATTTCATCTTTGAGAATTGATAATTAGTCCCAGTAAAAAAAATGTTTTGTAAATCTGTAGACATTTGTCAACAAATAAACGATTAATATATAGCACTTTTTTTTAAATGGCGCTTCATCAATTTATCTGAATCTTTCAGCCAAAATAGGATAAGCAGGCCTGATACTTCATGGAGGCAACAGAGGCAATTACCTCCAATGCCCATGGGCATTGCCTTGGTGCCCCTTTGAAATGTTCCAATTGAAATTTACAATATCCTCATAGAGGTGCCCTTTTAACCAAGGACAAAATGCATTGGTGCCCTTGCCCTAAGAATTAAACCTGCTCTGGAATGCAGGGGTTGTGGGTTCCAATCATACCCAAGTAGTATGCCTGTGGATATTATTTTGTCTTCCACAGGACTCGGGCAAAGCGAGTACACATTGCTTATCACACATCGGTGTTGAGTAAAACCAAATTATTGTCAAAGAAATTTATGCACATGGTGTCAACGCAAACCTAACTCGATTGTTCTCACACCATGCAAAGTTTCAATTACTACAAATTATTGTTCTTTATCCCCGGTGCAAGTTATTACATCTCCTAAACCACAGTTCATGGTTGGGGTGAGTTGCATCAATGCATTACCTTCAAAAAGTGGCGTGTTGTGATTGATAACGGCCCGATTGGACGGCACAAATGCCAGCTTCCACACTAAGCCAGCCGCCAATTCTTGTTCAGTATCTGAGAAGTGGACTGTCAGCATCTTGACCAGTGAATCCAATCCTCCTTTCTTGACAATCTTAACCTTGTTCTCATCATTCAAGGCCAAGTTATTGATGCCAATCATGAGTTCTTCGGCAGTGAATCTGGGTGAAAAGTTAAACAAGTAGAGCTTAAAAAGTTATAACTGGATTGTAGACAAACTTATAACTATTTATGCTTAGAAGCAGGCCCGTAACCAGGTGGTGGGGCGAGGGGGTGGGGGGGGGGGGGGGGGGGGGGGGGGGGGGGGGGGGCGAGGGGGTGGGGGGTGGGTGGGTGGGTGGGGGTGGGTGGTGGTTGCGGAGGCCCCACCAAAAGTTCGCCCCCCCCAAAAAGTCTGCCCCCCCCTGAAAAACCACAAAAACGTCCCAAAATCTTTTTAAAAAGTCCGCCCCCTAAAAAAACCCACAACCCCCCCCCCCAAAAAGGCCGCCCCCCGCAAAAAAATTAAATAAAAAAATCAATAAAAAAATCCACCCCACCCAAAGCCGCCCCCCAGCCCCCCCCCCCCCCCCCCCGCCCCCCTCCAATAATTCCTGGTTTACTGGCCCTGCTTAGAAGTTTCTTTAATTAAAAGTTAGTCCTCAAAAACCCTTTTTTCAACGCCGGTTAACTGTTTCTCAATTCTTAGTAATAATAGACCGTGCAAGTATGGCGCGTACTCAAACATTTTCGGGACCACTTTGGTCCCACGTACATTGCTTCAGCGCATCAAGGAAACAAACTCATGCATTTTATGGTCCCAATGTTCGAATACGCGCAAGACTTTTACAGCCTGCAAACCTACTCTTCAATGTGATCTTTTGTTTTCAGCGCCTCTTTAACTAATGTCAGCAGAAAGTCAATGGAGTCGTCCGTAGCTGTGATCTTCTCACTTTCTTCCTCTGTGATGATGTAGGACAAGATGAGTAAACACAGAACATGAATCATGGTGAAGGTACACTTCATGAGATTACTGAGGACCTCCACGGCTCCAGCCTTGCGGTAAATCTCACGGTTGTCCCCGCACAACCGGATGGCGTTATACAGTATAACCAGAATGCCTAGTAAAACACTATTAGTAATAGGCAACACTGGATCGTAGCTCAACCTTAGAGAAAGGTGCAACGCAGGGTTGTAGAGCTCCTTGACGGAAGCCTCTAAAGCGCCGGTCTGTCCAAGGACCACACAAAGCTCCTCTACGTTGTCAGTAAAGTTCATATAGAACATCTGCATTTCCTCCAGGTTAATCAAAGCCTGCTTACGTTGGGTGTCCTCACTCTCCTTATTGAACAAATCATGAGTGAACAGATTCTGTTGAATTGGCAGGTACAGTTCTCCAAACCCCTGTTCTACCATATACCTTCCAAGCTGGAGACGATCAGCTCTGTTGTACGAAAGATTTGCCAGAGTGGCAAATTCCTGAAAACATTCCTCAGCTGCGAAGTCGTCCACAGTTTTCAAGTAGGACAAGCACTCAGTGATTTTCTTCATTTTCTTCTTGATGGTCTTTTTATCGGATGCCTCTTCTCCATCTTCTTTTTTCTCGGCCTGTATTATTCAACCAAATTAATTTGTGTAAAACCGCTTTGCCAAAATCATAGATGATACAAGATACAACCTATTAATTATGAGTTAGTCTTGATTGGCGAAGCAGTTTTTTGTATTATGGGAAGCTGACTCAGAAGGACTGGGCAAGTCTAGTTCGTTTTGATCCAGATGTTCGTGTGATACAGATATATCTTCTCCAGTAATTCGTGTTGTGGACAGTAATTCGTGTTGCGATATCGCACTACGTTAAACCATGGAGGTAGGAAGAAAACAAAATGAACGTCGCCAATCAAGACTATATGAGTCAGAAGATCTTCCTGAGATGTTAGATTCATCATAAACCACTGCCAGATTCAATGGCAACCTCACAGGAAGAGAGGTAGTCATGAAATGTGACATACTTATTACAGAGTTCTGTGCAGGAACTGTGTGTCATTCTCATGATTTTTTTTTTTTAAAGTTTGGCCTCAGCCTGCTGTCCCTAAATTGAAACGAGGTGTTTATCTTTGATTTTAAAAGTCCTACTGTGCAATCTAAATGGTTTCATCTTTGTTTTTTGTGAATTTGATCTGAATATGTTTGCGTATCAGCCCATAATTTGTGCATATCAGTCCAAGGGAGGGAGAATCCTGCTATATTCCTGTGCAATGGCATCCTCACCTGGAAAATCGACAAAGAATTGTACTGTCCCATATTTGAGATTGCAACAAAAATTGTAGAAACACTATTAAGAAAACGATCCGCTGCCGATTTCATAAAACTTTACATTGCAAAAGTAGTGCCGTTTTTACATTGATTCAGATTTTTTTTTCTTTTCCCATGTATGTATGAAATTAAAACATGTTATTTGGAGGTAGAGGTAGGGGGAGGTAGTGACGAAAATTAGCAATACAGGACTCTTTCGAGGCCCTGTTATTGGAATATATGGGCTCACTTTAAATCCTTCAACGAGGATCTATTGGATCAGAGGGCAAGTCTGGTGCCAGCAGCCGCAGATATCTCGAACGCCCCGCAAGATCTTGACCCAAATCATCTGCGCCCGAGACCACGGGGCGCGGCGGAGCCCATCATTGGTGATGGAACCCGCCGGTAACCGAGAGTGAAATCCAAGAGTTATACAATTCTTGGCGGTGGATCACTCGATGAAGAAGGCAGCCAGCTCTGTGAATCAGTGTGAATTGCAGAATGCAGTGATCATCGGCCTTTCGAACGCACATGGCGGCCCGGGTCGCACGTGGCCCGGGCCTTGTCCGCCGGAGGGTCGTAAGCACAGAAATAAATCACCGTGCCGGAGTCCGCAGACATATTCGCAGCGCCCAGGTTGAACTGCGGTGCAAGAACTTCCCCCAACCCCCCTCCCAGGGCATCTATAACACAGGATTAGACACAACAAAATAAACTCTCAGCAAATAGCTTTTAGCAAATTAGACAGCCATTTTGGACGCCATCTTGGATTTTTAGGTTACCTGATTACTCACTAAATTGTTATTGGTCATAGTGGGTTTCTTGATCCATACAAGATAGATGTAGACACCAAAAATTAAACTCCCAAGGTGAATATTAAATGACTTATAGCCTTTTTAGTGTAATGGCGGCCAGTTTGGACGCCATCTTGGAGTTTTATGTTACCTGATTACTCAATGCTTCTTTTGTTGGTCTCAATGAGTTCTCTGACCCCTAAAATCTGGGGATAGGCACCAACATTACGTCTGTAGGGTGAATAATGAATCATTTTAGGATAGTATAGCGGTCATCTTGGACGCCATTTTGAAAAAACGGCTTTCCGGTACTCTGATTTTCTTAGATTTTTAATATGTTATTTTTGATGTCCAATAGTACCTGAAACCGTTGGAAAACCTTTTGTTACAATTTTTGGGGTCAAACTGTATATTGACCCTACTACAGCTCAATAAACATTCAAAGAGAGGTCCACGTACGTCCGAGCCATGCAGCGCATATCAGCGCAAAGAAAAGGAACGGATTTTGTGTACGCTCCAGAAGGGAATACTTGGTCTTTGCTTTTTCAAATAATTGGTTGCTCCTAATCACACAGGTGCCTTGATATACTTTTAATGTAAAATCTTGTTTGTAAAATCAGCCTGTACCCCGTAAATTTGACACTTGCAATGGCTGGTTAAAAGCGTAAACGCTGACCTTTGACCGCTTTTGTTTTTTTCATTTCTCGTTAATTACGTGATATTTTTGTATTTTTGTATAAATAAAACATCTAGAAATAATTGTCTATGATTCTACATGACTAAATTACGTAAAAAGTTAACCGGTGTGTCCCTTTAACATGATTATAGCCTAATGATGTAGAACATATCGTCAGCGTTTTCACGAAGTAGCACGCATGATACTAAACCACTTTTTTTTCAGTTTTCAGTTTTATTACATTTTAAACAATGTTAACCGAGGCCTACAATTTCATGGAGTTTCACCGCTTCAGGAGCAATACTTTCTTAATTATGGTAATTAGCGATACAACTTTGCACCGAAACTGACAATTTTTTGACACCACGAAGTAGCACCAAAGTTAAATTTACCATTGAAACACACGGCGCACACCAACCTCAAGTGTGATAAAAACGCTTCCACGAAGTAGCACTGCAATCGTGTAGCGCGCGCGCGTGACCTACATTTCACCAACTGACAAACACGCATAGTAATACATTGGAAGGTGCTACTTCGTGAAAACGGAAAATGTCTATTGTCGTTAATTTTCGATTCCACGAAATAGCACACATCTTTCTTACTTTATTGCTTAATAATTTAGGACGAAAAGCAGGAAAAAGCAACATAAAAGGGAAGTTCAATGCATCAAGTCTCCACTGTAAGAAATCTAGTTGAAAATACCCTGACATTTTGTAGGACAGCTTGATTTTAAAAAGCGTTCATCTTTAAACGCTGTTTTCTCTAATTGTTACTTTTAACTGGTATCTAGGTCTGTGCTACTTCGTGGCGTCGGTGACGATATTATTAAAGACCAATTTGAACGAAAACGGCAACAATTGATCTTTGCTTTCAATCATTAATTTAGTTCACATGAAATTAAACAAATTTTAATTTTGTAAAAAAACAATTATTTTGAGTACTCTTCTCGGTTGCTTTTCAGAAAGAGTTCCGAAAAGCCCTGGTACGTCATCACTCATGTTGCGTCGTATGTGAGTGCTCCGTTTTTTATAGCCGCTTCGTTGCAACATGGAGGTATAACAAAGCAACATCCCACAAATGACGTCAAAGTATTGTAATTTTGACGCACGCCGTCAACGGCAGAAGTGTAGCTAGTTTTTAAAAACCTTGAGGCTGGGGCCTTATGTTTTAGTCAATATTTACGAACAATTCAGAAGTGTCAACATATCAAAACTACATTTAAATGATAAACAAAACATTATAAACACGTTTAATTAGCATTCCCGTTAACAATTCTTGTTCGCTCATGTAGCTGTTTAAATATCTACAACTAAACAGAAAGTGAATACTGAAAATCTGATAACAAACTTTGCTGATATGATGCATTTTAAATTCGACTGTGCAGTTTCCGTGTCTATCACACTTAAACTCTCATCGTCTGCTCTGTTTTTCAGGATTAAGTTTAAGTTTTTTGTTGCAAATGTTATGGTCAGTGTTCTTCATCGTTATGCCTGCCGCCTGTCTTGGAATGTTGTAAGTAATTGATAAATACACCTAATTCGCCTAGAAAGTTAAAAAGACAACGGTTTTCTCATGTATGTGTTTTAACATGTGAATAGACATACACAAATTTTGCAGGCCTACTAAAAATAATTTGAGTTGATAAAGTTTCTGTTTAAAACTTTTGCGCACAATTTCAATCATGCGCGGACAGGCTTGCTAAATTGTTACCCGTCGTCGTAAACCCCTGCGATCTACAACCGTCGGGAGGATTGAGGGCAACTGTAATGATAGTTGTCTTATCTCCATGGTGTTCTTGGCTATGTATAGAGAGCCATTGGCTTCACAACCAGAATAATGAAATGTAATGAAAACATGATTATTGTTATCTATACGTACTTTTTGCATCCTTCAGCTACTATAAGAATATCGGTTCACACTTATCGGTCGAAGCTGGGCTAGCAGAGATACTAGAGAGGTATGGAAACAGGACCGCCGACAAAACTGCAAAGTAACACACAACATAAAAAAGAAAAAAGGGTGTGCTGTTAAAAATTAACTTATTAGAGGTAAAGCAAAGCGTATAAATCGTAGTGGGGATAATTTCCGGGTATGATTGTAGTCCCAAATCTATTGTTAGCCAACCACGCGTAACTTTTTATGTGTGATGTTTTGACTAAGCAAGTCTCTTTTATATTATACACAGATTGTATAACCTGTAAAGAAAATCACAATCCGGGCAGTTATACGGTTAGAATTCTGATTGCGCCAGAAAATAAACATTACCGGGGTATTGACAAAAAAGGGCGACTCCGTAGAACTATATATCTCAGTTGGGTAATTAGATAAATCCGGAGTTCACTGGTTCAAATCCCACTTCCCACTTAATTTGTTTATTGAAGAATTCGATTTTTATGAGTCTTGGTCAGTTTCCTTTTTTCCGTTTAATTTATTACCTGATACATTTCATTCATCCATGCTTCAGGACAAACACATCAAGCTGTTCCAGTGGTGTTTTTATTACTTTGATTGTATGATCCATACCCAGTTATGAACACGACCCTGAATTCAAGGTACCATGACATGAACAACACAGATAGTAATTTTGACTATCTGTGCCCCACACCATGACCATAAAGGTGATTATATGAACCTGACCCTGACATCCTACTCACTGACTGTAATGTTGTTTCCACATGATTTTCTAAGTTGTTAAATAAAACAGTTTACATTGCAATACATGATAGCACTCTCACTCTTCAAAGGCGGTTACGCAGCGCTGGACAGTGTCTAACAAATTAACCAAAGAAAACAGTTAAATCATGTTGTTTACATCTTTATCAAGAACAAATTAAGACCTTTATAAATCACATCCCACGATGGGTAATACATTTCGAAAAACCTTGAATTCTTGCATAGATGGCAGTGTTTTTTCGTCCTATAACCAAAACAAGTTTGCGTTGACTTTGTATAATGTGCCCCCAAAACCAAAGTGTTATTACAGTGTTTGGTTGATTTGTCAATGATTTGCACGATAGTAGGCTCATTGAAACAGGGCATTCCACCATGAGTATTACAGAAGGGAATAGTTAGGTGTTCGGCACATCATCCGAAAACCTATTGTTAGGTGTTCGGCTCTTCAGCCGGAAACCTATTGTTACTGTTAAGTTTTTTAGGTGTTCGGCTCTTCAGCCGAAAACCTATTGTTACTGTTAAGTTTTTTAGGTGTTCGGCTCTTCAGCCGAAAACCTATTGTTACTGTTAATTAGGTGTTCGTGCAATATGAGCACGAACACCTCTTGTTTTTGTTAGGTGTTCGGCACGTCAGCCGAAAACCTATTGTTATTGTTAAGTTTTTTTCTTTTTAGGTGTTCGGCAGAATGGCCGAAAACCTATTAAGTTATTTTTAGGTGTTCGTGCAATTCAGCACGAACACCTCTTGTTAGGTGTTCGTGCAATATGAGTACGAACACCTCTTGATTTTGTTCTGTTTTTAGGTGTTCGTGCAATTCAGCACGAACACCTCGTTTATAGGTGTTCGTGCAATTCAGCACGAACACCTCTTTGTTATTGTTCTGTTTTTTTGGTGTTTTTTTTAGGTGTTCGGCTAACAGCCGAACAACTATTGTTATTGTTATGTTTTTAGGTGTTCGGCTAACAGCCGAACAACTATTGTTATTGTTATGTTTTTTAGGTGTTCGGCTAACAGCCGAACAACTATTGTTATTGTTATGTTTTTTTTCCCCTCGTCTTCTTCTTTCTCTCTGAACCTTCTCCAGCAATTTTGAACAAAAGTAAAGCTTGTACAAACTTAAAACTTACTATGTACATAGGCAATAGTGAGTAGATGAAACCGCCACTTTGATGACGTCATTGATGATGTCATTACGTTAAATAAACCTTAAATAATTAGAAAATTAATATCTTGAGAACCACAAATGCTACAAACAAGAACTTTGCAGCATATAATAGTGCTTGAGATGTTTAACAAATGTCGTGCACAACTTGACCTTTTTTGACCTTTACTTCCGGTCGAAACCGGAAGTTCAAAATTTCAAAAATTCATATCTCAAGAAGTAGTTATGATATCAACAAAATTCAAATATCAGTTTGAAGACCGTTTAGCCTGCTGTTTGACCTTTACTTCCAGTTATTATAGTGCGCGTACGTGTTGACCTCCATCCTGAACGTGCGTCCACACAGACATGTGTGTCTCTCCAAGCTAGTCGATGTTGCGCCCTCTACCGGCGACAAACACAAAAACTGGCGTTGCCAACCTGCGGCTACAACCGAAAAGCTATTTTCATAGTCTATTTCCATGATTTTTTTTGGGGTGACCTATTTTGACCTTGCTTTCGTTTAGAACCGGGTTTTTATCGTGACATAAGATTAAAACTAAACCTCAACATCTGGAGTGGACTTGCAGTAATGATCTCATTGTGGCAGTCTGTGTAACGTTTCTAAAACATTTTAAGGGGATTATCAAAATCTTTAATGTACAACATCCTGTGCCAGATAAGCGAAATTTTTAAAGGGCTTTCATAAGGTGCAAAATAAAACCAAAATAAAACCTGATGCCAATGTCAAACAAACATATTGCATTTGTGAAGAAACATGAGTTGTTAAAAATTGTGATGCAAGTTTAGGCCTAATAATAATAATGGAGTTTTATCATCACTTTCCACGCTCTTGTTTGGTGTTCCCCAGGGATCTGTCCTTGGGCCACTCTTCTTCACCATTTACTCTAAACCAATAGCTGCAATTGCAAGAAACCACGGACTTCATGTACATTTGTATGCAGACGATACTCAACTGTATCTTTCATTTGATTTAAATTGTTCTGATGAGCAATCTGAACGCAAACGTGTTGAGCAATGTGTTTCTGATATAAAGTCATGGATGACCAATAATAAATTAAAACTCAATGATGATAAAACGGAACTGCTCATAATAACGTCTAAACATAACCAAGACAAAATAATCAATCACCAGATGCAAATTGGCACTGCTACTGTTACATCATCTGCAAATGCTCGCAATCTTGGGATCATGTTTGATAACACTATGTGCATGGAATCCCATGTGAAGAAAATTTGTCAATCTGCTTTTTACCATATTAGAAACATTAGCAGCATTCGTAAAGTCCTCAATAAAAAGTCTGCCTCTATCCTTATACATGCTTTCATTGATTACATCCAGGCTTGATAATGGAAACTCATTGCTTTATGGTATTAACAAGCATCTTATCAAAAAACTGCAAAATGTCCAGAACGCTGCTGCTCGGGTATTATCTAAAACACGTAAATATGATCACATCACACCTGTGTTGAAACAGCTTCACTGGCTCCCAGTCTGTCAAAGAATTAAATTCAAAATCATTTTGCTTGCCTGGAAAGCTATGAATGATAGGGCTCCTCCCTATCTCAAAGAAATTCTCTCACCATATACGCCAACTCGCAATCTTCGCTCTACAAACCAACTTCTTTTAACTGTCCCTAAAACAACCACTTCCAACGGCGTTCGCGCATTTTCTGTATCTGCACCCACTCTCTGGAACTCTCTTCCTTTACATATCCGAGCTACAAAGTCTCTGGACATTTTCAAAACATTGCTAAAAACTCACCTGTTCAATATTTCTTATGATTGACTGTTTGTTATTTTTCCACTTGTTTTTGCTGACACGTTTATGTAACTGTTTTATTCAATGTGCTCTTATTTTCTTTCTAAGCTACGTAATTTGTAATCTTTTTTGTTACTCTCTCTGTTTTTTGTTTTGTTTGGTTTTTATGCGCCTCGGAATAAGTTTCGTGTTAGATAGATGGCGCTTTACAAGTTTTAATTATTATTATTATTATTATTATTATTAATAAATTCACGACATATTGTATACAAAATGTTCTTTATTGTTCAATGTTTTTATTGAAATCTGTGGAACAAACAAAAACAGAATGGTTCAAACTGCATGTAAACTGTTAAATAATACCAGATAACAATATATTCTATATGTATTACATTCTTAGCAAGAGATTGAAACAATATATTGTTTGTATACGTAAAGGACATTATTAACAGAGCATTTATTTTAATTAAAGTATTTATATACACATAAGAAGACCTGATAATGGTATCGATATCTCTGTCTATTGCAAACATTTCGTTCATTTCAGCATACGGTATGCAAAACACTCAAGATTTTGGAACAGAAATTAATTTATGCTTACAGCATCTTGCTCATCAAGAGTATAACTGCGATGACTGCATTGAGTATAGTAAGGTTCAAACCTTCCTGATGATTCAGCCAACTGATGGGCTTGATTTCATTGACCTGCTCAATTACAACATAGTAGCTAAGCTTATTATGCTTACCAGATAAGATTATCAAGACATGTGCAATTTGTGACTGGTACCCTGCTTATTTTTCTTTTCGGCAGTAAATGGTCCAGCATAAGTATGTGCTTAATAAGACCTTATTTTTAATTGCGTCATCACCGTGTTTTTGTAATAAACAAAAACTCTATGTCTAGTTCTTCTCCTTCTTCTTCCACTCAACTCTTCTCTGGACATTAACTCAAGATTGAAACTGAATTGAACCTTGAAACTCATCAGATAATTGAACCTCATTACGAAACCAAATGACGTCATGATGACGTCATCAGGCATCGAATTACAATAAATCAAAGTTTAATATTTGTAAAAATCATAACTCATGAACCATAATTCGGATTTTGACAATCTACACATCATCGGATAGGTCTTTAAGAGCTTGACAAATGCTACACAGAACCTTTACAACATTTGAGCTGACTTCCGGTTCAAACCGGAAGTTGAACATTTCAAAATATCTTATTGTATTCATATCTTTAAAACTACTGATCATTTCAGCATAATTTGTGTATCAGGGTGTAGACCGTTGAGCCTGCTCAAACTTTTGCACAGACATAACAACATGTTTACCTTAACATCTGGTCGAAACAGGACGAAAACACGCACCCATCAGTTGACCCGCATTGACGACGCACGATAGCGTATTAGCGTGTAAACAACCTTGCCCTGGCCACTCAAACTTTAAACTATGTTTCTCAAGCGTATTCTCTTAGAAGTAGGTTCATTTAGGAATATATTTCGCATTGCATCACAGAGGTGGTCCATCTAATATTTAAAAAATCATAACTTCTGAACCACTCATTGTTTTTTTTCCCTGTACATCATCAGTTAAAACTTTTGTAACTTAACCAACACTACCAAGTGTGACCTCGGTTGACCTTGACTTCCGGTTCAAACCGGAAGTTGAGACTTTATATTTCAAAATATCATAACTTCTGAACCACACATTGGATTTTTTCAATCTATACATCATCTGAAAGGTCTTCATAAACTAATCAACATGTGACCCTATTTGACCTCGACTACCGGTCCAAACCGGAAGTTCTTGTTAAATTTTTGAAAAGTTCATAACTCCTGAACCAGGAATTGGATTGATAAGGTATAATGACGTTACCTATTCATTCAATCACTCCCCACGAACACCTTGTTTTTGTAGTAAACAAAAACTGAATCACTAGTTAGGTGTTCGTGCAATTCAGCACGAACACCTCTTGTTATTGTTCTGTTTTTAGGTGTTCGTGCAAAATGTGCACGAACACCTATTTGTTATTGTTCCGGTTTTTCTTTTTTTTCTTTTTAGGTGTTCGTGCAATATGAGCACGAATACCTCTTTGTTATTGTTCCGTTTTTTTTTCTTTTTTCTTTTTAGGTGTTCGTGCAATTCAGCACGAACACCTATTGTTATTGTTTTTTTTTTTTTTTTTTTTAGGTGTTCGTGCAATTCAGCACGAACACCTATTGTTATTGTTCTGTTTTTTTTTTAGGTGTTCGTGCAATATGAGCACGAACACCTCTTTGTTATTGTTCCGTTTTTGTTTTTTGTTTTTTAGGTGTTCGTGCAAAATGTGCACGAACACCTATTTGTTATTGTTCCGTTTTTTTTTTTGTTTTTTTTTTTTTTCTTCTCCTTCTTCTTCTTCCACTCAACTCTTCTCTGGATCATAACTCAAGATTGAAACTGAATTGAACCTTGAAACTCATCAGACAATTGAACCTCAATACGAAGACGGCACAGTTGTCATTACGTCATGATGACGTCATCAGGTGTCGAATTACAAGGTTTTTAAAGTTGAAAAATGACCATTTGCTTTTTGCTGTATCTCAATGAATATGAAAGCTATGATGTTCAAAGTTTTGGCATCTGATAGACCAAGACTGGGGCAACATTTGAAAAGTTAACGCCAAAATTGTACGACCTTAACTTCCGGGTCGTTACCCTGGGTCGAAGTTCACCTTCGTTTTTTCCTTCAAAAAACAACTTTCGAGATTATCTACGGAATAACTCAAGATTGAGATTGAATTGAATGTTGAAACTCACCAGATAGTTGAACCTTAGTATCAAGACAATACATACCTAATTACGTCATGATGACGTCATCGGGCACTGAATTACATTAAATCAAAGTTTAATATTTGTAAAAATCATAACTCAAAAACCATAATTCGGATTTTGACAATCTACACATCATCGGATAGATCGTTAAGAGTTTGACAAACGCTTCACAGAACACGTACAATATTTTAACTTACTTTCGAAAGTTTCGGTTCATAACGGAAGTTGAAAATTTCATAATATTTTATCTTATTCACATCTTTAAAACTCTTGATCACTTCAGCATAATTTTTGTATCAGATTGTAGAACAGCAATCCCTCTTAAACTTTTGCACAGAGATAACAACATTATAGTCGTATGCATCTGGTCAAAACTGGGAAATGAAGCGCACCGTCCTACTCGTACCCCCCCCCCCACCTCCCACTTTCATTGACAACGCATTGTACACATAACGTGTAAGCGCTAACGACTGACAACAACGCACACTATGTACGCTACATGCATTGCCAGTGCTGACTGTACGTGTTTGATATGGCGCGAAATTTTTTTGGGGGAATCCCAACAGCGCTCTTTTTCGTCCAACGAAAGAGGGCGCTGTTGTGAAAACAGTTTTCAGAACATCGAGCGCTGAGGGGAGAATCGCAATAGTTGAGTGATAATGAACAACGTCTCGCACCAAAACTACAAGTAGGAATACATTGGCATTGATATTACAAGAAACAATGCACACCCTCAGATAATTAATCTAATATTTGAAAAACACGTTACTCCGGTTCACATAATTATAGGTTTTTTACAAGTCATACATTAGCTGAAAGGTTTTAATGTACTGATTAGGATCTACACAAATGAAACCAGTTTAAACTTGGCTTCTTGTTCAAACCGGAGGTTGAAATTAAATTTTTCAAAGAAAAATAATTTCTCAACCACACATTTGATTTTTTTTATTTATTTATACGTCATTGGGTAGGTATGTAACAAGTGAAGAAACGACACACAACATTTACTATTTAACCTTAACTTCCGGTTAAATAGGAAGATACAATTAATTATTTGAAAAAAAACATTACTCCAAAACCAGGAATTAGTTGTTTATTATCTGAACGTCGTCAGATAAGGCTTTGAAAAACATTACTAACGCTATAATTTGTGACCTTATGACATTGTCTTCCGGTTCAAACCGGAAGTTTAAATTTTATATTTAAAAAAAAATCATTTTGACATCGGATAGATCGTTGAAAGTATGACAAACGCTTCACAGAACACGTACAATATTTTAACTTACTTTCGAAAGTTTCGGTTCATAACGGAAGTTAAAAATTTCATAATATCTTATCTTATTCACATCTTTAAAACTCTTGATCACTTCAGCATAATTTTTGTATCAGATTATAGAACAGCAATCCCTCTTAAACTTTTGCACTGAGATAACAACATTTTAACCTTTTACATCTTGTTAAAACAGAACAATGAAGCGCACCTACCCACTCGTAACCCACCCCCCCACACTTTCATTGACAACTCATTATGTACACATAACGTTGAAACTGATGCAAGCAAGTTCAAGCGCTGTGCCGTGCACTGTCGTCGTGTTTGATTGTTTTATCTTGCACAAACCAAAAATTGCAACAGCGCCCTCTTTCGTTTGAAATTTAGAAAACGGGGCTGATAAAATAAATTAATAACATTGTTTTCGGGCTTATCTACAGAATAACTTAAGATTGAAATTGAATTGAACATTGAAACTCATAAGATTATTGAACCTCAGTATCAAGATGACACAAACTTAATGACGTCATGATAACCACATCGGGTATTAAATTACAATAACTGAAAGTTAAATTTTTGTAACATAACTCATGAACCATTTATTTGATTTTTTCAATCTACACATCATCGGATAGGTAATTAAAAGTTCGACAAACGTTACACAAAAATTGACCCCATTTGACCATGATAATTTAGTATCTGAACAAATCATAAGCAGACATTGGTTGTTTATTTTCTGTACGTCGGCAGATAAGGCGTTCAAAACCTGAAGTTCAAACTTTATCTTTCAAAATATCTGAACCACACAATGGATTTCTTCAATCTTTACATCATCTGAAAGGTCTTCATAAACTTATCATCATGTGACCCTATATGACCTCCACTTCCGGTCCACACCGGAAGTTGATAATTAATTTCTCCAAAATTCATAACTCCTGAACCAGGAATTGGATTGATAAGGTATAATGACGTTTCCTATTCATCCAATCACTCACCACGAACACCTTGTTTTTGTCACATGACAAAAACTGAAAGTCTAGGTTTTTTTTCTTCTCCTTCTTCTTCTTCCACTCAACTCTTCTCTGGATCATAACTCAAGATTGAAACTGAATTGAACCTTGAAACTCATCAGATAATTGAACCTTAATATGAAGACGGCACAGTTGTCAGTACGTCATGATGACGTCATCAGGTGTCGAATTACAAGGTTTTTAAAGTTGAAAAATGACCATTTGCTTTTTGCTGTATCTCAACGAATATGAAAGCTATGATGTTCAAAGTTTTGGCATCTGATAGACCAAGACTGGGGCAACATTTGAAAAGTTAACGCCAAAATTGTACGATCTTAACTTCCGGGTCGTTACCCTGGGTCGAAGTTCACCTTCGTTTTTTTCCTTCAAAAAACAACTTTCGAGCTTATCTACGGAATAACTCAAGATTGAGATTGAATTGAATGTTGAAACTCACCAGATAGTTGAACCTTAGTATCAAGACAATACATACCTAATTACGTCATGATGACGTCATCGGGCACTGAATTACATTAAATCAAAGTTTAATATTTGTAAAAATCATAACTCAAAAACCATAATTCGGATTTTGACAATCTACACATCATCGGATAGATCGTTAAGAGTTTGACAAACGCTTCACAGAACACGTACAATATTTTAACTTACTTTCGAAAGTTTCGGTTCATAACGGAAGTTGAAAATTTCATAATATCTTATCTTATTCACATCTTTAAAACTCTTGATCACTTCAGCATAATTTTTGTATCAGATTGTAGAACAGCAATCCCTCTTAAACTTTTGCACAGAGATAACAACATTATAATCCTATGCATCTGGTCAACACTGGGAAATGAAGCGCACCGTCCTACTCGTACCCCCCCCCTCCCACTTTCATTGACAACGCATTGTACACATAACATGTAAGGGCTAACGACTGACAACAACGCACACTATATACGCTACATGCATTGCCAGCGCTGACTGTGAAGTGGCGCGAATTTTTTTTGGGGGAATCCCCAACAGCGCTCTTTTTCGTCCAACAAAAGGGGGCGCTGTTGTGAATAATGTTTTCAGTAACATCGAGCGCTGAGTGCATAGCGGAGAATCGCAATAGTTCAGTGATAATGAACAACGTCTCGCACCAAAACTACAAGTAGGAATACATTGGCATTGATATTACAAGAAACAATGCACACCCTCAGATAATTAATCTAATATTTGAAAAACACGTTACTCCGGTTCACATAATTATAGTTTTTTTTTACAAGTCATACATTAGCTGAAAGGTTTTAATGTACTGATTAGGATCTACACAAATGAAACCAGTTTAAACTTGGCTTCTTGTTCAAACTGGAGGTTGAAATTAAATTTTTCAAAGAAAAATAATTTCTCAACCACACATTTGATTTTTTTAATTTATTTATACGTCATTGGGTAAGTATGAACAACTTAAGAAACGACACACAACATTAACTATTTAACCTTAACTTCCGGTTAAATAGGAAGATACAATTAATTATTTGAAAAAAACATTACTCCAAAACCAGGAATTAGTTGTTTATTATCTGAACGTCGTCAGATAAGGCTTTGAAAAACATTACTAACGCTATAATTTGTGACCTGATGACATTGTCTTCCGGTTCAAACCGGAAGTTTAAATTGTATATTTAAAAAAAAATCTTTTTGACAATCTACACATCATCGGATAGATCGTTAAAATTTTGACAAACGCTTCACAGAACTCGTACAATATTGTAACTTACTTTCGAAAGTTTCGGTTCATAACGGAAGTTAAAAATTTCATAATATCTTATCTTATTCACATCTTTAAAACTCTTGATCACTTCAGCATAATTTTTGTATCAGATTATAGAACAGCAATCCCTCTTAAACTTTTGCACTGAGATAACAACATTTTAACCTTTTACATCTTGTTAAAACAGAACAATGAAGCGCACCTACCCACTCGTAACCCCCCCCACACTTTCATTGACAACTCATTATGTACACATAACGTTGAAACTGATGCAAGCAGGTTCAAGCGCTGTGCCGTGCACTGTCGTCGTGTTTGATTGTTTTATCTTGCAGAAACCAAAAATTGCAACAGCGCCCTCTTTCGTTTGAAATTTTGAAAACGGCGCTGATAAATTAATAACATTGTTTTCGGGCTTATCTACAGAATAACTTAAGATTGAAATTGAATTGAACATTGAAACTCATAAGATTATTGAACCTCAGTATCAAGATGACACAAACTTAATGACGTCATGATAACCACATCGGGTATTAAATTACAATAACTGAAAGTAAAATTTTTGTAACATAACTCATGAACCATTTATTTGATTTTTTCTATCTACACATCATCGGATAGGTAATTAAAAGTTCGACAAACGTTACACAAAAATTGACCCCATTTGACCTTGATAATTTAGTATCTGAAAAAATCATAAGCAGACATTGGTTGTTTATTTTCTGTACGTCGGCAGATAAGGCTTTCAAAACCTGAAATTTAAACTTTATATTAAAAAAAATCATAACTTCCGAACCATACATTTGATTTTTAGAATTTATTTATCATTAGAAAGGTCTTCAAAATCTCAACAAGCGCTACACAAAATGTAACCCCCATTTGCCCTTGACTTCCGGTTCATACCGGAACATGATGTTTAATTTTTACAAAACTCATAACACCTAAACCGGTCATTGGATGGATGAGTTAAACGTTGTCACTAATATTCATTCAATCACTCATCACGAACACCTTGTTTTTGTCACATGACAAAAACTGAAACACTAGTTTTTTTTTTCTTCTCCTTCTTCTTCTTCCACTCAACTCTTCTCTGGATCATAACTCAAGATTGAAACTGAATTGAACCTTGAAACTCATCAGACAATTGAACCTCAATACGAAGACGGCACAGTTGTAATTACGTCATGATGACGTCATCAGGTGTCGAATTACAAGGTTTTTAAAGTTGAAAAATGACCATTTGCTTTTTGCTGTATCTCAACGAATATGAAAGCTATGATGTTCAAAGTTTTGGCATCTGATAGACCAAGACTGGGGCAACATTTGAAAAGTTAACGCCAAAATTGTACGACCTTAACTTCCGGGTCGTTACCCTGGGTCGAAGTTCACCTTCGTTTTTTTCCTTCAAAAAACAACTTTCGAGCTTATCTACGGAATAACTCAAGAATGAGATTGAATTGAATGTTGAAACTCACCTGATAGTTGAACCTTAGTATCAAGACAATACATACTTAATTACGTCATGATGACGTCATCGGGCACTGAATTACATTAAATCAAAATTTTATATTTGTAAAAATCATAACTCAAAAACCATAATTCGGATTTTGACAATCTACACATCATCGGATAGATCGTTAAGAGTTTGACAAACGCTTCACAGAACACGTACAATATTTTAACTTACTTTCGAAAGTTTCGGTTCATAACGGAAGTTGAAAATTTAATAATATCTTATCTTATTCACATCTTTAAAACTCTTGATCACTTCAGCATAATTTTTGTATCAGATTGTAGAACAGCAATCCCTCTTAAACTTTTGCACAGAGATAACAACATTATAGTCGTATGCATCTGGTCAAAACTGGGAAATGAAGCGCACCGTCCTACTCGTACCCCCCCCTCCTCCCACTTTCATTGACAACGCATTGTACACATAACGTGTAAGCGCTAACGACTGACAACAACGCACACTATGTACGCTACATGCATTGCCAGCGCTGACTGTACGTGTTCGATATGGCGCGAATTTGTTTTGGGGGAATCCCAACAGCGCTCTTTTTCGTCCAACGAAAGAGGGCGCTGTTGTGAAAACAGTTTTCAGAACATCGAGCGCTGAGGGGAGAATCGCAATAGTTGAGTGATAATGAACAACGTCTCGCACCAAAACTACAAGTAGGAATACATTGGCATTGATATTACAAGAAACAATGCACACCCTCAGATAATTAATCTAATATTTGAAAAACACGTTACTCCGGTTCACATAATTATAGGTTTTTTACAAGTCATACATTAGCTGAAAGGTTTTAATGTACTGATTAGGATCTACACAAATGAAACCAGTTTAAACTTGGCTTCTTGTTCAAACCGGAGGTTGAAATTAAATTTTTCAAAGAAAAATAATTTCTCAACCACACATTTGATTTTTTAAATTTATTTATACGTCATTGGGTAGGTATGTAACAAGTGAAGAAACGACACACAACATTTACTATTTAACCTTAACTTCCGGTTAAATAGGAAGATACAATTAATTATTTGAAAAAAAACATTACTCCAAAACCAGGAATTAGTTGTTTATTATCTGAACGTCGTCAGATAAGGCTTTGAAAAACATTACTAACGCTATAATTTGTGACCTTATGACATTGTCTTCCGGTTCAAACCGGAAGTTTAAATTGTATATTAAAAAAAAAATCATTTTGACATCGGATAGATCGTTGAAAGTATGACAAACGCTTCACAGAACACGTACAATATTTTAACTTACTTTCGAAAGTTTCGGTTCATAACGGAAGTTAAAAATTTCATAATATCTTATCTTATTCACATCTTTAAAACTCTTGATCACTTCAGCATAATTTTTGTATCAGATTATAGAACAGCAATCCCTCTTAAACTTTTGCACTGAGATAACAACATTTTAACCTTTTACATCTTGTTAAAACAGAACAATGAAGCGCACCTACCCACTCGTAACCCCCCCCACACTTTCATTGACAACTCATTATGTACACATAACGTTGAAACTGATGCAAGCAAGTTCAAGCGCTGTGCCGTGCACTGTCGTCGTGTTTGATTGTTTTATCTTGCAGAAACCAAAAATTGCAACAGCGCCCTCTTTCGTTTGAAATTTAGAAAACGGGGCTGATAAAATAAATTAATAACATTGTTTTCGGGCTTATCTACAGAATAACTTAAGATTGAAATTGAATTGAACATTGAAACTCATAAGATTATTGAACCTCAGTATCAAGATGACACAAACTTAATGACGTCATGATAACCACATCGGGTATTAAATTACAATAACTGAAAGTTAAATTTTTGTAACATAACTCATGAACCATTTATTTGATTTTTTCAATCTACACATCATCGGATAGGTAATTAAAAGTTCGACAAACGTTACACAAAAATTGACCCCATTTGACCATGATAATTTAGTATCTGAACAAATCATAAGCAGACATTGGTTGTTTATTTTCTGTACGTCGGCAGATAAGGCGTTCAAAACCTGAAGTTCAAACTTTATCTTTCAAAATATCTGAACCACACAATGGATTTCTTCAATCTTTACATCATCTGAAAGGTCTTCATAAACTTATCATCATGTGACCCTATATGACCTCCACTTCCGGTCCACACCGGAAATTGATAATTAATTTCTCCAAAATTCATAACTCCTGAACCAGGAATTGGATTGATAAGGTATAATGACGTTTCCTATTCATCCAATCACTCACCACGAACACCTTGTTTTTGTCACATGACAAAAACTGAAAGTCTAGTTTTTCTTTCTTCTCCTTCTTCTTATTCGCAACTCTTCTCTACAGCATAACTCAAGATTGAAACTGAATTGAACCTTGAAACTCATCAGATAATTGAACCTCAATATGAAGACGGCACAGTTGTCAGTACGTCATGATGACGTCATCAGGTGTCGAATTACAGGGTGTTTAAGGTGAAAAAATGACCATTTGGTTTTTGCTGTATCTCAACGAATATGAAAGCTATGATGTTCAAAGTTTGGCATCTGATAGACCAAGACTGGGGCAACATTTGAAAAGTTTACGCCAAAATTGTACGACCTTAACTTCTGGGTCGTTACCCAGGTCGAAGTTCACCTTCGATTTTTTCCTTCAAAAAACAACTTTCGAGCTTATCTACGGAATAACTCAAGATTGAGATTGAATTGAATGCTGAAACTCACCAGATAGTTGAACCTTAGTATCAAGACAACACATACTTAATTACGTCATGATGACGTCATCGGGCACTGAATTACATTAAATCAAAGTTTAATATTTGTAAAAATCATAACTCAAAAACCATAATTCGGATTTTGACAATCTACACATCATCTGAAAGATCGTTAAAAGTTTGACAAACGCTTCACAGAACCCGTACAATATTTTAACTTACTTTCGGTAGTTAACGGAAGTTGAAAATTTCAGATTATCTTATTTTATTCATATCTTGAAAACTCTTGATCACTTCAGCATAATTATTGTATCAGATTGTAGAACAGCAATCCCTCTTAAACTTATGCACTGAGATAACAACATTTTGATCTTACTATCTGGTCGAAAAAGGACGTAAAAGCACACCTGTTGACCCATACGTTTTTCCCCATTTTGATCGACAACACGCTATATTTTACGTTACAATCAGTGCAAGCACTGACTGTACGTGTTTGGCGCGAATTTGTTTTTGGGGAATCCCCAACAGCGCTCTTTTTCGTCCAACGAAAGAGGGCGCTGTTAAAGTTTTTAGTAACATCGAGCGCCGAGTGCAGAGCAGAGAATCGCAATAGTTGAGTGATAATGAACAACGTCTCGCACCAAAAACTACAAGTAGGAATACATTTGCATTGATGTTATAAGATACATTGCACACCCTCAGATAATCAATCACATAATTATAATATTTTTACAAGTCATACATCAGCTGAAAGGTTTTAATGAACTGATGAGGATCTACACAAATGAAATCAGTTTAAACTTGGCTTTTTGTTCAAACCGGAGGTTGAAATTTATTTTTTCAAAGAAAAATAATTTCTCAACCACACATTTGATTTTTTATTTATGTTTACGTCAGTGAGTAGGTATGTAACAACTTGAGAAACGACACACAACATTGACCATTACCTTGACTTCCGGTTAAACAGGAAGATACAATTAATTATTTGAAAAAATCATACTCCACAATCAGAAATTAGTTGTTTATTATCTGAACGTCGTCAGATAAGGCTTTGAAAAACATTACTAACGCCATAATTTGTGACCTGATGACATTGTCTTCCGGTTCAAACCGGAAGTTTAAATTTTATATTTGAAAAAAAAATTGAACTTCTGAAAAAACACATTGAATGGCCGAGCGGTCTAGGTCACCGGACCTAAGCTCTGGTGTTTTCAGCAGCAGAGTGTGGGTTCGATACCCGGTCATGACACTTGTGCCCCTGAGCAAGGCACTTAACCATAATTGCTTCGAAAAAGTTGGGAAGGTAGTGCATTCTGTTCTACCAGACAGGCTCCTAGTGGATGATACCCATGCCTACATCCTTAAGGACTGTGAAGGGGGTAACCCTGTTTCAGCCCCAGGAGTAGGAGGCAACGTGCCCCTGGTGTCAATTGATTTGGGTCGATGGCCCAAATCAGTTATGTGTAGCCCTCACCTTGAGTGGCCGTCCGTGGCCTTGTGAGTTGGGCGACATCTCATAAAAAAAAAAAAAATAAATAAAAATCTATACATCATCTAAAAGGTCTTCATAAACTAATCACGCGCTACACAAAATGTGCCCCTATTTGACCTTGACTTCCGGTCAAAACCGGAAATTGATGTTTATTTTTTGAAAAATTCTTAACTCCTGAACCAGGCATTGAATTGATAAGGTATAATGTCGTTACCTTTCATTTAATCACTCTCCTCGAACACCTTGTTTTTGTCACATGACAAAAACTGAATCTCTAGTTTATTTATGTTTACGTCATTGAGTAGGTATGTAACAACTTGAGAAACGACACACAACATTGACCATTACCTTGACTTCCGGTTAAACAGGAAGATACAATTAATTATTTGAAAAAATCATACTCCACAATCAGAAATTAGTTGTTTATTATCTGAACGTCGTCAGATAAGGCTTTGAAAAACATTACTAACGCTATAATTTGTGACCTGATGACATTGTCTTCCGGTTCAAACCGGAAGTTTAAATTTTATATTTGAAAAAAAAATTGAACTTCTGAAAAAACACATTGAATTTTTTCAATCTATACATCATCTAAAAGGTCTTCATAAACTAATCACGCGCTACACAAAATGTGCCCCTATTTGACCTTGACTTCCGGTCAAAACCGGAAATTGATGTTTATTTTTTGAAAAATTCTTAACTCCTGAACCAGGCATTGAATTGATAAGGTATAATGTCGTTACCTTTCATTTAATCACTCTCCTCGAACACCTTGTTTTTGTCACATGACAAAAACTGAATCCCTAGTTTTTCTTCTTCTTCTTCCGGGCAACTCTTCTCTACAGCATAACTCAATACTGAAACTAAATTGAACCTTGAAACTCATCAGATAATTTAACCTCAATATGAAGACGGCACAGTTGTGATTACGTCATGATGACGTCATCAGGTGTCGAATTACAAAGTTTTTAAAGTTGAAAATGACCATTTACTTTTTGCTGTATCTCAACGAATATAAAAGCTATGATGTTCATACTTGGGTATCGCATAGATCAAGACTGGGGCAACATTTGAAAAGTTAACGCCAAAATCGTACGACCTTAATTTCCGGGTCGTTACCCTGGGTCGAAGTTCGCCTTTGTTTTGTTTTCCTTCAAAAAACTACTTTCGAGCTTATCTACGGAATAACTCAAGATTGAGATTGAATTGAACATTGAAACTCATCAGATAGTTTAACCTCAGTATCAAGACAACACATACTTAATTACGTCATGATGACGTCATCGGGGATCGAAATACATTAAATCAAAGTTGAATATTTGTAAAAAGCATAACTCAAGAACCATAATTCGGATTTTGACAATCTACACTTCATCGGATAGGTCGTTTAAAGTTTGACAAACGCTTCACAGAAACCATACAATATTTTAACTTACTTTCGGTTCATAACGGGAGTTGAAAATTTCATATTATCTTATTTTATTCATATTTTAAAACTACTGATCACTTCAGCGTAATTAGGTGTTCGTGCAATTCAGCACGAACACCTCTTGTTAGGTGTTCGTGCAATATGTGCACGAACACCTCTTGTTATTGTTCTGTTTAGGTGTTCGTGCAAAATGTGCACGAACACCTATTTGTTATTGTTCCGTTTTTTAGGTGTTCGTGCAATATGAGCACGAACACCTCTTGTTATTGTTCTGTTTTTAGGTGTTCGTGCAATATGTGCACGAACACCTCTTGTTATTGTTCTGTTTTTTTGTTTTTTTCTTCTCCATCTTCTTCTTCCCTAGAACTCTTCTCTACAGCATAACTCAAGATTGAAACTGAATTGAACCTTGAAACTCATCAGATAATTGAACCTCAATATGAAGACGGCACAGTTGTCAGTACGTCATGATGACGTCATCAGGTGTCGAATTACAAGGTTTTTAAAGTTGAAAAATGACCATTTGCTTTTTGATGTATCTCAACGAATATGAAAGCTATGATGTTCAACGTTTTGGCATCTGATAGACCAAGACTGGGGCAACATTTGAAAAGTTAACGCCAAAATTGTACGACCTTAACTTCCGGGTCGTTACCCTGGGTCGAAGTTCACCTTCGTTTTTTTCCTTCAAAAAACAACTTTCGAGCTTATCTACGGAATAACTCAAGATTGAGATTGAATTGAATGTTGAAACTCACCAGATAGTTGAACCTTAGTATCAAGACAATACATACTTAATTACGTCATGATGACGTCATCGGGCACTGAATTACATTAAATAAAAATTTAATATTTGTAAAAATCATAACTCAAAAACCATAATTCGGATTTTGACAATCTACTCATCATCGGATAGATCGTTAAGAGTTTGACAAACGCTTCACAGAACACGTACAATATTTTAACTTACTTTCGAAAGTTTCGGTTCATAACGGAAGTTGAAAATTTCATAATATCTTATCTTATTCACATCTTTAAAACTCTTGATCACTTCAGCATAATTTTTGTATCAGATTGTAGAACAGCAATCCCTCTTAAACTTTTGCACAGAGATAACAACATTATAATCGTATGCATCTGGTAAAAACTGGGAAATGAAGCGCACCGTCCTACTCGTACCCCCCCCCCCCCCCCTCCCACTTTCATTGACAACGCATTGTACACATAACGTGTAAGGGCTAACGACTGACAACAACGCACACTATATACGCTACATGCATTGCCATGCTGACTGTGCGTGTGTGAAGTGGCGCGAATTTTTTTTGGGGGAATCCCCAACAGCGCTCTTTTTCGTCCAACAAAAGGGGGCGCTGTTGTGAATAATGTTTTCAGTAACATCGAGCGCTGAGTGCATAGCGGAGAATCGCAATAGTTCAGTGATAATGAACAACGTCTCGCACCAAAACTACAAGTAGGAATACATTGGCATTGATATTACAAGAAACATTGCACACCCTCAGATAATTAATCTAATATTTGAAAAACACGTTACTCCGGTTCACATAATTATAGGTTTTTTTTACAAGTCGTACATTAGCTAAAAGGTTTTAATGTACTGATTAGGATCTACACAAATGAAACCAGTTTAAACTTGGCTTCTTGTTCAAACCGGAGGTTGAAATTAAATTTTTCAAAGAAAAATAATTTCTCAACCACACATTTGATTTTTTAAATTTATTTATACGTCATTGGGTAAGTATGTAACAACTTAAGAAACGACACACAACATTTACTATTTAACCTTAACTTCCGGTTAAATAGGAAGATACAATTAATTATTTGAAAAAAACATTACTCCAAAACCAGGAATTAGTTGTTTATTATCTGAACGTCTTCAGATAAGGCTTTGAAAAACATTACTAACGCTATAATTTGTGACCTGATGACATTGTCTTCCGGTTCAAACTGGAAGTTTAAATTTTATATTTAAAGAAAAATCTTTTTGACAATCTACACATCATCGGATAGATCGTTAAAAGTTTGACAAACGCTTCACAGAACACGTACAATATTGTAACTTACTTTCGAAAGTTTCGGTTCATAACGGAAGTTAAAAATTTCATAATATCTTATCTTATTCACATCTTTAAAACTCTTGATCACTTCAGCATAATTTTTGTATCAGATTATGGAACAGCAATCCCTCTTAAACTTTTGCACTGAGATAACAACATTTTAACCTTTTACATCTTGTTAAAACAGAACAATGAAGGGCACCTACCCACTCGTAACCCCCCCCCCCCCCACACTTTCATTGACAACTCATTATGTACACATAACGTTGAAACTGATGCAAGCAGGTTCAAGCGCTGTGCCGTGCACTGTCGTCGTGTTTGATTGTTTTATCTTGCAGAAACCAAACATTGCAACAGCGCCCTCTTTCGTTTGAAATTTAGAAAACGGCGCTGATAAATTAATAACATTGTTTTCGGGCTTATCTACAGAATAACTTAAGATTGAAATTGAATTGAACATTGAAACTCATAAGATTATTGAACCTCAGTATCAAGATGACACAAACTTAATGACGTCATGATAACCACATCGGGTATTAAATTACAATAACTGAAAGTAAAAATCTTGTAACATAACGCATGAACCATTTATTTGATTTTTTCAATCTACACATCATCGGATAGGTAATTAAAAGTTCGACAAACGTTACACAAAAATTGACCCCATTTGACCTTGATAATTTAGTATCTGAAAAAATCATAAGCAGACATTGGTTGTTTATTTTCTGTACGTCGGCAGATAAGGCTTTCAAAACCTGAAATTTAAACTTTATATTAAAAAAAATTATAACTTCCGAACCATACATTTGATTTTTAGAATTTATTTATCATTAGAAAGGTCTTCAAAATCTCAACAAGCGCTACACAAAATGTAACCCCCATTTGCCCTTGACTTCCGGTTCATACCGGAACATGATGTTTAATTTTTACAAAACTCATAACACCTAAACCGGTCATTGGATTGATGAGTTAAACGTTGTCACTAATATTCATTCAATCACTCATCACGAACACCTTGTTTTTGTCACATGACAAAAACTGAAAGTCTAGTTTTTTTTTCTTCTCCTTCTTCTTATTCGCAACTCTTCTCTACAGCATAACTCAAGATTGAAACTGAATTGAACCTTGAAACTCATCAGATAATTGAACCTCAATATGAAGACGGCACAGTTGTCAGTACGTCATGATGACGTCATCAGGTGTCGAATTACAGGGTGTTTAAGGTGAAAAAATGACCATTTGCTTTTTGCTGTATCTCAACGAATATGAAAGCTATGATGTTCAAAGTTTGGCATCTGATAGACCAAGACTGGGGCAACATTTAAAAAGTTAACGCCAAAATTGTACGACCTTAACTTCTGGGTCGTTACCCAGGTCGAAGTTCACCTTCGATTTTTTCCTTCAAAAAACAACTTTCGAGCTTATCTACAGAATAACTCAAGATTGAGATTGAATTGAATACTGAAACTCACCAGATAGTTGAACCTTAGTATCAAGACAACACATACTTAATTACGTCATGATGACGTCATCGGGCACTGAATTACATTAAATCCAAGTTTAATATTTGTAAAAATCATAACTCAAAAACCATAGTTCGGATTTTGACAATCTACACATCATCGGATAGATCGTTAAAAGTTTGACAAACGCTTCACAGAACTCGTACAATATTTTAACTTACTTTCGGTAGTTAACGGAAGTTGAAAATTTCATAAAATCTTATCTTATCCATATCTTTAAAACTACTGATCACTTCAGCATAATTTTTGTATCAGATTGTAGAACAGCAATCCCTCTTAAACTTATGCACTGAGATAACAACAGTTTAAGCTTTTATATCTTGTTTAAACCGGACAATGAAGCGCACCTACCCACTCGTAACCCCCCCCCCCCCCCCCACTTTCATTGACAACGCATTATGTACACATAACGTTGAAACTGATGCAAGCCAGTTCACGCGCTGACTGTGCCGTGCACTGTCGTCGTGTTGATTATATTGCACACCTCACAGGATAATCCGTCTATTGAAACAATCTAGAGCCCACTGCTCCAGCGTGACAGCGCCCTCTTGTCATGAAGAGGAGAGATGCCATTGTTTGTCCAAAATCGTAAAAGAAGTTTTACGAATTGTCTAAATTAATCTACTAAACATATATTCTAATTAGCATCGTATGTTCCAGAATTAATAATTACTTGTTGAGTTAAAGTACAGCATGACTGTCAGCTTTCAGGTAAGCAGATTTTTCATTATTATTCAAGTTTGTTTTGTAAAATAACCATGTCATGTGCAGCAGTATGACTCATGAGTATACAGTGTACTGTGTGTGTACCGAATTATAGTGTGCATTGCAATCCCTCTTAAACTTTTGCACTGAGATAACAACATTTTAACCTTTTACATCTTGTTAAAACCGGACAATGAAGCGCACCTACCCACTCGTAACCCCCCCCCACACTTTCATCAACAACGCATTATGTACACATAACGTTGAAACTGATGCAAGACAGTTCACGCGCTGACTGCCGTGCACTGTCATTGGCGTCGTGTTGATTGTTTTATCTTGCAGGAAGCAAAAATTGCAACAGCGCCCTCTTTCGTTTGAAATTTAGAAAACAGCGCTGATAAATTAATAACATTGTTTTCGGGCTTATCTACAGAATAACTCAAGATTGAAATTGAATTGAACATTGAAACTCATAAGATTGTTGAACCTCAGTATCAAGATGACACAACTTAATGACGTCATGATAACCACATCGGGTATTAAATTACAATAACAGAAAGTTTAATTTTTGTAACATAACTCATGAACCATTCATTTGATTTTTTCAATCTACACATCATCGGATAGGTAATTAAAAGTTCGACAAACGTTACACAAAAATTGATCCCATTTGACCTTGATAAATTAGTATCTGAAAAAATCATAAGCAGACATTGGTTGTTTATTTTCTGTACGTCGGCAGATAAGGCTTTCAAAACCTGAAGTTTAAACTTTATATTTAAAAAAATCATAACTTCCGAGCCACAGCGCTGGATATTTTTAGTAAACAGTGCTGATAAATGAAATCGTTTTGGGCTTATCTACGGAATAACTCAAAATTGAAATTGTTTTGAACATTGAAACTCATAAGAATGTTGAACCTCAGTATCAAAACGACACCAACTTTATGACGTCATGATGATGTTATCGGGTATCGAATTACAATAAATCAAAGTTAAATATTTGTAAAAATCATAATACATGAACCATTTATTTGATTTTTACAATCTAAAAAACTTCGGATAGGTAATTTAAAGTTCGACAAACGCTACACAAATTTGACCCAATTTGACCTTGACTTCCGGTTCAAACAGGAAGATGAAGTTTAATATTTGACAAAATCATAACTCTTGAACCACTCATTGGTTGTTTATTTTCTGTCAATCATCAGTTCAAACTTTTGTAACTAAACCAGCGTTATAAAGTGTGACCCCATTTGACCTTGACTTTTGGCGCAAACCGGCAGTTGAAACTTTATATTTTAAAATATCTCAACTTCTGAACCACGCATTGGATTTTGTCTATCTATACATCATCTGAAAGGTCTTCATAAACTAATCAATATGTGACCCTATTTGACCTTGACTTCCGGTCAAAACGGAAGTTGATGTTCAATTTTTTTCACAAATTCATAACTCCTGAACCAGGCATTGGATTGATAAGGTATAAAGTCGTTTCACCACGAACACCTTGTTTTTGTAGTAAACAAAAACTGAATCTCTAGTTATTGTTCTGTTTTTTTGTTTTGTTTTTTTTCTTCTCCATCTTCTTCTTCCCTAGAACTCTTCTCTACAGCATAACTCAAGATTGAAACTGAATTAAACCTTGAAACTCATCAGATAATTGAACCTCAATATGAAGACGGCACAGTTGTCAGTACGTCATGATGACGTCATCAGGTGTCGAATTACAAGGTTTTTAAAGTTGAAAAATGACCATTTGCTTTTTGATGTATCTCAACGAATATGAAAGCTATGATGTTCAAAGTTTTGGCATCTGATAGACCAAGACTGGGGCAACATTTGAAAAGTTAACGCCAAAATTGTACGACCTTAACTTCCGGGTCGTTACCCTGGGTCGAAGTTCACCTTCGTTTTTTTCTTTCAAAAAACAACTTTCGAGCTTATCTACGGAATAACTCAAGATTGAGATTGAATTGAATGTTGAAACTCACCAGATAGTTGAACCTTAGTATCAAGACAATACATACTTAATTACGTCATGATGACGTCATCGGGCACTGAATTACATTAAATCAAAGTTTAATATTTGTAAAAATCATAACTCAAAAACCATAATTCGGATTTTGACAATCTACTCATCATCGGATAGATCGTTAAGAGTTTGACAAACGCTTCACAGAACACGTACAATATTTTAACTTACTTTCGAAAGTTTCGGTTCATAACGGAAGTTGAAAATTTCATAATATCTTATCTTATTCACATCTTTAAAACTCTTGATCACTTCAGCATAATTTTTGTATCAGATTGTAGAACAGCAATCCCTCTTAAACTTTTGCACAGAGATAACAACATTATAATCGTATGCATCTGGTAAAAACTGGGAAATGAAGCGCACCGTCCTACTCGTACCCCCCCCCCCCTCCCACTTTCATTGACAACGCATTGTACACATAACGTGTAAGGGCTAACGACTGACAACAACGCACACTATATACGCTACATGCATTGCCATGCTGACTGTGCGTGTGTGAAGTGGCGCGAATTTTTTTGGGGGAATCCCCAACAGCGCCCTTTTTCGTCCAACAAAAGGGGGCGCTGTTGTGAATAATGTTTTCAGTAACATCGAGCGCTGAGTGCATAGCGGAGAATCGCAATAGTTCAGTGATAATGAACAACGTCTCGCACCAAAACTACAAGTAGGAATACATTGGCATTGATATTACAAGAAACAATGCACACCCTCAGATAATTAATCTAATATTTGAAAAACACGTTACTCCGGTTCACATAATTATAGGTTTTTTTTACAAGTCATACATTAGCTGAAAGGTTTTAATGTACTGATTAGGATCTACACAAATGAAACCAGTTTAAACTTGGCTTCTTATTGTTCAAACCGGAGGTTGAAATTAAATTTTTCAAAGAAAAAAAATTTCTCAACCACACATTTGATTTATTTATTTATTTATACGTCATTGGGTAGGTATGTAACAACTTAAGAAACGACACACAACATTTACTATTTAACCTTAACTTCCGGTTAAATAGGAAGATACAATTAATTATTTGAAAAAAACATTACTCCAAAACCAGGAATTAGTTGTTTATTATCTGAACGTCGTCAGATAAGGCTTTGAAAAATATTACTAACGCTATAATTTGTGACCTGATGACATTGTCTTCCGGTTCAAACCGGAAGTTTAAATTTTATATTTGAAACAAAAATTGAACTTCTGAAAAACACATTGAATTTTTTCAATCTATACATCATCTAAAAGGTCTTCATAAACTAATCACGCGCTACACAAAATGTGACCCTATTTGACCTTGACTTCCGGTCAAAACCGGAAATTGATGTTTATTTTTTGAAAAATTCTTAACTCCTGAACCAGGCATTGAATTGAAAACGTATAATGTCGTTACCTTTCATTTAATCACTCTCCTCGAACACCTTGTTTTTGTAACATGACAAAAACTGAATCTCTAGTTTTTAGGTGTTCGTGCAATATGAGCACGAACACCTCTTGATATTGTTCCGTTTTTAGGTGTTCGTGCAATATGTGCACGAATACCTCTTGTTATTGGTCTGTTTAGGTGTTCGGCTCTTCAGCCGAAAACCTATTGTTATTGTTATGTTGTTTTTTTTTTTTTTTTTTTTTCCACCTCTAAATTCTTCCTTTTGAACCTTCTCGGCAGGATTTCTCAAAAAGTAAAAGTTGTAAAATCTTGAAACTTGGCACATACTTGAACCTTAACATGAAGACGGCATGCCAACAATGACGTCATGATGACGTCATCTGGTGTCGAATTAAAAGGTTTTTAAAGTTGAAAAGTGACCATTTGCTTTTTGCTGTATCTCAACGAATATGAAAGCTATGATGTTCAAAGTTTGGCATCTGATAGACCAAGATAGGGGCAACATTTAAAAAGTTAACGCCAAAATCGTACGACCTTAGCTTCCGGGTCTTTACCCTAGGTCGAAGTTCACCTTCGTTTTTTTCCTTCAAAAAACAACTTTCGAGCTTATCTACGGAATAACTCAAGATTGAGATTGAATTGAATGCTGAAACTCACCAGATAGTTGAACCTTAGTATCAAGACAACACATACTTAATTACGTCATGATGACGTCATCGGGCACTGAATTACATTAAATCAAAGTTTAATATTTGTAAAAATCATAACTCAAAAACCATAATTCGGATTTTGACAATCTACTCATCATCGGATAGATCGTAAAGAGTTTGACAAACGCTTCACAGAAACCATACAATATTTTAACTTACTTTTGAAAGTTTCGGTTCATAACGGAAGTTGAAAATTTCATAATATCTTATCTTATTCACATCTTTAAAACTCTTGATCACTTCAGCATAATTTTTGTATCAGATTGTAGAACAGCAATCCTTCTTAAACTTTTGCACAGAGTTATCAACATTATAATTGTATGCATCTGGTAAAAACTGGGAAATGAAGCGCACCGTCCTACTCGTACCCCCCCCCCCCTCCCACTTTCATTGACAACGCATTGTACACATAACGTGTAAGCGCTAACGAATGACAACAACACACACTATGTACGCTACATGCAGTGCAAGTGCGGGGTGTGCGTGTGTGATGTGGCGGGAACTTTTGGGGGAATTCCCAACAGCGCTCTCTTTTGTCCAACGAAAGAGGACGCTGTTGGCAATATAGTTTTTAAAACATCGAGCGCTGAGTGCAGAGCGGAGAATCTCAATAGTTGAGTGATAATGAACAACGTCTCGCACCAAAACTACAAGTAGGAATACATTTGCATTGATGTTATAAGATACATTGCACACCCTCAGATAATCAATCACATAATTATAATATTATCAGATTGTAGAACAGCAATCCCTCTTAAACTTATGCACTGAGATAACAACATTTTGATCTTACTAAATGGTCCAAAAAGGACGTAAAAGCACACCTGTTGACCCTTACGTTTTTCCCCATTTTGATCGACAACGCGCTATATACGTTACATGCAGCTCCATGGATATCAATCATTATAATAGTGTATTTTCAAGTACACAAACACCTGTTGAATAATGTTGTTGTTAAGAAATGTAAACTTGCTTTAAAATAAGACATCATTCTCTTCACTAAACAAATGACTGCATTGTGGTATGCAGAAATAATACAAGTCTACAGTATACGATAATTAGTCTATTTAAATGTTTGCATCATAGACTCAGACAAATAATTTAAAGAAAACCCCTTAAAGCTGTTGTGAAATTTGTGTTAACCTCAATACAGTTATTCCAGGGCATTGGATTAAAACTGTTTTTGACCGATTCATGGTAACTATAATATGTTGGTATGACAGTGGCAACAATCTCATCCAAACCTCTGACATACACATGATCCAGCAATGTTCCATTCTCAGTAGTTGCATCTTGTACACATTGTTTATAGCCTTGCTGTTGCATTAAATTCGCAACATGTGATTGATTGCCCAAAAGGTTCTCGTTGAAATCTCCCATTATTATACTTCTATGGCTGATCTTATGAATTTCAGTTACCAAGTAAGATAAGTTATTGACAAAATGATTTATGATTTATGACAAAAAGCATTTGGCCTCTACTTATAAATGAATTTTGTTTTACCCCTTGGCCATTCAATTGAAAGACAAATGATACTAATTTCATGCCGAACACCCTGTTTTTGTTCTTAAACAAAAACTTAAATCTAGTTTTTTTTTTGTTTTTTTTTTTCTTCTCCATCTTCTTCTTCCCTAGAACTCTTCTCTACAGCATAACTCAAGATTGAAACTGAATTGAACCTTGAAACTCATCAGATAATTGAACCTCAATATGAAGACGGCACAGTTGTCAGTACGTCATGATGACGTCATCAGGTGTCGAATTACAAGGTTTTTAAAGTTGAAAAATGACCATTTGCTTTTTGCTGTATCTCAACGAATATGAAAGCTATGATGTTCAAAGTTTTGGCATCTGATAGACCAAGACTGGGGCAACAATTGAAAAGTTAACGCCAAATTTGTACAACCTTAACTTCCGGGTCGTTACCCTGGGTCGAAGTTCACCTTCGTTTTTTTCCTTCAAAAAACAACTTTCGAGCTTATCTACGGAATAACTCAAGATTGAGATTGAATTGAATGTTGAAACTCACCAGATAGTTGAACCTTAGTATCAAGACAATACATACCTAATTACGTCATGATGACGTCATCGGGCACTGAATTACATTAAATCAAAGTTTAATATTTGTAAAAATCATAACTCAAAAACCATAATTTGGATTTTGACAATCTACACATCATCGGATAGATCGTTAAGAGTTTGACAAACGCTTCACACAACACGTACAATATTTTAACTTACTTTCGAAAGTTTCGGTTCATAACGGAAGTTGAAAATTTCATAATATCTTATCTTATTCACATCTTTAAAACTCTTGATCACTTCAGCATAATTTTTGTATCAGATTGTAGAACAGCAATCCCTCTTAAACTTTTGCACAGAGATAACAACATTATAATCCTTTGCATCTGGTAAAAACTGGGAAATGAAGCGCACCGTCCTACTCGTACCCCCCCCCCCCCTCCCACTTTCATTGACAACGCATTGTACACATAACGTGTAAGGGCTAACGACTGACAACAACGCACACTATATACGCTACATGCATTGCCAGCGCTGACTGTGCGTGTGAAGTGGCGCGAAATTATTTTTGGGGGAATCCCCAACAGCGATCTTTTTCGTCCAACAAAAGGGGGCGCTGTTGTGAATAATGTTTTCAGTAACATCGAGCGCTGAGTGCATAGCGGAGAATCGCAATAGTTCAGTGATAATGAACAACGTCTCGCACCAAAACTACAAGTAGGATTACATTGGCATTGATATTACAAGAAACAATGCACACCCTCAGATTATTAATCTAATATTTGAAAAACACGTTACTCCGGTTCACATAATTATAGTTTTTTTTTACAAGTCATACATTAGCTGAAAGGTTTTAATGTACTGATTAGGATCTACACAAATGAAACCAGTTTAAACTTGGCTTCTTGTTCAAACTGGAGGTTGAAATTTAATTTTTCAAAGAAAAATAATTTCTCAACCACACATTTGATTTTTTAAATTTATTTATACGTCATTGGGTAAGTATGTAACAACTTAAGAAACGACACACAACATTTACTATTTAACCTTGACTTCCGGTTAAATAGGAAGATACAATTAATTATTTGAAAAAAACATTACTCCAAAACCAGGAATTAGTTGTTTATTATCTGAACGTCGTCAGATAAGGCTTTGAAAAACATTACTAACGCTATAATTTGTGACCTGATGACATTGTCTTCCGGTTCAAACCGGAAGTTTAAATTTTATATTTAAAAAAAAATCATAACATCTGAACTATACATTTGATTTTTTTCAATCTATGCATCATCTGAAAGGTCTTAATAGACTTATCACGTGCTACACAATATGCGAACTCGTTTGACCTTGACTTCCGGTTACAGTTGGAAATTGATATATAATATTTGAAAAATAAAAATCCTAAACCACATGATTGATTTTTATCATCTAAACGTCAAAAGAAAGAACTCAAAAGACATCACCAACGCCACCAAGTGTGACCTCATTTGACATCACCTTCCGGTTCAAAACGGAAGTTGAAACTTTATATTTGAAAAAATCATAACTTCTAAACCAAACATTGGATTTTTACAATCCATCCATCATCTAAAAGGTCTTAATAAATTTATCACGCGCTAAAAATTAGTGACCCCTATTTGACCTTTTATCCGTTGCGAACCGGAAGTTGGTGTTTAATTTTACAAAAATTCAAAACTCCTGAACCAGGCATTGAATTGATAAGGTATAATGTTGTTACCTTTTCATTGAATCACCACGAACACCTTGTTTTTGTCACATGACAAAAACTGAAAGTCTAGTTTTTTTTTCTTCTCCATCTTCTTCTTCCACGCAACTCTTCTCTACAGCATAAGTCAAGATTGAAACTGAATTGAACCTTGAAATTCATCAGATAATTGAACCTCATTATGAAGACGGCACAGTTCTCATTACGTCATGATGACGTCATCAGGTGTCGAATTACAAGGTTTTTAAAGTTGAAAAATGACCATTTGCTTTTTGCTGTATCTCAACGAATATGAAAGCTATGATGTTCAAAGTTTTGGCATCTGATAGACCAAGACTGGGGCAACATTTGAAAAGTTAACGCCAAAATTGTACGACCTTAACTTCCGGGTCGTTACCCTGGGTCGAAGTTCACCTTCGTTTTTTTCCTTCAAAAAACAACTTTCGAGCTTATCTACGGAATAACTCAATATTGAGATTGAATTGAATGTTGAAACTCACCAGATAGTTGAACCTTAGTATCAAGACAATACATACCTAATTACGTCATGATGACGTCATCGGGCACTGAATTACATTAAATCAAAGTTTAATATTTGTAAAATTCATAACTCAAAAACCATAATTCGGATTTTGACAATCTACACATCATCGGATAGATCGTTAGAGTTTGACAAACGCTTCACAGAACACGTACAATATTTTAACTTACCTTCGAAAGTTTCGGTTCATAACGGAAGTTGAAAATTTCATAATATCTTATCTTATTCACATCTTTAAAACTCTTGATCACTTCAGCATAATTTTTGTATCAGATTGTAGAACAGCAATCCCTCTTAAACTTTTGCACAGAGATAACAACATTATAATCCTATGCATCTGGTCAAAACTGGGAAATGAAGCGCACTGTCCTACTCGTACCCCCCCCCCCCTCCCACTTTCATTGACAACGCATTGTACACATAACGTGTAAGGGCTAACGACTGACAACAACGCACACTATATACGCTACATGCATTGCCAGCGCTGACTGTGCGTGTGAAGTGGCGCGAATTTTTTTTTGGGGAATCCCCAAACAGCGCTCTTTTTCGTCCAACAAAAGGGGGCGCTGTTGTGAATAATGTTTTCAGTAACATCGAGCGCTGAGTGCATAGCGGAGAATCGCAATAGTTCAGTGATAATGAACAACGTCTCGCACCAAAACTACAAGTAGGAATACATTGGCATTGATATTACAAGAAACCGCAATGCACACCCTCAGATAATTAATCTAATATTTGAAAAACACGTTACTCCGGTTCACATAATTATAGTTTTTTTTTACAAGTCATACATTAGCTGAAAGGTTTTAATGTACTGATTAGGATCTACACAAATGAAACCAGTTTAAACTTGGCTTCTCAACCACACATTTGATTTTTTAATTTTATTTATACGTCATTGGGTAAGTATGTAACAACTTAAGAAACGACACACAACATTTACTATTTAACCTTAACTTCCGGTTAAATAGGAAGATACAATTAATTATTTGAAAAAAACATTACTCCAAAACCAGGAATTAGTTGTTTATTATCTGAACGTCGTCAGATAAGGCTTTGAAAAACATTACTAACGCTATAATTTGTGACCTGATGACATTGTCTTCCGGTTCAAACCGGAAGTTTAAATTTTATATTTAAAAAAAAATCTTTTTGACAATCTACACATCATCGGATAGATCGTGAACAGTTTGACAAACGCTTCACAGAAACCATACAATATTTTAACTTACTTTCGAAAGTTTCGGTTCATAACGGAAGTTGAAAATTTCATAATATCTTATCTTATTCACATCTTTAAAACTCTTGATCACATCAGCATAATTTTTGTATCAGATTGTAGAACAGCAATCCCACTTAAACTTTTGCACAGAGATAACAACATTATAATCGTATGCATCTGGTAAAAACTGGGAAATGAAGCACACCGTCCTACTCGTACCCCCCCCCCCCCCCCCACCTCCCACTTTCATTGACAACGCATTGTACACATAACGTGTAAGGGCTAACGACTGACAACAACGCACACTATGCGCTGACTGTGCGTGTGAAGTGGCGCGAAATTGTTTTTGGGGAATCCCCAACAGCGCTCTTTTTCGTCCAACAAAAGGGGGCGCTGTTGTGAATAATGTTTTCAGTAACATCGAGCGCTGAGTGCATAGCGGAGAATCGCAATAGTTTAGGGATAATGAACAATGTCTCGCAACAAAACTACAAGTAGGAATACATTGGCATTGATATTACAAGAAACAATGCACACCCTCAGATAATTAATCTAATATTTGAAAAACACGTTACTCCGGTTCACATAATTATAGGTTTTTTACAAGTCATACATTAGCTGAAAGATTTTAATGTACTGATTAGGATCTACACAAATGAAACCAGTTTTAACTTGGCTTCTTATTGTTCAAACCGGAGGTTGAAATTAAATTTTTCAAAGAAAATTAATTTCTCAACCACACATTTGATTTATTTATTTATTTATACGTCATTGGGTAGGTGTGTAACAACTTAATAAGAAACGACACACAACATTTACTATTTAACCTTGACTTCCTGTTAAATAGGAAGATACAATTAATTATTTGAAAAAAACATTACTCCAAAACCAGGAATTAGTTGTTTATTATCTGAACGTCGTCAGATAAGGCTTTGAAAAACATTACTAACGCTATAATTTGTGACCTGATGACATTGTCTTCCGGTTCAAACCGGAAGTTTAAATTTTATATTTAAAAAAAATCATTTTGACAATCTACACATCATCGGATAGATCGTTAAAAGTTTGACAAACGCTTTACAGAACACGTACAATATTTTAACTTACTTTCGAAAGTTTCGGTTCATAACGGAAGTTAAAAATTTCATATCTTATCTTATTCACATCTTTAAAACTCTTGATCACTTCAGCATAATTTTTGTATCAGATTGTAGAAAAGCAATCCCTCTTAAACTTTTGCACTGAGATAACAACATTCGTAACCCCCCCCCCCCCACTTTCATTGACAACGCATTATGTAAACGTTGAAACTGATTCAAGCCAGTTCACGCGCTGACTGTGAAATTACAACAGCGCCCTCTTTCGTTTGAAACTCAAAAACCATAATCCGGATTTTGACAATCTTCACATCATAGGATAGGCCGTTAAAAGTTTGACAAAAACTTCACAGAACCCGTACAATATTTTAACTTACTTCCGGTTCATAATGGAATTTGAAAATTTCACCCACACGTTTTCCCCCGTTTTGATTGACAACGCAATAATTATGTACACATAACGCAGTGACATTCAGTTTTCCCAACAGCGCCCTCTTTCGTTGGAAATTTACTAACTAGCACCTTGTGCAGCAGAGCGGATAATGCACCAAAACTATACGTTGGCTTTGACGTTACAAGTTGCCCGCCCACAGATAATACCACCGTTAAGTGTCAATAGCGCCCCCAAGCATGGAATTGGAACAACCACATCAGCATGCATTAATGAAGAGAAAACTTTAAAAGTACGTTTTAGTCTATCACAGAGCAACCATTTCGTAAGGGAGTTTCAACTTTCAGAAAGACTAATTAATAACTTCCAGTTAAACCTCAACAAACTGTTTTATGTGATAAAATAAATCCCGTTTGTTCAGAGAGAGGGCTTATAATGAAAACATTTGTTTGTACCTATTGCTTTCCATAACTGAAAGGTGCTTCTATCAATGAGGTTTATTTAATTAAAATGTATCAACAGGACGCACACACATAAAAATGACAATAGTTTTATGGTTGATTCTTTAGTATAGAAGATGAACCTTTAATACTACCGTTTATGTCAATACATGATGCAAGCAATTTAGTAAAGTATACTAAGCTAAACAATTCAGAAGAAACTATTATCAGTAAAACAAGTAGCTCTTCTTTGATTTTTGTAATGTGTGAATGATTGATTCTTTTAATCTTAAACCACAGCTCTTTTTAAAGTTAAGTCCAAGTATATCTTGAAAATTTGTTGACCAATACTCTGCTGTTTTTCTGTACCAATGCTAGGGAAATAAACATTCAAGTGTTATTTGTATGACATGTTTTGTACACCACAATACACAACAACATTAAGGAAGTTGGCTCATAATAATGTTCAGTTTACTCTCCTTCGAAGCTAACCTTACCATCTCCCGGCACAGCTATGTCAATGAGATGACACATCTTCTTCGTCTTATCTAAGACTACAACATCCGGACGCCTAAGTTCTTTAACATAATTATCAGTCTAACTGTTAAAGTCCCAGATAATCTTTACGTAGTCGGTCTCTGGAACTTTCTCCGAAACATGGTCGTACCATTTTTCAGTCACTTAAACTTCTTCCACAAATCACTGATAATCACCTAGGCCAACTTGTCATGTCTTCCTTTGTATTCCATCTGAGCCATCAAACTACATTCGCTGACAATATGACAAACAGTCTCCTCCGCCTTATGATACATTCTGCACATAGGAGACACGTTTGCTTTCTCTATCATTTGCCTTCTTTTGTCCTTAGCGACTGGTCATGCGCTGCTGTAATCAAGCCCTCAGTTTCCTTCGTCAGTTCTCCACTTTTTAACCAATTCCAGGACTTGCTGCTGGCCACTTCTTCAGTACACTTCATGAACCGGCCATGAAGTCATTTGTTTCGCTAATCTTGATGTATTTCCTCTTTCCTTTGTCTCTTGTACTAATTAATAAATTATAATGTCGTCACCAATTCGATCTTTCTTCAATTGAAATATCTTCACCAGTTCATTCATCACTTGATGACATTACTCTCGAACACCTTGTTTTTGTAACTAACAAAAACTCAATCTCTAGTTTTTTGTTTTTTTTCTTCTCCATCTTCTTCTTCCCTAGAACTCTTCTCTACAGCATAACTCAAGATTGAAACTGAATTGAACCTTGAAACTCATCAGATAATTGAACCTCAATATGAAGACGGCACAGTTGTCAGTACGTCATGATGACGTCATTAAGTGTCAAATTACAAGGTTTTTAAAGTTGAAAAATGACCATTTGCTTTTTGCTGTATCTCAACGAATATGAAAGCTATGATGTTCAAAGTTTTGGCATCTGATAGACCAAGACTGGGGCAACATTTGAAAAGTTAACGCCAAAATTGTACGACCTTAACTTCCGGGTCGTTACCCTGGGTCGAAGTTCACCTTCGTTTTTTTCCTTCAAAAAACAACTTTCGAGCTTATCTACGGAATAACTCAAGATTGAGATTGAATTGAATGTTGAAACTCACCAGATAGTTGAACCTTAGTATCAAGACAATACATACCTAATTACGTCATGATGACGTCATCGGGCACTGAATTACATTAAATCAAAGTTTAATATTTGTAAAAATCATAACTCAAAAACCATAATTCGGATTTTGACAATCTACACATCATCGGATAGATCGTTAAGAGTTTGACAAACGCTTCACAGAACACGTACAATATTTTAACTTACTTTCGAAAGTTTCGGTTCATAACGGAAGTTGAAAATTTCATAATATCTTATCTTATTCACATCTTTAAAACTCTTGATCACTTCAGCATAATTTTTGTATCAGATTGTAGAACAGCAATCCCTCTTAAACTTTTGCACAGAGATAACAACATTATAATCGTATGCATCTGGTAAAAACTGGGAAATGAAGCGCACCGTCCTACTCGTACCCCCCCCCCCCCCCGCCCTCCCACTTTCATTGACAACGCATTGTACACATAACGTGTAAGGGCTAACGACTGACAACAACGCACACTATATTATACGCTACATGCATTGCCACTGACTGTGCGTGTGTGAAGTGGCGCGAATTTTTTTTGGGGGAATCCCCAACAGCGCTCTTTTTCGTCCAACAAAAGGGGGCGCTGTTGTGAATAATGTTTTCAGTAACATCGAGCGCTGAGTGCATAGCGGAGAATCGCAATAGTTCAGTGATAATGAACAACGTCTCGCACCAAAACTACAAGTAGGAATACATTGGCATTGATATTACAAGAAACAATGCACACCCTCAGATAATTAATCTAATATTTGAAAAACACGTTACTCCGGTTCACATAATTATAGTTTTTTTTTACAAGTCATACATTAGCTAAAAGGTTTTAATGTACTGATTAGGATCTACACAAATGAAACCAGTTTAAACTTGGCTTCTTGTTCAAACCGGAGGTTGAAATTAAATTTTTCAAAGAAAAATAATTTCTCAACCACACATTTGATTTTTTAAATTTATTTATACGTCATTGGGTAAGTATGTAACAACTTAAGAAACGACACACAACATTTACTATTTAACTTAACTTCCGGTTAAATAGGAAGATACAATTAATTATTTGAAAAAACATTACTCCAAAACCAGGAATTAGTTGTTTATTATCTGAACGTCTTCAGATAAGGCTTTGAAAAACATTACTAACGCTATAATTTGTGACCTGATGACATTGTCTTCCGGTTCAAACCGGAAGTTTAAATTTTATATTTAAAGAAAAATATTTTTGACAATCTACACATCATCGGATAGATCGTTAAAAGTTTGACAAACGCTTCACAGAACACGTACAATATTGTAACTTACTTTCGAAAGTTTCGGTTCATAACGGAAGTTAAAAATTTCATAATATCTTATCTTATTCACATCTTTAAAACTCTTGATCACTTCAGCATAATTTTTGTATCAGATTATGGAACAGCAATCCCTCTTAAACTTTTGCACTGAGATAACAACATTTTAACCTTTTACATCTTGTTAAAACAGAACAATGAAGGGCACCTACCCACTCGTAACCCCCCCCCCCACACTTTCATTGACAACTCATTATGTACACATAACGTTGAAACTGATGCAAGCAGGTTCAAGCGCTGTGCCGTGCACTGTCGTCGTGTTTGATTGTTTTATCTTGCAGAAACCAAAAATTGCAACAGCGCCCTCTTTCGTTTGAAATTTAGAAAACGGCGCTGATAAATTAATAACATTGTTTTCGGGCTTATCTACAGAATAACTTAAGATTGAAATTGAATTGAACATTGAAACTCATAAGATTATTGAACCTCAGTATCAAGATGACACAAACTTAATGACGTCATGATAACCACATCGGGTATTAAATTACAATAACTGAAAGTAAAATTTTTGTAACATAACTCATGAACCATTTATTTGATTTTTTCAATCTACACATCATCGGATAGGTAATTAAAAGTTCGACAAACGTTACACAAAAATTGACCCCATTTGACCTTGATAATTTAGTATCTGAAAAAATCATAAGCAGACATTGGTTGTTTATTTTCTGTACGTCGGCAGATAAGGCTTTCAAAACCTGAAATTTAAATTTTATATTTAAAAAAATCATAACTTCCGAACCATACATTTGATTTTTAGAATTTATTTATCATTAGAAAGGTCTTCAAAATCTCAACAAACGCTACACAAAATGTAACCCCCATTTGCCCTTGACTTCCGGTTCATACCGGAACATGATGTTTAATTTTTACAAAACTCATAACACCTAAACCGGTCATTGGATTGATGAGTTAAACGTTGTCACTAATATTCATTCAATCACTCATCACGAACACCTTGTTTTTGTCACATGACAAAAACTGAAAGTCTAGTTATTGTTCTGTTTTTTTTTTTTGTTTTTTTTCTTCTCCATCTTCTTCTTCCCTAGAACTCTTCTCTACAGCATAACTCAAGATTGAAACTGAATTGAACCTTGAAACTCATCAGATAATTGAACCTCAATATGAAGACGGCACAGTTGTCAGTACGTCATGATGACGTCATCAGGTGTCGAATTACAAGGTTTTTAAAGTTGAAAAATGACCATTTGCTTTTTGATGTATCTCAACGAATATGAAAGCTATGATGTTCAAAGTTTTGGCATCTGATAGACCAAGACTGGGGCAACATTTGAAAAGTTAACGCCAAAATTGTACGACCTTAACTTCCGGGTCGTTACCCTGGGTCGAAGTTCACCTTCGTTTTTTTCCTTCAAAAAACAACTTTCGAGCTTATCTACGGAATAACTCAAGATTGAGATTGAATTGAATGTTGAAACTCACCAGATAGTTGAACCTTAGTATCAAGACAATACATACTTAATTACGTCATGATGACGTCATCGGGCACTGAATTACATTAAATCAAAATTTAATATTTGTAAAAATCATAACTCAAAAACCATAATTCGGATTTTGACAATCTACTCATCATCGGATAGATCGTTAAGAGTTTCACAAACGCTTCACAGAACACGTACAATATTTTAACTTACTTTCGAAAGTTTCGGTTCATAACGGAAGTTGAAAATTTCATAATATCTTATCTTATTCACATCTTTAAAACTCTTGATCACTTCAGCATAATTTTTTTATCAGATTGTAGAACAGCAATCCCTCTTAAACTTTTGCACAGAGATAACAACATTATAATCGTATGCATCTGGTAAAAACTGGGAAATGAAGCGCACCGTCCTACTCGTACCCCCCCCCCTCCCACTTTCATTGACAACGCATTGTACACATAACGTGTAAGGGCTAACGACTGACAACAACGCACACTATACGCTACATGCATTGCCATGCTGACTGTGCGTGTGTGAAGTGGCGCGATTTTTTTTTAGGGGAATCCCCAACAGCGCTCTTTTTCGTCCAACAAAAGGGGGCGCTGTTGTGAATAATGTTTTCAGTAACATCGAGCGCTGAGTGCATAGCGGAGAATCGCAATAGTTCAGTGATAATGAACAACGTCTCGCACCAAAACTACAAGTAGGAATACATTGGCATTGATATTACAAGAAACAATGCACACCCTCAGATAATTAATCTAATATTTGAAAAACACGTTACTCCGGTTCACATAATTATATTTTTTTTTACAAGTCATACATTAGCTAAAAGGTTTTAATGTACTGATTAGGATCTACACAAATGAAACCAGTTTAAACTTGGCTTCTTGTTCAAACCGGAGGTTGAAATTAAATTTTTCAAAGAAAAATAATTTCTCAACCACACATTTGATTTTTTAAATTTATTTATACGTCATTGGGTAAGTATGTAACAACTTAAGAAACGACACACAACATTTACTATTTAACCTTAACTTCCGGTTAAATAGGAAGATACAATTAATTATTTGAAAAAAACATTACTCCAAAACCAGGAATTAGTTGTTTATTATCTGAACGTCTTCAGATAAGGCTTTGAAAAACATTACTAACGCTATAATTTGTGACCTGATGACATTGTCTTCCGGTTCAAACCGGAAGTTTAAATTTTATATTTAAGAAAAATCTTTTTGACAATCTACACATCATCGGATAGATCGTTAAAAGTTTGACAAACGCTTCACAGAACACGTACAATATTGTAACTTACTTTCGAAAGTTTCGGTTCATAACGGAAGTTAAAAATTTCATAATATCTTATCTTATTCACATCTTTAAAACTCTTGATCACTTCAGCATAATTTTTGTATCAGATTATGGAACAGCAATCCCTCTTAAACTTTTGCACTGAGATAACAACATTTTAACCTTTTACATCTTGTTAAAACAGAACAATGAAGGGCACCTACCCACTCGTAACCCCCCCCCCCCACACTTTCATTGACAACTCATTATGTACACATAACGTTGAAACTGATGCAAGCAGGTTCAAGCGCTGTGCCGTGCACTGTCGTCGTGTTTGATTGTTTTATCTTGCAGAAACCAAAAATTGCAACAGCGCCCTCTTTCGTTTGAAATTTAGAAAACGGCGCTGATAAATTAATAACATTGTTTTCGGGCTTATCTACAGAATAACTTAAGATTGAAATTGAATTGAACATTGAAACTCATAATTTATTGAACCTCAGTATCAAGATGACACAAACTTAAACACGTCATGATAACCACATCGGGTATTAAATTACAATAACTGAAAGTAAAATTTTTGTAACATAACTCATGAACCATTTATTTGATTTTTTCAATCTACACATCATCGGATAGGTAATTAAAAGTTCGACAAACGTTACACAAAAATTGACCCCATTTGACCTTGATAATTTAGTATCTGAAAAAATCATAAGCAGACATTGGTTGTTTATTTTCTGTACGTCGGCAGATAAGGCTTTCAAAACCTGAAATTTAAACTTTATATTTAAAAAAATCATAACTTCCGAACCATACATTTGATTTTTAGAATTTATTTATCATTAGAAAGGTCTTCAAAATCTCAACAAGCGCTACACAAAATGTAACCCCCATTTGCCCTTGACTTCCGGTTCATACCGGAACATGATGTTTAATTTTTACAAAACTCATAACACCTAAACCGGTCATTGGATTGATGAGTTAAACGTTGTCACTAATATTCATTCAATCACTCATCACGAACACCTTGTTTTTGTCACATGACAAAAACTGAAACACTAGTTTTTTTTTCTTTTTAGGTGTTCGTGCAAAATGTGCACGAACACCTATTTGTTATTGTTCCGTTTTTTTTTTTTTTTTTTTTTTTTTTTTTTCTTCTCCTTCTTCCACTCAACTCTTCTCTGGATCATAACTCAAGATTGAAACTGAATTGAACCTTGAAACTCATCAGACAATTGAACCTCAATACGAAGACGGCACAGTTGTCATTACGTCATGATGACGTCATCAGGTGTCGAATTACAAGGTTTTTAAAGTTGAAAAATGACCATTTGCTTTTTGCTGTATCTCAATGAATACGAAAGCTATGATGTTCAAAGTTTTGGCATCTGATAGACCAAGACTGGGGCAACATTTGAAAAGTTAACGCCAAAATTGTACGACCTTAACTTCCGGGTCGTTACCCTGGGTCGAAGTTCACCTTCGTTTTTTTCCTTCAAAAAACAACTTTCGAGCTTATCTACGGAATAACTCAAGATTGAGATTGAATTGAATGTTGAAACTCACCAGATAGTTGAACCTTAGTATCAAGACAATACATACCTAATTACGTCATGATGACGTCATCGGGCACTGAATTACATTAAATCAAAGTTTAATATTTGTAAAAATCATAACTCAAAAACCATAATTCGGATTTTGACAATCTACACATCATCGGATAGATCGTTAAGAGTTTGACAAACGCTTCACAGAACACGTACAATATTTTAACTTACTTTCGAAAGTTTCGGTTCATAACGGAAGTTGAAAATTTCATAATATTTTATCTTATTCACATCTTTAAAACTCTTGATCACTTCAGCATAATTTTTGTATCAGATTGTAGAACAGCAATCCCTCTTAAACTTTTGCACAGAGATAACAACATTATAGTCGTATGCATCTGGTCAAAACTGGGAAATGAAGCGCACCGTCCTACTCGTACCCCCCCCCCCACCTCCCACTTTCATTGACAACGCATTGTACACATAACGTGTAAGCGCTAACGACTGACAACAACGCACACTATGTACGCTACATGCATTGCCAGTGCTGACTGTACGTGTTTGATATGGCGCGAATTTTTTTGGGGGGAATCCCAACAGCGCTCTTTTTCGTCCAACGAAAGAGGGCGCTGTTGTGAAAACAGTTTTCAGAACATCGAGCGCTGAGGGGAGAATCGCAATAGTTGAGTGATAATGAACAACGTCTCGCACCAAAACTACAAGTAGGAATACATTGGCATTGATATTACAAGAAACAATGCACACCCTCAGATAATTAATCTAATATTTGAAAAACACGTTACTCCGGTTCACATAATTATAGGTTTTTTACAAGTCATACATTAGCTGAAAGGTTTTAATGTACTGATTAGGATCTACACAAATGAAACAGTTTAAACTTGGCTTCTTGTTCAAACCGGAGGTTGAAATTAAATTTTTCAAAGAAAAATAATTTCTCAACCACACATTTGATTTTTTATATTTATTTATACGTCATTGGGTAGGTATGTAACAAGTGAAGAAACGACACACAACATTTACTATTTAACCTTAACTTCCGGTTAAATAGGAAGATACAATTAATTATTTGAAAAAAAACATTACTCCAAAACCAGGAATTAGTTGTTTATTATCTGAACGTCGTCAGATAAGGCTTTGAAAAACATTACTAACGCTATAATTTGTGACCTTATGACATTGTCTTCCGGTTCAAACCGGAAGTTTAAATTTTATATTTAAAAAAAAATCATTTTGACATCGGATAGATCGTTGAAAGTATGACAAACGCTTCACAGAACACGTACAATATTTTAACTTACTTTCGAAAGTTTCGGTTCATAACGGAAGTTAAAAATTTCATAATATCTTATCTTATTCACATCTTTAAAACTCTTGATCACTTCAGCATAATTTTTGTATCAGATTATAGAACAGCAATCCCTCTTAAACGTTTGCACTGAGATAACAACATTTTAACCTTTTACATCTTGTTAAAACAGAACAATGAAGCGCACCTACCCACTCGTAACCCCCCCCCCCCCCCACACACTTTCATTGACAACTCATTATGTACACATAACGTTGAAACTGATGCAAGCAAGTTCAAGCGCTGTGCCGTGCACTGTCGTCGTGTTTGATTGTTTTATCTTGCACAAACCAAAAATTGCAACAGCGCCCTCTTTCGTTTGAAATTTAGAAAACGGGGCTGATAAAATAAATTAATAACATTGTTTTCGGGCTTATCTACAGAATAACTTAAGATTGAAATTGAATTGAACATTGAAACTCATAAGATTATTGAACCTCAGTATCAAGATGACACAAACTTAATGACGTCATGATAACCACATCGGGTATTAAATTACAATAACTGAAAGTTAAATTTTTGTAACATAACTCATGAACCATTTATTTGATTTTTTCAATCTACACATCATCGGATAGGTAATTAAAAGTTCGACAAACGTTACACAAAAATTGACCCCATTTGACCATGATAATTTAGTATCTGAACAAATCATAAGCAGACATTGGTTGTTTATTTTCTGTACGTCGGCAGATAAGGCGTTCAAAACCTGAAGTTCAAACTTTATCTTTCAAAATATCTGAACCACACAATGGATTTCTTCAATCTTTACATCATCTGAAAGGTCTTCATAAACTTATCATCATGTGACCCTATATGACCTCCACTTCCGGTCCACACCGGAAGTTGATAATTAATTTCTCCAAAATTCATAACTCCTGAACCAGGAATTGGATTGATAAGGTATAATGACGTTTCCTATTCATCCAATCACTCACCACGAACACCTTGTTTTTGTCACATGACAAAAACTGAAAGTCTAGTTTTTTTTCTTCTCCTTCTTCTTCTTCCACTCAACTCTTCTCTGGATCATAACTCAAGATTGAAACTGAATTGAACCTTGAAACTCATCAGACAATTGAACCTCAATACGAAGACGGCACAGTTGTCATTACGTCATGATGACGTCATCAGGTGTCGAATTACAAGGTTTTTAAAGTTGAAAAATGACCATTTGCTTTTTGCTGTATCTCAACGAATATGAAAGCTATGATGTTCAAAGTTTTGGCATCTGATAGACCAAGACTGGGGCAACATTTGAAAAGTTAACGCCAAAATTGTACGACCTTAACTTCCGGGTCGTTACCCTGGGTCGAAGTTCACCTTCGTTTTTTTCCTTCAAAAAACAACTTTCGAGCTTATCTACGGAATAACTCAAGATTGAGATTGAATTGAATGTTGAAACTCACCAGATAGTTGAACCTTAGTATCAAGACAATACATACCTAATTACGTCATGATGACGTCATCGGGCACCGAATTACATTAAATCAAAGTTTAATATTTGTAAAAATCATAACTCAAAAACCATAATTCGGATTTTGACAATCTACACATCATCGGATAGATCGTTAAGAGTTTGACAAACGCTTCACAGAACACGTACAATATTTTAACTTACTTTCGAAAGTTTCGGTTCATAACGGAAGTTGAAAATTTCATAATATCTTATCTTATTCACATCTTTAAAACTCTTGATCACTTCAGCATAATTTTTGTATCAGATTGTAGAACAGCAATCCCTCTTAAACTTTTGCACAGAGATAACAACATTATAGTCGTATGCATCTGGTCAAAACTGGGAAATGAAGCGCACCGTCCTACTCGTACCCCCCCCCCCCCACCTCCCACTTTCATTGACAACGCATTGTACACATAACGTGTAAGCGCTAACGACTGACAACAACGCACACTATGTACGCTACATGCATTGCCAGTGCTGACTGTACGTGTTTGATATGGCGCGAATTTTTTTGGGGGGAATCCCAACAGCGCTCTTTTTCGTCCAACGAAAGAGGGCGCTGTTGTGAAAACAGTTTTCAGAACATCGAGCGCTGAGGGGAGAATCGCAATAGTTGAGTGATAATGAACAACGTCTCGCACCAAAACTACAAGTAGGAATACATTGGCATTGACATTACAAAAAACAATGCACACCCTCAGATAATTAATCTAATATTTGAAAAACACGTTACTCCGGTTCACATAATTATAGGTTTTTTACAAGTCATACATTAGCTGAAAGGTTTTAATGTACTGATTAGGATCTACACAAATGAAACCAGTTTAAACTTGGCTTCTTGTTCAAACCGGAGGTTGAAATTAAATTTTTCAAAGAAAAATAATTTCTCAACCACACATTTGATTTTTTTTATTTATTTATACGTCATTGGGTAGATATGTAACAAGTGAAGAAACGACACACAACATTTACTATTTAACCTTAACTTCCGGTTAAATAGGAAGATACAATTAATTATTTGAAAAAAAACATTACTCCAAAACCAGGAATTAGTTGTTTATTATCTGAACGTCGTCAGATAAGGCTTTGAAAAACATTACTAACGCTATAATTTGTGACCTTATGACATTGTCTTCCGGTTCAAACCGGAAGTTTAAATTTTATATTTAAAAAAAAATCATTTTGACATCGGATAGATCGTTGAAAGTATGACAAACGCTTCACAGAACACGTACAATATTTTAACTTACTTTCGAAAGTTTCGGTTCATAACGGAAGTTAAAAATTTCATAATATCTTATCTTATTCACATCTTTAAAACTCTTGATCACTTCAGCATAATTTTTGTATCAGATTATAGAACAGCAATCCCTCTTAAACTTTTGCACTGAGATAACAACATTTTAACCTTTTACATCTTGTTAAAACAGAACAATGAAGCGCACCTACCCACTCGTAACCCCCCCCCACACTTTCATTGACAACTCATTATGTACACATAACGTTGAAACTGATGCAAGCAAGTTCAAGCGCTGTGCCGTGCACTGTCGTCGTGTTTGATTGTTTTATCTTGCAGAAACCAAAAATTGCAACAGCGCCCTCTTTCGTTTGAAATTTAGAAAACGGGGCTGATAAAATAAATTAATAACATTGTTTTCGGGCTTATCTACAGAATAACTTAAGATTGAAATTGAATTGAACATTGAAACTCATAAGATTATTGAACCTCAGTATCAAGATGACACAAACTTAATGACGTCATGATAACCACATCGGGTATTAAATTACAATAACTGAAAGTAAAATTTTTGTAACATAACTCATTAACCATTTATTTGATTTTTTCAATCTACACATCATCGGATAGGTAATTAAAAGTTCGACAAACGTTACACAAAAATTGACCCCATTTGACCATGATAATTTAGTATCTGAACAAATCATAAGCAGACATTGGTTGTTTATTTTCTGTACGTCGGCAGATAAGGCGTTCAAAACCTGAAGTTCAAACTTTATCTTTCAAAATATCTGAACCACACAATGGATTTCTTCAATCTTTACATCATCTGAAAGGTCTTCATAAACTTATCATCATGTGACCCTATATGACCTCCACTTCCGGTCCACACCGGAAGTTGATAATTAATTTCTCCAAAATTCATAACTCCTGAACCAGGAATTGGATTGATAAGGTATAATGACGTTTCCTATTCATCCAATCACTCACCACGAACACCTTGTTTTTGTCACATGACAAAAACTGAAAGTCTAGTTTTTTTTTGTTTTTTTTTTCTTCTCCATCTTCTTCTTCCCTAGAACTCTTCTCTACAGCATAACTCAAGATTGAAACTGAATTGAACCTTGAAACTCATCAGATAATTGAACCTCAATATGAAGACGGCACAGTTGTCAGTACGTCATGATGACGTCATCAGGTGTCGAATTACAAGGTTTTTAAAGTTGAAAAATGACCATTTGCTTTTTGATGTATCTCAACGAATATGAAAGCTATGATGTTCAAAGTTTTGGCATCTGATAGACCAAGACTGGGGCAACATTTGAAAAGTTAACGCCAAAATTGTACGACCTTAACTTCCGGGTCGTTACCCTGGGTCGAAGTTCACCTTCGTTTTTTTCCTTCAAAAAACAACTTTCGAGCTTATCTACGGAATAACTCAAGATTGAGATTGAATTGAATGTTGAAACTCACCAGATAGTTGAACCTTATTATCAAGACAATACATACTTAATTACGTCATGATGACGTCATCGGGCACTGAATTACATTAAATAAAAATTTAATATTTGTAAAAATCATAACTCAAAAACCATAATTCGGATTTTGACAATCTACTCATCATCGGATAGATCGTTAAGAGTTTGACAAACGCTTCACAGAACACGTACAATATTTTAACTTACTTTCGAAAGTTTCGGTTCATAACGGAAGTTGAAAATTTCATAATATCTTATCTTATTCACATCTTTAAAACTCTTGATCACTTCAGCATAATTTTTGTATCAGATTGTAGAACAGCAATCCCTCTTAAACTTTTGCACAGAGATAACAACATTATAATCGTATGCATCTGGTAAAAACTGGGAAATGAAGCGCACCGTCCTACTCGTACCCCCCCTCCCACTTTCAGTGACAACGCATTGTACACATAACGTGTAAGGGCTAACGACTGACAACAACGCACACTATATACGCTACATGCATTGCCATGCTGACTGTGCGTGTATTGTGTGAAGTGGCGCGAATTTTTTTTGGGGGAATCCCCAACAGCGCTCTTTTTCGTCCAACAAAAGGGGGCGCTGTTGTGAATAATGTTTTCAGTAACATCGAGCGCTGAGTGCATAGCGGAGAATCGCAATAGTTCAGTGATAATGAACAACGTCTCGCACCAAAACTACAAGTAGGAATACATTGGCATTGATATTACAAGAAACAATGCACACCCTCAGATAATTAATCTAATATTTGAAAAACACGTTACTCCGGTTCACATAATTATAGTTTTTTTTTACAAGTCATACATTAGCTAAAAGGTTTTAATGTACTGATTAGGATCTACACAAATGAAACCAGTTTAAACTTGGCTTCTTGTTCAAACCGGAGGTTGAAATTAAATTTTTCAAAGAAAAATAATTTCTCAACCACACATTTGATTTTTTAAATTTATTTATACGTCATTGGGTAAGTATGTAACAACTTAAGAAACGACACACAACATTTACTATTTAACCTTAACTTCCGGTTAAATAGGAAGATACAATTAATTATTTGAAAAAAACATTACTCCAAAACCAGGAATTAGTTGTTTATTATCTGAACGTCTTCAGATAAGGCTTTGAAAAACATTACTAACGCTATAATTTGTGACCTGATGACATTGTCTTCCGGTTCAAACCGGAAGTTTAAATTTTATATTTAAAGAAAAATCTTTTTGACAATCTACACATCATCGGATAGATCGTTAAAAGTTTGACAAACGCTTCACAGAACACGTACAATATTGTAACTTACTTTCGAAAGTTTCGGTTCATAACGGAAGTAAAAAATTTCATAATATCTTATCTTATTCACATCTTTAAAACTCTTGATCACTTCAGCATAATTTTTGTATCAGATTATGGAACAGCAATCCCTCTTAAACTTTTGCACTGAGATAACAACATTTTAACCTTTTACATCTTGTTAAAACAGAACAATGAAGGGCACCTACCCACTCGTAACCCCCCACACTTTCATTGACAACTCATTATGTACACATAACGTTGAAACTGATGCAAGCAGGTTCAAGCGCTGTGCCGTGCACTGTCGTCGTGTTTGATTGTTTTATCTTGCAGAAACCAAAAATTGCAACAGCGCCCTCTTTCGTTTGAAATTTAGAAAACGGCGCTGATAAATTAATAACATTGTTTTCGGGCTTATCTACAGAATAACTTAAGATTGAAATTGAATTGAACATTGAAACTCATAAGATTATTGAACCTCAGTATCAAGATGACACAAACTTAATGACGTCATGATAACCACATCGGGTATTAAATTACAATAACTGAAAGTAAAATTTTTGTAACATAACTCATGAACCATTTATTTGATTTTTTCAATCTACACATCATCGGATAGGTAATTAAAAGTTCGACAAACGTTACACAAAAATTGACCCCATTTGACCTTGATAATTTAGTATCTGAAAAAATCATAAGCAGACATTGGTTGTTTATTTTCTGTACGTCGGCAGATAAGGCTTTCAAAACCTGAAATTTAAACTTTATATTTAAAAAAATCATAACTTCCGAACCATACATTTGATTTTTAGAATTTATTTATCATTAGAAAGGTCTTCAAAATCTCAACAAGCGCTACACAAAATGTAACCCCCATTTGCCCTTGACTTCCGGTTCATACCGGAACATGATGTTTAATTTTTACAAAACTCATAACACCTAAACCGGTCATTGGATTGATGAGTTAAACGTTGTCACTAATATTCATTCAATCACTCATCACGAACACCTTGTTTTTGTCACATGACAAAAACTGAAACACTAGTTTTTTTTCTTCTCCATCTTCTTCTTCCCTAGAACTCTTCTCTACAGCACAACTCAAGATTGAAACTGAATTGAACCTTGAAACTCATCAGATAATTGAACCTCAATATGAAGACGGCACAGTTGTCAGTACGTCATGATGACGTCATCAGGTGTCGAATTACAAGGTTTTTAAGGTGAAAAAATGACCATTTGCTTTTTGTTGTATCTCAACGAATATGAAAGCTATGATGTTCAAAGTTTGGCATCTGATAGACCAAGACTGGGGCAACATTTGAAAAAATAACGCCAAAATTGTACGACCTTAACTTCCGGGTCGTTACCGAGGTCAAAGTTCACCTTCGGTTTTTTCCTTCAAAAAACAACTTTCGAGCTTATCTACGGAATAACTCGAGATTGAGATTGAATTGAATGCTGAAACTCACCAGATAGTTGAACATTAGTATCAAGACAACACATACGTAATTACGTCATGATGACGTCATCGGGTACTGAATTATATTAAATCAAAATTTAATATTTGTAAAAATCATAACTCAAAAACCATAACGGAAAGATCGTTAAAAGTTTGACAAATTCTTCACAGAACCCTCACAATATTTTTACTTACTTTTGGTAGTTAACGGAAGTTGAAAATTTCATAAAATCTTATCTTATTCATATCTTTCAAACTACTGATCACTTCAGCATAATTTTTGTATCAGATTGTAGAACAGCAATCCGTCTTAAACTTTTGCACTGAGATAACAACAGTTTAAGCTTTTACATCTTGTTAAAACCGGAATATGAAGCGCACCTACCCACTCGTAACCCCCCCCCCCCCCCACTTTCATTGACAACGCATTATGTACACATAACATTGAAACTGATGCAAGCCAGTTCACGCACTGTCGTCGTGTTGATTATATTGCACACCTCACAGGATAATCCGTCTATTGAAACAAATCATAACTCCTTCTAGAGCCCACTGCTCCAGCGTGATAGCGCCCTCTTGTCATGAAGAGGAGAGATGCAGAAAACTGCCATTGTTTGTCCATAATCGTAAAAGAAGTTTTACGAATTGTCTATATTAATCTTCTAAACATATATTCTAATTAGCATCGTATGTTCCTGAAACAATAATTACTTGTTGAGTTAAAGTACAGCATGACTGTCAGCTTTCAGGTAAGCAGATTTGTCATTATTATTCAAGTTTATTTTGTAAAATAACCATGTCATGTGCAGCAGTAGACCCAGTAACTGGGGCGCTGTACTCAATTTTTAGAAATTTTGCCTTTTATCTTTCGTACTAGCATAATTCGGATTTTGACAATCTACACATCATCGGATAGATCGTTAAAAATTTGACAAACGCTTCACAGAACACGTACAATATTTTAACTTACTTTCGAAAGTTTCGGTTCATAACGGAAGTAAAAAATTTCATAATATCTTATCTTATTCACATCTTTAAAACTCTTGATCACTTCAGCATAATTTTTGTATCAGATTATAAAACGGCAATCCCTCTTAAACTTATGCACTGAGATAACAACATTACACTCTTACTATCTGGTCGATAAAGGACGTAAAAGCACACCTGTTGACCCTTACGTTTTTCCCCATTTTGATCGACAACACGCTATATACGTTACATGCAATGCAAGAGCTGAGTGTGCGTGTGTGAAGTGGCGCGAATTATTTTCGGGGGAATCCCCAACAGCGCTCTTTTTGGTCCAACGAAAGAGGGCGCTGTTGTGAATAAAGTTTTCAGTAACATCGAGCGCTGAGAGTGCATAGCGGAGAATCGCAATAGTTCAGTGATAATAAACAACGTCTCGCACCAAAACTACAAGTATAAGGAATACATTGGCATTGATAGTACAAGAAACAATGCACACCCTCAGATAATTAATCTAATATTTGAAAAACACGTTACTCCGGTTCACATAATTATAGGTTTTTTACAAGTCACACATTAGCTGAAAGGTTTTAATGTACTGATTAGGATCTACACAAATGAAACCAGTTTAAACTTGGCTTCTTGTTCAAATCGGAGGTTGAAATTAAATTTTTCAAAGAAAAATAGTTTCACAACCACACATCTGTTTTTTTAATATTTATTTATACGTCATTGGGTAGGTATGTAACAACTTAAGAAACGACACACAACATTTACTATTTAACCCTGACTTCCGGTCAAATAGGAAGATACAATTAATTATTAAAAAAACATTACTCCAAAACCAGGAATTAGTTGTTTATTATCTGAACGTCGTCAGATAAGGCTTTGAAAAACATTACTAACGCTATAATTTGTGACCTGATGACATTGTCTTCCGGTTCAAACCGGAAGTTTAAATTTTATAAAAAAAAAAAAAAATCATAACATCTGAACTATACATTTGATTTTTTCAATTTATGCATCATCTGAAAGGTCTTAATAGACTTATCACGTGCTACACAATATGCGACCCTATTTGACCTTGACTTCCGGTCAAAACCGGAAATTGATGTTTATTTTTTGAAAAATTCTTAACTCCTGAACCAGGCATTGAATTGATAAGGTATAATGTCGTTACCTTTCATTTAATGACTCTCCACGAACACCTTGTTTTTGTCACATGACAAAAACTGAATCTCTAGTTATTGTTCTGTTTTTTTTGGGTTTTTTTCTTCTCCATCTTCTTCTTCCCTAGAACTCTTCTCTACAGCATAACTCAAGATTGAAACTGAATTGAACCTTGAAACTCATCAGATAATTGAACCTCAATATGAAGACGGCACAGTTGTCAGTACGTGATGATGACGTCATCAGGTGTCGAATTACAAGGTTTTTAAAGTTGAAAAATGACCATTTGCTTTTTGCTGTATCTCAACGAATATGAAAGCTATGATGTTCAAAGTTTGGCATCTGATAGACCAAGACTGGGGCAACATTTGAAAAGTTAACGCCAAAATTGTACGACCTTAACTTCTGGGTCGTTACCCAGGTCGAAGTTCACCTTCGATTTTTTCCTTCAAAAAACAACTTTCGAGCTTATCTACGGAATAACTCAAGATTGAGATTGAAGTGAATGCTGAAACTCACCAGATAGTTGAACCTTAGTATCAAGACAACACATACTTAATTACGTCATGATGACGTCATCGGGTACTGAATTACATTAAATCAAAGTTTAATATTTGTAAAAATCATAACTCAAAAACCATAATTCAGATTTTGACAATCTACACATCATCTGAAAGATCGTTAAAAGTTTGACAAACGCTTCACAGAACCCGTACAATATTTTAACTTACTTTCGGTAGTTAACGGAAGTTGAAAATTTCAGATTATCTTATTTTATTCATATCTTGAAAACTCTTGATCACTTCAGCATAATTATTGTATCAGATTGTAGAACAGCAATCCCTCTTAAACTTATGCACTGAGATAACAACATTTTGATCTTACTATCTGGTCGAAAAAGGACGTAAAAGCACACCTGTTGACCCTTACGTTTTTCCCCATTTTGATCGACAACACGCTATATTTTACGTTACAATCAGTGCAAGCGCTGACTGTATGTGTTTGATATGGCGCGAATTTGTTTTTGGGGAATCCCCAACAGCGCTCTTTTTCGTCCAACGAAAGAGGGCGCTGTTAAAGTTTTTAGTAACATCGAGCGCCGAGTGCAGAGCAGAGAATCGCAATAGTTGAGTGATAATGAACAACGTCTCGCACCAAAAACTACAAGTAGGAATACATTTGCATTGATGTTATAAGATACATTGCACACCCTCAGATAATCAATCACATAATTATAATATTTTTACAAGTCATACATCAGCTGAAAGGTTTTAATGAACTGATGAGGATCTTCACAAATGAAATCAGTTTAAACTTGGCTTTTTGTTCAAACCGGAGGTTGAAATTTATTTTTTCAAAGAAAAATAATTTCTCAACCACACATTTGATTTTTTATTTATGTTTACGTCATTGAGTAGGTATGTAACAACTTGAGAAACGACACACAACATTGACCATTACCTTGACTTCCGGTTAAACAGGAAGATACAATTAATTATTTGAAAAAATCATACTCCACAATCAGAAATTAGTTGTTTATTATCTGAACGTCGTCAGATAAGGCTTTGAAAAACATTACTAACGCCATAATTTGTGACCTGATGACATTGTCTTCCGGTTCAAACCGGAAGTTTAAATTTTATATTTGAAAAAAAATTTGAACTTCTGAAAAAACACATTGAATTTTTTCAATCTATACATCATCTAAAAGGTCTTCATAAACTAATCACGCGCTACACAAAATGTGCCCCTATTTGACCTTGACTTCCGGTCAAAACCGGAAATTGATGTTTATTTTTTGAAAAATTCTTAACTCCTGAACCAGGCATTGAATTGATAAGGTATAATGTCGTTAGCTTTCATTTAATCACTCTCCTCGAACACCTTGTTTTTGTCACATGACAAAAACTGAATCTCTAGTTTTTGTATCAGATTGTAGAACAGCAATCCCTCTTAAACTTGTGCACAGAGATAACAACATTTTAACCTTATACATCTGGAAAAAACCGGACAATGAAGCGCACCTTCCAACTCGTACCCCCCCCCCACTTTCATTGACAACGCATTATGTACACATAACGTTGAAATTGATGCAAGCTACAGTTCACGCGCTGACTGTGCTGTCGTCGTCTTCCGTTTGTTTGATCTGCTGGCGGGAAGCAAAATTTGTCAACAGCGCCCTCTTTCGTTGGATATTTATTAAAAAGCGCTGATTAAATAAAATCGTTTTTTGGGGCTTATCTACGGAATAACTCAAGATTGAAATTGAATTGAACAATGAAACTCATAAGATAGTTGAACCTCAGTATCAAGACGACACTAACTAAATGACGTCATGATGACGTCATCGGGTATCGAATTAATTTAAATCAAAGTTTAATACTTGTAAAAACATAACTTTTGAACTATTTATTTGATTTTTACAATCTACACATCATCGGATAGGTAATTTGAAGTTCGACAAATGCTACACAAAAATTGACCCCATTTGACCTTGACTTCCCGTTCAAACAGGAAGATGACATTTTAAATTTGAAAAAATCATAACTTCTGAACAACACATTGGATTTTTTCAATCTATACATCATCTGAAGGTCGTCATAAACTAATCACGCGCTACACAAAATGTGACCCTATTTGACCTTGTCTTCCGGTCAAAACCGGAAGCTGATGTTTAATTTTTGAAAAATTCTTAACTCCTGAACCAGGCATTGAATTGATAAGGTATAATGTCGTTACCTTTTCATTTAATCACTCTCCACGAACACCTTGTTTTTGTCACATGACAAAAACTGAAAGCCTAGTTCTTCTTCTCCATCTTCTTCTTCTTCTTCCTTAGAACTCTTCTCTACAGCATAACTCAAGATTGAAACTGAAATGAACCTTGAAACTCATCAGACAATTGAACCTCAATATGAAGACGGCACAGTTTTTATGACGTCATAATGACGTCATCAGGTGTCGAATTACAGGGTTTTTAAAGTTAAAAAATGAATTTTTGCCTTTTGCTGTATATCACTGAATATGAAAGCTATGATCTTCCTAGTTGGACATCTGATAGACCAAGACTGGGGCAACATTTGAAAAGTTAACGCCAAAATTGTATGACCTTAACTTCCGGGTCGTTACCCTGGGTCGAAGTTCGCCTTCGTTGTTTTTCCTTCAGAAAACAACTTTCGAGCTTATCTACGGAATAACTCAAGTTTGAGATTGAATTGAATGTTGAAACTCACCAGATAGTTGAACCTCAGTATCAAGACAACACATACTTAATTACGTCATGATGACGTCATCGGGCATCGAATTACAATAAATCAAAGTTTAATATTTGTAAAAATCATAACTCAAAAACCATAATTCGGATTTTGACAATCTACACATCATCGGATAGATCGTTAAAAGTTTGACAAACGCTTCACAGAAACCATACAATATTTTAACTTACTTTCGGTTGTTATTGGAAGTTGAAAATTTCATAATATCTTATCTTATTCATATCTTTAAAACTACTGATCACTTCAGCATAATTATTGTATCAGATTGTAGAACAGCAATCCCTCTTAAACGTATGCACTGAGATAACAACATTTTGATCTTACTATATGGTCGAAAAACGACGTAAAAGCACACCTGTTGACCCTTACGTTTTTCCCCATTTTGATCGACAACGCGATATATACGTTACATGCAGTGCAAGCGCTAACTGTACGTGTGTGATGTGGCGCGAAATTTTTTTTGGGGGGGGAATCCCCAACAGCGCTCTTTTTCGTCCAACGAAAGAGGGCGCTGTTGTGAATAAAGTTTTCAGTAACATCGAGCGCTGAGTGCATAGCGGAGAATCGCAATAGTTCAGTGATAATGAACAACGTCTCGCACCAAAACTACAAGTAGGAATACATTGGCATTGATATTACAAGAAACAATGCACACCCTCAGATAATTAATCTAATATTTGAAAAACACATTACTCCGGTTCACATAATTATAGGTTTTTTACAAGTCACACATTAGCTGAAAGGTTTTAATGTACTGATTAGGATCTACACAAATGAAACCAGTTTAAACTTGGCTTCTTGTTCAAACCGGAGGTTGAAATTAAATTTTTCAAAGAAAAATAGTTTCTCAACCACACATTTGATTTTTTTATTTATTTATACGTCATTGGGTAGGTATGTAACAACTTAAGAAACGACACACAACATTTACTATTTAACCTTGACTTCCGGTTAAATAGGGAGATACAATTAATTATTTGAAAAAAACATTACTCCAAAACCAGGGATTAGTTGTTTATTATCTGAACGTCGTCAGATAAGGCTTTGAAAAACATTACTAACGCTATAATTTGTGACCTGATGACATTGTCTTCCGGTTCAAACCGGAAGTTTAAATTTTATATAAAAAAAAAAAATCATAACATCTGAGAACTATACATTTGATTGTTTCAATCTATGCATCATCTGAAAGGTGTAAATAGACTTATCACGTGCTACACAATATGCGACCTCGTTTGACCTTGACTTCCGGTTACAGTTGGAAATTGATATATAATATTTGAAATATAAAAAATCCTAAACCACATGATTGATTTTTATCATCTATACGTCAAAAGAAAGAACTCAAAAGACACACCAACGCCACCAAGTGTGACCTCATTTGACATCACCTTCCGGTTCAAAACGGAAGTTGAAACTTTATATTTGAAAAAATCATAACTTCTAAACCAAAAATTAGATTTTTACAATCCATCCATCATCTAAAAGGTCTTAATAAATTTATCACGCGCTACACAAATAGTGACCCCTATTTGACCTTTTATCCGTTGCGAACCGGAAGTTGGTGTTTCATTTTAAAAAATTCAAAACTCCTGAACCAGGCATTGAATTGTTAAGGTATAATGTTGTTACCTTTTCATTGAATCACTGTCCACGAACACCTTGTTTTTGTCACATGACAAAAACTGTAAGTCTAGTTTTCTTTTCCATCTTCTTCCATGCAACTCTTCTCTACGGCATAACTCAAGATTGAAACTGAATTGAACCTTGAAACTCATCAGACATTTGAACCTTTATATAAAGACGGCACAGTTGTCATGACGTAATGATGACGTTATCAGGTGTCGAATTACAAGGTTTTTACAGTTGAAAAGTGACCCTTTGCTATTCGCTGTATCTCATTCAATTTGAAAGGTATGATATTTATAGTTGGGCATGTGATAGTTCAAGAATGGGGCAACATTTGAAAGATTACCACCGAATTCGTATGACCTTTACTTCTGGTCGTACCAGAAGGTCAAAGTTTGCCTTTGTGTTTTTCTTCAAAAAAACGTTTTTCGGAGTTATCTACAGCATAACTCCAGATTGAAATTGAATGGAACATTAAAACTCATCAGAAAACTGAACCTTAGTATCAAGATGACACACACTTGATGATGTCATGATGACGTCATCGGGTATCAAGTTACAGTAAATCAAAGTTAAATACTTTAAAAATTCCTAACTCATGAGCCACAACGTGGATTTTTACAATCTACACTTTATCGGATAGGTCGTTAAAAGTTCGACAAAAGCTACACAGAACGTAACCCCACTGATCCTTTCTTCCGGTTCAAATCGGAAGTTGAAAATTTCATACTATCTTATCTTATTCATAACTTTAAAAGTACTAATCATTTCAGTATAATTTGTGTATCAGGGTGTAGAACGTCAATCCTGCTCAAACTTTTGCACAGAAATAACAACATTTTGACCTTTACATCTGGTCGTAAAAGGACGTTCAAGCGCACCTGTATGTTGACCCACAAATTGACAACTCACGATACCGTATTAACACACGCTAAACCCACGAGCAAGGCACGATTGTGTATTAACACACGCTAAACCATTCCATTGACATCCTGTAATAATGTATGTTCAATGCACGTGTGATTATTTTGACCTTGACTTCCGGTTGAAAGGGGAAGTTGATATTTAATGTTTCAAAAATCATAAATCCTGAACCACATGTTTAGTTTTTATAATCTACATGTCATCAGGAAGGACTCCGAAGGCTTCACCAACGCTACCAAGTGTGACCTCATTTGGTTCTGCCTTCCGGCTCAAACCGGAAGTTGAAACTTATTATTTGGTGTTCCGGTATCGCTGGGGTCAGTGCAGTGTCAATGCTTGAGCTATTTCATTAGGTTGAACTTTGGTGCTATTATTGTTTTTAGGTGCGTAACAAACTACACACTTTAGCAAAAGTCTAAAAAGGCACACGATCAAAAGCCTAGCATTTGATTGTTAACGAGGTTTGCATGGACGGCTGTTTTTGAGACTAACAAAGCGTTTTGTCAAAATCAGGTTGCGCGAACCTTGAACAGAGACTAGACCACAAGCATGTTTGATGGACTTTGAACCTTGCAGTTGATTCGCTCACCGTTTAACTGATTTAGATCGCGTATTGTGTGTTTATCCCGTGGTTTGACAGCCCGACAGCGGGTCTATAACAACCCGTAATGATTGGTCAAAATTTCAAATATTTGTAAAAAATAAAGGAAAGACGTCTTTACGAAGTCAATATCACTGTCTATCTATAAGCCAAGTTTCAACTTAGTCAAACTTTTTGTTTTTTAGATGCAAGGCTTCAAAAAGTAAAACTTCAATGTATTACCACGTGAACACACGATGACGTCATCAATCTGAAACTCCACACATTATGTTGTTTTTATAAAGGTCATTATGTATACCAATTTTGAAATGATTGTCATAAACTTCGCCACAGACATTGTAAAAATCAAATAAATGGTTCATTAATTATGACTTTTGCAAAATATTAAACTTTGATTTAATGAAATTCAATACCGATGACGTCATCATGACGTTTCTAAAATTGTGTCGTCTTGATTCTGAGGTTCAACTATCTTATGAGTTTCAATGTTCAATTCAATTTCAATCTTGAGTTATTCCGTAGATAAGCCCCCCAAAACGATTTTATTTATCAGCGCTATTTAATAAATATCCCACAAAAGAGGGCGCTGTTGAAAATTGTGTCTCCTGCCTCCCCCCAGCGCGCTTCCCGCCAAATGAAACAACAATGACGACACAGTCAGCGCGTGAACTGCAGGGAAGTGGGGGAGGGGGGAACGAGTGGGTAGGTGCGCTTCATTGTCCGGTTTTGACCATATATTAAGGTCAAAATGTTGTCATGTCTTTGTTCAAAAGTTTGAGCAGGACTAACGTTCTACACCCTGATACAAAAATTATGCTGAAATGATCAGTAGTTTTAAAGATATAAATAAGATAGGATACTAAGAAATTTTCAACTTCCGATTTGAACCGGAAGTAAGTTCAAATGTTGTACGGGTTCTGTGTAGCGTTTGTCGAACTTTAAATGAGCTATCCGATGATGTGTAGATTATAAAAAACAAACAAATGGTTCATGAGTTATGCTTTTTACAAATATTAAACTTTGATTTATTATAATTCGATGCCCGATGACGTCATCATGACGTAAATAGGTTTGTGTCGTCTTGATAGTGAGGTTCAACTATCTGTTGAGTTTCATTGTTCAATTCAATCTCAATCTTGAGTTATTCCGTAAATAAGCTCGAAAGTGATTTTTTGAAGGTAAAAAACGAAGGCGAACTTCGACCTAGGGTTACGACCCGGAAGTTAAGGTCGTACGATTTTGGCGTTAACTTTTCAAATGTTGCCCGTGTCTTGATCTATCATATGCCCAAATATATCGGCATGAGGTCACTTTTCGAACTTAAATGGCTTGTAATTTGACACCCGATGACGTAATCGTGACGTCACAACTTACTCGGCTTCTGCTAGTTATGTTCTAACTTCACATGAAGTCTCAAGTTGATCAAAGGTTTGAAAGTATGCGTTTGCTTGCGGACAAAGCCCACTGAGAAGAATAAGCAAAACAAAGAAGAAGAAAAACTAGACTTAACGTATTTGTGACAACAAACACTAGGTGTTCGGGTATCGCTGGTGGGCTAACTGCTGTTTTAATGCGTAAGCTATATCATTGAATCGCTGAAAACAATGCTGATAGCTTTTGAAATTTCAGAGAAAGTAAAGTATAAATAGTTTACACAAGAAATAAAGGGCTGCTCAAAATTGTATAAATGTTATAAATAACAACCTTTTGTTTAGCCAAATTTGAAAACCTATGACATCATTATGAAGTTAGAATGTTTTTAGCGAGACATAGGCATTTAAATATGTGCCTAGTGGAAAACAAAGATTAACTTAGAAAGTAAGTTTATTTATTTTTCGATGGTTATCGATTCTTTATTGAAAAAAAACCCCACACTATACATGTTGACATTATTAGGTTACAATTCAGAAAAGTTTTTAACAGGGTTTCAAATCCAGTGAGGTGGATACTCGGTTCAGGAAACATTGATTGTTCAATACAAAAACACTGATGATGATGTCGCTAAAATAAGTCAAGCAAGTTCTGAGCTGGCAGTTGTATTATTTAAAAAGCTTAATTTGCTTGATTTTTGGATATTGATTTTCCTACAGAACAGTTTGTTAATTTTTAGACTATTGAAAAAGGCACTTGTTTTAAATCATAATGCAAAACGAAGGCAAATCATGAAGACGGCAAATCTAAGCCTCTCTTGAATTTTGACTTATAACATAATGATTTATAAGTTCTATTTCTACCTGTATGGTGCATCATACAAGAAATAAGGAATGCAACACAATAACACGTGGAAAATCTGTCACTGGATCCAAGACCATGCCGGTGGATGTGCTGTATTCTGAAGAAGAAAAAAAAATATTACAAAATAAACAAAGTATGACTCTAGGAAAATTAAGTCAAGCTGAAACTGTTAAAATAAACAAAAATCAAGACTTAAAACGTTTCATAATTATATAATAATACTACTAATTTATTGAATTTATATTGCGCTCTCTCAATAGGCTGTGCAAGTCTCGCGCGCATTCGAACTTCCGGGACCATATGGAGTTTTACGTGGGCGAGATTTTTTGTTTCGTCAATTATTTTAGTTTAACGTAGGTTATGACCTAGAAAAGTATACATGTTGTTGGAATGTAATACTAAGTGATAACAAAATATGAAAGTAAAACCAATTCAACAATATAACGAAGAAAACCCAAGAATTAAACTTGACCTCAGCTTCCGGTTATTGCAAAAAATTAAGAATTTTGTGCTCGCCTCCGATCATAAAACTTACGTAAACGCTTGTTTTGGATGCGCAATTATAATCGCCAGATGCTGTAATTGCAAAGCAAACCCTTTTCATTGCAGTCTATGGTTGTTGAGGCGTCAGCATCCTCTTTAAACTGCGATACGGGTCCATTTAAGACCCGTTTGACCTTCACGAATCCGCGTAAGGGGTTTCTAAAAAGTTAACATCAAATAGGCATCCTTGTCCCAGAGTTTTAATTTGTTTTCAATAATAATATACACACTATTGTGATTTTTTTTTCAAAAGCTAAACCTTTTCATAAAATTGTAATGATTAATTTTTGTTGTTCAGATTTTGTCATGAGATATAATTTAAAACAAAGATTTAATTTCAGAAATAAAAATGTTTTTCGTTTGACGTGTTTTCTCGTTCGGATACGCGCGAGACTTGCACAGTCTATGACCAGCCTGTTCAAAGGGGGGGGGGGGGGTCAAAACAGTAACAAAATTCAAAATTGGGAAATTGCACAAGAAAAAGTTAGTGGAAGGTGCACATATTGTTTTGGAAGTGAACAACTTATAAACAAAACCTACTTTACTTAACACAAACGTCATCACAGGTTTCTTTAAATATGTCATAATACAAAGTTGCCGAAAAACATTCATCAGTCGGACCATTTTCTGACTTTAGTGACACAGCCAACAATCATACCAATCCCCCATTGCCCAATTCTACCTCCTCGACGATCACACTAAACGTTCCTTAGTTTTAAAAACATCACCAACGCCACCACTTGATGATAAAGGATAAACTTTATAACATAACTGTGCATTAAATAAATACTCATTTTGAAAAGCAATGATTTTCACACAAAGCTTACCGTTTTATCACCGTGTGGCACCGATATAGCATCGATAAACACTGCCGTGGACGCCGTCCGAAACACCCTTCATGAGCTGATGTCAAGTCTCTGCTTCTCGGTGTTTGATAAAAACATAACCAATGTTCGTCTTTTTCTGCTTGCATTTTCTCAAACAATTACAAGTCATACGAATCACTGAAGCAGGTGGTCATCTCAGTGAAACTTCGTCTTCAATTCCATATTGATCATTAAGCCATGAGAAGGGCGAATAGGGGAACAATTAGACGCTGAATATAAGCGGTATTTAGACCTATAATCTTAATAGTACGCCATTGATAAGATTGAACTACGTTGTAAGTACGATGACCTGTGGCGTGTCAAAACATGAAACAACTAGACTACAAGCGTGTTTGATGGACTTTGAACCTTGCGGTTGTTTCAATGCAGCAGCCGCAGTCACCATTTAGATCGCGTATTGTGTGTCTTCTCAGTGCAGTTTATTTTCCCGCGGTTTGACAGCGGGTCAATGTACACCCGATTTCAACCATAAGTGAATTTCAAAAAGGTAACATCTCTGAGGAAAAGTTTGAGAAGGCTTAAGGACCTACAATCTGATATAAAAATTGTCCGTAGTTTGTGTGTAGAAAGTAGGCCCCCCTATGAATATTTCTTAAAGTATGAATTTTGAAATTTTCAACTTCCAGTTTGAATAGGAAGTCGAGGAAAATCGGCATAAGACTCTGTGTAGTATTTGCTACATTTTTCAAAACCTCTCCAATGATGTATAGATTGTTATAATAGCTTATGTACTTCTTGGGTTATGGATTGTTGAAGTATTAAACTTTGATTTACTGTATTTCAACACCTGATGGTGTCATGATGACGTCACAACTAAATAATGGAGGTTTTATCAAGGTCCTCACATGGTGTAAATTTGAAGTTGATCTGATAAACAGAAGGCAATATTTTTGCCGGGAAAGTGTTTTTGTGAAGAATTACACCAAGGCAAACTTTGACCTTTCGTTACGACCTGAAGTAAAGGTCGTGTGAATTTGGCGTTAACTTTTCAAATGTTGCCCGTGTCTTGATCTATCATATGCCCAAATATGAATACTGTAGCTTTAATATTCAGAGACATACAGGCGTTGGCATATGGTCACTTTTTGAACTTAAATGACTTGTAACTTGACACCCGATGACGTAATAGTGACGTCACAACTTTCTCGGCTTCTGCCAGTTATGTTCTAACTTCACATACAGTTTCAAGTTGATCAAAGGTTCGCAAGTATGCGTTTGCTTGCGGACAAAGCTCGGGGAGAAGAATAAGCAAAACAAAGAAGAAGAAGAAAAACCGAACAAAAACAAGGAGTTGTTCGGGCGTAAGGCCCGAACACCTAAAAACAAGAAAAAACGAACAAAAACAAAGAGTTGTTCGGGCGTAAGGCCCGAATACCTAACAAAGAGTTGTTCGGGCGGAAGGCCCGAACACCTAAAAACTAGAGTTTGTGGACAAACTCGGGGTGTTCGGCTTGAACGTAATAAAGTGACTGCGTAAATAAAAATAGGAAAATTAATGTGTGCAGGTTGTTTGTCTCCTTGTGCTGTGCTGACGGGCAAAATATTTATTTGTACCTCTTGTTGATCTCTGTGCAAAATCATAGCATAAAGGTTGTCATATGAAACTTCAACTTGCGGTTTTGACAGGAACTAAAGGTCAAATGGGGTCACACTTTGTACAAGATATCTAGAATTGCCCAAGAGCTTTACATTGATGCAATGATTATTATTGTACCACGTTTCATTAATAAGATACACATTTTTGTATGTGCAAACTTATATTTCTGGTTTGGACCGGAAGTGAAGGTCAAATGGGGTCACAGATTGTAAACAATTGTAGAATTACGTAAATATACAAATTTAAGTAAATTTAAATAAATGAGATATGAATTTTATATACAAAACTTTAACTTCCGGTTTCGAGCAAAGAATTTGAATGTCTTAACAGTGTTCAACAACATTCCCACAAACTGCGCAGAACAGAAAAGAGGTCAGTGTCTCCCCATGAAGAGTTGAATGAGAAGAAATTGAAGAAAGATGTGACACTGAAACAAATGAACACTTTTGCTTTACAAGGACATTTCCATCAAGGCAATTTAAAAATTTGGTGTAAATAGTGTGAATCAGTGTGTTGCAAACAGCTTGTGTGCTATGATGTACAGTCATATTAAAGATCTGAAACAATGGACTAGCAATGACATGGATTTGATATTGAATACTGGCAATGAATTATATGGTCATTTAGCAAACAGTTCCACAATGAATAATGATTATTTGTTAATTAACGAATTACCCAATCAGTTAATTGTATTCAACAAGAGCTTTACTATGATTTATCATGAATCAGTGAGTGGTATGTTTGAAGATGATGGTCATTTGTCACAATTTAATATGATGCAGCTGGATAGAGCTCTTGAGCAAACATTGCAGAAATACAAAGGTTGTTTCATATGTTTTAATGGAAACACATTTTGTGTTATTTCTCACAATAGTATGTACTATATCTTTGATTCTCATTCTAGAAACTGTAATGGCCATCTAACAAGTGAAGGAGGAAGTATCATGAAATGTGCACCAACTTGGAAGGATGTTCACAGGTCTTGTACTGAATTGGCGAACTCCATGAATTTAAATAACCATGAACAATTTGAAATTACAGGAGTGACTGTATGTCAGAACAATGGAACAAATAATTGCTTTATTGCTGCTGCTGAAGACATGGAACAGGAACAAGAGAAACCTGAACTAAATGATTTAGAAATCAATGATGTTGCTAACGAAACCTCAAGAGAAATTCCTATTCAAGGAAGTGCGTGTATTAACGTCAGTGATTCTGATCAACAATTTGGTGGACCTACTATAGATGGCTTGAAAGAAGATAAGGTCAATACTGAAGATAGTGATGACATTGAAATGGTTGTAATATCTGAGGAAGTAGTATTAAAGTTTAAAGCATTGTCATATGATCACAAGCAGTCTTTGTGCAAATCAGTTTGAATTAATAGAGTGTACTCACAAACTGTAGTATCTGAAGATTGTGTCAGAATGGGACATCCAAATCAGTTAAGACATATCCAGGGTGATGGAAATCGTTTTTTCAGAGCCATTTCATTTGCGATTTCTGGAAGTGAACGTAGCCATATGAGATTGAGGCTAGCTACTGTCAATCATTTGTTGAAACGTGGCAATCAATACAATTCATATCTTCGTGAAGAATTCAATAATGTTGAAGAATATGTTCAAAGACAAAGAATGTTTTGTTCTAGAGTCTGGGCAACTGAAGTTGAGATCATGGCTGTTGCACATATGCTTGAAACAGATTTATACACATTTAATGGTAGATGGTACATATTCTCTGGAAAGGTAGCAGAAATTGGTAGTGTAACATCAGATGAAGCAATCTATCTGAATCATACAAATGGTGTACATTATGATGTTGTGTTGTCAGTGCACATATTACCAATGGAAACAAATCCTAATGATTTGATAATAAATGATGGAATAAGTGAACAGGGTGAAGAAACAGAAGTAATACAGAATATGGATGTAGATAGTTTGACAACTGATGACAATATAAAGACCAATGACTGTCTTAGATGTAAAGAACAGATCCAAGATGACGGGCAAAGGAGTAAAAATGCCAAGGGGAGGAAACCGAAACGAAAAATTAGTGCAGCTATGAGAAGGAAAAAAGATAGAGATAATAAGCGACTGAAATACAGTGAATACAAGAAAAACAAAGAGACAGTTATTCACAAACATTCATGCAGTATAGGTGACAGCAAAATGCAATCAGGAAATACATTGGATAAAATGTGGTACCATTGTAATGTTGAATTCAAGCTCAAGAAAATTGCTGCAGAAAAAACAAAGTATAATGAAAGTACAAGTACCAAAGAAAGGAAAAAGAGTGTGATGAAAACTAAATATCAAACAAAATCAGATTACAGAGAAAGTAAAAAGATGAGCATGCGAACCAAATACCAAGAAAGTTTAATTTGTAGAGAACGAAAACTAAAGGCAAACAGAAGGTCGTATGACAAGACTAAAGAAATGATCAAAGATGCCAAACGAACTAAGTACAATGAAAATAGCAGTTACAAGATAGGTAAAAGAGCTGCAGATAAGACAAGATACTATAGTAATGCAAGTTTTAGGATGAACAAAATTATTGGAATCAAAATGAAATATCGTCACAACTCTAAGTACAAGAACACATTAATTGAAATTATAAAAAGGAAATATCAAGATGCACAATACAAACATGAATTGATTAACAAAATAAAAAGGAAGTATCATGGAAGTCAGTTATATAAACAGAAAGTAATTAATAGGATTAGAAACAAGTATCATGAAAGTCAGTTATATAAACAGAAGACAATCATGAACACTTCACAACAAAGAGTTTCAAAGAAGGAAAGAAAACGAAAGGCATGTAATGTAATCAATGATTTCAAAGACAAAATGAGGCATGGGCCAGGTTATGTTTGTGCTGTTTGTTGCAAATTGCTCTTCAAAAACCAAGTGGTCAAATGTAACAAGAATAAATACAAACTTTCAGGATACATAACAGAAAAATACCTGCATCAATGTAATGATGAATGCAATGCAAAAATATCTGATATGTCAGAACTAAGACCTTGTTTGTGGATTTGTTATACCTGTCATAGAAAGTTGATTAAAAACAGAATACCAGAAGAGGCAAATCTTAATAACTTATCATTGACAGAAATTCCTGAATAATTACAAAGACTTAATACATTAGAGCAGCATCTAATAGCTAGAAATATAGCATTTATGATTTTTTTTAAATCTTCCTAAAGGTGGTCAGAATGGAATAGTGGGACCGTGTGTTTGTGTACCAGCAAATGTTGAAAAATCTGTACAGTCATTACCAAGATCTGGAGAAAATGAACTAATAAAAATCAAGTTAAAACGCAAATTGTCATACAAAGGTTACTATGAGTATAAATAAGTGAATAAACAACATGTTGAAGAAGCCTTGCATCATTTAAAGGACAATAATAAATGGTATAAAGACATTGTAATAGAACATGATTGGGTTAATCCTATTGTTGAAAAGTCTCAAGTTGGAAATATTGAATGGCGCCCTCTCTTGACAGTTTTGGTATAATGATTCCAATGATCACTAAAATTCCATGTTGTATACCAATTAGTCACAGATAATCCAAGTAATTACCCGATATTCCATATTAATCTAAACTAATTAACCAGCAGATTTCCTCCCGTGCGTACATCGTTTAATGCGAGTACAATCTTTGGTTTAATTGTGGGTTACTGGGATAAATTGGGGATTGTTTACATTCACATGGCTTGCTAGTGAAGTTTATTGTTTAACCAGTTACGATATGGAAGAGTTTATCGTAGTTATTGAAGTTCCCGAGTTCATTATCGCTGTTGATTATTGCGCCTATTATGATGATTAATGTCTATACATGTATATCTTAAAGGGTGTTATGAGGATCTAAAGTTCCAGCTCATTTAGGAATTTGCCTGCTTGTGAAGTCTTATATATTGATGTTTCTAAGCCCTTTCCGTTTATGATCATTATACATGTATTTGAGGATATGGTTGATCCTGTCCCTATTAGTATTGTTTAAGATTGATGTAAGTCCATTGTTCTTATAGTTATGTAGACTTATAGGGACTTTATTTGTTTGTTTATTTGTAGAACCATGGGTCACGGATTAAGCCTGGTTACGAACAGAACTCCAGAATAAACATCATTACTCATTATTGTTGAGTCACCACCAGTCTGGCTGTACCCTTTTTTTCACCTATACCTGAAGTGTCAAACGAAGACATTAGTAAAAATGAGGAGGCAGAAAATGTAACAGAAGATGACAAAAGTGAAGAGATTACTGATGAGGAACGATTATGTGGAGCACAGCTTGATAGTTGCATGCAACCAACTGAGGACAAGAAATTTTAGATCAGTATTTTGATGATATATTTTGTGTAGCTCCGTGTGAAGGCAATAATCCAGTAAGAGTCTTAATGGAAGAGGAAATGAAGCCAAATGCTTTCCTACATTATTTCCAAATGGCAGTCCATTATTCAAAAATAAACGTGACATTAGAATAACACTTTGTAGATATCTGGATAATAGATTAATGAATGTAGACAATAGATTTGCCAAAAATACAGACTATATTTTCTATGCTCAGTATATGTCTGAGATTGAAAAAGTTTTGCACTGTGTATCTATTGCTCTTCGTAAAGGTTTTGTAAAAACACAAGCTGGACAGAGTTTAACTGCATCAATGCTGAATGATAAGGACAAATTGAGGAACATTTTGAAATCTGATAGTGGTTACAAGTTCTTAAAACCAATAAGAGGAACTCCGCCATACTGGCAATCAGCTCACAAAGATGTATTAGCAATGATTAGACAACTTGGTAAACCAACATGGTTCTGTTCTTTTTCTGCTGCGGATATGAGATGGCCTGAAGTCATTAATACCATACTGAAACAACTAGGAGATTCAAGGACAATAGAGGAATTAGATTGGAATGATAAATGTATGATACTGAAGAGTAATCCTGTCACTGTGGCTAGAATATTTGATAGAAGATTTCATATGTTTTTAAAAGAGGTGATTATGTCACAAGCTAATCCTATTGGAAAGGTTAAAGACTACTTCTACAGAGTTGAGTTTCAGATGAGAGGTTCCCCTCATACACATTGTTTGTTCTGGATTGAAAATGCTCCTAAACTAAGTGATGATAATGATGACAAAGTTTTTGAATTTATTGATAGATATGTATCTTGTAAATTACCAGCTAAAGAGGATGATGAAGAGTTGAATGAAATAATATCCAATGTACAAATGCATAGCAGAAGACATTCTAAAGTTGCAAGAAGAAGGGAACTGAATGCAGATTTAACTTCCCAAGACCTCCTTCTGAGAGAACATTTGTGATAAGACATGAACCTACATGTAAAGATGATAAAGTCTCAAGTAATGATGAAACGATCAACAATGAAGATGGTGATAGACCCCGTGATACTGAAAAGTCAAAGGAACTGCTGAAATTAGTACGTGAAGCGCTACTGAATAAAGAGAAGACATATAATTCAGTATTTGAAATGTTTGGGTGTCTTGGAATTAATCAAAGAGACTTTGAGAAAGCAAATCAACTTATGAGTAAGAAAGACAGTATCATATTGAAACGCAATCCTCAGGATGTATGGGTAAATCAGTATAATCCAGACCTGTCTCGAGCATGGATTGCCAATCTAGATATTCAATATATTACTGATGTTTATGGGGCTGTAGCATATGTTGCATCTTATATGTCAAAAGCAGAACGTGAGATGGGATTATTGCTCAGTCAAGCTCAAAGTGAAGGACTGCAGGGTGATGCAAAGCAAAGCATGAAAACTATAGGACAAGTGTATTTACAAAATAGAGAAGTTTCAGCACAAGAGGCATGTTTTCGAGTGTGTAACTTGAGGTTGAAAGAAGGATCAAGGAAAGTTGAATTTATACCATTAGGAGAGAACCTTGATAGAATGAGTTTACCACTCAGATTGATTCAGAATAAATCTAATGGTGATGATGATAATGTATGGATGATTTGTAAATTAGATAGATATAAAGCCAGACCTAAAACACATGAATTTGCTGTAATGTGTCTCGCAACATTTTTCTCTGAGTATAGAATATTGTCAAATACAGAAGCATTAAAGGTCCACAGTGGGAAAACATATAAACATGTTCATCAATTACAAAAGAGTTTAGGATAAATACAGAAGCGTACTAGAACTGATGGTGCAGTTATAAAGTATCCAAGATTTAATTCAATAAAGAGTCCAGAGAAATACTACCATAGCATCCTACAACTGTTCTTGCCACATCGTTTTGATAAGCATTTGAAACCTGCACCCTTTGAAACTTTCAAAGATTTTTATCAGAATGGAAGTGTAAAACTTGATCAGTGTAATATAGTATCTGTGAAGTTTGTTGTGGATAGTAATCGTAAGAAGTTTGAAGCAGACAGTGATGCAGTAGATGTAGCTGAAGAATACTTGGCAAAGTATGGTCCTCAGGAAGATGCATGGGCAATGATCTGTCCAGAGACTGAAGCAGAAAGACAAGAATGTAGAGATGAAATGAATGAGAATGTATAAGAGAAAGAAGATGAGTGTGGTATTCCTGATTTACAATCCAATAAAAAAGAAGACAGAAATTATTGTATTGAATACAATAAAGCCAAAATCCCAAGACATGAAGCGCAAACTTTGATGAGGTCATTAAATGCCAAACAGAGTCAAATATTCTATAAAATTAGACAATGGTGTCTTGATAAAGTCAATGGAAATAATCCTGAACCATTTCATATGTTCATTACTGGAGGAGCTGGTACAGGCAAATCTCACTTAATTAAATGTATTATAATGAAGTTATACGTTTACTTGGTAGAATGAGTCATAATCCTGATGATGTATCTGTAATCTTAACTGCCCCAACAGGAGTCGCAGCATTTAATATCAACGGTCTTACACTACACTCTGCTCTCAGCATTGGTACTGATATGTCACTACCATATAAACCACTTGGTGAAGAAAAAATCAGCACTTTGCGCAACAAATTGAACCAGCTTAAAATTGTAATCATTGATGAGGTTTCTATGGTTGATCAAAAGATGCTGTGCTATATTCATGGAAGATTAAGTCAGATTAAGCAAACAAGAAGTCAATGTGCATTTGGTGATGTGAGTGTAATTGCTGTTGGTGATTTTTATCAGCTACCTCCGGTTAAAGGAATATCATTGCATCACAATACAATAGAATCCAATTTGTGGCATGCAAATTTTATAAAAATTGAGTTAATAGAAATAATGAGACAAAAGAATGATGTACCTTTTACTGAAGTGTTAAATAAATTGAGGGACACTTTAACAGCAGAAGATAAAGCTGTACTCAGTAGTTGTGAAACTGGAGAGGATATTGAAGATGCTTTACACATATATCCAACAAATAAACAGGTTGATAAATATAATCTACAAAGAATGCATAAAACTTGTACAGAATGTATATTGATTGAAGCTAAAGATTATCAAAAAGATGCAGCTGGAAAGATGAAACTGAGAGACACACCTTTGAAATCAGTAAGATCAAATTCTTTATGTCAGTCATTATTACTAGGTGTTGGTGCTAGAGTTATGCTAACTAAAAATATAGATGTATCTGATGGACTTGTGAATGGAGCATTTGCAGTTGTAAATGGAATAGAGATGCTACCTAATCAATCTGGGCCTAAGTATATCAATGTAACATTTGATAATAAGAATGTTGGTTCTAAATTAAGAAGACAATCAGCTTCATCTGATTTAAATACTAATGTTGCAATTGAGATACAAGAAGACAAATTGGAAAGTCATGTATCCGTAAAAAATTTCCATTAAAACTAGCCTGGGCATGTACTGCACATAAGGTACAAGGTATGACAACAAATAAAGCTGTAGTGTGTCTTGAACGAACATTTTCAGCAGGTCAAGCCTATGTGAGTTTGAGTCGTGTGATATCATTAAAGGGTCTTATTATTGAAGGTTTTGATGAGAAGTTAATATACTGTGATAAATCAGTTGGAGAAGCTCTAAAGACAATGCCTGTAGTGAGAGGAATTGAGGAATATGCGAATGATGGAAACAATACTTCGAAAGATACAACAATCATACTGTATAATATACAGGGATTATTACCTCATTATAAAGATTTGAAATGTCAAAGAGAAATGATGGATTCAGACTTTATCTGCCTTACAGAAACATGGATAGATGCTAATCAAATTATAAATGTCAGTTTAGATGATTTCAAATGTTACCACCAAATAAGAGCTTTGTCATACAATGATCAAATGAAGATACTAAAGCAGCAAAGTCATGGAGGAGTTGCAGTGTATGGCAAAAGAGATAAACATTTCAGTCGTTTGAACATTGCAGTACAGAATCTAGAGTACATTGCGTTTCATATAAAATCTCAAATTTCAGTGATAGTTGTTGTCATCTACCGACCCTCTACTTATAAGATGCAACATTTCATTGAGAATGTAAACAAATTAATTGATGAAATCAACAAGATGAGTAATAGATGTATAGTGATGGGAGATTTTAATGAAAATATTTATGATAATCATTCACATATTGAGAAATTAATGATAGAGCATGGATACAAGCAATATAAACCGATGCAACTACAGAGAATGCCACATTAATTGATCATGTATATGTCAGAGGTATAGATAACATTGTAGCTACAGTTAGGCCAACATATTATAGTTATCATGAAGCTATAAAAATTGAGTTGAAGACATTGTAATGCAGAATTTTCAGAACAGGGTGTATATTACATGGTGTAGTATATTCGCAAACTAAGTTGGAACTTTTGTACGGTTTAGAAATACTTTGCAGTGAAAAATTACCCTGAATAAATGCTCATAAGTAAACTGCGGAAACAAATGTTTTAAAAACATGAACTTTTATACTGCACAACATATAACATAATTTCATAAAAATATAAGGAGCAGAACGATTTAAAGTTGCAATGAATAAACAGTATTACACAACATACATACAAAAATAGTGATTCACAAATCTTTGAATAAGGAGCATTAGAAAAATGGAGTACACCTTTACAAGGGAAAGTGGGACATTGTATGTTAGAATTATTCACTAAGTGCAATACTAAAATCTTGAATTTTTGTTATACCTCTATTTTGAAAGAAAACATTGGAACAATTTATGAGCTTTTAATCAATCGTACAAAGTGAGACAACAGAAAACTAAGAAAACATAACAATTTGAGATAAACAATGACTTGACATCAAAATGAGAAAAAACCGAAGAAAACATGAATATGAGAGAAAAACATGAAGACAACATTAAAATAAGTGAACAAAGTTAGAAAACATTAAAATAAGAGTGAAAACAAAGAAAACATTAAAATCAGTAAACAAAAATTCAAACCCATTAAGATCAGAAAAAACAAAGACAAAATTAAAATCAGACAAAATTAAGAAAACAATAAAAACTGGAAAACTAAGAAAACATTAAAATGAAAGAAACAACTAAGAAAACATCTCAAATCCTTTTTTCAGTTCTCTGTTAGAGTTTTTAATTACTTCAGTTGAATTTTTCCTAATGAAGCAGGGGGGCTAGCGAATGAGCAGTGGGAGCGAATATTTGGGATCTGGGAAGTATTTTTTATTAAAGAAGTACTTGAACGAGAATTTTGTAACGGGGATGCTATTTAAACTTGTTTATAATGTGTTTGTTTGTGATTTAATTGTAATTTTGATGTTTTTACACTTCTGGATTTTTCGTAATTATCGATCAAAAAATTAGGCCCCAACCTCAAGGTTTTGAAAAACTAAAAACACTTCTGCCGTTGGCGGCGCGATTCCATGTGACCTCATTTGTGGGAGTTATAGCTTTGTAAACAAACAGGTAGACGCGTTGTTCAGTTGGGGACGTGTTGTTTATGCATGTGCTTTCGACAATTTCGATATAGAAATCGTGTTAAAATCTGCTTTTACAAACGTGTCTTGGGTGCAAGGGTAATATGCCAGCATCATGTGTCGTTGGTGGTTGTACGAGGAAGACAACCAAGAATCCTGAGGTACATTTTGTCCGGTTTCCGAGAAATCCTTCCACTTGCAAGGAATGGGTGCGTTTCGTAGACAACACTCGGTCTGATTTTAAGCTGACCAAATGGTCCACGATTTGCAGCGCACACTTCAAAGATGAGTGCAGGGATGACTCTGTGAAGCTTCAGAGCAGCATGGGGCTCAAACGGAACTTCAGACTGAAGCCAGGCTCTGTACCAAGCCTGAAAGCCCCATCAACTTCGAAAGACGATAGTCGGGAGAGTGATGCCGAGATGAGACAGCCAGCAAAGCATTTCGGAACGGCATTCAAGAAACGTCAGAAAAGCCGGGTAGGCATGAATATAAATACCCTTCAGTTCTTATTCATAATTTAATCAGTGAAAAAATCATTCACACGAATATCGGGGTGGAACATAATTTATTTTCACTTGGGAAAAACAAACAAACCGTGCAGGAACAGAATACCCTTGCCAACTCACGTACGCCAACCAACTCGTACCCTCAAAAACTTGTATTTGCCAACTCGTCCTCAAGTGAAGTGAGGATGTAGTCATCGTTTATACTTCAAGTTCAGGAGGGGTTTCCTCACGTTTTGTTTCTTCTTGGGTTTTTGGGGAAATAGTTTAGTCAAAGGTAAAAGATGGTAAGACTAAGAGCATAGAGCAATTAGGGTAAGACTAAGAGTATGAATTGGCAAAATTATGTTTGTGTATGTGTAATAAAAAAGGCAGTTTAAAGAGTTACTGATTTATAACTCGACCTGAATTAAGTCAATGACCTGAATTGACTTGAAAATGAGATGACTTGGGCCATGACAAGTGACTTCACTTGGATTCAGACAAATGTCATGGACGTGTCTGTAGTCTGTATACCTTTGTCTGTATTTTAAATCGCTTGCTGGCTTGGATGGCCCCAAACATTTTAATGTTTATCCTCTTGCATTTTTAGTACTATATATTTTGTCTAATCATACAGAATCTACTTGGCAGCTCTGCATTATAATGAGAATGCAGGACGCAGACAATCCAAGACTGCAAAGGGTGTTCTCCAGTACAACATTGTTTTTCCACGATCAAAGCAGGACACTGGGGGTTACACTGTTCAGAAGCTCCTGGTCAAAAGCACATATGGTAAGTTCAACTACAGTTTAATTTTACTGCCTGTAGCATTTTGGTCATTGGTTTGCACAATTTTATTGTGAAAGTGAATGATGATGGTAGTTGATCAATATACTTATGCATACCTTCTACTACTCAGTGCCATATGTGCTGTAGCTCCCTATACTTAAAAACTGAAAATTAGATTAAGTCCAACAGAAGTCGTCACTTGTTTTGGAAATTGGAATTCATTCACATGATTTTTAAGGAAAAAGTTGAGTCTCAGTGTTTGATTTTATAGAGTGCATGTTTGCATATTTGTATTAATTTCAGACTATGCGAATAGAGTCATAAAAAAGGCTGCACTTCTATGCCAGGAGAGAGACAAGACGTCCAGGGAGATGTATCCACAGCTAGTCTGCAATCCTGGCCCAATATCTAGCACTCGGACTCGACCGGATAAGAACACTGCAGTAAATACTTTTGTCTCAAGGTTTAGTAAAATAACACAACCGGTAGCTAGAACCCAACCTGTGCAGGAATTAGCCATTGCAGCATCTCAAGGGGTATCGGGTACTGTTCAGGTGCCAGTTAAAGCGAGAGGGAAGAGAAAGAAAGGACCCGAGGATATGCCACAAAGCACCACACGAGGGAAGAGAGGGAAGAAAACCAAGTAAACAGAAGATTGTCCAAAAAGAGCCTTGCAACCTTGAATGTACTTGTAAATTTTTTTAAGCACACATGAAGTGTGCATACAGTGTACCTAAAGTACTTTTACACATGCTCTACACGTACAAACTTATACATACACACTGTATGCATGTACTGCAGGTTGATAACTTTGTCACCTCAAAGATGATTTTCAATCGGCCACCATAAAACAAATTAAAAGAAAGTTACGTACCAGATCACAGCTAATTTTACCATCCAGTGTGAATTGGTCAAACTCATAGGTTCTCTTTAAGATGATGGATTAATTCGTTTTGATATGGTGAAGTATGAGACTAGTTTTTATTTGGTCATTTAGCCTACTCCAAAGTTCTGCTCCTCTTTATTTGAATGACCTGTCCAGTAGCAAGTAAACACATGGGAGTGTATAGACAGTTCACTCCACTCCCCGACCCCTAGTATTGTAACTGTAAACTGATCATTTTTAAAGTAATGAATACGGTTAATTAGTCACAAGATCTTTTAGAAGAAATATATATGTAACAGGGCCAAAAATCAAGTCAGGAAACAGCATTATGATGAAGATGTAATGTTTAATTTCCATTTTTCCCACAGTGGAAACCGCGCGCAGCCAGCGCTGTACAAACTATATCAGTAAACTTTTGCTCCTTACAGAGTGAAGTCTTGCAACCAACTGCCTTAAGAATATGAAAAAGACCCCCAGGAATGAAGTACTGCATTCCTGGGCTATGACTAAGCTACTGAATAAACATGAAACAACTATAAATACAAAGGAATATGCAAATGAGTCTTGAGTGCTGCTTGTGGTCACTCCAGTTCCAATAAACAATGACATAAGGATAAGATTAAGATTGAACTTTCCCACAGATCCAATAAACTGCAAATTTGAAGATGTTAGAATGGCATGAATGAAAAAGAAAAGTAAATATGATAGAGTAAATATACCTATTTGTTAAGTAATAGAGAATTAAGCAACCTAAGCAAAGAAAACAACAAGACCATACATTTTCCACATGTCACATTTCTCCACTGCTAAAACGTTGGGTTCCACACCAACGGCAAGGTGTACAAAATAAAAAAATTAAACGAGTAATCAATGCAAACTAAGACTAATGAAAAATAATCAGAAAAGAGAACAAACTTGTTACAGTAAAAAAACATTTTAAAAATGTAAAAACTTGAACTTGTCTTGTAATTAGTACATGTATACATTGTAACCCATAAACACTCTTATCAACGTAGCTTAACTAAAAACAAAAAGGTTCATGAAACTAAAATGGAAAACTGTCACTTTACAGTCACTCATATTAAAATGATAACTGCAGGCATAAAAAATAACTGAAAAATACTTTTCATTCCAACAAGGAAACAAATTGAATTTCCAGGAAAAAAATCCAGAAACATTAAAAATAACTTCTCCAGCTAGTATTGTACATTTGACGATTCAATCAATTTCTTAATAGGAAAAAATGCAACTGAAACTTAAAAGCATAAAAAGACTGAGAAAACTCATCACAACAATCAAAATAATGATAAAAGTATAACATAAGATCAAGATTCAAGCCAATTGTTGGATGTGACCAAGGAAAACTGTCCAAAGTTCATGGTGAAATAAGTTCAATATGGTGAGGTGGTTGGGTCTCCACTGCTTGTCTGAAACCAGTGGTCAAACAAATTCAACAAACACGAAAAGTCATTGAAGGCTGATCATAGTGATTCGTGTCAAAAGTTAATTAAGTGTTTACGGACAGGAACTGGAATATACGCAGCGGAGGTCTTCATACCAAGATCTTGAAAAAATGAAGCATCAACGAACGGATACTCTTCTTTCTTTGATGATAGTAGTAGCTAGCGCACAGAATGCTTCCTCGAAGAACACCATGTCTCAAGTAGAGAACAATGGAGACTGTTGGATCTTGCCTTCCTCCACCCATTGAGTCCCTTGATGGATCACCTCAATGTCATGGAACGGCTCCCAACACTGTCTTATCACCGCACAACGCCATGTGATATGTCGTCGTTAATTCTGTCAACTGCAAAATCTACCAATACCATCCTTCCCTCCAGAAAACGACTGATGTCTTTCCATGGTCCCACAACAGAGAAAGATGATGACAGGTGAAGCAAATAGCTCGTCTGGATTACAGTTTCCCGACTACCTCCATAAAGATAGTCACACATGCTACATGATGTTCATGCACATGGTTAGCTGCACATCCACCTCCTGTCTCGATCACAACCTCTGCTGTCCACAGCATCCCCATCCAGTCCGAAATCTCTCTCTCTCTCTCTCTCTCTCTTCATCCTTCATCCATCAATGCTATTTGGTAGGGTTCCGCTGGTGATTGTCTCAATGAAATCAGCTCCTAATTCCTTTGTGTACCTCCCATCAAAAACTGTGAGTTGGTCAGTTCTTTGTCGATACAACAACTTTGCATACAGGTGACCAGTACAAACTGCATGCAGCGCTGGCCGGGGTTCTTCCACTGTGAAATAGACTTGACCCTGCCGACTACGCCAAATGTAACAGGGCCAAAAATCAAGTCAGGAAACAGCATTATGATGAAGATGTAATGTTTAATTTCCATTTTTCCCACAGTGGAAACCGCGCGCAGCCAGCGCTGTACAAACTATATCAGTAAACTTTTGCTCCTTACAGAGTGAAGTCTTGCAACCAACTGCCTTAAGAATATGAAAAAGACCCCCAGGAATGAAGTACTGCATTCCTGGGCTATGACTAAGCTACTGAATAAACATGAAACAACTATAAATACAAAGGAATATGCAAATGAGTCTTGAGTGCTGCTTGTGGTCACTCCAGTTCCAATAAACAATGACATAAGGATAAGATTAAGATTGAACTTTCCCACAGATCCAATAAACTGCAAATTTGAAGATGTTAGAATGGCATGAATGAAAAAGAAAAGTAAATATGATAGAGTAAATATACCTATTTGTTAAGTAATAGAGAATTAAGCAACCTAAGCAAAGAAAACAACAAGACCATACATTTTCCACATGTCACATATATGTGCCATCTTTTATTTGTTTAATAAGGTACATGTAAATTGGTATATTTAAACTTACAGTACTTCTTTTAATAAACCATAAGAAAACAATGTACAATGATATTACCCTTATTGATCAAGTGTGTTTACAGGTACATGTACATTTCCTGTAAACTACGATTTAGAAATGAGCCACTTTTCAAATGTATTGTACAAATTGTACCAATATTACAACTCCTTATTTCCATCCACGTGCTTGATGTGTGGCACGTCTTCATTGTTGTTCTGATAATTTCATAAATTCTTCATAGTATTTATGTTTTGCTGGGGGGGGGGGGGGGGGAAGAGTGACATGTGTTACAGTACAGTTTTTGAGGGGGGATCCCTCTGCAACACAGGCATAGCATAATGTTTGGCAAGAATAAAATACATTTATTGAGCTGGATGACAGAAGAAATTGGTGTTGAATTTTATTTAATATATTATGGTTTGGGCTTACTAATCAAACAGATAAATTCCCTTGTCCCTTAGCAAATTGTTCTGATTTGAAACCTAGAGGTTATACACAAGCATTGCAAAAGTTTTAGCACTTAACAATTCTCATGTAATTTTTGTTAAAAATCCAGTACAGAAAAGGTTCAGCCATTAAAAACAACACACTGAAATACAGATTCAAATTGTATTCCGAATCAAGTGACTTTATACAAGAATTACATGTACATGTATTCACTTCCATCAAATACAGTAGTTTGTAGATTTTCAACATCAGAATAATTCAAAACACTTTGATAAACCATGTACTAGGCAAATTGTGTACCCAGGGCCCAATTTCATAGAGCTGCTTAAGCACAAAAAGTAGCTAAGCACATCAAAATTATGCTTACCAGAATAATTACCATTTCACATGTACAATCTGTGACTGTATCCTGCTTATTTTTGCTAAGCAGAAAGTTGCTAGACAAAATTCTCTGCTTAAGCAGCTCTATGAAATTGGGCCCTGGTCTGATACTTCATGGAGGCAATTGTGTCTCCATGGCCCTTGGTCATTGCCTTGGTACCCTTGAATGAATACAAATTAAAATTCCCTCAAAGAAGTGCCCTTTTCTAAGGAAAAACTGCCTTGCCCTTACAAGAACAAGTACATGTATCGGGCCTGGTGTACCTATTCACTAATCAAGTGGTGGATAGCGAAATCCCTTGTACTGTCCAGTTGGGTTGGGAAAAGTTCTCCGGATGGCTTCCATGATGCATGACGGAAGAGGCACCCTGTTGAAACGGCCAAGGTATCCCCAACACCATCTGACTACTTGCCGATAAGCAACATGACGATATTTTCTGAAAAAAATATGTGAAATAAAACATGATCAATGTTTTGTTCAACTCTGTACTACATGCATGTAGTATATGTAATAGCAAATAGCACACTGATCAACCATGGAGGAAGAAAATTATGTACTAACTGATCAAGTGTCCCCTCAACTGCATCTCTTCCATAGTAAGCCCGGTACTGTAGATAGGCAGTCTCCAAGACACCAGGGTGGAGGCACACAGCTTCAAACCAATCATGTGAGCTTAGACACTGGTTTACGTCATTCAAGTCTATCTCTAGATCCACCATTTTGGCCCTTGTTCTGTTTTCTTCCTTGCAGCATATGCAGTTCACCAATGGTTGTTGGACACAGTGGCCACAGGAACACCTTTAAAGAACAATTGGATGAAGAATAAATGTGACAGAGCACAGACTAGGAATGAATGATATCAAGAGAAATATTGACAAGCTGTTTTGGGTACTTTATAGAGGACCATCATTTAATAAACTAATTGGCCATTATAGGCTAACTTGAATATAGTCATAAAACAAAAGGGGCACTAATTTAAGTATACTATTAAAAATGAACATTGTTTTACGTGGTGACTATTGCAATAATATTCGGTCATAAAATCCCACCCCTGGCACCTCTCAACTGCTATGATATTTTATGGAACTTGCATATTGAAAAGTATATCGCCACTTAATAACACTAACAGCATAATTGTTTTTAACAATACACAGGTACTAAGTGATGTAGGAAAAAATCCTGAAATAGCCTTCCACATTGACATCCATTGACACCTATAAAGAAATGGTTGAAGAAAATTATTTTTAACTCTCCATACACTACCGATATGCAATGGGCTTAAAATAGAGCATGACATAATTTTTTTTTTTTAATGGGTCTACTGTGCCAATAAAAGGGTTATTGTTTTGTGTAACTTATTACATGCAGGCACTTGACATGATCGTAATGGGTCGATCAGCCCCCCCCCCCTCCCGTGAAAATCAACAAGAAGGCTTATGAATTGAAATACTGTTTACCGAAATGCTGCACTGGTTATGAGGTTACCGAAAACGGCACATAATATTGTGCATCAGCAGTACAGTAGTAAACATGCATGTAGTATTCGTGAATCCCATGCAACGTATAGGTGACAGAACAGGAGCAGGCCTACGAACACCCTGTACCAAATAACAACAATACACAGCCATGAAGTGATTCCATTTGCTTAGCCTCTCAATATAACTGAATAAACTAATTACCATGCCGTATTAAGCAGTCGGTCTTGGTTCCGCTCATCGTTCTCACCAGCTTCGTTGTCGGCAGCTACAGCAAGCGGCTCAAACCGGTATGGTTCTGCCCCACGAACCACTGCTTCGTCGTCACTTTCCTCCCCTTCTCTCTCATCGGGAGAGCTCCCCTCTACGCTATCACTATCATCTACAGTGCTTGTAGAGTATACCTCTTCTTCATCAATGCTAAATTCCTCCCAGGACCCGTTGCTATCCGACATTTTAGAGGATTTTCCAGTCGTCTCTGCATAGAGGTGGTTCGTTAACCATTGCAATGCGCATACACAACGCGGGGTAAACAAACACGACTCCCACTAGTGACGTCACACATTTTTAACCGAGATTGATGACGTCACGGGGCTTTTCGCGATTCTCGCCAAAAAGCACGTCTGAGGGGTGTTCGAAATGATTTTTTTAAAACATTTTAAAAACATTTTGATAAGATGTGAACTGTATGAACGTAAAGCATGAACACTTATTTATGGATTGTAGCAAATAGTACTTCCTGTTTGGTCTCGTTCAAGTACTTCTTTAAGTCTGGACGATTAGTGAAATTTACTACTCAACTCTAGAGTCAAGCCTCAAATTGTCGCGACTTCGACACTAGGCGCGACTAATTTTTAATTACCATGATGCAATGTGATATAGTGTTTGCCGCAGGCGCAATACAGTAAAATTACACTGAAAGGGTTGAAGGATTGTGTCACTGATGTCTGATTGTGTTTCGTAAGTAAATTATGTTGTCGTGAATAGTCGTGAGCGATACAATTGGTTCACCAAGCAAGTAGTCGCGACTATTTTTGTAGTAGTCGTGGCGGCGTGATTAACTGAGTAGTAGAAAAACGGTAGTCGTGACTCAACTAAGCAATTAGTACTCGCCCTAGTCGCCCAGACTTAATTTTTATCAGTTAGTCCAATTGTTTTGAATGTTTTTAGTTGTTCGGGGGGGGGGGGGGTTCAGGTTGTGATCTTAGGTGATTCACTCTTGCTATTGTTTTCTATGTTGTACTGCACTGGGTTTTTTTGTTTTTAATTATTTGTTGGTGTTGTCTTAACTGCTGTATATTTGTTTATTAATTAAATAGTTTACTGTCCTGTGCTGGAGTTGTAATTAATTTAAGACTTGTAAATTTTCAATTTGTATATGTTTAAAGAGCAAACAATAGATAAATATACTATACTTTACTCGTTTTTTCTAATTAACATTTGAAGAATTGAACTGTTCATATTTTTTGAAATTTAGTTTTGTAATTCTAAAGCACAATGACAATGTTGGAAAAAGCCATTAAATGTAACGTCCATTCATTGACCTACACCAGGTTGAACAGACGGCATCTTGAGAGATGAAAGGCCTCATAAATGCAGTTGTTCTAAAAAAAATCTTAATAAAATCTTGGTGGGTGTGTGAAAGGAACAGGTATTTGAGAAAGGCATTAGGCACAAATCCATCCAAAGGGTATTAACTATTATGTATGGCAGCATTGAAATAAATGTCTGGAAATGTAATGTAAGGTTAATATGTACATGTAATTGTTTACAGTGCCTTTTGACCAGAGCCACCAAATTATGACTACAAGGACTCTGTGAAATAGGTGCCTGGGTATGTGCAACCAACAACAGTGGTATGTTGGCAGGATTAACAACAAATATAAACAGAAAGTTGAATGCCAGTGTATATTTTATAGGAGATTTGGTCTTTGTTGTATTGTGACGGTCAGTGCATGTTGTATGTCTTAAATTGTATGCCAGACTGAAGCTAACCGCGTATTGGGCCAGATTTTCCATCCGCGTATTCGGGGGTTCGCCAGCCGCGTATTCAGGAAAATTAGAATCCATGCGGTAAAAGGCGGTGAAATTTCTGTCTCCCATTTTTTCGAATGTTAACGAATTTTTTAATAATCTTGCTTTTTCAGTACAATTTTTTCGCTATTATTAAAAAACATATCGCTGACCATACTTGAAGGAAGAATTAGAAGATTGGGCGGCCTAATTAGTGAGTAATTAGCCGCCACAATTAGGACCTCATCATCCAGACCATAATTAACAACTGTTGGAAAACTTGCACTCGCTGTAAAGTAAATGTACCCTTCATGTTGCATAAAATATTAAATTTTATTGCATAATCTGATAGACCACACCACTGGGCACACTTAATTTTGGAGGTGATTAAATCCGATCACTAATTAATACCTAATTAGCCGTTAGAATACACGCCTTTTTCTATCACACGTTAGGGTATGTACACAAGACTCTTTAATGAATGTACTCGCCGTAAAGTAAATGTACCCGCCGTAAAGTAAATGTACCCTTCATGTTGCATAAAATATTAAATTTTATTGCATAATCTGATATACCACACCACTGGCCACACTTAATTTTGGAGGTGATTAAATCGGATCACTAATTAATACCTAATTAGCCGCTAGAATACATGCCATTTTCTGTCACACGTTATGTACTATGGTATACTTGTACACAAGACTCTATAATGAATGTACTCGCTGTAAAGTAAATGTACCCTTCATGTTGCATAAAATATGAAATTTTATTGCATAATCTGATAGACCACACCACTGGGCACACTTAATTTTGCAATACAATTTAATATTGTGTGCAACATGAAGGGTACATTCACTTTACGGCGAGTACATTCATTATAGAGTCTTGTGTACAAGTTATATAACGTGTGATAGAAAAAGGCGTGTATTCTAACGGCTAATTAGGTATTAAATAGTGGTCCGATTTAATCACCTCCAAAATTAAGTGTGCCCAGTGGTGTGGTCTATCAGATTATGCAATAAAATTTAATATTTAATGCAACATGAAGGGTACATTTACTTTACGGCGAGTACATTCATTATAAAGTCTTGTGTACATACCCTAACGTGTGATAGAAAATGGCGTGTATTCTAGCGGCTAATTAGGTATTAATTAGTGATCCGATTTAATCACCTCCAAAATGAACTGTGGCCAGTGGTATGGTCTATCAATTTATGCAATAAAATTTCATATTTTATGCAACATGAAGGGTACATTTACTTTACGGCGAGTACATTCATTAAAGAGTCTTGTGTACATACCCTAACGTGTGATAGAAAATGGCGTGTATTCTAGCAGCTAATTAGGTATTAATTAGTGATCGGATTTAATCACCTCCAAAATTAAGTGTGCCCAGTGGTGTGGTCTAACAGATTATGCAATAAAATTTAATATTTTATGCAACATGAAGGGTACATTTACTTTACGGCGAGTACATTCATTAAAGAGTCTTGTGTACATACCCTAACGTGTGATAGAAAATGGCGTGTATTCTAGCAGTTAATTAGGTATTAATTAGTGATCGGATTTAATCACCTCCAAAATTAAGTGTGCCCAGTGGTGTGGTCTATCAGATTATGGAATAAAATTTCATATTTTATGCAACATGAAGGGTACATTTACTTTACAGCGAATGCAAGTTTTCCAACAGTTTTTAATTATGGTCTGTATGATGAGGTCCTAATTGTGGCGGCTAATTACTCACTAATTAGGCCGCCCAATCTTCTAATTCTTTCTTCAAGTATGGTCAGCGATATGTTTTTTAATAATAGCGAAACAAATGTACTGAAAAAGCAAGATTGTTAAAAAATTCATTAAAATTCGAAAAAATGAGAGACAGAAATTTCACCGCCTTTTACCGCATGGATTCTAATTTTCCTGAATACGCGGCTGGCGAACCCCCGAATACGCGGATGGAAAATCTGGCCCAATACGCGGTTAGCTTCAGTCTGGTTGCCAGGCGGTGCTTGGGGGCTGGTTGGTCGTCGTGTACACGAGGTGTCCACGAGGCGAACCAGTCTGCTGCAAGAAACTCAAGGAGTAACAGGTACGTGTTCATTGTTCTGTTTACTGCATGCTCAGTACAATTGCTTGTGCGTTGCTTTTGCGAGTGGTTGATGCGAGGTGCGTTAAAGTGCGTGGAAAATGAGAAGTTTCCATTCAATCCACTTTCAAAATCTAGTTGCTGATGTATCAAACACAACATACAAGTATACAAAGATAATTTTTCGAAATTGTAAAAAGATTAAAAAAAGGAATTTTTAAAAAGCCCGCGCGTCGCGATTCTGAAAATGCAGAGGTCACGATCGGTTGTTGCGCAATGGCTGTGACGTCATAAAGGAGACTGACTAAGTCTGGTACCCATATAACTCAAGCACGCTACGCACGCCGCCACACATCATGTAATAATGTGCGTGCATTATTCCATTTATTGTCCGCTTATTCTTTCTTCGACGAAGCAAACATGTCAGACTCTGAAAACTGTATTTATTCTCTTTAATTATTATTAATGCTGTTCGAGGACAAAATATTATGGTCTAAAATCAATTCAAGCAAACCTCAAGCTGAATGAAGTCTAGTCCATGGCATTGACTTTAAAAAAAATCGAAAACAATTTCAAATAAATGTTAGTATAGTATTTCTAATTACTGTTAAATTTACAACCACATGACATGGAAACTTTCCCCCATGATTATGAATAATTGGACAAACGAAATCGGTGGATTGTACATACCCTTGCTCTTTCCCTTTTGAGATATGCTCCCCCAGAGCGCTTACGAGGATCTGTACTCCATGTCTTCTCGGCTACCGAATGCATATCTGCGGTGCTTGTGCTGGGGCCGGGCTCATCCGTCTGCACGGCGGCGGACGTCGAAGAAGAAATTCCCGTCGAAGTACTCGGTGTCGGACGTTGATGCACGACTGACACTGTTGGTGCTTTGATGCTTGGGACAGACCCAACTTTAAGTCTGAACCGATATGGTAAGCCAAGACTTCGTTTCATCTTAACTGTTTCATCCGTACAATCATCGGTAAAGTGTGCCGAGCAGACAAAAGATGAACTACCCAGTGTGAAGTCGGAACGTGTATTGTTGACGAAACGAACCCATGCTCGCTGTGTTGCACTATCTTTGGGAAACAACAACCACAATACTTCGGGATTTTTCAGTATAGTACGTGTGCACCCGCCTACAACACACGATTTGGGCATTTTGATAGTATCGGCACTGAACTTTGATACACAAATCTTAGATTAAATGCACTTCACACTCGTCGCCTAATCCAACAACATCCCAGTTTGGCTCAGCTTGAGCCGCTAGAGGGATTATTCTACCAAGTACCAAGTACCAAGTACAACCAGAGGATAAAATTGTGAAGCTCGCATCACTATACGGCGAAAACACAGCATGCACACGCGCCGCACTAGACTTGTGGACAAGTCGTTAAATATCTGTCGCGGTGATAGCGGAACGGCTTTCTCGCAATATCCCGCGAGAGGGCTGCTCTGTGCGAGATTACTGCTCTCAAGACTGGTCACATTTACCGACTTGTGAAACCCGCTGGCGGTTTGTGCACGGCCTATGGGCACTTCAGCCGAATTTGTACGGACGCATCTGATTGGTCAATTTCGTTATATCTATGAATATTCAAACTGTAGATGAATATTAAACATCAAATCCTGTACTGGATGGAGTTTTATGTTGCTTTGATCGATCATGCACGATCAAAACCAAACACTGAGTGGTGAGAGTGATTGTGTTCATGAATATTTTGACACAAGAAAATACGTATTCAAATTATGGGTACAACTTGTAAATAATTACAAAAAATCGAACGTAAGATTTTATTTCAGAGAGTCCGAGCGTGTTTGACAGTGCACAGCGTGTGGGGACATGACGTAAAACACACGGGCAAATCGTGCAGCTGCATGCCATGGCGCGCAGAGTTTCTCTCGGCGGGGCTCAGCACGACGGAAACCCCTACCCTAGCATGCCATGAGATAGCTGTACCTGGAAGCTCATGAACATGTGGGAGGGGTAGGGAGCCAGACCACCAACTACCTTGTCATTGCGGGTTTGTTAGTCGGTAAACCTCGCTGATCGAATCCGCTGTTTTTAAATCGTTACGTTTCAATGTTCGGTGTACGTTCCTTTCCCCCGATTTGGAAATTAAATAAGATTTATGTCAATAAATAGGAAAACCACTCTTATATTGACGGTGCAATTAAGTTAAACAATTTGTGAGACAAAAACGAGCCCCCCCCCTAAAAAAAAAAAAAAAAACAACACACAAAACCAGAGCCCCTGAAGGAACAGGTGAAAAATAAATTACAAATTAAAATGTGAAAAAAATATTCTCACTCTGAATTTCTTTTTCCACTCTCGACACACAAAATTCCAACAAAGTCATTTCGTTTCCTCAAAATATTATTTAATTCAATCAAAATATAATTTTGTCACATAAAATTATTTTTTTTTAAATTTGTAAACAAAGTTGTGTTTTTCTAGGTAGCAAAATAGATTTTTCCGAGAAAATACGTTTTTGTTCCCTCGAACACGCCTTCTCCACCCGAAATACGATTTTGTTACCCAGAAATACGCGTTTGTTCCCAGAAAGATACGCATTCGTTTCCTCGAAATATGATTTTGTTCGCACAAAATATAATTTTGTTCGCTCTAAATATGCTTTCGTTCAATAAAAATTATTTTTTCCACCGAAAGGAGATTTCTTTCCCTGAAAACAAGCTTTCGATTCATCAAAATACGACTTTGAATTAGTTGCCCGAAACATACTTTCATTCGTCCGAAATATGCTTTCGTTCAATAAAAATATGATTTTTTCCCACCGAAAGGAGGTTTCTTTCCCTAAAAACAAGCGTTTGTTTCATCAAAATACGACTTTGAATTAGTTGCCCGAAACATACTTTCATTCGTCCGAAATATGCTTTCGTTCCCTTAATATACGCTCCCGTTCCTTCGCAATGAGATTTTGTTCCCCAAAATTCCTCTTTCGTTCCCTTAAGAGAGCTAGCTTTTGTTCCCTCAAGATAGCTTTCGAAGCCCTGTAGTCCAATCACACAAATTTGTTAAATTCCCTTGTGAGGGGCGACTATGAGAGGGGACGAGTTTGTTGTCAGGGGGCGACTTTGCTTGGGGCGACTTTGTAGTTGGTGACTTTGTACATGTGTTTTTTGAAATTGGCGACTTTGCTAGGGGGGGCGAGTTGACTGGTTTCCGTGTCTGTTGTTTATACACACTTAATACACACAATCACTGTAGAACACATCGGGTTAAATGATTGGAGCAATCAGTAACTATTCACGGTAGGCATTATTTATTTTTATGAGGCAAAACACACATCTTAAACAATTATTATAATAATGAATTTTAAGATAAGTTTACTTTATTTCTTTAGTTACTAAATTAATGAAGGAGTTAACACCCACAAAACACACCCACAGATGTCTCAAGCGCAAGCATTCAGTACATTTACAGTAACTAAAATTACTACTACCCTTAGATAAAATGGACTCGTCTTCATGATCGTCGCTACAGCAACCGTAATGTACACTGCGTTCGTACATGAATAAATGAATATGAACCGCCGGCGGGTTTCACAAGTCGTTAATGACGAAGAGTCGGCAGCCAGCAACTTCGCGCGAGAGCAGTGATCTCGCGAGAACATTTTTTAAAATTGGGCTACAGCACTACACGCGACTCCACTCACCGCGACCATCATTAACGACTTGTCAACAAGTCTAGCGCCGCACGTACGTTGAAGCTCCTACAGTACTTCCGCGTCACGTGACTCGATCTCCTTTATGACGTTTTGGGGTCACTTGCATATCATTATCATAATGTCCTGCTTTTACGTTATGGGGGCGGAGGGAATCATGCGAGTGCTTGGTTTGTCGTTTTTTTTCCAGTGCAAATATACAGATAATGGTAAAGTAATATTTTATTTGGAATCAGTAGGGCTTGTTTTATAAAGTATATGTGTTTCCGTCCCTCAAAGTTATCGTTTTCCACGCACTTTAAGAGTTTGGAGTCAGAGAGACTCACAGGGTTAACTGACGTGTGTTCCAGTTAACCGTGAGGGTTATTGAGGTTGACAATTTGACGATAGCTGCGGGCTAGTCGATCTGTCAAATTGAACGGTTGTCACCGGGTTGACTATCGCTGCGTGCGTGGTCGACTGGAAGGAACGAAGAACCGTTGATGCTCTAGTGCGCGTTGGGGTTGACTGATGTGTGTTCCAGTCAATGCTCAGGTGTAGTGCTTGTTGGACACGGTGTAGTGACACGTGGTTGACTAGGCACGGCAATTGCGCTGTGAGCTCAATGCACTAGTTGTCAGTTTATAAGCATGTGGGAAGCTATCGCCGCAGATACATGCACCTAAAAGCAGGAGATGCAGAGAGACTCTGAGTTTGAGGAAGACCTGATGCTGCTGGCTGAACAAAGTTGACTCCAGTGGAAAGCGAAACCCCAAACAGAAAGATCAGCTTTAACTTTGACCTGTGGATACTGTGGTAGAGGCTTTCACTCCTGATTCTAGTCACAACAGATACTGTTCTTAAATCAATGTGGATTGCACCACTCCATAGTTCCAGGGACTGACAAATGCCTTGGAAATATTATTAACAGTAAGAGTCGAGAGGTTCATTGCTTCTAATTGCCTTTGTTGGTGGCCGCGAACTGTCTATAATATGTTAACGCACTTAAAATTCGCTTTGAACAGTGACCAGCCACCAACTTTGTCGTTCCATACTGTTATGCTCTTATTAATTGCGTATCTATTCCATTACATTTATTCATTTTTATACAATTGTGTGTGACAAACTTAAATATAGACCATGTTTTTGTTACTAGCATACTTGTATACTATTATTGCTGAAAGCTGTCTTGTTTCAATTAGGTATTTTTAATAAAACTACAATTCAAATCCTCTGTTATTTAATAGATATTAGTGCTTATAAAGTGTTTTATCTATAGCAATCTCAAAGACCTTATTATAATTAATTTTTATGAACAGTTCAGCTTGGTCTTGCTTTTCAATTGCAGCACTTAGTACATCTTGAGATGGATTACAATCTAATGTGGCGCAATCTTCTCCCAATATCAGACACACCGGATCAATCTCCCTTCTCTTAGCGGTGAGTGTAACTGATTTATTTTCAGACATTACTTAACACACAGAGCCTATGGTTTTTTGTCTGATCCGCAGAACAAAGCAATAACGGTTAATTGTTTTGCTTTAAAAGGACACTAGCTTCAAGACTGGGAGCCGAACTCACTTTCTGGTGGTTGGAAACACAGTATTGTATTGACACCATCAACCAGACCACTAGGCTTTCATACTGTATGATCAACAATCAGAGATTTGTTGTTGCATATGTAATTCTTTACATATTGTGTGAAGAGCCCCAAAACCACTTAGCCTAAAAGTAAGGTTGGTTTGAACATGAATGAAACTAACACTGTACACAATTCAATTTCAGATTGAAAAGCTGTTGTGTTAAAAGGTTAGTCAAGTTCGGTCAACCCATGTCTAACCTGCAGATTTTAAGGCCTGTTAGAAATTGTAGCCTTTTAAACTGTTGTATAAGTTTTCTATTGGCATTGTCATAACCCAGTTTGTAAAGAAGTACATGTTGGATTGTTTTGAATCAGTGGTTGAATTAAGTGCATTCATTCATTGACATCAAATTTGTGTCTCTTCACTGAATACAGGAATAGTTAAGATTGATTTTTTAAGAAATAGAGTTAAAATGAAATCCCAGCAAAAACTCATTCCATTTGTCTGCAGTATAATTTGCAAGTTATACACATTTACACATCCTATAATGCTATACTAAACATGCCAGCTTACTTGAAACTGGAATAATATGCAGATGTTATGTTCACAACAATAGTCGTCAACAACCAGCTCCTGGGGTGGATAATCAATGTCATGTGGATTACTTCTAGAACTGAACTAGTCTCTCACTATAATCCATTGACCAACACTAGCTACTCTTGTGTGGACAATCAAGTCTTTTTGGAGTTAGACATGAACATTACAAACTTTCAACCTAACACTGAACTGCTAGCAACCAATCGCTCCCAGAGTGGATGCTAGATATAAATTAAACACACAGGTATGTGTGTGGAAACTACAGACGGAACATTGCATAGACATCAAGCAATAGTTTGGGCAGTTTAATGAAGTACAGTGCATGTCTAATTTCAAAGGAAGAAGTTGTTATCACATAATACCAGCTGAGGTCAATCTAGCTTTGCATCTGGAACAAAGCAAGAAGGAAAATGTGAAGATGTACATTTAACATGAACATCAAAAACTACATGCGTACTATTCTTTGTTATAGAATTCTAACATCAATAGTAAGAACTACATACGTGCTATTCTTTCTATAATAGTGGGAATTCTGATTTGTTTGTCCTCGTAAAAACAGCAAAACTCGTAAAAAGTCTATTAAATAGTCAGAAATGTCTTTGAAACCTCATATGAATAAATTACATGTACATAGGTCAGACCTTGAACTTAATAACATTTTCCTCTTATCGTTACTACTGGGCTTAAATATCACGCCTGAATCTTGTTAACCAATAGTGACTGCATAAAACAGTATAGCTTACCGTACCTGTACATCACACTTAATGCATATGTGATGTCTTTTAACAAGCTAGTTATCTAGTTATGAATTTATATCTATGTTATATTACTACATTACAGGCTTACATGTGTAGTTGAAGTAGAGCAATAAACCAACCATTTTCAATGCTATACAAGAAACGGCTAACTGTTTAAACATGTAACTTTATTTGTGTACATGTATAGCCTCTACTACTTTAAAAATACAATGTATGGTTTACGAGTTTTATTAATGGTTTCTGATCTAATAAGTAACTGAATTCTTCCACACGGAATACCTGTAGGTCTATCATGATGTATGTTTCTTGACTTTACTGGACTATGACTTTATGAGAATTGTATAATAAGTATTGGACCCACCTGAATAATAATCGAATACATTTATACTTGTCTTCAATAGTCCAAAATCGTGTATCAAAGTACAGTCATAATGCCTACCGATATAAACTGAACATTATGAGCCAACTTCCTTGAGGCTGTTGTGAATAATTGTGGTGTTTAAGTGTGAAACAAACACAATGTTAAAATGTCATACAATTAACACTTGAGAAAATAGAATTAGCTGTTGCAAACTGCTTATCAACCATAAGTACCTGTGGTATAAATGCACAAAATAAGTCTTTCTCAATTCGAGAAAGACTCTGCTAGGGTTGAAACGTCAGGCCACTAACTTATTGTTTACAATTAACACTTGACTGTTTATTTCCCTAGCATACAGAAAAATAGCAGAGTTTCAATCTTGAGTTATGATGTAGAGAAGAGTTCCCCAGAAGAAGAAGATGGAGAAGAAAAAGAAACTAGGGATTCAGTTTTTGTTTACTACAAAAACAAGGTGTTCGGTGAGAGTGATTTAGATAATAGGTAACGACATTATACTTTATCAATCCAATACCTGGTTCAGGAGTTATGAATTTTTCAAATTTTAAACATCAAATTCCGGTTTGGACCGGAAGTCAAGGTCAAAAGGGGTCACATGTTGATTAGTTTATGAAGACCTTTCAGATGATGTATAGATTGAAAAAATCCATTGTGTGGTTCAGAAGTTATGTAAAGTTTCAACTTCCGGTTTGAACCGGAAGTGAAGGTCAAATGAGGTTAAATTACAAAAGTTTTAACTGATGATGTACAGAAAATAAACAACCAATGAGTGGTTAAGAAGTTACGATTTTTTCAAATAAATTTTTTAACTTCCGGTTGGAACCGGATGACAGAATCAATAGAGGTCACGCTTGGTAGCGTTGGTGAAGTCTTCGAAGTCCTTGCTGTTGACATATAGATGATCAAAATCAAATAAGTGGTTCAGAATTTATGATTTTTAAAACATTAAAAAGCAACTTCCGACTTTAAGCGGAAGTCAAGGTCAAACGGGGTCACAGAATGTGTAGGGCATAATTAATTTATTACGACCTTGCAGATGATGTATAAATTGTTAAAATCCAATGTGTGGTTCAGCAGTTATAAATTTTCAAATATTAGATGGACCACCTCTGGGATGCAATGCGAAACATATTCCTAAATGAACCTACTTGTAAGAGAATACGCTTGAGAAACATAATTTAAATTTTGAGTGGCCAGGGCAAGGTTGTTTACACGTTAAAACGCTATCGTGCGTCGTCAATGCGGGTCAACTGATAGGTGCGTGTTATTGTCCTTTTTCGACCAGATGTAAAGGTAAAAATGCTGTCATCTCTGTGCAAAAGTTTGGACAGGCTTATAGGTCTACACCCTGATACAAAAAGTATGCTGAAATGATCAATAGTTTTAAAGATATGAATACGATAAGATATTTTGAATTTTTCAACTTCCAGTTTGAACCGGAAGTCAGCTCAACTGTTGTGAAGGATCTGTGTAGCATTTGTCAAGCTCTTAACGACCTATCCGATGATGTGTAGATTGTCAAAATCCGAAAGATGGTTCATGAGTTATGATTTTTACAAATATTAAACTTTGATTTATTGTAATACGATGCCCGATGACGTCATCATGACGTCATTAGGTTTGTGTCGTCTTGATACTAAGGTTCAGCTCTCTGTTGAACTTCGACCCAGGGTAACGACCCGGAAGCTAAGGTCGTACGATTTTAGCGTTAACTTTTCAAATGTTGCCCCAGTCTTTCCCTATCAGATGCCCAAGTATGAACATCATAGCTTTCATATTCGTTGATATACAGCAAAAAGCAAATGGTCATTTTTGCACCTTAAAAATCTTGTAATTCGACACCTGATGACGTCATCATGACGTACTGACAACTGTGCCGTCTTCATATTGAGGTTCAATTATTTGATGAGTTTCAAGGTTCAATTCAGTTTCAATCTTGAGTTATGCTGTAGAGAAAAATTGCGAATAAGGAGAAGAAACTAGATTTAAGTTTTTGTTTATAACAAAAACAAGGTGTTCGGTTGGATTCGGAAGTTTGGAAGGGGGTTTAAGTAATAGACATATTATGTTAACAGTGTACACGTTACAGTGCGGACGTCATCGTGGTGTGAACTAACTTTTTAGATGTAACACATCCCAGTTTGGATACATGCAAAGTTTCAGCTTGATTACCAAAGTTCTGTACGTATAGATCTTGTAAAACATTAACTTTTTGGTAACACATGACAATTGATGACGTCATAAAGACGTCAAGCCATGTTTTAGCCATTATAACCTTTCAAGCCTGATGCAAAACAAAATTTGATTGCAGCTAGTTTTATTCTCAAGATATGTAATAAATATGAGAAATTTTAAAAATTAGCAACAAATAAGGTGATGACGTCATCATGACGTCACTTCAAATTTTAGCAGTCAATGTCGTTGTCTAACAATACACCAAGTTTCAACTCAGTCAGACTTGTGGTTTGGTAGATACACGGCTTCAAAAGTGCACGTTTAAGGCATTATCACGTGACACACGATGACGTCATCGATCTACAACTCCACACATAATTATGTTATCTGCATGAAGGTCATTATGTATACAAATTATGAAATGATTGTCAAACTTTTTGCCACAGACATCTAGTAAAAGTGTATTTTGAGTTGTTTTTAACCTGCCGCTAGAGGGCGCTCTTGGTATTTATGACGTCACTGGTTCTATTATTTTAAACATGACTCTTGCCGGACTACATCATCTTTGAAAACAACTCACAATTTCTTTGTACTTTTCACATAACAAGGCACTTCCTGTTTCGACCGGAAGTAGAGGTCACGTAATGTCACGCACACAATACAAAAATAAGACCTAAATTAACTTGGTATAATCCCGCAAAAAGCAACCTACGGTCTCATGTCCGTGATTTGATATGGAATTTCAAACATTAAAAAAATAATATTTAAAAACCTGATAATTTGACATTCGATGAAGTCATGATGATATCACTGCAGCGGTGTCATCTACCTATGAATATGTAACTATGTGTAAAGTTTCAAGTTTATGCGAGCTTAGAAAGTGTCCTTTTTTTATTGGACAATTTTGGGAGAAAAGAAGACGATGAGATATGAATTTATGAAATGTTCAACTTCCGGTTAAAAAGCACACGATCAAAAGCCTAGCATTTGTTTGTTAACGAGGTTTGCATGGACGGCTGTTTTAGAGACTAACAAAGCATATTGTCAAAAGCAGGTTGCGCGAACCTTGAACAGAGACTAGACCACAAGCATTTGAACCTTGCTGTTGATTCAATGGAGCAAGCAGCCGCTCACCGTACAACTGGTTTAGAACGCGTATATAAATATAATTAGAATATAGCTTGCTTTGTACTCAAGATACGTAATAATTGGTCAAATTTCAACAATTTGTAAAAGTATTTGTGATGATGTCATCATGTCGTCACTTTAGATTTACGTAGTCATTATCATTGACTATCTATATGCCAAGTTTCAACTCAGTCAAACTTAAGGTTTTTGAGATGCAAGGCTTCAAAAAGTAAACCTTAAAGGCAATACCACGTGACACATGATGACGTCATCTAGTTGAAACTCCACACATAATATGTTGTCTGCATGAAGGTTTTTATGTATACCAATTTTGAAACGATTGTCATAAACTTCGCCACAGACATCTAGTAAAAGTGTATTTTGATCTGTTTTAAACCTGAAAAAACATGAAAACATTTGCCACTTTTAAATTACAAGGCACTTCCGGTTTCGACCGGAAGTAGAAGTCATGTTATGTCACGCACACAATAAAAATGAAGACCTATAATACCTCTATATAATCCCGCAAAAAGCAACCGACGGTCTTTTCGTCTTGATTTGATATAGATTTTCAAAGATTAAATTGTTAATTTTTAAAAACCTTGTTATTTGACACCTGATGACGTCATCATGACGTCACAATTACCTCATGGAGGTTTTTTATCAAGGTCCTAACATGGTTTAAATTTGAAGTTGATATACAGAAGTTAAGATTTTTGCCGGGAATTGTTTTTTTGAAGAATTACACAAAGGCAAACTTTGACCTTCCGTCACTTTTTGAACTTAAATGGCTTGTAACTTGCCCGAACACCTAAATATCATATCCATACCAATTTCAGTTTTCCCTAAAGAATGTGAACCAACGATCTTATTGGGAGTTACTTTACCAAAAGAAACCGTGTTCAAGAAATGCAAAACACAATTAGGCCTAGTTGATCTATATTCATTATTCATTATTCATTATTCATTATTCATTATCTATTAAATAGTTCGGTACCCCCTGCTAAGGATTCGAACTGCTTCTAGCCATCAGGCTAGCTCGGTGGTCTTGTGGTAAGACATCTGCTCTAGCAATGCAAAGGTCGTGGGTTCGAATCTCACTCGAGTGATCTGCCTGTGGATTGTTTTTTCACATAACTCGGGAAAGTACGGAGTATACAGTGCTAAACACACATTGGTGTAAGGGTAAAAACCTAATTATGTTTATATCCCCGATGCAAAATTAACATCCGTTAAAATGTTGGCTTACTGTTCAGTATGTCCTACACACTGAAGATTAAAGTAATGCCTCAAAAGAAGCAGATATTTTGGATCAATGTTCTCCTGGAGTTTTAATGGCTTTTCTTGACTTCCAGCATGCAACTTTGTAGTAAAAACAGAAGAGGAAATTACCAAACAAACAAGTTTCAATTATCATTTCTTTCTTTTTGAAATTGAAAGCTGAATTTTGTTCTAGTTTTTTCTTAGACCCAACCACCTGTAAAATTTGACAAAAATATGCATGATTTTAATGGCTCTGAAAAGGTCAGTTATTTGATGAACCCAAAACATATTCAAAGAACTGAAATGATCAACAGCAGAGGCTGTGTCTGTTCATTTGCTGTGTTCCTCAACTTTTCTAACATGTTAGCCATTGTCTCTACAAGATATGACTGTCATTTATTTGTTTTCCCTTGCAATTATAGGCTCAAAAACATAACTTTTTATGTCAAAGTATAACTGCTAAAAGTTTTCTATCCTAGAGAATGCATACAATTAATTGGCATTTTATAGCTACATTGCACCGATGTGATTATACTCATGTATACAAATGTAGTACACTTTGTCACATATCTGCATGCCTACATGGGTATTTTACTGTGCCATTCGTCTGTAAGAGTATACTTTTTCTGTGGTTGAATAAAGTCCCAAACAACCTAAATTTACATGTTATTGTACCAAACTAAATATAATCTTAAAACAATCTTTGATTTGACTTAAAATGAAAGTAAAAAGAAAAGAATCACTGAAAATCCATTCTTCAAGAAAATAACTCCTTACTATACCTGTGCTGTGGTCCTAGGACTTGGAGTTCTTCATGCCTCTCTGCAGCTATTTACTTGGCTGGATCGTTTGTTGGGTGGGCTCCTTGCACACTTCCTTTATCACCTGATTGGAAAAAAAAGTATACAATTAATATGGGAACAATAAATCATGAATCAACAATATGTTGAGTATGTTGGTCACTGCAATTGCAGGTATTTTGGAGTATGTAGGAACATGATTGTATCATTCTTCAATTGAATTCTTAAAACAAATGCAAACTCAAACCTAGTCCTGAATATTCAGCCCTCACTCCCTCTTTCTCTCTCTCTCTCTCTCTGTCTCTCTCTCTCTCTAGACTGGCTAGAAGTAAATGCTGACCAAGTTTAATCTCTTGGCACCAGTTGCAACTGAAAATCCACACGTTTCCCTTTCCTTTTATGCTGTTTATTTGCAAATCAATCACTTTCGTTGTAAATTATAACAACAGATACAGGAAGTTGACTAAAGCTAGGTCAAGGTATAAGGTCCCTGGGCGCTCAGCAAACCACATCCATTTTCCTAGAAAACTTCTTTCTCTTTTGAATTTGAAGAATTATATTCTTTCATTTCACTACAGTTATCCAGGAGTTTAAAGCCAAATTATGCATCGCAAACATATTTTTGTTGTTTGATTGATATTCACACAAGTAACTATTTGAACAATATAAAGGCCTATGAAATGCCAGAGTCAAAGACAAAAATAATCTAATTAATAATGCATATTATCCATACCAATTTCAAGATTCTCTAAAAATAGAACCAACGATCTTATTGGGAGTTACTTTACCAATGTCACATCCCTGCTTCTCGGTGTGTGATCAAAACATAACCAATGTTTGTCTTTTTCTGCTTGCATTTTCTCACATATTTAAAAGTCACACGAATCACTGAGCAGATGGCCATCTCAGTAAAACTTCGTCTTCAATTTCATATTCACCATTAAGCCATCAGAAGGGGCCACAGGTTGGGCGGAATTCAATTCATGAGTGTTGCGCCAAAAACTCAAAATTTGATTGAAATAAATTACATTTAATTTATACCCAATAAATCATTGGGTGAAAATATTATGTTGTCCATACTTCTGTTTCATCTATTTATCAAGTGCAATTTTGTTGCCAAGTTTCATGACCGTGCGAGCCTGACATTTGATTGTTAGCGAGGTTTGCACGGACGGCTGTTTTATAGACTAAGAAAGCATATTGCCAAAATCAGGTTGCGGGAACCTTGAACAGAGACTAGACTACAAGCATGTTTGATGGACTTTGAACATTTTGGTCAACGGAGCGCAACAGCCAGCCACGTGGATTAGATACGGGTTTTCAGTGCAGTTCTTTTTTTGTGTGGTTTATATGCGGGCCAGATAGTTCTTGAGATACAATTTGTGAATTTGTCAACGCACATTTTGGACCAGAAGTTAAGGTCATGGATAACGATATTATCTCTGTGTAGCGATTGTTGAGTCTTAGAAAGCCTTTCCCGATTATATATAGATTGCAAAAATCCATCGTGTGGTTCATGAGTTATGATTTTTTCAAAAATTCAACTTTCATTTAACGTAATTCGACACTTGGTGACGTCATCATGACGTCATTGCAACGGTTTCATCTACTAATGATTATTTAACTATATCTACAGTTTGAAGGTTGTGTGAGCTTGGGAAGTGTGCTTTTGTTAGCGGACAATCGCGGGGGATAAGAAGAAAAATAAGAACTACTAGACATAATTTTTTGTTGGAAACAAAAAAGAGGTGTTCGGTGTGACCTCGTGTTTCAAAGAAATGTTATAAACATGTCTGTGTATTAAATATTGTATACTTCTATAGAGTCTTTAGAATGGTGGTTCTAAAGATTTGACCAAACTTTTTGGATGTAACACATCCCAGCTTGAGTACATGCAAAGTTTCCATTTGATCACCAAAGTTGTTCTGTACATATAGATCTTGTAAAACACTACCTTGGTGGTGACATAACATGAAAATCGATGACGTCGTGAAAACGTCACTCCACGTTATATCCTTGTAGGACCTTCCAAGTCTCATGCAAAATGAAATTTGACTATAGCTTGCTTTGTACTGAAGATATGTACCAATTGGTCACAATTTCTAAAATTTGTTTTAAAAAAATTGATGACGTCATCAAGTCGTCACTCTAGCTTTAAGTAGTCACTATAACTGTCTATCAACATGCCAAGTTTCAACTCAGTCAAACTTGTGGTTTGTAGATACACAGCTTCAAAAAGTAAACCTTTAATGCGATACCACGTGACACATGATGACGTCATCAATCTAAAAATTCACACATATGTTGTCTGCAAGAAGGTCATTATGTATACCAATTTTGAAACGATTATCATAAACTTCGCCACAGACATCTAGTAAAAGTGTATTTTTAATTGTTTTCAACCTGCCGCTAGAGGGCGCTCTTGACTTTTATGACGTCACTTGTCTTATTTTTTTAAACCAGACTCTTGCTCGATTATAACAACGTTAAAAAAAACTTCAAAAAGTGTGCCACTTTTAAATTACAAGGCACTTCCTGTTTCTTCCTGTTTCGACCGGAAGTAGAGGTCAAGTCATGTCACGCACACAATAAAAAATGAAGACCCATATTACCTCTATATAATCCCGCAAAAAGTAACCGACGGTCTCTTCATCTTGATTTGATATGGATTTTCAAAGATTAAATTTTTTAATTTTAAAAACCTTGTAACTTGACACCTGATGACGTCATCATGACGTAAATGAAACGGTTTCGTCTCCTAATGGTTATCTAACTATGGTAGAAATTTCAAGTTTATACGAGCTTGGGAAGTGTGCTTTTGTTAGCGGACAAGGGACGAAGAGAAGAAGAATCTGAAGAAGTAAAAAAAAAAGAAAAAAACGAACTAGAGATATAGAGTTTGTAAAACAAACTCTAGGTGTTCGGGTTCTCGCTGGGCTCAGTGCTGTTTTAATAAGTTAGCTATATCATTGAATCGCTGAAAACATTGTTGATAGTGTCACGGTCCAGGTGTACTTGAAGAATACCCCCGTATAACTTTGGTATATTCCTACTTTGCATATTCATTTCAAACCTTTTGTTGTTGTAAATATCTCTTTATCATTTAAATCTATGAAGCGCCCCCTACGTTCTAATTTGTATATTTCCCGCCGTTCAATAATCTGGGCGTCATTCTGAAATTGGCCGAACCTTCAGCAACATCTTGTTCACCAATTTTACAGGTATGAATCTTGACTATTCTATATATCTCTTTGCATCATTTCTTAAATCTTTTAACTCTTACCTAAGTACCAAAGGAATGTATGGGAATTCTAGTGTTTCTTTAAGTCAACATATATTTGTAGTATTTAGTGTATTTCTAATCAATTTCCCTACGGTTGACATGAGATATGCGGTTCGCCAAGGTGGCGACCGAGAGTTTTATTGTTACTTAAGCTTAATTCATTTTCCATTTATACATTTGTAATTATTGTTTAACTTAAGTTTACCGTGATTCTGAAATTGGCCGAACCTTCAGCAACATCTTGTTCACCAATTTTACAGATTCAATAAAGAACCAGATTCAAGAGAGAACTCCAAAGCCAGTTTCCCCGTACCTATTTAATACAGTGACCTCACAACATCTCACTAGTCACAATAGCTTGTAAATTTTAAAGAAAGTAAAGTGTAAATCTTCTTACACAGGAAATAAAAGCTACTCAAGATATGAACTTTTATAAATAACAAACTTTTGTTAAGCCAGATTTGAAAACTGATGACATCATTATGAAGTTACAAATGTTTTTATCGAGACATAGATATTTAAATATGTGCCAAGTGAAAAACAAAGATTAACTTACACAAAAAAATCAGCGAAAGAGTACATTATTTAAATTATTTGAAAGAGCAAAAGGTCCATTGTCATTTCATAGTCATACAGCAGAGGAACATTTTCCCCTTCATCTTGGCAGCAGATGTTGAAACAATCCTTTGAATGACCCACATGTTCAACTATTATATATGCCATTCGCTGAAGTTTATTTATTTGTCAATGGATATCGATTCTTTTTTGATTAAAAAACCACATTAGATGATATTTATGTTGACATTATTAAGTTACAATTCTGAAACTTTTTACAGTGAGTTGGATACTCATGGTATCGGTGCATGAATCATTAATTGTTCAAAACATATGCACTGATGAAGATGTCATTAAAATTAGTCAAGTATTATGAGCTATCGGTTGCATGTTTTAAATTAGCTTGTTTGATTTTTAGACATTGATTTTCCTACAGAACGGTTTTTAAATTTAGAATATTAAAATGAAAGACACTTGTTTAGGATAATTATGCAAGACAAAGGCAAAGCATGAGGACGGCAAGTCTAAGCATCTCGTGAATTTATACTAATAACATAATGAGTTAAGTACTATTTTTAGGAAAACCTCCATCGAATATGCATGTCATAATACAAAGTTGACGAAAAACATTTATTAGTCGAACCATTCTCTGACTATAGTGACACAGCCAACAACCATACCAATCCCCAATTGCCTAATTCTACCTCTGCGACGATCATACTAAATGCTTCTTAGTTTTAAAAACATCTCACCAACGTCACAACTTGATGATACAGGATAAACTTTATAACATAATTGTGCATTAAATAAAAGACCCATTTTGAAAAGCAATGATGTTCATACGAAACGTACCGTTTCTAGTCACCGTGCAGCGACGATAAAGACTACCGTGTGTGAGGGTCTGAAACACCCTACACAAACCGATGACGCGTCCCTTCTTCTCGGTGTGTGATCAAAACACAACCAATGTCCGTCTTTTTCTGCTTGCATTTTCCCACATAATTAAATATCATACGAATCACTGAAGCAGGTGGTCATCTCAGTGAAACTTCGTCTTCAATTCCATATTGATAATAAAGCCATGAGAAGGGCAAGTAGGGGAACAATTAGACGTCGAATCTTAGCGGAAATCATGTTAATGCTAGTACGTAGTAGTAAGTACGCCATTGATAAGATTGCACTTGCGTTGTAAGTAAAACATGAATGGAAACTCTCGTTACGCCCACATGGCACTGATAGTAAACAACTACCGTTGTGCCACGTTGGTCTGTAACAAGTGCCTTGACTGGCTAGCTACCCACCGTTGCCAGTCGCGAGGGGGGGGGGGGGGTATGTCATTCTGCGTTAGGCAATGGATTAAGATTAAAGGCCAATTTCTCTAATAGATCTATGAAAAACTTGATTTGTTCCAGTGTATAAAACAATAAGTATTTAGTACCCTTTGTTTTCAAGAAAAAACAACGAATTTATCCTTCTTAGTTGGCGAGTTCTGCATGGTTGTTAAACCAAAGACTCCAAATTTGATTAAATTATTTACATTTAATTACCCAATAATTCATTGGGTGACGTCATTATGTTGTCGAAATTTCTGTTTTATCTAATCATCAGGTGTAATATTGTTGCCAAGTTTCATGACCGTGCGAGTTTGGGAAAGATGTCAAAGTATGTGGACAACGATGCGTGTATTTTTGAGGTGGGCGAACAAACTCAAAAATCCACTAGAGATTTAGAGTTTGTAAAACAAACTCTAGGTGTTCGGGTTCTCGCTGGGCTCAGTGCTGTTTTAATGCGTTAGCTATAACATTGAATCGCTGAAAACATTGTTGATAGCTTTTGAAATTTCAAGGAAAGTAAAGTGTAAATCTGCTTTGCTTGTACGTTAGTTTACAAAGGAAATTAATGCACCTCACAATATGAGTTTAAAAAATAATAATCTTTTGTTAAAGCCAAATTTGAAAACTGATGACGTCATTATGACGTTAGATAAGTTCTTATCGAGAAATTGGTATTAAATTATGTGTTTTAAATTGTAAGTGAAAAACGAAGGTGAACTTACTAAACGTATTGTCAGCAAAAGAGTACATTATATAATTTATTTAAAAGGGCAGTGGGTCAATATTGTCCTTTTAAACACGGCAACATTAATTTTTCGAATTTCCTTTCGTTTTGGTTGCATATCTTAAAACGAGCTTTTAAATTAATCACAAGTACAACTATCATGTATGCCACTCACTGAAGTTTATTTATTTTTTAATGGATATTGATTAATAAATCCGACTATGCGAATCATGTTGACATTATTAAGTTACAATTCTTAGAAGTATTAACAGGTTTTCAAATACTGTGATTTGGCTTCTCATGTATCGGTGCATGATACTTTGATTGTTAAATACATATGCACTGATGATGATGTCGTTAAAATAAGTCGAGCATAGTATGAGCTCTTGGTTGCATTTTTAAAAATAGCTCGCTTGATTTTTAGACATTAGTCTTTATACAGAACGGTTTGTTAAATTTATAATATTGAAATAAAAAAACGCATATTTTTAATAATTATGCAAGATAAAGGCAAGTCATGAAGACGGCAAGTTTAAGCCTCTCGTGAATTTTAACTAATAAAATATTTTTAACGAGTTAATAACTATTTCTACCTGTATGGTGCATCATACACTCCCCAAGGAATTAGGGAATGGAACACAGCAACGAGTATGACATTTTTCACTGTAGAACATTCGGGTACTGATGTGTTGTATATTCTGAAGAAGAAAAAAACAATAAACAAAGTATGACTCAAAGCAAATTAAGTCAAGCTGAAACTGCTCAAATAAATAAAATTCAAGACTTACAACATTTCATTATTTTATAATAATAATAATAATTTATTGAATTTATATTGTGCCCTCTCCAAGACCAACCTGTTCGAGGGCGCGTAACAATACAACATATCAGAGTAAGGAAATTACGCAAGAAAAAATTAGTGGAAGGTGCACATCCTGTTTTTGATGTGAACAACTTATAAACGAAACCTTATTAGGGGAAACTTTATGGAAGGGTTTTCAAATAATTATGTCGCAATACAAAGTTGACAGAAAACATTCCTCAGTCTGACCATTTTCTGACTATGTGACACCATGGTGACCCAGCCAACAATCATACCAATCCGCCATTGCCAAACTCTTATCTCTTTGACGTTCATACTAAACGTTCCTTAGTTTTAAAAACATCTCACCAACGTCACCACTTGATGATACAGGATAAACTTTACAACGTACTTGTGCATTAAATAAAAGAATCATTTTGAAAAGCAATGATGTTCACACGAAAACTTACCGAAGTTAGTCCCGTGTATCAACAATAACACATGCCGTGGAGAAGGGTCTGAAACACCCCTCACGATCCGATGAAACATCCTTCCTTCTCGGTGTGTGATCAAAACATGACCAATGTTCGTCTTTTTCTGCTTGCATTTTCTCACATAGTTAAAAATCTGACGAATTACTGAAGCAGGTGGTCATCTCAGTGAAACTTCGTCTCCAATTCCATATTGATCATAAAGCCATGAGAAGGGCGAATAGGGGAACAATTAGACGCCAAATCTTAGCGGAATTCATGTTAATGCTAGTACGTAGTAGTAAGTACGCCATTGATAAGATTGCACTTGCGTTGCAAGTAAAACATGAATGGAAACTCTCGTTACGCCCACATGGCACTGATAGTAAACAACTACCGTTGTGCCACGTTGGTCTGTAACAAGTGCCTTGACTGGCAAGCTACCCACCGTTGCCAGTCGCGAGGGGATATGTCATTCTGCGTTAGGCAATGGATTAAGATTAAAGGCCAATTTCTCTAATAGATCTATGAAAAACTTGATTTGTTCCAGTGTATAAAACAATAAGTATTCAGTACCCTTTGTTTTCAAGAAAAAACAACGAATTTATCGTTCTTAGTTTGCGAGTTCTGCATGGTTGTTAAACCAAAGACTCAAAATTTGATTAAATTATTTACATTTAATTACCCAATAATTCATTGGGTGACGTCATTATGTTGTCGAAATTTCTGTTTTATCTAATCATCAGGTGTAATATTGTTGCCAAGTTTCATGACCGTGCGAGTTTGGAAAAGATGTCAAAGTCTGTGGACAACGATGCGTGTATTTTTGAGGTGGGCGAACAAACTCAAAAATCCACTAGAGATTTAGAGTTTGTAAAACAAACTCTAGGTGTTCGGATTCTCGCTGGGCTCAGTGCTGTTTTAATGCGTTAGCTATATCATTGAATCGCTGAAAACATTGTTGATAGCTTGTAAATTTTAAAGAAAGTAAAGTGTAAATCTTCTTACACAGGAAATAAAAGCTACTCAAGATATGAAATTTTATAAATAACAAACTTTTGTTTAGCCAGATTTGAACTGATGACATCATTATGAAGTTACAAATGTTTTTATCGAGACATAGATATTTAAATATGTGCCAAGTGAAAAACAACGATTAACTTACACACACAAAATCAGCGAAAGAGTACATTATTTAAATTATTTGAAAGAGCAAAAGGTCCATTGTCATTTCATAGTCATACAGCAGAGGAACATTTTCCCCTTCCCCTTCATCTTGGCAGCAGATGTTGAAACAATCCTTTGAATGACCCACACGTTCAACTATTATATATGCCATTCACTGAAGTTTATTTATTTGTCAATGGATATCGATTCTTTTTTGATTAAAAAAACACATTAGATGATATTTATGTTGACATTATTAAGTTACAATTCTGAAACTTTTTACAGTGAGTTGGATACTCATTAAGTATCGGTGCATGAATCATTAATTGTTCAAAACATATGCACTGATGAAGATGTCATTAAAATTAGTCAAGTATTATGAGCTATCGGTTGCATGTTTTAAATTAGCTTGTTTGATTTTTAGACATTGATTTTCCTACAGAACGGGTTGGTTAAATTTAGAATATTAAAATAAAAGACACTTGTTTAGGATAATTTTTATGCAAGACAAAGGCAAAGCATGAGGACGGCAAGTCTAAGCATCTCGTGAATTTATACTAATAACATAATGAGTTAAGTACTATTTTTAGGAAAACCTCCATCGAAGGGTCTTTAAATATGCATGTCATAATACAAAGTTGACGAAAAACATGTATTACTATATTAGTCGAACCATTCTCTGACTATAGTGACACAGCCAACAACCATACCAATCCCCCATTGCCTAATTCTACCTCTGCGACGATCATACTAAATGCTTCTTAGTTTTAAAAACATCTCACCAACGTCACAACTTGATTATACAGGATAAACTTTATAACATAATTGTGCATTAAATAAAAGACTCATTTTGAAAAGCAATGATGTTCATACGAAACGTACCGTTTCTAGTCACCGTGCAGGGACAATAAAGACTACCGTGTGTGAGGGTCTGAAACACCCTACACAAACCGATGACGCGTCCCTTCTTCTCGGTGTGTGATCAAAACATAACCATTGTTCGTCTTTTCCTGCTTGCATTTTCCCACATAATTAAATATCATACGAATCACTGAAGCAGGTGGTCATCTCAGTGAAACTTCGTCTTCAATTCTATATTGATAATAAAGCCATGAGAAGGGCAAGTAGGGGAACAATTAGACGTCGAATCTTAGCAGAAATCATGTTAATGCTAGTACGTAGTAGTAAGTACGCCATTGATAAGATTGCACTACGTTGTAAGTAAAACCTGAATGGAAACTCTCGTTACGCCCACATGGCACTGATAGTAAACAACTACCGTTGTGCCACGTTGGTCTGTAACAAGTGCCTTGACTGGCTAGCTATCCACCGTTGCCAGTCGCGAGGGGTATGTCATTCTGCGTTAGGCAATGGATTAAGATTAAAGGCCAATTTCTCTAATACATCTATGAAAAACTTGATTTGTTCCAGTGTATAAAACAATAAGTATTCAGTACCCTTTGTTTTCAATAAAAAACAACGAATTTATCTTTCTTAGTTTGCGAGTTCTGGTTGTTAAACCAAAGACTCAAAATTTGATTAAATTATTTACATTTAATTACCCAATAATTCATTGGGTGACGTCATTATGTTGTCGAAATTTCTGTTTTATCTAATCATCAGGTGTAATATTGTTGCCAAGTTTCATGACCGTGCGAGTTTGGGAAAGATGTCAAAGTCTGTGGACAACGATGCGTGTATTTTTGAGGTGGGCGAACAAACTCAAAAATCCACTAGAGATTTAGAGTTTGTAAAACAAACTCTAGGTGTTCGGGTTTTCGCTGGGCTCAGTGCTATTTTAATGCGTTAGCTATATCATTGAATCGCTGAAAACATTGTTGATAGCTTTTGAAATTTCAAGGAAAGTAAAGTGTAAATCTTCGTTAATTGTATGTTAGACGATGATGTCGTTAAAATAAGTCGAGCATAGTATGAGCTATTGGTTGCATTTTTAAAAATAGCTTGCTTGATTTTTAGACATTAGTCTTCATACAGAACGGTTTGTTAAATTTTTAATATTGAAAGAAAAGACACTTGTTTTAAATAATTATGCAAGATAAAGGCAAGTCATGAAGACGGCAGTTTTAGCTTCTCGTGAATTTTAACTAATTAAATATTTTTAACGAGTTAATAACTATTTCTACCTGTATGGTGCATCATACTCAGTGTGTAGTTTGTTACGCACCTCAAAACAGTAATAACACCAAAGTTCAACTTAAAGGCACTGAACACGTTTGGTAATTGTCAAAGACCAGTATTCTCACTTGGTGTATCCCAACATAATGCATAAAATAACAAGCCTGTGAAAATTTGGACTCAATTGGTCATTGAAGTTGCAAGAAAATGATGAAAGAAAAAACACCCTTGTTGTACAAATTAGTGTGCTTTCAGATAGGAATAAAAGGCTTCTGGCCAGAAGTCTTTTATTATTTTAGTGAGAAATTACCTCTTTCTCAAAAACTACGTTACTTCGGAGGGAGTCGTTTCTCACAATGTTTTATACAATCAACAGCTCTCCGTTGCTCGTTACCAAGTAAGTTTTTATGCTAATATATATTTTGAGTAATTACCAAACGTGTACAGTGCCTTTAATGAAATAGCTCACGCATTGACACAGCACTGACCCCAGCGATACCCGAACACCTAGTGTATGTTGTCACAAACACGTTAAGGCTAGTTTGGTTTATTTTCTCATACAATGTATACACTACACATACGACTTCGGAGTCTAGACACTATTGTGTACATCCATTGCATTCATTTGCATTTGCATTCATTGACAAAGTGTGTGTTAAAAGTTATAGGTCAATAATTGTCGCATGACTGCTTGCAATGGTTTATTGACTGATACAATTTAAACGCTACATAAAACTTTGGAGTCTATGCACTTTATTGTACATTTAACCAGTACATACATTTGTACATTTGATAGTTTCACAGTACATTGACAATATGTGTCCTGAAAGTAAAAATCCATACCTTGTTGCAGAACTGCTTGCAATGGTTTATTATATAATACATAATGACATGAATATAATTAGCAAATCTTGAGACCACCATATCTCGAACGGTTTAAGTCCGATCAACTGTTTTCGATTGTGTACTTGTGGGATACTGTAGATGTGTTTGTTAGGCTAAACGTTGTGCGACGTCATCATGACGTCACCAGTGCCCAACGTAAAGTCAATACATTTCGCTCACCACAATTCTTGTTTTATGGCCCGTGTGGTAAAAAAAACACCTCCATAAGACTGTGTGGCGCGGTATGCTACTTTATGTGTTCTCTTATGTTATAATGTAAGGAATTATGAAGTCACCACCTGTAATAGAGCACCCTCTATCAATCGTCTATTTGTGTCAAACAAAATAAGTTTAATTTTGAAATCTACAGAATATGCTTGATCGAGTCAGAAGTTGTTTCCCATCCCATCTTGGAATACTGTGAGCTACGGTACTCATGTTTCAAGCTCGAAAACATGTTGCATCAATTTTTGATTTCACGTACTAACACAAAACGTTTTACTTTATTGCTTATTAATTTAGGACGAAAATCAGTCATAAGTACCATATATATGAAGTTCAAAGCAACAAGTCTCCACTGTTAGAAAACTAGTGACGTTTTGAAGGAAAGCGGGATTTTATAAAAGCCTTCAACATTAAATGCCGTTTTCTACAATTATTACTTTTTACTGTCTACGTGTGTGTGTCAGTTCGTGAAATCGGTGGATGACGATTTGATAGCTTCACAGTTACCTTGACAAAGTGTCTCGACTTATCGCATGGCTGCTTGCAATGGTTTATTGTCTGACACAATGTACGTACTAAATTAAACTTAGGAGTCTAGACACTATTGTGTACATTTAACCAGTACATTGTACATTTGATAGCTTCACAGTTTCAATGTGTCTCGAAAGTAAACATGCATGAATTGTCGCATGACTACTTGCAGTGGTTTTCAAGAAATAACAACGAATTTATCGTTCTTAGTTTGTGAGTTCGAAAAACTCAAAATTTGATTAAAAAATTAATATCATTAATTTAACCGATAAATCATTGGATGACGTCATTATGTTGTCAAAACTTCTGTTTCATCTATTTATCAGGTGTAACACTGTTGCCAAGTTTCATGACCGTACGAGCTTGGGAAGGATGTCAAAGGCTGCGGACAACGATTTGTGTGTATTTTTGAGATGGGCGAACAAACTCAAAAATTCACTAGAGATTTAGAGTTTGTAAAACAAACTCTAGGTGTTCGGGTTCTCGCTGGGCTCAGTGCTGTTTTAATGCGTTAGCTATATCATTGAATCGCTATATCACTGAATCGCTGAAAACATTGTTGATAGCTTTTGAAATTTCAAGGAAAGTAAAGTGTAAATCTTCTTACACAGAAAATAAAAGCTACTCAAGATATGAAATTTTATAAATAACAAACTTTTGTTTAGCCAGATTACAAGTTACACATGTTTTTATCGAGACATAGATAATTAAATATGTGCCAAGTGAAAAACAAAGATTAATTTTTTTTTATTTTATCAGCGAAAGAGTACATTATTTAAATTATTTGAAAGGGCAAAAGGTCCATTGTCATTTCATAGTCATACAGCAGAGGAACATTTTCCCCCTTCCCCTTCATCTTGGCAGCAGATGTTGAAACGATCCTTTGAATGACCCACACGTTCAACTAAATATGCCATTCACTGAAGTTTATTTATTTGTCAATGGATATCGATTCCTTTTTGATTAAAAAACCACATTAGATGATATTCATGTTGACATTATTAAGTTACAATTCTGAAACTTTTTACAGTGAGTTGGATACTCATGAAGTATCGGTGCATGAATCATTGATTGTTCAAAACATATATGCACTGATGAATATGTCATTAAAATTAGTCAAGTATTATGAGCTATCGGTTGCATGTTTTAAATTAGCTTGTTTGATTTTTAGACATTGATTTTCCTACAGAACGGTTTGTTAAATTTAGAATATTAAAATGAAAGACACTTGTTTAGGATAATTATGCAAGACAAAGGCAAAGCATGAGGACGGCAAGTCTAAGCATCTCATGAATTTATACTAATAACATAATGAGTTAAGTACTATTTTTAGGAAAACCTCCATCGAAGGGTCTTTAAATATGCATGTCATAATAAAAAAGTTGACGAAAAACATTTATTAGTCGAACCATTCTCTGACTATAGTGACACAGCCAACAACCATACCAATCCCCCATTGCCTAATTCTACCTCTGCGACGATCATACTAAATGCTTCTTAGTTTTAAAAACATCTCACCAACGTCACAACTTGATGATACAGGATAAACTTTATAACATAATTGTGCATTAAATAAAAGACTCATTTTGAAAAGCAATGATGTTCATACGAAACGTACCGTTTCTAGTCACCGTGCAGGGACGATAAAGACTACCGTGTGTGAGGGTCTGAAACACCCTACACAAACCGATGACGCGTCCCTTCTTCTCGGTGTGTGATCAAAACATAACCATTGTTCGTCTTTTCCTGCTTGCATTTTCCCACATAATTAAATATCATACGAATCACTGAAGCAGGTGGTCATCTCAGTGAAACTTCGTCTTCAATTCCATATTGATAATAAAGCCATGAGAAGGGCAAGCAGGGGAACAATTAGACGTCGAATCTTAGCAGAAATCATGTTAATGCTAGTACGTAGTAGTAAGTACGCCATTGATAAGATTGCACTACGTTGTAAGTAAAACATGAATGGAAACTCTCGTTACGCCCACATGGCACTGATAGTAAACAACTACCGTTGTGCCACGTTGGTCTGTAACAAGTGCCTTGACTGGCTAGCTATCCACCGTTGCCAGTCGCGAGGGGTATGTCATTCTGCGTTAGGCAATGGATTAAGATTAAAGGCCAATTTCTCTAATAGATCTATGAAAAACTTGATTTGTTCCAGTGTATAAAACAATAAGTATTCAGTACCCTTTGTTTTCAAGAAAAAACAACGAATTTATCTTTCTTAGTTTGCGAGTTCTGGTTGTTAAACCAAAGACTCAAAATTTGATTAAATTATTTACATTTAATTACCCAATAATTCATTGGGTGACGTCATTATGTTGTCGAAATTTCTGTTTTATCTAATCATCAGGTGTAATATTGTTGCCAAGTTTCATGACCGTGCGAGTTTGGGAAAGATGTCAAAGTCTGTGGACAACGATGCGTGTATTTTTGAGGTGGGCGAACAAACTCAAAAATCCACTAGAGATTTAGAGTTTGTAAAACAAACTCTAGGTGTTCGGGTTCTCGCTGGGCTCAGTGCTGTTTTAATGCGTTAGCTATATCATTGAATCGCTGAAAACATTGTTGATAGCTTTTGAAATTTCAAGGAAAGTAAAGTGTAAATCTTCGTTGATTGAACGTTAGTTTACACAGGAAATTAATGCACCTCACAATATGAATTTAAAAAAATAATAATCTTTTGTTAAAGCCAAATTAACGAATCCAACCCTATTTTGGTTGCTAAAAAAAATGATCCTTATCCTTATCCTTATCCTACATTTGAAAACTGATGACGTCATGACGTTAGATAAGTTCTTATCGAGACATTGGTATTTAATTATGTGCTTTAAATTGTAAGTGAAAAACGAAGAGTACATTATTTAATTTATTTGAAAGGGCAGAGGGTCAATATTGTCCTTTCATACAGAGCAGCATACATTTTTCGAATTTCCTTTCGTTTTGGTTGCATATCTTAAAACGAGCCTTTGAATTACTCACAAGTACAACTATCATGTATGCCACTCACAGAAGTTTATTTATTTTCCAATGGATATTGATTCTTTATAATAAATCCGACTATGCAAATCATGTTGACATTATTAAATTACAATTCTTAGAAGTTTTAACAGGTTTTCAAATACTGTGATTTGGCTTCTCATTATGTATCGGTGCATGATACTTTGATTGTTAAAACAAGTCGAGCATACAATGAGCTATTGGTTGCATTTAAAAAAATAGCTTGCTTGATTTTTAGACATTAGTCTTCATACAGAACGGTTTGTTAAATTTATAATATTGAAATAAAAAACACATGTTTTTAATAATTATGCAAGATAAAGGCAAGTCATAAAGACGGCAAATTTAAGCCTCTCGTGAATTTTAACTAATAAAATAGTTTTAACGAGTTAATAACTATTTCTACCTGTATGGTGCATCATCATACATTCAGCAAGAAATTAGGGAATTCAACACAGCAACGAGTATGATTTTTTTCACTGGAGAACATTCGGGTACTGATGTGTTGTATATTCTGAAGAAGAAAAAACAATAAACAAAGTATGACTCAAAGCAAATTAAGTCAAGCTGAAACTGCTCAAATAAATAAAATTCAAGACTTACAACATTTCATGATTTTATAATAATAATAATAATTTATTGAATTTATATTGCGCTCTCTCCAGGACCAACCTGTTCGAGGGCTCATAACAATACAACATATCAGAGTAAGGAAATTACGCCAAAAAAAATGAGTGGAAGGTGCACATCCTGTTTTTGATGTGAACAACTTATAAACGAAACCTTATTAGGGGAAACTTTATCGAAGGGTTTTCAAATAAGTATGTCGCTATACAAAGTTGACGGAAAACATTCATCAGTCTGACCATTTTCTGACTATAGTGACATAGCCAACATTCATACCAATCCCCCATTGCCCAACTCTATCTCTTCGACGTTCATATTAAACGTTCCTTAGTTTTAAAAACATTTCACCAACGGTCACCACTTGATGATACAGGATAAACTTTATAACGTAATTGTGCATCAAATAAAAGAATCATTTTGAAAAGCAATGATGTTCACACGGAAAACTTACCGAAGTTAGTCCCGTGTAGCAAGGTAAACACATGCCGTGACGAGGGTCTGAAACACCCATTACGATCCGATGACACATCCTTCCTTCTCAGTGTATGATCAAAACATATTACCATTGTTCGTCTTTTCCTGCTTGCATTTTCCCACATAATTAAATATCATACGAATCACTGAAGCAGGTGGTCATCTCAGTGAAACTTCGTCTTCAATTCCATATTGATAATAAAGCCATGAGAAGGGCAAGTAGGGGAACAATTAGACGTCGAATCTTAGCGGAAATCATGTTAATGCTAGTACGTAGTAGTAAGTACGCCATTGATAAGATTGCACTTGCGTTGTAAGTAAAACATGAATGGAAACTCTCGTTACGCCCACATGGCACTGATAGTAAACAACTATCGTTGTGCCACGTTGGTCTGTAACAAGTGCCTTGACTGGCTAGCTACCCACCGTTGCCAGTCGCGAGGGGGTATGTCATTCTGCGTTAGGCAATGGATTAAGATTAAAGGCCAATTTCTCTAATAGATCTATGAAAAACTTGATTTGTTCCAGTGTATAAAACAATAAGTATTCAGTACCCTTTGTTCGGGTATGGGGCACTGTTATGTTACTAAAATGCGTAAGCAGATTTATATTGAAAGTTTTTTAATTTTCAAAAAAAAGTCGTTTGCAAACCTATTACTTTTATACTTTTAGTGTACACGGGGGAAAGTGATATCGTTGCTGTATGAGTCTCCATAAAGTAGTTTAGATACACATGTATAACAATTTTCATGTAAATAGTCACAAACTTAACATGCTTAACTGATAAATTAAAAGACTAACAATTCAAAAATTAATGTTATCAAACTACGCATGCTTGCTACCTTATGTGTGAAGCAACATCATTTGTCATGATTATGAAAAGGGCATAAGAACCTACTGTTTACACGATGTGCAATTTATGTTGAATTTATTTTGCTAGTCACATTGTAATTCTTTGAAGTATTCAACAGGATCTAATAGTTAGATTCGCATAAAAACCGTTGTTGATCAGAGTCAAAGTTATGTTGACCTTTTTCCGATTGCATTTTCTCAGTTATCAAAAGTTATTCAAATCAGTGAATCACCAAAACAGTTCAGCAAAATACACTCGTTCAGTTGATATTCACCACCAAGCCAACAAATGGCTAACACGAAGGTTATGCAATGAGCTATTCATTGCACCACCGTCGAACATCGTAGATTTCCGAAGGATGGTTGCATTTATCGACGAGTGCAGTAACAAAGGACCATTAACTTGGTATAGCGCCACCATCGATAACGTATCACGACACAGCCACCATGGATAACGTATCACGACACAGCAATGCAGTCTTCGTGGACTTTGCACCCAAGATCAATGGCGCAGTGTGTGTACTGTTTACATGTACATGCAAGATTACGCGTGGTCAATGGAGCAGAATGACCAGACCTGCGGGCTAATACTAACGTAATGTTCAACTTACATTTTCAGCGGGAAGTCAAGAACAACCGGGATAACTCTTTGTGTAGCATTTGTTGAGTTTTAAAAGACCTGTCCGATGATGTATTGATTGAAGCAATCCATTCAGTAATGATTAAGTTATGATTTTTTGAAATATTAAATTTTGATTTACTGTATTTCAACACCTGATGACGTAATCATGACGTCACAACAACTTGATGGAGGTTTCATCAAGGTTCTAACATGGTGTAAATTTGAGGTTGATCGGATAAACAGAAGTGAATAATTTGGGCAGGAAATGTTTTTTGGTTAAGAATTGCAGAAAGGCAAACTTTGACCTTCCGTTACGACCGGAAGTAAAGGTCATGTGAATTTGGCGTTAACTTTTCAAATGTTGCCCGTGTCTTGATCTATCATAATGTTTAAATATGAATATTATAGCTTTCCTATTCAGAAACATACAGTCATTGGCATGAGGGCACTTTTTTGACCTTAAATGGCTTGTAATTTGACACCCGATGACGTCATCATGACGTCATTGCTCACACGTCTTCTGCTCTTTATGTTCTAATGTCACATTAAGTTTCAAGTTGATCAAAGGTTTGCAAGTATGTTTTTTTCTGCGGACAAACGACTATCAGAAGATTAAGCAAAACAAAGAAAAAAAAAAAAAAAAAACCGAACAAAAACAAGGAGTTGTTCGGTCTGTGGACCGAACACCTAACTAGAGATTTAGAGTTTGTAAAACAAACTCTAGGTGTTCGGGTTCTCGCTGGGCTATCGCTCCTGGGTTCAATATGCTGTTTTAATGCGTTAGCTATATCAATGAGTCGCTGAAAACAATGTTAATAGCTTGTAAATTTTAAAGAAAGTAAAGTGTAAATCTTCGTACACAGGAAATAAAAGCTACTCAAGATATGAAATTTTATAAATAACAAACTTTTGTTTAGCCAGATTTGAAAACTTATGACATCATTATGAAGTTACAAATGTTTTTATCGAGACATAAATATTTAAATATGTGCCAAGTGAAAAACAAAGATTAACTTACACACAAAAAATCAGCGAAAGAGTACATTATTTAAATTATTTGAAAGAGCAAAAGGTCCATTGTCATTTCATAGTCATACAGCAGAGGAACATTTTCCCCTTCCCCTTCATCTTGGTAGCAGATGTTGAAACAATCCTTTGAATGACCCACACGTTCAACTATTATATATGCCATTCACTGAAGTTTATTTATTTGTCAATGGATATCGATTCTTTTTTGATTAAAAAACCACATTAGATGATATTTATGTTGACATTATTAAGTTACAATTCTGAAACTTTTTACAGTGAGTTGGATACTCATTAAGTATCGGTGCATGAATCATTAATTGTTCAAAACATATGCACTGATGAAGATGTCATTAAAATTAGTCAAGTATTATGAGCTATCGGTTGCATGTTTTAAATTAGCTTGTTTGATTTTTAGACATTGATTTTCCTACAGAACGGTTTGTTAAATTTAGAATATTAAAATGAAAGACACTTGTTTAGGATCATTATGCAAGACAAAGGCAAAGCATGAGGACGGCAAGTCTAAGCATCTCGTGAATTTATACTAATAACATAATGAGTTAAGTACTATTTTTAGGAAAACCTCCATCGAAGGGTCTTTAAATATGCATGTCATAATACAAAGTTGACGAAAAACATTTAGGCCTATTACTATATTAGTCGAACCATTCTCTGACTATAGTGACACAGCCAACAACCATACCAATCCCCCATTGCCTAATTCTACCTCTGCGACGATCATACTAAATGCTTCTTAGTTTTAAAAACATCTCACCAACGTCACAACTTGACGATACAGGATAAACTTTATAACATAATTGTGCATTAAATAAAAGACCCATTTTGAAAAGCAATGATGTTCATACGAAACGTACCGTTTCTAGTCACCGTGCAGCGACGATAAAGACTACCGTGTGTGAGGGTCTGAAACACCCTACACAAACCGATGACGCGTCCCTTCTTCTCGGTGTGTGATCAAAACACAACCAATGTCCGTCTTTTTCTGCTTGCATTTTCCCACATAATTAAATATCATACGAATCACTGAAGCAGGTGGTCATCTCAGTGAAACTTCGTCTTCAATTCCATATTGATAATAAAGCCATGAGAAGGGCAAGTAGGGGAACAATTAGACGTCGAATCTTAGCGGAAATCATGTTAATGCTAGTATGTAGTAGTAAGTACGCCATTGATAAGATTGCACTTGCGTTGTAAGTAAAACCTGAATGGAAACCCTCGTTACGCCCACATGGCACTGATAGTAAACAACTATATCGTTGTGCCACGTTGGTCTGTAACAAGTGCCTTGACTGGCTAGCTACCCACCGTTGCCAGTCGCGAGGGGGTATGTCAATCTGCGTTAGGCAATGGATTAAGATTAAAGGCCAATTTCTCTAATAGATCTATGAAAAACTTGATTTGTTCCAGTGTATAAAACAATAAGTATTCAGTACCCTTTGTTTTCAAGAAAAAACAACGAATTTATCGTTCTTAGTTGGCGAGTTCTGCATGGTTGTTAAACCAAAGACTCAAAATTTGATTAAATTATTTACATTTAATTACCCAATAATTCACTGGGTGACGTCATTATGTTGTCGAAATTTCTGTTTTATCTAATCATCAGGTGTAATATTGTTGCCAAGTTTCATGACCGTGCGAGTTTGGGAAAGATGTCAAAGTCTGTGGACAACGATGCGTGTATTTTTGAGGTGGGCGAACAAACTCAAAAATCCACTAGAGATTTAGAGTTTGTAAAACAAACTCTAGGTGTTCGGGTTCTCGCTGGGCTCAGTGCTGTTTTAATGCGTTAGCTATATCATTGAATCGCTATATCATTGAATCGCTGAAAACATTGTTGATAGCTTTTGAAATTTCAAGGAAAGTAAAGTGTAAATCTTCGTTGATTGAACGTTAGTTTACACAGGAAATTAATGCACCTCACAATATGAATTTTTAAAAATAATAATCTTTTGTTAAAGCCAACCCTATTTTGGTTGCTAAAAAAAATGATCCTTATCCTTATCCTTATCCTACATTTGAAAACTGATGACGTTTGATAAGTTCTTATCGAGACATTGGTATTTAATTATGTGCTTTAAATTGTAAGTGAAAAACGTAGGTGAACTTACTAAACGTATTGTCAGCAAAAGAGTACATTATTTAATTTATTTGAAAGGGCAGAGGGTCAATATTGTCCTTTCATACAGAGCAGCATAAATTTTTCGAATTTCCTTTTGTTTTGGTTGCATATTATCTTAAAACGCGCCTTTGAATTACTCACAAGTACAACTATCATGTATGCCACTCACAGAAGTTTATTTATTTTCCAATGGATATTGATTCTTTATAATAAATCCGACTATGCAAATCATGTTGACATTATTAAATTACAATTCTTAGAAGTTTTAACAGGTTTTCAAATACTGTGATTTGGCTTCTCATTATGTATCGGTGCATGATACTTTGATTGTTAAATACATATGCACTGATGATGATGTCGTTAAAACAAGTCGAGCATACAATGAGCTATTGGTTGCATTTTTTAAAATAGCTTGCTTGATTTTTAGACATTAGTCTTCATACAGAACGGTTTGTTAAATTTATAATATTGAAATAAAAAACACATGTTTTTAAAAATTATGCAAGATAAAGGCACGTCATGAAGACGGCAAATTTAAGCCTCTCGTGAATTTAAACTAATAAAATAGTTGTAACGAGTTAATAACTATTTCTACCTGTATGGTGCATCATCATACATTCAGCAAGGAATTAGGGAATTGAACACAGCAACGAGTATGATTTTTTTCACTGGAGAACATTCGGGTACTGATGTGTTGTATATTCTGAAGAAGAAAAAAACAATAAACAAAGTATGACTCAAAGCAAATTAAGTCAAGCTGAAACTGCTCAAATAAATAAAATTCAAGACTTACAACATTTTATGATTTTATAATGATAATAATGATTTATTGAATTTATATTGCGCCCTCTCCAGGACCAACCTGTTCGAGGGCGCATAACAATACAACATATCAGAGTAGGAAATTACGCAAGAAAAAATTAGTGGAAGGTGCACATCCTGTTTTTGATGTGAACAACTTATAAACGAAACCTTATTAGGGGAAACTTTATCGAAGGGTTTTCAAATAATTATGTCATAATACAAAGTTGACTGAAAACATTCATCAGTCTGACCATTTTCTGATTATGTGACACAGCCAACAATCATACCAATCCCCCATTGCCCAACTCTATCTCTTCGACGTTCATACTAAACGTTCCTTAGTTTTAAAAACATTTCACCAACGTCACCACTTGATGATACAGGATAAACTTTATAACGTAATTGTGCATCAAATAAAAGAATCATTTTGAAAAGCAATGATGTTCACACGAAAACTTACCGAAGTTAGTCCCGTGTAGCAAAAATTCCTACCTCCATGGATAAACACATGCCGTGAGAAGGGTCTGAAACACCCATTACGATCGGATGACACATCCTTCCTTCTCGGTGTATGATCAAAACATAACCATTGTTCGTCTTTTCCTGCTTGCATTTTCCCACATAATTAAATACCATACGAATCACTGAAGCAGGTGGTCATCTCAGTGAAACTTCGTCTTCAATTCCATATTGATAATAAAGCCATGAGAAGGGCAAGTAGGGGAACAATTAGACGTCAAATCTTAGCGAAAATCATGTTAATGCTAGTACGTAGTAGTAAGTACGCCATTGATAAGATTGCACTACGTTGTAAGTAAAACATGAATGGAAACTCTCGTTACGCCCACATGGCACTGATAGTGAACAACTACCGTTGTGCCACGTTGGTCTGTAACAAGTGCATTGACTGGCTAGCTACCCACCGTTGCCAGTCGCGAGGGGGTATATGCCATTCTGCGTTAGGCAATGGATTAAGATTAAAGGCCAATTTCTCTAATAGATCTATGAAAAACTTGATTTGTTCCAGTGTATAAAACAATAAGTATTCAGTACCCTTTGTTTTCAAGAAAAAACAACGAACTTATCGTTCTTAGTTTGCGAGTTCTGCATGGTTGTTAAACCAAAGACTCAAAATTTGATTAAATTATTTACATTTAATTACCCAATAATTCATTGGGTGACGTATATTAATTAAACAACGTAACGGCGAGGTTTTTCATGTAAATAGTCATAAACTGAACTGATCGTATGCAAGACCCGTTCGATGATGTATTGATTGTAGAAATCCAATCCGTAGTTATTGGACTATAATACTAAAAGATATCACTAACAATTCAAAAAAAAATGTTATCAAACTACGCCTGTTTGCTGCGCTTATACCGTCTGGTGCCGATTACTGAAGCAACAAGTCATGATTATGAAAAGGGCATAAGAACCTACTGTTTACACGATGTGCAATTTATGTTGACTTTATTTTGCTGTTCACATTGTATTTCTTTGAAGTATTCAACAGGATCTAAAAGTTAGATTCGCGTAAAAACCGTTGTTGATCAGAGTCAAATTTATGTTGACCTTTTATATTTCCGATTGCATTTTCTCAGTTATCAAAAGTTCTTCAAATCACCAAAACAATTCAGCAAAATACACTCGTTCAGTTGATATTTACCACCAAGCCAACAAAAGGCTAACACGAAGGTTATGCAATGAGCTATTCATTGGACCACCGTCGAACATCGTAGATTTCCGAAGGATGGTTGCATTTATCGACGAGTGCAGTAACAAAGGACCATTAACTTGGTATAGCGCCACCATGGATAACGTGTCACGACACAGCAATGCAGTCTTCGTGGACTTTGCACCCAAGATCAATGGCGCAGTGTGTGTACTGTTACATGTACATGCAAGATTACGCGTGGTCAATGGAGCAGAATGACCAGACCTGCGGGCTATACTAACGTAATGTTCAACTTACATTTTCAGCGGGAAGTCAAGAACAACCGGGATAACTCTTTGTGTAGCATTTGTTGAGTTTTAAAAGACCTGTCCGATGATGTATTGATTGAAGCAATCCATTCAGTAATGATTAAGTTATGATTTTTTGAAATATTAAATTTTGATTTACTGTATTTCAACACCTGATGACGTAATCATGACGTCACAACAACTTGATGGAGGTTTCATCAAGGTTCTAACATGGTGTAAATTTGAGGTTGATCGGATAAACAGAAGTGAAGAATTTGGGCAGGAAATGTTTTTTGGTTAAGAATTGCAGAAAGGCAAACTTTGACCTTCCGTTACGACCAGAAGTAAAGGTCATGTGAATTTGGCGTTAACTTTTCAAATGTTGCCCGTGTCTTGATCTATCATAATGTTTAAATATGATTATTATAGCTTTCCTATTCAGAAACATACAGGCATTGGCATGAGGGCACTTTTTTGACTTTAAATGGCTTGTAATTTGACACCCGATGACGTCATCATGACGTCATTGTTCACACACCTTCTGCTCTTTATGTTCTAATGTCACATTAAGTTTCAAGTTGATCAAAGGTTTGCAAGTATGTTTTTTTCTGCGGACAAACTACAATCAGAAGAATAAGCAAAACAAAGAAAAAAAAAAAACCGAACAAAAACAAGGAGTTGTTCGGTCTGTGGACCGAACACCTAACTAGAGATTTAGAGTTTGTAAAACAAACTCTAGGTGTTCGGGTTCTCGCTGGGCTCAGTGCTGTTTTAATGCGTTAGCTATATCATTGAATCGCTATATCATTGAATCGCTGAAAACATTGTTGATAGCTTTTGAAATTTCAAGGAAAGTAAAGTGTAAATCTTCGTTGATTGAACGTTAGTTTACACAGGAAATTAATGCACCTCACAATATGAATTTTTAAAAATAATAATCTTTTGTTAAAGCCAACCCTATTTTGGTTGCTAAAAAAAATGATCCTTATCCTTATCCTTATCCTACATTTGAAAACTGATGACGTTTGATAAGTTCTTATCGAGACATTGGTATTTAATTATGTGCTTTAAATTGTAAGTGAAAAACGTAGGTGAACTTACTAAACGTATTGTCAGCAAAAGAGTACATTATTTAATTTATTTGAAAGGGCAGAGGGTCAATATTGTCCTTTCATACAGAGCAGCATAAATTTTTCGAATTTCCTTTTGTTTTGGTTGCATATTATCTTAAAACGCGCCTTTGAATTACTCACAAGTACAACTATCATGTATGCCACTCACAGAAGTTTATTTATTTTCCAATGGATATTGATTCTTTATAATAAATCCGACTATGCAAATCATGTTGACATTATTAAATTACAATTCTTAGAAGTTTTAACAGGTTTTCAAATACTGTGATTTGGCTTCTCATTATGTATCGGTGCATGATACTTTGATTGTTAAATACATATGCACTGATGATGATGTCGTTAAAACAAGTCGAGCATACAATGAGCTATTGGTTGCATTTTTTAAAATAGCTTGCTTGATTTTTAGACATTAGTCTTCATACAGAACGGTTTGTTAAATTTATAATATTGAAATAAAAAACACATGTTTTTAAAAATTATGCAAGATAAAGGCAAGTCATGAAGACGGCAAATTTAAGCCTCTCGTGAATTTAAACTAATAAAATAGTTGTAACGAGTTAATAACTATTTCTACCTGTATGGTGCATCATCATACATTCAGCAAGGAATTAGGGAATTGAACACAGCAACGAGTATGATTTTTTTCACTGGAGAACATTCGGGTACTGATGTGTTGTATATTCTGAAGAAGAAAAAAACAATAAACAAAGTATGACTCAAAGCAAATTAAGTCAAGCTGAAACTGCTCAAATAAATAAAATTCAAGACTTACAACATTTTATGATTTTATAATGATAATAATGATTTATTGAATTTATATTGCGCCCTCTCCAGGACCAACCTGTTCGAGGGCGCATAACAATACAACATATCAGAGTAGGAAATTACGCAAGAAAAAATTAGTGGAAGGTGCACATCCTGTTTTTGATGTGAACAACTTATAAACGAAACCTTATTAGGGGAAACTTTATCGAAGGGTTTTCAAATAATTATGTCATAATACAAAGTTGACTGAAAACATTCATCAGTCTGACCATTTTCTGATTATGTGACACAGCCAACAATCATACCAATCCCCCATTGCCCAACTCTATCTCTTCGACGTTCATACTAAACGTTCCTTAGTTTTAAAAACATTTCACCAACGTCACCACTTGATGATACAGGATAAACTTTATAACGTAATTGTGCATCAAATAAAAGAATCATTTTGAAAAGCAATGATGTTCACACGAAAACTTACCGAAGTTAGTCCCGTGTAGCAAAAATTCCTACCTCCATGGATAAACACATGCCGTGAGAAGGGTCTGAAACACCCATTACGATCGGATGACACATCCTTCCTTCTCGGTGTATGATCAAAACATAACCATTGTTCGTCTTTTCCTGCTTGCATTTTCCCACATAATTAAATACCATACGAATCACTGAAGCAGGTGGTCATCTCAGTGAAACTTCGTCTTCAATTCCATATTGATAATAAAGCCATGAGAAGGGCAAGTAGGGGAACAATTAGACGTCAAATATTAGCGAAAATCATGTTAATGCTAGTACGTAGTAGTAAGTACGCCATTGATAAGATTGCACTACGTTGTAAGTAAAACATGAATGGAAACTCTCGTTACGCCCACATGGCACTGATAGTGAACAACTACCGTTGTGCCACGTTGGTCTGTAACAAGTGCATTGACTGGCTAGCTACCCACCGTTGCCAGTCGCGAGGGGGTATATGCCATTCTGCGTTAGGCAATGGATTAAGATTAAAGGCCAATTTCTCTAATAGATCTATGAAAAACTTGATTTGTTCCAGTGTATAAAACAATAAGTATTCAGTACCCTTTGTTTTCAAGAAAAAACAACGAATTTATCGTTCTTAGTTTGCGAGTTCTGCATGGTTGTTAAACCAAAGACTCAAAATTTGATTAAATTATTTACATTTAATTACCCAATAATTCATTGGGTGACGTCTATTAATTAAACAACGTAACGGCGAGGTTTTTCATGTAAATAGTCATAAACTGAACTGATCGTATGCAAGACCCGTTCGATGATGTATTGATTGTAGAAATCCAATCCGTAGTTATTGGACTATAATACTAAAAGATATCACTAACAATTCAAAAAAAAATGTTATCAAACTACGCCTGTTTGCTGCGCTTATACCGTCTGGTGCCGATTACTGAAGCAACAAGTCATGATTATGAAAAGGGCATAAGAACCTACTGTTTACACGATGTGCAATTTATGTTGACTTTATTTTGCTGTTCACATTGTATTTCTTTGAAGTATTCAACAGGATCTAAAAGTTAGATTCGCGTAAAAACCGTTGTTGATCAGAGTCAAATTTATGTTGACCTTTTATATTTCCGATTGCATTTTCTCAGTTATCAAAAGTTCTTCAAATCACCAAAACAATTCAGCAAAATACACTCGTTCAGTTGATATTTACCACCAAGCCAACAAAAGGCTAACACGAAGGTTATGCAATGAGCTATTCATTGGACCACCGTCGAACATCGTAGATTTCCGAAGGATGGTTGCATTTATCGACGAGTGCAGTAACAAAGGACCATTAACTTGGTATAGCGCCACCATGGATAACGTGTCACGACACAGCAATGCAGTCTTCGTGGACTTTGCACCCAAGATCAATGGCGCAGTGTGTGTACTGTTACATGTACATGCAAGATTACGCGTGGTCAATGGAGCAGAATGACCAGACCTGCGGGCTATACTAACGTAATGTTCAACTTACATTTTCAGCGGGAAGTCAAGAACAACCGGGATAACTCTTTGTGTAGCATTTGTTGAGTTTTAAAAGACCTGTCCGATGATGTATTGATTGAAGCAATCCATTCAGTAATGATTAAGTTATGATTTTTTGAAATATTAAATTTTGATTTACTGTATTTCAACACCTGATGACGTAATCATGACGTCACAACAACTTGATGGAGGTTTCATCAAGGTTCTAACATGGTGTAAATTTGAGGTTGATCGGATAAACAGAAGTGAAGAATTTGGGCAGGAAATGTTTTTTGGTTAAGAATTGCAGAAAGGCAAACTTTGACCTTCCGTTACGACCAGAAGTAAAGGTCATGTGAATTTGGCGTTAACTTTTCAAATGTTGCCCGTGTCTTGATCTATCATAATGTTTAAATATGATTATTATAGCTTTCCTATTCAGAAACATACAGGCATTGGCATGAGGGCACTTTTTTGACTTTAAATGGCTTGTAATTTGACACCCGATGACGTCATCATGACGTCATTGTTCACACACCTTCTGCTCTTTATGTTCTAATGTCACATTAAGTTTCAAGTTGATCAAAGGTTTGCAAGTATGTTTTTTTCTGCGGACAAACTACAATCAGAAGAATAAGCAAAACAAAGAAAAAACTAGAGATTTAGAGTTTGTAAAACAAACTCTAGGTGTTCGGGTTCCCGCTGGGCTCAGTGCTGTTTTAATGCGTTAGCTATATCATTGAATCGCTGAAAACATTGTTGATAGCTTTTGAAATTTCAAGGAAAGTAAAGTGTAAATCTTCTTTAATTGTATGTTAGACGATGATGTCGTTAAAATAAGTCGAGCATAGTATGAGCTATTGGTTGCATTTTTTTAAATAGCTTGCTTGATTTTTAGACATTAGTCTTCATACAGAACGGTTTGTTAAATTTATAATATTGAAAGAAAAGATACTTGTTTTAAATAATTATGCAAGATAAAGGCACGTCATGAAGACGGCAAGTTTAAGCCTCTCGTGAATTTTAACTAATAAAATATTTTTAACGAGTTAATAACTATTTCTACCTGTATGGTGCATCATACTCAGTGTGTAGTTTGTTACGCACCTCAAAACAGTAATAACACCAAAGTTCAACTTAATGAAATAGCTCACACATTGACACAGCACTGACCCCAGCGATACCCGAATACCTAGTGTTTGTTGTCACAAACACGTTAAGCCTAGTTTGGTTTATTTTGAAGCATTTTGAGCCTCTCGTGTATTTAAGGGCCCCTGCCCAAACCATCACTGTGTATACTGACCACAATCCACTGGTTTTCATCCAAAAGATGAAAAACCAAAATCAGAGATTACTCAGATGGAGTTTAAGTCTCCACGAGTTTGACATTGAAGTAGTTAATGTTAAGGGCAAAGATAACATGATTGCTGATGCCTTATCACGACGCATTTAAAACGATTATTTTCAAATTCCACTCTAAGTGAATTTAGATAAGTATTTTCTTACCAAGTTTGTAGTTATAATACAGTAATTTTGGGGGCTTGATAATTTATCAAATTAAAAATAAAATTTTGAAAGTTAAAAAATAAAATAAATAAATAAATACTTTCCTGCAAGGGGGGAAGACTGTTACAGATGGGATTCCTCCTCCCCCATTGTTATTTTATTTCCATTGGTTATTGGTTCACCTGCAGAATGTCTGTGGTATTAGGCCCACATGCATGGAAATGTTTTGATTTGATCAAGAAATCATCGATCTTTATTGTTTGTGTTTCGAGCATATCGGAGTGTTTCTCCATAGATGAATGTTTTGAATGCATGCGGGGGTTGTGATGATGTCTTGTGTAGGTATTGGTTATAGGTTTCAGTGGGTTTGGTATAGACTTGTGTCAAGAATACCCGTTTCTCTTAACCTTGTGCTTCTCGAAGAATGGCACATTAGACTTGTCTCGGTCCACCCAATCTCGTCACAATACCCTGGCGCCGCCCCTGATCTTAGTCATAACATGCACTTTAATCTTCCCTCTATAAAACCCCAAATGGTTCAGTTTCTATTACATTGGATTTTCTTTTCAAAGGCTTGCTTAGTTTGGTCATGGACGGTCTGCCAATCCCTACTCTCTGAGTTCTTTACACCCACGTTCTGGTCGCGGAACACTGGTTATAAAAGTTCCCTTTGACATTCGATCACTGAAACGTGAGCTGATTTGCGATCACCATGCGTCTCTTTTCAAAGTGCAAGGCCAGTCAAGAATAGTCCAATGGTGCGTAGTTGTTTACACCATTGAGAACTCTATAGAGTTGTAACTTGAAAATTTAGACAAACGTTTTGCTTTGTCATGCTTGGAGAAAACGCAAGAGAAAAAAAGCAACCTACTGTGACAATGAATACAACAAGACCAAAGTTATTATGATTTTTGTTGTTAAAAGATTCAGTCTTTGCACGCGATGGTTGGGAACATGGGTGCAAGTGCGTGGTGGAAACGTTCTTGATGTTTCCAAACTGGGCGGGGTCGAGGTTGGGTTTAATCGACGCCATTGTTTTTGCTCAGCAATGAAATGTTCAGTCACTTTGGCAAAGTGATCTGTGAGGGCAATTGGTCGCAAATTGTCTATGTTGGCGGGTGAAGTTTTGGGCACAGGGACGACAATTGCTCCCTTCCATTGTGCTGGGACGATGAGCTGTGCGAACGAGGCGTTGATTATAATATAATCAACGACTCATATTATGAGTCAATGGTTTAGATAGCTCATATGAAAACTGTCGTATAAATCTAGCCGAAATATTATCGGGGCCACTCGCCTTTCTGTAGCTTATTCCATTAAGTTGTGCGAGGACTTGCACATGGTAAAAATCCATACCTTGTTGCAGAACTGCTTGCAATGGTTTATTGTATAATACATAATGACATGAATATAATTAGCAAATCTTGAGACCACCATATCTCGAACGGTTTAAGTCCGATCAACTGTTTTCGATTGTGTACTTGTGGGATACTGTAGATGTGTTTGTTAGGCTAAACGTTGTGCGACGTCATCATGACGTCACCAGTGCCCAACGTAAAGTCAATACATTTCGCTCACCACAATTCTTGTTTTATGGCCCGTGTGGTAAAAAAAACACCTCCATAAGACTGTGTGGCGCGGTATGCTACTTTATGTGTTCTCTTATGTTATAATGTAAGGAATTATGAAGTCACCACCTGTAATAGAGCACCCTCTATCAATCGTCTATTTTTCAAGTGTCAAACAAAATAAGTTTAATTTTGAAATCTACAGAATATGCTTGATCGAGTCAGAAGTTGTTTCCCATCCCATCTTGGAATACTGTGAGCTACGGTACTCATGTTTCAAGCTCGAAAACATGTTGCATCAATTTTTGATTTCACGTACTAACACAAAACGTTTTACTTTATTGCTTATTAATTTAGGACGAAAAGCAGTCATAAGTACCATATATATGAAGTTCAAAGCAACAAGTCTCCACTGTTAGAAAACTAGTGACGTTTTGAAGGAAAGCGGGATTTTATAAAAGCCTTCAACATTAAATGCCGTTTTCTACAATTATTACTTTTTACTGTCTACGTGTGTGTCAGTTCGTGAAATCGGTGGATGACGATTTGATAGCTTCACAGTTACCTTGACAAAGTGTCTCGACTTATCGCATGGCTGCTTGCAATGGTTTATTGTCTGACACAATGTACGTACTAAATTAAACTTCGGAGTCTAGACACTATTGTGTACAGTTAACCAGTAAATTGTACATTTGATAGCTTCACAGTTTCAATGTGTCTAGAAAGCAAACATGCATGAGTTGTCGACTTTTTTTTTGAAAATTAAAAAACTTTCAATATAAATCTGCTTACGCATTTTAGTAACATAACAGTGCCCCATCGATACCCGAACACCTAGTGTTGCAGTGGTTTTCAAGAAATAACAACGAATTTATCGTTCTTAGTTTGTGAGTTCCAAAAACTCAAAATTTGATTAAAAAATTAATATCATTAATTTACCCGATAAATCATTGGATGACGTCATTATGTTGTCAAAACTTCTGTTTCATCTATTTATCAGGTGTAACACTGTTGCCAAGTTTCATGACCGTACGAGCTTGGGAAGGATGTCAAAGTCTGCGGACAACGATTTGTGTGTATTTTTGAGATGGAACAAACTCAAAAATTCACTAGAGATTTAGTGTTTGTGAGAACAAACACTAGGTGTTCGGGTTTCGATGGGGCACTGTTATGTTACTAAAATGCGTAAGCAGATTTATATTGAAAGTTTTTAATTTTCAAAAAAAAGTCGTTTGCAAACCTATTACTTGTATACTTTTAGTGTACACGGGGGAAAGTGATATCGTTGCTGTATGCGTCTCCATAAAGTAGTTTAGATACACATGTATAACAATTTTCATGTAAATAGTCACAAACTTAACATGCTTAACTGATAAATTAAAAGACTATCACTAACAATTCAAAAATAAATGTTATCAAACTACGCATGCTTGCTACCTTATGTGTGAAGCAACATCATTTGTCATGATTATGAAAAGGGCATAAGAACCTACTGTTTACACGATGTGCAATTTATGTTGAATTTATTTTGCTAGTCACATTGTATTTCTTTGAAGTATTCAACAGGATCTAAAAGTTAGATTCGCGTAAAAACCGTTGTTGATCAGAGTCAAATTTATGTTGACCCTTTTCCGATTGCATTTTCTCAGTTATCAAAAGTTATTCAAAATCACCAAAACAGTTCAGCAAAATACACTCGTTCAGTTGATATTTACCACCAAGCCAACAAAAGGCTAACACGAAGGTTATGCAATGAGCTATTCATTGGACCACCGTCGAACATCGTTCCGAAGGATGGTTGCATTTATCGACGAGTGCAGTAACAAAGGACCATTAACTTGGTATAGCGCCACCATGGATAACGTATCACACACAGCAATGCAGTCTTCGTGGACTTTGCACCTAAGATCAATGGCGCAGTGTGTGTACCGTTTAGGCCCTACATGTACATGCAAGATTACGCGTGGTTAATGGAGCAGAATGACCAGCCCTGCGGGCTAATACTAACGTAATGTTCAACTTACATTTTCAGCGGGAAGTCAAGAACAACCGGGATAACTCTTTGTGTAGCATTTGTTGAGTTTTAAAAGACCTGTCCGATGATGTATTGATTGAAGCAATCCATTCAGTAATGATTAAGTTATGATTTTTTGAAATATTAAATTTTGATTTACTGTATTTCAACACCTGATGACGTAATCATGACGTCACAACAACTTGATGGAGGTTTCATCAAGGTTCTAACATGGTGTAAATTTGAGGTTGATCGGATAAACAGAAGTGAAGAATTTGGGCAGGAAATGTTTGTTGGTTAAGAATTGCAGAAAGGCAAACTTTGACCTTCCGTTACGACCGGAAGTAAAGGTCATGTGAATTTGGCGTTAACTTTTCAAATGTTGCCCGTGTCTTGATCTATCATAATGTTTAAATATGAATACTATAGCTTTCCTATTCAGAAACATACAGGCATTGGCATGAGGGCACTTTTTTGACCTTAAATGGCTTGTAATTTGACACCCGATGACGTCATCATGACGTCATTGCTCACACGTCTTCTGCTCTTTATGTTCTAATGTCACATTAAGTTTCAAGTTGATCAAAGGTTTGCAAGTATGTTTTTTTCTGCGGACAAACGACTATCAGAAGATTAAGCAAAACAAAGAAAAAAAAAAAAAAAAAACCGAACAAAAACAAGGAGTTGTTCGGTCTGTGGACCGAACACCTAACTAGAGATTTAGAGTTTGTAAAACAAACTCTAGGTGTTCGGATTCTCGCTGGGCTCAGTGCTGTTTTAATGCGTTAGCTATATCATTGAATCGCTGAAAACATTGTTGATAGCTTGTAAATTTTAAAGAAAGTAAAGTGTAAATCTTCTTACACAGGAAATAAAAGCTACTCAAGATATGAAATTTTATAAATAACAAACTTTTGTTTAGCCAGATTTGAACTGATGACATCATTATGAAGTTACAAATGTTTTTATCGAGACATAGATATTTAAATATGTGCCAAGTGAAAAACAAAGATTAACTTACACACACAAAATCAGCGAAAGAGTACATTATTTAAATTATTTGAAAGAGCAAAAGGTCCATTGTCATTTCATAGTCATACAGCAGAGGAACATTTTCCCCTTCCCCTTCATCTTGGCAGCAGATGTTGAAACAATCCTTTGAATGACCCACACGTTCAACTATTATATATGCCATTCACTGAAGTTTATTTATTTGTCAATGGATATCGAATCTTTTTTGATTAAAAAACCACATTAGATGATATTTATGTTGACATTATTAAGTTACAATTCTGAAACTTTTTACAGTGAGTTGGATACTCATTAAGTATCGGTGCATGAATCATTAATTGTTCAAAACATATGCACTGATGAAGATGTCATTAAAATTAGTCAAGTATTATGAGCTATCGGTTGCATGTTTTAAATTAGCTTGTTTGATTTTTAGACATTGATTTTCCTACAGAACGGGTTGGTTAAATTTAGAATATTAAAATGAAAGACACTTGTTTAGGATAATTTTTATGCAAGACAAAGGCAAAGCATGAGGACGGCAAGTCTAAGCATCTCGTGAATTTATACTAATAACATAATGAGTTAAGTACTATTTTTAGGAAAACCTCCATCGAAGGGTCTTTAAATATGCATGTCATAATACAAAGTTGACGAAAAACATGTATTACTATATTAGTCGAACCATTCTCTGACTATAGTGACACAGCCAACAACCATACCAATCCCCCATTGCCTAATTCTACCTCTGCGACGATCATACTAAATGCTTCTTAGTTTTAAAAACATCTCACCAACGTCACAACTTGATTATACAGGATAAACTTTATAACATAATTGTGCATTCAATAAAAGACCCATTTTGAAAAGCAATGATGTTCATACGAAACGTACCGTTTCTAGTCACCGTGCAGCGACGATAAAGACTACCGTGTGTGAGGGTCTGAAACACCCTACACAAACCGATGACGCGTCCTTCCTTCTCGGTGTATGATCAAAACATAACCATTGTTCGTCTTTTCCTGCTTGCATTTTCCCACATAATTAAATATCATACGAATCACTGAAGCAGGTGGTCATCTCAGTGAAACTTCGTCTTCAATTCCATATTGATAATAAAGCCATGAGAAGGGCAAGTAGGGGAACAATTAGACGTCGAATCTTAGCGGAAATCATGTGAATGCTAGTACGTAGTAGTAAGTACGCCATTGATAAGATTGCACTACGTTGTAAGTAAAACATGAATGGAAACTCTCGTTACGCCCACATGGCACTGATAGTAAACAACTACCGTTGTGCCACGTTGGTCTGTAACAAGTGCCTTGACTGGCTAGCTACCCACCGTTGCCAGTCGCGAGGGGTATGTCATTCTGCGTTAGGCAATGGATTAAGATTAAAGGCCAATTTCTCTAATAGATCTATGAAAAACTTGATTTGTTCCAGTGTATAAAACAATAAGTATTCAGTACCCTTTGTTTTCAAGAAAAAACAACGAATTTATCTTTCTTAGTTTGCTAGTTCTGCATGGTTGTTAAACCAAAGACTCAAAATTTGATTAAATTATTTACATTTAATTACCCAATAATTCATTGGGTGACGTCATTATGTTGTCGAAATTTCTGTTTTATCTAATCATCAGGTGTAATATTGTTGCCAAGTTTCATAACCGTGCGAGTTTGGGAAAGATGTCAAAGTCTGTGGACAACGATGCGTGTATTTTTGAGGTGGGCGAACAAACTCAAAAATCCACTAGAATCTACTGTCAAATGTAGCACGAACCATTTGCTTATCAAGGTATAGGTCTTAGTTTAAAAACAGACAAAAACCATTTGGTCTGTAACAAGTGCCTTGATTGGCTAGCTACCCACCGTTGCCAGTCGTGAGGTGGTATGTCATTCTGCGTTAGGCAATGGATTAAGATTAAAGGCCAATTTCTCTAATACATCTATGAAAAACTTGATTTGTTCCAGTGTATAAAACAATAAGTATTCAGTACCCTTTGTTTTCAAGAAAAAACAACGAATTTATCTTTCTTAGTTTGCGAGTTCTGCATGGTTGTTAAACCAAAGACTCAAAATTTGATTAAATTATTTACATTTAATTACCCAATAATTCATTGGGTGACGTCATTATGTTGTCGAAATTTCTGTTTTATCTAATCATCAGGTGTAATATTGTTGTCAAGTTTCATGACCGTGTGAGTTTGGGAAGGATGTCAAAGTCTGTGGACAACGATGCGTGTATTTTTGAGGTGGGCGAACAAACTCAAAAATCCACTAGAGATTTAGAGTTTGTAAAACAAACTCTAGGTGTTCGGGTTCTCGCTGGGCTCAGTGCTGTTTTAATGCGTTAGCTATATCATTGAATCGCTGAAAACATTGTTGATAGCTTTTGAAATTTCAAGGAAAGTAAAGTGTAAATCTTCGTTGATTGAACGTTAGTTTACACAGGAAATTAATGCACCTCACAATATAAATTTAAAAAAATAATAATCTTTTGTTAAAGCCAAATTAACGAATCCAACCCTATTTTGGTTGCTAAAAAAAATGATCCTTATCCTTATCCTTATCCTACATTTGAAAACTGATGACGTCATGACGTTAGATAAGTTCTTATCGAGACATTGGTATTTAATTATGTGCTTTAAATTGTAAGTGAAAAACGAAGAGTACATTATTTAATTTATTTGAAAGGGCAGAGGGTCAATATTGTCCTTTCATACAGAGCAGCATACATTTTTCGAATTTCCTTTCGTTTTGGTTGCATATCTTAAAACGAGCCTTTGAATTACTCACAAGTACAACTATCATGTATGCCACTCACAGAAGTTTATTTATTTTCCAATGGATATTGATTCTTTATAATAAATCCGACTATGCAAATCATGTTGACATTATTAAATTACAATTCTTAGAAGTTTTAACAGGTTTTCAAATACTGTGATTTGGCTTCTCATTATGTATCGGTGCATGATACTTTGATTGTTAAAACAAGTCGAGCATACAATGAGCTATTGGTTGCATTTTAAAAAATAGCTTGCTTGATTTTTAGACATTAGTCTTCATACAGAACGGTTTGTTAAATTTATAATATTGAAATAAAAAACACATGTTTTTAATAATTATGCAAGATAAAGGCAAGTCATAAAGACGGCAAATTTAAGCCTCTCGTGAATTTTAACTAATAAAATAGTTTTAACGAGTTAATAACTATTTCTACCTGTATGGTGCATCATCATACATTCAGCAAGAAATTAGGGAATTCAACACAGCAACGAGTATGATTTTTTTCACTGGAGAACATTCGGGTACTGATGTGTTGTATATTCTGAAGAAGAAAAAACAATAAACAAAGTATGACTCAAAGCAAATTAAGTCAAGCTGAAACTGCTCAAATAAATAAAATTCAAGACTTACAACATTTCATGATTTTATAATAATAATAATAATTTATTGAATTTATATTGCGCTCTCTCCAGGACCAACCTGTTCGAGGGCTCATAACAATACAACATATCAGAGTAAGGAAATTACGCCAAAAAAAATGAGTGGAAGGTGCACATCCTGTTTTTGATGTGAACAACTTATAAACGAAACCTTATTAGGGGAAACTTTATCGAAGGGTTTTCAAATAAGTATGTCGCTATACAAAGTTGACGGAAAACATTCATCAGTCTGACCATTTTCTGACTATAGTGACATAGCCAACATTCATACCAATCCCCCATTGCCCAACTCTATCTCTTCGACGTTCATATTAAACGTTCCTTAGTTTTAAAAACATTTCACCAACGGTCACCACTTGATGATACAGGATAAACTTTATAACGTAATTGTGCATCAAATAAAAGAATCATTTTGAAAAGCAATGATGTTCACACGGAAAACTTACCGAAGTTAGTCCCGTGTAGCAAGGTAAACACATGCCGTGACGAGGGTCTGAAACACCCATTACGATCCGATGACACATCCTTCCTTCTCAGTGTATGATCAAAACATATTACCATTGTTCGTCTTTTCCTGCTTGCATTTTCCCACATAATTAAATATCATACGAATCACTGAAGCAGGTGGTCATCTCAGTGAAACTTCGTCTTCAATTCCATATTGATAATAAAGCCATGAGAAGGGCAAGTAGGGGAACAATTAGACGTCGAATCTTAGCGGAAATCATGTTAATGCTAGTACGTAGTAGTAAGTACGCCATTGATAAGATTGCACTTGCGTTGTAAGTAAAACATGAATGGAAACTCTCGTTACGCCCACATGGCACTGATAGTAAACAACTATCGTTGTGCCACGTTGGTCTGTAACAAGTGCCTTGACTGGCTAGCTACCCACCGTTGCCAGTCGCGAGGGGGTATGTCATTCTGCGTTAGGCAATGGATTAAGATTAAAGGCCAATTTCTCTAATAGATCTATGAAAAACTTGATTTGTTCCAGTGTATAAAACAATAAGTATTCAGTACCCTTTGTTCGGGTATGGGGCACTGTTATGTTACTAAAATGCGTAAGCAGATTTATATTGAAAGTTTTTTAATTTTCAAAAAAAAGTCGTTTGCAAACCTATTACTTTTATACTTTTAGTGTACACGGGGGAAAGTGATATCGTTGCTGTATGAGTCTCCATAAAGTAGTTTAGATACACATGTATAACAATTTTCATGTAAATAGTCACAAACTTAACATGCTTAACTGATAAATTAAAAGACTAACAATTCAAAAATTAATGTTATCAAACTACGCATGCTTGCTACCTTATGTGTGAAGCAACATCATTTGTCATGATTATGAAAAGGGCATAAGAACCTACTGTTTACACGATGTGCAATTAATGTTGAATTTATTTTGCTAGTCACATTGTAATTCTTTGAAGTATTCAACAGGATCTAATAGTTAGATTCGCATAAAAACCGTTGTTGATCAGAGTCAAAGTTATGTTGACCTTTTTCCGATTGCATTTTCTCAGTTATCAAAAGTTATTCAAATCAGTGAATCACCAAAACAGTTCAGCAAAATACACTCGTTCAGTTGATATTCACCACCAAGCCAACAAATGGCTAACACGAAGGTTATGCAATGAGCTATTCATTGCACCACCGTCGAACATCGTAGATTTCCGAAGGATGGTTGCATTTATCGACGAGTGCAGTAACAAAGGACCATTAACTTGGTATAGCGCCACCATCGATAACGTATCACGACACAGCCACCATGGATAACGTATCACGACACAGCAATGCAGTCTTCGTGGACTTTGCACCCAAGATCAATGGCGCAGTGTGTGTACTGTTTACATGTACATGCAAGATTACATGTGGTCAATGGAGCAGAATGACCAGACCTGCGGGCTAATACTAACGTAATGTTCAACTTACATTTTCAGCGGGAAGTCAAGAACAACCGGGATAACTCTTTGTGTAGCATTTGTTGAGTTTTAAAAGACCTGTCCGATGATGTATTGATTGAAGCAATCCATTCAGTAATGATTAAGTTATGATTTTTTGAAATATTAAATTTTGATTTACTGTATTTCAACACCTGATGACGTAATCATGACGTCACAACAACTTGATGGAGGTTTTATCAAGGTTCTAACATGGTGTAAATTTGAGGTTGATCGGATAAACAGAAGTGAAGAATTTGGGCAGGAAATGTTTTTTGGTTAAGAATTGCAGAAAGGCAAACTTTGACCTTCCGTTACGACCGGAAGTAAAGGTCATGTGAATTTGGCGTTAACTTTTCAAATGTTGCCCGTGTCTTGATCTATCATAATGTTTAAATATGAATATTATAGCTTTCCTATTCAGAAACATACAGGCATTGGCATGAGGGCACTTTTTTGACCTTAAATGGCTTGTAATTTGACACCCGATGACGTCATCATGACGTCATTGCTCACACGTCTTCTGCTCTTTATGTTCTAATGTCACATTAAGTTTCAAGTTGATCAAAGGTTTGCAAGTATGTTTTTTTCTGCGGACAAACGACTATCAGAAGATTAAGCAAAACAAAGAAAAAACTAGAGATTTAGAGTTTGTAAAACAAACTCTAGGTGTTCGGGTATCGCTCCTGACCTCAAAGCTGTTTTATTAATGCGTTAGCTATATCAATGAGTCGCTGAAAACAATGTTAATAGCTTGTAAATTTTTAAGAAAGTAAAGTGTAAATCTTACACAGGAAATAAAAGCTACTCTCAAGATATGAAATTTTATAAATAACAAACTTTTGTTTAGCCAGATTTGAAAACTGATGACATCATTATGAAGTTACAAATGTTTTTATCGAGACATAGATATTTAAATATGTGCCAAGTGAAAAACAAAGATTAACTTCTTCTTTTTTTATCAGCGAAAGAGTACATTATTTAAATTATTTGAAAGGGCAAAAGGTCCATTGTCATTTCATAGTCATACAGCAGAGGAACATTTTTCCCCTTCCCCTTGGCAGCAGATGTTGAAACGATCCTTTGAATGACCCACACGTTCAACTAAATATGCCATTCACTGAAGTTTATTTATTTGTCAATGGATATCGATTCTTTTTTGATTAAAAAACCACATTAGATGATATTCATGTGGACATTATTAAGTTACAATTCTGAAACTTTTTACAGTGAGTTGGATACTCATTAAGTATCGGTGCATGAATCATTAATTGTTCAAAACATATATGCACTGATGAAGATGTCATTAAAATTGGTCAAGTATTATGAGCTATCGGTTGCTGTTTTAAATTAGCTTGTTTGATTTTTAGACATTGATTTTCCTACAGAACGGTTTGTTAAATTTAGAATATTAAAATGAAAGACACTTGTTTAGGATAATTATGCAAGACAAAGGCAAAGCATGAGGACGGCAAGTCTAAGCATCTCGTGAATTTATACTAATAACATAATGAGTCAAGTACTATTTTTATGAAAACCTCCATCGAAGGGTCTTTAAATATGCATGTCATAATACAAAGTTGACCAAAAACATTTATTAGTCGAACCATTCTCTGACTATAGTGACACAGCCAACAACCATACCAATCCCCCATTGCCTAATTCTACCTCTGCGACGATCATACTAAATGCTTCTTAGTTTTAAAAACATCTCACCAACGTCACAACTTGATGATACAGGATAAACTTTATAACATAATTGTGCATTAAATAAAAGACCCATTTTGAAAAGCAATGATGTTCATACGAAACGTACCGTTTCTAGCACCGTGCAGCGACGATAAAGACTACCGTGTGTGAGGGTCTGAAACACCCTACACAAACCGATGACGCGTCCCTTCTTCTCGGTGTGTGATCAAAACACAACCAATGTCCGTCTTTTTCTGCTTGCATTTTCCCACATAATTAAATATCATACGAATCACTGAAGCAGGTGGTCATCTCAGTGAAACTTCGTCTTCAATTCCATATTGATAATAAAGCCATGAGAAGGGCAAGTAGTGGAACAATTAGACGTCGAATCTTAGCGGAAATCATGTTAATGCTAGTACGTAGTAGTAGGTACGCCATTGATAAGATTACACTTGCGTTGTAAGTAAAACATGAATGGAAACTCTCGTTACGCCCACATGGCACTGATAGTAAACAACTACCGTTGTGCAACGTTGGTCTGTAACAAGTGCCTTGACTGGCTAGCTACCCACCGTTGCCAATCGCGAGGGGGTATGTCATTCTGCGTTAGGCAATGGATTAAGATTAAAGGCCAATTTCTCTAATAGATCTATGAAAAACTTGATTTGTTCCATTGTATAAAACAATAAGTATTCAGTACCCTTTGTTTTCAAGAAAAAACAACGAATTTATCGTTCTTAGTTTGCGAGTTCTGCATGGTTGTTAAATTAAAGACTCAAAATTTGATTAAATTATTAACATTTAATTACCCAATAATTCATTGGGTGACGTCATTATGTTGTCGAAATTTCTGTTTCATCTAATCATCAGGTGTAATATTGTTGCCAAGTTTCATGACCGTGCGAATTTGGGAAAGATGTCAAAGTCTGCGGACAACGATGCGTGTATTTTTGAGGTGGGCGAACAAACTCAAAAATCCACTAGAGATTTAGAGTTTGTAAAACAAACTCTAGGTGTTCGGGTTCTCGCTGGGCTCAGTGCTGTTTTAATGCGTTAGCTATATCATTGAATCGCTATATCACTGAATCGCTGAAAACATTGTTGATAGCTTTTGAAATTTCAAGGAAAGTAAAGTGTAAATCTTCTTACACAGAAAATAAAAGCTACTCAAGATATGAAATTTTATAAATAACAAACTTTTGTTTAGCCAGATTACAAGTTACACATGTTTTTATCGAGACATAGATAATTAAATATGTGCCAAGTGAAAAACAAAGATTAACCCTTTTTTTTTTTTTCAGCGAAAGAGTACATTATTTAAATTATTTGAAAGGGCAAAAGGTCCATTGTCATTTCATAGTCATACAGCAGAGGAACATTTTCCCCCTTCCCCTTCATCTTGGCAGCAGATGTTGAAACGATCCTTTGAATGACCCACACGTTCAACTAAATATGCCATTCACTGAAGTTTATTTATTTGTCAATGGATATCGATTCCTTTTTGATTAAAAAACCACATTAGATGATATTCATGTTGACATTATTAAGTTACAATTCTGAAACTTTTTACAGTGAGTTGGATACTCATGAAGTATCGGTGCATGAATCATTGATTGTTCAAAACATATATGCACTGATGAATATGTCATTAAAATTAGTCAAGTATTATGAGCTATCGGTTGCATGTTTTAAATTAGCTTGTTTGATTTTTAGACATTGATTTTCCTACAGAACGGTTTGTTAAATTTAGAATATTAAAATGAAAGACACTTGTTTAGGATAATTATGCAAGACAAAGGCAAAGCATGAGGACGGCAAGTCTAAGCATCTCATGAATTTATACTAATAACATAATGAGTTAAGTACTATTTTTAGGAAAACCTCCATCGAAGGGTCTTTAAATATGCATGTCATAATAAAAAAGTTGACGAAAAACATTTATTAGTCGAACCATTCTCTGACTATAGTGACACAGCCAACAACCATACCAATCCCCCATTGCCTAATTCTACCTCTGCGACGATCATACTAAATGCTTCTTAGTTTTAAAAACATCTCACCAACGTCACAACTTGATGATACAGGATAAACTTTATAACATAATTGTGCATTAAATAAAAGACTCATTTTGAAAAGCAATGATGTTCATACGAAACGTACCGTTTCTAGTCACCGTGCAGGGACGATAAAGACTACCGTGTGTGAGGGTCTGAAACACCCTACACAAACCGATGACGCGTCCCTTCTTCTCGGTGTGTGATCAAAACATAACCATTGTTCGTCTTTTCCTGCTTGCATTTTCCCACATAATTAAATATCATACGAATCACTGAAGCAGGTGGTCATCTCAGTGAAACTTCGTCTTCAATTCCATATTGATAATAAAGCCATGAGAAGGGCAAGCAGGGGAACAATATTAGACGTCGAATCTTAGCAGAAATCATGTTAATGCTAGTACGTAGTAGTAAGTACGCCATTGATAAGATTGCACTACGTTGTAAGTAAAACATGAATGGAAACTCTCGTTACGCCCACATGGCACTGATAGTAAACAACTACCGTTGTGCCACGTTGGTCTGTAACAAGTGCCTTGACTGGCTAGCTATCCACCGTTGCCAGTCGCGAGGGGTATATGTCATTCTGCGTTAGGCAATGGATTAAGATTAAAGACCAATTTCTCTAATAGATCTATGAAAAACTTGATTTGTTCCAGTGTATAAAACAATAAGTATTCAGTACCCTTTGTTTTCAAGAAAAAACAACGAATTTATCTTTCTTAGTTTGCGAGTTCTGGTTGTTAAACCAAAGACTCAAAATTTGATTAAATTATTTACATTTAATTACCCAATAATTCATTGGGTGACGTCATTATGTTGTCGAAATTTCTGTTTTATCTAATCATCAGGTGTAATATTGTTGCCAAGTTTCATGACCGTGCGAGTTTGGGAAAGATGTCAAAGTCTGTGGACAACGATGCGTGTATTTTTGAGGTGGGCGAACAAACTCAAAAATCCACTAGAGATTTAGAGTTTGTAAAACAAACTCTAGGTGTTCGGGTTCTCGCTGGGCTCAGTGCTGTTTTAATGCGTTATCTATATCATTGAATCGCTATATCATTGAATCGCTGAAAACATTGTTGATAGCTTTTGAAATTTCAAGGAAAGTAAAGTGTAAATCTTCGTTGATTGAACGTTAGTTTACACAGGAAATTAATGCACCTCACAATATGAATTTTTAAAAATAATAATCTTTTGTTAAAGCCAACCCTATTTTGGTTGCTAAAAAAAATGATCCTTATCCTTATCTTTATCCTAAATTTGAAAACTGATGACGTCATTATGACGTTTGATAAGTTCTTATCGAGACATTGGTATTTAATTATGTGCTTTAAATTGTAAGTGAAAAACGAAGGTGAACTTACAAAACGTATTGTCAGCAATAGAGTACATTAATTACTTTATCTGAAAGAGCAGAGGTTTAATATTGTCCTTTCATACAGAGCAACATTAATTTTTCGAATTCCCTTTCGTGTTGGTTGTATATCTTAAAACGAGCCTTTGAATTACTCACAAGTACAACTATCATGTATGCCACTCACTGAAGTTTATTGATTTTTCAATGGATATTGATTCTTTATTGATTAATGAATCCGACTATGCAACTCATGTTGACATTATTAAGTTACAATTCTTAGAAGTTTTAACAGGTTTTCAAATACTGTGATTTGGCTTCTCATCGGTGCATGATACTTTGATTGTTAATGCACTGATGATGATGTCGTTAAAATAAGACGAGCTGTTCGAGGGCGCATAACAATACAACATATCAGAGTAAGGAAATTACGCAAGAAAAAATTAGTGGAAGGTGCACATCCTGTTTTTGATGTGAACAACTTATAAACGAAACCTTATTAAAAACATTCATCAGTCTGACCATTTTCTGACTATAGTGACACAGCCAACAATCATACCAATCCCCCATTGCCCAACTCTATCTCTTCGACGTTCATACTAAACGTTCCTTAGTTTTAAAAACATCTCACCAACGTCACCACTTGATGATACAGGATAAAACTTATAACGTGCATGTGCATTAAATAAAATAATCCTTTTGAAAAGCAATGATGTTCACACGAAAACTTACCGAAGTTAGTCCCGTATAGCAACGATAAAGACATGCCGTGAGAAGGGTCTGAAACACCCCTCACGATCCGATGACACATCCTTCCTTCTCGGTGTATGATCAAAACATAACCAATGTTCGTCTTTTTCTGCTTGCATTTTCCCACATAATAAAATATCATACGAATCACTGAAGCAGGTGGTCATCTCAGTGAAACTTCGTCTTCAATTCCATATTGATAATAAATCCATGAGAAGGGCAAGTAGGGGAACAATTAGACGTCGAATCTTAGCGGAAATCATGTTAATGCTAGTACGTAGTAGTAAGTACGCCATTGATAAGATTGCACTACGTTGTAAGTAAAACATGAATGGAAACTCTCGTTACGCCCACATGGCACTGATAGTAAACAACTACCGTTGTGCCACGTTGGTCTGTAACAAGTGCCTTGACTGGCTAGCTACCCACTTGCCAGTCGCGAGGGGGTATGTCATTCTGCGTTAGGCAATGGATTAAGATTAAAGGCCAATTTCTCTAATAGATCTATGAAAAACTTGATTTGTTCCAGTGTATAAAACAATAAGTATTCAGTACCCTTTGTTTTCAAGAAAAAACAACGAATTTATCGTTCTTAGTTTGCGAGTTCTGAATGGTTGTTAAACCAAAGACTCAAAATTTGATTAAATTATTTACATTTAATTACCCAATAATTCATTGGGTGACGTCATTATGTTGTCGAAATTTCTGTTTTATCTAATCATCAGGTGTAATATTGTTGCCAAGTTTTATGACCATGCGAGTTTGGGAAATATTTCAAAGTCTGCGGACAACGATGCGTGTATTTTTGAGGTGGGCGAACAAACTCAAAAATCCACTAGAGATTTAGAGTTTGTAAAACAAACTCTAGGTGTTCGGGTTCTCGCTGGGCTCAGTGCTGTTTTAATGCGTTAGCTATATCATTGAATCGCTGAAAACATTGTTGATAGCTTTTGAAATTTCAAACTTGATTTGTTCCAATGTATAAAGCAATAAGTATTCAATACCCTTTGTTTTCAAGAAATAACAACGAATTTATCGTTCTTAGTTTGCGAGTTCTGCATGGTTGTTAAACCAAAAACTCAAAATTTGATTAAATTAATTACATTTAATTACCCAATAATTCATTGGGTGACGTCATTATGTTGTCGAAATTTATGTCTTATCTAATCATCAGGTGTAATATTGTTGCCAAGTTTCATGACCGTGCGAATTTGGGAAAGATGTCAAAGTCTGCGGACAACGATGCGTGTATTTTTAAGGTGGGCGAACAAACTCAAAAATCCACTAGAGATTTAGAGTTTGTAAAACAAACTCTAGGTGTTCGGGTTCTCGCTGGGCTCAGTGCTGTTTTAATGCGTTAGCTATATCATTGAATCGCTGAAAACATTGTTGATAGCTTTTGAAATTTCAAGGAAAGTAAAGTGTAAATCTTCGTTGATTGAACGTTAGTTTACACAGGAAATTAATGCACCTCACAATATGAATTTAAAAAAATAATAATCTTTTGTTAAAGCCAAATTAACGAATCCAACCCTATTTTGGTTGCTAAAAAAAATGATCCTTATCCTTATCCTTATCCTTATCCTACATTTGAAAACTGATGACGTCATGACGTTAGATAAGTTCTTATCGAGACATTGGTATTTAATTATGTGCTTTAAATTGTAAGTGAAAAACGAAGAGTACATTATTTAATTTATTTGAAAGGGCAGAGGGTCAATATTGTCCTTTCATACAGAGCAGCATACATTTTTCGAATTTCCTTTCGTTTTGGTTGCATATCTTAAAACGAGCCTTTGAATTACTCACAAGTACAACTATCATGTATGCCACTCACAGAAGTTTATTTATTTTCCAATGGATATTGATTCTTTATAATAAATCCGACTATGCAAATCATGTTGACATTATTAAATTACAATTCTTAGAAGTTTTAACAGGTTTTCAAATACTGTGATTTGGCTTCTCATTATGTATCGGTGCATGATACTTTGATTGTTAAAACAAGTCGAGCATACAATGAGCTATTGGTTGCATTTTAAAAAATAGCTTGCTTGATTTTTAGACATTAGTCTTCATACAGAACGGTTTGTTAAATTTATAATATTGAAATAAAAAACACATGTTTTTAATAATTATGCAAGATAAAGGCAAGTCATAAAGACGGCAAATTTAAGCCTCTCGTGAATTTTAACTAATAAAATAGTTTTAACGAGTTAATAACTATTTCTACCTGTATGGTGCATCATCATACATTCAGCAAGAAATTAGGGAATTCAACACAGCAACGAGTATGATTTTTTTCACTGGAGAACATTCGGGTACTGATGTGTTGTATATTCTGAAGAAGAAAAAACAATAAACAAAGTACGACTCAAAGCAAATTAAGTCAAGCTGAAACTGCTCAAATAAATAAAATTCAAGACTTACAACATTTCATGATTTTATAATAATAATAATAATTTATTGAATTTATATTGCGCTCTCTCCAGGACCAACCTGTTCGAGGGCTCATAACAATACAACATATCAGAGTAAGGAAATTACGCCAAAAAAAATGAGTGGAAGGTGCACATCCTGTTTTTGATGTGAACAACTTATAAACGAAACCTTATTAGGGGAAACTTTATCGAAGGGTTTTCAAATAAGTATGTCGCTATACAAAGTTGACGGAAAACATTCATCAGTCTGACCATTTTCTGACTATAGTGACATAGCCAACATTCATACCAATCCCCCATTGCCCAACTCTATCTCTTCGACGTTCATATTAAACGTTCCTTAGTTTTAAAAACATTTCACCAACGGTCACCACTTGATGATACAGGATAAACTTTATAACGTAATTGTGCATCAAATAAAAGAATCATTTTGAAAAGCAATGATGTTCACACGGAAAACTTACCGAAGTTAGTCCCGTGTAGCAAGGTAAACACATGCCGTGACGAGGGTCTGAAACACCCATTACGATCCGATGACACATCCTTCCTTCTCGGTGTATGATCAAAACATATTACCATTGTTCGTCTTTTCCTGCTTGCATTTTCCCACATAATTAAATATCATACGAATCACTGAAGCAGGTGGTCATCTCAGTGAAACTTCGTCTTCAATTCCATATTGATAATAAAGCCATGAGAAGGGCAAGTAGGGGAACAATTAGACGTCGAATCTTAGCGGAAATCATGTTAATGCTAGTACGTAGTAGTAAGTACGCCATTGATAAGATTGCACTTGCGTTGTAAGTAAAACATGAATGGAAACTCTCGTTACGCCCACATGGCACTGATAGTAAACAACTATCGTTGTGCCACGTTGGTCTGTAACAAGTGCCTTGACTGGCTAGCTACCCACCGTTGCCAGTCGCGAGGGGGTATGTCATTCTGCGTTAGGCAATGGATTAAGATTAAAGGCCAATTTCTCTAATAGATCTATGAAAAACTTGATTTGTTCCAGTGTATAAAACAATAAGTATTCAGTACCCTTTGTTCGGGTATGGGGCACTGTTATGTTACTAAAATGCGTAAGCAGATTTATATTGAAAGTTTTTTAATTTTAAAAAAAAAGTCGTTTGCAAACCTATTACTTTTATACTTTTAGTGTACACGGGGGAAAGTGATATCGTTGCTGTATGAGTCTCCATAAAGTAGTTTAGATACACATGTATAACAATTTTCATGTAAATAGTCACAAACTTAACATGCTTAACTGATAAATTAAAAGACTAACAATTCAAAAATTAATGTTATCAAACTACGCATGCTTGCTACCTTATGTGTGAAGCAACATCATTTGTCATGATTATCAAAAGGGCATAAGAACCTACTGTTTACACGATGTGCAATTTATGTTGAATTTATTTTGCTAGTCACATTGTAATTCTTTGAAGTATTCAACAGGATCTAATAGTTAGATTCGCATAAAAACCGTTGTTGATCAGAGTCAAAGTTATGTTGACCTTTTTCCGATTGCATTTTCTCAGTTATCAAAAGTTATTCAAATCAGTGAATCACCAAAACAGTTCAGCAAAATACACTCGTTCAGTTGATATTCACCACCAAGCCAACAAATGGCTAACACGAAGGTTATGCAATGAGCTATTCATTGCACCACCGTCGAACATCGTAGATTTCCGAAGGATGGTTGCATTTATCGACGAGTGCAGTAACAAAGGACCATTAACTTGGTATAGCGCCACCATCGATAACGTATCACGACACAGCCACCATGGATAACGTATCACGACACAGCAATGCAGTCTTCGTGGACTTTGCACCCAAGATCAATGGCGCAGTGTGTGTACTGTTTACATGTACATGCAAGATTACGCGTGGTCAATGGAGCAGAATGACCAGACCTGCGGGCTAATACTAACGTAATGTTCAACTTACATTTTCAGCGGGAAGTCAAGAACAACCGGGATAACTCTTTGTGTAGCATTTGTTGAGTTTTAAAAGACCTGTCCGATGATGTATTGATTGAAGCAATCCATTCAGTAATGATTAAGTTATGATTTTTTGAAATATTAAATTTTGATTTACTGTATTTCAACACCTGATGACGTAATCATGACGTCACAACAACTTGATGGAGGTTTCATCAAGGTTCTAACATGGTGTAAATTTGAGGTTGATCGGATAAACAGAAGTGAATAATTTGGGCAGGAAATGTTTTTTGGTTAAGAATTGCAGAAAGGCAAACTTTGACCTTCCGTTACGACCGGAAGTAAAGGTCATGTGAATTTGGCGTTAACTTTTCAAATGTTGCCCGTGTCTTGATCTATCATAATGTTTAAATATGAATATTATAGCTTTCCTATTCAGAAACATACAGTCATTGGCATGAGGGCACTTTTTTGACCTTAAATGGCTTGTAATTTGACACCCGATGACGTCATCATGACGTCATTGCTCACACGTCTTCTGCTCTTTATGTTCTAATGTCACATTAAGTTTCAAGTTGATCAAAGGTTTGCAAGTATGTTTTTTTCTGCGGACAAACGACTATCAGAAGATTAAGCAAAACAAAGAAAAAAAAAAAAAAAAAACCGAACAAAAACAAGGAGTTGTTCGGTCTGTGGACCGAACACCTAAAAAAAAAAAAAACCGAACAAAAACAAGGAGTTGTTCGGTCTGTGGACCGAACACCTAAAAAAAACCGAACAAAAACAAGGAGTTGTTCGGTCTGTGGACCGAACACCTAACTAGAGATTTAGAGTTTGTAAAACAAACTCTAGGTGTTCGGGTTCTCGCTGGGCTCAGTGCTGTTTTAATGCGTTAGCTATATCATTGAATCGCTATATCATTGAATCGCTGAAAACATTGTTGATAGCTTTTGAAATTTCAAGGAAAGTAAAGTGTAAATCTTCGTTGATTGAACGTTAGTTTACACAGGAAATTAATGCACCTCACAATATGAATTTTTAAAAATAATAATCTTTTGTTAAAGCCAACCCTATTTTGGTTGCTAAAAAAAATGATCCTTATCCTTATCCTACATTTGAAAACTGATGACGTTTGATAAGTTCTTATCGAGACATTGGTATTTAATTATGTGCTTTAAATTGTAAGTGAAAAACGTAGGTGAACTTACTAAACGTATTGTCAGCAAAAGAGTACATTATTTAATTTATTTGAAAGGGCAGAGGGTCAATATTGTCCTTTCATACAGAGCAGCATAAATTTTTCGAATTTCCTTTTGTTTTGGTTGCATATTATCTTAAAACGCGCCTTTGAATTACTCACAAGTACAACTATCATGTATGCCACTCACAGAAGTTTATTTATTTTCCAATGGATATTGATTCTTTATAATAAATCCGACTATGCAAATCATGTTGACATTATTAAATTACAATTCTTAGAAGTTTTAACAGGTTTTCAAATACTGTGATTTGGCTTCTCATTATGTATCGGTGCATGATACTTTGATTGTTAAATACATATGCACTGATGATGATGTCGTTAAAACAAGTCGAGCATACAATGAGCTATTGGTTGCATTTTTTAAAATAGCTTGCTTGATTTTTAGACATTAGTCTTCATACAGAACGGTTTGTTAAATTTATAATATTGAAATAAAAAACACATGTTTTTAAAAATTATGCAAGATAAAGGCAAGTCATGAAGACGGCAAATTTAAGCCTCTCGTGAATTTAAACTAATAAAATAGTTGTAACGAGTTAATAACTATTTCTACCTGTATGGTGCATCATCATACATTCAGCAAGGAATTAGGGAATTGAACACAGCAACGAGTATGATTTTTTTCACTGGAGAACATTCGGGTACTGATGTGTTGTATATTCTGAAGAAGAAAAAAACAATAAACAAAGTATGACTCAAAGCAAATTAAGTCAAGCTGAAACTGCTCAAATAAATAAAATTCAAGACTTACAACATTTTATGATTTTATAATGATAATAATGATTTATTGAATTTATATTGCGCCCTCTCCAGGACCAACCTGTTCGAGGGCGCATAACAATACAACATATCAGAGTAGGAAATTACGCAAGAAAAAATTAGTGGAAGGTGCACATCCTGTTTTTGATGTGAACAACTTATAAACGAAACCTTATTAGGGGAAACTTTATCGAAGGGTTTTCAAATAATTATGTCATAATACAAAGTTGACTGAAAACATTCATCAGTCTGACCATTTTCTGATTATGTGACACAGCCAACAATCATACCAATCCCCCATTGCCCAACTCTATCTCTTCGACGTTCATACTAAACGTTCCTTAGTTTTAAAAACATTTCACCAACGTCACCACTTGATGATACAGGATAAACTTTATAACGTAATTGTGCATCAAATAAAAGAATCATTTTGAAAAGCAATGATGTTCACACGAAAACTTACCGAAGTTAGTCCCGTGTAGCAAAAATTCCTACCTCCATGGATAAACACATGCCGTGAGAAGGGTCTGAAACACCCATTACGATCGGATGACACATCCTTCCTTCTCGGTGTATGATCAAAACATAACCATTGTTCGTCTTTTCCTGCTTGCATTTTCCCACATAATTAAATACCATACGAATCACTGAAGCAGGTGGTCATCTCAGTGAAACTTCGTCTTCAATTCCATATTGATAATAAAGCCATGAGAAGGGCAAGTAGGGGAACAATTAGACGTCAAATATTAGCGAAAATCATGTTAATGCTAGTACGTAGTAGTAAGTACGCCATTGATAAGATTGCACTACGTTGTAAGTAAAACATGAATGGAAACTCTCGTTACGCCCACATGGCACTGATAGTGAACAACTACCGTTGTGCCACGTTGGTCTGTAACAAGTGCATTGACTGGCTAGCTACCCACCGTTGCCAGTCGCGAGGGGGTATATGCCATTCTGCGTTAGGCAATGGATTAAGATTAAAGGCCAATTTCTCTAATAGATCTATGAAAAACTTGATTTGTTCCAGTGTATAAAACAATAAGTATTCAGTACCCTTTGTTTTCAAGAAAAAACAACGAATTTATCGTTCTTAGTTTGCGAGTTCTGCATGGTTGTTAAACCAAAGACTCAAAATTTGATTAAATTATTTACATTTAATTACCCAATAATTCATTGGGTGACGTCTATTAATTAAACAACGTAACGGCGAGGTTTTTCATGTAAATAGTCATAAACTGAACTGATCGTATGCAAGACCCGTTCGATGATGTATTGATTGTAGAAATCCAATCCGTAGTTATTGGACTATAATACTAAAAGATATCACTAACAATTCAAAAATTTTTTTTATCAAACTACGCCTGTTTGCTGCGCTTATACCGTCTGGTGCCGATTACTGAAGCAACAAGTCATGATTATGAAAAGGGCATAAGAACCTACTGTTTACACGATGTGCAATTTATGTTGACTTTATTTTGCTGTTCACATTGTATTTCTTTGAAGTATTCAACAGGATCTAAAAGTTAGATTCGCGTAAAAACCGTTGTTGATCAGAGTCAAATTTATGTTGACCTTTTATATTTCCGATTGCATTTTCTCAGTTATCAAAAGTTCTTCAAATCACCAAAACAATTCAGCAAAATACACTCGTTCAGTTGATATTTACCACCAAGCCAACAAAAGGCTAACACGAAGGTTATGCAATGAGCTATTCATTGGACCACCGTCGAACATCGTAGATTTCCGAAGGATGGTTGCATTTATCGACGAGTGCAGTAACAAAGGACCATTATCTTGGTATAGCGCCACCATGGATAACGTGTCACGACACAGCAATGCAGTCTTCGTGGACTTTGCACCCAAGATCAATGGCGCAGTGTGTGTACTGTTACATGTACATGCAAGATTACGCGTGGTCAATGGAGCAGAATGACCAGACCTGCGGGCTATACTAACGTAATGTTCAACTTACATTTTCAGCGGGAAGTCAAGAACAACCGGGATAACTCTTTGTGTAGCATTTGTTGAGTTTTAAAAGACCTGTCCGATGATGTATTGATTGAAGCAATCCATTCAGTAATGATTAAGTTATGATTTTTTGAAATATTAAATTTTGATTTACTGTATTTCAACACCTGATGACGTAATCATGACGTCACAACAACTTGATGGAGGTTTCATCAAGGTTCTAACATGGTGTAAATTTGAGGTTGATCGGATAAACAGAAGTGAAGAATTTGGGCAGGAAATGTTTTTTGGTTAAGAATTGCAGAAAGGCAAACTTTGACCTTCCGTTACGACCAGAAGTAAAGGTCATGTGAATTTGGCGTTAACTTTTCAAATGTTGCCCGTGTCTTGATCTATCATAATGTTTAAATATGAATATTATAGCTTTCCAATTCAGAAACATACAGGCATTGGCATGAGGGCACTTTTTTGACTTTAAATGGCTTGTAATTTGACACCCGATGACGTCATCATGACGTCATTGTTCACACACCTTCTGCTCTTTATGTTCTAATGTCACATTAAGTTTCAAGTTGATCAAAGGTTTGCAAGTATGTTTTTTTCTGCGGACAAACTACAATCAGAAGAATAAGCAAAACAAAGAAAAAAAAAAAAACGAACAAAAACAAGGAGTTGTTCGGTCTGTGGACCGAACACCTAACTAGAGATTTAGAGTTTGTAAAACAAACTCTAGGTGTTCGGGTTCTCGCTGGGCTCAGTGCTGTTTTAATGCGTTAGCTATATCATTGAATCGCTATATCATTGAATCGCTGAAAACATTGTTGATAGCTTTTGAAATTTCAAGGAAAGTAAAGTGTAAATCTTCGTTGATTGAACGTTAGTTTACACAGGAAATTAATGCACCTCACAATATGAATTTTTTAAAATAATAATCTTTTGTTAAGGCCAACCCTATTTTGGTTGCTAAAAAAAATGATCCTTATCCTTATCCTTATCCTACATTTGAAAACTGATGACGTTTGATAAGTTCTTATCGAGACATTGGTATTTAATTATGTGCTTTAAATTGTAAGTGAAAAACGTAGGTGAACTTACTAAACGTATTGTCAGCAAAAGAATACATTATTTAATTTATTTGAAAGGGCAGAGGGTCAATATTGTCCTTTCATACAGAGCAGCATAAATTTTTCGAATTTCCTTTTGTTTTGGTTGCATATTATCTTAAAACGCGCCTTTGAATTACTCACAAGTACAACTATCATGTATGCCACTCACAGAAGTTTATTTATTTTCCAATGGATATTGATTCTTTATAATAAATCCGACTATGCAAATCATGTTGACATTATTAAATTACAATTCTTAGAAGTTTTAACAGGTTTTCAAATACTGTGATTTGGCTTCTCATTATGTATCGGTGCATGATACTTTGATTGTTAAATACATATGCACTGATGATGATGTCGTTAAAACAAGTCGAGCATACAATGAGCTATTGGTTGCATTTTTTAAAATAGCTTGCTTGATTTTTAGACATTAGTCTTCATACAGAACGGTTTGTTAAATTTATAATATTGAAATAAAAAACACATGTTTTTAAAAATTATGCAAGATAAAGGCAAGTCATGAAGACGGCAAATTTAAGCCTCTCGTGAATTTAAACTAATAAAATAGTTGTAACGAGTTAATAACTATTTCTACCTGTATGGTGCATCATCATACATTCAGCAAGGAATTAGGGAATTGAACACAGCAACGAGTATGATTTTTTTTCACTGGAGAACATTCGGGTACTGATGTGTTGTATATTCTGAAGAAGAAAAAAACAATAAACAAAGTATGACTCAAAGCAAATTAAGTCAAGCTGAAACTGCTCAAATAAATAAAATTCAAGACTTACAACATTTTATGATTTTATAATGATAATAATGATTTATTGAATTTATATTGCGCCCTCTCCAGGACCAACCTGTTCGAGGGCGCATAACAATACAACATATCAGAGTAGGAAATTACGCAAGAAAAAATTAGTGGAAGGTGCACATCCTGTTTTTGATGTGAACAACTTATAAACGAAACCTTATTAGGGGAAACTTTATCGAAGGGTTTTCAAATAATTATGTCATAATACAAAGTTGACTGAAAACATTCATCAGTCTGACCATTTTCTGATTATGTGACACAGCCAACAATCATACCAATCCCCCATTGCCCAACTCTATCTCTTCGACGTTCATACTAAACGTTCCTTAGTTTTAAAAACATTTCACCAACGTCACCACTTGATGATACAGGATAAACTTTATAACGTAATTGTGCATCAAATAAAAGAATCATTTTGAAAAGCAATGATGTTCACACGAAAACTTACCGAAGTTAGTCCCGTGTAGCAAAAATTCCTACCTCCATGGATAAACACATGCCGTGAGAAGGGTCTGAAACACCCATTACGATCGGATGACACATCCTTCCTTCTCGGTGTATGATCAAAACATAACCATTGTTCGTCTTTTCCTGCTTGCATTTTCCCACATAATTAAATACCATACGAATCACTGAAGCAGGTGGTCATCTCAGTGAAACTTCGTCTTCAATTCCATATTGATAATAAAGCCATGAGAAGGGCAAGTAGGGGAACAATTAGACGTCAAATCTTAGCGAAAATCATGTTAATGCTAGTACGTAGTAGTAAGTACGCCATTGATAAGATTGCACTACGTTGTAAGTAAAACATGAATGGAAACTCTCGTTACGCCCACATGGCACTGATAGTGAACAACTACCGTTGTGCCACGTTGGTCTGTAACAAGTGCATTGACTGGCTAGCTACCCACCGTTGCCAGTCGCGAGGGGGTATATGCCATTCTGCGTTAGGCAATGGATTAAGATTAAAGGACAATTTCTCTAATAGATCTATGAAAAACTTGATTTGTTCCAGTGTATAAAACAATAAGTATTCAGTACCCTTTGTTTTCAAGAAAAAACAACGAATTTATCGTTCTTAGTTTGCGAGTTCTGCATGGTTGTTAAACCAAAGACTCAAAATTTGATTAAATTATTTACATTTAATTACCCAATAATTCATTGGGTGACGTCTATTAATTAAACAACGTAACGGCGAGGTTTTTCATGTAAATAGTCATAAACTGAACTGATCGTATGCAAGACCCGTTCGATGATGTATTGATTGTAGAAATCCAATCCGTAGTTATTGGACTATAATACTAAAAGATATCACTAACAATTCAAAAAAAAATGTTATCAAACTACGCCTGTTTGCTGCGCTTATACCGTCTGGTGCCGATTACTGAAGCAACAAGTCATGATTATGAAAAGGGCATAAGAACCTACTGTTTACACGATGTGCAATTTATGTTGACTTTATTTTGCTGTTCACATTGTATTTCTTTGAAGTATTCAACAGGATCTAAAAGTTAGATTCGCGTAAAAACCGTTGTTGATCAGAGTCAAATTTATGTTGACCTTTTATATTTCCGATTGCATTTTCTCAGTTATCAAAAGTTCTTCAAATCACCAAAACAATTCAGCAAAATACACTCGTTCAGTTGATATTTACCACCAAGCCAACAAAAGGCTAACACGAAGGTTATGCAATGAGCTATTCATTGGACCACCGTCGAACATCGTAGATTTCCGAAGGATGGTTGCATTTATCGACGAGTGCAGTAACAAAGGACCATTATCTTGGTATAGCGCCACCATGGATAACGTGTCACGACACAGCAATGCAGTCTTCGTGGACTTTGCACCCAAGATCAATGGCGCAGTGTGTGTACTGTTACATGTACATGCAAGATTACGCGTGGTCAATGGAGCAGAATGACCAGACCTGCGGGCTATACTAACGTAATGTTCAACTTACATTTTCAGCGGGAAGTCAAGAACAACCGGGATAACTCTTTGTGTAGCATTTGTTGAGTTTTAAAAGACCTGTCCGATGATGTATTGATTGAAGCAATCCATTCAGTAATGATTAAGTTATGAATTTTTGAAATATTAAATTTTGATTTACTGTATTTCAACACCTGATGACGTAATCATGACGTCACAACAACTTGATGGAGGTTTCATCAAGGTTCTAACATGGTGTAAATTTGAGGTTGATCGGATAAACAGAAGTGAAGAATTTGGGCAGGAAATGTTTTTTGGTTAAGAATTGCAGAAAGGCAAACTTTGACCTTCCGTTACGACCAGAAGTAAAGGTCATGTGAATTTGGCGTTAACTTTTCAAATGTTGCCCGTGTCTTGATCTATCATAATGTTTAAATATGAATATTATAGCTTTCCAATTCAGAAACATACAGGCATTGGCATGAGGGCACTTTTTTGACTTTAAATGGCTTGTAATTTGACACCCGATGACGTCATCATGACGTCATTGTTCACACACCTTCTGCTCTTTATGTTCTAATGTCACATTAAGTTTCAAGTTGATCAAAGGTTTGCAAGTATGTTTTTTTCTGCGGACAAACTACAATCAGAAGAATAAGCAAAACAAAGAAAGAAAAAAAAACCGAACAAAAACAAGGAGTTGTTCGGTCTGTGGACCGAACACCTAACTAGAGATTTAGTGTTTGTGAGAACAAACACTAGGTGTTCGGTATGGGGCACTGTTATGTTACTGAAATGCGTAAGCAGATTTATATTGAAAGTTTTTTAATTTTCAAAAAAAAGTCGTTTGCAAACCTATTACTTGTATACTTTTAGTGTACACGGGGGAAAGTGATATCGTTGATGTATGAGTCTCCATAAAGTAGTTTAGATACACATGTTAACAATTTTCATGTAAATAGTCACAAAATTAACATGCTTAACTGATAAATTAAAAGACTATCACTAACAATTCAAAAATAAATGTTATCAAACTACGCATGCTTGCTACCTTATGTGTGAAACAACATCATTTGTCATGATTATGAAAAGGGCATAAGAACCTACTGTTTACACGATGTGCAATTTATGTTGAATTTATTTTGCTAGTCACATTGTATTTCTTTGAAGTATTCAACAGGATCTAAAAGTTAGATTCGCGTAAAAACCGTTGTTGATCAGAGTCAAATTTATGTTGACCCTTTTCCGATTGCATTTTCTCAGTTATCAAAAGTTATTCAAATCACCAAAACAGTTCAGCAAAATACACTCGTTCAGTTGATATTTACCACCAAGCCAACAAAAGGCTAACACGAAGGTTATGCAATGAGCTATTCATTGGACCACCGTCGAACATCGTAGATTTCCGAAGGATGGTTGCATTTATCGACGAGTGCAGTAACAAAGGACCATTAACTTGGTATAGCGCCACCATCGATAACGTATCACGACACAGCAATGCAGTCTTCGTGGACTTTGCACCTAAGATCAATGGCGCAGTGTACATGCAAGATTACGCGTGGTCAATGGAGCAGAATGACCAGCCCTGCGGGCTAATACTAACGTAATGTTCAACTTACATTTTCAGCGGGAAGTCAAGAACAACCGGGATAACTCTTTGTGTAGCATTTGTTGAGTTTTAAAAGACCTGTCCGATGATGTATTGATTGAAGCAATCCATTCAGTAATGATTAAGTTATGATTTTTTGAAATATTAAATTTTGATTTACTGTATTTCAACACCTGATGACGTAATCATGACGTCACAACAACTTGATGGAGGTTTCATCAAGGTTCTAACATGGTGTAAATTTGAGGTTGATCGGATAAACAGAAGTGAAGAATTTGGGCAGGAAATGTTTTTTGGTTAAGAATTGCAGAAAGGCAAACTTTGACCTTCCGTTACGACCAGAAGTAAAGGTCATGTGAATTTGGCGTTAACTTTTCAAATGTTGCCCGTGTCTTGATCTATCATAATGTTTAAATATGAATATTATAGCTTTCCAATTCAGAAACATACAGGCATTGGCATGAGGGCACTTTTTTGACTTTAAATGGCTTGTAATTTGACACCCGATGACGTCATCATGACGTCATTGTTCACACACCTTCTGCTCTTTATGTTCTAATGTCACATTAAGTTTCAAGTTGATCAAAGGTTTGCAAGTATGTTTTTTTCTGCGGACAAACTACAATCAGAAGAATAAGCAAAACAAAGAAAGAAAAAAAAACCGAACAAAAACAAGGAGTTGTTCGGTCTGTGGACCGAACACCTAAAAATAAAAAAAACGAACAAAAACAAGGAGTTGTTCGGCTGTTAGCCGAACACCTAACAATAACAAGAGGTGTTCGGAGCTACGCTCCGCTCCGAACACCTAAAAAAACAAAAAAAAAACGAACAATAACAAGAGGTGTTCGGAGCTACGCTCCGCTCCGAACACCTAATAATTTTTTGTTGGAAACAAAAAAGAGGTGTTCGGTGTGACCTCGTGTTTCAAAGAAATGTTATAAACATGTCTGTGTATTAAATATTGTATACTTCTATAGAGTCTTTAGAATGGTGGTTCTAAAGATTTGACCAAACTTTTTGGATGTAACACATCCCAGCTTGAGTACTACATGCAAAGTTTCCATTTGATCACCAAAGTTGTTTTGTACATATAGATCTTGTAAAACACTACCTTGGTGGTGACATAACATGAAAATCGATGACGTCGTGAAAACGTCACTCCACGTTATATCCTTGTAGGACCTTCCAAGTCTCATGCAAAATGAAATTTGACTATAGCTTGCTTTGTACTGAAGATATGTACCAATTGGTCAAAATTTCTAAAATTTGTTTAAAAAAATTTGATGACGTCATCAAGTCGTCACTCTAGCTTTAAATAGTCAATATAACTGTCTATCAACATGCCAAGTTTCAACTCAGTCAAACTTGTGGTTTTGTAGATACACAGCTTCAAAAAGTAAACCTTTAATGCGATACCACGTGACACATGATGACGTCATCAATCTAAAAATTCACACATATGTTGTCTGCAATAAGGTCATTATGTATACCAATTTTGAAACGATTATCATAAACTTCACCACAGACATCTAGTAAAAGTGTATTTTTAATTGTTTTCAACCTGCCGCTAGAGGGCGCTCTTGACTTTTATGACGTCACTTGTCTTATTTGTTTAAACCAGACTCTTGCTCGGCTATAACACCGTAAAAAAAAACTTCAAAAAGTGTGCCACTTTTAAATTACAAGGCATTTCCTGTTTCTTCCTGTTTCGACCGGAAGTAGAGGTCAAGTCATGTCACGCACACAATAAAAAATGAAGACCCATATTACCTCTATATAATCCCGCAAAAAGTAACCGACGGTCTCTTCATCTTGATTTGATATGGATTTTCAAAGATTAAATTTTTTAATTTTAAAAACCTTGTAACTTGACACCTGATGACGTCATCATGACGTAAATGAAACGGTTTCGTCTCCTAATGGTTATCTAACTATGGTAGAAATTTCAAGTTTATACGAGCTTGGGAAGTGTGCTTTTGTTAGCGGACAAGCGGCGAAGAGAAGAAGAATCTGAAGAAGTAAAAAAAACACTAGACATAATTTTTTGTTGGAAACAAAAAAGAGGTGTTCGGTGTGACTTCGTGTTTCAAAGAAATGTTTTAAACATGTCTGTGTATTAAATATTGTATACTTCTATAGAGTCTTTAGAATGGTGGTTCTAAAGATTTGACCAAACTTTTTGGATGTAACACATCCCAGCTTGAGTACATGCAAAGTTTCCATTTGATCACCAAAGTTGTTCTGTACATATAGATCTTGTAAAACACTACCTTGGTGGTGACATAACATGAAAATCGATGACGTCGTGAAAACGTCACTCCACGTTATATCCTTGTAGGACCTTCCAGATTTTTGGACAGCCATTGGATGGAAGTATAATGTTTCTTGATATGATCGGCTGGTTCCCTTTAGTTGTTTTTATAATGATCACATATGAAATAATCGTGTACGATTTTTTCACAACAAAGATTACATGTTTAGAATGATAGAAAATAAGAATTAAGTATTTGACGGGCGCGGGCATCGATCTGCATGCTAGTTTTATGGTAGTCGCTTTGGAATCAAAACCCAATATTTTTGAATGATTATCCACTTGATTACAATCCTAAAGATGTTATTCAAAATAATAAATATAGCTGCCACACTTCCTGTGTATACGAATGCAACAATTAAAAAGGCGTTATTTATCGACAGAATTGGACCTGAGTATTTCCCTTCTTTTCTCAGTCTTATTTGCAGGAAGAGAACAATATTAATCGGTCAAAAACTAAAGTATAACAAGGCACTTCCTGTTTCGACCGGATGTAGAGGTAACGTAATGTCACGCACACAATACAAAAATAAAACCTAATTAAAAATAATCATCTTTTGTTAAAGCCAAATTTGAAAACTGATGACGTCATTTATGACGTTAGATAAGTTCTTATCGATACATTGGTATTTAGTTATGTGCTTTAAATTGTAATTGAAAAACGAAGGTGAACTTACAAAACGTATTGTCAGCAAAAGAGTACAATATTTAGTTTATTTGAAAGGGCAGAGGGTCAATAATGTCCTTTCATACAGAGCAACATTAATTTTTCGAATTTCCCTTTCATCTTGGTTGCACATCTTAAAACGAGCGTTTGAATTACTAACAAGTACAACTATCATGTATGCCACTCACTGAAGTTTTTTATTTTCCAATGGATAGGCTATTGATTCTTTATTTATTAATAAATCCGACTGTGCAAATCATGTTGACATTATTAAGTTACAATTCTTATAAGTTTTAACAGGTTTTCAAATACTGTGATTTGGCTTCTCATGTATCGGTGCATGATACTTTGATTGTTCAATACTGATTGATGATGTCGTTAAAATAAGTCGAGCATAGTGTGAGCTATTGGTTGCATTTTGTAAAACAGCTTGCTTGATTTTTAGACATTTGTCTTCATACAGAACGGTTTGTTAAATTTATAAAATTGAAAGAAAAGACACTTGTTTTAAAAAATTATGCAAGATAAGGCAAGTCATGAAGACGGCAGTTTTAGCTTCTCGTGAATTTTAACTAATTAAATATTATTAATGAGTTAATAACTATTTCTACCTGGATGGTGCATCATACACTCGGCAAGGAATTAGGGGATGGAACACAACAATGATTATGAAATCTTTCACTGGAGACCATTCGGGTACTGGATGTGTTGTATATTCTGAAGATGAAAAAAACAATTATATACAAAGTATGACTCAAAGCAATGTAAGTCAAGCTGAAACTGCTCAATTTCATAACATTCAAGACTTACTAAAATTCAAGACTTACAAAATTTCATGATTTTATAATAATAATAATAATAATTTATTGAATTTATATTGCGCTCAACAATACAACATATCAGAGTAAAGAAATTACGCAAGAAAAAATTAGTGGAAGGTGCACATCTTGTTTTTGATGTGAACAACTTATAAACGAAACCTTATTAGGGGAAACTTTATCGAAGGGTTTTCAAATAATTATGTCATAATACAAAGTTGACGGAAAACATTCATCAGTCTGACCATTTTCTGACTATAGTGACACAGCCAACAATCATACCAATCCCTCCATTGCCCAATCCTATCTCTTCGACGTTCATACTAAACGTTCCTTGGTTTTAAAACCATTTCACCAACGTCACCACTTGATGATACAGGATAAACTTTATAACGTAATTGTGCATTAAATAAAAAAATCATTTTGAAAAGCATTGATGTTCACACAAAAACTTACCGTTTTAGTCCCGTGTAGCAACGAAAGACATGCCGTTAGCAGGGTCTGAAGCACCCTTCACGATCCGATGACACATCCTTCCTTCTCGGAGTGTGATCAAAACATAACCAATGTTCGTCCTTTTCTGCTTGCATTTTCTCACAAAAATAATAGTCATATGAAACACTGAAGTAGGTGGCCATCTCAGCGAAACTTAGTCTTTAATTCCATGTTGATCATTAAGCAACGAGAAGGGCGAATAGGGGAACAATTTGACGCTGAATATGAGCGGAATTCAGATCTATAATGTCAGTACGCCATTGATAAGTTGTAAGTACGATGACCTGTGGCGTGTCAACTGTACGGTAATGTCTTCAATGTCGCAGTGTATTACCCGTGGTCCATGGCGAACGACCAGCTCTGTGCTTCTGCGAGCTGATACATTGGTTTTTGGACGGCCATTAGATGGAAGTATAATGTTTCTTAATATGATCAGCTGGTTCCCTTTATGATCACATATGAAATAATGGTGTACGATTTTTTTCACAACAATGCTTACATGTTTAGAATGATAGAACATAAGAATCAAGTGTTTGACGGGCGCGGGCATCGATCTGCATCCAAATTTCCATGGTATTCGCTTTGGAATCAAAACCCAATATTTTTGAATGATTATCCACTTGATTACAAGCCTAAAGATGTTATTCAAACTAATAAATGAAGTTGCCACCATTCCTGTGTCTATGATTGCAACAAAACATCAGCAGCTCGTGACCGTAGTTTTTATCTAGCGCCCTCTGTGTAACGCGCTGATGTAACACATCCCAGCCTAAAAATACTGTCTTGCAAAGTTTAAGCTTGATGCCAAAGTTGTTCTGTACGTATTAGATCTTGTAAAACACTACCTTGGTGGTAATATAACTTGAAAATTGATGACGTCATGCAGACGTCATCACTTCATATTTTATAAATTCATTACCTTTCAAGTTTCAAAAGCCTAGCATATGTTTGTTAACGAGGTTTGCATGGACGGCTGTTTTAGAGACTAACAAAGCGTGTTGTCAAAAGCAGGTTGCGCGAACCTTGAACAGAGACTAGACCACAAACTTGTTTATTGGACTTTGAACCATGTGGTTGATTTTCCCACCGGTTCAGATAAGGTAGTGTGTGTGTATCCCGTGGTTTAACAGCGGGTCAATAAATACCCGTAATAATTGGGCAATATTTCAAATATTTGTATAAAAAAAAGGAATGACGTCATCATGTTGTTTCTTTAGATTTACATAGTCAATATAACTGTCTATCAACATGCCAAGTTTCAACTCAGTCAAATTTGTGGTTTTGTAGATACACAGCTTCAAAAAGTAAACCTTTAATGCGATACCACGTGACACATGATGACGTCATCAATCTAAAAATTCACACATATGTTGTCTGCAAGAAGGTCATTATGTATACCAATTTTGAAACGATTATCATAAACTTCGCCACAGACATCTTGTAAAAGTGTATTTTTAATTGTTTTCAACCTGCCGCTAGAGGGCGCTCTTGACTTTTATGACGTCACTTGTCTTATTTTTTTAAACCAGACTCTTGCTCGACTATAACACCGTTAAAAAAAACTTCAAAAAGTGTGCCACTTTTAAATTACAAGGCACTTCCTGTTCCTTCCTGTTTCGACCGGAAGTAGGGGTCAAGTCAGGTCACGCACACAATAAAAAATGAAGACCCATATTACCTCTATATAATCCCGCAAAAAGTAACTAACGATCTCTTCATCTTGATTTGATATGGATTTTTAATTTTTAATTTTAAAAACCTTGTAACTTGACACCTGATGACGTCATCATGACGTAAATGAAACGGTTTCGTCTCCTAATGGTTATCTAACTATGGTAAAAATTTCAAATTTATATGAGCTTGGGAAGTGTGCTTTTGTTAGCGGACAAGCGGCGGAGAGAAGAAGAATCTGAAGAAGTAAAAAAAAAAAACGAACAAAAACAAGAGGTATTCGGACTTTTGTCCGAACACCTAATAATAATTTATTGAATTTATATTGCGCTCAACAATACAACATATCACTATCAGAGTAAAGAAATTACGCAAGAAAAAATTAGTGGAAGGTGCACATCTTGTTTTTGATGTGAACAACTTATAAACGAAACCTTATTAGGGGAAACTTTATCGAAGGGTTTTCAAATAATTATGTCATAATACAAAGTTGACGAAAAACATTCATCAGTCTGACCATTTTCTGACTATAGTGACACAGCCAATAATCATACCAATCCCTCCATTGCCCAATCCTATCTCTTCGACGTTCATACTAAACGTTCCTTGGTTTTAAAACCATTTCACCAACGTCACCACTTGATGATACAGGATAAACTTTATAACGTAATTGTGCATTAAATAAAAGAATCATTTTGAAAAGCATTGATGTTCACACAAAAACTTACCGTTTTAGTCCCGTGTAGCAACGATAAAGACTTGCCGTTAGCAGGGTCTGAAGCACCCTTCACGATCCGATGACACATCCTTTCCTTCTCGGAGTGTGATCAAAACATAACCAATGTTCGTCCTTTTCTGCTTGCATTTTCTCACAAAATTAATAGTCATATGAAACACTGAAGTAGGTGGCCATCTCAGCGAAACTTCGTCTTTAATTCCATTTTGATCATTAAGCAACGAGAAGGGCGAATAGGGGAACAATTAGACGCTGAATATGAGCGGAATTCAGATCTATAATGTCAGTACGCCATTGATAAGTTGTAAGTATACGATACCTGTGGCGTGCAACTGTACACACACCAGCATGCAATACACTACACAGTCTTCGTGGACTGCTCAATGTCTTCAATGTCGCAGTGTATTACACGTGGCGGTGTGCTTCTGCGAGTTGATATCGTAGGACGCCCTGTATTCAGGGCGTCCCTGAAATCGAGGCAAATCTTTTACCTCTCTGCGCGTGATGTAAACAGTCCCTAGATACAATTTTTGTGGTTTGACTTGCCAAGCAAAGAGTCTCCTCTCCTTTGACCAAAACTTAGAAACATGTAAGGCTCCACTGGTTAGTTGCACTTGTAAATGCAAAATGTTGTGGTATTTTAGGCATTTCTGCAAGGTACAAAAATAATTATGTCATACTGTCAGGGCCATAAAAAAAAATTCCCACCGAAAAAGTTTCATCAAACACTTTTTCAATTCACAATTCACGATGATCAAATCATGTGACTGAACATTCTGCTGAGCATTCTGGGGGAAAAATACAGAGGCTTAAAGAAGCCACGTGCCTTATATCATTTTCTAATAGTCTGGATAATTTTTTTTTGTAACACTCTATCATTTTTGTTATTAATATTAAAATTTTAACATCAGCTTTGTGATTCGATTATCACTGTTTATTTATATGCTTTATTATAAATGTTAAGAAACATAAAAAGACACAAAACTAAATAAAAATAAGATTTGAAAGCCAAGAATTATTTACATATTTGTTATTATTATTATTATTTTTTTTTAGTTTTTGAAAAATACCATGGTTATTTTTAAAATTAAATAAAAAATATGTTGAATAAAAGGAAGAAAACTGCTGGCTATAGAGTCATACACTAAGTCTCACAGAACACTTGTAGTCACTGCAGATGTTTCTTCCACATATGGCTTCACCCGGACACCATACTTTCTTGTTTGCATCGAAAACAGGTCAAACTCAAAACAAATGGGACGCTATTGAAGTCATCGAAGATCGGTGCGTGGTGTGAAAGTTTCAATGTCCATCACGTTTTAATATATGTTTGCATATTTCTTATAAACAAAGGAAGGTAATTAGGGCATCAGTTGATTATGGAATATTTTTATTTTTTTTTCAATTCAAAGAAAAAGGCATACTACATCGAAAACCGGACAGGGGAGGATACATTGGTTTTTGGACGGCCATTGGATGGAAGTATAATGTTTCTTAATATGATCGGCTGGTTCCCTTTATGATCACATATGAAATAATCGTGTACGATTTTTTTCACAACAATGCTTACATGTTTAGAATGATAGAACATAAGAATCAAGTGTTTGACGGGCATCGATCTGCATCCCGGCAAATTTTCATGGTAGTCGCTTTGGAATCAAAACCCAATATTTTTGAATGATTATCCACTTGATTACAAGCCTAAAGATGTTATTCAAAATAATAAATGAAGTTGCCACCATTCCTGTGTCTATGAATGCAACAAAACATCAGCAGCTAGCTCGTGACCGTAGTTTTTATCTAGCGCCCTCTGTGTAAAAGCCGCGCTGATGTTTACACATCCCAGCATAAATACTGACTTGCAAAGTTTAAGCTTGATGCCAAAGTTGTTCTGTACGTATTAGATCTTGTAAAACACTACCTTGGTGGTAATATAACTTGAAAATTGATGACGTCATGCAGACGTCATCACTTCATATTTTATAAATTCATTACCTTTCAAGTTTCAAAAGCCTAGCATTTGTTTGTTAACGAGGTTTGCATGGACGGCTGTTTTAGAGACTAACAAAGCGTGTTGTCAAAAGCAGGTTGCGCGAACCTTGAACAGAGACTAGACCACAAGCTTGTTTATTGGACTTTGAACCTTGTGGTTGATATTTCCCACCGGTTCAGATCATGTAGTGTGAGTGTATCCCGTGGTTTAACAGCGGGTCAATAAATACCCGTAATAAATGGTCAATATTTGAAATATTTGTATAAAAAAAAGGAATGACGTCATCATGTTGTTTCTTTAGATTTACATAGTCAATAAAACTGTCTATCAACATGCCAAGTTTCAACTCAGTCAAACTTGTGGTTTTGTAGATACACAGCTTCAAAAAGTAAACCTTTAATGCGATACCACGTGACACATGATGACGTCATCAATCTAAAAATTCACACATATGTTGTCTGCAAGAAGGTCATTATGTATACCAATTTTGAAACGATTATCATAAACTTCGCCACAGACATCTAGTAAAAGTGTATTTTTAATTGTTTTCAACCTGCCGCTAGAGGGCGCTCTTGACTTTTATGACGTCACTTGTCTTATTTTTTTAAACCAGACTCTTGCTTGACTATAACACCGTTAAAAAAAACTTCAAAAAGTGTGCCACTTTTAAATTACAAGGCACTTCCTGTTCCTTCCTGTTTCGACCGGAAGTAGAGGTCAAGTCATGTCACTCAAAAAAAAAATAAAGACCCATATTACCTCTATATAATCCCGCAAAAAGTAACCGACGGTCTCTTCATCTTGATTTGATATGGATTTTCAAAGATTAAATTTTTTAATTTTAAAAACCTTGTAACTTGACACTTGATGACGTCATCATGACGTAAATCAAACGGTTTCGTCTCCTAATGGTTATCTAAATATGGTAAAAATTTCAAGTTTATATAAGCTTGGGAAGTGTGCTTTTGTTAGCGGACAAGGGACGGAGAGAAGAAGAAGAATAAGAAGTAAAAACTAGACATAATTTTTTGTCGGAAACAAAAAAGAGGTGTTCGGTGTGACCTCGTGTTTCAAAGAAATGTTATAAACATGTCTGTGTATTAAATATTGTGTACTTCTATAGAGTCTTTAGAATGGTGGTTCTAAAGATTTGACCAAACTTTTTGGATGCAACACATCCCAGCTTGAGTACATGCAAAGTTTCCATTTGATCACCAAAGTTGTTCTGTACATATAGATCTTGTAAAACACTACCTTGGTGGTGACATAACATGAAAATCGATGACGTCGTGAAAACGTCACTCCACGTTATATCCTTGTAGGACCTTCCAAGTCTCATGCAAAATGAAATTTGACTATAGCTTGCTTTGTACTGAAGATATGTACCAATTGGTCAAAATTTCTAAAATTTGTAAAATTAAATTTGATGACGTCATCAAGTCGTCACTCTAGCTTTAAGTAGTCAATATAACTGTCTATCAACATGCCAAGTTTCAACTCAGTCAAACTTGTGGTTTTGTAGATACACAGCTTCAAAAAGTAAACCTTTAATGCAATACCACGTGACACATGATGACGTCATCAATCTAAAAATTCACACATATGTTGTCTGCAAGAAGGTCATTATGTATACCAATTTTGAAACAATTATCATAAACTTCACCACAGACATCTAGTAAAAGTGTATTTTTAATTGTTTTCAACCTGCCGCTAGAGGGCGCGCTTGACTTTTATGACGTCACTTGTCTTATTTTTTTAAACCAGACTCTTGCTCGACTATAACACCGTTAAAAAAAAATTCAAAAAGTGTGCCACTTTTAAATTACAAGGCACTTCCGGTTTCTTCCTGTTTCGACCGGAGGTAGAGGTCATGTGAGGTCACGCACACGACAAAAAATAAAGACCTATATGACCTAAGTATCATCCCGCATAAAACAACCGCCGGTCTCTTAAGTGTGATTTGTTACAAAATTTCAAAGATTAATTTATTTTTTTCTAAAAACCTTGTAATTTGACACCTGATGACGTCATCATGACGTAACTGAAACGGTTTCGTCTCCTAATGGTTATCTATCTACATGTAAAGTTTCAAGTTGATATGAGCTTGGGAAGTGTGCTTTTGTTAGCGGACAAGCGGCGAAGAGAAGAAGAAGAAGAATCTGAAGAAGTAAAAAAAAAACTAGACATAATTTTTGGTTGGAAACAAAAAAGAGGTGTTCGGTGTGACCTCGTGTTTCAAAGAAATGTTATAAACATGTCTGTGTATTAAATATTGTGTACTTCTATAGAGTCTTTAGAATGGTGGTTCTAAAGATTTGACCAAACTTTTTGGATGTAACACATCCCAGCTTGAGTACATGCAAAGTTTCCATTTGATCACCAAAGTTGTTCAGTACATATAGATCTTGTAAAACACTACCTTGGTGGTGACATAACATGAAAATCGATGACGTCGTGAAAACGTCACTCCACGTTATATCCTTGTAGGACCTTCCAAGTCTCATGCAAAATGAAATTTGACTATAGCTTGCTTTGTACTGAAGATATGTACCAATTGGTCAAAATTTCTAAAATTTGTAAAAAAAACAATTGATGACGTCATGAGGTCGTCACTCTAGCTTTAAGTAGTCAATATAACTGTCTATCAACATGCCAAGTTTCAACTCAGTCAAACTTGTGGTTTTGTAGATACACAGCTTCAAAAAGTAAACCTTTAATGCGATACCACGTGACACATGATGACGTCATCAATCTAAAAATTCACACATATGTTGTCTGCAAGAAGGTCATTATGTATACCAATTTTGAAACGATTATCATAAACTTCGCCACAGACATCTAGTAAAAGTGTATTTTTAATTGTTTTCAACCTGCCGCTAGAGGGCGCTCTTGACTTTTATGACGTCACTTGTCTTATTTTTTTAAACCAGACTCTTGCTCGACTATAACACCGTTAAAAAAAACTTCAAAATGTGTGCCACTTTTAAATTACAAGGCACTTCCTGTTCCTTCCTGTTTCGACCGGAAGTAGAGGTCAAGTCATGTCACGCACACAATAAAAAATGAAGACCCATATTACCTCTATATAATCCCGCAAAAAGTAACCGACGGTCTCTTCATCTTGATTTGATATGGATTTTCAAAGATTAAATTTTTTAATTTTAAAAACCTTGTAACTTGACACCTGATAACGTCATCATGACGTAAATGAAACGGTTTCGTCTCCTAATGGTTATCTAACTATGGTAAAAATTTCAAGTTTATATGAGCTTGGGAAGTGTGCTTTTGTTAGCGGACAAGCGGCGAAGAGAAGAAGAATCTGAAGAAGTAAAAAAAAAAAACGAACAATAACAAGAGGTATTCGGACTTTTGTCCGAACACCTAAAAAACCGAACAATAAGAAGAGGTGTTCGGAGCTACGCTCCGCTCCGAACACCTAAAAAAAACAAAAAACCGAACAATAACTAGACTTAACGTGTTTGTGACAACAAACACTAGGTGTTCGGGTATCGCTGGTGGGCTCACTGCTGTTTTAATGCGTAAGCTATATCATTGAATCGCTGAAAACAATCCTGATAGCTTTTGAAATATTAGAGAAAGTAAAGAAAGTAAAGAAATAAAGGGCTGCTAAAAATTTTATAAATTTTATAAATAACAACCTTTTGTTTAGCCAAATTTGAAAACCTATGACATCATTATGAAGTTAGAAAGTTTTTAGCGAGACATAGGCATTTAAATATGTGCCTAGTGGAAAACAAAGATTAACTTAGAAAGTAAGTTTATTTATTTTTCGATGGTTATCGATTTTTTATTGATAAAAAACCACACTATACATGTTGACATTATTAGGTTACAATTCAGAAAAGTTTTTAACTGGGTTTCAAATCCAATGAGGTGGATACTCGGTTCAGGAAACATTGATTGTTCAATACAAAAACACTGATGATGATGTCGCTAAAATAAGTCAAGCAAGTTCTGAGCTGGCAGTTGTATTATTTAAAAAGCTTAATTTGCTTGATTTTTGGATATTGATTTTCCTACAGAACAGTTTGTTAATTTTTAGACTATTGAAAGGGCACTTGTTTTAAATCATAATGCAAAACGAAGCCAAATCATGAAGACGGCAAATCTAAGCCTCTCCTGAATTTTGACTTATAACATAATGATTTATAAGTTATATTTCTACCTGTATGGTGCATCATACAGGAAATGAGGAATGCAACACAACAACACGTGGAAAATCTGTCACTGGATCCAAGACCATGCCGGTGGATGTGCTGTATTCTGAAGAAGAAAAAAACAATATTACAAAATAAACAAAGTATGACTCTAGGAAAATTAAGTCAAGCTGAAACTGTTAAAATAAACAAAAATCAAGACTTAAAACGTTTCATATTTATATAATAATACTACTAATTTATTTAATTTATATTGCGCTCTCTCAATGACCAACCTGTTCAAAGGGGGGGGGGGGTCAAAACAGTAACAACCTTAGGAAATTGCACAAGAAAAGGTTAGTGGAAGGTGCACATATTGTTTTGGAAGTGAACAACTTATAAACAAAACCTACTTTACTTAACACAAACGTCATCAAAGTTGCCGACAAACATTCTTCACTCGGACCATTTTCTGACTTTAGTGACACAGCCAACAATCATACCAATCCCCCATTGCCCAATTCTACTCCTCGACGATCACACTAAACGTTCTTTAGTTTTAAAAACATCACCAACGCCACCACTTGATGATAAAAGATAAACTTTATAACATAACTGTGCATTAAATAAATACTCATTTTGAAAAGCAATGATTTTCACACAAAGCTTACCGTTTTATCACCGTGTGGCACCGATATAGCATCAATAAACACTGCCGTGGACGCCGTCAGAAACACCCATTCATGAGCTGATTTCAAGTCTCTGCTTCTCGGTGTTTGATAAACACATAACCAATGTTCGTCTTTTTCTGCTTGCATTTTCTCAAACAAGTACAAGTCATACGAATCACTGAAGCAGGTGGTCATCTCAGTGAAACTTCGTCTTCAATTCCATATTGATCATTAAGCCATGAGAAGGGCGAATAGGGGAACAATTAGACGCTGAATATAAGCGGTATTTAGATCTATAATCTTAATAGTACGCCATTGATAATCTTGAACTACGTTGTACATACGGTAGCAGACAAACGAGCTGCTCGCGCTGGTCTTTTTTCGTGCGTGATATCCGGGCCGGGGGTGCCGCGGTGCGCCTTGACTAAAGGCTAGCTTCCCGCCACATGAAACAACAATGACGACACTGAACTGCAGCTTGCATCAGTTTCAACGTTATGTGTACATAATGCTTTGTCAATCAAAGCGGGGGGGGGGGGGGGGGGTACGAGTGGGAAGGGGCGCTTCATTGTCCGGTTTTGATCATATATTAAGGTCAAAATGTTGTCATGTCTGTGTTCAGAAGTTTGAGCACGACTAACGTTCTACACCCCGATACAAAAATTATGCTGAAATGATCAGTAGTTTTAAAGATATATATCAGATAGGATAATAAGAAATTTTCAACTTCCGATTTTAACCGGAAATAAGTTCAAATGTTGGACGGGTTCTGTGTAGCGTTTGTCGAACTTTAAATGAGCTATCCGATGATGTGTATATTATAAAAAACAAACAAATGGTTCATGAGTTATGCTTTTTACAAATATTAAACTTTGATTTATTATAATTCGATGCCCGATGACGTCATCATGACGTAAATAGGTTTGTGTCGTCTTGATAGTGAGGTTCAACTATCTGTTGAGTTTCATTGTTCAATTCAATCTCAATCTTGAGTTATTCCGTAGATAAGCTCGAAAGTGTTTTTTTGAAGGAAAAAACGAAGGCGAACTTCGACCTAGGGTAACGACCCGGAAGTTAAGGTCATGTGAATTTGGCGTTAACTTTTCAAATGTTGCCCGTGTCTTGATCTATCATATGCCCAAATATGAATACTGTAGCTGTAATATTCAGAGACATACAGGCATTGGCATGAGGGCACTTTTCGAGCTAAAATGGCTTGTAACTTGACACCTGATGACGTAATCGTGACGTCACAACTTACTCGGCTTCTCCTAGTTATGTTCTAACTTCACATGAAGTTTCAAGTTGATCAAAGATTCGGAAGTATGCGTTTTCTTGCGGACAAAGCTCGCTGAGAAGAATAAGCAAAACAAAGAAGGAAAAAAAAACAAAAAAAAAACGAACAATAACAAAGAGTTGTTCGGTCTGTGGACCGAACACCTAACAAGAGGTGTTCGGAGCTACGCTCCGCTCCGAACACCTAAAAAAAAACCGAACAATAACAAGAGGTGTTTGGAGCTACGCTCCGCTCCGAACACCTAATTAACTAGAGATTCAGAGTTTGTCTTACCACAAACTCAAGGTGTTCGGTTCCGGGGATGGGGAAATGATCAGCCGTTTTTCAATACACGTAGTATCGGGAACAGTTTCATTTATTTTTCTCAAAATAAAATTGGACAATAGCTTGCTTTGTACTAAAAATGCGTAATAATTGGTCAAAATTTCAAGACTTTGTAACAATTACTGTGATGACGTCATCATGTCGTCATTGTAGCTTTGAGTAGCCATGATCATTGTCAATCTATGTGCCAAGTTTCAACTCAGTCGAACTTGTGGTTTGTGAGATACACGGCTTCAAAAAGTAAACCTTTAATGCGATACCACGTGACACATGATGACGTCGTCAATCTAAAACTTCACACATATGTTGTCTGCATGAAGGTCATTATGTATACCAGTTTTGAAGCGATTATCATAAACTTCGCCACAGACATTTAGTAAAAGTGTATTTTGAGCTGTTTTTAACCTGCCGCTAGAGGGCGCTTTTAGATTTAATGACGTCATCGGTCCAATTTTTGTAAACCAGACCCTTGCTGGATTATAACATCGTTGAAAACAACTTGAACAAATTTGCCACTTTTAAATTACAAGGCACTTCCGGTTTCGACCAGAAGTAGAGGTCATGACATGTCACGCACACAATAAAAAATGAAGACCCATATTACCTCTATATAATCCCGCAAAAAGTAACTGATTTGATATAGATTTTCAAAGATTAAAATTGTTAATGTTTAAAAACCTTTTAATTTGACACCTGATAACGTCATTATGAAGCCATGTCATTATGAAGCCATAACTACTTAATGAGTCAACCTCTCCTACTGTATCTGTTAATTTTGGGCTACCACAGGGATCAGTCCTTGGACCTGTATTGTTCTCAATGTACACAACACCACTTGGTAATTTTATTCAACAGCATGGCATATCTTATCATTGTTATGCAGATGATATCCAGCTATATCTGTCAATAGACCCTCAACAACATAAGGTCAATCTAGCAATCCATCAGATGGAAGTTTGCGTTGATGAAGTATGTTCCTGGATGGCACAAAACTGGCTTAAGATTAACAATCAAAAGACGGAATTTATCATCATAGGTTCAAAGCAGCAATCATCTAAAGTTCATACTCCATCTATTAGGATTGGCGATTCATCCATTATACCATCCACTCAAGTCCGTATAACTAGGCATTATCTTTGATTCATCGCTATCCATGGATAGCCCATGGATAGCGATGTGACAACCCCATGTGACAACCATCTCTAGATCAGTCTGCATGTCCATCCGTAACATTGGACACATACGGAAGTACCTTGATAAACACACCACAGAAATTCTGGTTCACGCTTTCATCACTTCCAAAATTGACATGGGCAATTCACTACTTTACGACATGAATCAACTGAATCGTCTGCAGCGTCTACAAAACATCGCCGCCAGACTAGTCTCTCTCACCAGTAAATATTCCCGCATCACTCCTGTATTAGAGGATCTCCATTGGCTTCCAATATCACACAGAATTCAGTACAAACTTGGCCTATTCGTTTACAAAGTCTATTCACAATAATGCACCAGAATACCTCATCAATCTCATCCACCCATACACCTCAGCATACACCGGACTGCGTTTACAAAGTCCTTCACAATAATGCACCAGAATACCTCATCAATCTCATTCACCCATACACCTCAGCATACACCGGACTGCGTTTACAAAGTCCTTCACAATAATGCACCAGAATACCTCATCAATCTCATTCACCCATACACCTCAGCATACTCCGGACTGCGTTTACAAAGTCCTTCACAATAATGCACCAGAATACCTCATCAATCTCATTCACCCATACACCTCAGCATACACCGGACTGCGTTTACAAAGTCCTTCACAATAATGCACCAGAATACCTCATCAATCTCATTCACCCATACACCTCAGCATACACCGGACTGCGTTTACAAAGTCCTTCACAATAATGCACCAGAATACCTCATCAATCTCATCCACCCATACACCTCAGCATACACCGGACTGCGTTTACAAAGTCCTTCACAATAATGCACCAGAATACCTCATCAATCTCATTCACCCATACACCTCAGCATACACCGGACTGCGTTTACAAAGTCCTTCACAATAATGCACCAGAATACCTCATCAATCTCATCCACCCATACACCTCAGCATACACCGGACTGCGTTTACAAAGTCCTTCACAATAATGCACCAGAATACCTCATCAATCTCATCCACCCATACACCTCAGCATACACCGGACTGCGTTTACAAAGTCCTTCACAATAATGCACCAGAATACCTCATCAATCTCATCCACCCATACACCTCAGCATACTCCGGACTGCGTTCTAATGAGCTCATGATGCTTCATCAGCCCAGAACGTCTACTCTTTGGGGCAACAGGTCATTTTCTGCAGCATCAGCCCCGAGTGTGGAACCAACTCCCACTGACTGTCAAATCATCTCCATCCATCACAACATTCAAGAGAAACTTAAAATATCACCTGTTCAAACAAGCATACTCACACAATCCACAGTCCTAATTTTGTTTTTCCCCTCAAGCGCCATGAGCGCCCTTTTTAGGCGGATACCGGCGCTATACTAAGTGTTCTTTATTATTATTATTTTATTCATCTCTAATATTTCTTTCATTCAAAATTGATACAGTGCATGCGTCCCATCATGCTCAAAATAGTGGTGGGAAACAGAACACTAAATTAAATATTATAAAGTAAAGTTTAGGTATCTAAAAACTGCCAAAACCCATTTAAATGTCATTAATGCGTACAAACTGTGATCGGTCTTTAAGATAAGATTTGAACCAGTCTAATGCAACTCCATCTATCCCAATACGAGATTTGAGGCGGTGAAATAATGTGGCATGGTCAACTGTATCAAATGCTGCTGATAAATCAAGCAGCACGACTAATGATATATTGATTGTTAATTGTTGTCAAATCGGGTCAAATTGGGGCAAGATGGGACAAAAGTTGCTTGACCTTTCCGAAAACTGTCAGTGTCAAGTGTGATAAAATTTGTTTTAAACAACATTGTATTAATCAAGTTAGTTACACCTTTTAGTATAAAAACCCCCCATCTGTTTACGGTTCTGTTGTAAACAATTAAAAGGTCAAATTTTACCCCTACCGCATCAAAAATCATGATAAGTGGTTGACAAACTGGCTCATTCTACCCCAATAAACTGCTGGGGTAATATGAGACAGATCATAAAAAACACCTTGATATGAAATATTTATGCTTGCAGCTGACAAGAATATCATTTCTGAATAATGCGCTCAAAAATGGGCCAAGTGCTCATGTTAAAAAAATCTTAAATGTCTTTCAAAAATACCCATGGACAATGATGACCTGAACGTATATTCTAACCCGTGACCTCGTGACTATTTGACAACGGACTGATACATTTTGACACGCTAATAGAAAATGAAAACGGTAGAAGGGTGACCCCCAGAAACAGACTACATAATATGGACGAAACTGTTTTGCAGAATGGGGATTTGCCCCAAACTAGTTTGTCTTGTTTTATAGCACATCGAACAAGCAATTTCCCATTTTACCCATCGCCCATCTTCCCCCGGTGTACCCTACATGAATAAGGTTCTCATAAACAGTGTTTATATTAAAAAGTTTAAGTATTACTGAAATGACAGTTGCTTGTATTCGTTTCCCATTGTTTTGACAGACAAAAGGATGGAAGTAATTCCGAAGACAACGAAACCGATGACAATGACAAGGGAAAAGATATTGAGTCCTCAGAAATGAGTCAGGAGGAAATGTCGAATCGGGCCACTCCTCTACAGAACGTCAGCCGTCCACTGACCATAGGTCACGCTCTTCACTTGCTGAAATACAGCCAAGATAACAAGTTGTCTTCTGCTCCCCCATTCAACCCCAAACCGGGTGAAATATATCTGTTTGAGGCCAATGAAAATCACAAAAATAAACACGACTGGAAATGCGACCAGATTAAATGGCTCTGCAGAGGAGTTCACTCACTACCAAGAAGCAGACCACGAGTAAGAAAAACCTACAATGTCACAACAAATGGAAAGTTCACAAAGTGTGTTTATCGCCTGGTAAAACAAACGCAGCCTCACCGCATACTGGTGCACTACCTGGGGGACAAAACTGGATTGATAAATAGTCCGCGTGGCAATAGAACAAAGAAACGAAGTAGACCACATTTAAGAACATGTCCATCCACCCTAAGAACAATTGAAGAGCAATCGAAATGCAACAAGCCACATACAATCTACAGAAAGCTAATTGCAGAACCGTGCCAGAATACACAAATACCTGTGACTCACCCGAGGAACACAGAGCAATGCAGGAACACAATAAAGAACTTCAAGGCTAAGAATAAAATTCATAATGATGAGTTGTACGCAGTTTATGAAATAACATCTGCTCTTGAGTCGTTTACTTGGGGTTTTTCACTAGCCCCCAAGGTTCGTATCGTCTTCGGACTCAAGCAACTTGGGGATGAGTTGTGCGGTCTGATAGAAGAAGTGAAAGATGGTTCCTTGTACCTGAGTTGTGATACAACTTTCAACATTGGCGACTTCTACGTGTCCGTACTGCTCTTCAATCACACAGCTTTTAAGGACCCTTGTCCAATAATACCACTCGGATTCCTAGTCCAATCAAAAGCGGAGTCAGAACATGAGGAATCCTTCCGTCTCTTTCGTCACCAATATCCATCTTTAGCGACAAAGTGTCTAGTCATTGTGACCGATAGGGAGAAGGCAATTGAGAAGGCAATTCACATCCAACTACCGAAGTGGACTCACCTCCATTGCTGGAACCACATTATGTCAGATGTGAAATTCTGGGTTGCAAAGCATAATGGAACACATGAGGACAGAAGAGTGTACATCAATAAACATTCTCCATATTCTCGATAGCACATCACGGAATGAAGCTCTGCGCAGGTTGCACAAAATCGAACTGAAATGGAGCGAACCATTCATGCACTACTTCCAGGACAGTTTGAATGACTCTGTCTTCCACAAAGAGGGTAGGTGGATTCTAGAGAGCCATGGTGTTTATTGTTCAACATCAGGAATCACCACGAACACATCGGAAAGTTTTAATGCTGTAATGAAGAGGCTACTCTCGCATGGTGAGGTTCGTCTGGATGAAATAATACTAGCTTTGTACTTCAAAACTACTACTACCGAGAAGTACTTAGAGGGCGGTGCCTCCTGGGCAACCACAACTTAATTGAAGACATTGAACACCTTGACATTGATGATGTTAACTTTCCAAGCGATGTAATTGAACCGGACCAACTTGTAAAAGTAATCAAAGACGGATCTACTCTCAAGCAAGCAAACAGAAACAAGATGATTGTGATGACAGACAGTCCAGATCTCAGGATGGCATTGCAAGATGGCTTATTGCAGAGGGTAGAGTTATAGCCTAAATACCACAATGAAATGTTTCAATGTCAAGGGGTACGTTGAACGGCCATCTGCACGCTGTGCAGCTATTTCCACATGAAGAGTGTTCTTGCCCAGCACGGCGTACCTGCTCATGTACGTGTTTGCAAACTTGCAATAGGAAGCCTTAATAAGAGAAAACGAAAGCTCAGCCTGATTGAACTGAAACGTAACAAAAGAGGAAGGACAAGAGCTGGCCGTAAAAAGCCCAGAACAAAGACGAGATTGAACAAAAAGTTTAATCTGGTTTATGGAGGGCGTGTCGAACAGTTTGAGCTAGTGTGGGTGAAGAGTCATACACCGAATTTGATTTATTGTTCGCTTACATTCAGGGCACAGGTGTACCCTACTTAGGGGTTAGTTATATAACTAACTAGGGTTAAAGCACATTATATAACTAACTAGGGTTAAAGCACCTAACCTGGGTAGCACAGAAAGGGGTTAATATACTTCCTTTGTGAGGGCTTTACAATCAAATAAGAAAGCAACACAAAACACGAAGGTAATGTCTGAAAACTAAAGTCTTCAACCCAGGAACGGCTAAAGTACTGTGCATTCTATTCTTGGCTGCAGCAGAGTCAACAGCGCCCAAGTTTGTCTTTTCAACTTTCCCGATAGCGCTGTAAAACCTTCAACCAATTTTGAGTAAGTTAGCCAGGTTTGGCATAATTCTTACATACGTTGTCTAATTTAATTTGAAAAGTCACAAAATAAGGAGATGGAAGTTACAAGAGTTTCGATAGTGGGACATTCATTCATTAGACGTTTTAGGGATGCCATTGAAAGCAAAGGTCATACTTCGATTAAAACAAACTTGGGTATCAATAATGTTCAAGTACAATTTGTATGTAAAGGGGGTTGGCGGGTTGTTGACGTTCAGAGAGCTTTGCCAAGAATAGTCAGCCAAGAACCACGTATCATTATAATGCAATGTGGTAGCAATGATCTGTGTTCAAAGGTGCAACCCATTATGATTGCAGCAAAATTAAGCGATACAGCTAAGAAGATGCAAGTTGAGACAAATGCTGATCTGGTACTAGTGTGTCAGATCTTACATCGCAACAAAGGGCGTTTCCTGAAGACAGAGTTGGAGTTGCAAACATTTAACTCAAAGGTTGATGAAGTAAACATGTTTTTAAAGGAAAATTGCGCTAGTTATGAAAGAATCAAATTCTGGAGACACAGAGGCATGACAAAACCAGACTTCGACAAAACTGGGTCAATCTTATGTGCAGACGGGATTCATTTGTCATCCAGAGGACAATACAAATATTATAAGTCTCTACGTGGTGCAGTTCTGTTTGGAAAGAAAGGCACAAGTTAATGAAATTCAATGAGAACTGAGTGTTAAAATAAAACATTAAGACAGTAAGCACTGCGGCATACCTTTTTACTGGTACAGCAAGGGATTTTTAAAACTAAAATAAAAATAAAAATAAAGTTTTGGAAACAAATTTTACGGTTCTTGTTACGAACGTACCCAAGGCTGATACCGGGGAGCCCTTACGGTCTTGCACTCGGTTCCAGGTTGCCGCTAGCGCCCTATTTGGCCATTTTGTTGGGCTCTATAACTGAGCACTTTGATTCAAACAGCTTTGGCTGTTTTTGGTACCACTGCATTGCAATACTGCCCAAGCCACGCTTTTATGAGGTGGCCTGTTCACCTCATAAAAGGTGGCCTGTTCAGCTCTAAGCTGTCATGGCGGGCACTAAGGGTAGTGCCTGAAATGCCATATGGATTGCTTGTGGAAATTATTTGTTTTGGTGGTGAAAAACTGCATCACTAGGGTGGTATTATCAGGTTTCATAAATGTTTGGAAGTTCTGATAAGCAGCATAGCAGTGACTTGAGTACCAGGGCCTATTGGCCCCTTTTTTGTTTAAACAGTTTTTGGAGTGCAAAGTTAAGCACATTGGCCGTTGTAGTGTTCAATTTCTCATTGTCAGTTGGAGTCAAGAAATTGGTAATGCAAATATACAAAACTAAAAACATGGAATTGAGTCAGAAAATGGAAAACATTTTTAAAGCACAGTCGGTCACAGATAGGTCTTTAGTCAAAAGTGACCGGCCCTGGAGTCCTTTTTGTATAATTAAGTGGAACTTAGTCAAGTCATAGAACAAGAGAATTAAAAATAGTTAAGTCGAGCAGATAACTGCTCGGGAGATTTTATTTGTTAGAATTTCAGAATGCCCAAGAAAGTTAGTCAGAAACGTAAACTGGGCAGCACAACGCTGACAAGAACTAAAACTCGGCAAACACATTCACAGCCTGATGTAGCCGAACGAGAAGAAACTGTCCCGCAAGATACAGGCGAACGACCAGCCGGCACAGACGCACCTGTTCAGGAAGTAGGGTCAGCACAAACACAAACGACAGTTCTGAATATAGACACAGCAAACATCCAAGATGCTGTGACAGCGTCGGTGGTCAATGCAATCACAGACCATGTTCGAGTCGCAGTACAGGCTGAGTTAGCTCGTGTCTTCCCCACAAATCAACAGACGGCTCAACACCAGGTTGCTGCAGTTGGATCACATACAGTCCAGCCAAGGGCGGCTTCTACAATTTCTCCCCAAAACCAAAACGGGGCAACAATTAACACAGGGCTTGGACAGGGGCCAGACCCTGTGACTACTGTGCCAACTGCAGGTACCCAACAAGTTGCGGAAGCGTCAGGTACCGGACTGGGGCCGAGCCTTGGCGCGCCCGTACTACTTGATTCGGCACCTAACTTACTAGGTACAGGTGAGACCTTGGGCATGGGGGGGGGGGGGGTCTGTCCCATTTACGGCACCATTGCCTTTGGATTTTGTAGTTAGTAAAGAAACTTGTGAAAAAATTTTGTCAAATGTGTATGTTGAATTCTGGGGTCTGCTAGACCCAACTCAAGCATTGCAGAGTAAGGTTATGGTTCAGAAAGTTGCAAGTGGAGAAAATACCTTGTGCTTGGTGCCAACAAACAAAAAACTTCCCAAAACCATTAACGAATGGACTTCGGCATTCTCAATATTTTCAGCGGTTTACATTAAGAAGTTTCCGCAAGAGTGTGGCAAACTTCTTAAATACGGCGAGCTGATTCGCCAAATTGCCCACGAAGGGGGAAATTATAATGGATATGACGTGTCGTTCAGAAAGTTAAAGCAGAACGTGCCACTTCAATGGGATCAATTTCACAGTGAGCTTTATCTCAAATCATTCAAATTGCCCAACACAAGTGGTGAGTCTAATCAAAATAATGCTTATCCTAACTGGGGACAAAGAAGAAACTCTATGCGTTTCGGCACTAATCAGCTGCAAGCGGGGTTCTGTTTCCGGTTTTTGCGTGGTCAATCGTGTGAGGGTTTATGTGGCTACCAACATAAATGTACAAAATGTATGGGCAATCATCCTCCCAGCCATTGTTGGCAAAGAGGACAGTCTAGATTTCGCACCGGGGGAACATTTCCACGTGCAACTACCCAAAGGTCAATTTTGGCCAATACAAACAGAAATTCTGCAACACAAATTAGAAGCGGTACAGGAAGGGGACAGGCCTATGTTAGCTCTGGACAAACCAGTAACGCCAATAAATAAAGAAGTGCTAGAAAGAAAGCTTCATGGGTATGACGTAGACAAGTGTAAAAGACTGATTGAAGGCTTCGCTGGTGGGTTCAGACTAGGATTTTCAGGCATACAAGAAATTAGAATGGCCAAAAACTTAAAATCGGCATTTGAGCATCCAAAAGTGGTACAAGAAAAAATAGACTTGGAATTAAGAATGGGAAGGGTAGCCGGCCCCTTCAAAAAAGTTCCGCTGAACAACTTTCGTGTTAGCCCAATTGGCCTAGTTCCTAAAAAGCAACCAGGTGCATTTCGAATTATCCAACATTTGTCTCACCCCGAAAAAGGTTCGGTTAATGACTGGATTCCAGACAGCAATGCCACAGTCCATTATGCGTCAACTGATGACGCAATCACCTTAATAAAGAAACTTGGCTCCGGTTGCATGCTATCGAAATTAGACATAAAATCAGCATTTAAAATTATACCTGTTCACCCAGAAGACCACCACTTACTAGGTTTCTCATGGAATAATCAATTTTACTATGACAAAACTTTACCAATGGGTTGCCGGTCAAGTTGCGCCATATTTGAGTTATTCAGCACAGCAGTTGAGTGGATAGCCAAAAGAGAGCTTCAGTTAGGGGGTATAGTGCATATAGATGATTTTTTACTCCTTTCCACTTCTGAAATAGCAGGAAAACAGAACTTGATTGGTTTTCAAGCATTATTTAAAGACTTAGGTATTCCCCTTGCAAAAGAAAAAACAGAAGGGCCAACAACATGTCTTACTTTTGCCGGAATTGAAATAGATACAAAAGAAATGTCAGCCCGTTTACCGGCAGATAAACTTGCTAAGGCAAGAGACATAACAAATCAGGCATTAACAAAAAAGAAACTAACGCTCCGTGAGTTACAGTCAATCATTGGATTTCTAAATTTTGCATGTAAAGTGGTGGTCCCCGGTCGAGTATTTCTTAGAAGGCTTATTAACTTAACTATTGGTATTAAGGAACCACATCATTACGTTCGCCTGACGTTACAAGCAAAGGCAGACTTACAAGCATGGCTTTTGTTCTTGCAGCAATACAATGGCAAATCCTTTTTCCTCTCAGATCAATGGTTGTCTGACCAAACCTTACACTTGTTCACAGACGCAGCAGGCTCGCTAGGATACGGTGCAATCTTCGGTAGCCAATGGTTTTATGGACGATGGCCAGAGTCATGGGTGAACGAAAATATCACTCTTAAGGAATTTTATCCCATTGTGGCGGCAGTTTGCGTCTGGGGTCAATGCTGGTCGAACAAAAAGATTATTATTCATACAGATAACAAAGCGTTAGTAAGCATCATTAACGCTAATACTTCCAAAGAAGTCAAAGTAATGGTTCTAGTGCGTAAACTAGTACTTAAAAGTATGCTGCTTAACATTAAATTTAAATCGGTTCATGTACCGGGTTGTGTCAATATTTTGGCTGATAAGCTTTCTCGTCTACAGGTATCTGCTTTCAGAGCAATGGCTCCATGGGCAATGGATCAGCCAGTCCTTCTGCCAGTCGAAATACAGCCTCAGAGTTGGTTCCGGGGCTGCTGAGCTTGCTGTCAAAATCAATTGCAGAATCCACTCAGAAGACATACCGACGAGCACAGAATTTATTGTCACAATTCCTATGTAAATATGGTTTTAAAAATGAGTTGCCAGTGCCACCAATCGTATTGGCCCTATTTGTGTCTTATTTGAATGAGACAGAATATGCAGCTAGCACGATTTTAACTTTTGTGTCGGCCATCAATTTTTTCCATAAATTACATAATATGCCAGCACCTGGTGGCTCATTTCTGGTGCAAAAAGCGATACTTGGCATCAAAAAAGTCAAATCCTCAACCGATAAAAGACTTCCCATAACTGAGCAAACACTTCATCGGATTACCGATGCTTTGGAATACAATGCTGTTTCATATTATCAAAAAATCTTGTACAGAAGTATGTTTCTCCTAGCCTTCGCAGCATTCTTAAGAGTGGGAGAAATTACAGTGTCTAACAAAAACACTGAAAATGTGTTGAAAGTCGAAAATGTACAGAAGTGCAAGAACAGCGATGGAATCAGGCTTAAGTTCCAAAGTTTTAAACATTCAAATGGCAGAGTGGTTTCTATTGATATCGCACGCACACGGGGACGATTTTGTCCAGTTGAAGCGTTAGAGTTATATTTGACGCAACGAAGTTCTTTTTCGTCGACTTTTTTGTATTGTTGGCCAAATGGACGACCAATTACGAGGGAGCAGTTTGCTCTAATGCTTCAAGCTGTCGTCAAGTTTGTAGGCTTAGACCAGAAAGTTTACACTGGTCACAGCTTTAGAATTGGCGAGCATGTCACGCCCTTTCACTTGGTTACTCAGATGGTCAAATTAGAGAAATGGGAAGATGGCAGTCTGACGCCTTTAAAGCATACATTCGGCTTTAATGCGGAGTAGTTAAATGATGAATGCCTGAGAGGTTGTTCCGTCTGCGATGTCTTGCCTTCGACGAATTGTAGATCTTGGTTTTCTGCCTATTTTTGGGGGGAGCCACCCATTGCAAGCACAGTGAGTTGCATTTGGTGGCTTATGGCGGTTTTGCCCCCAAAATCGGATAAACAATAACGATAAGTAATGTAAGTGTATTTAAATTTATTGTGGAAAATGTTAATCTTGGCCAGAGACTGGTTCAGTTGGTAAATTTGATTATGTAAAATAAACAGGCAGTTTATATTCGGCCTATGCAAAGAAAACAGGCCAGTTTTATACTAGGCAATCACTAGGTACAAGTCAACAGAAAGTTCACGCAAAGAAACTTATGTATTGGTCTTATGTTGACCTGACAGAAAGGTACCGACCTGAGCCTAGTATAAAATAAGTAACAAAACAATTATTTTAAGTTTATCATTATTGTTATTTAAATTGAGAATGTTATTTATGATGTTAAATTAAAGGACTCCAAAACCCACTTAAGCAAACTGAATGACTGACAGTTATTATGTCCGAGACACGTGTATACATAAAAGACGATTTGGATGTTGAACCTGCACCCAGTTCAATCCTAACCAAGTCATTTTTTAGCAGAGGATCGACTACATTTTGAGAGTGACACCCTGATGACAGACGATGAGGGTATTTCCTGTGACGGCTTTCAACTGACATCAACACCAACAATGAAAAAAACAATGCCTTCCCCTCAAGAAAAAGTAGTCAACAGTGACACCCGTTCTTGCCAAGAATCACCAAGTGTGCACGTAACAATCAGTGAGAAGAACACATCAGAGGTGACCCCAAAAGCTGAGGATGAAGGTTGCCCATTATGGCGTGGACAGCTGTTTCCGACCCTTTCCAAGAAACCTAAAAACAAAAAATAAAAAGCCATTGTATCATTTAGGGGAAGGGAATGGCTGGATGACTTGGCAATTGATAATTTTCTTGGAATCTGTTCACATCATCCCAACATTGTCAGGAACTGGGCAACTGTTTCAGCATTCCCCGTTCACTTCGCAGAGTGGTTGAGAAACGGCATGAAGACAAACAGTTTTCTCCGATGGGCTGAGCAGCATAATGCCATGACAAGTGACATCTGGCTTATACCCACTATACGTCAGCTCTTCACACTGGGTGCTTATCCTTGTGGTGCATCGGATAAAACTTCTCCTCTACCTTGATTCATTGCATGGGTATGACGAGGCTATCATCTCCTTGGTTTTTCAATTTCTCTCATCTCGATCAATGGTGGCATTTAAAAGACCAGTCATAATTAGCGAATGGACTGTTCGAGCACCCACTGATATTCCTCGCCAAAGGAATGGATGGGACTGTGGAGTCCATGTGTTGCTGTGGTCATATATTTTGTGCAGTGGCCAACCACTGCCGTACTCAAATGAGTTAAACATGATCATGACAAACCTGATCATGACAGAACAAAACTCTGAGCAAAAAGAACATCTGGTATCTACTTGCATTCAAAGACTTCAAGAAGTGAAAAGACATGCCCAAGCCCTCAGAGTAAAAAGGATTACAATTTCAAGGAATGTACTAGCAAGCTTTGCGTCAACACTTGAGTTTCTTTCGAATGTCACCAGAAGTCTGTTCAGCACCAACTTTTCAGTGTGCCACCTTGGGAAAAAATGTACATATCCTCAGAGTAACAGACAGATGGTGTTTTGCGAAGGCGATTGCCAAGATTGGTTCCATGTTGCATGTGTAAATGAAGGAGGAAAGCTTCCAAAGCACTTCTTATGTGAGCGCTGTTGCTCTAAATAATCCTTTACAGCAACAAAGTTTGGCAAGCAGTTTCCATAATTACACCATGGAGGAAGGTTCCTTCCTCCATGATTACACATACTATAGTTGTCATGCACATTAGTGGTGCTGAAGGTCCAGACTGTAAGTTTTGCTATAGCCACATTTGCATGAAAAGCTTGATGATTTTTTGAAAATGACATCCTTATAATATAACAATATTTGAAAATGATCCTTTGTACTTTACCAGTGCCTTCGATTGCTTGAAGAACATGCCCTTCGAATATAATTTGTGTGTTTGGTTAATTAATTGTTTAAAATGGACAACGTCTATACGGAAGGTTCCAATGACACTTGACTTACTGACCTCTCTGCTGAACGAGTGCTGTAAGGGTCTATGAATGTGTAAACCATGTATGTAATGTGTACTCTGTAGTATGTAGTGTGTACTCTGTAACGGATATACATGCACCACAAACTGAATAGCGTGTCACGTGATGTGAAGGGAAAACAATAGGTCCACAAGGAAACAAAATTAACGGGTTACATGGACAAGCCAAAAAACTATCAAGGACGGGTTGCTCCACCAATTTCAATACACCAAATTGTTCCATAACCCTTTCAGTACCGCCGTGCCATAGCGGCTCAAAACAACATACCACCTTGGTGACCAATGAGCCCGTATGGCACGGAATTATTAGCACTCTCGGTGACCAATGAGCCTCTCTGGCACATCGACCAAAAGTAAGTTATCAAAATGTAAATAGCCCCCTCAATCGCCTTTTGTCCATCCCCATGGTAACAAGCTGGCCTCGTGTGCTGAAGCGTCGCAGGTTTAAAAATTTCAGCGGTATCGTTAAGCGTCCCCCACGCATTCTTCAGTAAGAGATCATTCTGTGAACATGGCCGAAGAAAATGATAAAATTTTGGAAGAAATTTTCGCAGACAGTGGTTCAGAAATGTCATCTGACGAGGAATCGCCACTTGAGGACTCGGAGACGTCAGAAGACAGTGAGGATACAGAGCCGAGGGCCTCGACATCAACAGCAACATTAACCTGTTCTAAGAAGGGTAAGAAAACCAAAAAAACAACGAATTTCAGGTGTGGATGGCGTGAAGCCAACTGTTACACACGGCGACCGCCTGTTAAATTTACAGCAAACACCGGGGCTACAGAAGACTTCAGTTCGTTCTCCCCCATACAAATCTTCAAACTGTACTTTTGTGAAGCAGTGTGGCAGATGATGGTACTAGAGACTAATCGTTATGCTGAACAAATATTGGGAGCGGGGGCAGAAAATAAGTGTGCATGGAGACCAACTGATGTACCTGAAATGATGGCATTCGTGGCCCTACTTCTTTGCATGGGAATCAACAAAAGGCCTCGTTACTCCATGCATTGGTCCAGGTCTGAAATTCTACGAAGTCCCCTGTACTCAGCAACCATGGCTCGTAACCGATTTACTGCAATCCTAAGATTTTTTCACCTCGCCAATAACAGAGATGTCGAGGGCGACTCTCCCCGTGACAAACTTGCTAAATTACGGCCACTGTTAAACATTGTACTACCATCATTCCTGCGGGTGTACCAGCCGGGACGAAGCCTTTCACCGGACGAGACGATGGTCAAATTCAAAGGACGGGTGAGCTTCAAGCAATACATGCCAAGAAAAGCCGCAAAATGGGGATTGAAATCTTTCTCATTGAACGAATCCGACACAGGGTACACATGTGCCTGGGAGTTGTTCACAGGATCGCAGCCCAGGTGCCCACAAGGCCAGTCCTCTGTAAGTGATCCCGAGACAAACCATCCATCCGAAATAGGGGCACCAGGCAACGTAGTATTGAACCTTTTGCAGGGCCTCGAAAATAAAGGACATTGCATCTACATGGACAATTGGTTTACTAGCCCGGCTCTGTTCTCCAAGTTGTCTGAGCTAGGATTCGGAGCTTGTGGAACTGTGCGCTATACCACCCTAGGGATACCCGACGTAGCAAACTCCAAAAAATTTCCTATGAAAAGCGGTGCAGATCCCAAATTTTTTCAGAAAGCAGGCCAACTATGCGTTATGTGGCAGGACACAAAACGTGTCACTCTCCTCTCAAACTATGGCGATTGCAGTGTCACTAGTAAAAAGATTCGGAGCCGGAAAACTTCAACAGGATTTCGTCATATCAAAAAACCGTGCATAGTCGAGGATTACAATAAATACATGGGGGGCACGGATCTGGCAGGACAATTATGCACGTACTATACTCATACCCACAAAACATTCAAATGGTGGAAACGTGTATTTATTACAATCCTAGACATATGTTTGCTGAATGCTAATGTCGTATACAACAGCATCCATACAAACAAGAGCTTGTCTACTTTGGATTTTCGGGTCAAGGTGATAGAGGCACTTATTTCAAACTTCGAGAACAACCCAGTTCACCATGCCCGTAAAGTGTCAAGTGCTTCAAACGCCCTTTCAACTCAGCACTTTCCAGGTCCGACTGTTGACGGGAAGAAACGTGACTGTGTTGTATGCAGTTCCACCTCTAATCGGAAACAAACTCGCACGATTTGTAAGCAGTGTATCAAGCCAATGTGTGTTATACCATGCTTTGAGAAATTCCACACCAAGCGATAAATTAGGTCAACAATTCAACTATTAAGTTAATTATGTAAAAAATTTGTAAAGCGGTTATACCATTATTGGAGAATTTCCACACCAAACTAATAATTTTCTAAACTTTCTGAATACTCCCTCCCCCCCCCCCCCCCCCCCCCCCCCCCCCCGCTACAATGTTGAATCCCACAATCGCATGCCTGCCAACAATCAACATTGAGGCGGGGGGGAGGGGGGATGGTACTTAGAAAAAACAAGTATAGCACTTTGGCAAAATGTAATGTTAGTTCCTTCTTTACATATTGCTTCATGATAGGTGTAAATTTGATTTGAGGAGTAATTTTTGTCCAGTTCCTATTGTGCGTAATCAAAACTCTCTTCTGTTCATTGAATGTGCAATCCTAAAGGAATGTATTAAAACATTATGTTTATTTAAGGTTTCAGAAACAAATTTTACATTAATCAAAATGGCCGACTTAAGCCACATTGTTTGTATTTGGTTTCATTGGGTTCCTGCATCCTGAAAACCTCGCCATATTTTATGTTACGGGCCAAAACCAAATTGGTTGGCGGCCATTTTTATTATTAAAATGGCCGCCTTAACCGACTGATGCAATTACTTAATTATGTGTCTTGTTGGGTTCCTGGATCCTTAATACATTCCAGTTTCCAACATTGAGGCGGGGGGGGGGGGGGGGGGGAGGATGGTACGTCGAAAAAACAAGTATAGCACTTTGGAAATATTTTTTGTTAGTTCCTTCTTGACATATTGGTTAATGATAGGTAACACATAAATTTTATGAGTTATTTTGTTCGAGTAACGTTCATATTGTGCTTAATCAAACTTCTCTTTTTTATTTTTAATGTTATAAGAATCAAAATGGCCGCCTTTTTAAAGCGACTGAACCACCATGGCAATTATAATTTTTGTATGTGAGGCTCATAGACGGAGATACGGACCAAAACCAAATTGCTTGGCGGACATTTACAAATGGGCAATATTTAATGTAATTTTATGTCAGTTCCTTCTTTGTCATTAAATGTAGAAATAAATTAAACTATTGATTTTACCAGTCATTTATTTATAAGTCATATTGTGCGTAATCCAAACTCTCTTGTTTATATTTAATGTCCTATCCTAGGAGCGGGTTGGGGGGGGGGGTGCTTCCTAAAAAATTAATTAAAACTTGTATTTTATTTGGACGATTCATAATTTGCCAACAATCTAAATGGCCGCCTTAACCAATTGATCAACATGGGTATAGTCACCAACTCCCAGTATCTGTGAGGCTCAACCAATTGTTATTTAATTTTGGGCGGGTTTGGGGGGGGGGGGGGAGGATGCTGTTTCAAAAGTAATTTATTAAAACCTTATGTTTATTTAACGTTTCAAAAATATGTCTCATGCAGATTGGTATGAACAGCTACTTGACAAATGTTTAGCTTCAACATTTAAACTACTCAATTGTGTATTTAGTGGTCATAATACCATACCTCAAATATATGTTAAAGGCAATGATTTAGTCCAAGGCAATATGCCAAAGGAAACAGTAATATGTTATTGCTTGCTCAACTTGCATTATGTGAGTAGGAGCTAGGCTAACCCCAATCTGCCTTGTGAGGGCGCTGTAACCTGAAACTTTGCAAAATAGTGTTGGTCTCCAGGTAGCCATGTCAAGGAAATGTCTCTGGTCACCATGGCATAAGTAGGCAATATGTGTTGGTACTGAAAGGGTTAAAGGCACCTGGCAGTGGTATTTTTTCAAAATAAAGCTTTTGTCATTAATATATACATTTTTATGAGTGGAATGTGAATAAACAATTTACTAAGGTAAAAAAATTGTATTTTTCTTTTAATTACAAATTAAAAAATAGGCCCCCCTTTACATGGCGCTCTTCGTGACGTCAATCGAGGCAGGAGAAAATGTGTAGTCTGGCCCCGTACATTACGTCTGGGTACCTGATCAGTATGATGCGTTTTCGTATTCGGACGTCACCACCCAATGCAATCCTAGGACAGTGTACAGTCGACTAATACGAGACGCCAGTTTATACGAGGTTTTTCACCGGTCCCGAACTGTCCCATGCGCGTTTCTATGTCTTAAAAACGGAAGATACGAGCATGGTCATAACGAGAACACGGATAATACGAGGTATTGTTTTTCCACCAGAATCATTTCGCTGGTAACCTAAGCTTCACTGCAACTTCCCTTGCACACTACTACCAACGAAAAAATCCCCGGGCTATCCAAGTGTTCGCTGCATTATAGCGCTGAAAACGACGTCGGACCGGGACCACTTTGCCCTCGCTTAGCCTAACTTTCGATGCCCGTAACTGCCTATATTTGGGATCTGCAGGAAAAAAATGCTGGCTGACCCCATCTTTAGTCGTTTTGCTGCATCCAGCAGCAATTTTCGCTGGAAAAATGCAAGAAAAAACCCCCTTTTGGATAACCAAACGAAACAACCCCCTTTTGGATAACCAAACGAAACGTACAATCTCACTACTTGCACGTGTATATACAACGTAAATGCAGGCAAGTTCGAGTGGGGTCGATGTTCAATCGAGGCGAAGTCTTCCTCGATTGACGTCACAAAAAGGGATGGTCGGAGTCGCCCCCAAACAACTTTATTAATTTTTTTTACATATAAATACTGACAAACAATTACTCAAAAAATTGTTTTATTGTTAATATACATATACTCTTATATAAAAAAAAAAATAAATCTATTTCCAGGTGACTTTAAGGACTCCTCTTTCTTACTAGCTATCCAAAATAGTGGAGCAACCCGTCAATGGGGGTCGAAAAAAAATGCGGAACGATGGATGAGCGTCTTTATCTTACATTTAATAAGCATAATGCATTGCACGAAATGAAACAAACTTAAGGGGGTACATGAACAGGCTAAAAAACTATCAAGGACGAGTTGCTCCACCAATTCGAATATACCAAATTGTTCCTTTAGGCCCCCTCTTTCTTACTAGCTATCCAAAATAGTGGAGCAACCCGTCAATAAGGTCGAAAAAACGCGGAACGATTGCCGAGCGTCTTTATGTAACACTATTTTAATAAGCATAATATGCATTGCGCAAAATGAAACAAACTTAAGGGGTACATGCATGAACAGGCCAAAATACTAACAAGGACGGGTTGCTCCACCATTTTTAATAAACCAAATTGTTCCTTAAGGTCTCTTCTTTCCTACTAGCTATTCAAAATAGTGGAGCAACCCGTCAATGGGGTCATATTAGACATATCAAGACATATCAAGACATATCAAGAAGCCAGTAGGCGTTTTTAAAGCTATTTTGTTGGGTATTTTTGTCGTTCTGAGGCATTTTTTGTGGCTTGCCGTAGTCAAATGATGCCAAATCAGGGAATGCTGTGTCGCGACGGAGCTTTAACCTGGGGCGCTAGTACGACCGATGATGTCAAAATTTCAAAAAAGGAATATTGTTTCAATGTACACAAACTGCCCACAGTTTTTGATGCTTTGGAACAAGCAAAATCAGGACTCTACACCATACCAAAACCTACCAAAAAACACACGCACTGTCTTTTAGAACTGATCTTGGGCGCAAACGTCTTCAAATTCAATAACTAGTTCTACAGACAAAAAATTGGCATGGCAATGGTATAGTGTATGCAGTCCTGAAATATGTGACATCACCCTATTCAAATACGAAAAAGAAATTATACTCCCTAACAACCCAGAGATAGTGGATTACATGAGATACAGAGACTCTGTTTTAATAATTTACAATGGCAACAAAACTAAAGCGTTGGATTTCATTAAGATGTTAAACAACCTGCACCCAACTTTGAAATTCACTTCAGAGATCTCCGACAACCAAATCACCTTTCTTGACCTCATAATTTACAAAGGCGAACGTTTTCAGAAAGAAGTGAAGCTTGATACTCGAGTAGCAACGAAAAAACCGGACACGTTCCAATATCTTGCTCGAGAATCTGCACACCCTGAGTCTGTATTTGGTGGCGTCATTAAGGGGTGAAACTACGAGATACAAACGCGTATGTACACACAAAAAAGACTTCGAGAGTAAGGTCAATTTCTTTAAAGAAAAACTGATAGAACGTGGATACAACACAGAAGAATTGACCCGCTTCACGAAATCTAATGATGACCACAGGAATTCAATGTTGAGTGCACTACCTAACATCAAGAAAGAAACGAATCCGCCTTTGGTTTTTATCTTGCCTTTCTTCCCACAAATACACCACTCTAATCTCAAACGTTCACTGTTGTTGAAACACTGGCACTTAATAAATGACAGTGATCTCCTTAACAAACTCTTCCCTGCACCTCCTATGTTGGCCTATAAAAGACAGAAGAACATAAAAGACCAAATAATTCGAGCTAGATTGCAAGGTTCAACCGAAAAAACGTACTCAAAGAAATGGACGAACAGAACTTGCAAATCCTGGTTGAATTACTACAGGAACAACATTCGGGTACACTAAATTAAAGAAAGATCAGGGTTTGTATCCAGACGAGATTACGTTAAACTATAAACGAACGAAAAATACTAATCTGCTCTAACAAGCCATATTTTGATCACTCCTTGTTGCAAAATGTTCATAAAAGGTGTGGCGCAACAGAAGTAGAACACCCCTGCGCGAGGAGTGGAATGTTCCCACATACAGTGATCCCCGCTAGCGCGTGCTATTGGTGAGCGCGGTCACGTGAGCACGTGGCGAAGCTATAAAAGCAGCGACGTGCAGGGTGATGAGGGGTGGAACAGGCGATCTGTACATTGCAACGTTCGCCAAATCTGACTGCACTGTTGGAAAGCATTGGACCACGTCCCGTTCTACTACGTAAGTTGAACTGAGGGGCTGTTGCGTGTGTTAGGATCGGCTGACTTGTAGTCGGCTGTAACGATTCTTATACGAGTTAGTTGATGGGCCATATTGGGTTGTGCGGCGATTAGGTTCCTTTGAGGGGCCATATTGGGTTGTGCGGCGATTAGGTTCCTTTGAGGAGCTCTTGTAGGGGTTCATTGCCAGTCTTGGCGAGGTCCCCTAAATAGTCCATTAACTGGATTACATGGTCACATCGTAAAGCTTGTGGGTCACACGTGGTTGATTGGGTCATCGCTGGTATACTGTTGCCGCTGTTGTGCGACGTTATTTATCATGAAAGCTGAATGTTAGGACGCCCTCTGTTGTCAACCCGTCAAAGTTGAGTATCCCTCTAATTCCATACAATAACAATTAGACCATTCTCGGGACGGTATATTTTTATCCCAACTGACTTGTCTCTAACCGCTCGGAGACGTTCCCGTCAGTTCCGTCCGCGTCACCCCCTCTACATCGGGGAGTGACGTCACAAATTGGTGTCAGAAGTGGGATTTTGAATGGTATATATAGTTTATGTTAAGTCTGTTTAATTGGGCAACATGTCGGGAGCTCCATCTAGTGAGGACCTACAAAGGTCCCAATTAGAGTTTCAATTATTACAGTGGGAGAATTGTCTGCATTTGGAACGGATTAAGAAGTTGGAGGCAACATTGAAGGAGGTGAAAACGTCTGGGATAAGCCCTCATGAGCCCGTAAGGGTTGATTCGGAAGTGGAGTTTAAACTGCCGCGCCAAAGTTTGGTTGATCTGAGAGAAGAGACGTCAGGGTACCTGTCTTGGGAAGAATCAATGTCAGGTGGAAAAAAGTCGTCGGAATCCCATCCCGCCGTGGGGGGTGGCGAGTCTAGTTTAGCTGATTGGACAACGCCAGTCAAAGAAAAGTTCTCCAGTCCATCCATAGTTCCGGTAGAAAACAAGAGTGTGCATTGGAATCCGTTTGTTGATGCAGCGAGCACGCCCGATCCGAAGCAGTTACGGAGTGAAGTGATGAGTTTTGCTACGCGCCCGCCGGTGGCTAGGGCGGAGAGGGTAGCTGTTGATGACTCTGGAACAGAAAAGGCGGGGCCTTGGCCGTTGAAGAGGGAGGATAAATTTGTTGGGAGGAATGAAGGGATTATGAAGAAGTCAGAGGTTCCCCGACGTCCGTGTATTATGCCTGATAGGTATAACGGTAAAGTCCCGTGGAACGAATATTACAGGCATTTTGAGAGTTGTCGTATGGTAAATCAATGGGATGAACAAAAGTCTGCGGCGTTTTTGGCTGCAAGTCTTCAGGGGGATGCAGTCCGCATCTTGGGTACACAAGACGGGCACAAGAGGACTTATGAGGAGATGGTTAAATTGTTGAGAAGGAGGTTTGGGCCGGGTCATCAGGCAGAGAACTTCCTGGTTGAATTACGTCATCGTCGGCAGAAGCCAAAGGAAACACTTCAAGAGTTGTGATAGGCGTATCCAGAAATACCCGAGGAGGCAAGGGACCGGCTGGAGAAAAATCATTTTGTGGATGCTGTGTCCGATCAGTTCGTTCGTGAAGGCATTTTTCGGGCAAGGCCTCGGGACTTATCAGAGGCGCTGCAGGCCGCCTTGGAAACGGATAATTTTCATAAAGTGGAGGCCCAAAGGGTAGGAGAAAGGCCCTTTAAGTTTGCCCGAGGGGCTAACGATAAAGATGAAGTAGAGACTAGATTTCAGTCGGTTGAGCGAACGTTGTGTAAACATTCAGAGTGTGTGAACAATATGGCTCAGCAGTTAGATAAAATACTGGGTGCGCTGTTGCCACAGCAACGAGAGTTGCAGTCATCCGGTATGGTCCCCGGACAGTTCAATGGTTCACCACCACCAATGAACAGATACAAGGCAAATATGAAGTGTCATAATTGTGGAGTTCCGGGTCATTTTTCAAGAGAGTGTCCGCAACCAAGGAGAAAGCGCCCTCAGTTGCAGGGAAACGAGCACCAGCCAACCGGTGGGTCCGCGGGAAGGCTGAGCGAAGGGCAGGGCCCCCAATCGAAGTAAACAGCAGTCCGTTTCATGTTGCGGTAGCGCCTTTAATTGGGCCGTCGTATGGTTTGTTTGTGGAAGGATCGATTCGATTGGTTAAATTTCAGTTGTTGGTCGATACCAGTGCAACCGATACCTTCCTAAGTATGGCAGTATATCATAAGATACCGAAGGAACAGCGACCCCATTTACAAGAGTGTGAGTCAAAGGTTAGACAGGTGGACGGAAGTCTGTTGAAGGTGTATGGATCGGCATGGTTGGAGTTGCAAATTGGAAGGACAGTACTTCCAATAATACCGATATAGGAACCCCTGCGATGCTGGGAATGGATTGGTTGTTACAGTCGGGCGGGAATCTTGATTTCGGCAGACTAGAGTTGTGCGTAAATAATGAGAGGGTAAAATGCACTGGGAGTACTGGTAATCGGTTTGTTGGACGAGTCGTAGTAACAGCGACTACGGTGATCCCAGCCGGTCACGAGGCAGTAGTGGCGGGAACAATGGGCAACACGAAGGATTAAAAGGACCGGTACTTGTTGAGCCGATAGAGGGCGGAGGGCAATTAGGAGAACGAGGGTTGGTTCTGGCTAGAACACTGATTAACGTCCCGACTGAAGTAGTGCCCGTTCGGGTGCTGAATGCCAATAAAGAGGAACGGGTGATTCGAGCGGGAACGACTGCCGCCACGGTTACACCGATTGAGGTGGAGGCGGAGCCCTCCAGGGATGCGGGGAGAAAACCTTGTGTTGGGCTGCCAAGTCATTTGCAGGATTTATATGAGAGGAGTAAAGAGAATCTTGAGCCGTCAGAACATGAGATGTTGAAGAGATGTCTTGTTGAGTTTGATGATGTGTTCTCCAGGAACGATGGTGATATTGGTCATACCACTATGGTGAAGCATGGCATCGCCACGGGCAACGCCAGGCCAGTCAAGCAAAGGCCAAGAAGACATCCCATGTGTAATCTCGAAGAGATAAATCGTCAGGTGGGAGATTTGAAAGAGAAGGGCTTGATCGAGGACTCTGACAGCCCGTGGGCAGCTAACGTAGTGCTCGTGAGGAAGAAGGATGGATCAAAACGGCTGTGCATTGATTATAGGGGACTAAATTCAGTTACAATTAAAGATGCATACCCCGTCCCAAGGATCGACGAGACTTTAGACGCTCTGGAAGGAGCGAGATGGTTTTCAACCCTTGACCTTACATCAGGGTACTGGCAAGTAGCTTTAGACGAAGATGCTCAACAGAAGTCGACATTTGTGGTGCGTAATGGGTTGTACCGGTGGAAAGTCATGCCATTCGGGTTGGCTAATGCGCCCGCTACATTTGAGCGCCTCATGGAGAAAGTGTTAGCCGGTTTACAATGGGATATCTTATTGGTATACTTGGATGACGTCATCGTTTTTGGGAAAACAGTTGAAGAAGAATTAAAGCGCCTGCGCCAGGTGTTTGAACGGATGAGAGGTGCTGGGCTCAAGCTGAAGCCAAGCAAATGTAATCTGTTCCAGAAGTCAGTAACTTACCTTGGCCATATTGTATCAAGTGAGGGCGTTGCGACGGATCCCGCCAAAACCAAAGCTGTTGCTGATTGGCCAGTCCCAGGGAATGTACGAGAGGTGAGAAGTTTCCTCGGTCTCGCTTCGTACTACCGAAGATTCATTCGGGGGTTCGCAAGTATTGCGAGTCCGCTGCATGCCCTGACATCAAAGTCAAAAGAATTTGTTTGGAATGATGCATGCCGGGAGGCATTCGGTAGATTGAAGGAAGAGTTGCTGCAGGCCCCCGTCTTGGCATACCCGGCGCCGGGGAGTGCGTACATATTGGATACGGATGCGAGTGGGGATGGTATAGGGGCGGTGTTATCTCATGAACTCATGCCTATACTTCTCCGGCACTACTAGTCTCCATCGGATGGAACTACCATAATCCGCTTCCCACCAACGGTGCAACACGCCACCTCGAATTTCCAATTGGTTCCAATACGACCAATACGTCTTACTGGCGGGGGCCATATGAACAACGTCTTTCCATAGGGGGCGCTCTTTCCCTTCCTGCTTGGCATCCAGCAACCAGCTCATGGTCTTATCAGCTATCTGGGCATTCTGAAGGTCTTTGTTCCCTAGCAACGGCTCTAACACAGCCGCTCTTACTTCCAATTGACCATCATTGTCCAGGGTCGATTGCTCCTTCCCCTTCTTATTATCAAGAATATCATCACCATTATCACAATGCGTGCATTGCCTGCAAGGCCGTCTTGATAAACTGTCGGCGTTTGTATGTTTTACTCCAGGACGATGCTGTATGGTGAAATCATACTCAGAGACTATTTCCAACCAGCGGGCGAGTTGACCTTCCGGGTTCTTGGAGGTCATCAACCATCTTAGTGACGAGTGGTCCGTCCGTACCGTCACCCTTTGACCATAAAGGTACTGCCGGAAGTACTTCAAATAAACCACAACTGCCAACAACTCTCGTCGAGTAACGCAATAGTTCCTCTGGTGGCAAACTCGGAGGACATCTCGGTTTGAAGAAGACTCTGTCATGTGTAAAACAGAGGTATTATTGGTCGGGAATGGCGGCTGATGTAAGAGCATGTCTCCGCCGTTGTAACCAGTGCGCAAAGAGAAAATCCCCTCCGAAGAGACGAGTTGCACCGCTGCAGCAATATAACGTAAGAGGTACCATGGATAGAGTTGCGATGGATTTAGTAGGTCCCCTCCCTAGATCCGAGGATGGGAACCTGTGGATTTTGGTCGTAGGGGATTACTCCACAAGGTGGATGGAGTCGTATGCGTTACCAGACGCAAGGGCCGAGACTGTTGCCGCTAAATTTGTTAGCGAGTTTGTATGTCGGTACGGAGTGCCGAGAGAGCTCCATTCAGATCAAGGGTCCAATTTCGAATCAGAAGTTTTCCAGGAAATGTGTAGAATTCTGGGGATCAGCAAGACGAGGACAACGGCCTACAATCCCAAGTCGGACGGTCTTATAGAAAGATTTAATAAAACTCTCATCAACATGGTCTCAATGATGATCGACCCCCACAAGAGACAGCGTGATTGGGACAGATATCTCCCGTTCGCGACCAGTGCGTACCGGTGCAGGGCGCAGGAGAGTATCGGGGAATCCCCAAATATGATGATGTTGGGCCGGGAGGTGACACTCCCTGTGGATTTGACGGTGGAACATCCTGGTATCATAGAGGATGAAGTTCAGACTGATTATGCAGAGCAGTTACGAGACCGGATCCAGAGGGCTCATGATAGGGCACAGGAGTGTCTTGGGACGAGTCTAAGGCGCCAAAAGAAGAACTATGATCGCAGGGCTACGGACCCTTTGATAAAGGAAAATGAGTTTGTTTGGCTGTTTAACCCTTTGAGACGGAAGAAGGTGTGCCAGAAGCTCCGGCTTAAGTGGGAAGGGCCCTACCTGGTGCTGAAGAAACTATCGGATGTGGTATGCCGAATTCAGAAAGCAAGGGGCGCAAAGCCACGCGTAGTCTACGTGGATAGACTTAAACCTTATCAGGGGGAACACATTGATTCGTGGAATACCCCTTAGCGAGTCATGTTGAAGAAGTTGAAGTACCTGATATAACGACTGAAGAAGTACAGCCGGAGCACCCAAGCGATCCCGGGGTTCAGACTATTGTAGTACATGTAGATGCACCTTTGGAAGGTGCCGGTACGTCCTTTGAGGGCGACGATAGTAGTATGAGCGATAACGGCGGCAGTGTACCAGTGACCCACTCGACCCGGGGCGAGGCTGAATCCAGTAACCCGGGGAGATACCCAAAGAGGAGGCACAGGTTGCCCCTGCGGTATCGCTAGGCGAAGAATATTTAAATGACTACATTGTTTTTAGGCCAGTTGGATGATAAATGTTGATGTTTTTAACAGCAATTTTGTTGTTGTTGTCGTTGCAGATTTAAGAGTTAGCAATGGAGCCCGGAACGGCGTTGAAGCCATTCAGGTGTAACAAGTGTCCCAAGGCATTCACCCAGCTTAAGGGGTTAGCAAGACATAAAAAGTTTACACATGGGGCCCCTGTGTTCTTACACTGCCTTCACTGTGATTATGTTGATAAACGACGTGACAACGTGCGGAAGCACTACCGGGTTCATCACCCCGACAACGCATCGGAGGTCACCAAGATGAGGAGCAAGCCACGGGTATGGGCCAATAAACGCCCGGGAACCACAGACGAGGGTGCCGGCGACATGGCGACCAAAGATGTTCGTAGGATCACCTATCTGGATGACGAGCCGCTAGCAAGTCAGGAGGCTGAGCAGAAGATACCACCCCTACCGTCACTCCTCTCACCACTCCCTCCTTCGCCCCGAAGAAAAGAGAATGTTCTCGAGGAGACCCAGATAGACGAAGACGCCATTAGCATTGCGTCCTCGATGCCTCCGTTAGAATTAGTCTTGGACGAAGCGTCCGTGGAGGAGGAGCCCCGTCCGGCTACTTCCCAAACTTCTACTCCGCAAGCACCCCCCGTCCTCAGCACTCCAGTGTGCAGAGCCCCAGCAACACCAGTACCCCCCATCGCTCCAAAGAACACCCGACAGACCAACCCAATCCCAGCCAGGACTCCGGAAAGTAAGCCGAACGAACCAACGATCAGAGTGCAGAGGATGCATCCTCAATGTCCGGAAACTGCAACTATCCTTGTGTAAACAGACCATTAAGATGAGACTAGTGTGACCATAAAAAACATTTTGATGGTATTATATAAGCATCATATAGAGTGTTTATAGAGGACACGCACAAAAAATCCGGAACGCACTCAAAGCGTTCAAAAGGCTTCAGTTTTAATATTTACAAAGTTCTTCCCTTGTTAATGCATTGGAGAATCATGTATGGAAAGCTTAAGAACGTTTGAGGTGTTATGCGTATAGTTCTTAAAGGCACTGAACACGTTTTGTAATTGTCAAAGACCAGTATTCTCACTTGGTGTATCCCAACATATGCATAAAATAACAAGCCTGTGAAAATTTGGGCTCAATTGGTCATTGAAGTTGCAAGAAAATAATGAAAGAAAAAACACCCTTGTTGTACAAATTAATTAGTGTGCTTTCAGATAGGAATAAAAGACTTCATGCATGAAGTCTTTTATTATTTTAGTGAGAAATTACCTCTTTCTCAAAAACTACGTTATTTCAGAGGGAGTCGTTTCCTACAATGTTTTATACTATCAACAGCTCTCTGTTGCTCGTTACCAAGTAAGCTTTTAAGCTAATATTTGTTTTGAGTAATTACCAAACGTGTTCAGTGCCTTTAATAGGGAATGGTTTTTTGTGGATAGAATGGAGGGTGTGAGAAGGAGACTGCCAAATTAAACTTAAGCGAAATGCACTGGGGAGCGGGAAATTTGAAACAAATTCCGGTGCTAGCAAAAGATAAATTGGCAGCGAGAGGGAGGGAAGATGGAAACACATGTTATCGGTGTGGTCTCTGGTAATAAATCATCTCCTGACTGTTTGGATGTTATTTTTTGGTGGGAGACAAATGTCTCCGTTATCCAAATATTTAAGAGGAATGGTTAGAACAGACCTAATCTTTGATGTTTTTATGCATCTACACGGAAGAAAGAGAGGGGGGTTGTTTGAAAAAGGGGGGTGGGTTTTGGAAAGGGAAGGGGTTGTAAGAACTCTAAAAAGAACTTTTATCTGGTGATAATATGTTGAGCCACTTTTTGTTATACCTCTAATGGAATGGCTCAAAACATATTTTCAGTGCGTTATATAAAGCTGCACTTCATCAGTCACCATTTTGGCTTATTGTACCCTTTGTGACGTCACTCCCCGATGTAGAGGGGGTGACGCGGACGGAACTGACGGGAACGTCTCCGAGCGGTTAGAGACAAGTCCGTTGGGATAGAAATATACCGTCCCGAGAATGGTCTAATTGTTATTGTATGGAATTAGAGGGATACTCAACTTAGACGGGTTGACAACAGAGGGCGTCCTAACATTCAGCTTTCATGATAAATAACGTCGCACAACAGCGGCAACAGTATACCAGCGATGACCCAATCAACCACGTGTGACCCACAAGCTTTACGATGTGACCATGTAATCCAGTTAATGGACTATTTAGGGGACCTCGCCAAGACTGGCAATGAACCCCTACAAGAGCTCCTCAAAGGAACCTAATCGCCGCACAACCCAATATGGCCCCTCAAAGGAACCTAATCGCCGCACAACCCAATATGGCCCATCAACTAACTCGTATAAGAATCGTTACAGCCGACTACAAGTCAGCCGATCCTAACACACGCAACAGCCCCTCAGTCAGTGCTTCCACTCCCCAAAATTGAATTTCCTTAGATTGACATAATTTTTTCCTTAGATTAAAAGAAATTTCCTTAGAGTTTTGGGAGGATTTCCTTAAAATTTCCTTAGATAAAATAACTTAAACTAACCATGGTAATTGATGGTAATTGATGAAAATTGTCATAGTATACCAGTCCCAATTTTAGTCAAACAGCAATGAACAAACAACACAACATGTACAATGTACAGTATGCAACATCTACGACGTGCAAACCACACACACAGTCATCATGTGGTCGGTAGTAGTGTGGATGCGCGACCCCGCCGCATATCAGGCCTGGGCTCAGCCTACGATGCAATCGAAACCAGACTATTACTTGGGGGCGCCAGGCGCAGCAAGTGATGCTTTTAGTACACACCGGGTTCTAATTCTATGGTACGCACTATTGGGGGCGCCAGGCGCAGCAAGTGATGCTTTTAGTACACACCGGGTTCTAATTCTATGGTACGCACTATAAGCAACCAACCTCGTTCCCAGTCGTGATCGATCTCACTGCGCCATTTTTCGCTGATGTGAACCCTAAAATGGCCAGTTTTCATGTTTTATTGTATTTTTTGGTATGATTTGCTTTTATTCTCAAATTTCTTTAAATTTTTCTTAAAATTTTGAAATTTCCTTAAAATTTCCTTAGATTTTTGAAATTTCCTTAAAATTTCCTTAGATTTTTTGTTTCCTTAGAAATTTCCTTAGGATGTTAAAATTTCCTTAAAATAAGGAAATTTCCTTAGAAGTGGAAACGCTGCCCTCAGTTCAACTTACGTAGTAGAACGGGACGTGGTCCAATGCTTTCCAACAGTGCAGTCAGATTTGGCGAACGTTGCAATCTACAGATCGCCTGTTCCACCCCTCATCACCCTGCACGTCGCTGCTTTTATAGCTTCGCCACGTGCTCACGTGACCGCGCTCACCAATAGCACGCGCTAGCGGGGATCACTGTATGTGGGAACATTCCACTCCTCGCGCAGGGGTGTTCTACTTCTGTTGCGCCACAAAGCCTCCTGACAGGCCTGAAATGTCCCCATTCAGAATAGCCGACACTTTATTATACTCAGCAACAGAATACAAAATGATATAATCTCTTATACAAGTATGAAAAAATACACTTACCGCTTTATAAAACTTGTCCTTTAATACAAAAGAAAGACCAATAGATACTTTAAACACTTTTATCGAATACAAAAAACTACCCTAATTAATACTGGCAAGAACAAGAAACTTTGAAAACGAAAATCAACGATGGGGACTCTTGGTGTTCCAGGCGGGTTGCTGGGGTCGTGGTCCATTACTGGTGGTCTGCATCTGCAGGGCTCTCATGCAGTCAACGAGCACGTCCTGGTAATATCACGACCCTCACCTACGTAAGAGGCGTCCTGATACATGAGGAATCCAGACGACGCACTTATTACCAGGACTAGGTCTGTTCTATCCATTCCCCATTGAATATTTGGATAACGGAGACATTTGTCTCCCACCAAAAAACAACATCCAAACAGTCAGGGGATAATTACTATTAGGGAGGTTTCGCATACGAACGGATACGGTTAGTGCGACGGATACGTCATCATTATGACGTCATACGCTGCTCGCTATCCGCTATACGTGCAGACGACACCGATATCCCGCTTGCTACACGTAAGTAAAAAACACGTAGGAAAACTCGAACTTCTAGTAATTCTCCTGTATTTGTTTCCAAATATGTATGAATAGTATGAAAATAAATGAATCACTGAACATGTACGTGTCATTTTGTTGATTTCTAAAGACTTTGAAATACGAAAATTTTAGTCCAAATTTTCGGTATCAAAACGTTGTGCATAGTGTCGAAAAAACACGTCATTTGGCTAGCCTTTGCCTACACGGTTTTTTATCCATGAAACTTCTACCTTTGGTCATTTTTCTGATGCAAACTTTGTTGAATTTATTGAAAAGTTATATGAAGGTCTCAAAAAAGCGCCGTCGATGTTCACCACCGCTTACTGAATTCTTGATAGGGAGGTTGTGCCATGTGTAAACACACTTCTGAACAAATAACGGACAGTTATTTTCTTGGATTATTTGCTATGTACACTGTATCATGTATGTGACCCTTTTTGGTGGTGGGGGGGGGGGGGGGGGCTATGATAGTAACATCTTGTTTTTCAGTTTTTCACCCATTACCCATCTGCCCATGGAAATCTCCAAAGCAAAACAACAAAGCAAAGGACACCCTGTTCACTCAACTGATGCCTGATCTCTACAGTGTGAATAAAATGCAATCTTGTTTTATATTTCATTTCAGGATGGCTTCAACTTCAAGTGAAAAAAGAACTACAAAAAGTACAAGGTTTTTCCCAGCTTTGGATATTCTCTTCTTGAAGCAAGTCCTTGCTGAGTGGCCCATTGGTGACACCAACAAATGGGAAGCATTAACTAGAAAAATTAATGGAGCAGTAACAATGATTAGGCCAAATGGCCTAGTAACTACCAGGGGCTGCAAGGATCGATTGCGGAAGCTTCTGTCTGCCTTCAGAACAGAGGAACTGGTATCACTGAGAGCGTGAGTGTCTTTTTATAGTCCAATTTAAATCTTGAAATTTTACCTTTTTGTCGCCACTATAAGAAATATGTTTTAATGTTTGACCAGTTCTATTTGTATAAGGCATGTACACTCTGTACATGTAGAAGCTGGTAAACCCGCTTACCAGACAAACCTTCCCCCTGCGCAAGTACCCATATTTTCCACAAAGGCTAGGGAAATGTGTGCAATATTGTTCATACAGCCGGCTTCTTTGATAAACAGTGCGCAGGAAGCAATGCACAATACTTTGCCCCATGAACAATTTAGTGCATATAACATGCTTATTTATCTTCCTCTTGGTCTTTTCAGGTCGGGAACTGATGAGGAATATGGAGAGCGGGAAAAACTTTTGGGCGAAATTGTAGAGCTTGAAGCTGAAATGAAGAAGGAGAAAGAAGAAGCAGCCAAGGCAGAAAAGACAAAGCTGGAGCAGGGTGAGATTGTTAGGCAAAAAGCCTTGCAAAGTCTGACTGAGAAAGCCGGAGGATCGAATGGTGAGTACATGTACTAAAATGTGCATGTCAAATGAAGCAGTGTGTCCTAAATATATTTATTGGACATCTATTCATGTCCACCATTGTTTTCATCTTTTGCGTTGTGTTACCCTTCAGTGTCCAGTTTTGTCACCCAATCATAGGTAAGATATATATATGATATGTGTTGAAGCTGATTTTACCTTGAAATTTTTGTTTACATTTTCAGTAGCTTTTTTTGTTGGATGAATTTTGTGAAATGAGATATCGAACAAAAAACATCCATCAACAAATAATGAAAGAGCAATTACAAAAAAGAAAAGGTTTTGAAGTGACACCAGTAATTACATTACTTCAAAGGGAATCATTTCTCACAATGTTTTTTGTTTAACTATCAACAGCTCTCCAGTGCTTCTTACCAAGTAAGCTTTTTTGGTCATATGTACCCTACCTTTAAAGCTGTGTCAAACTATTAGTCTCCATGTAGCTCTCCTGAGCCACACAATTTGCTTATTCCACAATACAAATGCACAAAGATCAACCAAAAATTCAAACTAAAGCCTCTTAACATGTTCTTTTTCAGATGAAGCCAATTTGCAGACCCCTCCACTTAAGAAGAGGAAGAAACTTGATGATTACGTTCAGTACTTAAAGGAAAAGTTGGATAAAGAGTCTGATCTCAAACAGCAGCAGCTTCAGTTCGATAGAGAACGATTTGAGCTTGAGAAGGAAGAACGACAAGCAAAGCTGGAACACGATTCACAAATGATGGAACTTTTGCTGAAACTAGCAAAAAATGAACCTTGAATGAAATGATTCTCTTGTTGCCCAGTTTTAGCCATCAATAGTTCACTAACATTAATCAAAAATGTTGTTGAAAAACATAATTGCGTATGAGGCAGTTGGTTTGGAGTACATGTTGTAGACTCCCACATCTTTTGTTTTGATTCAAGTTCTAAAATCCATTTTGTTCAGGCTAATTCTATTAAAGTTTGTGAAAAAACCTATGTGGTTGGGTCTGGTCAGTATTGGAAACTCTGGGGTTTTCAATTTTAATGCGATGTGGAAAATTTGGAAGTCAAGTCTTAAGGGTGAGTTGGTAAGGGGGACGAGTTGACCAGTTTCTAAAGGTGTACATGTGTGTACAGTAGTGTATATGATCTTGGGTTCAGGTTTGAGTTCAACAATTTTGTTACCTGAATAGTAATGCGGCATAACTAAAAAACTCATAACAATTGTGCAATTTGTGATAAAGGTGAAAGATTTGCATAAAGTAATATACTACAAAAATATTTGGGGCATCACAAATTTGCTCTTTGACAAAGTAAAGGTAGTATAACAAGCAATGGCAGCCATTTTGAAAATTGGTTGTTATCCTAACTGATATTTCAAAGGACAAATCTGTGATGCCCAAATATCCAAATATTTTTGTAATTTATTACTTTACCTATGTACATGTACAGTATAGCAAATCTCTTATCGTTATCACGAAATGCACAATAAGTTAGCTACAAATATATGCCGCATTACTACAGACAGTTTCCATTTCCAATGCTGAGTCATTTAAAAAACATACTTTTGTATGGTAAAGGCTTATTGAAGATTAAAACAATTGCAGAGCTAAAGGACAAACATCACAAAAATGACAATGGTGGACATCATAAACACTGCTTATATTGTATTTGTTAATAAGTGTTGTGAAGAATTTTAAACTGAGTTGTTTAACACAGTGAGGCCAGGCCAGGGACCAATTTCATAAAGCTGCTAAGCAGAAAAGAGTGCTCAACAGATTTAATTGCTGAGCAAATGTACATTACATGGCATTATGGTCTGCTAAGCGATTTTTTAACAGCTTTATGAAATTTGGCTTGGTTCTTGATAATTTTACCAAAATGATACATTTACAAATACAAACAAAAAAATGTTGGGTCTTCAAAAATTAGGTTTTCCCCCCAAGAATTTTACAAACATGTTTGTGTTAGTGCATGGGCACTTATTACGCATTTATAAGTTCATGCGCTTACACTGCACTTCTGGATTTGTCACACTTACTGACAGGATACTGTATGATTAAACAATATGGTTGAATAAAGTTTCCTTGTTACAATCTATTACTTTTGTTTGTGCTTTTATTGGTGAAAGAAGTTTACAAATAGTAAAATGAAATTCAAACTTTTTATAAAAATAATAGTACTCAGTAATTACAACCCCTTTTATGTTGTGAGAAAATGATAGACTGCAACAGTCTCTTGATATGCTGCTTACTACAAAATAGTGCCATTGGACCATTGCATTCCATTTGTGAACCTGTTGTACATGAGCATAAATCTAAAGAGATATACATGTACTCTGAACTGAAATTTAAGTGTTGTGATCAATTCATGTTTCCAGTTCCTTTGTTAGACAGATGTCACTTCTGAAACACTGGATTGTTTTGCAAATTTGCAATACACATGAACTGGCACTTTGTGGAGCATTTTAGATCAAGTATTCTTCCAAGCTTGGGGGCTGCAATCCAAAAAAAATAGACGTCTCGCTGCCGTAAAGACAGGTATGGCAGTTGGTGAACAATGCTCCTACCACGTAATATTTTGCGATAGGCTGTAACAATAATTTCAAGTTCTTCTTGAAGTCAAGAAATGCCCATAGGGATACGATTTTTCCAAATCCCCACTCCACGCACTCTCTGACACTAGACATCCGTGTATTGTACAGATGTTGCATTGCAGTGATTTGGGCCCCTTTGAATGGAGCCTGAAGATTGATGTGTATTGGGTATGCCGGGTCTCCATACAGGCAAACTGGGTGTCCGTTGATATTCAGGGGCCTAGCTTCAAGTTGATCCAGTAGGCCACTCATTCGTAGGAGGGCACTGTCATGCCTACGCCCTTCCACGGGTCCATACATGCTTGCAATGATACCATTTGGCAGCATGATGGATTGGTATTTAAGTGCATGTACTCTTTTATGACCATTGTAGCAGACACGCTGATTATGGGTTGGCCGGCACATTGGTCTTACTGTCCCATCAATGAATCCTATGCAATTTTCAAGGGGAGCACTGCGATCCTGAATGGCATCTGCATATCTCTGTAGCATTTCACCTTGCATCCATGGTTGGTTGATGTCCTGAAAAAGGTAGAATCATGAAATTTAAAAGTTGATTTGATAGATGTATAAATTTCTTTACCCTCAATTAAATGATGGGCCTCTTATTATCTTAGCTTCAAAAGTGGTTCTGAAACTATCACAATTTTAAGCCGTTCTTTTTGCCTTAAAATTTATACGCCCTTTTAGTTTTACCGGGCAAAGGCCTTATGCCCTTTTACCGGGTACATAAAGTATTTGTCCCAGCATAGCATGTCCTTTCTCTATACCTATGGTCCCACTTTAAACAAAAGGACATAAGAAATAAAATGGCTCTCGACATAAACAAAATTGCATTATTGTTACATTTTTGTGTTTCTAGGATTACCCCCAAAGACATGTTTTCACCATAATTTCATAAATAATAATGTATGTCATGGCAGTGATTCAACCTACCTGAAGCAAGTGTCGAAAGCGATCATGAATGGAATTTACTGTTTCCTTCACAATCAACGATAGGGTAGATTTGGGACGCCCAAAAACTCTCTCAAGGTCAGATAACCTGTTGGGGTAGGCAAATCGTCGGAGCGTAATACATAGAGCGTCCATACCCGATGCCACAGCCCGGTTCTGACACACTACTTTATCAGGAATCCCTAATGATGTGGCAAGCCGATGAAGATTCTCACGGTCAAAACGAAACAAATCCAGGCATTGATCGTCTGTCAGTGCATCCAAAGAAAACTTGGTTAGGGTAGGTTCATATGTTACCCTTCCTTCTCGAGTACCGGCACCGGATTCCAGTAAAAAATGCACTGTTTCTTCGTCATTTTCCTCTAAAGCTATGAACATAAGCTCGTCTATGGAGGATGCCATGTTGAACAGCGCCACCAAGTGCTGTGCTGGAACAGCGAACAGTGCCACCAAAACGCTGGGATTGCAAAACAACAGAAAGGCTGCTAACGGTTACGGATAGCTAAACGTATGCGTATGCGTATCCGTTCGCGTGCGAAACCTCCCTATTACCAGAGACCACACCGATAACATGTGTTTCCCTCTTCCCTCCCTCTCGCTGCCAATTTATCTTTTGCTAGCACCGGAATTGGTTTCAAATTTCCCGCTACCAGTGCATTTCGCTTAAGTTTAATTTGGCAGTCTCCTTCTCACGCACCCTCCATCCTATCCAAACCCTCCCTTCCCTATATAAGAACTATACGCATAACGCCTCATACGTTCTTAAGCATTCCTTACATGATTCTCCATTAACAAGGGAAGAATTTTGTACATATTAAAACTATTTTTTGTGCGTGTCCTCTATAAACACTCTTTAAAAAATTATGCTTATTATAATACCATCAAAATGTTTTTTGTGGTCACACTAGTCTCATCTTAATGGTCTGTTTACACAAGGTTACATGTATGATTCACTTTTCCCCTACACACACTCACCGATTTAAGCATAATTTTTTAACCATAAAGAACAATTAAGTGCCCTTATAGGGCGCACCACACTAAATAAGCCAGAATTCATGCACCAAGCTACTTATCATAATAATATGTAAACCCACAACTTATTTTTAATTATAACATTTTGGGGGTCATGCAACTAATAGATTGTGTAATTATAAGAATCTATCACAACCTGGGGGTTCTGGGTTTCAACTTTTGAGGAGATTTGATAAATTTGGGCTTTAAAGTTGGTCCTATTTAGCATGGGAATTGGAGGAGTGCCTCATGAAAACTGGCGGCAAGTCGGTTTGGGAAAAAGCACATTTTCGGGGGTGTTTTTTTCTGGGGTAATTAGCAAAAATTCCAAACGGCTGACCTGCAAAAATTGAAAAGAAATCTGAGGTTAAGTTGTCCGAAAATATGTTTGGTTGGTTTTCGAGAGGCTGAGAGACTTTAAAATATCTTTTGAGTATTTTTGAATATATCATTTGGCGTTGGTTGCTATGGGAGTTGATTTAGTGTGGTGAACCCTATAGATACAAAATGGTGGCGCCCTTAACACACGTGTGCTTGTTGTGTACGGTTATGTAGGCCGACGACGACAGTAATGTGTTGTATGGGGGCACTTTTCGTCAGTTGTTGCTGTGTTTACATTGAAAACATCATTCCTTTGGCTGTAAACAGTTAGTATAGTAATAATGTTGCTATTTGTTCCTAAAATTACAAAGCAACAGAATAATATTTCAACGTTCCAAAGAAAGGTTTGCTGGGTTTGGTTGTTATTGTACCGACGAGTTTGCTCTATGGTATGACTATAGTATGAGACCTCTTTGTTGTCCTTTCTCTATTATGAGACTATCGCAGTCACACGGTAAAGTCGCATTCAAGAAACCCAAGAGTCTTCAGTGGCTGGTTGATCAGGCAAAAGGTAGAAAAAACCATCAACACTGTGAAGATGAGTAGGCGGTGGATATGGCATCATGAATGTCAAGTTCCCGGGAACTGATTGCATGGTACGTGTGAAACCCTATAGCCCTCGGCCAAAACCCAAGCCCTCTCAGCCAAAAACCCACAGCCTACACCCAAACCCTAGCCATCGGCCAAAACCCTAGCCATCGGCCAAAACCCTAGCCGTCGGCCCAAGCCCTATAGCCTACACCCCAAACCCTAGCTCTAATAATAGCCTAAACCATAGTTTACAGTCTTAACTCTAGTCCACAAACTAACCGTAGGAGTGTCTAGAATGGAATTTTGCAACATGCCCCGCCCACCCCTTTACCCCCCCCCCCCCCCCTTAACAGCTAGGCAAGATGTAACTTGGAAGGACAATTAAATGTAGTAAAATGGCCCTTCCAAATAAAGATTATTTATTGATCAAAAATACGTGTATGCCTGCTCTGTTCGACTGTTTTATATGACTACCCAGCCAACAATACTTTTTTATGGAATCCACTAATACCGTTGAACTTAAAGAGAAGTTAATGTTGAGCGCCGAGTCTTTCATGGAATGACACAAAAGGCCGCTTGTTTGTTCTTTAGATTTAGAGAGCTGGGCTGGCAGAGGGGGAAAGCTGATGGATGGGGTAGTTTTAATTCACCAGAATTTATTTTAGCAGAAGAAATAGTGTAATGGTTTTGTTGTGTTTCACTTTGAAAGAAACAAACTAAATGAAGACGGAAATAAAACTCAGGTTGGGAAACCAAATTATGGTTCAACTTATTTATTAGAAAGGTTTCTTACCTTACCTTATCAGTAAACATAGGATATGAAAATACATAGTGGTGAGACCAACGCCCTGGAACCATCTGCGCCAGTTCAATGGGCCGGCACAGTGTGATTTATATAGGGTTAAACAATAAAGCCGTAGAGGGTTTCATAAACTATAGAAAAGGGGCTCCACAACAGTTTAGTCATGAGATTTGAGAGATGTGAACACTCCTGAAAAGTAGCTTGACCTGGGTTCCCTTTTATTCTAAACCCAGAATCTCACATCAGATGTTTACAGTGAATTTGTTTCACTTGAGCTGGAAACAATAAAGACACTTGTGTTGTACATTCCTGTAAACTTAAAGGCTCATAAAAGTTGTATTAATCAAATAGAAATGATAAAACATGCTTTATTAAATGGATTGTGAATCATATTTAGAAAGGGTTTTTAAAAGTTGTATTCTTGTTAACTTTTATTCAAAATGTGGTATGGTGAAAATAATTGGTTGCATTATAATTAAGCCACACTTAAAACTACAGTGGTCTTATCCTACCTGTACATTTGATTATGCTCCCCGTAAAATCAGATCGACAAATGCACAATAAACAAATAGATTTAAAAAAATGAAAAATTAATTAAGTAAAAAATGTCTGCTTTATGCCACTGCGTTTAAATAATTATTGATGTTGCACTTCATTTAGAAATGTTTTACATTTGAGAGAGGGCCAAAGGCGCGAGATGGGAAACAGGAACTCAATCTATTGTTGGATGTGAAAGCACCATTTGAGCAAGCAAATGTTTTGTTATATCATTGGTAGCAATGTTCATTGTCAGCACTGATCTATTGTTGTGCTATTGAGTGCTTGCTGAAATGGTGTCGTTTACATTTCAGCTGAAGTTCCCCATCTTGCGCCTTTCAGCGCTCTATAATCTTTTTCCTGAATGAAAGGAATACACATACAGAACCAGGACGTTTCGAACAGTATACTGTTCGAAACGTTCAGACCACTGGCTCTTTTCAGCGCCAACACTGAGAGATTTACACATGGTTGTACCCGCAAGTTTACTATTTATAGTTATACCCAGCTGGTTTTATATACCTTAGGTAAATAATTGTTATACATAAATTTGATAATACTCCGTCTCCTTCTGAAGTGAAAGTTTTGTTATTGCACAAAAAACCCTTCTTATAAAACCTTACAAACAGTGAACAATTGCATTTGAATTCTCAACCCTTTTTTGATGACTTATGTTTTCTATACTAAGGGAAGGTTCAGAATACACATTTGAAGGCCTCATAATAAGCTTAATATTTATTCCTAATACTTTTGATGTATTGTGGTGTTGCATGGCCGAGCGGTCAAGCGCACTGAACTCAAGCTGTGCTGTTTCTGATTAGCTGAGTGTGGGTTTAAGTCCCACTCTTGACACTTGTCCATTATTTCTTCATCCTTTAGAAGAGACTTAAAAGCCATAGGTCCAGTTTGTTGTGTAATGCACGTAAAATAATCCATTACACGTATCTTTAAGTATGCTATTGTTTAGAGAAGGGGTTCACCCCAGTGTTTTCTGGTTTGATTGGCTGCAGATTGCGCCACAGCACCTTGTAAACCGTTACATGGTGCTGTGTAAATAAATGTGTCTTATATTTAAACTATATAGCTCTGCATACCTTGTAGGAGAAATAATGAGCCCTTTGAGATGCCCTTGGGTATAATTAAGCGCAATATCAGAAAGTTCCTGCGTATATTTATGTGAGTAAAATAAGTATGCATGGCATTATCATGATTTTCAAAGAAGAAAATACTTCACGTAGGAGGAATTATGATGATTTTATGTACCTCTATTTCCATGGTGAAGTTATTGTGTGAAACATGTTGCATGATTATTATATTTTTTCATCTTCTGGTAATAAAACCAAGGATGCCTCGCATAAATTAACTTAATCGCTGTAGCTTGGAAGCCTGAGGAAACCTGTAAAAAGGGTGCTTGCTATCTGAACCAGAAACACCGTGGTTAATCCCGACTACTTTTCCACGTGTTCTTGGTTCTTTTTACATGCACTTCCTATCCTAGTACACAGGACTTACGGCTTAATGTTCCATCCGAAGGACAAAGTAATTATGGTAAAGTATCTTGTTCAAGGACACAAGAGCCACAGCCGAGACACAAACCCACATTCTGCCAATCAGTAACACCAGAGCTTGAATTCGGTGCTCTTAACCGCTCGGCCACAACATAATCAAAATTTGATATTGCTATAAAGTTACAGTTAGGCATACTATAGGCCTCTCCAAAAAATTGAGCATACTCATTTTGGGACTTTGGGAATATTTAACAAAATTGTTTTTCGAGTGATTTGGGGTTGAACAAAATTGTTTTTCAGTGAAGAAAGCACTTCACATAGAAGAATTTGGAGTGTTTATGTTCCTCTAGTATTACCAAACATTTAGAATGTAAGAATAATGTACAAATCAATCAGTTCATAATCAGTGTGAAATAAATACAAAAATACTTTCAAAACTATCAGCCTCTCCTGTGTCTACAAATCACATTCAATCCAATGTACAATTTTCTTTTTCCAAGGAACAGATGGTAAAAAAAATCACTTGTTGGTATCAAATTGAATTCAAAATGTCCTTAAATTTTGTATTATCCATTTATTAGTTAAATGATGGTTTGAAGAGCTACTCTTGAGTCTAAATGAAAAATATGAGCTTTGAGGACAGGGAACCAAAGTTTGATAGTTTGATAGGAAAAGATTGACCTCTTCTTTTGGGTGGTTTCTTCTTCTTCTTTTTTTTCTTTTTTTTGGGGGGGGAATAAATAAGTTACAGATTATGGGTCAAATACTTTATTGTAATGTCCTGATATATGTATTAAAGCATAGATAATCTCAGTTTATACACAGTATGTGTGAACACTATCAACACATGAACACAATAATGGTTCGGCAGTCCTCATATAATTTATCCAGCACTTCAGAATAGTAAGGAAATCCAATCCAAACTTCTGTCGGAGAGTGCTGTGAAAGAACTCTGTCAAATACTTGAAAAATATATTATAATGTTCTGAGTGGCATATATAATAGTCTCAGTTTATATACATTACATGTGAACTGTGAACACTACCATCACATGACTACCATAATGGCTTGGCAGTTCTCATATCATAAGTTTATCAAGGGCGTTCGTCAACTTTAAAATGGTGAGGAAATCCAATCCCAACTCCTGTCGGAGACTTCTGTGGAAGAACTCTGGTGCTCGCTGTGACTGCTTATACATCTGCACCAAGAGCTCTCCGTTGAACTGCAGCATTTTCTTATGAGCTTCCATCAGCCCGTTGTCCTTCAGCCACTTCTGGACTTGGTCCTCCTCCCACGTGGCAACAACTGCTCGACCGACTTTGGTGGGATTGGAAGCCGCTGGCTTGCTTGCTGTAAGCGATGCCTTGGTTGACTGGATAACACTTTTTTCAACAGCCACCCCTGTGGTGTAAAATAATTGTGACCTTTTTGTTTAGACGAGATTTGAAGTTTTTGTTTGGAGAAATTAAGAAGAGGGAAATGAGGTTATGGGGTGACACAATAAAAGTAAGCCCTTCTTGGAAGAAGTCTGGCTCTGGTTGTGAGAAAAGGGGAGTGGTATGAAGCAAACCACTTTTCACTTTCACCGCTTCACCAAAGAAATGATAACAAAATTCCACTGAGAATTTTGAAATTTTCGAAACTCTTTAAAAGTAGGGTCGTACATTGTTTTTTGTAAACGTAATGCTGATTTATAATTATAGGCAAAGTTATCAGGAAAGATACGATAAAAATCACCTGTGAATTTTTCAGCTGAATACAGCGTCTTCTTATTGAAAAAAACTGTCATAGTATTTTCATAAAGAACGTTAAATTCATCCACATCTAGTGAGGTAACAGTGGGAACGCAACCACATCTCTGGCCGCAGCATACTCGAATGGACACAACAGAAATTTGAATCTCTGAAACTCACCTTGAGGCGAGCTTTGAAGATTCAAATTTGGCTACAAACTTTTATTGATTTCTACTCAACGGGGGGCATTTCAGACCAAATAATTTTGCAGAATGCTTACTACCATTACCATGTTTTTAACAAGGAAGCTTTCAAGTTGAAATTACACATAAAAATTGTTGGGGGGGGGGTCATTACCAAAGTATGACCCTACCTTCGACGGAACACCATTTTTCACTGAAGGTAAAAATAGTCTATCAGTCTTCGAAGTCCTATGAAAAACCCTCAATTTCTGTCCACCTAGCTCCACTTATCTCACCTTCCTTAGCACGATTCCCAAGTTCTTGAATCAAATACGGCAAATTCTGCTCCAACTGGGCATCCTCAAAGAATTTGAAATACAGAAGGGTTCCAACAAGTGCACCCAGCCATCCGTCAGCTGAATAATCTTGCTCTACTAGTAGAGGAACAATAGGAATGTTCTGCTTGTAGGCATACGTTGCTTCTGTTCAAACATTGAAAAAACAAAGATAATGAAAGATTAAATCAAAAATTCAGGATTTTTAAACTTCAGAATCAAGCTCCAAATAAGCTGTGAAATAATATTATTCCTGAACGCAATCATTTGAATAAGGGGACAGGATCCATATTTACTGCCAAGGCCTAATTATGGCTTTATTAACAGGGCTGAGGTAATCTGGGTTGAACAAAATTTATTTCATTTTGTTTAATTATTATTTATTTTCTTGTTTTTTATTTATTTGATTATTTATTTGTTCTTATCTTCAATTCAATTCAATTCAATTCACATTTATTTCCACTAACATATTTCCACAATTACAGAACTACATTGTAAAATGCAATAATATAAAAGACAGAATAAGAATTAAGAATAAACTAGTGGGAAAGCGCATGGAGGCAAGGCCCAAAATAAGCCAGGTAGCTTGTAGCGGCTTGCCTTTAGGGTACATGCTTAGGACAATACAAAGACGAAACAAACAGACAGACAGACAGACAGACGAACAAACTACTGGAGAAAATGACAATGACAAAGTATGCAAAAACTTAAAGGAGAAGAACGGTATAGTAACTATGTTACATACTGGGAAATAAGGAACTTTTTATAAGATGTTTTGAACCTAGCCACAGAGGATGAGGCTTTGATAGACTGGTCAACCGAATTCCAAAGACGAGGACCATAGTAACGGAGAGTATTGGATGTGTATGATGTGCGTGCGAATGGGACGTGCATGTTGTTTCTAGATCTAGTGTTGTGGTCATGAATGTCTTTATTATAGGTGAAGTAAGACGTGACAAGGCGAGGGAGAAGGTTATTAGTGTATTTGTACATGAAGGTGCCTGTTTGAGATTTGTTAATATCAGAAAGTGTAAGGGTGTGTAATTTGATAAAAAGAGGTAATGTGTGATCACGTGGTTGGGAGAGTGTTGCCAGCCGGATGGCTCTTTTTTGAATGATCATAAGAGAGTGGAGTTTACTGGTGCTAGTGCGTGCCCAAACAATATTACAGTAATTAAGATAAGGAAGAATGAGTGTGTTATAAAGAGAGACCATGGCAACAGAGGGTAGAAAGGAACGTAGCTTAGACATGATGCCAGTATTGCGGGAAGTAATTTTCGAGATGTGGGAAATGTGCTGAGTCCAAGAAAGTTTGTCATCAATGACAACGCCGAGGAATTTGGTTGAATGTACCCTTTCAATAGGAACATGGTTGATGCTGATATTGGCGTCATTGATGGTAGACCTAGATTTGGAAAAGATCATATATTTTGTTTTTTGGGAGTTAAGAGAGAGTTTGTTTGTACTAAACCAGGAGGAGACTTTCACTAGTTCATTGTTTAGTTCTTCAGCCAAAGTAGGCAAGTCAGAATGAGAAAAAAGAATAGTGGTGTCATCCGCAAAGAGAGTAAAAGAAAATTTAGAAGAACAGTGATGTAGATCGTTGACATAAATAAGAAAAAGGAGAGGACCGAGAATAGAACCCTGGGGAACGCCGTGGGTGATATCATTCAAGGAAGAATCACTCTTTTTACATGTAGTGAACTGTTTCCGGTTGTTAAGGTAGTCTTCAAACCATGTAAGGGCGATACCTCGGATGCCATAATGGTGGAGTTTAGCTAGCATGATTTTATGGTCGATGGTATCAAAAGCTTTAGATAGGTCAATGAAGACACCAGCAGAAATCAAACCATCATTAAGTGAAGAGATGAGAGAATCGGTGAGAAAAGTGAGAGCAAGATCTGTAGAATAGCTGCTGCGAAAACCAAACTGATGTTCAAACAAGAGGTTGAAATCAGATAAGAATTTGAAGAGACGTTTATAGACAAGACGTTCTAAGATTTTAGAGAAACAGGGAAGGACAGAGATGGGACGATAATTTGAGATTTCATTGGAGCTGCCATTTTTGAATACAGGAATCACTTTGGCAATTTTCAGTTGAAAAGGGACAGAACCAGTAGAAAGCGAGAGGTTGAAAATGTGAGCGAGGGGTGAAGATATAAGAGGAAGTACTGACTTGATAACTGAAGAATTAATGCCATCAAAGCCACAGCTAGAAACACTCTTAAGGCTTTTACCGACTTCAATGATTTCATTGGGACAAGTTGGCATGAAGAAGAGGGAAGACGTATTACGATTGTGAAGATGATCGGAAAATTGACTAGCTGTGGAAGGAATCTTGCTTGAAAGGGAAGAACCGATGCTGGAAAAGTACTTGTTGAAAGAATCAGCGATATCTGATGCGTTTGAAGCAACATTATGACCGTCGATGATTTCATCAGGAAGCTCAACTATCTTGTTCTTGCCTAAGATGTTATTAATTTCTCTCCAGGTGCTCTTAGTGTTACCTTCGTTGGTGCTGAATTTGGAGGCATAGTGATCTTTTTGGGCTTTACGAATCAATGAAGTCAGGTGATTCCGAAACTGTTTATATCGGAGTTCGTTGGCTTTAGTGGGGTTGCGGAGGAACCGTTTATACAGGTTATTCTTGTGGTTACAAGAACTGATGAGATCTGGAGACATCCACGGATAATTGTTTCTAGATTTAGACACAGTTTTAGAAATGAAAGGAAAATGTAGGCTGTAATGATCAGTGAAGACAGTAAGAAAAGTATTGTACGCTGATTCAGAGTCCTCCTTTTGATAAATGTTACTCCAGTTCGTACGGCTTAGATCTTCAGTAAAGGCTTGAAGAGTGGTGCTTGTGATGTCTTCTTTTTTATTTTATTTTTTTGGGGGGGGAGTACCGACCGCCAAAATTCATATGAGGATTGGAAAAGAGGTTACAAAATTGTTTGAGTGCACTAGAACTGTCCACACAAGGGCGGAGAGGGGGTTGAAATACCCCTAGTACTAGCTGCCTAGTTAATACACCTTCGGAGGAGTTGTTGTTCCTTTGTAAGATTTGAAACTTCGCGTGGTGGGAATACAATCCAGTGATGTTTGCAGAGACACACATAAATCTCCCCATGGGTTGTGGTGGTTTCTGAAAAGAACTGGTGATCGACAACTCCAACTTTTGATCAGTATGCTCTGATTGTCTTTAGGAGAATGCTGTGCTCTGTTGCTATATGCTGCTGAAGTACTGCCAATGAGGTTCAGCTTACATGTAGGCCAACTCAATGGTGTGCAGAGGCGGGAAACTGGAACAGGACTAGCCATTGTGGCTCTCTCCATAGTCACAAATCTGAAAATCACTCTGCCCCCATCTCCACCTTACATTGGGATAGAAATAGGGGGATTGTTAATTTACGCCACTAGTTTCTTGCGTCTTTTTGTAATATTACCTGTTCGTGTATTATGACTGTCTTTATATTTGCGGGACAGAGCAACCAATACCACAGCGGAGTTCTCTACTGCCTCTGCCATGGCACCAAGAATGTCGCCCTCTGTGAACAAGAAATAAATAAAATCAAGATCGTAGAGTCAGATTCTCATCAGTATAGATTTAACAGATCTTTTGCATAACGCACAACGCTGCTGGTACGCTGAGCTCACGTGCACATTTTTACGCACCAAAAATAGCTATCGTCTAATGACCTGCCTTCTTTTGCCTCAGCGAGGGCACTGTTTGAGAGTAGATGTCATATGCAAGAGGTCTATACAAGATTTAATTCAAGCTCTTTCTAGGTGTTTTTTCCTTTTTAAAATAAATATTTGGAAAACCAGCTGAAGTAAAACTCGAGATTGGCCCGTCTTCGATGATAGGCAGGGTGACTCTCTGATAGCCTCAACACTGTTTTCAGAACCACCACTTCAAAAGTTTCCCTTTATTGTTAGGCAGTGTCCCCGGCTATGGCTAAAGCTAGATCACTGTGTCATTATGCCTTGAAGTATGGAATGTCCTTAGCAACACCCTTAGCAACAGTCACAGCTGTATAGCCATAGCTTGATTAATTTCTCCACTAAGCAAAATGAGTGCAGCACCAGTTGCAACGTGGACTTTATGGCGCTTTTTTTGGCTGGTAACAAAGTTTCTTCTAAGCAAGATTTTTCTGTGATTAGCAAGATTTTGTGCTTAAAAGCTTTAAGAAATTAGGCCCTGCATGCATTGTTAATGTGAATGCAAAAGAAGAATGTCACGATTACAACCTATGTGAAGACCCAAAGTGTTTACTCATACATCATCTCCATCTTGTATTCATAAACTTGTGGAACCTCTTGGAATGTCAGCCAATATTTATGCGATAAAGTGTTTTGTTTTTGTGAGCAAATGAAAATCCTACCCATTTTATCGACGTCCATCCATACATTGTACCCAGCAGATAACAATTCATCTTTCAGCATGATCATTCGTTTTTGGACGTCCCATTGGTAGCTAATCATCACATGCTTGTTGCTTACTGTAGCGCCCTCATGTGCCGAGCCACCTTCACTATGAATGTGCCCCGGCAAATCAATTTTCCCCTCAGTGGTTTCCCATAATGCTCCTGTGCAAGCTTCTCTCAAGGCTGCATTGTCACATGTCCTTAGGTCAGTAAGAGCTGTGAGCAGAATAAAGTGAATTGTAAGTTAGTGATGTTCAATTAGCTTTGCATGGTGTGGACAGTAGGAAGTAACTTTTATTTTTTGGGAGGAGTGTTAGATATGAAAAGGACCGTTGTTATTTTATGGTATCACATTTCAAGTAGTGTACACTGTACAATACCAACTGTTTAAATTTATTCCTCAGCAATTGGATCTCAGAAAATGAGTCAATTTCATCTTTGAGAATTGATAATTAGTCCCAGTAAAAAAAATGTAAATCATTTTGTATTTTATAAAACTTTACAAACATTTGTCTTAAACTTATAACAAATAAACAATTTGCACATTAAGCATTTTTTTTTTTTAATGGTGCTTCAACAATTTATCTAAATCTTGCTTCCAAAATAGGATAAGCAGGCCTGATACTTCATGGAGGCAACAGAGGCAATTAACTCCAATGCCCCTGGGCATTGCCTCGGTGCCCCTTTGAAATGTTCCAATTGAAATTTGCAATTTCCTCATAGAGGTACCCTTTCAACCAAGGAAAAATTGCCTTGGTGCCCTTGCCCTTTAAAAAACTAAGCATCAGTCCTGAATAAGAATTAAACCTGCTCTGGAATGCAGGGGTCGAGGGTTCAAATCCCATCCGAGCTGATTGCCCTTGGATTTTTTGTCTTCCACAGGACTCGGGGCAAAGCGAGTACACATTGCATATCACATATCGGTGTTGACTGTTGAGTAAAACCAAATTATTACCAAAGAGATTTATGTACATGGTGCCAATGCAAACCTCACTTCATTGTACTCACACCATGCAAAATTTCAAATACTACAAATTATTATTCTTTATTCCCGGTGCAAGTCATTACATCTCCTAAACCACAGACACATTGTTCATAGTTGGTGTGAGTTGCATCAATGCATTACCTTCAAAAAGTGGCGTGTTGTGTTTGATAACGGCCCGATTGGACGGCACAAATGCCAGCTTCCACACTAAGCCAGCCGCCAATTCTTGTTCAGTATCAGAGAAGTGGACTGTCAGCATCTTGACCAGTGAATCCAATCCTCCTTTCTGAACAATCTTGACCTTGTTCTCATCATTCAAGGCCAAGTTATTGATGCCAATCATGAGTTCTTCGACAGTGAAACCGTATCTGGTGAAAAGTTAACGAGTAGAGCTTAAATAGTGATAACTGGTTTATAGAAAAACTTATGACAGGAAGATCTTTAATTTAAAAGTTAGTCCTCTGAAAACTTAGTGATATTTTTTAATGTTGGTTAACTTTTTTCTAAATTTTCAGTAATTCTCCGTGCAAGAATCGCGCATATTCAAACATTTTCAGGACCGCTTTGGTCCCACGTACACACTTCAGCACATGAAGGAAACAAACTCACGCATTTTAACGGGTCCCAATGTTCGAATACGCACAAGACTTTCACAGTCTGCAAACCTACCTTTTGGTCTTGTGTTCTTTCGTCTTCAGTGCGTCTTTAACTAATGTCAGCAGAAAGTCAATGGAGCCGTCCGTAGCTGTGATCTTCTCACTTTCTTCCTCTGTAATGATGTAGGACAAGACGAGTAAACACTGAACACGAATGATGAGGAAGGTACACTTCATGAGATTACAGAGAATCTCCACAGCTCCAGCCTTACGGTAAATCTCACGGTTGTCCCCGCACAACCGGATGGCGTTACTCAGTATACCCAGAACGCCTCGTACAACATGCCTCCTACTTTCATTCTTCAATTGATCGTAGTTCAACGCAGGGTTGGAGAGCTCCTTGACGGAAGCCTCTAAAGCGCCGGACTGTCCAAGGACCACACAAAGCTCCTCTATGCTGTCAGTGTAGTTCCAATAGGACATCCGCATTTTCTTCAGGTTAATCAAAGCCTGCTTACGTTGGGTGTCCTCACTCTCTTTATTGAACAAATCATGAGTGTACAGATTCTGTTGAATTGGCAGGTACAGTTCTCCAAACCCTTGTTCTACCATGTACTTTCCCAGCTGGAGACGATTAGCTCTGTTGATCGACAGCTTTCCCAGAGTGGCAAATTTCTGAAAACATTCCTCTGCTGCGAAGTCCTCCACAGTTTTCAAGTAGGACAAGCACTCGGCGATTTTATTCATTTTCTCCTCGATGGTATCTTCATCGGGTGCCTCTTCTCCATCTTCTTTTTTCTCAGCCTGTAGAATTCAACCAAACTAATATGTGTAAAACCGCTTTGCCAATATCATAGATGATACAACCTCCCCCTTTAAACCCATTATGAGTCAAAAGATCTTCCTGAGATGTTAGATTCATCATAAACCGCTGCACGGATTCAATGGAGACCTCACAGGAAGAGAGGTAGTCATGAAATGTGACATTCTTTGTTACAGAGTTCAATGCAGGAACTGTGTGTCATGAATTCTAATAAACCAAATTTGTAAATTTTGGCTTAAGCATGCTGTTGCTGAATTGAAACAAGGTGTTTATCTTTGATTTTAAAAGCCCTACTGTACAATCTGGGGCATTCTAAATAGTTTTATCTTTGTTTTTGTTTGTTATTTGATCTGAAGTGTCCCCCCCCCCCAACTTATCCCCCAACTTATCCCCCCACTCATCCCCCCGCTCCCCAAAAATAATAATTACAAAAGAAGAAGATGTCTGTGTATCGGCCCATAATTTGCGCATATCAGTCCAACAGGATAGCTTGTTCATGGGGAGAACCCCATTATACCTTTGCAATGGCATCCTCACCTGGCAAATAGCCAAAGAATTGTACTTTCCCATATTTGAGATTACCGAAAAAAAATGATAGAAACACTAAATTAAGAAAATGATCTGCCTCCGATTTCACAAAACTTTACACAACTAGGTAAGTCCACTTGCGCAACAACATTTTTTGCATAAGTTGTGCACCACTAATGCAAGAAATCTTGCACAAGTGGACTAACACAGTTTGTGTAAAGTTTTGTGACATCGGCCGCTGCATAAAAACAATGTTTTTCCCAGGAAATGAGCTTTTGAGAATCACAGTATTTTGTAAGTGCCTACCAGATCAGTATCTCCATCTCCTGCTGCCTTTTGTGAGGGCGGATCCACACCTCCCTCTTCATTGTTATTGTTCATCGTTCCATTAACCTCCCCTGCCTTCTTGAGTTGTTTGTTCTTCGGTGACTCGGAGCTCGGTGTACTTCCCATCATGGGTCAGAGGTCAGACATTCACAGATGTTGCGACAATCCATTACTCAGGATGAAGGGTTTTTCCTGCAAGAGGAAATGTGAGCAGGATATTAAATAAGAGAAACACATTGGGGGTCGCTACACAGTGGCAGTGTAATGGAGACTGATGGCCTACTAGGGCTACACTAATACGTTAACAACTGGAACTGGCAATTATGTTGTTTATTATAATATATAGGCCAAATTAATTGCCTACTATAAAAAAGCACAAAGACTAAATCATGTTTTTTCACAAGGATTTCCCTTTTCTAAAATTCAGATGGCGGATATAATGCTGGTGTGGTAGGAGATCTGCCAGCCCCCCCCCCACCCCCTCTGTCCCCCCCCCCCCCCCCCCCCCCAATACAGTGAAATTGTGTAGGAATTTTGTCTGATAGCGCCCTCTTTAAAATCGACTTCCTTCAGCCGATGTTAATTTACCATATGGGGGAACATCTACATCTACATCTACGCTGGTACTCATCAAAGTCCACTTCTGGATGTAAAAGCTGAGGTGAAGACTATGTGTGCGTGAAAACAGGTGGAAAGCTGTGCTTGATAAATAAGTGCAAGTAAAAACAAAACAAGTTGGAGCTAATGGGTGTAGACGTGTGACCTAAAGACGCCCACTGATGGAGCTGTGATGACGTCTGCAGGTAGTGCGTTCCAAAGTCTGACTGCTGTGGGCATGAAGGAGAATTTGTAGATATCCTTAGAGGAATGAGTTGTAAGGAGCTGGTATTTTGCCGGGTGGTAGTTTCTGAGTCTAGTATCGGACATAGTGGAGAAGTACTGGCCATGGTCTCTGTCAACTGCGATAAGGCTGTGTGAAATTTTGTACAGCATGGTCTTAATTGCTGCTTCCCTTCTGGATTGGAGTGAAGTCCACTGCAGATTTTGAAGAGCTGTGGTGATACTCTCAGTGCAGTTATGGATGTTAAGCACAAATCTGGCTGCCCTCGATCTTCTGAATAGCTTCAATCTGGTTGATGGTGGTTTGGTGATGGGGGTTCCAGACAGTTGAGCAATATTCTAAGTTGGGTCTTACAAGGGAGATGTAGGCCTGCTCTTTCAATTTTGGGTGGCACTTTCTTAGGTTCCTCTTGATGAGTCCTAGCATTCGATTGGCTTTTAGGGTGATGTTTGATATGTGAGTCTTCCAGGAGAGCTTGGATGCGAAGGTTAAACCCAGATATGGATGTTCTGTAACTGATGTCAATATGTCTTCGCCTAGGTGGTAGTCAAAACTGATGTTGTTGGTACGGTGGGAGACTTGCATTACATGGCATTTGTCTGAATTGAACTTCATCTGCCACTTTGCTGACCATGAGTGCAGAGAGTCCAAGTCCCTTTGTAGTGCTTTGCAGTCATCCTTGCTGTTAATAGGGCGGTACAACAAGCAATCATCAGCGAAGAGGCGAATAGACGATGTGATGGAGTCAGATACATCATTGATGAATGTGAGAAATAATAGTGGTCCTAGAACAGTGCCTTGAGGGACTCCAGAGAGAACATCTGTCCACTCCGAGGCTTCTCCATCTACCACTACTCATCGGGGACAAAATCCCCTATGACACTGGTATTGGCCAAGTTTACTTAACGCTATTACTATCAAGCAGACAAATCTTATACTGTAGCACCCTCTTTGAAGGGTTCATGAGTAGCCTATATAATGTATTAAATTTCAGGAGTTTTAAACCACTACTGCTCAGTGGAATGCCTCCCGTTTATGAATCAACCCGTTCTGCATTTTATTCATTAGGCTATAATAAGTTTACCTACATTTAAATGGAATGGATAGTATAACCTTTTTTCTGATTAATTGTAGCTTGCGATGGTTTTTTAAAAAGGGAAATAAAGTCCAAAATTCATAGTTATGGTCTAGCCCTGGTAGGACGTCAGTCAGTGCCACTGCACTGACGTCCTGGGTATAAAGATCCTGTACAATGCGAACAAAATTTTGAGTACAATTTTTTCATATTTTTACCTAATTTGAGAAGCTGAAACTCCATTAATTTATTCTTGGTGCCCTTAACTACACTTTTGATGAGTTCAAAAACGAACAAATACATCCATGAATGACATTATTTCCGAAAATAAGTCCGAGTTGTGCACTGGCGCTTTTGCCGCCCGAAAGTAAAAACGTTGAGTGTTACGGGTTAGACAGCGCCCTCTTTTGTGGACTTGGTTCCATGTCAGTTGAGGTTGTCACATCGCCAGTGCACAACTCGGACTTATTTTCAGAAATAATGTCATCCAAGGATAAAATTTTCAATTCTGAATAGAGCAGGCGTAAAGTTCAGGACACAAGGAATATGTGAGTCAAGTTTCAGCTTCCTCAAATAGGTAAAAATATATTTTTTTTTTATTTATAAATTTTTTCACAATGGCAGAGCCCCTTTATACCCTGGACTCCGTCGCGTTGTATGCAACGGAGGAGTCCAACCTGGACTAAGTTATGGTCTAAAATAGTCATTGCACATGTTAAGCTGCCACTGCCAGTACAACACTGCTGTAAATTTACAAACAAAGAGACAACAATTTAACATTTTAAATGGTCAAGGTATGACTAGACTAACCCCTAGAACTATGAGGTTCATTCCGCTATCGTCTCCTCGTAGTTCTAGGAGTAGACTAGACTATTGACATGATGGAGATACACATAAAGTGCCACTACATCAAGAACGCAGTGCATTAGATTGGATATAAATAATTGTTGATACATTTCTTGAATTTGCATAAAGTGTCAGATTCTCTGATGGAGATAGTGAGTGCGTTCCAGGTTTGAGGAGCAAAATGAGAAAAGGTGCGACTAGATGCAGACTTGTGAAGCTTTACAGAGAACGGAGAAAGAAAATCCTCCATCCATTGTTGTCCATGACCATGGGGGCATGACAGACTCAGAAAATCAATATAATTTATTTCTACCTCAATGGAATCATAATAATAAAGATGTAGAGTAAAAATTAGCACAACGTTACAATTATGAAGGATCTTCACTCTGCTCTGGAAAGAACCCCCCAACACAGCTAATGAGACGGTAGTTGTAGTAGGCCAGTGTATAATCTACGCCTTATAGGTATAATATTTCTTAAAAGTCACTTTTAAATCGATTTTCGGAAAAGATGGATTTTGCCGATGATGTTTTCCAGTCCTATCTCAGCTCACCAGTCTACTCATCATTGACTTTACTCTTCTTATCTTAGTTACCACCACCACCACCAGATATCAAATCAGTTTACATTGGTAACCTACTGAACAGAGCATGTATCCGATCCATTCAGGACGAGGATAACATGTCGACGACGTCAGACTCAAGACTGCAAATCGCTTCTCTCTCTTTTTTAGAGGGCGCTATTTATTTTTCCACTGGCGCAGTTGTTTATCTTGAACTTGCGGTCGTCGGCCCCTTGTACCGTAAGGTTCATGTCCTGGCATGGCCATGACACAACGGTGCTGAAAATAAAGAGTCTCAATTTTGAAAAATATTTGATCCGAAAAATTACCCCTTGTTTTCACGAAGTTGCGAATTGTTTTTCTTCGTGATGAGGTCCGTCTTCAGGGGCGGATCCAGGATTTTTTAAACCGGGGGGGCACAACGGCGCAACCAGGATTTTGTATTAGAGGGTTTAAAAAAATGAGTGGGGTCCAGGGGCCGGCCTTACGGCCCCTGCCTGGTGGGGTCCAGGGGCCTGAAGCTCTGAGCCTTTGGCGTTCTGTTGGGTGAAAAATCAAGCCTCCATGTGCCTAAAACAGAGAAATAGACACACTTTGATAGGAAATCAAATCCATATAAATCTTCTAAATTTACTGGAAAATGTTCTGTAACATCGATGGTGGGGTCCAGGCTGGGGTGAAGCCCCGGTGGGGGTCCAGGGGGCGAAGCCCCCGGAAGCTCTGAGCTTTTGGCGTTTTAAGGGGTAAAAAAATCAAGCCTCCATGTGCCTAAAACAGAGAAATAGACACACTCTTTGGAATTCAGATTCATATAAATCTTCTAAGTTTACTGGGAAAATTTCTGTAACATCGATGGTGGGTCCAGGGGTGAGGCCCTGGTGGGGTCGGGGCGAAGCCCCCGGAAGCTCTGAGCTTTTGGCATTTTGAGGGGTGAAAAATCAAGCCTCTGTGTGCCTGAAACCGAGAAATAGACACACTTTTTAAGCACTTCTGATCCCTACCAATTTTCTAATTTTACTCAAAGAAAATTTTAATCCCACAAAATCTCGCCTTTAGATCTGGTCGCTGCAATATCTGGTTTCATGCATATTCATTCAAAAAAAATTGTTCAAGTAGTCTTTACACTTGAATGCCAGCAGAACGACATGAAATATATTTTATCCAGGACAAATTGGCACGTCAGGTTTCAAACGCTTATGTTATCGTGCAAATCTAAGCAATTACAAGTGACATATCATGAAAGATTCATTTTGGCAGAAGGAAACAAATTTGATAGGCATAGGATGAAAAAGAAATCCATCCTGCCGCTGGGGGAAAAGACACCACACACACACACTTGTGGCTAATTTTTAAGTAGGCAGATAGTGAAAAAATAAAAATAAAATTACCCGGGGGGCACGTTCCAGTTCCAGTTGGACCTTGTTGGGAACTAAAAGTTCCAATTGGAAATCTAGCCCTATTATATAGGAGGTGAAATTTTCTCCCCGTGAAACTAATTCCAACTAGTTCAAATTCAGTTCAGTATTTCCAATTGTACTCAGTTGGTCTAAGATTTAATTCAAATTGGAAATTCAGTATTCCAATAATTATTAACAACTCACATAAATTCAATACAAACTCAATCCAATTCTTTACTGGATATCCAATTAGAATGAATTGGAAATTTTGTTAGGGCTATTTTTTCGGGGAGACTAAACAAAATAAAGAAAGTCATAGGCCTATTTATGACCGTGGTCTCACCACTTTGTACAAGTCATTATTATGACTTATATCTCATAAATAAGTGATAACTAAGACTTGTCCCTACAACAATTTCCAATTCATTCCAATTGGATATCCAGTTGGAAAGAATTGGATTGAGTTGGTATGAGTTGGTTTATATTGTAATACTGAAATTTCCAATTGGAATAAAATCTCAGACCAACTCAGTCCCATTGGAAATCCAATTGGACCCAGTTGCTCGATTTGATTGAATTGGAATTAGTGTGAATTTGTTTCTACCAATTGGAAATTTTACCCCCTAATAATATGTTTCAAACTGGAAATTGTATTTCCCAACAGGGTCTAGTTGGAACAAAAATTCAAACTGAGTCCATTTGGGTCCAATTGGTTTTGTGCCAAAACACAATGATGGAAATTATTCTGCTGGTTCCAATTGGAACATTGATTTAGAAGTTTGGGTAAGGGGTGCTAGCAAGTCACATTTATGAGATGATATGCAGTCATATTAATATTAATGTCTTGTACCAATTCATGAGATGAACTAGTCAATCATAGGCTATAATTTATGTTTGAAATAAAGTTTCCTTTTCTCTCATTGTGATCGTATCGCTTGACACTTCCGTATAGGCATAAGGATGGGAACATTGTAACAAATAATTGAGCCATGCTGAGGCAAAAGGTCGGTCTTTGTTTTTAAACCCTCTCCTCCCTTCGCGGGATAAACGAAAAAGGGAAAACTGTGGGGGGAATGGCTCAAGGGGGCAACGTACCTTGGTTGCTGAAAATTGCACCAGTTCTCGACGGCTGCAGAGATATATAGGTCTAGCTATGTATCGCCACATTCAGTTATGAGCTGGCGATTTTCTAGATATTCCTCATCTGAAAGCAGCCCAGAAAACAAGTCCGTGGCCTTTTGTAAAATACTTAAAACAATTTGGGTTGAACAGAGAAAAATTTACTCTGAGTACAGGACCTTAAACCTGCAACCTCCGGAAACGTACCAGCGCTCCTACAAACTGATCTTTCTTATTTAGCCCTCCTGGTCTTCCTATTTTTGTCAATATCTTTGTTCGCGAAACACTAACACCCACACCCCGTCCTAGCATTGATTAAACTTGATTAACTCCACCCTTAAAATGTAAACCAAACGACTGTATTAGAAGAATGTTATGGGCAAAATAGGGGTCTATACTTGATAACGCGTAACTGAACCCCCCCCCCCCCCCCCCCAAATAGTTTACGTTGCCTCAATCACCGGCACCCACATCATTTCGATGCTTTGGATTAAAACAAGTTATCTGCTTTCTATGAATCATAACGAAAGCCGGCGTTAGTAAATTGTTATGTTATTTACAAGAGCAGCTATTTTTGTTTTCAAGAGCAGTTATTATTTGTACGATATGGTTTGCTCTTTTATGGTTTTGCTGGTGCAATTTGCAAAATAATGCTAATTTAGTCATGTTCGGCCGGCCGGCCCCCTTTCATTAGTAAATATTGAAGCTTGCTGCATGGGAGGAATATTCACCACAATGTCACGGCTCATGATTTCGTTATGGTCAAATTCTTTTAAAATTTGGCCGTTTAATGTATAAAACAATGTTAAGTTTATACTGGTCCTTTGACTGTAAATAAAATGTGAGATGAATATATATTACTAATTATGAACACCTCCGTGGAACAACTAGTTGTCAAAAAATAGCAGTATGCATTAATTTGCATTGTTTGTTGGTCGACGATAAGCAAGTGGGCTTACCGGGGATGAGAGCCTGCCCTCTTGTGGTACAAAATAAAAGTAAAAACTTTAGATAGGCTGGTACTACAAGGAAATCGTACTGAACATGCCATCACCGTCAGAATGCGTACCAGCGATTTCAGAGACTTTATAAACACGACTTGCACACACCACCCGCAGCAGAGAAACAGGTTAGCTGGAGAGTGAGGGGCAAGCAAAGTTTCCTTATCTTCGGCAGTTCATCTCTAGCTGAAGCTGAAAAAGACTGAGGGAAATGGCAGCCAGTACTGCATCACCGTTAATAGTCCGGCTGGTGTCGGCCTCCGTGGCAATTGCTAACAGAGCGGGGAGCATCATCAGAAAAATCATGAAGGATGGTTCTTTGAATATTGTCCAGAAGGTAAGTTTACACTCAGTACAGTACAGACTACAGTCAGCACACTGTTAGTGCTGTGGGTTTGTCTTGGGGTCACTGTGTACCGTGGAGTTAGAGAATTTAATCAATTTCTAATTCTAATTCTACCTCCATGAAGTGATGAAGGGGCAGCCTCCTTACACTTCCCACTAAAACATAATTAATACAGTTTCACTCTGTTCCGTATTTCTCTCCCTCTTTTTACCACAATGACAATCCTTTTGCTTTCTGTAGAACTAGAATGAATCTAGAACTTGGATTTAGAACATGGATGTAGAAAGAAGGCCTTGTTGTTTAGTTGGCTATCCTATTCTGTGTGGCTTTGGCAGGTTGTAAATGAACAATCGGTAGTCCTAGCATGGTCCTACTCCTAGTCATTGAGCCCTGGCGGCCTGCACTGTCTAGTTGCAATAGTTGTAACTCTCCATCCTCTGCGACTATCGGGAGGGTGGAGCTCATTACGATTCGCAACTATACACAGGTATGGTAGTGGTACAGTCATGACAATAGCCCCATAAATAGTAGTTGCGATAATCGTAACCCTCCTCCCGACGACGGGCTTTAGCCCGGAGGGTTACGAGGCAATGAGCACGAGATTCGACCATTCGTGCCAAAACGTGCAATTTCGACCAATGTTGACAGACTAGTCACCAGATTTGCCCAATTTTTACCACTTTCAAAAATCATGAAACAAATTCTAAGAACATGGACTTAATCTTCAATGTCTAACAAATCCAACCATAACATTTAAAACATAATTGAGAAAATATTTTGAAGAAAAAAGGACAAAAACTTACCGGAGACAGAGCGAAATGCTCGTGAATCGGACACAGACGATGGTTGAGGTTGAGGAAAAACAGACTGGGCGGAGCTTCGGCTGTAGCCCGCTAACCGGCTGTTCTCGCTTGTGGACTCACTGGACTGCGCGGCTCTATGCATGTGTACAAGCATGGAGCTATAAAGTATGTACATGTATGTAACCCCAATACATTGTACACACACAGTCATACATTGGCATCAACCTCGTCCCCATGTTTTACATTTTTTCCAACCATTGTTTACCATGAGAGAGCGGTCAACATGGTACTGCTCGACACACCCTGGGGACGAGGTTGACGTTGGCATACATGTACATGTACCCAGCGCAAGCACACGTCCACAAAAACACACCCGTGCAGTGAGTCCGCGAGCGGGCATAGCCGGTTCGCGGGCTACAGCCGCGGCAGGCCGGTCTGTTTTTCCTTGGTTTGTGCTGATTGGTCGGGAATTTACACTGATTGGTCGAGAAGTTGCATGGTAACGAAGTGCGGGGTTTAAAACCTCAACCATCGTCTGTCTACACTTCACGAGCATTTCGCTCCGTCTCCGGTAAGTTTTTATCTTTTTTTCTTCAAAATAAATTTTCACAATGATGTTTTGAGTATTATGGTTGGATTTGTTAGACATTGAAGATCAAGCCCGTGTTCTTAGAATTTGTTTCATGATTTTTGAAAGTGGTAAAAATTGGGCAAATCTGGTGACTAGTCTGTCAACATTGGTCGAAATTGCATGTTTTGGGCACGAATGGTCGAATCTCGTGCTCATTGCCTCGTAACCCTCCGGGCTAAAGCCCGTCGTCGGGAGGAGGGTTACGATTATCGCAACTACATAAATAGTGCCATTACGCTGGACTCCCTCTGCTTCTGAGCCCTAGCCCTACCATGGAGGAAGGATTCTCCATAGCATCAGGATCTGTGATGATCTTTTGAATAGAAACTCGCGCTTTTTGCCGAAATTTCCCCATTTGTCACTTAACCATCTGCCTAAAAATGACAAAATTGTGGAGAGTACTTTAAATGATTTTGTGCAAGGTTGTTTTGGTGGAATTTTATGAAGAATCTTCGAGCCGACAACCACTCGTTTGAACATGGTTGGCAAAATTCCAGTTCCTGATGCTATGTGGAGCTAGGGCCAAGAGTCGGAGGTGTGTAGTCCAGCACAGGTCACCCTATCCTGTGATAATAATCTAATACTACTATGTAAACCCTGGCGGCCTACTGTACACTACAGTACATACTGACACTGACACTATCAAGCATCATCAATGACAATGTGACACTGACATACACACACAGTGTTACATTATAATCTGGGCATAGAAAAACAAGAGCTTGTCACAAGACATCAGGTTCATGCAGCTTATTTATTGTTTTAAGTTTTCAGATTTCCTGAGTGATTGCTCTTAAAAATAAAGATATTTATAGTGCAGACAAACATTTTGCCTGGTGCCAGCAAGAAGGAGAAATCTGTTTGTACTATATTCATAAAACCCTTGTAACTGTAATTCCGTAAGAAAAAAAAGGGTGATAAATGACGACTTGTGCACTCTTCTGTCATTCTGCATTTTATTGAATCAGAATTACCTATAATTGAAGAAAAGAAGGGTAACATTTTGTACCTGACCACCATTTTTTAAAAGAATGAAAAAAGTCGCATTCAGTTTTGGCATATTCCCAAAAGGAACAAGTTTGGCATACAACAGTAGTGTGGCATGTTGTTGCTGAGTGTTTAAGAGCACCACATTCAAGCTCTGATTTTTCTGATCAGCTGAGTGTGGGTTTGAGTCCTTGGGGACGATACTTAACTTGGAGCTGCCAACTCTCACTGATTCTGCAGAAAGTTCACTAAAAATAAACCATCTTTCCATGTTCTGATGGACAGATTTGATAATCTCCCTGATTAAGGACACTTTTTCCTTATATTATGTTGAAATGTAATTCAAAACATTTCCCTGATTGCTAGTGCAAATGTTGGCAGCTCTGTTTATGGCCTTGTCCTTCAGATAAGACATTAAGCAGGTACAAGTAGGTTCCATGTACTAGGATTAGTAGTGCTCAAAAAAGAACCCTGAACACTTATCGTGGAAGAGTATGGGGTTTACCCTGGCATTTCTGGTTCACACTTCACAGCACCCTTGGTTCCCCTTCAAAAGTTTTCCATAGCCTTTAAGATTCTCCAATGGAAGTGCCCATTGCAAAATAGAAAAGGACCTTGCCCTCTCAAAGATGAAATTCCAGGCTTACTTGAGGTTTCCTCAGGCTTCCAAGCTATAGTGATTAAGTTCACTTATGAGGCATCCTTGGTTTCATTACTAAATAAAATAACAATGGTAGTTTACTACTGGTGGGACTGATAGTTTGATCTTGTCAATTAGCTGCATCTTCTACGCCTTCTTAGGTTGCTTTGCTGTTTCGTAATTTTCTCTAAAACTGGCAATTAGTCAATAAGGTGGCATCATGCGTGTTTGAGTGTTTCTAGATTAAAAATAAACCTCAGATCAAGTCACGGCTCAAATTGGGGGGGGGGGTGGGGTGGGGATATTTAGGGCTTCTTGAAGGCCAAAATGTTTACCTGTGTGTCAGAGCTAACAACTCTCCTTGATTCTGCAGAAAGTTCCCTAAAAATAAACTAATCTTTCCAAGTTCTGATGAACAAATTTGACAATCTCCCTAATCATGGAAACATTTTTCCCTGTGTAATTCAAAAAATCTTCCTGATTGCAAGATGAAAATGTTTGTAGATCTGGTGTGTACCATAAATCTCAAGTTTGATATAGTGCAATATTTACATAATCCTTGGTCCTGTTGCTGGTTACCATGTACATTCATCTTTCATAGTTTGGGAAAAGAGTGGACTGTCCGGCCTCAGGCTGCCAAGTAAGGATTGATATTAATTGGTTAGCAAATGGACAATAGTTGTTTACAATATTGAATTGACCAGTTTTTTTCCAAACAGCAGCGTGGTGAACTGCATGGGAGAGATGCATTGGAAACATAGATTACGATGCCCCTAACTGTGCATGAAAGAGAAGAAACAAATAAGATAGGAAGATTTCCTCAAGTACACAAATAAGCGTAGTTTCCACCTCAATGCCATCAAATTGAAAGACAGCAGATGGACGGCATGGAAGATGCTTCGTGTACACTGTCTGTATCACTTCTCTCAACTTTTAACAATCCACATCAGCCACAGTGATTTGACAAAAAAGTGCACTCTTCCCTTGACCGTAGTCTCTTTAAGTTCATGTGGCAAAACATTTATCTTTTTATATTATAAGCTTGAGTGCTTTTCAAAGGTTGAAGACACATTGTAGCTTCCTCTTTGGATGTACTGTATATTGTCCATTATGAGCCTTAGCTGTTAATGCCACATGGTTTTAAATACTTTCTGATGGGCAGGCTACAGTTTTAGTCTCTTGCATCCCCCACCCCTTCTTTCATATCTTTCTCTGTGTGGATGATGCACTTGCGTGCATGATTTCTCAGACTTTTAAAAAGTACATGACTTATAAATGGTGTACATGTTCAGGTGTGCATGAAAGTGTGACTACATCATGTTGTATGCATTGACTTTTTTAAAGTCATCTCACAAGCAAAAGTTAGCTTGAGGTTGTGATTGGATACTGTTGCAGTCCTTCGTTTCAAGAAATGAGCAGAGCGATAAACTGCTTTCCTTGAATTATTAAAGTCACCTGGAAATAGATTTTTTTTTTTTTTTAATATAAGAGTATATGTACATTAACAATAAAACAATTTTTTGAGTAATTGTTTGTCAGTATTTATATGTAAAAAAAATAGATAAAGTTGTTTGGGGGCGACTCCGCCCATCCCTTTTTGTGACGTCAATCGAGGAAGACTTCACCTCGATTGAACATCGACCCCACTCGAACTGCCTGCATTTACGTTGTATATACACGTGCAAGTAGTGAGATTGTACGTTTGGTTATCCAAAAGGGGGTTTTTTCTTGCATTTTTCCAGCGAAAATTGCTGCTGGATGCAGCAAAACGACTAAAGATGGGGTCAGCCAGCATTTTTTTCCTGCAGATCCCAAATATAGGCAGTTACGGGCATCGAAAGTTAGGCTAACGAGGGCAAAGTGGTCCGGTCCGACGTCGTTTTCAGAGCTATGCAGCGAACACTTGGATAGCCCGGGGATTTTTTCGTTGGTAGTAGTGTGCAAGGGAAGTTGCAGTGAAGCTTAGGTTACCAGCGAAATGTTTCTGGTGGAAAAACAATACCTCGTATTATCCGTGTTCTCGTTATGACCATGGTCGTATCTTCCGTTTTTAAGACATAGAAATGCGCATGGGGACAGTTCGGGACCGGTGAAAAACCTCGTATAAACTGGCGTCTCGTATTAGTCGACTGTACACTGTCCTAGGATTGCATTGGGTGGTGACGTCCGAATACGAAAACGCATCATACTGATCAGGTACCCAGACGTAATGTACAGGGCCAGACTACACATTTTCTCCTGCCTCGATTGACGTCACGAACAGCGCCATGTAAAGGGGGCCTATTTTTTAATTTGTAATTAAAAGAAAAATACAATTTTTTAACCTTAGTAAATTGTTTATTCACATTCCACTCATAAAAATGTATATATTAATGACAAAAGCTTTATTTTGAAAAAATACCACTGCCAGGTGCCTTTAAAAGGGCTCTCTGCACTGCTCAGAACCAAACTTCACCTAAGAGTCTAAAAAAAGAAATAAAAACACAAATTTTAAAAATCTAACATGTGCGCACATTGTACCCAGTGTTGTAGTCGAGTCACTTGGGTCGAGTCCGAGTCCGAGTCTCAAGTCACTTGGGTCGAGTCCGAGTCCGAGTCCGAGTCCCGAGTCACTTGGTCCGAGTCACGAGTCACTTGGTCCGAGTCCGAGTCACGAGTCACTTGTTTAAATATTGATTGCAAACCAAATGTCGTAAAATAAGAATTGGAAATGACAAAATAAAACACATTTATTTTAAACAAAGTTCTGTTAAAGTTTTTGTTAAAGTTGGTATAACCAAAAGAAACAATACGGGGCGGAACGGCAGATATGCCATGACTGAAAAAATGTTGTACTACTTTTTACTTGTGACGTGACCAAACTTGACGTCGTGTGTGTGTGTGTCGACCATGTGTAGAAACTGGTGCAAACGACACACAGCCATCACAGTGCAATATGCAGGCTGTGTTCTACAGGTACCAGACATGCCATTTCCCTGGTAATATGCATCAAGCACAAACAGTGGCAATGGTGTTAACGTTGACAGAATACCAGCATAATACTGGTGTCGTGCATCCCAGTGTTATTATGCGTATTGAACATACGAATCGAACATACACGCGCTGTACGTAGATGGCCATCTACACAATAATCACGAACACTATTACTTGCAACACCATACGACAGTGTACTCATTTATTGTGCTAGATGTTAACTCCATGTGCACTCCGGGAATGACGATCGGATCATCGGAATTGTTTTTATTATTTAAAAAAGGTTTTGTTTGTGAAAATACGTGACTCGAGTCACGAGTCCTCGGGGACAAGTCCGAGTCATGATAGTCGAGTCCGAGTCTGAGTCTTTTGCAGACGTGACTCGAGTCAAGTCCGAGTCACCGAACGAGTCATACAACACTGATTGTACCCAGCTGACAATTTGTACGGGGTACCAGACTGCTGGATTGGATCAGTGGATTGATATTTTTTTTCACAAGCAAATGAACCGGCTGGACCATCAATAATTATTGAAATATATATTTTTTTCCCTCCAATGTATAATTTTTTCCCCCCCTAAATTCTTTGGTTATAACAGCAGGATGGTTGCAATAGTACAGTGTTCAGTGTTGTAGGTTTCAAGACTGGTCTCGGATCAAGACCAGTATATCGAAACACAATTTGGTGAGGTTTTAGCTGCGGCTGTTACCAGCTACCCATTTTGAAGACTCAATTTCGGTCTCAGGCTCGGAGCAAAGGTCTTCAGGACTTTTTTGTCATAAAAAACCCCCAAAAACCCCCACAAAAAAAACCCCAAAACCGACAACAAATTGCCGAAAGTGTAATTTCAAAGCTTGCTCTGCGCAGTCGCACTTTTTCCAGTACAGCATAAAATAGTGGCTATGTTACACACTATCATATAGTGAAGGCTGAGTGAAGTCATCATACTGGGGAAAAGCAGAGTTTCAGCTTAAAACATCCATTGACAATAAAGAAAGTTGGCTTTGAATTTTTTGGTTTTGTTAACAGTATATATTTGTGCTCTGTCTCTGTCACGAAGGGGAGGTTTTGGTCATGGTTTTGGACTTTGTGAACTTGACTACAAAACTATAAAAGATGAATGAAATAATACTCGAAATGGGACTTTTTCTATGAAATCCAACATGTGCACAGCAAACTTATGTATTTAACTACATTGTATCTACATTTTATGTGTTGTAATGAGACTTTATGTCATTCGATGGTGTATTTAAATATGAGTCAATAGCATGTAATGTACAATGAGACAATGTACCAGTTGTGATGGCATTAAACTGTTGGTTGGAAATGCAAACAGTGGTGGAGTGAGTGGCTGGTACCAGTACAAATCAAACAATAGTAGTCAAGAATCTTGTGTGGGTATTGGGTGCAAGATGTGGCTGTCTGGATGTCGTTGTGTATTGAGCAATTTATTTAGCAATTTGGTTCTCTCAATTACTCTACATAAACGCAGTCAAGGTAGAACTGCATACATTCAGTTTAAAGTACAGATCCCTTGCACAACGCGAAACGCTACAGGGACGCTGAGGTCACGCGCACGTTTTTTACGCACAAGGCACAGCTACATGTATTGTCCAATGATTTTGTCTCCTTTGGCCTCAATGAGGGTGCTTTTTTGCCTCGGTGAGTGCGCTTTTTGTAGAGTGTGATGTCATATGAAAGGGGTCTATTGTCTGATTTGATGGCTTTGGCAGTAGCTACGACCGGAATTTCGAAAAGCCCTGTTCTCCAACGTTGTCGTCGCAGGCAACCGCCACGGGCATAGCCAAAGTTGGTTAATTCAGACATGGCCTTTCAAATTTTAGATAAAGTGCACAGGCTATCACATTCAACATGCATGTTAATCTTTCTTGTTTGAATACCATGTATTGTAGAAGTTGTGTAACTTTTTATGATTTCCAGTCATCTGTCATTTGTATTTTCACTTCTTGACAGCTATTTGCTAGTGTGTGGCCCAATTCCTCCAATAACCTCTTTTCCCATGTCACTCCACACCAACTTGTTTGATAGGATTGGTATACCTGACCCTGTGATACGCACTTGCTGTTGGTGCCTGCTGCTCTTGTACTCGTCCCAGTCCTTCTGAATCATTCACTTTGGCTGTACAAGGATTTTGGACTGGGTAAGGGTTTTACTTTGCATTGGGTCATTATGTACAAATTCTAGACAAATATCAAACTCAAACTTAAGTTTACGGATGTGAAACTGAGCGAGATGTACCTGTACACAATGTTTTTGTTTTTTTACCTTTCATTGATTTTAATTTGTAATTTGTGAACTTCTTTGCATATATGTCACTTATGTGCTTTTAAAGTTGCATTGCCTGAAAAACCCAAATTTGATATTGTTTTTTCTTTAAAGAAATTTTAACATTTTTGTTTTGGTAACACCCCCCTACCAAAAAGTTTTAAAAATATATATATAATAATACAATAAACAAAATACAAACAATACAAATAAACAAGACTAATAGTTGATTTTTTTTAAAAGAACAAATAAATAAATACATTTTGTATTAATTATTTAAAAAATCTAATAAAAATTAAACAAAATAAAGTAAAATTTAAAAAATGTGTTATGTATTTTATTTGGACATATATATTGAGCAGTAAAGCCAGCCTATCAGTTCAAGCAGGCACATTTACAACAAAAAATACTTGGAACTTGAGGTTTCTTTATTGGCTGGTCATGTCATTGATATAATGTTAAGTTAAGACCCGACATTTGATTATTTAAATTAAATACCACTACGCTATGCTGTCCTTGATGGATTTTTTTTTCCCGGGTGATTCATCTTTTAGTTTGACATACGTTTCTTTATTTTCCATGGATTGATGATTGATGATAAATGCATCAAAATCTCCCAATTTTTAATTAAAATTCTTTAAACTTTCCCATTCATTCAATCTATACTTTGGACAACCTACATGTATTTCTCAAAATGTATTCAAAGTAAGACCTTAAATGATTTCCATAAAACTAAAACCACCAATCGACCAAAAGAATGATTAATTTCTAAAAAAGAACCCCATAAAACATAAAGGAGAATGTGTTATATTTCCAGTTTTTAGATCATTTTTTACTTGTCATGTTGTCTTTTGCGATTACCTGATTGTGTTGTATTCTTTATTTTCTCTTAAATACTATGTATGGGTAACATGAAAATACCATGTACTGCAGTTATTCTCAAAAATACCCCCCCCCCCAATCCCCAATGAGTTAAATAAATGTATTTAAGCAACAAAACAACAAACTATACTGAACACAACTTGTCATTCACTTGTAAACACACAGGTAAATAAAACAAAATGGCTTTTTCAATTGTAGATAACCCAAGTACGTCCACATTGTAATTACAGTAATTGGAGAGACATGGTACATATACAGTTGATCAAGTATTGTGAAACTGGTACTAATAGTGTGTTCAATGCAGTGGATTTTAGGGCCCTGTGTGTTGTACAGTCACTGTGGTATCAAACCGGTCTGCTTTGGACTACAGTAAATGATGTGTGCACATTAATTAACTTGGTAGAACGGCCTGTCTGTGATGATATTATTGCCCAAAGCATCAGCAACCACAGACAACAGCATTAAAGATGCACAAATACTAATTGATTCTGAAAGCACGACTACGCAGCTTGGTATTAAGCAACTAATTTTAAGGGGGCGTCAGAAGCGGCAGTGGTTGCTCTGTTTTGCCCCTGAAAGTCTGAATTAAGGGGGTGTACATGTATAGCGCTGTGCAATGTGTACTTCTCTCTGCAATGTTTTCTGCAGTTGCTGTTTAGCCATTGTGGTGGGGGTTTATAGGATTATAGGAAATATCTAGACTGAATGAGATATGTTCTTAGAGGGTCATGACACTACACTGCAAATTACATATAAAATACAGAGCTGTAGTTGTAGTTTTGTGCAGTAGAGAAATATTATTGAATACCAATGGTTGCACACTACATGGAGTGCATTTTGTTGTCCAGCAGGATTCCCTTCCATACATGTACCCTATTAGTTTCTGCCCATGATTCAACAGTCTTCACATGTGTTCACTTGGCACATAATGTAGTAACAATCATGCAATGCCGATACTGTTTATCTGTAAATTAAAAATAAAAGATTATTTTTAACGATTATTATTTGTATATGAACTAATTAGGTTTATTGCTAAGAAAATAATTAATATAATTTGTTTAGAAGTACATCAATATGATAATCTAAACATTAACTAGCCACTAGTAGTAGTTCTGAAATAACACTCAGAATACTGATAAATAAACGAAACATTCAAAAATGAGGGACCTCAATATAAGAGCTGACACATCACTTTATAATCACCTGGCTGTGGTAGGTAAACAACTTTACCTGAAAGGTTCCAGAGTGTGCTCTAAAATCTAGTTGAAATACTGCATAAATTAGAAGAAAAAACTCTGACCAAAAGGGCTTTTACTCCTAATAATTCCACGAACCTTTGTTTTTAGTTGAGCTTATAAGTTTGAGTTTATATGGCAAAACAGAAAGCAAACACTTTTGTAGGTGAACTGTGAATGTTCAAATTAAATCGGATTTCTTTTAGTTTTGTTGGATCAAAGGAGAGATATTAGAATCTACATATCTTTTGTTGAAGCCCTCTCCTATTTTTTAGTAGGATAACAGTAAAAATGCAATGCGAGTAAATTGTTCAGCACAGACAAGGCTTGTATGCAGTGTACGTATACGTATCCAAGGCAGCCTGTACATGTACATGGTTAGCTTGCCCTGTCTTCGGAGCTGGAAGTACGTAGCTATTTGTACCAAGGGGATAGACTGCCTTCGAGTATTGCAGCATCCATTTAGAAATTGAAAGAGATGAAGAATGATCCTTAGGAAAGCCTTAATATCAGAGTGGGAGAACATGTAGGGGTAGGAGGACATGAAAGCAAGCTTATAGAGGGTCAAGGACAACAGATTAGTGGACCCTGGAAGGCAGGGAAGGAGCAGACCTACCTAATCTATCTTATTTAATTGCAAATTTGCAATTACACGATGATGATGATAATGATTGGGAGAGGATGTTCAGAGAGATGAGCGGCGGGATGATTTGGAGGGAGGGAGAACAACCGAGCTCTGTTTTGGATGGCTGAAACGGAAGGCACATGTTATGTATTGTACAGTCAGTATTTCCCATTGCTGAGTGAAGTGGTCAAAACAACATTTTGAAATTGAACCAAACACGCAAGACTACAATTAGGGTCTATATGAAGCAAGGTGAACTGTCTCACATCGGCATAAGCAGAACTATTTGCTCATACATGTAAATGTACACCTGTCTTCACATGCAAATGGGGGTCTTAAAAAAAATAGGAACAAAACCGAGAGAACAAATCACTCTCATTTGACATCACAGTGGAGGAGAATAATAAAAAGTCCTCTTTTGACAACACTGACAAGTAAGAAGTAGCCTACATGTAATGACATGTGCAGTAACCATTCATATTTGACTTTCTTTAAGAGTAAATAACACACTTAGGTTAAAAAAAAAAAAAGCAGCCCCCTTAAAACAAGAATTAACTGGCTTATTAGACAAATAATTGTTTAGTTTTTGAGATGAATAAAACTATGTGATGTGAAATCATATTCAGATTAAATGTAGCTTGGTTTTGAAAGACATTTGTTCTCCTCGTTGAAAATCATTATGTCTATTAAGGGCTTGGAAAGAAACTCAACCTTGTAAAAAAGGTTGTTACTGTCCCACATTAGAACCTTACAGCATGTTGTTTTATATTCTTCAAAAAGGTAAGAATTTGGGAGCCCTTTTACCAGTCACAGTCATTCTTAGAAATCATACATCTCGTTTTTTCAACAAATGTTGAAGTGAAATCAACTGAAATATTTTAAGTAGCACGTTTTTTTTCTCTCATATATTTTTGTAGGAAAACATTAAAAATGTCAAAAGTTGTGACTTTGCATTTTAGTTGGTTATTTTATAAAGAGCAACACACTTTTATAATAACAGAAATTGGACAGAATTAATAGAACCTACACCCTTGAAACAGAAGTATACGCATGGGTTTTGGAATAAAAAATACAAATGTACATCCCCAATGTACACGTCTTTGGCAGATTTTAAATTTAGATTCATGTGGTAAGATAAACGAGCAACAATAATTACAACAGAAAAAGTGGTAGGTTTTTCATTTACAACTTACTGGCTGAAGAAGGTTGCTGGCTGCTTACAGCACTTTGTTTATAGAAACTCAAACAAAAGTTATGCCTTTTCCGTTATTGATTCATTTTTGTGTCATTCATTATGGTATTTATTAATTTTTTTTTTCACCGAAAATTAACAATTTAATTAATAGTCTAGAGTCTAGAATTTTTGTGAAACTGAATATTTAAAGGTAAAGTATACCTTTGGTTTTTGGAACTGTTCGATTGTTTTAATCCTATACAAACGCAGATTTTTATATATACAATAAAACTAACCCGTGAAAATTTTGTTTCAAAAGTTTGTAGCATTTTTGAGATATTGACGAAAATTGCCACGCAGGAAGAATAATCACACAATTGAAACACAATCTGAGAAACACAATCTGAGAAACGTTTCATGCAGAAACGTTTTTCAGAGTGAAATGTTTTTGAATTCTTCTCTCTAAAACAACATTTCTTTGAAGGGATTTGTTTCTCAAAATGTTATATTGTACATTATCAGCAGCTGTAGTGCAGTTCTTCTTACCATGTAGGCCTAAGTTTTCTATGGTTAGTAATTTTTTGGAGTAATTTCCAAAGGTATACCCTTCTTTTTAATTTCTGAGCTTGAAAACCATTGTCCCTATTTTGTGGTGAATAATGATATACTTGAATTGTTACCAGACGGACAATTTCATCTTTTGTAAGCTCACAAGAGCAAGCGATGTAATTTTATTTACATTTTACAGAACGTGTGCATTTTGAATTACTGTTTTATTGAATAAAATATATCATTAAAGGGTGCATGCACGTCAAATTGCCAAACAACAAATTGTTCTCAACTTAATTTTGGGGGGGATTGGATTAAAATGTTTATGTGATGAAAATTGTGGGAATGTTTGCCTACAGCCCTTTTCAAAACCAGGGCTGTTGCTCCAGCTGAGGCTCTCTGTCTGTTTGAAACTCTGTAGCAAAAATGAAGATGAGATACAGCACTGTATGAGAGATACAGATATTCTGATTCTCATGGTGCAGCATCAAAGCTCTCAGAGTGGTTACGACCATTTGCCTTAAGCTATGGTGTTTCTGATCAGCAGAGTGTGGGTTCGAGTCCCAATCGTGGCACTTGTGTCCTTGAGCAAGATCCTTTACCATAATTGCTTTGTTCTTCGGATGGGACATTAAGTGGTAGGTCCCTTGTACTAGGATTGGTAGTGCACATAAAAGAACCCTGGATACTTGTTGTAGAATAGTTAAACACCGTTATTTAAAGGTTTTCTCAGGCTTGGGAGCTACAGTGATTAAGTTCATTTATGAGGCATCCTTGGTTTCATCACCAGAAATATATAATATGAATGATATTAATAATGGAGTGTATCTAACAAGGGAAATGTACCATATATACACGGGAAGTAAATATGAAACCATTAAAAATGATGATGTACAGTTCACAATATTTTTGAGAATCTGTTCTTTACCATGTGGCAATTTCACTGAGAAACATTGCAAGGCATTTTGCCGTTAGTATTTAAATGCAGAGAATGACGTGGGTTGATGTAGAGTGATGGCATTAACAGTTTCAATTAATTTAAAGAATGATCTTGAGTGATGTGAGGAGGAGTCTTATAAAGACTAGAAGCCTGGACAGAGATTAAGATGCCATGTAAGTTTAAAACTGGGATCAAGTTCTGAAGGCCATGTAATACAACTAATAACATAATAATAATAGGGCTGAAAGATTTATTTTATAATTGTTAATTTTTCAAGCCAAGTAGGCATCTCAAAGCACCTTAAATTATCATAGACCTTGATCATGCTGTCACCATCTTGGTCATGTTCCATGTATCATGTAACAGTGATAAAGGCTAATGTCCATAAATAAAAATGGAACCAGGCTATTTTTTCTTTTCTATCTCCAGCCTTGGTGTGGTTAGAATGATTTGGATTGGAGAAAAATCATGATCAAGGACTATTACCTCTTTCCGTTGGGCTCCAAGTTTTCCTAAAAGCATCTCATATCAGGGATCAGGCTGCTCAGTGGTTTGAGACCGGAGCTTTGTATGTGGGTTGGGTTTTCAGTCCCTACTTGGCTGCGTGGGTTTTTCCCCCATTGGGGTTTTCCTCCCACATCTAAAACTGAACATTTCTTGAACACGAACATTGAACAAAATCTGGTCTAGTAAACCTTTTGAGCTACAAGCCCTGTGGTCTTGTAGATTCCACTCCAAAAGCGAGCCCTGCCTAATAAAGCTAGAAGGGATAGGGTGGGATGGGAAAGAAAAGGGGGAGGAGGGAAAGGTTGGGGTTGAGCAAACGAGCGAGCACAGGGACAAAGATTAAACAAATTTAAAAAAATATTATTTACCGATTAAAGCTGGCCAGGATAGTACCAAAAGAGTACCTTAATGCTGTGGCCCAAAAGCCCAGGTCTATCCAAGCAATGGAGGTGTAAAATTTGTACAAGAAAACACTTTACTAATAAAATCTATTTATGTGAAAAACTAGAGAGCTCTAAGGAAAAAACATGTATACAATAAAAGTATATGATCACTAAGGAATACATATAAAGTGAGTTAAACTTAATTGTAATGGCAAGTAGCTGAAACGGTCAATAGGCAAACAAATACAGTTAAAACAAGATCTTATAAAAAAACAAAAATTGCACCAAGAATTTAAAAAAAATTTAATAAAAAAATTGGAGGTATACCCAAAATACAGGTTGCAATGAGTAAAAAAAAAAAAAAATGTTTCTCTTGTGGTTTCTCTTAATTTGTTCTGCAAATATGCCATAAAGATAAATGATGTAACTCTGCTGAATCAGCTATATAGAATCAAACAGGTACTATTGTTCCCTCTGTGATATGGGGCCAGCCTGATAAGCACACACATTTGCTGAGCGTAGAAAATCATGCCAGGGTCCAGTTTCATAGAGCTGCCTAAGCAAAAGATATTGCTTAAAAAGTTTCTGTTAAGCAAAAATGAGCAGGATGCCAGTCACAAATTTGTACATGTGATATGGTATTTTGTCTGGTAGTCTTATTCAGTAAGCTTAATATTATTGTTTAAGCAGCTCTATGAAATTGAGCTCAGGCAGAAATGGGTTACCAGCAGTTGAACTTGCTAAGCAGCTCTCTTAAATTAGGTCCAGGGGCCAATTTCATAAAGCCTGTAAGCAGATATTTCTACTTTTGGAGCAGCCCTTATCACAGTTTCTATTTCTTAAACACTGTTTACAATTTAGCCACATAAAATACTAGCCAACTTGCAAGTAATGCTTGGAAGCAGATGAGTGGTGAAACGATGCAACTCCATTGTGGTCGGGGCCTAAATTCATAAAGCCTGTAAGCACAGAAACTTGCTAAGCACAGAAAAATCTTGCTGGGCAAAAACAGGTTACCAGCTGACATTCCAAACAGTTAACATTCTTGCGACTGGTGTCCCACTCATTTTTTTGCTTAGCAAAGAAATTTGCTAAGCATTTTTTGTCTGCTAAACATTTTTAATTCTTAAGACCTGGGTGATCAACAAGACATTTTGTGTACAAAGTCTATGAGAAGAAGGGACAAAGGAAAGAACAATAGACTCCTCAGGGATCCATTTTTGTAAAAAGCGTGTGGTGTGTGTGTTTTCAATTTGTATTAAATTTTTTATTTATTTTAAATGCGTTGTTTATAGTCTGTTTCTATTTTTATCCTGTGAAATTAATAAATGAAATGAAATTGTAAACACGCTTTACTTACACTGTCCGATATACTTATAAAACACTCATTTTTCAGCTGACGGCTTAGGTTATTGCAAAAATTAGTTAGTGGCCTGACGTTTCTACCCTAGCAGAGTCTTTCTTGAAGGCTAAATGACAACACAACACACATTAATATGTATACAAGTGTAATAAGAGCAGTCAAGTGGAAATACATGAATAGAGAGAGAGAGAAGCAGAAAGCATTCAGAAAAAGCAGGGGGTAAACAGGGATTATGGAGACGGAGACAGGGGGGGGGGGTTATGGAGTGAAGGGGATGGCTTGACCACAAGAAGTTGGAAACACAAAGGACAAAATAGAAGGTTGGAAGAGGGAGAAAAAGTAAATAATTAGTAAATAGGGCAGACTAAAAATGTGGATCTCTGGGGGAAAAGGAGAAGGCAAAGACAAAAGTATTAGTCATTCCTTCTTGGATGTTCAAACCATGGGGTTGAATGGTCTGGAGGCGCCTTATCCACAGTTTCTCCCTACTCAGACGAACAGTCTCTCTGCGGTTACCTAGTGCCTCAATACCCTGTAAAGTCATGTCAGAAATGAAGTGATTAGGAAGATTGAAGTGGTGTCCTACAGGTGTATGCAGCTTTTGGGTGTTGACTGTGGATCTGTGGCTGTAGAAACGCCTCATAAGTGTAGTTTTGTTTCACCTATAATATTGAACACCACAAACTCTGCAAGATATTAGATAGATAAGATAAGTGGTGGTGCAGGTGACATAACCCCTTGTCTTGTGGGTGGTATCACCAGTATGGCTGGTAAAGGAGTCTGAATCCCTGATGTGTTGTCTACAAACAATGCATTTGGATATGTTGGAGCACCTAGGAGCACCTAAAAGTACCCTGTGGCAAAGGGGATTAACATCATCATTAATGGTGGGGACTTCTGCCCAGACGATGAGATCCCTGAGACTGGGTGGGCGTTGGTAGGCAACTATGGGTTCATCCTGTATAGCATGTTGAAGCCGATCTGAATTGTGAAGAATTTGATGGTTAGAACTGGTTATTTTATGAATGGGAGGAAGTGAGGGGTCAAAAGTAACAACAAAAGGAACTTTCCCCTTGGAACTCTGTTGTTGCTTGGGTCCTTTGGAGAGTACTGACTCCCTAGAATGAGCCTTGACTTTCTGGATTGCTCGATGGACTGCTAGGGAGCTATGACCCCTGGAAACAAGGTGTTTCTTAAGGCTTAGGTTATTCACGCGTACCAGAATACAGATCCAATGCCAACGTTAAGATATTCAGACTCTCCATTTGAATTGTTAACATAGATGTGTCTTCCCCAAATTCTTTAAAAGGAACACACATGTACATGCAATTTTCCTTGCTATTTATTGGACTGAAACAAATTATCTGAGCATGAAGGCATTCCTTTGAAATGCCAGGTGAATATAATTATAGTTTTTATGTTGACATTAACAATTTTATTTGATACAATAGATGTACAGTGTATGTAAATTTGATATGGCATATTATTCAAAATATGGACCATTTTACAACCTCAAATGTCATTTTTCAAAAAAATCTTTTTGACCTTGTAAGATATTTTAAATAATTGTATACATATTTAAGTTTACCAAAATGTTCATGTAAGGATAGTTCAGTTAGTTTTCATCTTGCAGTGGTCATTTTAAAAAGTAGAGTCTCCAGCAGTGAAACCTGTGGTTATTTATATTTAGTTCAAAGATAGCACAAGTAAAGCACAAGGAACATTCATTCTTTTCTATGGTGAGGCCCAACTGATGTAGTTTCAAATAAAAATTTAAAAAACTCAACAAAACACCACACACAGAAAATATAGGCCTGACAGAAGAGAGCATAACATTGACGGAAAAACTAAGCAAATATTGTCTGTTATTAATTTATTTCTTGCACAACACTACCGTAATTTCTCTGAAATATTTGCAGCCTCTCATACCTAAAAATCTATTTAAAAAATTTTTTTTTGTCAAGCTTCCATAAATTTTGTTAAGGCTATCAACACGCAGTTTCGAACGTCATTTTTGACGGACTTTAATGACGTTCGAGAAAAAATGACGGAAATTGCATGACGTTTAGAGAAAATTGACGGAATTTATTGCAAATGACGTTGGGGACTTTATTACCTTCGCGCAATCCACATCAAGCGTACTTGAACATAAGTTGATTTAGTTTCCAAAAACTAGCGTTCGGAAGGAAGTATTTCCGTTGTTAATCATCTCAGATACGTTTTGGTTTTTCATCTGGAGCTGTCCGATGGATTCTCTTACGTCAGTAAGTATGAGCGTCATTTACTTGACGGATTTATTTTGCGCACGTATTAACAGAAAACAGAAAACATGTGCGAGTCGAACTTACCCCCTCTGTTGACATCTTGCCAAACTGCAAGAGGAAAATAGAGGGGGTAAGTCTCATGTCAAGGGTTAACGTACAGGCCGATCGGTAAGTTCTCCGACGACACGTAAAAACATTGACGGACGCTGAAAAAATGTCGGCGCTGGAAATTTGAAAAAGGGATTACTCTTATTGTTGACCAGGTATCGTAGTAGTCATTGTTTCAAAATAATAATTATTTAAACGTGTTCTCATCATATTTGTTTCGAATTTATTGAATGTTTGAAACTTTGGTTAATTGACATGTTTTTTATTGTTGAAATTTGTGACGGAAAAATATGACGTTGGGGATTTTGCGATTAAAATAATCAATTGTCGGATTTTTGTTTTCTCTTGCTGTTAAAGTATTTGGCATCAGCCCCCACAACCTGAGCATGCAAAAGAAAATATGTACCTCGGCAAATATGAAAATTTGATCATTTAAATACGTCTACATCTATAGTGGTAGTGGAAGTCCGTCAAAAATGCTGACTTTGGAGACTCCAAACCTTTTACCTCGATTTAGTTGAAATAGAATAGAATAGAATAGAATAGAATTGTTTATTCAGCCATTGATTAAAAACAATCACAGGAATTTGGAATATTGGTCTCGCACCATCATTAAAAAAAAAAAAAAAAAAAAAAAACCTACAGTATACTCAACATTCAATGCGATAAAAACAGACTAGGCCTATTATAAACAATCAATACATCAATACATCAATACAAAAATTTAATATATAAAAAATACCTGAAACTACTTTACTATAACATGGAAAATTCCTATTAAAAATTCCCATTAAAAACTCGCATGACCGATGGTATAAAACTATTCCTAAAACGGTCAGTTTTTGCACCAATTGATCTCATCCTTCTTCCCGAAGGCATCAGCTGGAGGAACTCATTCACTGGGTGATAAACATCCTGGACTATATTTTCTACACGTTTCTTCATTCTCTTTTCATATATTGTTTTCATGTCATCCAACTTAACCCCAATTATGTATGAAGCATTTTTTACCACCCGATTCAGTTTATAAATTTCGCATTTAGGAGTGGCATTAAACCAGACAATGATAGAACTGGTCAGGCACGATTCAATTGCACATGTATAAAAATTAATCAAAATGTGTCTGCTCACACCGAAGGATTTTAATCTGCGTAAAAAGTACAAACGTTGTTGGGCCTTCTTCAAATTATCAGAAAGGCATCAGTTGTCAATATTGTGTATGATAACATGTCAGGTACATTGTAGTTAATTACACTACATAAAAATAAAAATTAGCTTTCACTTATGAAAATATCAGGGTCTGATTTTCAGGCTTGCAAATGGTGCATATTTTGAATAATATGCCATGCAAACAAATTCATTAATGTAAACTTTCAATGGTAGGGTTTTAAAAATGAATAATATGATAAATTTTTCACTCTGGAATTTTGAAGACAAAAAATATAATATACATTTTTAATTAGAATTATTATTACAACTTGTAACATCTGCCACATTTTTATGCACTACTTAATCCTGTGCTGTTATTTTACAATACCTGTGCAGCATGTTGCATTGTTTTCACCGTCGAGTGTACAAATGTACATAAGTGCTGTCAAATTTCTCTGTTGATTTATGGGCCTTCCTTGCAATTGTTCACACCTCAAAGAATACTGCCTCGCTCCACGTCTTCAAAGTCATCTTTATTCTCACTGTCCCTTTTTGTGTTGTCATACCAATTTTTTTTTTACCTGTCCCTTTTTGTGTTGTCATACCAATTTTTTTTCTTTTACCTGTGTAGGGATTGAGTTGAGAATTGCCGGAGTATCAATGACATCCACTATCATACACATACACAAAAAACCTTTCTGCAATCTGCATTTCTTAGATGACCAGGTTGATTTTTTTCTTTGTTTTTTACCCTTCAACTGATTGTTGATAAGCACTGTAAAGTGTACTCTGCTTTCCAAGTCTTGTGGACAGAAAAACCACAAGCTACTCTGGTGGAATTTGAACCAATGACCCCCACATTTGGGGGATATCTTCACAATGTGAAGCAAGTTCAAATCCTGTATTGCAGTTGGTACCACACCAGTTAATGGATGTAAACATTACGAATAAGGAATATTATTATTATTTTTTTACTCTTACATCGATGTGTGATAAGCACTGTTAATGCAACACTTTTTGAGTCCAGTAGAAAGAAAATCCACATGCTACTTCGTTTGGATTCAAACCACATCAGTGTAAGGGTTAAAAAACACAACAAAATAGTATTCCTTATCTCAGTTGAAATTATTACATTAATGAAAGTTTATTTTTAAAAAGTTTTCATAATTTGTTTTGATGTTCTTTTCTATCCCTTCATTTGGCAGTAAAGGAACAGACCAAATAAAGACATTCTTTTGATTTCCTTAGCTTAGGAGCCATTCAGAATAATCCAGGTTTAAAAATGTATTCATAAATACCCCAGTTAGTTTAGGCAGTCTTATTGGTTGAAAGGTGGTCACATGACCATTTAAAACCGACTTTAAGTGGCTGATAAAGACAGTATACATGTAACTTGAGCTGTTAACGTGCGTTCAAACTCATCGCCACACCGTGTTGGCGCGCTAGCTTACTCTGGTGCAATTTTACACATATTGCAATCAATACACACTGATACTAATTGTAAAATCTATTAGCGCGCGCATGTACGCACAAATGTTGAGCGTCGCATGCAATTTGACCCTTTGCGAAAACCGAGCCTGATAATGTAAAAATTGTAAGCCTACAACTTTACAAGACGGGAAAACTTTTACAGATTTTCTTACATTACTACACTTTTTAACAAAAAGGGTATTTATAAATGGGAATAAAATAGTAGTGATTCGGTCTTAAAGGGCCCTTTACAACCTTGCAAGTTCCTGGCCATCAGTAAAGGACCGAGCCAAATATCACACGGCCATGACCCTGCCAGTTTTTAGACGGCCCTTTTTGGACTTTATCGCCTTTCTTTTTTTCTTTTTTTCTAAAAGCCACCAACATTTATTATGTTAAATTGACAAATTTTTACATCAGATTGAAAAAAATTATAATAAACCTGATTATTACCCACTGAACACAATGAGAAGGCTGACATGCTTGGCCAAAACTTGAATTGCCATTTGAAGAAGAAAACAAAATTGTACACTTGGCATTGCTTCAATACATTTCAGTCTATGGGAAAAAAAAAATCAATATTAAGGACCAACTGTAAGAAAATGACAATTATATGAAAATTATTAGGTCCCACTAAAAGGAGCCACGTGAAGGGATTTTTTGAATGGGTTGATTGAGTCCCACACTCATTCTCTGAGAGTGCTGGTGGGCATAAGATCGGTCCGGCTGCCTTAATGCATCCATAGAGTAGATAGAGCCTTGGTTCAATGAAACTCCAGCCTGATCAAAATCAAAACAGATTTCTCCATATATGGTCAGACACTCCACTGTTGCCTACGTCATAGTTGCTACATGCGCAAAGTTTGTCTATTACTCTCACGGAGTCCCAACGACTGATTGAGAAAGGAGACCCTGTTCCTTCGTTGACCCATAAAGACTACCTCCTTATCCGATTTAGCAGTAGTCCCTTCAGGAATGCTGAGGTGATGACGTCAGTGTTTTACAACAATGGTGTGAAGGCCCCTGGAGGGGAGAAGGTAAAACTGGGAATTGATGAAATGAGACATCACCGTTGGAGAATGACAAAGCATCCCAGATTTTTTTTGTTATCTTGCAAGTCTCTCTTGCCTCCATGTTCTGATTAGGCTGTGGAGGATTGGACTGATTATATCATTTCTGTATCATTAATCACTGGACTGATTCAGCAGCGGGATGCGGCAGAAGAGTCCCCATTCTGTTTAGACTTTTGACAATTTTGAACGAGCAAATGTTACAGAGCAAAACAAACATTTCTTAAAATGATTTGTTCTCTTTTTGTAATTAATTGTTCTTGTCATAAAAAACAAAACCAAAAAAACAAAAACACTCATAAACACAAACCCTACAGTGTAACAAGGCTTAAAGTATTTACTGGGAATTTTAAACGAAGTAATATTTTTGAGAGGAAGTAATTTTTTTGCAAAAATACAATTCAATTTTAACATTGTGTTGCACAGGCAATCGATTTGCTGATCAAGGGTGCTTGGGTGCATGTTGCTTCTTTTCTAGAGCTCATATAGATATTTTAAACTAGTTTTCCAAAATCCAAATATTTTTAACTTAAATTTTGTGGGTATAAATTTGCTATTGAATCCTGATTGGTTTTGCATGCATCAAGATAACCTTGATTATTAAAGGCCAAATATTTCCCAGAGAGTTAATGTTTTTGGCAAAATGTGAGCGGATTGCAGAGTCCATGTGAGGTTTGGCCCCCAGTGGGCGTGTTACATGCGTAATGTGCAACACAGCAGCACTATTTACGTATATAGAGCACTAACTACATGTGTGTTGATTTAGAGAACGCCCTCAAGTTAACAGTAGAAAGTAAAAGAAAGCGTGTATGTTTAGTGTTGTTAGTTATCTGGAGTTGTCTGATATATGCAATATTTTAAAGCAAGATTTTTCTTTGGCTTTTGTTACATAAGATTTAAAAATTTGATTTTACAGACTGTATAAAACTTCTTCAGAAAATATATCTGCTCCCACAAATACATAGAATATACAGAAAACCCTCTTTTGCAAATCTCATGTTGGTAAAAAAAAAAAAAAAAAAAAGGGAAAAATTAATTCAGTACATCTTGAACTCGGCTGTTGAACAGTCATTTGATAACAATTATAGATCTGGGAAGAGGGGTTGGTGAGTTGGGGAGATCTTGAGCTGAATATTATTGTAGATAAACTACAGTCTGTTAGAGACAGACACAGATGTAGGGAGAGAGAGTGTGATACACCCGCACACTTATGATTGTGATTCTGGTTGATCACAATGTCAAGCATCATATAATGACAGGATAGTGTGCTGGTAGTAGTTCCATCAGCTAAGTTAGCTATTGTCATGACTAGAGGATTCGCAGTGCATGTAAAGTCGAGGCAATACTATAAATAACCTCATTACAGACTGTGACATATTGTTCATTTTGATTGAATTTCTGCCTCGGATTCAGTGCTAAGAATTATTTCAACTCTGCATCCGTGTGCACATTTCATTATTGCATGCAATATATAATGTGGTATAATTGATAAAACGAATGCAAATGCAGTCGTTCTTTGTAGTCTGTAATTTGTTTTCCCCTGCAAGATCTCATGCAGTAATATAGCAAGGTCTTAAGCAACCCTGGACCACACGTTCATGTACACACACATACACAACCACACATATTCCCCCTTAAATATTTCCAGCGTTCCGAGTGTCGATCATTAGGCATGGGAGCTCCTCTGGATGACAAGTATTGCTTGTTGCCAGGGCAACAGCGACTGTGTGACGTCAATGGCTAGGAATAACACCAGGGCTCTAGAATTACGGCTAAAATAAGAATCGGGAAGATAATAATAGTCAAAAATAGATCTCAGGATCGGAATCTGGTTTGTGAATGTGGTGTGGAAGACATCGCCCCAGGCTTGGTCATTAATTGCATTCATTTTATTTTGTCCTCTTTCTAGCTCTGGTTGAGAATCTTTCAGAATGTGATTTCCGCAATTTAATCCTATGTCAAGTTTGGTGGGGATCTTTTGTCCAATATCGAGTCATCTATGCCTCACTTTGGAGGGATAGATAAATTGGAAATCACGTGGTTAGCAGATATGAATGTACTTTGTGCTTATCAAGAAGAGACATAATAGAGCTACCCAAATCTTTTGGCCAGCAGTGTGTACATGTACAGCTTGCATGATTAAACCTGCTTTCGGTTCATCTTTGCAGATTGTGAATAACATTGTGACATTCTAAATATATTATGCCACAATGTCTCTGCCTGATGTATGAATTTTAGTTTTTCAACATCTATTTGAAATGTTCACTTTCAACATGTGCTGCCACAATGGGTTGGAAATTCTGCATGTAGCAGAATGCAATTTTGCATTAAATGAGGCTGACATAAGAGCGAACATTATACAGTTAAATAGGTTATGCACCATAAATGCGTTTAATAGAACGAAACATAAACCTCCTTAGCAAAATTATCCCGTCATGATTGTCTTTGCCGGCCATGCATACACATCATGTTTTAAATGAGCTGCTTTGTGCATGATTTTTTCCAATGTGTACAGAGGTGCAGTGTGACCATAACCTCAGATGCTGAAGAGGTCTGCTGCCTTAGTGTACTGTTTATTGTACATGTACTGAGATAATCAGATACTTGATTCACTCATGCGCTTTCAAGTGGTTAATAGCAGTACATATTTATTTTCATTGTGCTGAAATCCTATAACATACTGTGTACAGTGACTGCAGAGACAGTCTCTGCAACACAGTCTCTGCAACATTATGCCAATATTTTGTCTTATCTGTGTATGGGTAACTCACAGTGTTGACATTTATCTGTTGTTGTTGTTTTTGCTGCAACGACAATATTTTTTCTACTGATGGTTCCTTAGATATCTGCTATACATGTTTGTATTTCTTATTTCTGTTCACATACGAAAGAATCGATTGACAAGAAAAAGAAATTTCTTTGTAATTTCAAGGAAATAATACCTTGAGTACTGTACCTCTTTATTTAATTGCTAGATTTTTTTGTAAAGCTCTTTGGAACCATTGTGTGAGGCACTACATGTACATGTATGTACGAGTACAGTTTAATATTATTATTACATTGTAATAATGTATTTAATTATAATGTAATAAGCAAAATATTGTGAGGATAACGCCTTGTGAAAAAAAAAAAAAAGTTGCATAGCATCCCCGCCCGATTGGAGAAAATGCACCCATTTAAAAAAAACTTTTAAAAAGTTTACTGTAGAAAACATTAGGCACTGCAGTGTAGAAGTGTAAGTTGACTGTTAACATATCAATCTCATCACCCTCAATTGTTGCAGTGACATCTGAACAAAACCTGACCATTAATAATACTGACTTGGAGTCAAGACTAGTAGCATGGTGCTCATCCGCGCTACCAGTTTTAGTCTGCACCAGACCAACCTTTTATTTTTGTTGAAGTAGTCTGGATGCTATCCTGATTTGTTTGTTTTGTGGGGGGGGGGGGGGGCTACATTCTTTGTCTCTGCAGGCAATGCAGTTGTCATTATTGACTGATTAGAGAGAAAGCACAAATAAATTCTGATCGGCAGAAATTGAAAAGGAGGGATGAGACAGTTAATTTTGTTTGACATGATTTAATGAATATGGGAATGAAAGGCTAAAGACACATAGGGGGTCATGGTCACACTGGATGGAGCTAAAGACAACATACCTAACTGTTACTCCAAGACACAACCTTTGAGGTCTTTATCCTTCAGTAAAGGCCAAGCATCAAACTAAAATTTCTATTCATGAAAGTCTCCTGATCGGGAGTTAAAATTGATAAAGAAAGAAAGATGTAACTTGTTGTCCAGCATGCATTGTATGTGCCCGACCGAAAATTTACCAAGATACAGGGAGATCAAGGCAAAGAAGTTACATGCTCTGATTGGTCGAAAGTGCAGATCCAGATGGAAAAAGCATCTGATGCTAGACGAGCGTATTTGATCCTGTACCAGCCGTTGATTCATTTAGAGCTGCTTAAATGTACCCACATGATGGCTTCTTGACCAGAAGAATTCATAGTTTTCTGGGTATTTATGTACAAGTTAAAAGCTCATACAAGCAATATGGAAGATATATATGTGATACAATTTTACAATTTTAGCGAAATGTACTTATGTGCATGGAGATTAATGTTTACATGTAAATTTAGGTTTTATCTTTTTGGGGGGGTTAATTATGTTGCAAGGCAGCAGCATTTGTAGTATTTAGAATAGATTCATGCACAAGCAATCTTGATTCTGGAGTCATGTTGTGGTCTTGCAAACAATCCCACATTGATTTATTATCAGTAGAAACTGTATCATAGACATTTTGGTCTTCCTACCTTAGACTATAATGTGACCCAACATCATCGAATGGGAATGAGTTCTGAAACACCGCACCTCATACCCCACTGGGGCAACAGACGCAATTGCCTCCATGCCCCAACACCAAAACAACAAGAACAATTGGGCTGTCTCAGAAAAACTAAAACTGAGCTGAAGGAGTTGCATATTTTTATTTCAGTTTTAAATTTCATCATTGCAAGTTTGTAATAAATATCTTGAATATTTTTTCTACATTGAACTTTTTTTATATAAGCCTTTGGCTGGTATTTTAGTATTAAGTAAATATAATGAAATGAAAGGTCAAAAAGCTGCCACCAGAGAGATCATTCGTCATTGTAAAAAGATAAATATTTATAGGTTAATCAGTCCTTAAAGGATGGACTTTTCTCCCGTAAAGGATAGAAGTTATCTTTAAAAATAACCATTCCGATCTTTTTGTGCATTTAAAAAAGGGAGTTAAAAATAATAATAATAATATTAAAAAAGAGAAATGCTTGTAATAAAAGAAATAAAAAAGTGACCTGGTCCCATGATACACTGGCTCTTTAGTAACCACTGACCAAGGCCAGCTTGTCTCCCAACGGTTTTCCCCTTTGAGTAGAATTCCCTTTCAACTCCCAAGTTTATGCTATATTTGGTCATAGTGTGCACATATATCATCAACCCACGCAAAATCGTCTGCTTTGGTGCTATTATTGTGTCAGTGTGAGCATCGTCATTCTCCATGTCCACGCTAAAAATACATCTATGTATGTTTGGGGAAGTGTGACAGTATAAGAGCGTTTTCATTATAATATTAGTCTTGGAGGGACGATCGTGAGAAAGAAATACGACATCTTGAAGTTTGTGCTGATGGCGTGTATTTAAAGAGATGGGCCACATTCATTCAAACCGAAAGAGCATTTTTAAATTGACACATGGAAATCAAATGAAATGGAGGAGGGAAGAATGGTTACAAGTTCAAGAACATGTTTTGCAAAAGGTTTTTTAATAATATACTGCGGGACTCTGCCTGTTTTGCGTGAGATCTGACTGAAAATGTCCGAGATTAAAAGATAGTTAGTTACTTGTTAAATAATCAGGAGTACAGTGCTTGTGTTTTGGAAAATCAATTTCAAGTCTTTGAAAGTGATCCTATTAATAATGGAAGCAATTCCTTCACAATATAAAAAACTCTGCATTTCTTTGAATGTGCTGGAATCTGTTGCACTTTGCACTTTGCTTGTTTATTAGGATATTTTACATTGCTGTATGAGGTGTCAAAGGGAGGGTATACTTTTGGTCATTACTCAAAAAATTAATGTCCATAACAATTATTTCTTCAAGAGCACTGAAGAGCTGTTGATACTATATAACACTATTAGAAATGACATCCTATATAGTAATATAGTTTTAGAGAAAGAGGTTATTTTTTCATACACATATTTGAATCTGAGAAAGGCTTCAGGCATGAAGCCTTTCTCAGGCATCTAAAAAGCACACAATTCTATGCAACGAAGGTGTTTTTTTCTTTCATTATTTCCATGCAACTTCCATGACCAATTGAGTCCAAATTTCCACAGGTTTGTTATTTTATGCATATGTTGGGGCACACCAAGTGAGGATACTGGGCTTTGACAATTACCAAAAGCATACCCTGCCTTAAAGGCACTGAACACGTTTGGTAATTGTCAAAGACCAGTATTCTCACTTGGTGTATTCCAACATATGCATAAAATAACAAGCCTGTGAAAATTTGGGCTGAATCGGTCATCGAAGTTGCATGAAAATAAAGAAAGAAAAAAACACCCTTGTTGCACAATTTTGTGTGCTTTCAGATGCTAATAAAAGGCTTCATGCATGAAGTATTTTATTTTTTTAGTGAGAAATTACCCTTTTCTCAAAAACTACGTTACTTCAGAGGGAGTCGTTTCTCACAATGTTTTATACTATCAACAGCTCTCCGTTGCTGGTTACCAAGTAAGTTTTTATGCTAATATATATTTTGAGTAATTACCAAACGTGTTCAGTGCCTTTAAAAAAAAAAAAAAAAATTTATAGTTTTGGTGCATTACATAGTAAACACTAAAACATTAACATTCAATTCACTATAATCTTCAAGAATAACTTTTCCACCAAACCTAATTTCATACATCCCTGTGAGGGTAAAAAAAAGAAGATAAAACAATACTCTTTATAGAAAGATAAATAAAGACTATATTCTTTACCCTTGATTCAATTATGACATCAATTAAATTTAACCTAATTTCATTTCCTTATTAAGATTAAAAACAATGGATAGGAAAAGAATTCAGTCAGAGTTTTAGTTGACACTAATCTAAACATTTTGGGTTCAGTCTAGTACAATAACATGTGTTGCATGTTAGCTGCTTGGCCTTGTTGTTACACAATTAATTTTGACAATTAATATTGAACAGGATTGATGCTTTAGGGAGTACAATTGAAAATGTTGTAATGGTGGCAAAGTCTTTAAATAAGTGTACAAGATATTTCTGAAGATATTTATCAGAAAACTTGAACTTACTACATGTTGGCCTACATGTATTGGCTATATTACATTTTTCTCTCTTTATAAGTCCGAAAATGCAATAATAAAATCTGTTTACAAACCTTTTTTGGGACAAAATAGATCAGTTGAAAGACATGTGTTTACTATCACCCATCGCCTACATTTGACATAAATTTTCATTCAAAGACATCCTATTCCTAAGCTTTCGTAAAAAATCTAGCATTCACTCTGTATGATATGACACATGAACCACAGCGTGTAGTAGACTACTCCATTGACTACCATTCAACAATCTCAGTTCTATTCATAGCGCATCTATAAATAACCCTCAGTGCAGCATCTATTTTTAGCGTGGTAGCAGCGTAGAGATGCATCAGTCCTTGCAGCTTTCTCTCCATCTCTCTCTCTCTCTCTCTCTCTCGCAGGAGTTCACTTATTAGTCATGTGAATCATATTGTCTAGTCCCAGTAGCCTCATTGTGCTGTACTGCTGTGTGGTGTAGTCTGGATGCCACCTCCCACATTTCAGCATGTTGTCTTATGGATGTGTGTAGCATATATTAAGTAGTGTTTACATCGTCATTGTCAAGGTCCTATTCCTTCTTAATCTTACTTCATGTACTGTATACATGTATACATGTTCATGCAGTTTAACGGCACATGAAATTCCCTTGATAGTAGAGATACCAAATTGAACAGAGCTGAAGCTCTCTTTCATTGGCAGGTCATGTCAAGTGTTGTTCTACAGACTGCAGAATCGATGCAGGCTCTTTAGACATGTGGAGTAGTTCTCTTATGATTTTTCATTGTTGCAGACGCATGAACTTAATGGTCAAATGCATTGACTCTATTTTGATTATTTTTCTTATACTGTATACATTTATACATTGAGTTGAGAAATTAGTGGGTTTTTTCACATACGATTTACATGCACACATCAAAACAATAATTTGTAATCGCAAATGGTTAAATTACAATTTGCTATTTGAGATTAAATTTCCTATTGGAGGGTACATAGACAGTACATAATGTGTTCCAGTAAGTGCTGTACATGTAGATACAGCTTGGGTATTTTTCAGCCAATAAGAAGCAGCACCAGACCTGTTAAATCTACTTTGAACACATGAATGCATTTAAACAAGCAAAGCGAGGTCTGGATTTTCATTGAATGCTCACTTCATTGATATCATTGTGTTTTCTTAGTAAACATTTTCATTCTGAATCTACGTTAGGCTGTATCCGAATCAAGCGACTACGGCTACAGCTATTGGCTATGGCTGTAGGCAGCTGCAACAACAAAGAAGAATATAACTTTCATCATTCCAACCATAGCCCCAGCTGGAACCAGTAATGTGGACACAGCCCTAGATTAAATGTGGCTTGAAATATTCAGATCAAAGTATGGATTATTGTTAGGGAAAAAAGGAAGAAGAAATCTAAAGTTAGAATGACGTGAGGAGATTGGATGACATCCAAATGTAATCAAATTTGATATTATTTTAAAAAGAAGATCATTCTTATGGCAGCCAGCGTAGGGCACATCAAGATTTGCTCCAATTGATGTAATATACTATGCAAACAAAGCAATAATTGGTCCTGTTATCAATATTATACAGTTATATATCAATATTTGAAATGAGATGGACTTTGTTTATAATCATCTGATTTTTGTAAAAACAATATTTTGGCAGGAAATAAAAATTATTTTGCTCTCTTCAGTCATGAAAAGTCATAAATCCGATCAATTGCATGATGTTCATTTATACTTGCATGTACATGTACCACTAGGTAGAACATGTATTTTTATGTATGTGGCAGTTTTCATACCAACAAAAAATCCAAAACCATACTATCAGCATTTATTATAAAAAGTTTAGTGGAGTAGCAATGAAATCTGCATCAGGCCTTGTCAAGGAAAAGAAGAACTGACTTCTGTTCACTTCGATAAAAAAGAACCATTTCAATAATTCAATTTGCATGCAAAATAGAAAAAGGGGGGGGGGGGGAAATAATGAGTTGTAAGTAATGGAATTTCTTTTCAAAACGTCATCAAGCGGGTACCATTGGTTACTCATTTGAATAATGAGAATTGATCAGATTCAGCAAGCCATACAGCGTAAGGACGTCGTACGTATATAGCGGCAGTGATAGCCCATGAATCAGTCTTGAGTTAACGCTGGATATATCACAGTTCATCGTCCTGGGTAGGTAACCTGCCATTGCCACTGCGTACGTCATCACCTGTCCAGCTCTCATTTCATGACGCCTGTCATCCAGCCTTGATTGCCTTGTAGTATTCATATATTCCAATATAGCCAGGGCTGTATTTGAAAATTCTTAAGAACTGTGGTTTTATTTGGTTAGTTATCAAAGCATGGTGTAGTGAAGTACTGGTTTTGGTTTAGTTTATTCTTTCTTGAAGAAGTGCCTCTACACACGTATGTACGTACTTGGTACAAACACATGTTCATGTGCTTGATACCGTGTACTGTCTAGGCCCGATAGGGCAGTTTTCCCCCGTGAGGGAAATTCAAAATTGTACCTGAACATTTCAAGTGGCACCCAGGCAATAATCAGGGGCACAGAGGCAATTGCCTCATTTGCCTCCGTGAAGTGTCAGGTCTTACACTTACAGTCTATCAGTACATTCATCATGTGAACACTATTTGTCAGAACCAAAGTTTTGTACTTTTGGCATTGCTAGGGTTAGTTTCCTTGACCTATGTACATGTACTGCATTCAGGTGTAGACATTTAAAATGTGTATCCTTTGGTGTTGGATTTAAAAACTACATTCAATATTTGACACATGTACTTGTCTACATGATACACTGTAAAAGATTGTTTAGTGTCTTAAATCTAACTCTGGAATGAATCAAGATATACAAATTGTACGGACGAGAAGTAGGTAGCACTGGACGACATACAATAGTATCCACACGATTTGATAGCGATGACAATATCCAGTTTGGATTTGAAAATATTCAAAACCTCAAGACAAGAGAAGATATTGTCAATTTTTTTCAATTGTATCCAAATTGTTTGTACAAATGGTACCTTAATCAACAATCTGTTTGAATACAAGTTTTTACAGAAGATGAACAAACTTGAATATTGTATCAAGCCGTTCCGATTAACAAGAAAGCAGAACGATGACCTCGAGTGGTTTGGAGGAGTAATTTTCAAAACATTTTTGTCATCACTCGTTTTAATTTATTTACATTTTCATGGCTCCTGTAAATATTTATTGCCCGAAAACGGTTTTCAAAATGCCTGGAATGTACATATTTACAAGGCAGAAACCATCCAGGACGTCGTGACGCAAATAACAGAAGTTCAAATCGTAGTTATCCATCTGTTTAGTTTTGAATTGCATATAATGTACGTGTGTGCCATTCATAACAATATCAAAGGTTCTTCTAACCGTATTTGTACGTGTACAATGTACACTACAGATGGGGCTCATATGTATCCTGTCTGTGTAGCGTGAACTTTAGCATGCATACATGTAACCCAACAGTAATGATCAAGACCAGCAAGCCAAGAAAACAGCAGATTGACTTTACTGTCACTTTGGTCTTTAATACGCTGTTTTCAAGGTGTTTTTCTCTCATTGAAATCAGTGCAAGGGAAAGAGTCTGGTTCCTTGTTTGTAATGAAGATCAGTGTTCACAATTACTCTACGCATACAGGAAACCAGTCTTAATGCCACTTCCATCTATTATCTGTTGTCATGTTTTCTGGAAACGGGTTAACAGATGAATGAGATGATAGGTGTCGATGAGATTGTCTTCATTGATTGGCTCATTGTTGTTTCTTGCCTTGCTAGCTTCACTTTAGGGTGGGACCTTTAACCATAACAAACATTGAAAGCCGTTTCCACATATTCCTTAACGTTTAAACAAAACCAACAGTAAAAAACCCCAAAAACAAAAAGGGAACAAAAAATAAAATAATAATTGCAGTTTGTTATACATTTGTTACTTTGCTTTGTTCTCTGAAAACACTACACCAGCACACAAGGGATGTGCCACCACACTGTGGTTTGTGGTTTTGTGATGTCAAGACTAGTAAAATATTGTGGTCTACTTTTAATCCTGGAAAGTGTGTTGACATCAGGGCCCAACTTCATAGCGCTGCTTAACTGTTTACATGCAAATTTTCGTGCTAACTGTAGCAGAAAAATTTGCTTAAGCGTAAGCGTATTTCACAGGTAAGCAAGAAAATTAGGCGACCAGCTTGCATGTTCACCATGAATTTGCATTGTTGCGTCATCCAATTTCATACAGTAAGCTCTGGAAGGTTAGCATGCCTTTTCGTGTTAGCAGCGCTATGAAATGGAAACTCGCGCAGTAAGCACAAAATCGACTGTAAGCAGCTGTATGAAATTGGCCCCTGCTCCTTTCACAGGTTGCTCATAGTTCCGATTCTCAACTTGGATTGGAATCTGGATTGGAATCGGTAGAAACAAACGGTTAAAATGAAAGTCACAAGTTCTGTTTGACTGTTTAGGAAAATAAACGTAGACGCACGACCCTACTTTACTTTCCAAAGTTTTTAACTATTAAAATGTGCACCAGTGACAACTTAGTGATTCGGAGGGGGGGGGGGCAGTTTGTGGTTTTAGAACATCTGCAGCTGAACGAGATCAGTGAAAGACTCAGTGAAACAAGTTGATGTGTCTGTCAATTATATTTTGATTGCCTACGGTTTTTCCCTCCCCATTTTTTAATATGAGGACCATTGTAGCTCATTGGAGAGATTTCCACACTGTTGCAGCAAACTTCATGAGACCATATCCCTACGAAGCTGTGATAATCGTAGCTTTTTGTTACGTCCCTGTGATTACTGTCATGGAGGCTTGAGATTATGATTATCGCAACTAATCTCTACCAAACAAAAATTTTAAACCTATTTGTGTAAAAGTCATATTCAGTTCCTGATTTTGACCCCCCCCCCCCCCCCCCCCCCAAAATGCAATATTCATAAAATCCTGAAGAAAATGATTGGGAAAGTAAGATGATGGTTCATGTTGGTTTGATTTTATTTGTCTGTGTCTTTCAGGGTGGAGAGGGTATCTTTGATCCTCAGACGGAGGCAGACAGGAGAGCCCAACATTGCATCGTGGCATCACTGGCTACAAGATTCCCTGGAATTACTGTTATCGGAGAGGAGGTAAAAGACCAAGTAGGGCACAACTTTGGGACTGCAGGGCTTGTTGCTCAAAATGTTTACTGGACCAGAATTGTTTTCACAAGACCAGAATCAAATTGAGAAAAACTTCCTGACAGTTTCACAGGCATTTAACTGTTTTTATTTGAACACACATTTTAAGACATACGGTGTATATTAAGAGAAGATTTTGTCTCTATGTGTACTATATTAGACTTGTCCTGTCAAAGGTTTACCGGCCCAATGCTAAAACTACCAGCCTCGGGGGGCTGTGGTCCAGTGTCAAATCCAAACCCTGCCAAGTGACCCTGATAACTTTGAGATGACCAAATTATTTCCCTAGCATGGAATACCTCTTGCCCTCTTATCCAACCCAGTTCTGCCCAGTTCAATGGGGTGTAACAACTAGCAAATGAACTAATAAGAAAAATTAAATAATTTTAACATCAGTTTGTGTTTATCTTCTTACCAAATAATTGTTAAAATTTCTCAAAATTTCTCAGAAAATTGTAAAGAAAAGTACAGCTTCCTGTTTTGGAGGGTTAGTGTTGACAGCTCATTTCTGTTTGTAAAGATCATTCAAATCAAATGACTTCTTTTTGCTCCTGGCCCTGCCTCATGTTTGATGATAGAGGGCGCTGTCAATGTAAGAAGAAACATTTCTTGTGAATTTTTGTTCCACCTCTTTCTTGTTATCAGAAGAAAAGATGTATATAATTTTAAAATAAAATTGGCTTAGTTAATTGTTTTATTTTTTTTTAATTTAGAGTTTTTCAACTTTATAAGGGTTATAAAGATCTCTAAGGATATTTGATTAAGTGCTCCTTTTCAATTTAAATTTTCAAGAAGCAGTCTTTTGGGAAATACTTAACCAATTTTTAAAGGGTGTGTACAACATTGATAAGATTGAAAATATAAATGTTCACAGATTTGCCCATAACTTACTAGATATAAAGATGGTCATGGTGGAAAACTTCCCTTGAAATACTTTTGCTTGAAATGCTATAGTTTTTAGGAAATGAGTAAAACAATTAGTCCGTGATAAAATCTGATGTTTGAAAACAGTGAAAATATATCAGTTTTTTCCCCCACTGTTTTCTCATGACTCTGAAGACCGATTCAGCTTAAACTTTCACAGGTTTGTTATTTCATGTATATGTTGGGTCACATCAAGTGTAGATACTGGTCTTTGACAATTACCAATGTTGTACATGTGCTCTAAGGGTGCGGTTTCAAATACAGTGTACTTGATATGCTGTATAATGGGTTTTTTTAAAATGTTTATTTTGAAGGAATTGGAGAAAGAGAGGATAGAGGACAGGCAAGTTGAGATGGGTGAAACGGAGGAGGTTCTTGGCGTGCAGTGTCCTGCTCAATATCAAGACATCGATCTTAATGATGTATGTCATTTAGTTTTCTCCAGTTTACCATAAACTTACCCCCTAAAAGACATGAGCGTACATGTAATTATTAGTCATTGTTTATCTGTAATGTGGTGTCGTGGCTAGGAGTACCACACTCGAGCCCTGGTGTTTCTGATCAGCAGAGTTTGGGTTTGAGTCCTGGTCGTGGCACTGAGCAAGATACTTTACCATAATTGCTTTGCCCTTAGGATGGGACATTAAGCCAAAGGTCCCGTGTACTAGAATTAGTAGTGCACGTAAAAGAACCCAGAACACTCATCGTGAAAGAGTAGGGATTACCCCCTGGTGTTCCTTGTTCATTGCAGGAACCCTTGTTTACAGGTTTCCTCAGTCTTGTGAGCTACGTGTACAGTGATTATGTTCACTTATTAATCAGCCTTGGTTTCATTACCAGAAATATATAATAATAACAGTGATAATAATAATAACAGTATTAAGTTCAGGCTTGATACTTCGTTCTGATAAGGACAAGGCAGTGTTTCCTCAATAACAGGCACCTGCAATGAGGGAAATTCTAGTTTCTACTGCAACATTTCAAGGGGCACCGAGGCAAATAATCAGGGGAGCAATCCATTCTAAGACGGCCCGGATATAAACAAAAGTATAATCCCTTCCTCTCTCACATGATTCATTTACAAACAAGTAAATCTTCATGAATTGTTTTTGTCAACAGGTTGTTGTGTGGGTGGATCCTGTTGATGGAACCACAGAATATACTCAGGGTAAGTAGGATCGATGAACAATGATTTGTTCGAAACATAGTACAGCATTGGTAATATGAACAAAACTGTTAATTTCAACCAGAAAGCTCACTGGTTATAAATTTTACACCAGGACCAATACACCGATCCATTAAGCCACGCCCATTTCTCATTGACCAATCACAACCGCGAAATCTGATCACCATTTGAGCCGTTTGGTGATCTTTGCACTAATGGCGATAGGGTTTCGCGGCTGTGATTGGTCAACTCGTAAGGAGGCGGGGCTTAATGGATCGATCTATTGTCAAGAGACATTGAAACCACGGCTTTTGGCTTGGACTCTGGTTTGGGCTCTTTTTGCCTGACTGAAGCCTCGTAAGGAAAGCACATTCCTTCTAAATAACTGACAGAGCCCAAGCCCAAGCCATTACTTTGATGAGGTCCATATTTTCATCTGAAGTACTTTCAAATTTAGGGAAACTAGCATTTGACAGGGGCAAGAAATTTCAGACTCTTGTCTGAATTCAGACCTTTTTTTGTCTGCCTGGTATAAAAAAAGATGAGTATTTTTTTCCAGATAAGATATCCAGCTTTTGGATCTACATCTCTAGCGCTGAGGATACTGTTCCCGGAAGCTCCTTCTAATCTATTAAACTCTAGGGGTTATTACAGCATACCTCCTAAGATTTGGATCCTAGTTTTAGACCTTTTTGTCAGAGATGACTCTTACCCTTGACTTGAAGACCTTCAGGCGTGTGATTTCTCAGAATTTTTCCTGATTTCAGGATTTTTTTCTCACGATCACCTTGACCATTCATACTTACTTGAAAGAAAGTGAAGCAGTCACAAAAGAGAGAAAGAAATAGTCCACATTGCGTCCAAACCTGTGGTCTTGTATTTCTGCTGATGTGCAGAGTCTGTAAATGTCCTGAATTTGTAACATGGGAGGTTCTGGGTCTACAATAAGGGGGGCCCCGGGCCCACAAGTCAGTTTCAGGAATTGGCGCATTGGTCAAGTCTCATCCCTTGACCTTACAAATCAACGAATTTGCTAACTTCGTTTGCTTCAATAAAAAAAATCCTCATATGAATGCACACAAAATGCCTGACTAAAACATAAACAAGTTTCCCCACAGTTTTCAATCAACGTGTGACCTCGGATTTTGGTTGATTGTTTGCATAATGTGTTTATTGAAAATTAGATGATGGGGAAAACAAAAAACTCTCCTAAATATGATGTTGTACATTGCCTGTGGTGGAAATCAGAATTGTAAAATAGGCATGGCATGATGCGGCCAGAACATCACATTCAATATTTGACACTCAAAATTTCATATAATTATGATTAATAGTTCTTGCCTTGGGGTAAAGGCACAAACAATTTTTTATTTACCGTATTGAAGGTTGCTATATGAATATCAAATAATTTAGACACAGTGCTTTCCAAGGTCTTTTTTCCCCGGAGTAGATTTCTTAAAGGGACCTGTTGCCTTCAGATTTTTCGCCTTGGGCTATAAAAGCTTTTGTCATGAAATTAATATGGTTGGTACATGTAAGATGTTTTCGAAGTAGAGTACAATGATTCCCACAACTGTCCCTCGAAAATGTGTGGTTTTCCTTTAACTTTGTGAACTAACACGGTTTGCCATTTTGTAGAACCAAATTTTGACGCCATAAAATGGCGGACCGAGTTAGTTCACGAAGTAAAAGGAAAACCACACAATTTCAAGGGATATTTTTGTGGATCATTATTTTCTACTTTTAAAACATCTTTCCAACCACATTAATTTAATAACAAACACTTTTTATTGCCCAAACCGTGTCCCTTTAACCTGTACTCACCAGACTTGGTCATAAAAGAGAGGCCATCTTGATTCCTGAATTCCTGTAATGAGCAATTAGTAGATATATACAAGTGACGTTACAGAAAATAAATCAAGCATGATAGAAGAGCAGCTTTTACTGAAATCAAAAGTGGAATCTATTTTAATAAAATGTACATTTTCAAAAAGTTCAGCTGTATATGTTATATGGACATGCACAAACTTATTGGCAAAATGCTTGTAGTCTTAAGAATAATAATTTCTTCATTTTTATCGCGCATTTTTATGGATATTTTCAAATGAGTGTCACGTAAACTGTATTTCATACATGCTCATAGAGGGCGCATTGTGCAGCCGAGCCAGGAATAATCCGGCAGGCCCCCTTCTCTTTCACGATAAATTGTCCTGGGTGTTTTAAGTGCATTACTCAATGTACAGGACCCACGGAAAGATGCGCGCTTGATATTACGAAGCTCATCAAGACAAGCCACTAAACATGGCCATACATGGAGTGGTCTCCCATCCAATTACTGGCAACAGTCAATGGTACTTTGCAGTTATACCACTATCTCTTCCATTGACCTGACTGTCTTATTAAAACGCCTAATGCTATAATTGACCATTTTTATTTATCTTTGTGCATTTGTATTGTATAGGTTTCTTGGACCACGTTACCGTTTTAATAGGAGTAGCTGTCAAAGGAATCGCTGTCGCCGGAGTCATCCACCAACCGTACTTCAACTACAAAGAAAAACCAGTCAAGGAGCAGGGCCGTACCATGTGGGGTATTCTTGGACTGGGTGGGTTTGGTTTTGAGCACAAAGACTTACCTCAGCGAGTGATCACGACGACACGGTCACACCTAACAGAGGACGTACAGAAGACGATAGATGCCATGAAACCTGATGAAATTCTGAGGGTTGGTGGTGCTGGGCATAAGGTGCGTCTGGTGTACAAGCATATGGCTTTTAAAAGAAGGGTCACTGTTTGTTTTTTGTTATCATAATGCTGATTAGTAGGAAAAATCATTAAGAAAAATACGATAAAGGTCACCTGTGAAGGTTCAGTTGAATACAGTGCCTACTTATTTAGTAAACAGCAAAAATTTTCATGGTTTTTTTCATCAAGAACGTTGAATCAATCCACATCATAGAAATAGAACCCGGAGAACGCTGAGTGTGTCATTGTGCGTGCGATTTCGTTGTGAGACCATTTTTATGGACGCGCGTACGCCATTGTTTTAAACGCGTGTATGGCTAGAGACGTACGCCGGGTGTTACGGCGCGCTGCCCATGGTAGCGAGGCTGTGGTCAGTGATAAGCCAGTGATAATATTTTGCCATACAGTAGACGTCATGAACATTGACCAATGAAAACACGTAGAAACGGTCTATGTGCGTTGCCATTTTGCCATACACGCGTGTCACGTGATGATCATTTTGCCATACACAGACGACACAGAGGGCGGTCGAGCTCAGCGTTCTCCGGGTTCTATTTCTATGATCCACATGTAGAGAGGCGACAGTGGGTACCAACCGCCTCACTTGTCATGTTGAGGGCAGCATTCAAACAGACACAGATTAAAAATTGTCAACATACATAATTATATTGATTTCTAATCAGAAGAGCTCATTTCGCAGGTCGCTTATTGCCATCTTTATAACAAGTAGGCTTTCAGATAAAATTTACAACATTTGTTTTTTGGGTCATTACCAAAGTATGACCCTACCTTTAAAACTTCTTAGAACCAGTCAGTGTTGAACTTGAGTAATTTCAGCATGTAGGTTTGAAATTAATTACTTGCTTAGGTATGTATTGCCTTGCATGGTATAGAGAGTTGCCGATAGACGCCATCTTTACAGTCAACTTGGGGTTTTGGCTTTGAGACATGTCAAGCTTTCTTATTTTTCAACGCAGCCAAGTGGTTCTCCGACCAATCATGCAAGGAGTCTGATAGAACTCCAACGTGCTCCACCTGGTATCTACGCTTAACGCACATTAGTGTGCTCCAAACATTATTATCATTGCCCATAAAGATGGCTGACTTTACACTGTGTGACGTAAAGTGGGAACTATCTACAGCTGACTTCCTCTTTGTTAATCTCATAGAAAACTGAAAAACACAGTACAAAGTTTGTATGTGCTTTGCAGTGCCCCCTTTCTTGTTGCAAAAAGCAAAGTTGCATGTCTGATGATAAGAGAAATAACATCAGATTAAAACTTTTCTCAAAGACATCATTTTTGATAAATCTATTTTTGGTACATATAATTGTTAAGACATCGATTAACATTCAGTTTGTTATGTTTGAGCATTTCCCGCAAATCATGAACACAAATTCCATTTATTTATGCAGGTGATTTTGCTGTTGGAAGGTAGAGCCAGTGCCTACATTTTCGCTAGTCGGGGTTGCAAGAAATGGGACACTTGTGCACCCGAGGCCATCTTGCATGCTGTTGGGGGTAAGTTCAATGTGGAATTAGTATTTCAGCAATAGCTGTACTGAATCATAGCATTGTACCACATTGCTTGTCCGGTTTTGTTTCAAGTCTGAAATCATGGCATTGTACCACATCGGTTGTTCAGTTTTGTTTCAAGTCTGAAATCATGGCATTGCACCACATCGGTTTTCAAGCTTTGTTTCAAGTTTGTTTGTCCCTAATGGAGGACGTCTAAAAACTGTTTTCATTGAATAAAGTGAATTTGTTTTAGTTGGCTGTTGGTCTTTCAAATCCCACAAGGGGACTGGTATTGCCAATCCAATGCCACAAATATAATAGGCATTTTGGCGAATAAGCGGGCATACATGTATATGTATACTGCTGAAAATTGAAAACTTATAAATTCCCCCTTCTTTAATTCTAGGTAAACTGACGGATTGTCACAATAACAGCTATCAATACCACAAAGATGTTGAGCATCAAAATACGGGTGGCGTAATCGCAGCCTTCAACAACCATCAGTTCTACATCGAGAGAGTACCAACATCTATACGAGAAAAACTACCAACGCAGGTTATGAGTGAGTGAACTTGCTATCCTACCAAAAAAGAGAAAAAAACCAAATCCATGCTGTGATTGTAAAGAATTTGGGGGGCAGTCGAGTTCCACACGCAGGAAGTACTGTGGATGAAAAACACGGGGCTTTGGTAAAATGTAAATTGTATACCACTAATTGGTTGTTGGAGTTAGTGCAAACATGGTGGGGAGAAGATGAGGAGGGTTAGAGAAGGGTGTGAACCTTACACCGAGCAGTTGAACATCACAATGATATACTTGTATTATGCTGTTGCTGTCTGTGATATCGGGCATATTGGAATGTGATTGAACACGTGGGTGGTAGTCTGTATTGGGAAATCAATGCTTTGATCACTGTCTTGCAGTCTGGGAGCAAGACGAAGCTAGCTAGGTACAGCAAAACAAAGGTGGTTTTATTCAAGGAAATCCAGTCGAAACCAAATATTTTTTCTTTGATTCTTAAAGGCAACTGGATTTGTGTTACAGAATTCTGTAAGCTATGCGATAAAAGGCACTGTTAACTCATAATCACTGTAGGGTACACCTTCGGGTGAATGAATAACCCCCCTTTCTCACTCCAAAATCATTTCAAAGAACTTAATTACACGAATCAATCATGCTTTTGGTCCAGGTAGTATAAGGTTCTATTTGTTTGCAATGAAACAAACCATATTTGGTTTGGGGATTGAATAAAACCAAACAATTCTGTGCTCTAAATTTTCAGAATCGGCATATATTTTTAAGACATTTCCCCCCAAATTGACTATAGATCAAGTGGAAAACAAATTCTTTGTTACCAAAGAGCTATTGAAATGAACCAATTTTCAAGAATGTTGTCTGAACAGAGTTTGATGAAGTCGTAACCACATCCAGACCCCTTCACACTGCTAAGCAAACAGGGGAACGAATTTCAAACTACTATGCTCAACTGATCTTTCCACTGCTGCATCTGTTCCAAACTTGTTGTCTGCTTCAAATGTCAATGTTGTGCACAACGTTGGTAACATTGGACAAAATATATGTTGCCAGATTCACACATAACTTACTTGGTGTAAAAGATGGTCATGGTGGAAAACTTCTATAGTTTTGCATGAAATGCTACAGTTTTGAGAAATGAGTGAAACAATTTGTTTTGATTTTGCAAGAACAGAACTTAATGTTTTAAACTGAAAACATACAAGGTTTTTTCCCCACTATTTGTTTGTGATGCCGATGATTGATTGAGCCAAAACTTTCACAGACTTGTTGTTTCATGTTAATGTTGGGTCACATAAAGTAAGAATCTTTGAGAATCACCAATGTTGTCCGTGTGCTTTAAAAAACACCCCACTTTGCACAAAAGAGAGTGTGATGTTCAACTGCCGTTCATTGTGATTAGGTATCTTTTAACTAGTGTACTCTATGCAGCTCACAGATATATATACTGGTATATGTACTATACAAATGTGGTATGCATGCGACATGATGGAACATTTTTCTGCTTCCCGCTAGTGACAAAGTCCGAGACTGAATGTGAATTTATTTTGAAGTCGGTTCGAGCAACGGTTTCTCTCAAAAGCCAAAAGAATGCAGTCTTTTTTGGTGATATTGAAATGTAAGAAGACCACCTTAGGCTGTTACTGCTTGTTGCACAGCAATTTATGAGCGCAACTTTGTGGAAGATAATGAGCTTGATGCGTATTTAGTTTGCGGGACTTTCGTTGTGGTGTATGTTCCACTCCAGTGTGTGTGCTTTGCCGTCTCTTTTAGTGAGAGAACTTACAAGCCAAATTATTTGGGCGTACAACTTTGGAGACGAAAGCAAATACTTAAAGGTTTTGGAGTTGAAACAATTTCAAAAGGCTAGTTTCACCTTTTCATGGGGCACTAAAGCCAAAAACTTGTCAATCCTGATCCCCTTCCCCCCTCAGAAGAAATTGCACACTTGTTTTTAGAGAGGGTCTCAAAGAACTACATGGATGATAGAGTCTACATGAAAGTCTCTAACATTCACATTAAAATGGTGTAAAATGCCACTGTATTTGATACCCTTCCAGTGGGAATTTTAACAGCATCCTAAAACATCCAATGATGTCACATTTCAAATACATGAGTCTGTACATTTTCGTACAGGAATTTTATTAATTCATTCCTGAGTTTGATATTATTCAATCAAAAAGACATTGAATTTGAATTTCTGATGATGCAAAAATTCCTCTTTGGAATGTACAGACCCATGTGTTCCATGACATCATGTTTAAAATTTCGCTCTGAAGAGAATAAAACAAAAATGACATTTTAAACCGTTTTAATGTAAGGTTAGAGACGCATCCCCCCTTTCACATGGACTCTATTGTATCAGATCATGAGTGCATCACAAAACTTCATTTGACTGTGGACATTTTCTTTAAAATCAGCCTCGTTCAAATGAATCGTTTGTCTGTAGGTCCAAAAACTATTGTACCACAGGAAATGCCTACAGACACATCGATCAAGAAGGAAAAGGAAAATAGTGCACAAAGCCAGTGATAGATATTTGTTTTATCACATACTTTGATTCTTGTAACACTGGACTTTTGTGAGCAAACACTGCCTAAAGACTATGAACAAGATATAACAGTTGTTTCAAAACAAATTCATATTCAGTCTCATAAATAAAAAATTTAAAAAATCTTATTTTTTGTAAAACATTTAAGGGAAAAATATATTTTGATTTCCTGTTTAGTTTATCATGCAAAAAAGTATGGTTTCTTCCCATTGTAGTTGAAGTTTTCAAAATAGAAAAAACATGGGTTTATTCTTGTACAAATTATCTTTTTAAAAACCCACAAAATTATAAAGTATAATTTTAATTGTTATTTCCAATAAACTTGCAAAAGTATTGGAATCGTAGAAAATTATCAGGTATTGATGTCAATATTCTACTTGTTATTTCAGAGTTATTAAAAAGACATTATTTTCAAGATTGAAGAATAATTATTGAAGAGATTTGTGTAATATAGTGATCAGTAGGATGTTAATAACACATTTAAAAAAGAAGTAAGATTTGAGTATCTGATCGATAAAAAAAAAAAAAAAACCTTTGAGGTATTTTTTTTCTTCAAAATGCAACTGCCGTAATTGATGTGTAGATAATGAAAAGCTTTATGTATACAAAGGGTGATGGGATCAGGATTTAGTCCAAATCTTTACAGCTGTACTTTAATGTTTGAACATTTGTGTTCATTATTCACTACTAATTGAGCTTGTCATTTTTTCACCCATGTATGTTGCCTTCAGAAGAGAACAAATCAAGAATTCCGGTGTCAGATTTTTGGGTCATGATATTGTTGACTAAACCTCTAACTAACTCCGTGGGACGTAGGGTTTAGGTAACTTCCTTGAGAGATAGGTCAATGCCTTGGTGTAAAGTACAAAACCTTTGAGTCTGATAAATTCATCAGGACATGGGGGTATGGTTTCAAGGTGCATTTTATCTTATACTATCCAGATTGGGTTATAGTTATAACTAGATTTGAACCTTCTCCCCCAAATGAAGATACTGATGGTCACCATTGGGTGTCTGACTTCATCACAACCACATTCACGTCCCATTAATGCTCATAGAGTTGCTATCCTGTTGAGTTATATCTCGTACCCTGTGATCGAAACCATGTTCTCTTAACTGGGATGTCAAATGCCAGCATTTAGCAAAACCTTAATCCAAGTCGTTGAGCAGCAGTTTTGTGAGGACTGACGAGTGTCGTCTTGAAACACATGACTGACATGACTGGTGGGAGTGGATACTTGAAGTGTGTTTGAATGTGTTGTTCAAATTGATTTGGATGCATTCAAATGTGACATAAGGTTATAATGCAAATGCTCCCTGTGACATGCACTGTTAGAAGTGTATGGATCACTGAACTCATGTTTCTGAAAAGAACTTTCCAAGCCGCACTTTTTTCCACATCATACTCGATTATCTAAACAAGCCAGAAATTAAGTTAAGTTCATGGGTTCGTCAAGATATATGGTTTTTCTTTTATTAAACCGGAGGTAGATATTTTCGGAAGTTTTTTTTCCTGCAGGTGATTGGATTAGAAACTATATTTTAAAAATAAGATTCGGCTATTAAAAACTATAAAAAAACAGTACTGTATTTGACAGCTGTGTATGTAATGTGTTAAATTTATATTAAATGATAGCTTTAATAATGAGAAGTTTGGTTGATTAGGCCAGTGTTAAAAATTATTTCTAATACCTTGTTTTATTATAGAATATCTATATTAAACCCAGATTTCACTTGTATTTTTTACTCTATGTTGTAACATTGTACAGATACCTGAAGATTAAGAAAGTTTGATCTTGTTTACTCACCGGCGTCGATACAACACGTAAAAGTTGTGACACCGTCTTTTAATACTTCTAAAGGAGCGCTGACTTCAAACTCCAAAATTGAAATTCTGTATTTCAACCATTCTGTTACGGGGTGTGTTGTGAATATTCATGTGTGTTGTGAATATTCATGTGTGTCAAAGAGTAGTTATGTCATGTTTAAACAGCAGGCATGATATTATTCCTACTTCAGTCTGATTTTCCAATTTTCTGGCCCTCAGAAAAATAAGCAAAATTATTATTAAATAGCCATGTATGCCAGCCCTTGTACTAAATGAAAAGGTCTTACTTTTTCCCCCGAGGCCAAATATCATGCCTGAAACAGGGACATGTGCACATGATCCTATGGTGTAGTTTGCAGGTCATGCAAGTATTTGGACCAAAATTACTGGGAACCGGTGTATTTCCCAACAAGAACAGTGTCCTGGATTTCGCTTTCAGTCCTATTAAAAAACGCTGAAAATCAGAGCACAAAATTTACCATGTGTATGTGTGAGTAGGTATACACATTCAAACCGGGGACCTATAACAAAAGAGGACAATGGGTCCACGGTTCGGGAAAGGTCCATGGTTCGGGAAAGGTCCACGGTTGGAAAACGTGTACAAAACCAATAGGAGCTGTTGCAAAAAAGTTAGAGTATAAACAAAAGAGGGACAATAGGAGGTCCACGATTATAGGCGTATGCACACTTGTGTGTGTGGTCAAGATTCAGAACTAGTTGCTTGTATCAGGACTTCCAATGTTCAGTGTATGCTACGTAATGCACAAGGTAATGAACTGGACTTCTCTTAGAAAAACTATCGTAGTAAACTTGCAGGTACAACCATGTATAACACTCTTTTGGGAGAAGTCTTGGCTCTGAGAAGAAGCGGTGTGGTCTCGACGTTTCGAGCAGTATCGTCTGCTTGTCTTCAGAAGAAAATAAGACCAGCAGAAATGTGGAGACCACATGGGTTCTTCTCAGAGCCAACAATGCTCCCAAAAGAATTGTATACATGGTTGTACCCGCAAGTTTACTACTATAGTTTTTCTTATAATTCACACCATGCAAAACTTCAAACATCATTTACTTCTCTAGTGTACTGATAAAATCCTGGTTACTTTTAAACTTCAAACTATGAATGTGTTAACACATGTGAATTTATCTTTGAATAAGTTACTCTGCCCTTTCAGGTTAACACTGATAAGCTTCAGCCAATTTAACGAGGAAAATACTTTTTAAACTTCTGTCTGAAAGAACATGAAACTAAAGGGTGATTTGCTATTCTTGTTGGCTGTACAAAGCTTGAGTTTTTAGTTGGTGTATATGTTGGATTCTCTTGCAAGAGAGTTTTTGCGTCTATCATTGCTTGCCAAATGAACCTGTCCTATATTTCGATCGTGCTTATTCTCGCCAATTGTACATGTAAGCTATGCCAAATTTTTATAAGCAGTAAAGATTGCTTACAAATATCTGTGCTGTAGGACACAGTTAGGACACAAGCTAGCTCAAAAGCAACTCCTATGGGCTTCTGGTAATCAGTGGAACCAGTTTGTTTGAAGTGGGCGTGGCTTACAGTGGAATTACGCCACATTTACAATCAGGTTAATTCTTATCTGTCATATTTCTGTTACATGACTGGATGGACCTTGACTCTATCTTGTGTAGTCTATAATGATGCCAGAAAAAGCACAGCATTCTCTGTATAGTAGATTATAGAGTATATCACTATTAATCCAGTCTCACAGTATGTAGAATTTTAATGTTTACCCCACGTTTGTTGAGATTGATGTTGTTTTTATAAAATCTTAAGCAGTACAATGTTCATAAGGAGACCTGACATCTTGGTGTTAAATAAGCAGACAAGGAAACTTAATTGTTCTATGAAAGGTAGTCTTTTATTAACAATAATTTACAAGCCATTTCTGTGACCAAATGAAGTTGGCATATAGACGCATGTAAAACAAACGGAGTTACAACCTTGAAATTTGAAAACTGAATTTTGTCCAATTTTTATATGAAAGATTAGATTATAAATTAGTGGGTGTTTCAAAACAATTCATGCCCCACTTGTTTTAGTTACAAACTGTCAACAAGTCCTAAGAGAATGTTTTGTTATGTGACAAAAAAACAAACCCCAAAACCCACACAACCACTTACTACTACATGTGTAATACTAAACTAAACACAATGTACCAACCAGCATAATGTTTGGCAATTTTGTATTCTGCCAAATGTTGAATGAGCTTCCTTTGAATATGTCACCATAGCTGGGTCAGATGATGGAACAGGGTACACACCTACAGTGGTAACCACTTGTATGAAGTTCTGATGTCATATGCAAGGGGACTATATTAACAGAGTTTCAAATGCCCGATATCCCATTCAAGTGTAAAGAAGCACTTGCTATTTTTACTTTCAACTTTCAGTACAAAGTCATCCTGTGTATTTGACTTCATTTTTACAGATTTATAATATATGACTAAGTATGAATATGATTATATGAGATGTTTGTATTGTTAACGACCCTTAACCGTTTTTTACATTGTTCAGTTTCATATATAAAATATATTGGCTTTAAGTAACTCACCTGCCAAAGGCTGATATTCACCTTATGTTAGACTTACACCGGCGAAAAATAAACAACTATGAGAATACAAATAAGAAATGTTAACATTATGATTTGTATAGAACTGTTTCAGCTGAATTATGCGTAGCTGTATGGATGTGTTTAAAAGCTCAGCAGAGCTGGGCGTTGTATTTGAGATTAAACAAAACTATAGAACATTTGACCACTGTGGTGCTTAATGCAACTGCTTACATACATTCCAAAGTATAATAATTTTTTCGTAACAAAAACAGAGGATTAAACACAGAATGACTTTCAGCACAATAAGGTAACATACGAGAAATAAATATGAATGAACACGAAACAATGGCTTGAGTGTAGTTGATACTTGTTTGTCAAGAGCATTCCTTTTCTCTTTTTAATCAATCAAGAAAACGCTCTGTTTTCATAATAATAATACAGTCCACTCTCGTTATAACGAGGTCGCTGGGACTGGCCAAATTACCTCTTTATAAATGGACAGCAAAACAAAGCAGATTCGAGCTTAAGAATGTACTCTTTATAAGCAGAACCTCTTTATAACAGTAACTGGATTTATAGAAGATAATGAAATTTACTGAACTACTGGAAAGGGCTAAGTTTTTATGTCTTTTGAATGACGAAACTGTGTTGAGAGTTCTGAGGCAAAGGGGAATATTTTTTCATAGCTTAGGACCAGAGATTGAGATGGTTTTCAGTGTGTAAAATTGTGGACTTGCTCACTTGGACTTCGTCTGTAGTCATCAAAACAGTAATAGATATGATTTTCCAAAGTTTAATTCCTCAACATACTGGAGTGAGAGAATTTTTTGTCTTGGCAAATCATTTGGCGAATATTTGCATCAAAAAATGTAGGATGTGTGTACTAAATTCAGTAATGCAGTATTTGTTATCAATGCATACTTTACTCTGGTTTTGTGGGAGCACGTCACAATTGCCCTGAAAGTTCTATAAATTTGACCATAGAAAAAGGACCCGGACCCTCTGTGCCACATTTTACACTGGTAAACTGCAACTCATTTGGGTCCTGCGTTGAAAAATGCTGTTTCATATTATGTTCTGACCATGAATAGAGAAGATAATTTGCATCAAATAAGACTTCATCCCATGCGCAGTTGAGTACAGTTCACCTCTTTTAATGAAAAGTATCCGTCAATGTTTTGTTTTCCAAAGTCAACCAAAGTTCACGTACTGTTGAATTTTTGGTCTTAAAACCACGAATAAAAACATTTTGAGTTGGCTATGGTTGATCTACATCATCAATTAACATGGTCAAAAAGACAAACTCACTTCCTGCCAGATGCACAACATTTCGAACCAGAAAATCCATGAAAATTGTATTCATGTCAATTTGATGAGTTCAGGGCATGCCTATGACCCACACTACACTGTGCCACTACGCTATGGACAATTGGCTGACCGCAAAGTGGATTTTTGTGTCAGCAGTCACAATCTGATTAGCATATGACTGCTTGGTGTTTGTGGCAGTGATCATGTTTCCTCGGAAGTAAGAACGTTGCTACTCCGTCCGTGGTCATTTCTTTATGATATGACATAAGAAGCAAAACATCCTATTACTGGATTACATTTACATGCATGTTGTTTCACATACATTCCTTAGAGGTACATTTTGAACTTGACTAACAAAATGACAGACAATCAAAACCTTTACTCGTGTACCTTGACCCAAAGCCTTTACTCTTTAGTCTTTAATTGGACAAGTTTTCTAAAGCCTAAGTTTCTTTAAAGAGGCTGATCTGTAAATATCTCGTTTCACTGTTGAAAAGATCAAACTGAAGTTAAGGTCCAAATTTTACACAGAGCTGCTTTAAAAGCAGAAACTACTGCTAAGCAAAAATGAGCAGAATACCAGTCACAGGTGTTGCGTGTGACATTGTATTTTAGCTGGTGACCTTAATTTGGTAATAAATTGTTTTGTTCTTAGCTACTTTTTGTGCTCTACAGCTCTATGAAATTAAGCCCTGGTCTGAATGCAAATCACTATATCCAAAGTGAAATTCACCTAGAAACATTCAGTTAACAAAAGTTGAGCTTGGTTCAACCATGGAGGAACATATGGTTTAACTAGGTCCAGATTCACTTCTTTGGGTTGAGAATGAACCAGTGTTAATTTACCACAATCGGAGCCCCAACATATATGCCCGGAAATGTTTTCTGCCAGTATTAAAAAGTGACACAATTCTACTTTAGTTTTCTGAACATATAACCAGTCATATAAAAGTGTAATGAAGAATCTCTTTCTCATTGTGCTTTAAAAGTCATTGGTGACAATTTTTAAACTAGATTTTCTGTATTTTACCGTGTAATGCCGTATCTGGCCTGCATTTAACTATATGCAATCAATTATTTACAAGCAATATACATTTTTTTTTACATTTGGCTAACTTATAAATTTAAGCCACTTTTCAGCCGCAAATGAACAGTTACAACATGTACAATGCATTCAGACGACATGCTCCACATAACAAACACAACCAGCTTGACACAACTCAAGTAAGTAACAACTCACATTTAAGAAAATAGAATTAGCTGTTGCAAACTGCTTACTAACCAAAAGGACCTATGGTATAAATGCGAACAATAGTAAATGGCCTGACATATTGACCCTAGCAGAGTCTTTCTCGAAAGCTAAAAACTCAAATTTAACAAGACCTGCAATAAGATAGTGAATGAATCCAGGTATTTAATACAATGGTCCAGAGGTGCCATTGCTTGTCTTCTTGGTAAACATTGAGTTGTAACACTGCCGATTCTTTTCAGAATCACCACAACACAAAAGAGAGATTTCATGCACACCGCAAACCTTGAAAGAACAATATCGTTATTCAAGAATGGCCAACAAAATCACAAGTGTGTTTCATTCTGAAAAAGGGTTGAATGATTGGCTCCCTTCATGTTAGAAATAATATACAATTAATATATAAGGGTTTACATAAAATGTAATGTAAACTTTCAACAATATTCCAAAGAGATTTTTAAGGCATTTTGGTTTGATTTGAAGCAACGTGAAATAATCATTTCAAATTCAAGGACTAAGCACCTCAAGTCTTGTTTTCTATACAACGTATGTTACAATAAATACACAATCTGAGGATTTTGAAATATTTGAACATTAACAACATAAAGCATTATAAGAGCCAGGAAAACATTGGGTTTTGGAAGAGTACACTTGATACTTAATCAAACTGTTAAGGTCTTCCAAAATCATGTTAAACCAACCCCAGGCAATTTAATTGAAGCAGGTACTCTTGCTATCAACAAAATAATGCAGAGGTTAAAAGTTGATTGTTTAGACAGAATATGATAGTATACAGGATAATGGACCCTTTCCATGAAATATGTAAGTTGCGCGTGCGCACTAACATTTTGGTTGGCAAAATGATGGAACATTGCGCCTTTTTGTACGGGGCTGATGGTGGCGTGACGCAGAAACGTTTGTGCTTCTGCTTAGTGCACATCTCTATGGCACTTGCCAACCAATGGTGTCAACACGCATGTGTGAATGTAATTAGCATATTTCATGGGAAGGGTCTGTTGGTTTCAGAACCATTGTCATAACACGTACACCTACACTTATCAAAATTTTCATGATTTTTGTTACAACAATTCTTGTTGTGGATTTCACAAAGAGTTAGGACTGGTCTTATCTCGAGTTAGGACGAGTTTTGTTAAAATCGATCTTAGGATCCATCTTAGCTAGCATCGATCCTATGTCTAGGACTAGTCCTAACTCCTAGGACTAGTCCTAACTTACATGTAGGACTATCCTTTGTGAAATCCACCCCTGGTCTCAGTGGTAACTTCTCTCCAACAGGACTCTGTTGTGAACCTACATACCTCATATCCTTGCCTTTAGTTTTTTCCTCCCCATGATTCAAAAAGCACCATTCCTCACGAGCCTGATCATATTTACATGCTACCAGTTAGGCTTCCAAGTCTTTATTTCTTACTGACGATACACAGGGTAGGGAAATTGTTGGCCTTGCATTTGATGCGAACGCAACATGTATTGATATCTACTGTTATCTCTATAGAGATCCTTGCAGTTGAAATCTCGTGTGCTTTGTGACCATTCTCTAGCGGTACTTTGATGGTAGCACTGCGGTGTTCTCTTGGGTTGGGGACGCGACCTCAGTGAGATCCTGTTGTCTTCATTGTTGCTATTACGTAGTGGTGTTTTGTTAACAGGTGTCTTAGACTGAGATGATGGTTCCTGTTTCTGATGTTTACACTTTGGGGAGACGGACACATTTTTCTGGTCTTTGGCTTTCTGCACTTGTTTTCTTTTCGATCCCGGTTTGGGTGAAACCACAGCGTATGAGCAAGACCTGGCCAAATAAAAAAACATGCATCTGTTAATATTTAAGATCAGTTACTTTATTATCATGTTCGGCTAAACCAATTTAATCCACACTAAAATTTAAAGATTTTACAAGAATATTGCTCATTGGCGTAGAATTGACCATAATTTACCCAAACTCCAACAAAGTCTACACTTCACTCCTGCTTGGAATGGCCTGTGAATGGAATTGACTGTTGTTGTACCAATTGTATGTGAGTTGACTACTTCTTTACCATTAGTGCCTTGTTTTCGACATTGATAAAACTCTCAGACTATAGCCACAGTTAGTTTGTCATGCGGCGAACTCCCATACACAATGTTGAATAAATATGTACATATGCAAGGCACAATGGTACCAGGCTTTGCTCATGTTGCGATTGCTATTAAGCTTGACCCGAAGAATGTGACATAGCAAGAAGCCAGTCTCTGTCACCTTAGTGTGATGTAATTCCACTGTAAGCCACGCCATGATAAGTATAGGGAATAAGAACAAATGCCTGAGCTGTATCAAAGATGCTGCCGATGACATGACCTCTACAAGATCCCTCAAAATATATCAACTTGCATCCAGCAAAAATAGTGCCACTCGAGGTCAAATGAAGCAGTCATAACATGTACAGGAGTCGAAATTACCGCTGGCCCGCTGGCCCGTGACCAGTGAAATTAACTCCGGGCCATCGATTACCCCAAAAACGATAGCCCGGTGGGACAGTGAGAAAAGTCTGTTTAATGCCGCCCTGCTAAAAATTAGATAATTGGCCGCCCCGCCAAAAAATACAAACGGACTATTTTTAGCCTGCACTAAACATAATCAAACGAGTAGCCGACGAGCCAAGCCCGACTTCCAAACCGCAACATTGGAAGATTGAGCAATCGTTCATTTCAAAACATGATGCACACAACCACATGTTTCTGACTGCCGAGTATCTGCTGCGCGTGCATCGGCCCGGGCCCCACAACGTTCGGTGGCCCATCCACCACCACACCGGCAGACCGGTAGTCCATGCATAGCGCATACACGCACGTAACAACAGCGAGGTCCAAAGTCCAAGCTAATCAATATTCCGCACGCTGTGATTGGCCGTTTATGGCCGTTGATAATTACCATATTCATAAGAGAGTTTGGCTAGACTCCAACGCAGTACACGTTCGAGCCGAGTAAAGAATTGCCGCACAGTGGTGCTGCACGCCACGCCTGCAGATTGGTACAATATACAGCCTTGGATGAAGGATATTCAAACATTGACAACTTTTGCCGATAGAGGGCGATGCGGGGCAAAGTTCATTGAATTTGTTAATTGAATTTGCAATGTGCGTTGTCGACCGATCGTTGAATCTCGATGATTTTATTGCAAACGAAGTTCTAAACAACAGATCCTCTAATCACGAATCCATGAAAATGGTTGTTGATGGAAGAGGTATTATTTAAGGCAGAAATTAGGGGATAAGATCGTCCAAAAACGCATTCTTTTTAAAGTTTTTTTTTTTTTAAGAGTTTTGAAAAGTTTGTGCACGTGTGTATCCGATCACCAAAAGGCAACGCATATCCAGCTTTCTAAAACCCCACACTGTGCGGCATATCTCTCTGATGTTTTTGGCGCGGCGCACAAAGCAAAATGTATAACAAATGGTAGGTTTTGAATTATCTTTACAGTAAGGTTGTTTTGACCGAAATGGATGTCAATCATTCTCCTTAGATAGTGTCGGGGCCCAGGGGTTAATAAATTTTATTTTAAGAAAAGGATTATCTCAAATGTTTTTGCTTCCACGTCCGATGTCGTCATATAAAGGGCGCCATTTTGACGATCTCTGGCGATTTTTTATTTTTTGTTATAAAAAATAATTAAGATCGTATTTTTTGACTTTATTTAGCACACCGAAAAAGCACACAAGAAAAGAGGCTGGCAACCATCTTTTAAAAAAGCCCGGACGGTCGTCTTGAAAAAAAGTTGGTCGAACATTTTTTTATTTTTATTTAAAAAATAAAAATTAAATAAAAACAAATTAAAAAAATCCTTTCTTTTTTCAAAAAGGCAGGACCCCAAAAATGTTTCCCCCTGATGTACATGTGCACTGACCTCCGCCCGCGCTATGTTCATTGCTGATTTTAAAATACAAAATGGTGTTGGGCCACCAGATTGTCTGGCGGGCCAGTAACTTTTTATTTCTACTGTCCCTGCCGGCTAGTGAGCAATGTAGTTTAATTTCGACCCCTGATGTAGCATATTATGCCCAGTTCATTGCTCAACTGTCCGATTGTAAAATTGAGTATAAAGCTCAGGGCAGACCTATCTTTTTCAGCAGTAATTTTTTGTGAAGATTACAATGCAAAATTCACACATTCACATAAATTAAAGAACTGAACACAAGCATGCCTGCCACAAAATGCCCTGGTAACTATCTAGGTGTCTCTTTTTGACTGCATGACAATTGACACAAACTTTCCAGTATACAGGTGAGATCTACATATATGATAGCAGTATAGACCACTGATGTCACACGCAACCTACCCATGGTCTGCCATTTTGGGAGATATGGAGCGCATCTAACCGCACACAACGCCTACAATGCACACCGCACAGTAACACACAGGGAATATGACTCCCAAAATGGCACAGCCAAGATTTATTATGGGTGATTACATTAGGTGAACAAGCCAGTTGAGAGTTGGGTTTGAAAAATGTCTAATGACTTGCTTAGTCACAACTTACAGCTTAAATTTAAATTCCTCAGACTATAAAGACAGTTGCTATGTCTCATGGTTCGGGGCGAGCTTTTGTGTAGTTACGTAAGTGACAGCGAACACCCATACACAATTCTGAATGAATGCGTATGGTACAATGGTACCAGGGTTTGCTCATCTGGAAGTGCTTTATACAAAGGCTTGCCCTGAACACTTGACATAGCAACTGTCTCTACAGTCTGAAGAATTCAAATTTCAGCAGTAACTTGTGACTAAGCAAGTCATTGTACCAGACAATGGCTCATTGGATCAATACTTACTCTATGTGCTTTTCAACGTCCCAAATCCACAGTCCTGCATCACAGCCATCAAGTGGACACTGAGTAACACCAAGCTGCCGCTGAATCTCAATGTTATCTTCAGGTATGTCTGGTCTAATAATTCAAGTCAAACAAAACAAAATCATCACCAAAAGTCCCAAAACAAAAAATAGTAACGGACAAATTTACGACCAACACTCTTTTGAAAGGGTGTGCACAACATTGGTAAAAGTGAAAATGTAAATGTTCCCATGATGCACATGTATGTATAACTTACTAAGCTTGGGCGAATTGCTAATAATTTATGTTAAAGAAAATTTGGTATAGCCTGTAAGGCTTCCCATTCTAGCCATGGTTTTCTTTCTTCATGTTATCGCCGAAGCATGCAGCACAAACGCAATTGGCACAGGCTGATTGGCTGATTCCTGACAGGCCGCTTTCCGATTAGTCGATCGTGTGCATATTTATGACGTAGTGCTTCTCACAGCGCTGCCATTCCATAGTATTCATCACCTCGATCCCGCAGATGTGCTTGCTCCTAACGTGGTCAACTTTATAGTTAGGGGGTGAAGGAATCACGGGTAGCTGTGGGAGCGAAAAGGCAAGGGAAATTCCCTTTGTGAGAAATCACCTCGTGGTCGGGAAACGTCGGAGGAACGTTTTTATACGTGCGTGAGCAATACCGCACAGTTTTCGTTTGTCAAACTCAAATACACACGGCTTTGATGTTGGTCTGTGTGAGACCGTCTGTTTGATGTTGGTCTTTTCAAAGAATCCCCGTCGGGTTAGGATCACTAGTAGGGAATCTTGCGGTTGCGGTCGGTGACTTTTTATGTTTTTAAACAGCTCTATGTTGTTGCAATATCATCTCGATTAGGAAATTCATCGAAACCGCGATTTGCCGATATTGCGATTAAAAAAACAGACACGATATCGTAATCGTTTAAGAAATTGTATCGCGATTTTCGATAATATCGTGGTATCGCCCACGCTTATAACTTACATAACGATGATTACGGTGGGAAACTTCTCTTAAAGTTTTGAGAAATAGGTAAAACAATTAGTTTTTATCTTCAGAGTACTAGTTTTAAAACAGTGAAAGCAAGGTTTTTTCCCTCTACATTCTAAATACCAGTGTTGTTTATGTGCTTCAAGCTGCCAAGATTACTAATTCAACAGACATTTAAAAGATCAAGAAAAAAAAAACCTGATTTCTTATATGATTGATAGTATTATGCGAAAGGTGTGTTACATTAAATCAATTGTGCATAATAACATTGTGACAATTGTTTTTCATTTTCACTTTTACCAATGTTGTGCAAAAGCTACTAAGACTAAGTTAACCAAGTCAGTAATTTTAATTTATGACCAAAAAACCCCCCACAACAAATATTCAAGCTGATAGAGTTCTCCACAAAGAAATGTGTGTCTAACCTTTCAGCTGGATACACATCTTCTCTCAGACACGTTGGGCACTTGGTCATCGCCTTGTTCAGTTTGTTCTGTTTGTCATAGAGGCATTCTATGCAGATTCTGTGCTGACAACTTGACACAACCATCTTCAGTTTAGGTTCCAAGCAAATTGGGCAGCTAAATCTGGCAGGGAGAAATAGTCAAACATCAATTCCATTCTGATTATTATTGTTATATATTAATATTATTATTATAATAAATATATATTTCTAATAATGAAACCAAGGATGCCTCATAAGAGAACTAACCACTGTACCTCGCAAGTCTGAGGAAACCTATAAACAAGGGCACATCCCCTATGGCTGGGTCAGCGGTTTTTTATCCACTGAAGTGTCCGCTTACCTCTCAACTTCCCTCCCTCCCAGAATTACTTCTCAATACGGATCATGGCTATTTATTAGAATGGACCCACTATGTCATCTAAAAGTATGTCACGTTATCAGGTGTCGAGGGTGCGAACAAAGTTTAACGGCTGTTTCATGTGACAGCTACAGCTAAGCGAGCTGAATATGGAGGTGGGAACCACACGTACACAGACTGGTAGTCCGACATGCATCAAACTGTTGAATGCATGCATTGCTCTCCATAGGTGGAGATCAATGCAGATCAATGGACACTTGTGAACTTTTTAACGGACTCGAGTAGCTGACACATGAAACAGCCGTTGAATTTTTTTTTTCATTCTTGACATACATGACACCTCTTGTTGTATTTTGAGATGTCATTTATTGTGGATGGCTGCAATCCACATAGAGAAGTATAATTCTGGGAAAATTAAAAAAAATTATTTGCATGCTGGTTGACATTCAAACTGGTCGTTGTTCATAAGTGTATACATGTGGCGTTTCGTGGCCGATCGGATAAGAGCACCGGACTCAAGCTCTGGTGTTTCTGTTCAACAGTGTGGGTTCGAGTCCCGGTCGTGACACTTGTGTCCTTAAGCAAGACACTTAACCATTATTGCTTCGTCCTTCGGATTGGACAGAAAGCCGTTGGTCCCGTGTGTTGTGTAATGCTCATAAAAGAACCCAGTGCACTTATCGAAAAGAGAAGGGGTTCGCCCCGGTGTTTCCTGGTTTGATTGGCAGCATATTGCGCCACAGCACCTTGTAAACCATTACATGGTGCTATGTAAAGGAATAGGTTTTATACTTAGATCCACATCTTGCAGGAAAATACTGACTGTTGAAGCGCCTTGAGCGTCACTGAGTGACGGATATGAGTGCTATAAGAAGTCACTATTATTATTATTTGAAGCTGTCATTGTTTTTCGATAGGAGATGCCAATTTAAGGATTCTGTTTCTGAATGACGGTGAGACTTTGTCAATTTTTACAACATTCTTTTTGCGGAGTGAAGTTTAAGGAATGCTAAACAAAACAAAAAACCTTTTAACTAGGTAATTCGTTCGAACAATATAATAATTAATATAGATAGAGCTCCAGTTCGCTATCTTGCATCTTCGGCGCTCTATATATAACAGTTAAACTTTTAAGCCTGTGTAAGTAAACAAAAACACTTGAAACAAGCACAGAAAATACTTGCTAAGCAGAAACAGGGCCCAATCTCGTAAATCCGTAGTAGTACTAGCCCTACTAGTACTACTACTAGTGTTTTGTGTGTACAGACGGTCTGTACACACAAAACCTTGCTTACCAAAAATAAAATTGCTTGACAGAATTAGGTTAACCAACACAATATAATTTTATAAACAGCCAACATATTGTGTCTGGTGCCCCGCTCATTTTTTGCATTGGCAAAGAAATTTTCTAAGTTAGCAGTATTTTCTGACTACTCAAAACAGCTCATCTACATCTACACTGGTACTCAGCAAAGTCCACTTCTGGATGTAAGAACAGGTGGAAAGTTGTGCTTGGAATGGTATGTATGGTAGTGTGTTCTCTATGGGTATTGCAAGTAAAAAAACAAAACTAGTTAGACTTAGACTGAGCTCCAATTTCTTAGAGCTGTTTCGGCAGCACAGCAGGGCCCAACTTCATGAAGTCACATAGCCCCATTAATAGTGCCAATACTCTGGACTTCCTCCGATCCTTGGCCCTATGCCCATGTACCTCCAGGAGGTGAGATAATTTTTCGAATAGAAACTCACATTTTTATGAAACTCACACATTGCGCAAGATGAAGACTGCGCGGTGTACGCTGAGCCTTCAGCCTGGCTTCCAGCGCACACTGCGCTCTCTTTAGGGTCCGCGCACACCGCACAATCTTAATCTTGCGCAATGCGTGAACGCCGCCTGCATTTGTGCACATTAGCAAACATCATGGATGCCGGGCAGTCAAATCGTGTCAGTAACACCTCAGATTTTTTTCAAAAATTACACCAAAACGAGCGCACACATTTTCGTTTTAATGTGCTGTCCACAAATGAGCTACAATAAGTGACAACTGGGGAAAAAATGTCGGCATAAAAACGTGAGTTTCTATTCGAAAAATTATCTCACCTCCTGGAGGTACATGGGCGTACACCTATCATCTATGTTGGGCCCTGCTGCTGAAACAGGTCTAAGAAATTGGTTCTGTGACACTGAACGCATCAAGATCAAGAACGTCATTAGTGCAATGTGACTATTAATTAGTGGAGTAGTTCGAATGAGATCCAGTTTGAGTTGACTGCACCATTTTTTCTCTATGACTGCACGTACTGCTGGATGGAGTGCTAGCGCGGGTACCGGTCAACTCGGTCCGAAGCCAACTCGGTCCGAGTCAACTCGGTCCGAAGTCAACTCGGTCCGAAACCAACTCGGTCCGAAGTCAACTGTTTGCAGCGAGTGCATCATTCTTTCCCATCACAACATGCCCCGTCGACGAATACATTGCCCACACTGTGTGCACTCGCTACAAACAGTCGTTGATTAAATCTACTACCCAGAATGCATCGCGACGATGAAACTGTGAAGGCTAGAGGGTCACGCGTCGCAGATCATAGTTGACCCATGGAGGAAGAAACACAAGGAGTTACAACGAACAGGAGATCAAACGTCCAAGGTCTGGTACCGCCACAGATAAACGCGCAGTTGTAACGCACTTCCTAACCGCACGCGACACGCCGCCTCTCTGTGTGCGCTTGCGCAGTATGGAGCCAAGATTAAAAGACTTGGAAGGGTGGCACGATCATTCATATCAAAATAGTACAAAAAGGCTTCGATTTTCTTTGCTGAGAAAAAAATAGTACTTTGTAGTACCCCAAAACAAATCATACCATTCAGCAGAGCGAACCCTCGTGCGAAAACCATCAAATTTTGAACCGTAGGTAGAGGTCGGAAAGCCACAAAATTACCCAAATTATCATATCATATTTTCACGAAACAACACATACAAAAATACTTGAATGACATCTGTAGGGAGATCAGCAGATCGGCGGGTTTCACTATCCTATTTGTTAGCGTGTGAAAACTCGAAGAAAAAAATGGACTGAAAAAACATCATTTTGAAATATTTTACCTTCTTTAAAAGACCGTGTGGCAGCCAAGAAGTTGCTTTTTCAATATATCATATTTTTGTGAATGAAATCTCTGGTAAAACACCTTAATTCTTTTCTCGAAATACGGCCAGTTGGAGAGCTAGTCGTTCGCGGTTTCCCTGGAAGTCGCCATTATTTTTTTATTTTTTTTCAGAGCGACCCTCGTACTCTAACGTCAGTTCCTCACCAGTAGAGGGCGCAATCATTCAATTGACTGTGTGGATCAAATTCTCGAGAGTCAATGGTAACGAATGATACCAAATATTCCATATTTTCTTTTTTATTTTCTCAGGGAAATTGATTACTTTATAAATCGAAGACTTTTAGCAACATTTTTTCATAATTGTTTTTGTTAAAAACGTCCAAATAGATAATTTTGGAGGGCAAAAAAGGTAGGAAAAACTAGTATTTTCTGAAAACTAGTATTTTCTGAAAGATTAAAGTGTTGTGATTGTTTTGCACTGCTTTTCTGTTGCATGGGTATTTGCGGTTAGCTGCGAATTTCAATTTTATAAAAGTGTTCATTTTCAGAATTCCAGAAATTTTACTTAGGAATTCTAACATCTTGATTCTTGATGAATGTTTGATTATATTACTTCCTTATTAATTTGTGATTCTCTCATTCTCTGCCAAATTTTAAGATATCAATGTCATTTGAAAATCATTGTATTCCTTTTTAAAAAAAGCTTTCCAGTGATATTAAATTTATTGGGGTGCAGATATCTGATGTGAAAGTTTCAAGGATAATTGTAAATACTACGCATTGCACTCTCAGAATTTACACTTACAGGACAGAATGCTGGAAAAATAAAACTAAAAATTACATAACTCGGCCAAATTTTAAGATTTCAAGCTGATTTAAACACTATTAATTTACAAGCTTTCCAGTGATATTAAATTTATTGGGGTGCAGATATCTGATTTGTGAAAGTTTCAAGGATAATTGTAAATACGCATTGCACTCTCAAAATTTACAGAACAGAATGCCGGAAAAATAATACTAAAAATTACATAACTCGGCCAAATTTTAAGATATCAAGCTGATTTAAACACTATTGTATTTCTTTTTTTACAAGCTTTCCAGTGATACCAATTTTATGGGGGTGCAGTAGAAAAATATAATTTGTGCCGATCTCCCTAATCTCTCATCTTACCTTCCGAAAGTCCAATTTCAACGCGGAAAGTAGGACCGAGTTGGTTTCGGACCGAGTTGACTTCGGACCTAGTTAAGTTGGTTTCGGACCAAGTTGGTTTTGAACCGAGTTGGTTTCGGACCAAGTTGGTTTTGAACCGAGTTGGTTTCAGACCGAGTTGGTTTCGGATCGAGTTGGTTTCGGACCGAGTTGGTTTCGGACCGAGTTGGTTTCGGACCGAGTTGGTTTCGGACCGAGTTGACTTCGGACCGAGTTGACTTCGGACCGAGTTGGCTTCGGACCGAGTTGGCTTCGGACCGAGTTGACGCACAATATTTTTCAATTGAATAAATCAGAAGAGTTTTCCCTTCTTACCTTTTTTCAAAATTCCGTTGTGCACCCAGTAAAGACTCAGTTTGAGAACTTTCCGGTCGATCCATTTTAAAATCTAAATAAAATATTGCCTGAATATGCCTGAATATTCAGGAAAAAATAGAAAAGAAAAGGAGAAGACCTAGGCCCCTAGTCAATAAAATAATACAAGTTTAAAGTAGACCGTCCTCTTGAGCTTGGCGGTGTACTGTCACGTGACAAGAAGATGCATCATGATTGGAAGAATTAATTCTCAGCTTAACCGTTTTATGTGCAATGTACAAATTTCATGAAACAGTCGTTTACAGAATTTAAAGACGTCGATGAGGGCGTAAGTTTAAAGAGCTTTTGCGCCAAATGTAGCGAAATCGCGCGAAAATTATGCGGAAGTAACTAAGGTAAACAAATTTCCTCCATGAATGGTTCGTGGACATTCACTTATGTTCTTCAGTTGTTTCACATCTGGAATCAGTTGTAATTTTAATCACTATCCGAGCTCGCTGCTCGGACAACGTGCTAGTAAAAAATACTATCATGATTGAAAAATGTCATGTGGGTGGTTGAATGTTGTATTGTAATTGTAAACGTGACAATGAATGATTAAGTAACAACAGTTAATTAATGGACATATTTTGTTGTCTTAGTAGATATTTATTAAATATTAGTATATTACTATGTGTCTTTAAAACTTAAAAAAAAGCTAATGAAGGCTCAATGTCAACTCTAGTCTTTGTCTTTGAGTATGATAGTATTTGAACTTAAAAATAAAAAGGGAAAGGCCAGAAGAAATGTAGAATAGTAGTACAATATCATTTACATTTTTATTCATGCTATTTTTAGTATTACTATATACTAGTATATCACTATATCACTTTTTTGTTTTATGCTAAATGTCCAAAAGTTTCTAAATATGGCCCATCATTTTATTTCTCAAATGTATAAAATCCAAGTGGTTGCAAATCATGCGATTTCTCGTGACAGTGGGTGTGTTTTGATTTTATGCCATGTTTCCAAAATAGATCGCTATGTAGATATGTACAATATGTTATCCTGTTTGTAAGTGTGTCACAGATCTTCTGTAAGCCATGCTCACTTTACACAAACTGGCTCAACTAGTTCGTTACCAGATGCCCACAGGAATTACATTAAACAAGTTTTTTCTTTGTCCAGAAATGTTTAATATTAAGTGAACTTGGCTTTTACAATGTTCTTCAACAGATCTTCTCAAAACTGTGAGAGTTTCTATCAGAAGATATGGTTTGAAACAATGACGTGGATGACTTTTTTGTAAAATTACACCTTTGAGCTGATACGCATGCATATACGCTGATACGCATGCATATACGCTGATACGCATGCATATACGCTGATACGCATGCATGTGACCATAGAGCAAGGACCAGACCTCTATGATGTGACGCATTGACTTACCAATGGGATAATGTTGGCAACTACTGTGTACTGTTAACATCATCTCTAGGAAGCGTGCTTGTAAAAAAAAGAAAATATTAGAAATGACGTATTTCACATACAATAATACATGCAATGAAAAACCCTTGATAAAACTTCACAATAAGGAATTTGTAAGTAAGGCTCTATTGAAACCAAGTTATTATTTGGGCCGGGGACAATGCCAATGACACCCCCCCCCCCCCCCTCTCAAGAGCTCTCCCAACCTCCCACAAGAATAACAGCCAAGAATTTCCCCCATTATTCACTTGACAGATTTGGGATCGGTAGTATGGATGAAGCATCATCAATCTTATCCCGTTCTACATCTGAATCCTCGGAGTGGGTTGCCGTGGGAACAGAGGCAGAACTAAAGGAAAAGAAAAGGAAAACATTGGAAGTATCCAACAGGAAGGTCACCATCTTCTTTCAGGATGGCAGGTTTTATGTCTTGGATTTCCATTGCTACCGTGAGTAATGTAGATGGTGTCTAGATCTGGAATGCAGACATGTTTTTTAATCTGATTTAGTCCTCATCATCTGGATGAGGAACTGAAAGATGCTAATGAGATTACAAGATTAATTGCCAAGATAAGAAAAAGTGCAGTTTACTGCTGCTTGGAATAGGATGTAGCCTTTTTGTCTATTGTGGAACTTAAAATATTACCAGATAGTTCCAATAATCATCCCAGGGAGAATACTTTGGGATGTTCATAAAAAAAAAAGTTATAATTCAATTACTTCAGGACCCTCCCCACTTAAAAACAACAACATTTTGCATGTTTGAGAGACATAAGGGGGAATATTTGTAGAAGCACTGCATGGTAATTTTCTTAAAGAGCAACTTCAGATTTTGACTATTGTGCCCTGATCATCTTCAGGGATAATACAACAGACGACAATCATACGACAGTAATGTATTCTTTTCTATCGTCTTTGATTGCTTCTTGTTTGATTTTACTTCATTAACAGATGCCGGCGGACCACTCGATGTTGGAAATATTGAGGTTGGTTTTAGTTTCTTTGTGGCAAAAATGACTGTCTCAAATTCACAAAGCACTAAGATTCATCTTAAGACGAGTTGCCTCATATCACCATACTGATTTGTACTGAGAAGATCAATCCAAGCTCTTTGTGAAATGGAGCCCTGGCAGGTCATCAATGTCTTATTTTTGATATTATTTTCTCCTGTCCTACTTTCCTAAAAATGAGTGACCTAGAAAATTCAGTATAGCACCCACCGAAAATCCATCACTTCATCCTCGATAAATTGTTTATGCATTTTTTCCAGATTTCTGTATTTCATACTCATTTCTTTACAAGGAGTAAGACTTACAAGTCTTACATTACTCCTAGAAGAACTCAGGTTCGTTCTGCTCTCGTCTCCACGTGCAGACGAGATCGGAATGAACCTCGTACCTCTAGGAGTATCAATCTTTCAAGTCCAAACAGTTAGTTGTTTAGCTACTGTAGACTTGAAGACTTTTTGATGATTTTGGTCAGTTGCCTTGCCAAAAGACCTCTGCAAAATGTAAATAAAGACCACTTTGAAGCATGAGGACTGGTGATTGTCAAAGACCAGCATCCACACTTTTTGAAACAAAAAATATACATAAAATAACAAACATGAAAATTTAAGCTCAAGCAGTCATCGGAGTCACAAGAAAAAAAACCCCAAAAACTATAGACATACTTTTTCACTGTTTTCAAACATGAAATGAAGCTTCTTGTATCTTTTTTAGGAAGTAAATGGAGTAAGTTGCATAGTGTGTCCGTGGCATAAGTACAAGATCAGCTTAGGATCTGGCGAGGGATTCTATCAGTCCATAGGTAAGACCCCTAGATGATTATATCAATCTGCTCCGTTGTCATCCAAGAATGTACTTTTCACACTTTTCTCCCCCATAGTGTGGGCCCACAGGTTAAGTCTTGTAATGTTGAGAGCAGGCCCTACTTCATTGAGCTGCTTAAGAAGAAAATATTACTTAACAGTTTTCTGCTTAGCAAAAATGTGCAGGGAACTAGTCAAAGCCACTTTGTGTGAAGTAGGCATTGTAGTATTGCAGATTTGTAAATTGTACATGCACTCTGTGGATCATAAGTCATTGGTCATAATGAAATACACTTGTGTCATTCCCCCCCCCCCCCCCCCCCCCCCCCCCCCGCTACAGTGTCAGGCATACTTAACATCTATTTTGTACTTGTTGTTATTGTGTTCCTCTACTTAATTTTGGAAGGTAGAGTGCGATTGCAATTGACACTATATCATTTATTTTCTATTTTCTCACTATATCATTTAAATACACTTTCAACCCTATTTACTTTTTATGATTCTCTTTAATTTCAGACCCACATGATAGTAAGAAGCCTCCCTGCTGGAGATCAAAGGGCGTCAAGCAGCGAACTCACCACGTTGAAGTCAGAGGTCAGACAGTGTATGTGAAACTCTCAACATCTAAGACAGAACTTGAGTCTGATCACTATTATTCCAAGAAATATCGAGAAATGATGGATGTGAGTTAACGATTGGAGATTACTGGAGGACAGTAAACACTACAAATATAACATTGATAATTATTGATATGTGCAATTACTATTGCTTAAAGGTATATACAGGATTGGCAGAGCTGAGCTGACAAAATAATCACAGACAGTGTTCATGTTTTGTGTAATCAACCACATACATGAAATAACAAACCTGTGAAAATTTGAGCTCAATTGGTCATCGAGGTCACGAGAAAATAGTGAAAAGAGACCTTATGTGTTTTCTGTTTTTCAAACGTCGAGTTTATTATCGCGTGCGATAAAAACTATTGTTTTACTCATTTCTCAGAAACGATAGCATATTAGGCAGAAATATTTTAAGGAACCCTTTCTACCATTACTTACTTTAAATCATGTAAGTTATGTGTGAATCTGTGAACATTTGTGTTTTTCGATCTTACCAATAGTGTACAGGGCCTTTAAAGAATAAATTGAAATTATTTATTGCTACCTGATGGGCAATAGTTAGTTATAAAAAGAGACTTGTAATACCTCACTCCACAGAAGTGAAGATAATGTGATCCATTAAAAACAAAACTAGCATTCCCCTGGTTTCCCTATCTACTCAGAGATAGTAGAGAGACAGCAGGCAAAGTTTGAGAGTTGTTGATCTAGAAGAGTCATTGCTGGCAAAAAGGTTGGTAATAAAGTTGAAATGATAGCATTTCCTAAATATTTGGTCACCCTTGGAGTTATAGATTTCAAGGAGCCTTTGGGTTCAGTATCCTCAGCAATAGAGAAGTAGTTCAAGTGACGGTTTCCCTAAATCTGAAGTTTTTTTCACCAGGTTGACTTGAACAAATATGAGTCTCAAATTTCTAATTCCTGTGAATCACAACCATGAATGTGTACCCAAAAGTCAACATATTATATAAAAGCGCAGTGTGTACTTTATAATGAATACTAATAATAATAATATTAATGATGATACAAAATTTGTAAAGTGCCATCTTTCCATGACCAAACAGATTCCAAGGCACTGGAAAAAGAAATTTGAGAAAAGCATACATTACAAGATGCTTAGATAATCAAAGTATACAGGGGATGTAATTAAGAGCACAGATTTGCTCACTAACAAAAAACAAGTGGATGAACACAATACATAGAGTCAGTCATTAGTAATGCCAATTAAATGTGTTTTAAGCATGCTTTTGGAAATGTTTAGAGATTCTGTAGCTCTAATATTTAATGATAAAGAGTTTTAGAATTTTCAGACTTTGAAAAGGCATGATCGCCTTAGGGACAGTTAGAAGTTTGGTTCGTATTAACCTACCCAGACTACAGTCAACCATTTATTGTACAAAGTGATGCGCCTAGTTCCAAGCTCTCCACTGGGCCCTTTCTACTAAGTTCCGAGACTACTTGTACGGCAACTGAGTTATGGCAGTTTCTGCCTATAAGCGTCAGACATACGTTCTGGATAAAGCTTACTAGATGCAACTTGTCAGCACTGGGTGAGTGACATCGCTGTGTTTGATCTAGACACTATATTTTATTGTTCATGGGCTCAGTTCCTGAATGATAACATGATGTAACAATCTCATAAACAAATCAGTTTGAATCTATCGTGCCAACGGTGTTCGGGATATGACGCCAGGGATCCAGAGCTCAGGCTAGACAGGTACTCTAAGCAAAAGAAATGGACCCCAGAACAACAGGCAAGTGACCTGCCTCTGTACCTCACTGAATCCGCAAGCACAGCGGACCTGCCTGATTTTCAAAAGTGTGTATCTCAGGATTCTCAGACAGTGATAGTATTTTTAAATTATATATTTTCTTTAACTTAACAGTTTTTAAAAGCCGTTTCTCGGCAGCGAGATATGAATAACAATGGCAATTCTTGTACAAAATCATAGTTTTCTTTGTGTGAATTTGTTGATGGCTTGTCATGAAAATATACGAGTGCTTTGCTAGAAGCTTAAGAAATAGAAGTATATCTAGTGGAGCTTATAATGTTTACAAGCATTTACTTATTCAACACAAACAGTAATGTTCGTTTCTAGTTTGATAGACGGGGTCAGTCCAATACACATACATGTGCATATATTGAACCCTAGCTGCACGGCACCACCCTGCTCAACTTACAGAGAATCATTTAAGTCCCAAAATGGTGCAGCCAAGACTATTGTGTTGATGACATCAGATGAATTGTGCTGGGATAAGCCTCCAGATGAGCCAACCCTGGTACCATTGTGCCATAGACATTCATTTAGAATTGTGTATGGGTGTCCACCTCTTTTATGCAACTACACAAAAGCTTACCCCTAACCAGGAGACATGGCAACTGATGAATTCAGATTTAAGCAGTAAGTTGTGACTTAGCAAGTCATTGCCCCAGACATTGTTTAAATCTAACTTGCAATTTGCTTATAAACTGCTTCTTAATCTAACCAATGCACGAGCACAATAACAATCAAGCTTCACAGTAACAACCATGTGAAGGAAATCCCTTTTGAGAGAAGTGGTGGTTCTGAATTGCAGTCACAACAACATTTTGAACAGTATACTGTGCTCTCAGCTTCAAGAGAATGCACCAGTTGAACGCCAAGGATTTGAACTGGTATTCTGCGCAGTGGCAATACTGATACTCATAACGCACCTTGAGCAAGTTCAAGTGCGCACCATGGTTTACTAAAGGTCAACTATTTTAACTCCAACCAAGGCTGGTCGACCATTTGGAGCATGGTTTCTTCCCTGGTCCCAGTAGCTTCGTTTCATGCTAACCCTTTGTAAAGCGCAGAAGGGAACCAGTGACACTGTAGCAAAACGGCTTGTATCTTTAACGATGGTTGACTGGACTTCAAAACGAGTTGTTCGACCGAGTGCGTCACTGCGCATGTAAGCTGCTAGTCAGTGGTCAACCACAGGTCAAATAAATGTGCGTACTCAAACTTGTTCCTAGTATCTACGACCAAAGACTAACTAAAAATTCACACACACCAAACATAAAAGCTCATGACAAACGAATCATGTCGTTAATTATCAGCATTCAGAACTGAAGTGTCCTTCAGCAGGAAGCATTTTAATTTCAGCACAAAATCTGATCATTAGTTTTAGTCATAGAATTAAAACAGAGAACGATGACCGGGTTTCTGAAGTAGTGTATCCTCGGGATAACACAAAATTTGCTTAAACAGAACGGTGGTCAGTGCATCAAATTAGTGCACCTGAAAGGTAGGACATGTTTTCTATGTGTGATCTGCAGCTTTAGAGCTCCTGTGTGCTGCACGTATTTTTGCTCATTGTTATATGCACTCCCAGCAATGGTAACCGAACGTATTTCAGCACACAGCCGAGGCATGCCAAGAGTACATAGATGACAGCAATGGCGGCAAACTCCCCATTCTCTGTTATAATTCTATGCTTTTATTTTGTAGTTTATCTTTAATTTTTCCTTGCATATATCTAACAATAAAACCCAAAACAGCTCCTTTCCCTGGTTATCCTAATCCAACCAACCAAGGCTCATTTCAAAGAGCTGATGATGATACTTAGCAGAAACTGATTAGAATGTTCGGTAATGATTCTTGGCTTATTTCGTCTTAGCATATAAACTATTGAGAGAAACATTATTTGCCGGAGCAGCTGTATGGAATTAAATTCATGCTTTGCAATTTGACATGATGCTGTAGGGATAAATCACACAATCTTAATTTATCATTGTAAAATAGTTATAAACAATCCACAAACTTTACAGATATGTTTACAATTAATTAACATTATTTCTACGACTTACAAATACTGAGTGCTTGAGCACAACGTTAAATAACAATGACTGATATAAAGACAAACATTAGGGGATTCACTACAAATAGGGGTTACATCTCAAACTGTTATCTACCAGGTTAAAGTTCTGCCATTTTCTTTGTTTAACTCTAACCTACCCCAACCCATCAAAATCCAACTGCATGTTTTGTTTAACTCTGTTGGACGGAGGACTGCAATCAGTAAACTGATGATGCTTTACATGGGATCAGGCATACCACTATAATCAGGGTCCAACAGTTTTGGCGTTGAGGTATGCCATAATGGTGTTGGATTTTGTTTAGAGTGAGGAAGGAGCCTAGTATAGCATGTCGTGGCTGAGCGGTCTAATGCACCAAATTCAAGTCCTGGTGGTCAAGTCATCACAATGTGGGTTTGAATCTCGGTCCTGGCACTTGTGTCCTTGAGCAAGACACTTAACTGTAATTGTTCCTAGGCGTTTATATCCCATCCCAACTTATGGACTCTGCTGAGTAATGAAGTAGTAGAAATCAGCCGAGGGAAAAGGGAATATTTCAGGTTATCAAGTATTCCAGTAAAGACATAACACTGATCAGGTTTTGACCATGACTTCATGTGTTCCCACAGCCAGCCGCACCTAGTCAGCTTGCGTTTTTAAAATGGCAACTCTCTAGTCTCACTTCTTCAACTCTCAGATTGTTCACATTTGAATGCTGGCCTAGTAACATGCTCAGAGAAACTATGCTGTCATATATTTACTAAATGTGTATGGAGTGCAATGAAGTTTACAACAGTGTAGAGTGTGGCTGACTTTAAGACTTCAGTTTGAAATATAACCAGCAATTTACTGGCTACTTGGGCTAGTTAATCAAGATCAAAACAACACCCACTTCTATTCAACCCAATATTAAACAATCTTCCATTGTAACATACTGCCTATCATTTCTCACACAAAACCAAATTGTTTTGAACTTTTCCAAGTATTTTGCTTAAGGCGAAAATCTGTCATGGTTGGGTGTACAACTATATTTATATAGAAACCCAAGGTCTCTTAAAGAAAATCTCTAAATGAGCACCTACTGATACTGTGACCAGCAAGGCCGCTTGGGTTTTGTGACAATGATTCAAATTAAAGTATTTTTGAATCAGTGTTTCTGCAAAAATTTGTCAATTTCTTCAAAACCTTAATTGGCTGCTATTCCTTGATTTGATATAAAAGGGGACACGTCGGCATCAAGCAGTGTGTTATAAATTGTTGACTGTCATTCAACGTCCACAATGAAACAATCCCTTTAAATTACCTACCACTAAGTCTGGTATTTTTTTTGCATAATATAAGAATTAGACTGACCAAGGCTTTGTCCAAAATGGCGACTGCGGCTACAGCAGTCCCTTTGACATTGTGTTGAAGCACAAGGGCGTCGATCGCTACTGAAAAGTAGGGGGGACGGGCGAGCAAGTCTTGACAAAATACATATTACATTATTTGCACCCCCATTACTTTTACATTTAATTCTGTGTTACACTTGTTCCCTATTTTTGTTTGACCAGGAGGCGAGTTACAGGGGGTGATATTTAACAATCACCCGAAATGGTGTTTGGGCCTGGGTTTCCCTTATGTAAAACCGAGATTCTACCAAATACAAACATGCTTCGGGAGTCCGGCGTTTATCGTGTGTCAGCTTGAAGTTCTTCGAAAAAACAAAATACTGCTTCTTTGACAAATCTTGTCATGGCCCAAACTGCTCCTATTTATTTTAATGGATTTTACTACATTTTTTGCGTTGTGCGATTGTAACAATTTGAAAATGTAACACATTTGCACATGGGCGCACACACAGACTTCCTTTGTGGAGGGATCGTGTACCGTACATTATAGCATACACAAATGACGCATAACTTGAATGCTAACAAGGTATGTAAGCGGGATTTTGGCGTTCATGTCTTGGACGAAACTTGTCGTCTATTGACTGTATTATAGAAACGGAAATAGGCCAAAAATACCATTCTGCACGTGGTCCATCAGAACAAAAGATGAAAATGAAGAAAACATTTCACCGTTTGTTCGCTATTCTTTTATTTGAACAAAAATTGTAATGAAATATTAAATCTAGAAAATGGTGTATATTTTTTCATATTTTGTTGCATATTTCTAATGAACAGTCAATCAAAAAGTGGGGGGACATCTGATATGCTGTCCCCCCCAGTCTAAAAAGTGGGGGGGACATGTCCCCCCCCCGTCCCCCACCCATCGACGCCCTTGTTGAAGCATAGGATGCCCATGGCAACACACTTAGCAACAGTTGCAGCCGTAGCCGCCAATTCAGACACGGCTTCACCCACATTACCACAAGACACCATATACAAGAAAACACAGAAACAATCAACCTTTTACCATTAAAGCTTTAAAAACAAACCCCCCCCAATAAACATGGATTATTTGGCTTTAACCTGCAAGCCTGTGTGTACCAAATGACAACTTAATCTTTCTTCTTTTCTTCCTCTGTCTTCGCGGCGGTTATTGCTTTCGGATCTTCAGGGGTGTTTCCAAGCTTATTAGTGTCTACAGGTATGTGCATTTCACCTGTAGTGCCGTATTCGTTGACGCGCTTCAGGTCTACTGGGTAGATGTAGCGCTGGTAGACGTAGATTATGAAGATCACATCTGATTGGGGAAAAAAAAACAAAAAACGTTGATTTTAATGATAGAAAGAAGTCAACAAAAACTAGTTTAAGGTAGATTAGAAACATTTCAAGGTGGCTATACAGTCTAGGAAGGATTGTGGTAACACCTTGTACATGAAATCCCTCTGAGTTATAGTGGTTATGATCTGTATGCTTTCTTCCGGAAAAAGTAAGAAGGTGACCATCGATATTGCGTTTGAATTGGGGCAGGTTGTAAGAAGCAGGGTAGAGGTAGTGAATTCCAAAGTAAGGCAGTACGTGGGAAGAAGCTTGATGAGTACCATTGAGTACAATGTGATAAGGAGCCAATCTTTCTTCAAACAGACTCAAACACAATCTTCTTGACAACAAGAGCATTTTTGATGGGGCCATTTCTCAGGAGAAACTGTAGCAATAGTAACCTTAAGAGAGTGCGATGCACGTGGGCAAAATTAATAAGGTTCAGTGTTTGGTCAGAGCTCTGGTTCACTCACCATCACGTAAACATCCAATACGATAAAGCATCGGCATCTTAATAACAAAGGCAAAGATATCATCTATGAAGGTGTTGAGAGCTTTGTAGGTGAGCATGCGCCATGGAAGGTGAGCCACTGATTTCAGCTTGTAGTTAATGAACAGCTGTGGTGTCATCATGATGAAACCTGATAAGAAACAACAATGTACATTGATACATGACACTCCTGGTGCAAGTATTAACAGATTTTGTAAAAGTATCAACGAGTTCAATATTTGTAATAAAAGTATCGACAGATTCAATATTTGTAAAAGTATCGACAGATTCAATATTTGTGAAAGTATCAACAGATTTAATATTTGTAAAAGTATCAATAAATTCAATATTTCTTAATGTATCAACAGCTACAATGATGAATAAAATAATTTGTAAAAGTATCGACAGATTCAATATTTCTAAATGTATCAACATATTCAATATTTGTAAAAGTATCAACAGGTTCACCATTTGTTAACAAATTTTTTGAGTGCGAAAGAAATGCAGAGTACCAGCCAATTTCAAAGTTGACTCACCAAATGTAAGCAGGAAGCCATAGAGCATATTAAGGACAAATGAGTACCAGCCTTTATGTTCCTGATATATGACTGAATAGACTGAGTATCCGGCAAGGAGTGGAAATAATAACCAGGACAGATACTTAAACGCCATCTGCAAAAAACCCACAACAACAATAAATTACACATCCATCAAATTTACAATTGAAAAAACAAATTACTTACTTGTTTTTGTGTTCAAATTCGAAGCGGTAAAGAACCGGTAATGTAACAACCTAAACTATTTCATGTACATGGTGTCATTGCAAACCTCGCTAGATTGTATCTCCATCATGCACAATTCCCACTTTAAAATAGCCGACTTCCCCCCATATTTGATGCTTTCCAGCAACTACATTAAATAACCTCCCGTTGTCATTAACTTCCGAGAGAAACATAAATTGAAACCAAAAGAATGCTAAATTGGGCTAATTTTGATTTAGATGCATCACATTTTACCACAAACTTTGTACATCACAACCATGCAAGGTGCAAAACATTGGTACAAGAAACAAGGTAAAATAGCACCAGAAGAGCCTGGCTACCCATGGGCAGAGCGTCGTATTGATACCGATTTCACAAAACTTTACACAAGTGTGTAAGTCCACTTGCGCAACATTTATAGCTTGAGCTATGCATCACTACCAAAAGAATTCTTGCTTAAGTGGACTTTTGTAGTTGCGTAAAGTTTTGTGAAATCGGCTGCTGGAAGGGAAGCACTGAAAAACAATGCTGACTGGATACCCAAAAGTTACTGCTCTGCTCATACACTTGTTGAAGAGTGGAATAACCACAGCACTAATTAAAATATCCAACAATATTTTGACGTTTCAAAGTCACACTTCCAGGGGCTATGATCGAGCAAGGCGAGATCGTACACCACTGGGAACAAGGTTGTCACCAAAGGAAGTCCCACTTTTATACCAACTTGATTAGTTTTGTCTAGCTAACTACTCACCATGTCATGTTTCTTAGTAGAGGACTCTGTGTATGAGGATTTATCTTCAAACCGTACTGGGATAAATCCAAGGTATGGATTCTCAGTGCCAAACTGCCAAAAAAAAAATAATAATCAAGTCAGCAATTATTGGACTGCAATGTTTTAGTTATGATATATGATTTTGTTGTGTGCTTGGTGAGCTATGTTCAGAATCCCCAGGTGTGATGCTGGTGTGGAGACCACGACAAAGCAGCCTTCCCGCATAGAGGATAGAGAAGATTCAAGTTGCTGTAGGATGCCCTGCCTCCGGGCCACATAATGTATTGGCAGAAGAATATATATTGATTGTGTCTGCCTAGCAAAAGGTCATGAGACAAGAAACACAATAAAGGGGACCACTTTGCATTTGCCACAATAGCAGTTTTTTCAAAGTATCTGAAACCACCCCAAAAGTGTTTCAACATGTAAATGGACATGCAGGCTTATACTGAAAATAATTTTAACCCTTTAGTCACTGTTCCGCCCGAAACCGCCCAGCCATTTACTCACTGGACCGCCCAAAACCGCCCGAGATTAAACAACACTTTGTATCTTGGGTTTTACACATGCTAGCGGGTTGCAGCAAACAGCCGTCGAAAGAGCGTGATCTAAAGATTGCGCCAGTCTAAAAATATCCCGTGGTCACCATTGACAAAAACCAAGTAATCTCCTTCCAAAGGTTCAAAGGTCGGAAATCTAGCACGACTTGTCAATGCTTCTCTGTGTGTGCGTACCGTATCGTATGTACAATGCATTACGCGCACACACGCACTATAATGTATACTACGAAAGCGACGATGTTTCGCTGGGCTTTCGCCATGTTTTTCACACATTATTGAAAGGAGTTTACATTGTAGAGGAAATTTATTGTTATCCATAAGTAATATAGACAAGATTGTTCATTTCTAAAGGTATGTTTTGATATTATTTCAATCACTTTGTCAACATTTTGTTCTTGTTTGAAACGATAGCAAAGTTGAAAAAGTTGTGTGCACAACTTTCCATGAAACACTGACCCTAACGTAATGCAAACTAACAGTTGTCTATTTTCGTTGGTGTGTCAACATATTTACAATCTGAAAGCTTCAATTCAGTAAAAGCAAATACATATATGTGTGAATCATTCGAAAGATAATTTTATCCTCTACAAAATAAACCAAACTTGTAATACAAAAAAATAATTACAATGGAAGTTATGATACGACTTCCAGATAGTGCATTAATTCGATGATTTTTCCCCGCCCTGCTCAGTGAGTAAATGACTTTGTTGAATTTGCTCGTAAGTGCTAAAGGGTTAATGCACAAAAAGGCAAAATATAAGATGACACATAACATGAGTTCCACCAATCAAATGACGGAATCTGTGTGTGCAATATACAAACAGTGTTGTTTATTGTTAGGCGATGACATTGAGCCAATAAATTGGCTTGTGGGACAAACTAAGAGTGTGCACATGCCGTTTATATCAGCTTGTGGTTGGCATAGAGAAAGGTAAACAACAAATAACAACATCTACATTGTACAATAACTGTGTTTGCATACAGAGCACTAGACATCTTAGCCATGGTGCTCCAGCTACTCCCGATACACCGGGTCTACCTCAGCCTCTCTACTCTCGGCAGCACGCCAATTGCTTCTTCCATGGAACAACTTGCCAAATAAAACTATTCAGCTCGGCCTATAAACCATTTAAAAACAAATTTGAACAAACTCTGGAACAAACTCTATCTCTAGATATTAATGCAACTGGCCTTAATAAAAATAACACTTCCTTTTTCCTTTATAGCACCATGTAGTGATTTACAAGGTGCTGTGGCGCAATATGCTGCCGATCAAACCAGGAACACCGGGGCGAACCCCTTCTCTTAACGATAAGTGCACTGGGTTCTTTTACGTGCATTACACAACACTCGGGATCAACGGCTTTACGTCCCATCCGAAGGATGCAGCAATAATGGTTTAGTGTCTTGCTTAAGGACACAAGTGTCACGACCGGGACTCGAACCCACACCCTGCTGATCGAAAACACCAGAGCTTGAGTCCGGTGTTCTTATCCGCTCGGCCATGACACGCCTTAGATTACAGTCTGCAGCTACTACCATTCTTTCAGTGCCAGTTTATTTGTTCTTTTTGCCAACATGGGCTTATAATAATAATAAGTCTTTGTATTCTAATCGACCTCGGTGTACAAGGAAGTTACAAGCAAGTTTACCTACTCACCAAAAGGACAAAAATAGCCTCCTTACCTTGACATTGACAACTTTGGTGATCTTCCAGCCCTCTATGATCAGACCGATGAACACGCTGCATTTGATGACAAAGTTGGTCTCATTATCCATGATGTAGAGAAGAACGATCAGCGACTGGAAAACGCCGAAGAACACCGAGCGAACAGACAGGCCTTCCAGGGACTTGCGGTTATTCCAGAACTGGATGTCTGCAAGACAAAAGGGAATTGTATTGAAAAAAACTGGATGCTGGTCAGGGCTCGATTTAACCACTAGCCCGGCGTACAATCACTAGTCAAGAGTGCTGCGGGCTAGTCAAACAGGCTTCTGGGAAGCCCGGGCGGGCTAGTCAGAAATTGCTCTACATACCAACATAAAAAAATCCACTCGAAAAATGCCGCGAAACGCTGACCACATTGCGATCACAATGTACACACAACGCACGATCCCGTGCGACACACACACAAGCATATCGTTTCCAATTTACAGGCTTGTAGTCTTCGCTATTTCGCTACGTTTCGTGCAACAAAAAATACAAGAAACATTGAACGCTAGAGGGCGTTTCACACCGATGCGATAGCGCGAAAGTAATTGCCCTCTATTGATGAAATTACGCTATAGCATACAAAAACCAGTAACAAACGCCTTGACTAAATAATTAGCCTGTCTGCGCATGCTCAGGAAAGGGGTTATTCCCCGACATTTCAATATATTCTTCGCTGGTGTACGCGCTAACCATCTAAACAGCATTGTCATTGCTGGTACTCGTGCACATTTTGTCCGCAGCATGGTCAACTGAGCACATTTCCGTGGAAATTTGAGCTTGTTCACAAAAAACTACAGATTGTTCAGGCTTCATTCTACAAAAAAGACCGATTTAGGATACCCTTGATGAACAAAAGAATATTTAACTGTAAAATGAAAGATTTTTTCTTTCTGATCTTGTTTTGTTTTGTTGTATTTTGGGTGTTTATTTTGGGGGGATTGCGCTCGGAATTTGATTTTCGAATTTCAAGCTAGTGAAAAATTGTCGGCAGCATGGTTTACTGAGCACATTTCCTTTTTTTAGCTTGTTCACAAAAAACTACAGATAGTTTAAACACAATTCCGTACTCTGGTGCAGTCAACTGAAGCAAGCTTCCCAGTGGCATCAAAAGCTCATCTACGCTGAACGTATTTTAACATAAAGTTAAATCCTACTTGTAAATCTGTTCTTTGTTCTTTATGTTAAAATACGTTCAGCGTAGATGAGCTTTTGATGCCACTGGGAAGCTTGCTTCAGTTGACTGCACCAGAGTACGGAATTGTGTTTAAAAACATGTGCCCTGTGCTTAGGAGTATGAATGTTTTCAGAACCACCACAACTCATAACAGAGTTTTCACGTACATGGTGTTACCGCACACCTTACTGGAAATGATTCTTGACAGCAACTGGTCACAGATATGTTCCATACAAGAATCGCATTTATCATTTCAACATAATGACGTCTCTCCATTTCAAGGTAAGCTTGCATATGCAAAAGGGAGAAGTTCTTCTCCTTTTCACTATTCTGCCTAAATTTATGTTCACCTTAATGCTGATGATACTGTGAAATTTTGTTTCACACAAAAGAACATGTCCCTTTTCAATATAAAATTTTAAGGTTTTAAAAAAAGAGAAGAGAACACAATAACTTCGTACCGTTTTTGAATGCCAGAAATTCGAAGACACTGTGGACGATAGAGACGATGAACGTGAGTCCTAACAGGTAAGGGTTGGTCTCCAGCATAGCTCTCTATACACAGAAAACAATAGCAGTTAGACCTACGACAACTTGGTTTTTGCTAAAAACAGTTAATGGCCTGACGTTTCGACCCTAGCAGAGTCATTCTTGAACGCTAAATGAATTCACAACAAGCATAAACAGGTATACAAGTGTAACAAACGCAGTTGAGTTGAAATACATGAATAGAGAAAGAGGCAGAAAGCACACAGACAAATCAAGGGGGTAAACAATGAATAAGGAGATAAGAGGGGATTGGAGGGAGGCTGGTTTGACCACAAGAAGTTACTAAACACAAAAGGACAAAAAGGTGGGAAGAGGGAGAAAAATCTTGAATAATAGTGAGGCTAACTTCTGAATAAACTGGTGCCTTTCAAAAAGATATCAATATATCTATCAAGCGGGACTTTCTGAACAGTGTACTCTGTATGGTCTTGACTTTCTGAACAGTGTACTCTGTATGGTCTTGACTTTCTGTACAGTGTACACTGTATGGTCTTGACTTTTTGTACAGTGTACCCTGTATGGTCTTGACTTTCTGAACAGAGTACTCTGTATGGTCTTGGCTTTCTGTACAGTGTACTCTGTATGGTCTTGGCTTTCTGAACAGTGTACTCTGTATGGTCTTGACTTTCTGTACAGTGTACTCTGTATGGTCTTGACTTTCTGTACAGTGTACTCTGTATGGTCTTGACTTTCTGTACAGAGTACTCTGTATGGTCTTGACTTTCTGAACAGAGTACTCTGTATGGTCTTGACTTTCTGAACAGTGTACCCTGAACGGTCTTGACTTTCTGAACAGTGTACACTGTATGGTCTTGGCTTTCTGAACAGTGTACTCTGTCTGTATGGTCTTGACTTTCTGAACAGTGTACTCTGTATGGTCTTGACTTTCTGAACAGTGTACTCTGTATGGTCGTGACTTTCTGAACAGTGTACCCTGTATGGTCTTGACTTTCTGAACAGTGTACTCTGTATGGTCGTGACTTTCTGAACAGTGTACTCTGTATGGTCTTGACTTTCTGAACAGAGTACACTGTATGGTCTTGACTTTCTGAACAGTGTACCCTGAACGGTCTTGGCTTTCTGAACAGTGTACTCTGTATGGTCGTGACTTTCTGAACAGTGTACCCTGTATGGTCGTGACTTTCTGAACAGTGTACCCTGTATGGTCTTGACTTTCTGAACAGTGTACTCTGTATGGTCGTGACTTTCTGTACAGTGTACCCTGTATGGTCTTGACTTTCTGAACAGTGTACTCTGTATGGTCTTGACTTTCTGAACAGAGTACTCTGTATGATCTTGACTTTCTGAACGGTGTACCCTGTATGGTCTTGACTTTCTGAACAGAGTACACTGTATGGTCTTGACTTTCTGAACAGTGTACTCTGTATGGTCTTGACTTTCTGAACGGTGTACCCTGTATGGTCTTGACTTTCTGTACAGTGTACACTGTATGGTCTTGACTTTCTGAACAGTGTACTCTGTATGGTCTTGACTTTCTGAACAGAGTACTCTGTATGGTCTTGACTTTCTGAACAGAGTACTCTGTATGGTCTTGACTTTCTGTACAGTGTACTCTGTATGATCTTGACTTTCTGAACAGTGTACTCTGTATGATCTTGACTTTCTGAACAGAGTACTCTGTATGGTCTTGACTTTCTGAACAGTGTACCCTGAACGGTCTTGGCTTTCTGAACAGTGTACACTGTATGGTCTTGACTTTCTGAACAGAGTGCTCTGTACGGTCTTGTCTTTCTGAACAGTGTTCTCTGTATGATCTTGACTTTCTGAACAGAGTACTCTTTTTTATTCGAGTAAGCACTAAGAACAAATTTATCTCACTTGTCTTGTAAGTAGGCCTATATTTTGATACTTTAATGATGTTTACATTTGCAAAGTCAACATTTGAACATCAGTTATTTTTGTTAAAGATATTAAACAGTGAGGTAATATTATTCAAATGAAAAACACAAGACTTTTCAGGTTGTGAGTTTACTGACCCAACACTAAAAACACTCGCCTCAGGCCTGTGGTCCAGTGTAAAATTTGAGCCCCAAGAGTACACTGTTTACATCGTTGAGACAAGTTTTACTATTAATAGTTACTTCTTATGTATAACATGTTAAACCGTCAGAATATAGTACTTTCTAATGACTGCCTGTCTGATTGACAAGTTTATGAAACATTCAGATATTACAGTAATCTAAAGACTGCTCAGGGGTACGTACCTTTAAGCTGTCTTGCTCGTCATCATCTTCCCCACCTCCACTATCTCCCATGATCATCGTCCACTGATTACGCATTGACTGAGCAGCGTAAAATTGAAGCTTAAACAGTGAGATGGGTGTGTAGGTCAGAGTGAGAGGAAGGCGCCTTGAGGAAAGGAAGATGAAAGAAGAACGGTCACATCACAGTGATAGGATATTTCTGTTGCAGAGCAGCTAACATTTACATCTTGCAATCAGGGAGATTTTGTACCGCAACCAGGGAGGTATTTAAAATTACATTCAACATAACAGGGATAAAGTTTCAATAATCAGTGAGATTTTCAAATTTGTTTATCAGAACATGGAAAGATTGGTAGATTTTCAGCGAACTTTCTGCAGAATCAGGGAGAATTGGAAGCTCTGCCGTTGTCTTCATTTTTAATCCCATGTATTTCTGAGAAATGCCTGATTTTGGAATGGGGCATCACATTTTTATAAGATTCTTTCCCTTTAATAGTTGCAGAGACATGATAGATCACTTTCAGCCACCAGACCATAGAGTTGAGATAACTTACGGAGTAGACTCATTGATGGGTGTGTAATCAGTGTTGAGGTTCCAGTAATCGTTAACATACACCATAGGGTAGTAGTCGCCAGATATGTGAAATTTGACATCTGAGATACGAAAAAGAGAAATCAAGTTTGGGATTCATAGACCAAGGCTAATGAAGCTTACTGAAGACTAATGAAGCTTGCCATCATGTTATGAGCAAAAAGAGACCACATCTGAAGGAATTGAAGTTATAAGCTGCAATCTTTGCAAGGCAGTTTAAAAGCGTACTCTTCTTTTTATGAACCACCAATTTTTGACCTTTTCTTTTAGTTGCTCATCTACCTATCTTAAATCTCTGTCACTTAAAAAAGAAAGAAAAACTAATCATTAAATAATACGTGACAAAAGAAATTCATGTAGAAGTACAACATAAAAAGGTATTTTTTATATTCAGGGGAACCCGAGAAAAAAGTTTGAATTATTCAGGACCCAACTTCATAGAACTGGCTAACCATAGTGGCCGCAAGGGGCTTGTACCATAGTGGCCGCAAGGGGCTTGTACCAAAATGCCCACAGCGGCCACAAACGGCTGCAAGATTTGACTTACTTCCACTCAAACAAGAGGGTCAAAGAAAAGTTATCGGACAAAACTTACTGTTTTTACTGTTTCCCATGTTCACTGTTTCTTAATAATTTTTCCAAACATTTTCCCTTAAATTAACAAGGGCAAAAAATAAACAAGATTAGCTTTGTCTGGGCGTATTGCTTAGTAAAACTAAGCAGAATACCAGACGAAGATGGTAAGGGTTACATGGTAAAATTTTCTGGAAAGCCAACTACGTTTGTGCTTAGCTACTTTTTGTTCTTAAGCAGCTCTCTGAAATTGGGCCCAGGTGGTTAGAGTAAATGAAAAGTTCTTTATATTGGTGCCGCCATCTTGTTTCTCCATACAAATCAGTGTGACCAAACTGAGGCTGGAAGGAAAAATAATCTGGCACCCCTTGGTGAAATGGGAACTAGAACTATTTTTTGCAATTAGTTATTCAGGAAACCTGACAACGATTGCAGCAGAGTGATAAAGGTCTATTGACGATGAATTGACTTCAATACAATTTGTCTTTAACTTACACTCATCCAGAGGCTGTGGTACACTGCCAGCCCTCCATGGGGTGTGATCGTCTACAATGTTGACAGTGAGATTGGGATGCCAGTGGGAGACAATCTGCGTTGGCCCCTCCTCCTCTGCCCTCTGAAAAATAAACCACCACATATACGAAGTTCAGGATTGTTCAGACACTTAACATCAGGTACAAGACAAGTGTGTGACCTTTGTATAATAATAATAATAACTAGAGATCAGGTGTTCGTAAAAACGAACACAGAGGGGTTTCGGTTGATGGAACAAAAGGATGAAAAAAGAATAATAACTCTACGACAAGTGGTTCAGGAAATTTAGTTTGTTTTTTTAAATTGAACTTCCTGTCTGAACCGAAAGGAAAGGTTAAATACAGGGTTCGAAATTAGCGGTCGCCCGGTCGCCAAATGCGAGTGAAAACAGCGGCAGGCGAGTCAAAACCCTTCCTTTACTAGCCCGCCGGGCGAGTTAAATAATTGTTCTTGTTCACAATAAATGAGGGTACGGTTGTAAAATCCCAAAGAAAGTTTTTATTAAAGCTTTTAGTTTGATAAGTCTGGATATTTGCTTGATTTAATGTGGCCGCGATCGCGAACGGAATTGCGATCGTTCATTTTGGTATACAAACGTTAAAACACCATGCACATACTGCCGAGTATCCACACAACACGTGCATCGGCCCCACACATAACGTTCGGTTGCCCACCGGTACATGCATAGCGCATACACAACACACAGTACATGTACAACACAGTCGGTCCAAAGTCCAAGCTAACCAACATTCCACACGTTGTGATTGGTGATTAATGGCCGTTGATAATTACCATATTCATAAGAGCTTGGCTAGACTTCAACGCAGTACACGTTCACGAACGGAGTAAAGAATTGCCGCACAGTGTGCCGCACGCATGCAGATTGTGTACAATACACAGCCTTGGATGAAGTCTAATTAAACATCGACAACTTTTGCCGATAGAGGGCGATGCAGGGCAAAGTTCATTGAATTATTTCTCAATGTGCGTTGTCGAACGATCGTTGATTCGCGAAGATTTTATTGCAAATGAAGTTCAAAACAACCGATCTTCAAATCAAGAATCCATGAAAATGGTTGATGATGGAAAAGGTATGATTTAGGACAAAAATTAGGGGATAAAATCATCCCAAAACGCAATTTTGCGAACTTCACTTCCGTGCGTTTTTTTTTTTTGTTTTTTTTTTTGACGTTTTGAAAATTGTGAGTGTCACGTCAATACATGCGGGCTAGTGAAAAAACCTGCGGGCGATCCAAAATTTTGGTTGATTCGCCCGGCCAGCGAGTGGAAAAAAAACCCCTGAAATAGAGGGTCATGTTTTTCAATAAAATGTCAAATGTGTCATAAGCTAGCAGACTGCACAAAAATAATGACTTTTGCTTCGATTAAGTGCTTCAAAAGCTTTAAAGTTGGTCTGATTTCAAGATAAGAAGACTCTTGACCTTTGACAGGCCCTTTTTCACTTAAGTCTGCCTAAAAACTTAAACCTGGTCTTCATTCTGATACTGAATCGAAAGGAGCTTTTAAACCAAAAATAAAGGTCAACATGGGGTCACGGTTACCCAAGACTAATCTCCAATGCCCAAGGATTATGTAACTGAAAATATTTTTAAAATCGGCTGTGTAATTCTTGAGATATGGTCTCACTTCCGGTTGACCCAGAAGTAAAGGTCAACATGGGGTCACGGTAACCCAAGGCTAATTTCCCATGCCCAGGAGTATATAACTAAAAAAGTTTGAAAATCGGTTGTGTAGTTCTTGAGATATGGTCTCACTTCCGGTTAAACCAAGACTAATCTCCAATGCCCAAGGATTATGTAACTGAAAATATTTTTAAAATCAGCTGTGTAATTCTTGAGATATGGTCTCACTTCCGGTTGACCCAGAAGTAAAGGTCAACATGGGGTCAAGGTTACCAAAGACTAATCTCCCATGCCCAAAGAGTCTATAACTGAAAAAAGTTAGAAAAATCGGTTGTGTAGTTCTTGAGATATGGTCCCACTTCCGGTTGACCCATATGTAAAGGTCAACATGGGGTCACGGTTACCCGAGGCTAATCTCCAATGCCCAATGAGTCTATAACTGAAAAAGGTTTGAAAATCGGTTGTGTAGTTCTTGAGATATGGTCCCACTTCTGGTTGACCCATAGATAAAGGTCAGCATGGGGTCACGGTTACCCAAGGCTTATCTCCAATGCCCAAGGAGTCTATAACTGAAAAAGGTTTGAAAATCGGTTGTGTAGTTCTTGAGATATGGTCCCACTTCTGGTTGACCCATAGATAAAGGTCAGCATGGGGTCACGGTTACCCAAGGCTTATCTCCAATGCCCAAGGAGTCTATAACTGAAAAAAGTTTGAAAATCTGTGTGTAGTTCTTGAGACATGGTCCCACTTCCGGTTGACCTGGAAGTAAAGGTCAACATGAGGTCACGGTTACCCAAGGCTAATCTCCCATGCCCAAGGAGTCTATAACTGAAAAAAATTGAAAATCGGCTGTGTAGTTCTTGAAATATGGTCCCACTTCCGGTTGACCCATATGTAAAGGTCAACATGGGGTCACGGTTACCCGAGGCTAATCTCCAATGCCCAATGAGTCTATAACTGAAAAAGGTTTGAAAAACGGTTGTGTAGTTCTTGAGATATGGTCCCACTTCTGGTTGACCCATAGATAAAGGTCAGCATGGGGTCACGGTTACCCAAGGCTTATCTCCAATGCCCAAGGAGTCTATAACTGAAAAAAGTTTGAAAATCGGTTGTGTAGTTCTTGAGACATGGTGCTTATAAGGAGGTTGGCTGCAAAGACAGCACCGAGAAATATTTACGGTAAACTTGTTTAGCGCCTTCTTGTGTTTAAATGTTTACGTCTGGCCTGAAACTCGGACTTTTACATACATCGGGTATGGGATTGGTCAAGTCGACATGTAACCGAGAGATGACCAGAAAAACTTTAATATCGTCAACACAAGGGGAAAAAACATGAAAAAAACATTATTTATTAGGAAATGGTGCAGCTATAGACTGATATCCGTGTTTGGGTATTCATTAATCTGTCGATTTGATCAGAATTTACGTGAATTCCGTGCCGCGTTATGGGCTTTTTAACATGTACTTAAGGAATAGCATGGCAGGTCGGCTTCGAAAATGACGCAGTCGTCCGCTCGCCACAAATTTTAAACAGCTATAAAACAGGTAAGACTGACGCAATGGTGACGTCAAGATTGGAAAAAATAAGTTAAGTTATAGCCTACAAATTGGTATGTAAACTGTAACGATTGGACATGGTTAAGTATAAGATTATCCCATAACAAAATCCGTGTACAAATCATATGAGAAAAGGCTGTTAAGAAATATAATAATAATAATAATAAAAAACAACAGGAATCTGGGCGATTACAATAGGCGTTTCGGCTACCAGGCCGAAACCCCTAATAATAATAACTTGGGAGACTAATCATCCTTACTAGCAGCTGAGAAGCTAAATAGCAAAGGACGTGGCTACAAGCAAGGCCTTCAAGCAGCAGGCATGCGAGGGCACCTTTAGGCCAGCCACATCAACCCATATGACCATGGAGCACAGCCTTAGATTGAAAGTGTTTGATTTTTTGGAAGGCAGGAAAACCGGAGGGCCCAGAGAAAAACCCTTGTGGCATAGGAGAGAACCAATGCACAACTCTGCTTACGTATGGCCTTAGCCGGAAATCGAACCAGGGCCACATTGATAATAGGCGAGCGGTGAACCTTTCAGAAGAGGCTTATTTTAGGAGTTTAATGGACCCACCCCACACACACCTACATCATACATCACTCCAAAGCTTTGTGTGTCTACTTTAAGATTAGGCATGATGTGGAGCTCCAAAATTGGGAGAAATGTGTTTTGGGGGCCATTTTCAGGCGCGGATCCAGGGGGGGCCCAGGGGGCACGTTCCCCCCGGGTAAAATTTGATTTTTAAAAAATTTTTTTTTTACTATCTGCCTGCTTAAAAATTAGCCACAAGTGTGTGTGGTGTCTTTTCCCCAAGCGGCAGGATGGATTTCTTTTTCATCCTATGCCTATCAAATTTGTTTCTTTCTGCCAAAATGAATCTTTCATGATATGTCACTTGTAATTGCTTAGATTTGCACGATAACATAAGCGTTTGAAACCTGACGTGCCAATTTGTCCTGGATAAAGTATATTTCATGTCGTTCTGGCATTCAAGTAAAGACTATACACTTAGCTTGAACTATATCTTTTGAATGAATATGCATGAAACCAGATATTGCAGCGACCAGATCCAAACGCGAGATTTGTGGGATTAACAGTTTCTTTTAGTAAAATTAGAAGATTGGTATGGATCAGAAGAGCTTAAAAAGTGTGTCTATTTCTCGGTTTCAGGCACACAGAGGCTTGATTTTTCACCCCTCAAAACGCTCAACAAACATGACTAAGCAGCAAAGCCCTGCATCCATTACAGTCCCCCATCTGCACAAAATCCGGCATTTTTGCTATGCCTACAATAATCAGTCAAGCTAATAATCTCTCATGTATTTGAAAATAATTTAATGCAGGAAACTCGAGCTGTTTTAGTAGGTTAACAGAGTTATGGGCAAATTTCAAAAGTACACATTAGTGAAAAACACATTTTAAATCAATATTCCCTATATTTACTGTACATTTTCTAGTTTTAATATGCTTATTGTAAATTTACAGAGCATTTTGACGGCTTAAAACCTACTTTCATGGATGGGGTATGTTCCATAGACGTAAAAAATGCAGTTTAAAAAATATATATATTTTTGACCAAAACTGAGATTTTTGGACCAAAATGTCCCTAAAAACAAATTTCTCCCATTCTGACAGCTCCACATCATGGCTAATCTTAAAGAGGACATGTTTGCCTTTCCAGTGATACCTGTTGTGGCTGTGTGTGGAGTGGGTCCATTAAATCGACCAACATTTGGATTCCGCCGCTCGACTATAAGAGGCGAGCGCTTTATGCACTATCCACCCATAGCACTTAAACCTACAATGCAAGGTTTTTCGGAAAAGTAAATTCATTCCACAATCCAATTGTTTAGTTTTCAATTAACACACCACACAAACAATCTGTGATAGTTTCAACAAATGAGATGGTAATGTTTTATTGAAAACAATGACAATCGGTTTGGTTTGTCAAGGATTAATGTGTACATTCTGATTGCTGCAATTGCAACAAACAATGGTGATTTGGGGCTCTTCAAATGCTATTTTATCAACAGTGACAGTATTCTAGAAAAGAAATATTTATCTGGTTGCTACCAACTTTATCAGTGAGCTTCCATAACCAAATCAAATGTGTTTTTTTGATTACCATTTCCTTTATTTTACCTTTAAAAAGCTGGGTAACTTTACCTCTTTGGTTCACATATTGTTGTTTTCTTGTAGAGAATATTGTGAGTAGTTGAAAGGCTCATGCTACCACTTAACGCAACAATGATCAGAGCAGAAAGTGATGCAGGCCTTGAATTACATGAAGGCCACTGAGGACTCTACGTGTGAAACTATTTTGCCCAAAGGAAATGTACAATATAAAGACTGTCCAAACACTGACCCTTTACAATGACGTGGCTAACGTCAGTCCATGGTGTGCCATTTTGGGAATCCAATTGTACATAAAGATCCGGTGAGAGTGTCGCCTAAAATGGTCATTTTACAGTAACACACTGGTACATTGTGAACTCAAATCAAAAAAGACCATACAAGTACCTTAATGTCTTCTAAACTGGCTTCAGTCTCTCCTGTCAGTAGATTCTTCGTTTTGGTGAAATGACGTTTCTTGAATCGATTCAATCCTAGAATTACAAATGTAAGTTCAACAATAAGTGAACACTACATCACAGTAAAATGCAACTCTGAAAAGGTACATAAAAATACATCCATTTATGCAGTATAGATTTGGGGCGTTTACCTGCTTAACTGTTAACAAATGTTGTATCAATATTTCCTTAATGTTTAAATAAAACTTATAATAAAAAACAAAACGGCAACCTACCATTTCCTTAAAATGTTAGCCACTGACACTATCCGGGGAGAATGATTGACATCCCTTTTTTGGGTGGAATGCGCTTTATCTTAATCCCCTACTACTATCCCCTACAAATGAATTACAATATTTTCAATCCCCTACAACTTGTTAAACATTTTGCTTTGCACACTGATCCACTGTTGTTTGTGGTTGTGGGACTGTAAAGACAGGGTTTACAGTGTTTGATCTTTAATCCTTGGAAGTGTTTTGACATCTGCTCCTTCTACAGACGGGATCATAGTTCTGATTGGAATGAGTACAAATAATGAATGAGGAAAATAAACGTAAATGCACAACTCCAGCACAGCCACATGGGTCTGATACTGTAGCCTTTTCCAATCAAAAGATCTTGTGAATTTGGAGTAGGAGTGTTTCATCGAGTAATAGGACTGACCTATAGGTACATAAGGTGAATGCTTTTACATACATTATGTGCTTTCAATCACAATTTTTCAGATTTTTCCCAAAGGCAGAATTTTCTTTTTTTGGAAATCAGACTTAAGTGTGAAGAATATCATGCCAGTAATGAAGCAAAACTTGGTATGCCTAATGCTTTTATCTTGTTTAGATAACAGGAACTCAGTGTGAGTTCCATATGAAATACAGAGTGCATCTTGATCTTGACATACACATTCAGGGAAATGAGATGACAGTAGATGTCACTTACTTTTCGTCATTGAGACCGTGTACCTCTTGGCAAACTTTCCTTTCCGTCTCGGGTCAGGGGAATAGCCGCTCTTGGTGAAGAAGATGTGGATGTACAACGAACCATTGTTCATTGCTTCCTGGTAATAAGAAACAGTCAACAGTCAAAAATGAGTTCTACTAGCAGAGAAGAGGCCCGAGTAATTTATTCGTTTATTCATTCGGAGAGGGCGCATTATGCGGAGCTGATCCAGGAACAATAATTGGGTAAGCCCCTTCTCTTTTAAAATGTCCTGGGTGTTTTATGTGCATTACACAATGCACAGGACCTCTAGTTTTGTGGAGGATGGAGGGTTATGATTATCGCATCAAGCTTGTGAATGTGATCTAATTTTGTCCCCCTGTTGACCGACAGCAACCCTGCAGGCAAAGTCTGTTCATTCACATCATATGGTAACCATCTTGGAACTTTTACGAGCTAATTTTTTTAATTGTTTTCTAATCAAAAAGAGAGCTTGGTATAGAATGCATTGCTCGTTTGGCTCGCCGGTTTGGCAGTTAACTCATTTCAATTAGTTTTGAGTTCAACAAACGCAAAATGCAACAGTAGAAAAAACTGCTTGATAAATTTCTTAGCTAAGCAAAAATTGAGTGGGACCTCAGTAAAAATAATGCAAAATTGATGTAATTTTAGTCGGTAACATATTTTTGATAAGCAAGATTTTTCTGTGCTAAGCAAGTTTTTGTGCTTACAAGCTTTGTGAAACTGGGCCCAGGACATATGAAATAGAACTAAATGGATTGGTCTAAAGCTGTGTTCAATGACACATCTAACTATCTGGCTGTAGGGGGGGAAGTATGATGGAGGATTCAGGTGGTTAGGGTTTCTATTTTTGTATACAAACCTCTGACACTTCCACAAAGTCCGTTAACTCGTATGATCCGTCCCCGTTGGGACCGCTAGACCAGTCCCCATACTCAAGGTCTGTCAGTTCCCAAAACATGCACTGACTCTCATTGAACTGTGTGAACTTCTCATTGTCAGTCACATAAACACGAAGATCCTAAAAAAGAAGAGGAGTCAGAACAATTAGGCAATAATCAGCAATGGAGATTTCACCCAGCAGAGCTGTGTTCCCATTGTCAGCTCTCTTGGGGAAGGGAACATTTGGTCATTGTGACTGCAGAATGAACCTAAAACAATTTGACTAAATAAACACATAATCATGACTTGAAAAAACCTTAGTTGGGCTCTCTCCCCAAGTATGAACTGTTTGGCGGTACATTTCTGATCAATCAAACTCAAGGGAGATTTTTGGGGAAAAAACCCACACTTATAATGTCTGTATTAAGTTCTCCAAACATGTAATAAATAGCTTCACATTTGCTCACATCAGGAAGTCAAAAGTAACAGTACTTGATCTACAAGCTAAAAACCTGCCATCTTTGATGACAAAGGAAGACCTGCTGTTGGTCGAGGGATGTGCGGGCTCGTACCTGATTGTTCATGTTTGTACGTTGCCATTGTTTGTCATCAAAGATGACGGCTAATGCAAGGGATCTATACATACCATTGTCATCCCCTTTGGGAAGAGATTACCGGCCAGCTTTGAGCTGACCACAGTTTTGCCATCATCTGTGGTGGTTGTGTTCTCGGCGGGAGTTGAGGACTTGCGGAAAAAGCTCATAATCATATAGAAAACAAAGATGCGGAAGGCGATACCCTTGACAGTTTGCCATGTGCTCTGTTGGGGAGGTGCCTGCTCCTGTGCACCAGCCTGTTACAATACAGTCAGAAAGTCATGACAAATAAAATGTATTCAAGCTTTAACACAAACAGACAGGGCCAAATTTGATGTCTCTGCTGACCGTAAGCAAAGAATCGCCCCTTACAGAAGCAGGGAATGCCGTGCTTACATCAAATTTATTTCACAGGTTAGCAGGGAATTTATGCTTGTGCGCATGTGTAGTTCACGTTACAAGACATTCTTCGCTTACACAGTTGGCGCAGAAATTTGACGCTTGCTGTGTGCGAAGAAAGGTGATCACAAGCGTGGAATTTGGCAGTAAGATTGGCCCCAGATCACTTCAGCACCTAGAAAACTTGGCTTCCAATTAGGCACCAAGAGGGTCAGCACTCAGCCAACTTGTCAAAAGATTTGTCAATATAAACTAGCCCCACTTATTTGAGTTATGATCGCAGCTACAGCTAAGCGAGCTTTAAACAGAAGAGGCGGGTACACATACTGGAAACCGATGCATGTTGCATTCTGTTATTCTGCAGCTTAGCTGTAGTTGCGACCGTAACTACATGAGCTACGACATAATACAGCCATTGAATTCTGTTCGCACCCTTGTGACACCGGTGACATGTTTCGAAATGGCAATCCAAAATAGCCGCGATCAATCTTGGAAGTAATTTTGAGCCAAGTGTGGACACTTTTTCCCCAGTATTGGCACTAACTATAAATCTATAGCAGGGCCGAGATAATAAAGATGAATTTACCGTATTTTTGACCACCCGAGGGCGTTTTTAAAGGCGAATTTCTTTGCATCACATTCACAATTAGCATATTTTGACTGCCTGAGTAGTACCAAAATAAATGTAAACCAGCAGCCTGGACCAGATAACACTCCAGTTTCATGTTGGTTTTCTGGAATCAAATGTAGTCTAGTGGACCCAACAACGCCTTTTTAACATTAACCCTCCTACTCTTGGTAAAATTTTCCAGTGAGTTGACGAACCATTTGAAACCATTCAACTGCACTGGTTGTGTATGATGGCACAACTGTGCACATAACATGTGTGTACTGTGTAGATGCATTTACCACATGATATTACATTGCAGGCTGGCATAGTTTATCTACCATTCAAAACCACAGTGGATGATATTGAATGGTCAGACAGTTGAAGGGTTAAGACAAAGACATATCTGGCATATGTAGGGTCCGAGTGAACACTCATGTGTTTGTTGGTAATGGTACCACCACCAGGGGTTTCCCTTAACTTTTTTTTTCACTCGCCGGTCGGGTGAGTCAACCACAATCTTTGGTCAACCGCAGGTTTTTTCACTAACCTACATGTATTAACGCACAACATTTTCAAAAACATCAAAAAAACACAGAAGTGAAGTTTGCAAAATTGTGTTTTGGGACGATCTTATCCCCTAATTTCTGCCCTTAACCCTTTCAGCCCCAAGGGCGACTATAGTCGACTGTGCACTATACCCTGCTTCAGCCCCAAGGGCGACTATATAGTCGCCCAAGAACACACAACAAAGCACTCAAGCCTGGGCACAAAGGCCATTTGTTAAAAAGCTGTAGTTTTGTCCATGTTCACCCTCCATACCCAAGCTTACCATCATTGGAAAGAGAAAGATCGGATCTTTCCAATGACGGTAACAAAAATAGGGTTGTTATTTTGCAATCGCTTCAAATTAGAGTAGAAAGATCCGAAATGCCAAACACCTATGGAGCGCCATAAGGTTGTGTGCAAAAAAGTGATTGGGTTTTCAGAACACACTGAGGAATCTTACAATGGTTTTCTGGGGCGCTAGTAGTAGTAGTAGTAGTACGACCGAAGATGTCAACATTTTGAAAAAGGAGTTTAGCACCCCAGATATTACTTGGTCTACAGTGGTGGTACCAACAAATACGGGAGTATATATACTCTACACATGTGATTCTTTTTATATATTTTGTTGTCTGTCTGCGCACTTATTTGGACAGCGCGTGCACAACCTACAGGTACAGTGCGATATCTTCATACCATGAAGCCTGCACTATACCTGGAAGAAGAAGAGTGTTCACACTCAGACCCTACATTATTTAATATCATACGCCAGATAATGTCCAAAATGTTAAAAAAACATTGTTGTTGGTTCCATCCAGCCTGAGCATGTTCAGTAACTCAGACTAGATATCTATAGTAATTATCGTAATTATCTTGGTTGGTCAAAATAATAATAATAATTAATAATTAATAAAAATATATCATCATTATCAATCAGTAAAGTAGCAAACAAACAATGGAAAATTAGATCGTTTTTTACACACGCCCTCACGCGGTCAAAAATACAAAGAATTCCACTAATATATTGATAAAAAATGTATGGGAGTCGAGTACAGGGCCAATCATCATGCGGGCGTGCATCCCCCGCCCCACACATGCGGGCCGCACGTACAGTGTACAAAATGCACGATGAACCGATGCAGTTTTATCGAGTCATGTTTTTGGTAATTCATACGCATTTCAAAATCAAATTTCTACCCTAAATATATCGTAAATCTTTTCAAAAGAGCACATGTATGTTCCGTTATATCCCAAAAATAAGGCTACCTGTCCATTTTGGTTCTCAGCTACGGCAGAACTGCTCTGCTCTATTTCACCGCTACTGGCTGAAGCCGCTTCTGCTACAGCTGTGTCGTCCGCCATGTTGAAATTTATGAGGAATATTTAAGTCACGGGGGGGTACTGACGTCAGATGATAATTCCTATGAAAAAAAATCGTTCATATCTTTTCTAATACTAGAAGAAAAAAGTTAAACAGGGTTGGTTATTTTATTATTTTATTCATTTATTGGGGGTGGTGGGCCTCTGGCTGGTCATGTATGCCACAGACAGTGGCGTGACCAGAGAGTTGCTGGGGACGGGGGGGAGGGTAAGCAAGACATTGCCCCTCCCAAACAAGATCGGAAAATGCACAAATCATATGAATGGTTTGATACATTCAATAGCCATCCTCAAATAATAAAAAAATAAAAAATAAAATAAAGTTATATCTTTGGCCCTGCTTGCCCCCCAAATGTAAATAAATGTCTGGTTACACCACTGGTGTGGCAGACTACTTTCTTGCTCTTCCTCCGTGAAATTGAAACATTTTCTTTCTACACCAGCAGTAAATTAATTCTGGTAAATTTTTCCTCTCTTGAATTGAACGTGATGGAAAATCCCCTGCTGGCTTTCATAATCGTACACCCTCACCTTTACAAGTTTTTAAAATGATAAAATACCCACTGAAAAACACCTCCCCCCCCCCCCCCCCCCCCAAAAAAAATGCAACTTCACACACATTATGATGAAGGTATCAACTTTGGAGGCATGTGTACAGTGCTAGTGGTACAGATTGTGACAATTCAATCCAACCTGTAATTAACTTACAGCGCCCTCTATAAACTGCATAACTACCCCAATGGTAAAACTATGCCTCCCCCCCAAGTAAGTGCTGGAAGGGCAGCTTTGTACACCACCAGACTTGGAGGCAACTCCATGTTCTTATAAACTCATCTTTCAGCATTAATTTGTGACATTTCTGCAGGACTTGCAATTCCAACCAACAGTAGAATTACAGCGCCCTCTATGGACCATTTATGTGTAGAAACTTTTCTTGCAAACAAAACTTTGTTTATACAACGGGAATTGGTTTTATTGGGCTGTATTAGCAAATAACTTAGTTATTTTTAAAAAATTGAGAAACTTATTCAACAGAACAGTTATTTTTGTCCTGCTATCTATTATCATTGTATTTGTTAAATTTTATGAAGGGGAAAATTGTATACTGTCAATTTTTTAAAGATTTGTTTTTGAAAAAATTACAGGAAAGTTATATTAGATTGCATATGTATACTTTATTTACACTTCATTCATTCAAAAAAGAAAGAAAAACTAAATTCCAATAAAATAATCATTTGTTTTAATAATGCTCTAAACATATTTTTTAGATTATAACAACAATACGAATGTGATGAATGATAACTAAATTTGTTTACGTCTAAAATAATTATGAACATTCTTTTTTTGTAAAACAACTGTTTTCATCAAATCCTTCTGTTTCACCAATCTTGTTTTTCTGAACAATTTGTGAAAAATGAAAAACCAAAAACAATCAAAGCTGGAATTCTAAGAGGAAACAAACACAGTCTGTAGATCAAGGGGGATAGTCATGGGGAGGTCCAGACACTCACCTGCTCTTGACACTTTTTTCTTGTTTGTTTGTTTGTTTGTTTGTTTGCTTTTTTTACACCCTTTTTCTTTCTTTGTTTACTTTAAACTTGCACTGAGTGTACTATTAAAGACCTGTTGAGTCTTGAAAACAATGCACATGTAATTCTGGTTACACTTGAATAATCTTTCTCTTATTCAACCTTTCCTAAAACTTATTGACAATAAATTACTTATCCATTACTTTAACTGAAAAGTAACCACTTATTTAGAAAGAGCAAGGGGACAGAATTATCAATGCTTTTAATATCTCAACTCTTCCCTCCCCCATAATGGTAAGTAGGTGGGTCAAAGAAAATAATTGAAAATGTTACTTTTGAAAAAAATAGTCAACAAATAAATTCCTTGAATGAGGCAGGCCTGTCTACAAAATTCTTTCAAATTTTGTCAGGACATAGTTGGGAGAGCAGTGATCTAAAGGTTCTGCTTCAAGTTGAGCTTCACTTTATTCTTTTTGTAGCTCCATGCATAATAAATTGAATAGTCAGTCAATTGCAGAGCGACCACCGCAAAATGCGTGTCTACCATTTCCACCATTTTGGGAGTCAAATCCTTTGTGTACATTTTTGACTCCCAAAATGGCGGACAGGATAGGCGCGTGAAATTGCGCTCGGCGTGGTGAAATGGATCAACAAACTAATTTTGTTAATGAAAACCTGGGTGGATGGGTGTATAAATAACTTAGGAAAAAATGATTTAAAACATTAATAATTCTGAATGGCCCCTGACATTTTAATGAACATAATTTAGTCTGAGGATTAACAAGGTAAAATGGAATCAGTGAGAAATTGCTTTATAATGTGCATAACAACGCCAATAATCCATTATGTCTGGCTTTTTTTATAATGTATATAAATTTTACATTAGTTAATTAAACAATTTACAAAAAGGTTGCAAATTTATCCTTTAGAGTTTTACTTTCAGCTGTTAACATTTTTTCCGTCAAAAAAGTTCATTAGTGTTTGCGTAAAATTCAACCCTCAGTTTCTCCATTAAAATGTACATTTGAACATCTGTATTTACATGCCCAATTTTTGGAATAATTTGAGCTTATTGTTGCAAATTGTAACAAGAAGAAGGAAGGTTGTATAACAAGTCAATATATTTATAAGAAGCATTTTTCCTTTAGAATAATAAACAGTATACTGATTGAGAGCTTTATTAACAGTATACAAACAGATGATTACATGTATCTTAAGTCTTAAAAAAATTAACATGAGAGCCAATAATAGACTGTGCAAGTCTCGCGCGTAATCGAACTTCCGGGACCATTGTGGTCCCAACCATATGGAGTTTTACGTGGGCGAGATTTTGTTTCGTCTATTATTTTAGTTTAACATACTTAATGACCATGAAAATTAAATATGTTGTTGGGAATGTACTACTTAGTGATAAAAAACAAGAAAGTAAAATCAATACAACACAACATCGAAGAAAACCCAAGAATTAAACTTGACCTCTGCTTCCGGTTACTTGCAAAAAATTAAGAATTTGTGCCCACCTCCGATCACCAGATTTGTTTTGTTCGCGCGATGATAATCACCAGACGCAGACGCTAAGCCTTTTCGTTGCAGTCTACGGTTGTTGAGGCGTCAGCGTCCTCTTCAAACTGCGTCATGCGTTAATTCTACGCCCGTGCAATCATCGCGCGTCTGCGTTTAAACCTGCTTTTAGTAGTTGCACGTACTCAGGCGTGGATTTACAAAAGGGTTTCCTAAAAAGTTAAGATCAAATAAGCATCCTTGTCCCAGAGTTTTCAGTTTGTTTCGACAAAAATTAACACCTGGTGTGTGTGTTATTTATGAAAGCTGAAACTAATTTTATACAAATTATAATGAGTATTTTTGTTGTTCAAATTTTTCAAAGATCTAATTTAAAAACAATTGATTTGATTTCAGAGAAAAATGTTTTTCACTTCACGTGTTTTCTCGTTCCGATACGCGCAAGACTTGCACAGTCTATAATAATAATAACAATAATTATGATAATGGGCAAATGCTTATTCAAATTAAACAAAGATTTAGTGAGAAACCAACCCCTTCAACTGGTACACACAATCATATTCAGAAAGCATTAAAAATACCATCTCTCACAATTTGGGATGCTGAAATTACTGTGCTACCAAACGTTTAAAAAATGTTTACAAAGTATCATTTTGATAGGGAACAAATACTAAAATGTTAGCATGCATGCCATTCCCAGGTTTTACTGCTTAATAGTTTATTACATTTTCTGGGTATTCTATAAAAAACTGATACATAAACAGTTTTTATACACTGCATTCAAAGGGACAGTACAGAATTGTATTCTGCGAAGAGCACACTAATTCAAGTTCAATGTTTTACGGAAAAACATATTTTTAACTGATTAATATTTTTGTTGAACTGTCATTGTGTTTTATGCATTTTTGTTCCCACAGGACATTATAAATAAACATTCTTTAAAAAAAAGATTATACAGCCTTTCAGATGGAAATACTTGTCAGGGCATTTGGGTTTAACACTAACTATTCAATACCAACCACAAAGCCTTTTGATGAAAGATGAAATATGAAACGTGTAATTTTTGTTGTACACCAATAACTTGACTTGCATTTAACTATGTAACTCTATTCCTTAAAGGCACTGAACACGTTTGGTAATTGTCAAAGACCAGTATTGTCACTTGGTGTATCCCAACATATGCATAAAATAACAAACCTGTGAAAATTTGGGCTCAATTGGTCATCGAAGTTGCAAGAAAATAATGAAAGAAAAACACCCGTGTTGCACAATTTGTGCATGAAGTCTTTTATTATTTTAGATTATACACTCTTGCAACTCTTGTCTGCTTGTATGTGTGTTGTGTGTTGTCATTTAGCCTTCGAGAAAGACTCTGCTAGGGTCGAAACGTCAGGCCACTAACTAATTTTTTGCCTTTATAACACAGGTCCTTTTGGTTGGTAAGCAGTTTGCAACAGCCAATTCTATTTTCTCATTTTTATTATTTTAGTGAGAAATTACCTCTTTCTCAAAAACTACGTTACTTCAGAGGGAGCCGTTTCTCACAATGTTTCATACTATCAACAGCTCTCCGTTGCTCGTTACCAAGTAAGTTTTTATGCTAATATATATTTTGGGTAATTGCCAAACGTGTTCAGTGCCTTTAACCACTTCACGCCAGATGACATGTTTATCAGCAAATCTGTTTTGGCAGACTTTTGGCCATGGCTCACGGCCAAGGTTCTGCGAATGACAGCTGTGAGTCCCTACTCATTTTTCTCACATGACAACATCAAGTCCTGTAACTAGTAGTGAGAACCTTTGTCTTTCCTTTGTCAAGTCAGGGTTTCATTGTGGCAGCGATACTTGCAAAGAAAAACAATTGCTCAAGAAGCTCCAAAAAGTTCCTAAAAATTGATACTGCGGGTGAGCACAGAATTTTTTTAAAATACCGACACAAAGTGGTTAAGATATCATAACTGTAAAATAACTTTCCGCAGTATTACATAAGGTTATTACGTTGGAATGGTTAGGGTTGGTTTTCACGGTACTGTTAACTTCAACAGGAATGTTTCTCCTCTTCTCCAAATATAATAAGGGACGGCTCTGACAAAACCCTACACTTTGACACTTCTGACTGGCACTCCCCCCACCCCCCCCCCGAACAAAGATATTGACAAAATAGGGAGACCACCAACATAGGGCTAGATAGCTCAGTTGGTAGAGCGCCGGCACATTAATCCGGAGGTCGTTGGTTCAAATCCCGCTCTAGTCAATTTTCTTTGTTCAACCATAAAAAATTTTTAAAGGGGAGATTTTGGTATAGTTTGGTTATCTAGATATGTCTTTCATTTGCTCCTTCATTGATTAAAGTTGTTAAACAAAAAGATAACTAATTCAGGGAAAGATGCTGTAAATTGGAATTTTTTCACTTGTTATGACCTTATGTTGGTAAACAAAATACTATTTTTGGTCAGATTTGGTATCTTTTCCTTAATCAATACAAACTCCCACTCTTCAAAACTGATCAAAGGTTAGGGTTTTGCCCAAGCCAGTCACAAAAACCAATTACATACTTCAGTAATACATCAGAATACATACTGATGTAGTATGACTTTGCATCCTGTTGTGTGCATATCATTGCCTACAAGTGATATACTACTTTAAACAAAATCATACTGTAAAACAAAATCAAAATCATGGCTTAAAAATCAAACTGTATTTACACTGAATGCACTGGAAAAGGTCAAATGCTTCAAATCCACCAGGAACAAAATAATTGGCAGCATGCCACCAATTTTTTTTTTGGGGGGGGGGGGGATAGCACACGAAAACCTTGCTTAGATGAATTGTGGGCCAAATTTCATAGAGCTGCTTGGCTACATAGCAGCTTGGCTACTAACCTTATTCTGGCAAGCATAATTTTGTTGTGCTTAGCTACTTTTTGTGCTTAAGCAGCTCTATGAAATTGGGCCCAGAACCCAATTACACTGAGCTGTCAAGCACACAAAATTGTTTAGCACTGACAAATCCTGCTTTGCAGAAACAGGTTACCAGCCAAAATACCACCAAAACGTATCTTGTTTGTGACTGGTTGGTTCCTTGCTAGATTAGCTTAGCAGACAAATTTGCTAAGCACCATTTTCTGCTTAACAGCTTCATGAAATTTAGCTTACATAATGAATGTAGCTTGTTCCCCACCTGTAGTAGTTGCTTGCCAAATATATTTGTAGAGCAAGAATTCTAACTTAAAATCTGTAAGAAATTGAGCATGGGCTAATTTGTCCAATTAGTCTCTCACACATTTACCCAAATAGCTGTCACCAAGTGCATGGGGTACAGATCCCTCTCAGATATAACCCCTACTTTATCGCTCACCATGCTAAAGTACTTTCACGTGCACATCACACAAACGCAGTACTACTGCGTGAACATAATATGCTACTAAACACATCCCCGGATGGCACTTTGCGTATGTACCCTGCATGTGCGTAGTACTCCAGCATGACAGACCTCTTGCATTGTTATAGAAATGTGACGTCAGTGAGAAGGCTCTATTGACCATGCTCCGTCTTACAATTGGAGAGACAAGGTAGACTATTCCTGTTTGAGGGCTAAGTGGGTAGAAGAGCTCAAAAATACTCGCTAACTGTAGTTCAACATTGAAACACCAAATCAGGCTGTGATGGTGCGATTGGACATCACACACATAAAATGGCGCACCAAAGACAGCAGTTCTGACTCAGTTTCTAGCTGATCAGCCAGAAAAAACAAACACTTTTGATCTGCATCAATTTGAACCCAATGTTCCTTGGAAACAATGGCTTGTACTGTATTTTACTTCATAAAGGTAACAGACAACCGCATTGATTTTAAACTGTATGTCCACTGTGGTTTTGCACACAATAGGAAATTGAATCTTTGACTCAAGCAAATTCTGACCTTAGCAATCAGTTGAGGGAAAAAAGGAATGGGTGGGGGGGGGGGGGGAGGGTCGAAGGCGAGGAGTCAACAGGTTTTACTTGTTCCTTAACAGGTCCTTTGCTCTCTTATCAGCTTGCGAAATTCTCTCCTCATTTGATTCGGCCTGAAAATAAGAACCAAATACAGACAAGTTAGAATTGGAAATTTGATGTGCAAGAAGTTGCTAAAAAAGACACGCCTTGTAAACAAATTCTTATGAAGTTAAAGGTACTAGATTGGCCACTTTTAATGACTTTGTGAATTTAAATACTGCACAGTGTACTTTCATAAACTATTATACATTTTAGAGTTTATTATAAATTGGGTGCGCTATATATTTTGTCCATCTTTATAAGGCTCAGTAGTTCTTTTATTTTTATTAATTATTTTTTTAAAGGCTTGTCAGGAACTTTGTGACTCTTACTTAATTATTGAGAATGAACTTTTAAAATAAATGACAAGACAAACAGTACACAAGAGTTACATCAGTTGTTTGTAGATGGGGGAGTGACAATCTAGTAAAAATTTGAATAGATTTCAGTTTAGATTGGCTGAAAAACTCAACAGAACGACCCCCCCTAAAAAAATAAAATTATAATAAAAAAAACCACCAAACCCCCAAAACTAACAGAGACAGACATCGTGACAGACAGACAGACAAACAGACAGCAACAAACAAAAACACTGACAGACAACTGAACAGCCCAGCATCAGACAAAAACACTGATAGACAACTGAACAGCCCAGCAACAGACAAAAACACTGACAGACAACTTTCTTTAGTTGCTTCTGTAATCTGTTACTTGTGCACATAATTTCATGAATACAAAAGGTATCAATAAATAAACACACACATTAGAGTACAAAAATTACAAATAAAAATGAACTCAGACTGAGAAAGACTGACAATAATACAGGTGATCAATAGATGGTAAATTAAGACACATTTTGGTGACTTGGAAAGCCGAAGATCCTTAGCAGACACCAGACGCTGCTACACTCCTTGTCTGCCATTTTGTGGACCATAAAAGAGTAGAGCAGTATATCCAGTGGGGATGTGTATACTATGGCAAAGGCCCATTTGTCGACTGGAAGCTGTTATTGCTCGGTACTCATTACATGTTTTTGAGCGTGAGAACACGTCAATATTGACCACTAGTCGACAAATGGGCATTGTGCCAACTTGGCCTATGCTGAAGGTATCCTTATTTCAATTGAAACCCTGGGAATAAAAAACTAAATTTTCCTTCACTCTCCCCACCCCCTCCAAACACTGCATACATTCATAGCCTACAATGTGCACACTCATGTTATAAAAATGGCTCCCAAAATGACAGTGCAAGGGGGATGAGGTTAGCACAACTTTATCATACCATTACCACCCTGGTTAGCTCTCGTGCTGGTAGTAATAATGGGACCTTAACGCTACACTTTTGCTCCTTACATCTGTATGAACAAAAGACACAACACAAACACCCGAAACAACACAAACACCCGTAAGTTTTGCTTTTATCTTTTCCATGTACTTTTAATGTTTTTATAATTGTACATTTTAAATGCAGTTCAATCGTTGGACCGAAAGTTTGTGAATGTTTTAAAATAAACTATAAACCGTAAACCAACTCCAATAAATAAGCCCCCAGTAGGATGGCTGCACTGAGGCTTCTTTAGAGCAAGTAGATTTTAATTTTTACAGACAGATGAGACAAAAAATTGACAGAATGAATGGTACTCAAAACAGGAAGACAAAACGATTCCTTCCTCCAAGACTGGCGGCAAGTCTAGTCACAAACACACATCCCCGCACACTCAATGAAAATGGCGAGATCCTCACAAACACACAATAAACAACATGCAAATTACATTCTTTACTGTTACAATTCAAACAAGAAACTGAACCTCTTAATGTAATACAGCTAAAACTAAAAAAGGCATGACTAAAGTCATCTTGAAATCATATTTTCGGTGGACCTTACGTGGGTACCAAGGGACAAGAGCTTTGCATCTAAGATGTAGGTAATAATGACAGCCTCATGAAATTATGATGTAGCCTGACTACATATGAGTTTTCAGCATAATTCATGCAAGGCACATTGCAGTTGTGAATAAGATAAAACTTGACATGCTGTTTGTAACTAGGGCCTACTTTTATACAGCTGCTTCATGAAAAAAATATTGCTAAGCAAATCGACTGTCTGAGCTAATAAAATATGAAACATGTTACCTTAGCTGGTAACCTGAATCTTCTAAGCAAACCTTTTCTGTGCTGATCAGTTCTATGGTATGCAAATCAATGTCAGGGGACCATTCGGACCAGAGAGCTGCCAACATTTGCATCTTGCAATCAGAGAGATTTTGTACAACAATAAGGAAGATGTTTAGATTTACATTCAACATAATAAGGAAAGAGTTTTGGCAACTCTGCATTCCCCCATACTGTTATTTCTTTGAAAACCCCAACAAAAAAGTCCATAAATTTCTTCCATATAAGTGACAATTTTGCAACCTTAAGGCCATGTCTTATCATCACGTGAACAAGTGTTGAAACATCAGATGCACATAGCAACAGTACCAGCTGTAGCCGCAGCCATCAATTCGGACAAGGCTTATGACAATAGACCTATCTGTTCAGCCCTGCCTACCATAGCGCTCTCTATCAGCACTCACGTTGGGAGTGCATATGCGTGGTGTCTTGCTCTGCGATGCACCACACACCTAAAAGACCCGACGCAACAACCCAGAAGTTTTGTTATCAGACATTTGGGCAGGTGTCCATTTTCCTCCCCCTGATAACACTTAAAACGTCACAATTATCACATGAAGTGGCACAAACATTGAAGACTGGAACAATGGGAACAGAAAACGCATCGATGGTAATGACAAGTCATGATATTTGTTAGTTCCAGTACAGCTGATTTTAATTATCAACAACTTCAATATGGCTTCCAATAAAAATTCAAAAACCTCAAAATCTGATAGTACAAATAAACAAGCGAATTCAATATTGCCATTTTGTTTTCAAAGTTATATCTTACCACAAATAGTTTGAATAGTGACATCGAGTTGAAAAATAGCTACAGGTGAAGAAAGTTCTTTATTGCCACTAACCTTGGAATGTATACCCAGGTAGTCTGGAAAATACATTTAGTTAATTAACATAAAACTATGCAATGTTTTAATCACCATATCCAACATCCATTCTCTGATTTAAAACACACACACATACACTAAAAAAACAAAATGCCCGAAATAAGAACCTTTAAAAATCAAGTCAATTAAAATTGACTCGGGTACAAAAGAAAATGAATCAAAAACAAACTAGAGTTATGTCCCTGACAGATTTATCAAAAACAGCTGTAATTGCCACTATGGCCTTTTTGTCTCAAAATGGCAATATCGGTAATTTTATTCCAATTTCATTCAAAATTGAAAACATAGTGAACAGCTGTGTACCATGAGCTGCGGGAAAAAATATTTTGCCCCATTTAATAATGAGAGAGTTTGTTGCAAAATTCCTCAGTCTCGACACACATTGACAATCAGTCCAGACATGCCAATAACACAAGCAATTCAAAATTTCCTGAACTCATCTTTAGTTTCCTAAACTTCCAGTTCTCACACAAATCAAGAACCAATTTTGGAAAAGTATAGAATGGCGGCAAATTCATAGCTTTTGTACTTTTGTTAGTTTCTAACAAAAGAGTGACACTATAAGGTGTGACTAGATCCTGAGTTTACACAACCTTGTCTGTGACTTTGCTTCATTGACAAATGCACTTCCTTATTAATGGTGCAATCTGGCAGCCATTTCAAATTTTATGTGCAGAATGAAATTGGAGCTGGTAATGATGAGTTGGGAGGGGGGGGGGAGTTTGAAAGTGTGAAAAGTTTCTGATAGGTTTGTTATTTGAGGGTAAGGTTCCATCTGACCTTAAGATTGACACTGATTTCTACATTTCACCAGTCTATCGTATATCTATCATTGCTACACACGCTTGTGCCTTGGAAATGCATCTTTATGGCCTGTCACTCTGTTTCAGCAACCTTTCACACCATTCCGGAATGTGCTCTGCTTCTGAATGCAATAAAATGCCAGGTCCTGAATTGAGGCGTGTTGGCTACGGCTGTAACTGTTGACTGTATCAGCAACACCAGCCACAGCCATAGCCAACTCTTTCAATTCAAACCCGGCCAAACTCCATACAAAATGACTACAAAGCTGACTCGCTGAGAGCCCCAAAATGTGAACTAAATCTAAGAAGTACATAAAAATGAACTATACACCAACACCTTGTTACTGTTAGTAATACTGCATTAAATCTGATATAATACAAATGAATTGACTATGAAAATGTACAATCACAGTTGTGGTTAGATACTATACCTTAGCTCTTCAAAATGTTTAAAATATACAACAGTAATATTTATACTATTTATAGATTCATGAATACACATAGTAAGCTGAAAATGAATGACTGAAATATCCAATAACACTCTCTAAAACTTCTAGAATATCAAGATAATGCATTTATTTTGTTTACACTAACCAACCACTTTTAAAATATTTTTTTCTCTAAGTCTAGAAAATACAAGCTTACATGAATGTTGAATATCTAAAAGATAAGAGAAATATGTTGATAAGGAACACGTTCAGTTAATGTCTTCCAGGTGGATTTCACTGAAACCAAGCATAGATGCACCAGAAACGGTTAACCTTTGAGAAACAGAGAGCTCATGGGGATTTGGACTAAAATACAAGAATGAAATGTGAATGGAAATTTACACACTGATCATTCCAACCAAGGCAAGTTGTGGCCAGAGCATGTTTGTGATATCAATGAGAAAATGGTCGTAGTGCAATGGTCTTCCTTTTGGTAAAGATTTTTCTCCAAACTGTGGTCTGCTTTCCAAACTAACAAAAATTGTAGAAAATGACTTTGGTAAATACATAACCAGACGATTCATACACACTTATTATCCTACATCTTTCGGAATTCTTAAATGTTTACAGGACCCTGTATTTTTCTTAGTAACTCTGACTTTAAATGTTTCATGAGAAACATTACTGATGTTGAATGAAACTCCATGGAGTTAAATAAAACAGAGACAAAAAGTAGACTACTTTCTAACTCGAGTGTCAAGTTTGGAATGTCCAATAGCAGATGCTTAAAGGTCAAACCGTTTCTGTTACAAAATCTTTGAAATCAATCTTCTTCAAGAAAGGCCTGAAAGTGCCATACTCCGAACACCTACCTTAAAACATTTGTGAATGTTATTGTCTATCTACAATGTATAACTATTGCATATACTGAAGAATGAAATAGATAAGATATTGCACATCAGAATTTTAAGAAAAAGAGAGAACATAAATTGTAACAAGATCTCCACTTTTTCTACTGTTTTCCCAACAAATAATTTCAGCTAACAATAATTTCAGCGAATCAACCCAGTGGTGAATTCATTCGTCTTTAATTAGAATTTGTCTATCTTTAATGTTTTCCAGTAATTCTATTACAGTACTTGATGGCAAAAATAACTAAGTTTTTGATTTTTTAATTGAATTTTGTTTTTGCATTTCAAAAAGACATGGGACTACAACCCATTTAATAACAGTATTATTTGTGACTAAAAAAATGATAGGATAAATTGACAACCACACAGAGTGGAATTTGAGTGTTTCAAAGAAAAAAATGAAATCCCCACTCGTAAGATATAACAAAAACCTCTTCACTAAGTTTAGATTAATGTTAACGGCTAGTTGTTAGTAAAGACCACATTTTCTATGTTACATTATTAGAGTTATGGTTTGAACTATTTCACATGCTTAACGCAAAGGCTGCCTTACCAGACTCAAACTCTAATCATACATATGGTTTAGCTTTTGATTTAGAAAACTACTGCAATCTAGGGGGAGGGAATTAGAGTTGAAGCACTAAGTTTTGGGGTTCAAACTGATCAACTGAATTAATGTCCAAAGGAAAATCCAATTAAGTCAGGGTTTAATCAAGTCTGAAATTCTAAACTTACAGAATTAAGAACAATCAGGACATAGCATGTTTGGATTGGCATACATAGGCTGTGTACTCATTTAGTAGTTAAACCGCAATGTTTATTTTTATTTTCAATGGGGGGGGGGGGGGGGGGTATGCATAGACCTGGAACCATTGCCCTTAAATACCTCGCCAAACTGCACTCTCTAATCCAACACGGCAAAGATGCTCTCATTTTTGACAGTAAAAACTGTCAAAGACCGCACTTACCCTTTCTCATTGAAGTGAGCACACATTGTACCTGTTGCCATGGCAACAATGTATATTATGTGTTTGCATTTGACTGTCATTGATGCTGGGTATTTGATGTATAAGTTTTTATTTTTATATTTTTCATTGAAACATCGCTTGCAGAGATGTTTGATCAAGTGGGTCAAATTTGGGTCATTCCCAGGGTCGAGTTTGATGTAAAAATATATATATCCCAGTTGCCTAAAATCAATATTTTACACTTGCTGTGACATCAAGCAACTCTTTTTTAAATATTCTGCGTTTTTAATTTCTGTCAACAGCGAAACTAGCATTGTAAATATGAAATATTCCATTATGCTGATAGAAATAATTGCCTTCATATAATATTCCTTATGTTAGAAATGTACTGATCAAAAATTAAAACACGTGCCATCATTTGGGGGGGGGGGGGTATTGAAAAACATTTCCTCAATTTTAAAATATCCTCTCCAGAATTGTTGGCGTGCGACTTCTTTTATCTTTAATAGTAAATATTGTTGTGCCTGGCAACTCACTGTGATCCACAGCTCCATGAAGTTGAACAAAACAGTGCAAAATCAAACGCTGATGGCTCAGGGTGTCGTGATATCAACCCCATTAGTATTAAATTATGCGTTGAAACAGTTGTAGAGACGGAGGGCGCAATATTGGTTTGGGGAAAGTCTATTCCTTTTGGAATGATTAACAGGTGAAAACTTCATTGAAGGGGGCGTTTGTACGTGCAAGGTGTCTTATTTATAAGAAAAAAATAAATTCTTTGGGGAGGGGGGGGGGAATTTGCAACACCTGGATCTTTCTTGTCTTTGTGTTCATGTAAAATGCACAAGGCAAGTTCATGTTATAACAGATTTCTGTGGCCATCTGGTATACAACTGTTACCATCACTTCATGCGAACTTCTAGATCAAGAATCATCAATTTAATTCAAGGATAATAACCCAAACTGTAGCACGTCTTCAGCGTGTGCCACCAGGAGGGAATGTCTGCATTAATTCCGCTCATTGTGTAATAAACGTGGCAAATTGCTGTTTGTCAAAGGGATCGGCAATGCGAGACCATGTAAAGAAAATTACCTTGCAAGTCAGCCTTGGCTTGACCTACTTGGTTAGAGGAACAAGATTGCTCTACTTTCCAAAACAGTTGTCTCAATTGTTGTTCCAATGCTATTAATAATTCTCAATGGAATCTTTTTCTTGCTTATCATCGACTGGTGCAAAAATATTCAAAATAGGAAAGCTATGTATTTTTTGATGGAATTTTAAGTCAGCAAATGTTTGTTTATAAACAGTGAAAGAAGAAATGCTAGCTTACCTCCAACAGAATTCAAACGCGAAAAAAATCCATAGGAAAAAAGAAAAGAATGACAGCTCCTCTGCCGTCGAGCAAGTTTTCATGACCACCATCTTTAATTTCCCACAACCCTTTTAGAGGCAATCTTTAAGAGTTGCGAAAGATATCCACAGTGGATGGCAGATATAAAAAACGGGTCAGTTGGCTATGCAAATACACTGCAGCTGAGGCCACAATGCCATCATGCTCTACACGCTACGCTGTTGATAGAAGGATGCTGTGTAAAAGCCCATGATAATTGCAGTCTTAGATTGTTCATGGTGTTGGGAGCTGAGACTGTGCCTTAACATGGAGGTTAGGTCTGTTTCATATCTATCCCCCCCCCCACCATCACCATAAGCAAGAGTGAAAAGAAATTGCAATGGAATCTAAAGCCAACTACAGTGGTACAAAAGATACATACATATATAATATGTATATAATTAAATACATATATTCAACTTAATTATGGTGTTGGTTTCTGTACATCTTGTTTAGCATTTTTCCTTGGACAAAAATTGTTTTTACATTTTGGTTTTAGCATTTTGATTGATTAGTACAAGTAGTGTTGTAAGAAATGCAGATAACTGGTGACTTTGGTAACTTCATCTGTCTTATGGCATTCAAAAATTACTGATGTACAACCCTGGCCATCCTACTTAGTTTCTACTAATTACTCGGGTTTTCAATGTTGAATCTGTAATAATATTAATGTTCCGTGTATAGACATTGACCCCCCCCCCCCCCCCCCCCTCGGTCTATTCGAAACTTGCACATGTGTATTACACACCACTACAGTTCCAACTGTCTGGTAGCAGACTCTTAGCTTTAATTCAATTAGCATGGGAGAGCGGGGAGCCAAACCAGTCTGGTTTGCGCTCTTAAGCAGCCGAGATGTAGCTGACTCAATAGTCTTCCTACAACTCCAAGTGAGTGATCATAAAGCGTAACAAAATAGGCTAACTGGCAAATCGTGACTCTGATGTGAAAAAAATACAACATGTTGTAGTAAGACAGAGTCCCTGTACCACAGACATAATATCTTTCATCACATCTGAGTTGTGTGACAGTCTCCAGGTATACCTATACTGAATTGCATCTTATGCACTCCCTGATGTTATTATGGCCCCCCTGCTTTATGCAATTTAGTTGAAATTGATACCCAAATAGAGCCTTGGTTTGATCTTTCCTTCAATCTTAGTTTATAATTAATTTTATCACTTATTCTTATAAAACTCACATTCTGAAGCATTAAAACTACAAACTGAACTTCAAAAGACTTGTAAAGAGCTAGGTGATGGGTTAATTGTCGGAGAGAGCATCTGTTCAGATTAAATTTCCCCATAGGTTCCATCTGTGTAGGATAGTTTGTTACAATGTCCCAGTGACAGTACAAGAGTTGCCTTATCAAGGGGTTACCTGTTGGCTTTAATTGGAATGCAGTGTAATTCAAAATACCAAACAGTAAATATGAAATAGGGTACAGTGTTCCATAACTTGTATGAAATATTGGTTGATCTAGTGAAGCAGCCTTCTTGTCGTACGAATCAAAGTGGCAACATGGACCAGCGAGCACAACTCTTTGAGTTTCTATAAATAAATAGTTGTAACAATCTACATCTTACAGTTTATAAAGTGAGTTAAAGTACTTGTTAGTTTTTAATGATGAAACAGTACTACTTTTAACAAACGTACTGAACTTTAAAAAGCACACAATATAATCTAGCAGTGTTCCTGTACATCGGATGAATGTCTCAGGTTCGAAATTACTTCTAATGTAAATTTGAAGATCTTTTAAGAACAAAATTTATTTCTGGAGACAATCAAATCGGCCAGAAAACTGTGGTATCTTCAGCGATCCCAATCCATTGCATCATGTTAATAACTTTTGTGTCAATTTATCTTTCAAAAGGTGGAATGTTTTAAGAGACGGATGTCATTTACGGCAAATGTTAATACGATGGATGTTAAGCAGCAGATATTCAACCCAATTTGGATGGAAATATTTTGTGGATGGTGTAACACTATGAACTGTGTCAACTCAACGGACATACACAATGGATTGCATTATCTCTTCACCGCATGAGAGGAGGTGCATTTTGGTGATATTTTGTTGTGATTCATTGAAACACCATCTGAGTATTACATACCCAAGCACCCTATGATGAACACACTCAGCAATCAACCAATGGGGGTTAAAGATAAACAACAAACCAACCAATGGGAGAACAGGTCAAAGGTGACACTCAAGTGCACAACTATGACGGGTGTTATGCATTTATTTTTATTTTTTTGCAGGTGGGCAGACAGGTTGACACACACACACACACACATGGCGCAGGGTTGGGGCACTTTGTTTTCAAGCGCATCAGTTTTTGAGTATGGTCTCGGCACGCTTGTTAGCAATCCCAATGCGATCTTTGTTGCTATCAGCCTGTGGGGGTGGTGATAGGGGCAGGACATCAACAAAAAAGAGGAGGAGGAGGTGGTTAGCGATTTGTGGGGAGGTAGTGGAGAAAAGAGAAATACATATTCAGGAGTGAGCAATCCACACAACAAGCATTAATATAATGAGTGGCTTGTAAAAAACACATGGGTTAATTTATGCAAGATGACTTGTAAGTATTAGTTTTGGTGAGCTTGAAATCAATTAAAATGCCTTTCATCATTTCATTCTAGGTTATCATTCGGCTACACATGTAACGTCACAACATCTTCCACATTCTGGCTTCCATTTCGAGAAAAAGCCACAATCAATGGCTTTCGTTCCCTCTGTCAATATTGGCCCCAACACCGACAGAGGGCCACTGAGTAACATTGGATCAAATGGTACATGGCAGCTTCGTTCAACTGTTGCACAGTTTAGCAACCTTGTTAGGAGTATCTTTGTTAATCTGTTGTGAGCAATGTCTGGATAAAAAGAAAGTAATTTTAGACTCAAGTATGATGCAACTGCTTTGTGGAATTCTTCTGTAAAAACACCTTCTCAAGTTTAGGCTGGTGTCTTTATTGGAAAGTCTCACAAATTGAACAGTCAACAAAATTCAAGTGAAGAATTCATTGTTCACAAGGTCTAGGTGCTAGACATAAAACTATATTATTGTCTGGAAGTAGCCAATCAGCTTTTTCTGTTCTTTGAACACAAACTGTACGTAGAATTGCATTTCAGACCACGGAATACCCACTGCCTGGTCTGTTGTTTTTAACACATTTTGGAAGCATTAACCCCTTGTAGTGGAAACATCAGGACAAAAAGGTTCAACAATAACAAGATAATGACAAATGTGTTTGTGGGGGGGGGGGGGGGGGGACTGGTGCTGGGTTTGTTATTGTAATCTTGTTAAGATTCAAAAACAAAAAATGCAAATCGGTTAGTACGGGGAAGAAATTATACATTATCAACCATTATAGTATGTGAGACAAACGAAAGAATTTGCATCAAACTTCTGGCTGAAGTACAAAAGGAAATTAAAACCTGTGACACAGAAACGAAACCATGCAAATACAGAAAAGACGACAGTCATTTATCAAGGACTGGGTGGCCAACTTCAAATATGAATCCACTGTAAAGTGTGTAATGACATGGCTGATTTTATTCCACTATTTGATGAGAACTAGATTATTTTTTTTCATCATGATATTCCTGATATATATCTGACAATTTGGATACTGCTTGATAAAGCTGCTTTGTTGTCGAACCCCAAAATTTCCTCTGTACTCATGATTTTCTCTGATTTTCAGTCAAGTGTAAACCCAGCCCTTCGACATGATGAGATGAAGCCAAATATCCGACAAGGTGAAATGTGGTGACCATAAACAAACAACCATGCAAAAAACAGGGAGCTATTTAGAAAATTCTACCTCTTGTGGTTTACTAAATATTGATTGGAGTTAAGAAATCAAACAATAATCCCCACTATAATGCTATTGATCAAACAATGAAGTTCTACCAGACAAACCAGTACTGTAGTGTATATACAGAACGTCTTACCAGAATGCACATAAATACTGCCATGCATGGATGAATTCCTACAATTTTTTTATTTTTATTCCAGGCCCTCAAACTTAACCCCTTGAAAGTGCGCCAATGAAATGTTCATGACAGGAATTGCAAAGGGCTGAGAAAAATGTGTTGCCATGACAATCACAGCCTTATGAAAACAGTGCTTGGAGCAGACAGATAATTACCATTAGTCCACCATTATTTTGAGTGCCATGAGAGAAAAAAAGAGCAAAATAGCGAGATGCCATTCCCAGAATAAAATTCTTTGATAAAGCATTTATCATTATAAGAGAGCTAGGTTTATTTTAAAAAAAACGAAATTGGAAAGAGAGCTGTGCTGCCAACATGCTACCACAAATGATAACAAAAATCACAATTTAATAAAAACAAATAGATTTACAGTTTTTTTATAAATATTTTTTAAAGTTGATTGAAATTGTGTACCTCTACTTTCGCTTAAAATAGGGTATATACTAATATACTGAATGGTTCGAAAATGTGAAATCCATAATGAGCGTTCTAAACAATAACATAACACCTTCAAAGCCGGAAGGCAATTTCACAGAGGGTAAATGAGCAGATTGTTGTTTTGCTAATCAAGTCTTATGTGTGTTTTGATTTATGTAACCTGCTTTAATTGGATCTCATTTCCGTTTTCCGCTTGTCAACAAGTGTACGTTCTGCTCAATTTCTTTTGACATTGCCCCCCGGCTGGGACAAGTATGAGTGACGTTAAAGCTTTCATAACACTAGTATGGAGGTTTTGGATTAGAGAAGTATTGATCAGCACAAACTGAATGACCATTTAATAATATTCAATTATAATCTTTGAAAGTACTTGCTAGGATAATTGCAGCGAGTGAAATATTACAGAAGATGATTTTACTTTGCAGTTTGTGCACTCGATAGTCAGAAAACAAAAACGCCAGGAGAAAACCCACAGACACCGAGAAGAAATATGTGGATAAACCAAAGACTCTGATAAGTCATGAGTATAAATATGGGAGGAAAACCTTTCCCGATTTGGTGAATAAAAAAAGGGTGCAAATAAAAGCTGCATTATCTGGGTCACCAGCATTTCAACACAATTGCAGCAAATTAACCGATATAACTTGGCGTTCCTGCCTGCTACCTTAATGCTTGCTGTATTGAATTTCACTTCAAATCAATTTAAAATCTGCTCTTATTTTTGGTCATCAATATTCCATTTCTTAGTGTTTTTTCCCCCCTTCCATATGGAAATTCAGGCATAAATCGCTCCATTCATTTCCACAGATGGAAACCCTTTTGATTACTAGAGTAGAGTTCTATTCTTAACCTTATGCAATTGAGGGGGAAAATTTCTCAAATCTCCAAAAGATAGTTTCTATATTGAAGTAGAGCTTTGATCAATTTGCATAAAATTATATAGAAAGTCATATTACACTGAAAAAAAGCACAAACAATGAATAAAAAGGTACCAAATACTCTACTGTTCATTTAGCTAGTGGTTTTGATTAGTACCACACTAAACAACCCTTTTTTTATCATGATAAAAAAAAGTAACAAAGCAGAACAAATTTGAAAAAATGAAAACCCTCAGTAGATGCAGATGAACCCATGCAGAGATGGAAGCGAGTGCTGGTGTGATGAATAGGCGTGGGTATTTAGGATGAAGCCCAAAGCAACCCGCTCACTTCAACAGCTTACTGGCACGCTCATTAGCAGCAGAAAGACGATCAACATTGGATCCGCCCTATATATAGAGGTATGCATGGTGTGACCAAAGGTCAGAGGTCAGAGGCCAGTTTAGAGGTGAAAGACCAGAGGTGGGTGTTTGACAGGGTGAATGTCAAGAAATGTTTCATATGGGTGTGTTTTGAAGAGTATTTTTTTTCAGAGGGAGGAGGGTGATGCAAGATTGTGTGATTAGCAATAGATTCATTGCATGGATGATAGGATGATAGGTTGAAAGGATGGAATGGGAAAAAAATACAAAATAAAAAATGAAAAAAACCATGAGATGGAAGCAAGAAAAGAATGTGTTATTAGACAAATGATGAATAAAGCCCAGAGCATTTCAAATCAAAACTTCAAATCAGTTATTTGGAATAAATATATATTATACAAAACAAATTTGAGTGGTATGGCCATAGATAATAACACCCATGCAGTCTAAATTAATACACCAAAATAGTTCCTCTATATAGACCACAACAGCAACATGCATTATTTTCCAATTGACCAATCCACTTTACATTACTTTTCATCCAACACAAGTAGCACTTCACTACAATTAAATTATAACCATCAAAAAAAGAAAACCCTACAGCAACCTAGTAGCCAGTCTGCCTATTTTTGTTTTCTCTTCTCAAAGTATAACCCTACAAAATTGGCCGCTATAATATCTTTCCTCCACGGTCATATTAGCCACTACAGATCTACACACAACACCGAGGATAAATCTAACGGCTATTTTAGGAAAGCGTGTAAGTGATTGCTCGTTTGACACTGGTGATAAATTTGTGGCAATGTTCCCCCTAAATGCCTACCAGCTTTTCTGCCTCGGAAGTTTCAATCGTGGAGCGAGTATGTTGTTGCTGTCTTGCTTTTATTACCTTGATAAGATTGCCCGCAGAGGCAAGTAATTGGTATATATTACATGTCTTGGTTGGTCAGAACCACTGGATCATCGTGGGGGTATGCTGTCTGATAGGAGTCCTTCCATGGAGCTCACATCGGAGGCAATTGGTGAGCTACTTCATTTCTTTCTTCATGAGGCTCCTTCCTATCATCAGCCTCAATCCGCATCTCGTTAGACCATGCTGCGTTTCTTATTTAATCGCCTCTCTATTTAATCGCCTCTCGGTACAGTTCTCTTGGAAGTTTATCTCCAAGTAATTAAACATTCATGACAAAATTCATCTTTTTTTTTGCAAGGGAAATTGTGTGATTTTGTATATGATGGGGAACAGAGACCGACCCTGGCTGCTAAGTTTACATCACATTACATCAAAGAAGAAACAAATTCTACAAAGTCAAATCAAGAAGGCTGTTTGAAAGAAAAACCTCTAAACATTAAAACGGGGCCAAATTTCATACAGCTGCAAATACTGCTTCTAAAATTTTCTGCTAAGCAAAATAAGCAGGATACCAATCAAAAATGGTACATGTGACATTGTATTTTAACTGGTAACCTTATTCTGGTAAGCATACTTTTTGTGCTTAAGCAGCGCTATGAAATTGGGCCCCCCAAGTCATTTAAACACAACTGCAATGAGAAACTTTCGGGGGACGCTATGTGGCAGCAGATTTACCAGGTAAATTTGCCATTTTCAAAATTACAAAAAAACAAAATCTACAATTACTGGTATGACTACTGGTATTGTTCCCACTATGGAAATTGTTCCTGTTTACAAAATTAATTTGATTTTCCATACAAAAATTAACCTCTGCATCAAATTGCCCAAACTTGATGTCTGCATCCGCAAATTTAGTAAACTTGTTCCTCACCTAATTTTTAGTTTTTCATAAATTTCCGGGGGAAAAAATTGAATAAAAAATGGGTATTGTGTGTGCATATTTAGAGAGTAATTAAATATTTTGTGTGTGTGTGCTGAACAATGAAAAATCGACTAGAGTGGGACTTGAATCAGTAACCTCTGGATTAACGTGCTGGCGCTCGACCAACTCAGCTATCTAACCCTAATGTAAGCGTTCTCCCTATTTTGTCAATAACCTTGTTTGGGGAGAGACCGCCCACATTAGGGCTAGATAGCCCATATAGGTAGAGCACCGGCACGTTAGTTAGAGGTCGTTGGTTAAAATCCCGCTCTACTCAATTTTTCTTTGTTCGACTCAAAAATAATTTTTAAATTTACCCAGTCTTGTGGCTTATTAATTACTTGATCAGTGAGTTTTACATAACAAATTACAACGTCTACTGACATCCAAACAATAGCATATTATATAAACTTACCTTCTATTCAGTAAAACACAAAAAATGAAGTCCTAACATAAAACACTGAGATGTAAAAATGATGCACACAAAGACAACATGCAGACATTTACTACACACAGCTAACAAATAACCACTCATTCCTGATAACAGGCATACACTATGTGGCTGACATCGAAAAAATGAAAGGCACAACTTCACTTTACAACGTGCTTGACACAATTACTAATAACTGATGCATATTTATACATAGATATCACACAATAAAATACAAATTGATCACTTCGGTAATTTCATATTTGGCTGGGACCTCTTAACTCCCAACAGTCCAATAACTAGTACAACAGCTGCAGTTGTCATCAACTCATTGAAATCGGATCCCATTTTTATTTCAATTTACGAGGGGAGCCTTTGGTGCAGTTTAATGAGGTCGGAGCAAAATCCCATTTCAAGTGAAGATAGCAAACAGAGGTTTAATTGTGTAACACATCCATAACATGAACGATCCAGTGAACAGTTCAATGAAAACATACAGCATTGGCTTTGGTTTTGCTTTTAAATAAAGTTTTCAATCTTTTGTTCTGTTTAGCTTTGAATCAAATTCCTTCTTAATTGATGTCAGAGTTTCAGACTACCACATGCAGGCAGTAACAATATTTAATCAGTTAAGTTCAGAAAGTGTTTCACAGGCGAAAAAGCGAAAAACACTCTTCTTGTAAGAAGGTGATGTTCGAAAAAGAAACCAGGGTAAGATTTACCTCAATGTTTCAGACATTATGCTCTGGTACTTAGTAAGAAAACCTGTTTTCCCTACACAACTTTGCTTAGGGATAATTTAGATTTTCTTAAATACCTTGCACCTGAAGGAAATCAATTTTGATGAGTCTTTGATAATTTGTTGACAAGGCCAATGTCATATCTCCCCTTCACAGATCCACGGAAACTCCCCTCCCACTCCTCCCAGTCTCACAAGTCACTCCTTGACTCATGAAATGCAAACCAAAGACCCAACCTCCAACCCTCTATTCCTTTTGCTCAAGGAGCCTGGACTGAATGGTATCCGGCTTCTTTTGTTTGATTGGCTGAGAACTTTACGAGCTAATCTATTTAGAATGACCCCTACCTTATCAATGATGCGATCCACTTGATGATTCTGAGATCCAATCTCGCTCTGCATGTCAATGGCCATGTGACGTAGATTACCCACAATACCGCTCACCTGTTGCAGGTTCTCGTCCATCTCATCTTCACGTGCATCATTTGTTATCCTGTACATGAAATGCAACATGATAAGAAAGACAAAATTGGGAAAAGTGTGAATTAGCCGTTGCAAATTGCTTACTAACCAAATGATCTGTTGCACAAATGCAAATGATGTTTGTGTCCACACGTTTTGACACCAGCACAGCCTTTCTCAAAGGCTTTTTCAATTTTGAGAAAGACTCTTCTAGGTTAGAAATGTGAGGCCATTAACTATTTTTGCAAGAAAGAAAAAGCTAATGCCTGTTCACCTTAAGACCTTAGGAAATATAAATGGTTTTTTCTCATTGTCTGTTTAATGATTTATTCAAGAAGAAAACTGTATTGCACAATATTTTAACCTGTTTTCTTGTAGGCATCGGTTAAAAGGAAATATACAAAGGCAGGAAATTTAATTTTCAACAAAACTTATCAACAATACAAATGATAACTGTACCAACCATAGTCAAAAGTTTTGTTTATTAAATATAAAATAAGCAAATCCTCAAAACAGAGTGGCAGGTTTGGGATTTACCAAAAGTGTTAAAGACTTTGTGACATTTATAAACTCTCTACATTGCCACCTGTAAATACGACTTCATTGATCCCTGCTCACTACATCACTTCTCTAAACAAAAAACCTTTGCATACAAAGCAAGAGTTGCAAAGTACCCTAAATTCATAGCAAATCCAGAAAAACCAAGGGTCAGATTTAAAAACCAGACTTCTTCACTAATCTGAACCACACTGAGGGATTCATTACCAAAGCCCCTTTCACACTAGACAAAGTTCCTGGGAAATTCCTGGGAAAATTGTCTTGACCTGTCCATACTTAAATTGCTAACCCTGGCAAACTTCAGGAATATTAGCCATTTCCTGGGAAATAGCTACCCCTGATTGGGAGTAGGGTTAAGTGAGGTAACCCCGGGGTTGGCATACAGGAAAAATTGAATCAAATGTGAAATGAACATGGGGTGGCAGTGGGTTAAAGTACTCTCAGAATTTCCTGGGGGTGTTCTTGGGAATTGACTTAGTAGTGTGAAAAGGGCTTAAGTTGTATCTTTTCATATGCAATAAGTTGTGAATGGTCTGATGCTTCAACTCTAGCAGAGTCTTTCTCACACATGGTGTGAGGGGAGAGAAAGCAACACCAAGTTATACCTAGTAATGTAGCTTGAGGGCATCCCACTGCCGTCGCGGTTGTCCTCCATCCGCGCCGGCTGATTGGAGTTGACTTTGCCGTCCTCAGAAGACTTCCATGTTTTCTTGTAGTCGTCTCCCTTCTCAAAACCCATGAATCTTAAAGAGTGAGTAATAATAACAGATAGTAATAGTGGTTTCTTATACAGCGCTCCAATCCGTCACTCAGTGACGCTCATGGAACTCCAACATTAATACCCCTGGTCAACAGGCCATTTATTTCATTCCTTAAACCATTTCAGCTCCCTTGGGGAGTATACAGCCTGTGCTGCCAAGTATGTAGCTCTGACCAAGCTAAATCAATCACAAGAACTATCTCTGCCCTTACAGGTACCCCATTTTACCCCTGGGAGAAGAGAAGCATTATAGGAAAGTGTCTTGCTCAAGAGTACAAGTGTCATGACCAGGATTCGAACCCATATCCTGATGACTTAGCCACCCGAACTTGAGTCCAATGCACTACACCGCTCGGCCACGACACAGGTAGTAGAGATGTGTTGGTTAATATGAACATTGGACCATCCGGCTCATTTGTAGCCAATTATTTTAAATGCAAAAATTCAACATCTATAAAATAACGATGTAATAACATGGTCTTGCCTCTCCAGACCCTTCTCACCGACGTTGCAATTTTATAGCAATGCAATGAGGTCAGGAGTACTACCAACATGTATGATCTGAACGCGTAGTACCATCCGGCATTTCGTTTCGCATCCAATATTCGCACAGTTCCAGTAATGTGTGTGCGTGCCGCACATGTTACTACTCCAATCATGGTGAGCGATAAAATATTGACGTAATCAGAGAAGGGTCAGTAGTATTAGTTGGGGGTCAGCCGTTATTAATAGACCAGGCTGAGAATTTATTAAAGCATAAACCACACACATCCAAGAGTTTCTGTGCATGAAATACATGTTTCTCAAAAATTTTGGACACTCAAATAATTTGTTGTGAAAAATCTCCCTCATCAAATTTGTTCCGCTGAGTCACTTGACGTTTTCAAGAAACATCTCAAAACTTTCCTGTTCAATGGTTGATTTCCATGGACCAACTGTCTTTCCCATTATTAGTGCCTTTATTTATCCGCTTATTGTATATAGTTTCCTTGTAAAGCGCTGTGGTACCCAGTGTAAGAACGCTCTATAAATACCCGTTATTATTATTATTTATAATTTGTGGTGATGGTATCCAAGATGAATTTTCATTATGATGAGTATTAGCCATGGCAGTCCTTATCAAATGATGACATTGTATGTGCTTCAAATGAATGCATCAGAGATAGCATCGACCCTGTTAGTTCTTACTTCTTCCATGGGCAGACGCACAGGCCGCAGCATTTCTCCAAGCCGGTGAGATTCTTCTCGGCTTCTCGCATGTCAGCGTTAATCTGGTCCATTCCTTCCTCAATTCGATCAAGTTGCTCTGTCACACAACGCATCAAATAAAACAGTAAATAAAAAGCACCCTCCATCATCTTGAGCGGTTATACACCAAGATCATTGAATCACAGGAAGAAAAGTCTGTATTGTTAGGTTATGGGAAGGGTATCTATCCTTTGTGTAGTTTGATTGGTTAACTTTGTCATTCTCTATAAGGACAGAGGGAGAGTCATCGCTGAAAAAATAGTCTGAAACTAGGATCCAAATTTTAGAAGGCATGTTGAAGTGACGGCATTTCCACCTTTTGGTATCCTGTGCTTCTGGAACGAATATCCTCAGAGAAGAAGATAAAAGTGCATGATTTCTTTATATCTGAAGAAAATATCAGCTACTTTTTTTTTCACCAGGTGGACATAAAAAAAAGTATAATTTGAGATAAAAGTATGAAATTTCTCATTCCTGTTAAAAGGATTTTTTATTTCCTTCAGATCAGATGCTTTTGATGCAACACATGCTTCTCATTGATTATCAAAGTAAATATTTTCAAATCATTTCATTCATAAAGTCAAATGGTTGAATCAAAAAGGATTATAATTAATTGACTTCATTTGCACCAGTAGGGTTGCAATCCACTTATACAACAGATGTTTACAACACAATTACATTATTTTCAAACTGACAACAAGTTACAACATTCAAGTAACTATTCTACTCATACATAAATAACATCAGTAATTTTCTTCATAAGCAAAATGATGAATTATTTCCCTTAAGTTTGTCAAGGGCTTATTGCTAACAGTCACTAAATCTGAAACAATCAAAAGGATTTCATTCCCAAAAGTGTGTGAAGCATGTTCTATACCAGTGGTCCACAAACTTTTAGGCTGGCGACCCAGTGAACATTTCTGGTACTTAACGGCGACCAATTCTGGCGATGCCGGCCAACTGAACCCCCTGCTGCAGAGGTAATGTCTTAAATATTATAAACTATTTATTGAAGCAGTTTTCATTATAAATATTTATGAGTAAATGCATTGCACTGATGACAAGGAAAAATACCATGTTTTTGATGATAAATCGATGGTAAAGCTTCTCTGTTGCCGACTGAATAATCAAAAGCACTATGATAAATTTGAGTGTTTCTGACAAAGATTGGCGACCGACTTACATTTGTTTGAAAAATTCTTTTGGATCACAACCCACAGTTTGCAATGCGCTGTTCTTTAAACAAGTTTGACAATAATACAACACAGTAAAGAAAATACCTTTGTGCAGGGGTACACATTGTACATTAATTGGTCTTAAAAATGTTGAGTTTTTCAGAACTTATTCTCAGAATCATTCATTGAGAGAAAGTATAGTAATAGGAATTTTTTTAAAGCAACTTTTGATTAAAATGATTGAAACATTTGTGTGTCATCAAATGCCTGTTAAATGTGTGTGTTTGGGAGGGGTATTTACAAGGGATTACACATACGAACAGCATATCAATTATATACACCATCACCAAGGCATTCTGGGTTAATGAAGGACACATGAAACCACCACGAAACCACACCTATTAGACTGTGCATCAGCTGTTCACAAGCAAAGCGCCCTCTCTTGCCATCTTAGTTGGGTGGCAAGCACAAGTTAACCGAAAATTACATACGTGAAGAATTAGACTGGGTTATCAGTACTACCCTGTATAATAGTTTTTAAAAAAGAGCTGTGAATAATGCGCTTGCCACCTGCAGGTTTAATGCCCACCACAGATCAACAGAGGGCGCTCTTATTGCAATTTAGTCAGAGCTGTGTATTGAAGGAATTGTGACACAGAGGGACCAGTTTTCTTCGATCACGTGGTTGCTGGACACCATTTTAGTCCAAATGCAGCACGACTCATTGGGCAGACCAGTCTGGTACCCTGTATTTGCCAAAACGTTTTTTCGGACACAAAATGGCTTCAAATTGCAAGATATCGCAACTCTGTCAATATACGGCTCTGAAACTAGTGATGTCACATGTCTACAGAATGAAATGTCACCTCCTTGTTCATCCAACATAACAAGAGTCCGGATCCCAGCTTCTTTACTCTATAATATGACAGGGTACATAGAGTGTACAGACATGAGGGGGAGGGGGGCAGGTATGGGAGGGTGCAGGCACATTGGGTAGGGATGTACATGTACACCAGACATGAGGAAGGGTAGAGATTGACGGCGGGAAAGTGTGATCCGAGAAATTGAATGAGTGACAGCAAGAACAAGAAAGACAAAGTCGATATTGGGGGGGGGGGCAGTGAGAATGAGTTGGAAACATTAAATGGTAAGGAATGAAAGAGTTTGGGACACAGATGTTGAAACAGGATAGGAAAAATCAGGATTCAAAAAGGGTAAGAAAATATGTTTGGATGTTCACAGAAGGCGTGCACAAGGAGAGACAGGGTTGAGGGAAGGGAGATGGTGCAACAGTTGTAACAAGGCAGTTGGGATGGTTAGGAGTGAGCAATTGGTAAAAATAAATCAAATCACCGGGGGGGGGGGGGGGGGGATGACAGGGGTCAGGTAAGTAGAAACAGAATGGCAATGAACAAGTTGGCAAACAAAGGGAAGCATGATAACGACGTCAACAAAAGATGTGCAGAAGTGGAGCCAGTTGGGAAATGAAGCATTCAAACATTCAACATGAAACAATGAAAAATAAAAACATTCCAGATGGTACATGGGACAAAGGTACGGTGTGAAAAAGGGGGGGGGGTTGAAGATCCAACACCATGGGTAGCAAATATCGAAAGAGATAAAAAAGGGGAAAAGAGACCAATAACATTTTAATAAATGAAGTCGTCATAAATACAGTTGTAATTAGGCCATCGTGTTGTGATCTGTGTAAAATCTGCACACCAGGCAGAGAGATCCAGATGGTTGTTGTGATTCCATGAGTTGCAAGAAACCTTCTCCCTGGTGCAAGCAGATTTCACACATCTCAAACAGATGTGAGCCTGCACTGGCTTTGTTAGTTCAGATTAATTCCACTTCACTTTATTCACACTGCAATCACACAGATTTTTTATTTATTTTTCAAACTTTGGGTAGTACCTACATGTAAAGACCTTGCATAAATTGTTCCTTTTCTTAAGAAGAAACTTAAAACCAAACTGCATGATCAATAATACAGCACAAAAAATGGTGAGCACAATCAATCTGAACCAGCAAAACATTTTAAGTAATTTGTTCCGAGAGAGCGTCAATACAACAGCACCCTCCTGTAATACATACCTCCCTGTTCGTCCAGCATAACGAGTGTCTTGATACCCACATCCTGACTCTATACATGTTTATACACAAGCACACATACAATATGTAACAAAGGCATGACATTAAATCAATAACAAAAGGGTCACACACTAGAACAATATCATCAAAATAAAAGGTAAACAACACAACACCAAAAAAGACAGGAAAAAAAATACACTGTAATCATCAACTGCACAACTGAATTGAAAGCATCAATTATATTTACTAGATGTAATAGAAGCATTGGGGTTAAGAAATATTATTTTTGTTTTGAACCCAACAGGGATATGTGATAAGAACTATATATATTCAATGCTTTCCCAAGTCCAGCGGAAAATAAAACCTCAGACATACTACTGGGGTTGGATTCAAGCTCATGACCCCCTGCAGTACAAGAGCAGATTGTCTCACCACTGGACCACCACCGAGCGTGCCCAGTGCCAATAGGCCAGTGTGAATCATGAATCATGTATTATATGTTATCAAGTGCCCAAATTCATAAAACCGCTAAGCGTGAAAAAACAGCTCAAGTTTAAACATTAAACTGCATTTTAGCTGGTAAACTTCTTCTTTTTTTTACTTAGCAAAACATCTGTGTGCTCAAAAACTGCCATTTCGGGCTCCACAGCTGGCATTTGTGTGTGTGTGTAATTTTACAAAAAAATCATCTATTTCATCGTTTAAAAGCATTTCTCATGACAGAAAGTTTCAATTCTAAGAAGACCTTGAGTCTTTTAAGAACGTATTTAAAAGCCAAGTTTAAAGGTATTATACAGGATTGGTAAAGCTGACAAAATAGTCACAGATAGTGTTCATGTTTTGTGTGATCAACCACACACATGAAATAACAAACCTGTGAAAATTTGAGCTCAATTGGTCATCGAGGTCACGAGAAAATAGTGAAAAGAGACCCTATGTGTTTTCTGTTTTTCAAACATCGAGTTTATTATCACGCGTGATAAAAACTATTGTTTTACTCATTTCTCAGAAACGATAGCATTTCAGGCAGAAATATTTTAAGGAACCTTTTCTACTATTACTTACTTTAAATCATGTAAGTTATGTGTGAATCTGTGAACATTTGTGTTTTTCGATCTTAGCAATAGTGTACAGGGCCTTTAATTATTAAACTTTTCTTGCATGAATCATCAAAGAAAAACTAGCTCAATGCAACTCCTGTGGGCTTCTGGTAATCAGTGGAGCCAGTTTGTGTGAAGTGGGCGTGTCTTACAGTGGAATTACTTTACGAACAAGATAGCTCTCTGAAATTGGCCTCAAATTTTAAATATTAAAAAGAGACCCAAGAAAAAAAAAAACCAGATGATATAAGCATGGACATTCAAACGGCTGACAATGCCCAGTAATTACACAACTCATGTGGGAATACATGAGCACTGGGATCAATACAAGCACTAATGATTTAGCTTCTCTTCTTATTTTACCTGTATGCATAAACTGATTATTAATTTCTTCTTTCCCCCAGGTCCACAAACGCATTCTGATTTCTCAAATTGTATAAAGAATTCATATCTGCATGCCACAATGCCAGACAAATTTTGATAAAATAATATATTTATTTGAAATTGGAGAAAATTCAGATTAGATATGATCGGCAAAAATGTATCCCTTACTACTTTAATTGACAGAAAGCTGAAAAATTGTTTTCATCCATGGTCAATATTCAAGCACTATTTCAGTCAAGCTTCTGAGTTTGTTGGTTCTTTTCACTTGTTCACTTTAAAATAAGTGTTCAAGATGAATCCCCAAATACTGGTGAAATAATGAAAACCACAAGAGACAAACTGTCAAGGGGCAGATTCTATGACAAATTCAAAACCCTGAAAATCCCAAAACTGTGTCCTCGATCGGTCCTAATTAGATTTAACGATTGATTTCATTTTTCTTTTCATCTTTCCAAATAAAGAAAAATAATCCCAAATACAATTTAATTCCTCATGCATGTTTAATCACCGGCCAACGTTACCTATATACCAGCTCGGGCAAATTAAAAACATTTCTGAAATCAAATTTACGGGCATAATTGTGGTGGAAACATGGACGAAAATCAGCGAGCAAATCACATTAGGTGATTGTGTGGGTCTGCATGCTGCTCTACCGGACTCCCACTGTGTAGCAACCCCGGTTGCGTGATTCTCTCTGTAGCTAAGTAATTGTGGATTTTTCCCAGGGCCTTGTTAAATCAAGAATCTTTCAAGGGGTTGGCGTGTTCACGTAACAACTAAAACATGCAATGTCAAAATCAAATTTAAAAAAAAAGAAAAGAAATCCACATCAACAAAGACACACACACAAAAGCAAAACAATACAAATAATATAGAGAACACACACACCTTAAAACTTCAAAACGAAAATTAAATACAGTTGAATACAAAATCAAAGATACATGGCACTTATTTTTAGACCATGGCTCCATCATCAACTGAGGCTTTGACTTCAATTTAAAAGCCACATATTTGTATCCAAGCCAAAGTCACACTGACAGCCATGATTTCAAATAAGCCATGATTTCAAATAAGCCCAGGTTGCAGAAATCACTAAGATTTGGAAGTTTTCATAGTGCACCGTCCAACCCCCCCAAAAACCCAAAACAAAACAAACACAAACAAACAAACAAAACAAAACAAAACAAAAACTACTTTTTTTAAAGTAAATAAAAATAAAACCATTAATTACAAATTGTGTCCAAAAAGATCCTGAAATCTGTCTGGGGATAGAGAGGTCTGTGGTCTGTTGCTTGAGAGTTTTACAAAATTTACTTAATCGGCAGCTTCAAAAGCTTGACAAATAAAAATAAAAGGCCACATGCATACGACGCAGGTGTAATATAACACAAGTCTTTGCAGAGATGCAGCTAAAGAAGCTACGAGCATGAAACAATTGACTCGTCAATGTTTCTTATTAAATTGCTTTGACATCTGGTCACTAGGGCTATCATCAGCCAAGCGTATTTTCACCTCAACCCAGCTAAAATGTTGTTACTAATGTTTCATTACTAAACGTCGTCGCTGCTTGATGAGAGAGCAGAGAGACGTTCAATCATCCTTGGAATGTAGAGTCTTCTTTCTTTCCTGATAAGATAGATTCACACAGAAGTTGTAATATTCTTTTTACAAAAAAGGTACTTTTACCTGAAAACATTTTACAGAAAGTTACAAAACCTTCCCCCTAACCCCCGATATCAACCAAGCTTTTTAATGCAAAAAACCCCACATGAAATAGGGGAGAAATTGGCTCGGTGAAAAACATTGCGGGGGATAAGAAATTCATCTGAGGGGATGTTTGTGGAAGATGGTAACGTTGAATGCATGGAGACAGAGAGCCATAATAACCTGAAGCCATCCTAGGTTTACATTCATCACAAGGTCCAGGGTCTCTAGTGGCCTGTGTGCACAGTGCTTCCTCTCTTGGGTATTGTCTTTTGATGGACGCACACAAATAACGCTGAATTCACCTAGGACTGGATTCTTAATACGGCCCCACTTCCAGCGAGCACTATTTGGAGTGTGTGTCCTTTGTCTGATGATCCAAGATACCACTCTTTTTCTTATTTCAATCCTGGAGCATTTTCCTTTAATCTCTTGAAGTTTTTTTAAATCTTCTTCATTTTTTTTCTTTAAGTAGAAGGGATTTGAATAAATTATGCCATACTGGTAAATTTCACTGGATATCGTACATTGGTTGATTCCCAAATAAATCAGTGTAAATCAGAATGGTAGACATAATTCTTATGTTCAAGCAAGCTCTTTGCTCCGATTCACATTCCTTGGCAGGTATCAAAATGCGCATATATTTTATATCTTACAAATTCCACGTTGATTGTTTGATGCATTTCATAATCCCAAATGGCACAAACAAATAAAAATCACAACCCAGACACAATTTCGCATAAACCGAACGTTGGGGGGGGGGGGGGGGGGGGGGAACACTGTAAAGAAATCCCCATCTTGTCAATTATTGTTTGGCTACAAGATTTAGTGATGACTGCAGAGTCCGATTAGAGCTTCCATGCATCACATCCTTCATATATAACCCCCCTGTCGAGGACCACATGCACTGTCAAACACATGAACCATAGCATCTTTTATTACTTTCTACAGTCAGGAGGATATGCAGCGCCTTAAGCATACACTCAAATGGCATTTTAAGTAGTGTTTCTGCGTGCAGTTTCAGAGCTACGGAGAGAGAGTGTTGGGAATGATCCTATTGATCAGAGTGAGATTCAAGCCGTTCCGTCTATTTTAAGAGTTCATTGCAAGCAACCGTTTCTCTTTTCTCTGGCTTTTTTTTTTCTCTCTCTCTCTCCTGGTCTTTTTAAAAGCTTATTTGGTTAAATTTAGCCGGTCCAATTCTGGGGAAGTATATCCGTTACAGGATTTTGTGTCAATACGTGATGTTTATCCGATTTTTCCAATACGCCATGCTTTCCTTACAGGTGTTGTCATAATTTTTTTCCTGTCTTTCGTTCCAGACGATTTCATACACCCTTCAACACTACATGGCATATGAGCCATCTGTGCACGTTGTACTTTTGTTTAATGGGATTTTGACCAGTAGTGGGGACAAGACTTAAGCCAAAACAGAATGGCCAGTTTACTTTGAGTTGATACTGAGTTGACTCAAATATTTTATGAGCAAGCATTTCCCCCCCCCCCCCAATAATAACACCAGTAAATTGTACTTAAAAAGAGATACACACAATTGTCCTCAAGTGCTCACAAAAAATTAGCATTTAATTAAAGAGGTAAGTTTTTAGCATAGATTTGAAAATGTTCTCATTTTGGAAGCAGTTTTGAGGAAGCTTGGCAAGTTGTTCCGATTCCAAATATAGCTTGAAAATTAAAGAAGAAGATTCATTGTGCAACAAAAAAGTTAAACCAAAATGATTGAGCAGAAAGACAATACTGAAAGTAAACTGTCACTTCCTAACATTTCAAGTTGATTCAATGATCTATGGCAACAATAGTGCTAGAGAATTGATCTCATTTGTATCCATTAATGTTTGAGCGCCATGAGCGTCACTGAATGACGGATTTAAGCGCTAATAAGAAGCCACCAATTTGTTTAAAGTAGTCTGAGTCCGTATTCAGATTGGCGGCTACAGTTACAGCTACGACTGTTGCTAAGGGGGTTGCTAAGTATGTCCTATACTTTGACACATGGCGATCGGATGTGGAAATCTAGTTGTAGCCATAGCTCTAGCCGCCAATTTAGACATGCCTGAGTCACCTTATTACCTTTTTTTTTTAAATGGTAGTCAGGGAACTAAACAAGAATGTGCAGCCTGACTGTCAGGTTTGAGAGCCAACAACTTTTATCTTCAGGGTAATACGCATATCACTGGTTAGTGCTTGATGTTGATTCACTTTACATTCAATTATTAATGATTACCTTGGAAAAGTTATTCACCTACATAATATATACAATGGGTTGCACACGAGTAATTCACCTTTAAGATGCATACATCTTTCACTTTGGGTTTTTTGCTAAAGGATGGTTGGCAGACTGTGGTCAGCCCTCAGAACAAAAGTGAAAAGAACAAAATCTTTTAAAAATTCAAAAATTCAAAAAAGAAGATGAGCATTTTCTCCCATAAGTCAAAACTGTGATTATCTGCTCATCAAATAGGAAGAGCTTTCAAATAGGCCAGTAATGTAAACATTAATGTACTAATATTTATCAGAATTTTTAAAGGTAGGGTCAGTTATGGTCAATCTAATGCTGATTTGTAAGCAAAATCATCAAGAAAGTGAAAATAAAAGTCACCTGTGAAAGTTTCAGCCTAATAAAGTGTCTACTTGTTTAGAGAAAAGGAAAAACTGTCGCAGTATTTTCATCAAAAATCGTCAAATCTATCCACCTTTAGCGAGATGACAGCGGGTACCAACCGCATCTCTGGCCATACCATTCACAAATGGACAACACAGAAATTTAAATCTCCAAAAGTCGCCTTTAGGCCGCCTTTGGAGATTTTATTTCTAATCAATGGGGGCATTTCAGACGAAATAATTGTGCAGCATGCTTACCACCACTATCTTTATAACAAGTAAGCTTTCGGATAAAAACGACACAATTGTTTTTTGAGGTCAATACCAAAGTATGACCCTACCTTTCAGACATCACATGACTTGGCTGTTATTTTGGTTGTCTTGTATTTTAATGGTTGTCTTGTATTTTAATGCCGTTTCTCTTTTTGAGAAATGCCTGAGGTGGGGTGTCCCAGGGGTGCCGCAAGGGGTGTCACAATTATTCTAATCAGTGTAGCAAAGACATGATAAAGCTAGCTCTACCTAAAAGTGTGTACAAATTTCTTTTCCTTTTTTCAGCAAAGTATATTGTCGAACTTGTGACATTTTTCTAAATTTCATGCCCATAATGAAATTTATAAAATGAAATTAAAAAACTCCATGGCTTGGGAATGGCCAGCGCTTTTAAAAGAAACAAAATCAGTCATTTTTCTCTCTTTGAAAACAAGAACCGGTGTCCATTTATCAAGAAAATAAGAAAGATGGTGTCATCATGATGAAAGTGAGTATAATATCTGTCAACAGCCAGCTTAAACATGCCAGGTATGATTAGAGTTAGGGTGTATTAACAGCAGCTGCTGAAGCTTTGTCCAGGTGTCTTGATCAGTAGACTTCGCTACAATGCTTCCTGATTGTTCATTCATTCATTCATTTCTTTTATTTTTTCCTGATTGTACATGATATCACTCTCCTACTTAGCACTAACACCGCGTTCACACTTGATCCTGCTAGGAGGATCAAAGGAGGATCAGATCCCGAAAGCGAGATCAAGCATTTTTGTGCCGCGTTCACACTTGAGTGTGATCGCGCATTGATCTCGCATCGTTAAACGGAAGTTCAGTTCAGCTGACGGCAAAGGTTACTGTGCGAGGTCATTGATTGTGCGCGCGCATGTTGTTTTGTTCGTTGTGTCACGCCATTTTTTTATTTGGTGTACATGTGTAACTAAACGATACGGCGACACACGTACGTTGCAGTTTCCGTTATCTATGTGAACAAGCATTATTCTCCTTCTTCTCGAGGTATTTTTTTCTTGATTTACGATGGAAGATGTCTTCAATTTCTTAGCAGTTATTCTGCCATTAGTTTTGGCCCAACTACATCGTCGACATCGCCGCAGAATGACAAATATGGAGGACATGGGGCCGGGGACCAGTTCACGATAGAGTGCACATGCACACACAATGTATATTGTACAATAAATCCCCCATGTACATGACACAGCGTTGTCCAGCCACGGACGATGACGACAGGTAGGCAAAACGTTGTTTACAATTTCTTGTTTCGCGGGGTTTTTTTTAATGACCTGACACACCGGATGTGAGCAGCTTAAATTGCAGGATCTGATCTCGATCTGCGTTCACACTTGTTTTTTGATCGCCTTTGCGGGATCTGATCCTCCTTTGATCTCGCAATAAAGGGAGATCAAAAAGGAGGATCTGATCCTGATCCTGATCGCGTTCACACTAGCCGGTGATCTCCCTTTGATCGCCCTTTCGAGATCAGATCCTCCTTTGATCCTCCTAGCAGGATCAAGTGTGAACGCGGTGTATGAGAGTGTTAAAATATAGGATATACATGAGCTCAGGAATGTAACTTAGCAACAGTCTCATAGTGTCAATTATTGATAGGTGTCTCCACCACCCAACCTTCTTTTACTATTTTACCCTCCACTCTATTTACATTTTACACTATTCTTTAAAGCATTTTCAACTACTTTAGTGCTAAGTGGTTTCAAGTGTTTAAAATTAATTGGACCTCTACAATTAATAGTGTAATTGTTGAACACAAACAAATTATTGATATCCATAGAACTTTTGGAGTCCCTTTAAAGATGGTCATGAAGGTGTAACACTGGTAGTTCTAATATTACCAACTTGTAATGTTGTGAATGAATCCTGAACTTCCTTATTCTCTGCGTGAATTCAATGTACTCTCACCCCTGAGAATGTATTTCTCTAACATATTTCATTTAAGTATATTCCAAACTGTGCTCATTTGTGTTTTAAATTTCTTGATGTCTTCTGTAATACACCAACTTGGCCACATTCTTCCAATCATAACAAATTCGGGCATCAGGTTGACTCAGTTGTTACTTTCCGTGTCTTTCACCTCCGTGGACCCTGGTTTGAATCCCACCTCAGACCGGAGCCTTGCATGTGGATTGGAGTTTTCAGTCCCTACCTGATTGCGTGGGTTTTCCCACCTAGGAGGTTCTCTAACCACATCTAAAACTGAACATTTTCTTCATGCTTCCTATCCATCCTGTTATTGGCGCTAATTTTGCTTTCGGATGTGTTACAAAACGAAATAAATTTATAATTAAATAGTATCAGCCCGAATGAGTAGATAGTGTGGCAAAATGAGAGAAAAAATACACCAGGTTGCCATCAAACGAAAACCATCGACCACCTCCCACCTCCAAGATCGAACAAAGCATATCCTATTTTACATTCACAGGGGAGAAGAAAAGCCAAACGATGAACATGTCAGTTGATGTTGCTAGCCTTTTTATTTATTATTCATCGGGTATTGTCAATTTTCCAATCCCTGGCTGCACTATTTCCTTGCTTTTACCCCGTTTAATCATATCAGGCATTTCCCAGGCACCACGGCACTTTGATGGATTCCTAATCATGCCCTCATTCTGAACAAAATTTGAAGAGCTTTCTCGCCAGTACAAACACAGATGCAGCCTGGCTGATGATAATTAACGAATATTCATGTATTGCACATTGCCTTTCCCTCCCCCCCCCCTCCCTCCCCACCTCCCCTGACCATCTCAAATAAAAAAAGAAGACCATCTCAAATAAAAAAAGAAGAGAATGCAAGACGCAGGAAAGATCTGGTGACAATGATGTATTTTTAACGATGGGAGTTTGCGTTACAAATTGTGATGGAAATTCAAAGAGTGCCAGCTCGGTCCTTTGTGAGTTGCTCTCACAAAAGATTTCTGTCTCATTCTTCGCCAAGTACTCTGTAGTGATGGACATCAGGGACAATTTCTGTTTCTCTATCTTTTATCTGCAAAACAAACCTTCCAACTCGAGCACTTATCAAATGTTGTTGCAAATCTTATACGCCCCCCGGGGAAGTTGACAAAACTTTAAAAAGCACAAGTAGGGAATTGGGGATGTTTTGTGGATACGTATTATTATTTCCCCACTAGAGTGTCGAGGAGGTCCTGAAGGGTTACATTAATTTGTGCAAATCCAGGGATGAGCTCATTTGCTACCTAGGTCATTGGAGTGGCTGGCTTACTTTAGTCCTTAAGAGGTAGCCAGCACTTTATCATTTGAATAAATGTATGAGGTAAATATTCTCTCATAAAAATCACTAATAAATGTTATCCTTTTCCTCTCACAGTGATGAGTGATGCACAACCCCATGATCTTGACAGTGGATTTGTCTACAAACAGAATATCCAGCGAGTTTACAAGCTCCTCATCGAAGATGTCCCCTCAAGGAATACTCTTGTTTCAAAGTTAACCTTTTCACATTAAAAGTGAAGGGGGAGAACAAAATTGAAATCAAGCACCCCCCTCCCCCGCTGTGAAATGCACACTGGAACCATTCTTGCTGTGTACAATTACCAGTGTGTTCATTGCACTAAACCTGTTTGGTGAGGTCAGTTGTTTAAAGCCATCCATAGCTAGAATACCATCTTTGATAAACCATCACGTACAATAATCCAGTAAATTTGACGATCAAATAAAAGCGATGGAGTCGTAGAGGGGTTATCACTAAGGATGGGAGTGATGGCCGGCCATCGTGATTAATGACCTGGCGTATTCCACAGGGGACTGGGATCAATTTGAGGGCCAATTTACCTTGAGTCAATATTCCAATTGATGACTTTCTCAATATGTGAAAATGACGCTTTTTGTTTTGACTAATATAAATTCAAGATTTGAATAATAAATCTTTTCAGATGATTAGTTTAACACTCAAAAATGTCAATTTTTCTATTGTTTGGCTCAAGAACTTTAAAAATGACACTGTATTTTTCATACGAGTGTTTCTCTAAATGAAAAATTACATTATTGTTGATTCACAGGGAGATACTCGGTACACAATTCTATGGATGGAGTCACAGTTTGTGTGAAGAAAGTCACAAATTTGGCAAAAAAACACTGGAGCCCTGTGAAACCAGGTGTTCCTGCATGTGCATTGGAAAACAAAACTGCACATAAAAGTTGTCGTAAATTTCAAATGAAGTATACTGGTTGTGCTGTTCATCTTACTTGTCAATGTGATCATTTTCAGTACCTTAATTCTGCATGTACATGTAACTAACTCAAAAACTGGCACAAATTATTCTCCTGGTCTTGTTCGAGTTTGATGGGTTCAGCATTTCACAGCCAAAGCAACCATGGCTGGCATGAAGCCATGCAAACTAATCGTAACAGAGGTAAGGAAATTTGCGTGTTGAGTTATAACCTGCTGAAGGATTCATGGAAGTTTATATTTTATCCAGATTTTCAGGGGGGGGGGATGGATAACAAGTAATTGTTTCATAAATGCCACTCAAATAGGCCCTTGTCAGAATCACAGGACTGGCTATGGCTGTAGTGACAACACTGAAGAGTAGGACTTGTTGGCAATCCAGCGGCAGCCACTGCCAAAGCCAATAATCTGAACATAGCCTTACTTCTCTACTTTCACATGACATCAAATTAATTAAGTAAATTTTTCTTTTCAAACAAACCCCTTGATAATTGAAACCATCTACTGATACTCATAGTTATTGTCACTTAAATCAAATAGGGCCTGTATGTTTTCATCGTTTCACTTCAACTTCTTGTTAGTATTGTGTTGCAATGGCAACCAATGTCACGGCACTGCCTACCGCTGGCGGAAACTCGGCACTTACGATGGCAGGGAGAGAGAGAAGAAAACTGAATGAGCATAATGCCATGGCATTTCATGTGATAGCATACCGTGGTTTCCTCGCTTAATTAACCACTGCAGAATCGAAGCAGATACCCTACAAGCACAGAACGGTAAGCAGCACAATGAAACTGGACCCATGTCCTGATGTTACCATATTCTCATATCAATAACGAGCCCAAATTGGAAAATATCATAAACCGTAACTGTTTATCTAAAGATTTGCAAGGACAAGGGAACTCAATTGGAAAAACAGTTTCATCTCCGAGCTGAATTTTCTTTTCAGAAAAACGAAAGATCCAAAATCTATATTTGTAAGCGGCCATATTTTGAGAGTCTACAGCACCTATTCCATGGGAAAACAGTGTATTCTTGGCATTGTCCCGCGCATGTAATCCAAGTCGATGTGGAGAGGGTTGAATATACCTACTTCCTTGAAAAAATCTTAGGCTGTCAAAACAGACGTGCTTGAAGAGCGTTCTAGGCAGACCATCACCTTTCCTCTATCATGTGTTAATGTTCAATCACCAGAGGCCTTCACCAGACATAGAGCAGATAGTTAGTGAGAAATGCCACAAGCACATCTACAATAACACTACCTCAGACGGACCTTAAAGGGAACATGCAGCAATAAAACACAAGGAGATGCATCTTTAACCCATGGAATCTCAACTCGCATATCCACAACAGATCTTGTTAAACTGATGATGAAAATCATACACTTTTTTTGGAACTCGACTCAAACAGAATAATTTCTCTGAATCATTAGAAATTGTATCGATTCTACACCACGTACACCTAAAACAAGTTCATTCAGACATACTTGATAACCTGATCTTTACTAACTGCTGTAAAACCTGATCCGTGGCGTACAAGATGAAAAAGACAATCTGTCTGTCTGTCCATGTGTTTGTCTAGCCTATTTCACCTCCACTACAGAGGGAACATTTCTCCATCAATCTTTGACTGCCCGGTACCTCGGTACCTCGTGCTCTCTGTTCCATATCATTCTCATGTATTCCCTGGTGTCATCTCTCCATCTTCTACGCTGCCTCTCCCTCCTTCCGATGTGTGTGCTCTTGGGTTTCAGTCAGAAGTTTTCCATTAAGCCTCCAGGTCAGATGTCTGGCCCATCTCCATTTCTTCTTCTTACTTAGAAATTCTGTCGTCCTTTCCCCAAGATTGTTGTTCCCATTCCTAAACTGTCACCTCAGGAGAAAACAGGTGCTAGACTGCACTGACTAGTACGATGATTTGTTGGGCAGTATTGTCAAAGAGTGCTTTCTGGAGAACTCAAAAGCCAAGAAAAGTAATCGTTGTATACATCTTTAGTGAAAAACCTGATTACAATATAGTCTCATTTTCATCCCATAGGAATTGGAGGGGGCGAGGGTTATCCCTCAACAGGGTAAAATGATGGCGACTAAACAGAGGTTTAGTTGCAATTTCAAGAGAGATATCATGGTTTGCCAAGATTACCCAGCCTGGGAAACAGTCTTCCAATGCTCTTCATTATCTACCAACAGCGCTATGGCCAAACAGGTGTAAGGATGACTGCACTATCAAAGTTTGTTTTAGTGTTCATTAATGAGGAGCTATGACACCCATTCTGTCCATGCCATGTATTATTTAGAAGTAACTATGAATAGTAAACTTGCGGGTACAACCATGTGTAAAATCTCTTTTGGGAGGAGTGTTTGCTCTGAAAAGAGCTGGTTCAGTCTCGACATTTTGAACAGAATACTCGTCTTTCATGTATTATTGCTGTTATGCATTTGGACTCAGTTTACAGGCTGTGGACTTTCTTTTTAATCCAAAATCAAATGACATCAAAAGGTTTATCGATGTGACTTTTCAAGAGTTGGACATTGATAACATTTCCTTGCTTCAATTTTTTTTCTACTCAAGCATTTTAAAACAGAAAAGGGTTTCATTTGTTGTTCCTCAACTATCATAAACTGTGATCACCATTCATGAGGCTGTTATATGACTGCGCCATAATTACATGTTTTTTTTAACAGTGAACATGCCCTCCAGGCTAGTAAATTCATATTTTTTTCAGGACCAACCCAAAGTAAATCCCCGGGTCTGAGCTCACATAAACCCTTATTCCCCAATCGTTCTGCCCACGATGCCAAGTGCAACGTGTCAACAGAGATCACCTGGCCATTTTGTTGTTTCCCTGTAGCGAGGAGTAATCATTGCCCATTAATTCCTTAATGATCATCATTCACAGTCGGCTTGATTGCCGTGTTTACAGGTCAGTTACACAATGTCCCCACACACCGCTCAGACACGTGCACATGTCAGTCCGCAGAGTATGTGCTCTTCCGACTGATTGAAACTCCTAGTCACCGCTGCAAAGTACAAACACGTCGTCTCCTCAGCCGGACTAATGTCATTTTTCTAAATCAGCACAATCCTCAAATCCATATACCGTATTTTCCTGCGGATAAGACGCGTCTTATCTGACTTTTTAGACCCCCAAAACATCGGTGCGTCTTATCTTTCGATGCGTCTTGTCTGCTGACGATTGATTTTTTTGGGGATGATCACTGCGTACAATAATACCTTTATTTTGTCCAGTTCAAATCAACGGTCTTTGTGTGAAGAATCCTTACTCAATAATGCGGTCAAACAAGGCTCAACTATCCAGACACTGAGACCGTATTTTCGTTTCAACAATGCCGCAATCCCCCAGACTGTCCTTTCATTCCAACAATGCCGCAACTTGTTCATCCCCCATGACCGTGCTTTCATTCCAACAATGCGCAATGTGTTGGTACTTTCGGTCCAACAGACGTCGGCGTCGTACAAACGTTTTTCTGTGTGGCCGCGTATTCGTTCCGAAAATGCTGCAATCAGATTTACTGTCAATGCTGTTGTACAAACGGCATTCACCCAACCTCTATTGTGTGGTGAACTTTGAGGGTTTTTATTGTACAGAATATCTCCGAAGTGTGCTTGACGTACTATTATGGCTTGACGTACTATTTAAGGATGGGATAATTAAGTACCAATGTTTGTTGGCCAACCTATACGAATTGCACTTTCGTTTGTTTCATTAAACGTTCAAATATTCATTTTTTAATTGCCTCTTTTTAGTCAAATAAAAAAAATTATCCTTGAAAACAAGGTAATGACCCTTGAAAACAAAACTAACATTATTTAAGAAGAGGATAGATGTTTTAAACAAATATCTTATGAACGAGATTATAAGTTTGAAATAAATAAAAAGAACTTTAAAACAAAATCTTATGAACGAGATTAACAAATTAAAGGTTTGAAATAATGGAAAAGAATTTTTTATACAAAAAGAAACACATTACAAAAACTTAAACAAATATATATAATGAAACATTTTGTTACGTCTTCCCGGGTGTGGGGATTATTTGCGTAAGGTATATATAAAGGCGACGTTAGTTTTGGTATTAGTCACCGGTAGAGGGCGCAACATCTACTGGCTCGGAGGGACTTAGACTGGTAACCTGTCTTTATCAGCAAGGATCCTCATTGTGGGACGTCGGATGTTCATGCTAGGAGGGCCTGGGTTCGTGTTGCAATATCTTCAGACAGTGCGTGGACCATTGTTTCTGGCCGCTGATTGGGCCGGACTTCATATTATTAACAATGCACAGCGTTGGCTGAATGGATGGACGAAGGTCGGTATCAATTTACGTTGGTCTTTTCTGCATGGCTCTACACGCCCATGTGGTTACGGTTTCATTCATGCTTCGAATAGTGTGAACGCTCCAAAAGGCAACAAAATGACGTCTTTGTGTCAATGTACCGACACCGGGTGGCGCCTGGTGTTCTTCTGTGTGCTGTTAAACATGCGTCTTGTGCGGCGGTGCGTCTTTTCTGCTGACGATTGAATTTTTTTTGGGTCATTTTAGGGTCCTGCGTCTTGTCCGCCGAGCGTCTTATCCGCAAGAAAATACGGTAGTTTGACAAATCCAATCTGGAATCCTTTGGTCTTCCAACTGTGGCTCAGGGATACTTCCTGCAGCACCGCTGTACAAAACTCCCTCCCTTGAGGCAGTATGACGCAAAATGAACTCAGTTTAATAACCTGTTACTCATAGCAACTTACAGGGTTATGTAATTTCTGCAATTTTTCTGCCCACACATTGACGTAGTGTTTTTATAACAACCATTAAGCCTGAGCCTTGTGAATGGGATAATTGAGAGGAAAATGCGTCCCCTCAGACAGCCTTGTCACAGGATTTTTTTCAAATAATCAGACATGTTTACCACTTGACGCTCACCAAAATTTAAAGAATCAAGTTAAAGAATGTTCTCACACTAGGAAAACCATGTAAATTGATGACAAACTTGATTGCCTGGCAAACCTGCTCTTTTACTTTTTTGAGCAGTTTTATTTCCACCACAGGATAAATCTATACTCCCCAGTGGCCTCCTAATATGTAGGAATCATCGGAGATTGTTCAGGATACATTTCCGTTTCATTATTGCATGCAGCATATCAATTGAGGAAAACATATACACTGAAGTCTCGCTGCCAGGAGGCAGTATCCTGACCAATCTGACGACTAGTATATATTTTTATATATATATTCTGAGTATTTCTCTTTTCAAACCGGTAATCCAGTCGAGCATCTCTAACCCACACCCAGGGCCTCGCCATCATGCTGTTTCCAACAGGCCTTTTGATTGTCTTTGAATTCCTTGGGTCTATCCTCTGGGTATACTCTTGACGTTACTGTCGTCTACTTTTGGCTTGTTTGCAGATTTCAACGGCAGGACTGTTAAGATCAAATCAGAATTGGTAAGGGCACGGCACGGTGTAACAAATCATGTTGTGTGTACTTACAAGGGGAATTCAATCACAGTCGCAGTGGCTGGCACTATTTGTATTCACAGTGAGGGCGCACTTCATATTTTATCCCTTCATAAAGGATGTGTTTATTATGAAACTGACAGGCAATGCCGAAATTCACAGTACTACAGGTCATAGGTGTTTGTCAACAAAGAGTAAAACAGTTTGGTGTGTTTAAAGAGTTATTACATTTCTCTGTCGTTCACTGCAGTGTCTCAGTTCTGGAACTTCTTCTTTGAGAAGGAAAGGGCATTATTGAAGGGGAATCAAGGCCAAGACCGGGGCAACAGAGGCCATAGCCTCCATTTCTATGTGTAATGCCATATTTGGTTTTACATAAATGTATCAGCAATATAACGCTACATAACTTCATATTAAAGGGACACACCGGTTAACTGTTTGCGTAATTTAGTCAAGTAGAATCAAAGCCAATTATTTCTAGATTTTTTTTATATTTTTTTGTAAACAAAAATATCACTTAATTAACGAGAAATGACCGAAAAAACCAAAATCGGTCAGAGGTCAGCGTATACGCTTTACCAGCCGTTGCAAGTGCAAATTTACGGGATACATATGCTGCGCACTGTTGCAAGTAGACTGGTGCTCTGTTTATGTAAATGTTTTACTACGGTAAGGCATGAGGATCCAGTCTACGTTATCCATCTGAAAGTGTGTATAAACAACAGACACGGAAACCAGTCAACTCGCCCCCCAGCAAAGTCGCCAATTACAAAGTCACCAACTACAAAGTCGCCCCCTAGCAAAGTCGCCTCCTCACATACAAACTCGTCCCCTCTCAAAGTCGCCTCTCACAAGGGAATTTAACAAAATTGGTGTGATTGGAATTTAGGAGAACGAAATCTATCGTGAGGGAACAAAAGCTAGCTATCTTAAGGGAACGAAACAGGAATTTTGGGGAACAAAATCTCATTGCGAGGGAACGATCGAAACCGTATAATTTAGGGAACGAAAGCATATTTCGGATGAACAAAACAATTCAAAGTCGTATTTCGAGGAAACGAAAGCTTGTTTTTAGGGAATGAAATCCCCTTTCGGTGGAAATAACGCGTATTTTTATGGAACGAAATCATATTTCGAGCGAACGAAAGTATATTTTGTGCGAACAAAAACATATTTCGAGGAAATGACTGCGTATCTTCAGGGAACGAAAGCATATTTCTGGGTAACAAAATCGTATTTGGGGGGAAAGAAACCGTGTTCGAGGGAACAAAAACATATTTTCTCTGAAAAATCTATTTCATTACCTATAGGAAAACACATTTTGTTCACAAAATAAAAAATAATATTTTATGTGACAAAATTATATTTTGATTGAATTAAATAATATTTTGAGGAAACAAAATCATTTTGTTGGAATTTTGTGAGTCGAGAGATGGAAAAAGAAATTTCGAGTGAGGTATTTTTCCACCTTTTAATTTTTAATTTCTTTTTCAGGGGCTGTTGTGTTTTTTTTGGGGGGGGGGGGGGGGGGGGGCCTCGTTTTTTGTAATTTGTCACACAAATTGTTTAACCTAATTGCACCGTCAACATAAAAGTGGTATTCCTATGTATTGACATAAATCTTATTTAATTACCAAGAAATTCGGTACAAATCGGGGGAAGGAACGTACACAGAGCATTGAAACGTTGCGTTTTTGAAACAGCGGATTCTATCAGCGAGGTTCACCGACTAACAATGACAATGACGATTGACAACAATGTAGTTGGTTGTCTGGCTCCCTACCCCTCCCACGTTCATGGGCTTCCAGGTACAGCTATCTCTTGGCTCGGGGGTTTCCGTCGCGCTGAGCACCCCCGAGACACTGCCTGCCAGCTACACGATTGCCCCTGTGTGACGCGTAGCTACAAAACACGGTTACTCGGACTCTCTGAAATAAAATCTTACGTTCGATTTTTTGTAATTATTTACAAGTTGTATCCATAATTTGAATACGTATTTTCTTTTGTCAAATACTCATGAACACTTATTAAAAAAACAGAGTTGAATTCGGTACAGTAATTAATTTTTATACGGCTGGAAGTAAAACTAACTCCAAAAATCACGAGGGTTATCCAAACCAAAATTGTGGTTCGGATAACCCATGTGACCTTCGTTTTTTGAAAAATGCTCAAAAACGGCCAAAATTGATGGTTTCTTTTAGGAACCGTTCTTCTCCATTCCTGGAAGACCTTTGGAATCATGTTTTAGTCTATTTTGTAGCCAAAATAGCCCAACAAAGCCAGTGTGTCCCTTTAACATGCACCACAGTGGATATGAGCAACTTATAATTATAATTATCTTTATCGCTTATAATTATCTTTTTGTTCTGGCTAGTGTGCTTGTGTGTCCTCAAGACTCACTGATGGTATCCTGCATTTACAATGTAAGTCTATGGTTGATTGCTGGTGGCCATGTATGGATTGTAAAGTGGTACTGGTTGTAAAACTCTCATGCAACCCACTGCAACTTCTCTTTTCTCAGGAAAAATAGAAGTGTTTTCTTATCCATAATCAGGAAAGGAACCCCCTGTGTTAATTTTAAATTGTGCCAACATAAATGTTTTTTGAACAGAAAGAAAGAAAAAAAACTATCACCCAACACAAACAGACAAAAACGTGGTCATTAAACAAAGCAAGCACAGAATCAACGCACAGGAAAGAACACAATAGCGTGAATCATTGGACAAGTGTCCATAATTAACTACACTGGAAACACGTCACTTTGTGCACATCAATTGAAAGCATTGTGCACACAAGCAAAAATCAAATCAAGGAAGTGTCTCAAGAAGTGACTTCAGGTATAAAGGCTACGGCTAGGCAGCAAACTCAGCACTGCAACTGAAGCAGACAGCAAAAGTCACAAACACTCAATTTGTTCTCAGCCACATGACACAATGATAACCAAACCTGGGAAGGTGCCAGTGAAACATCGACTTGTTCAAGTATCCTCACTGAACTGTTTTCAGATGAGTGCAATGGATTGTTATCAATAAATTTGAAATAGTTTTCATTTGTTAATATTGATTGGTTCAAACTTTGCCCAATTTGAGAGCACTACTTATATAGCTTGTAGAAATACGCATTTTTGGGGGGTCCCGTAAGTGAGAATTTTATGGTTAGTAGTGCTATACAATAGACCTCTATCATGGGGCATCCATCTTGTTTTTCTCCTATTTAAATCAGTGTAAACAAAGTAAGGCAGGACCGGCCAGAAGTCTGGTCCACTCCTGGTACAGATTTGAATCAGTATATATTACTAACTTTGCACACATGCACCAGGAGAACAAGGCTGGAGAACAAGGCTGGTCCCCTGTTGGAGAACAGGGGACTTGACAAAGATGGTGTCAGCTTAACAAAGGTCTTCAGGCCCTGGTGATTCTTTTACTTAATCATTTTAAGCACAAACCCCCCCCCCCCCAAGTTTGATCACATCTTGCTACTTATTAGAACACTAAAAATTGGCATAGTCAAAGAAATTGATGTGCACAAAATGAGCAAACATGCAACAAAGAACATTCATACAACTAACTATACAACAAGAACAAAACAATATGACATCTATAGAAAGATCTCACATACCTCCTCTGATAGCATCAGCATTCGCCGTGTACTCTCCAAGGACTGTTAAAGAGGAAAGGAAACAAACAAAAAGATAAATCAATAATTGTTTACAATTACAATTCACAAAGTTGATGACATTAAAATGAAAGAAGTACTTCAAAAGATCCAACTTATTCTTGATGACTTCAAAGGGAGCTTGATGAGCTTGAGGATTTGGTGAAGTCTCCGATAAAAATACTTGAAAAGAAGAATCCAATGCAGCCCTCCAGCTGAAGAAGTACATTCTTCTTTCAGAAAGTTGAAATGTTTGAACAAATAACAATGTTGAACTGTGCATGGACGGTTTACATTTATTTATGGATGATAACTACTGTATCTTGGTGATTTTACTTCCATTGGTGGAACTATGGAATGTATGAATAAATGTTTTATACTGTAAAACAAAACTAGGGTTGTCCAACAGTCCTCCAAGTGAGAAAAAAAAAAAAGGGAAACTCAAATCAACAGAAAACCAACAGTTGATCTTCAACAACGATTTTTAAATGTTTAAAGAGGGACCCTGAGGTCAAATGTCAAATTAAGTTTTGTTATTCACTTATTTTCTAAAGGATAGAATGTTTATGAAAATACGAAACTCTTTTAAAGTCTCTAGCATCACATTAAAATGGTGTAAAATGTCATTTTATTTTGAATTCAGAGCGAAATTTGAAACATGATATCTTTGCACTGGATGAGTATTTAAAAAAAGTGAGGTTAGTCAAAAGGCAGGCATGATATTTGGTTCTTGGAAAAAAGTTACATTTTTTTGACTACAAGGGCTGACCTAAATGTACACATGGTGTAGGCTCTAATAGACGTTTCAGGCTATATAAATAAAAAACATTCTGTTTTATCCAATGGCCCAAAATCAGAAAACAGACTTAAGTATGAAGAATATTATGCCTGATAAGGATTCTATTGGAAAATAAAGTGCATTACAAACTTGAAATGGACATTGGAGCCCCTCTATAATGACACATTAAACAGAGTGTAACCCCCCCCCCCCCCCCCAAATAAAGAGGATTAAAAACAGGGTGTCAAATAGTTACACAGACACATCTCCCCTTACTGAAACCATGTTTACTCTGGTGATATTCACAAAATTAATATATATTTTAAAAACACATCTTTGCACCACATGTGCCAAACGTAAATTCACTGATTACTGTCGAGAAAAGGGTCATCCCAATGTTATGTGCACAGATGGTTCTGATAAATTGTTTTGCAAGATTTACAAGTAATTCCTTGATGAAGGTTGTCCCCTCGTTATTGGCCTGTTACATTTGGTGTAAAATTTTAGCAATGTAAAAGATGAATCACAAACAAAATTTAAGGGGGGACTGTCGCCATGATCATAGCAGGCCTATGGCTGTACATGGAATTATGAACTCCAACCCAGTTACTGCATGCACGCGTTGGCCGTCACACCACAATATAGTAATAACCTTTGTGATGATGCGGCCAGTGCACACCTGCAGTAACTGGGTTTATAATTCCATGTACAGCCACGGGCATTCTATGATCATGACGACAGTCTCTTCAAAGCTTATTCCTTTGCAATCAGAACACCCTAAGGTACACGGCTTTAGTAAAGTTCATGGAATTCAATCCCAAGAAAACAACAACTTGAATTATTAATACACCGTACAATATGGGGGATTCACACTGAAGTGCACCCTCTACAGTTTCCTTCGGAAAGGCAATTTTTCAAAAAAGGGTCAACTAAATTTACACATTCTCCAGGCTCACAAAAAATACCATCTTATGACACAGAAAATCATGACCTTGCAGCTTTGCAAACCCCAAACTAACTTTAACAAACAAAGTCGTGCAGCAATGAGGACCAAAAGCTTGCCGACCTTTTCCCATAATACACTTTAATAATCGCCTCTCCTTGGCAAACTGTAGAGGGCGCATTGTATTGTGAATTGTACGTACTATAGGCCTTACCATTGTTGATAAACAAACCACACTGGTTGGCATGGACGGCCGATTGTTAGCAAAACATTCAATCGTGTTAACAGATGTTGTGACCAAGTTTAACATTTTCTGCAAACTTTCAATTAAATAAAAGACGTGCCATGATTGGTTGCAATTTTTTCAACAAATTCAACAATATTTTTGTATATGTGTGTAACATTGTTACAAAATGTGGCTATCTGTTTTTGCTTGTGCATTTATGGCTCTCCATAGTTTTCCAAACTCGGTTGGCTAAAACTCGGGCTGTGACGTTGCAATAGACCTTATGCATATGACGTCATTTGAGTAGGGTGCCCTCACCTAGAGGTCAAAAGGAAGATGTTCATTGGCCAATCCTGTGCGCCGCGCGTACAAATCAGCGCGTTTCCATTGTTTCATCATCAGTTTACCTCTAAGATGGCGGCTTGGTGACGTCAATGCATAAGGTCTATAGAAAGGTCTATAGAGATATGAGGCCATCTTGATATATCTTTGTCCACCTGAGACAAATACAAGAGTCCTGATCTAAATTTCATAGCTTTTGATCCAATTCACCTGGCATCATCACACAATAAATCTGGAGTGCACCATTTTGGGAGTCAAAATCCCTGTGCATTACAATGCAGTGCGACTTTTAGGCGGCGCACATGTAGATGGACGAACACCATATCTTCACATGCATTTTGACTCCCAAAATGGCCGACCATGGTAAGACAGTAGCTGCTGATGACCCCAGTGCAAGGGCTCAATAAACCCTTGACCATGAGGTAGACATCTTTTTCTATAAATAAGTATAGCCTGTAATTCAAACATTTCGGGGAACATTTGATTACATAAATCAATCTCATACTTCACAACATTCAAAAATCTGTCTTAAAATGATTCTGTTAGTTCAAGCGCCTTGAGTACCTTATTGGTAGATACTAGCGCTGTATAAAACTATATATTATTATTGTTATTATTATTATTATTAAATGTTACTACCATTTTTAGTGCCAGTTGTTTAATTTGTTAACTTGCATGATGAGTAGGGTACATTCACCAACATACTGACTTCATCTCACTGAGAACTGTGTGCACATTTGTCACACATTTATTTAAATAAGGAGCGGTTCATGCTTATTAAACACATGTAGCTCGTCTTCCCTTACGGTCTAACACTTCCGATACATCAATAAGCTCTTACAAAAATTACTTAATACTTCTGCGTCAAATCGAAGCAAACGGATACACACAAGGTGGAAGCGAATCCAAATGGATGAAATTGAATCTAAACACATTGCTCCAAGAAGCTTCCTAAATGAATTACATGGATGCGAAGCAGCACTTACAGAGTCAATAGCCAAGGATTACAATCTTAAATGTCAGCACACGGTAAACCGTTGACCTTACCTCCGCATCTTGCCTGAGGCCGAGTTCCCTTCTAATTACCCTGTTCTACACAAAGTAATTAGTAACTCAACAATATTATTAACTTCAGATTACCAGGACGGCTGGTAAATTGCTTTTGCTCTTGGTCTACGAGTACAGTCAACTGGAAATTGAAACACTTCACAAAGGTAGCTTTTGTTGTTGACAATATACACTCAGAAACATTGTTACTGGTTTACCAGAGCTGCCAACATTGGCAACTTGCAATGAGGGAGATATTTAGAATTACATTCAACATAATAGGGAAAAAGTCTCCACATTTAAGGAGATTTTCAAATATGTTTATCAGAACATGGAAAAACTGGTTGATTTTCAGGGAACGTTCTGCAGAATTAGAGAGAGTTGGCAGCTCTGCTCTCTCACCATACAAAGACAGTGACTCTAATTTCATGTATCTTAAAATTGTGCACCATGACAATGAATAAAAATGCAGTGAGATACCTCTTGCTGTGCTTTTCTGCATTTTACATTCATGCTATTTTCTTTAGTGAGAGATGAAGAACGCTGTATGGAAGTCTCAATGGAATAATTGATCCCTTGGCCCCACGAGTCTCCTAAGGATACAGGTTTGGGTACACAGGATGAGTCAAGTGCCCCCCTAAACCCTGCAGTAACCCCATCCTGACCCTCCCATGAAATGTCGACGAGTGCTTTTGGCACGAGTAAGTCTGACCACTTACACAGCTCCGTGCTGATTTCAAGCTCACTTATACTGTATCCTGCCCCCCCATTAGGATCAGAACAGATAAAGCTTCAAACCTGTCTGGGCATGGATTCTTCAAAGACTTAGGCTTTGGAGATGGCTACATTTCATTGCTGGAAAGGTTAGTTTGCTCATTCCTGCATAATGTAGCATGAGAGGTCTTCGCGTACATGTGAAGAATTGGGTTATTTGTCTTCAAGACAAGATTCTGGAATCTTCAGGGGGGGAGTCACATACTTATTACAAGAAGTGATGGCAACTGAATTAAACCAGACTGCGACAGAAACTAATGACACCTAATGCTTTAAATTATATAAGGATAGACTTAACAATTAATTCAATGAAACAAATGTATACATACACATACAAACACTACATTTTTATTAAATGAAAGAAAAGAAGATATGTTTCCTGTTTGTCCATTTTTAAAGCAGCACAACTCATATCAACCTCTGTGAGGTCACCTCCACTCCAGTTGTGCAGTCAATCTCAACAACCGAAGCAATTGATATTTATTTTACTTGCTTCAACTGCAATATTGTGAGAAATCAGAGTGGCCAGGGACTCCTCCTGAATCTATTGACAAACCAGTTCACTTCACACACATGATGTCTGGCATAACATTAAGCCATTACAACCGAATCGGCCCGATGGACCCAACTTGCAGGAGCTGCTGAGAAGCAGTTGAAGTTTATTACCGCTAGTAGAATGCTAAGCCAATGGCGGCTGGGAACCAGTTATAAGCAGCACACATTGCATGGCATTTTTAGCTGGTAGGCTATTTCTGCTTCCAATAAAACTTTTTTCTCTATGCTTAGTAAATTGGTTTGCATTGGAACTCTGGCTAAATCCAAATTGGTAGCAAAGTGTATGGCTATGACTTTTGCTAAGGGTGTTGTTAAGGACGCTCTATACTTTAATGCATGATGAGGTGATCCAGCCATAACCAAAGCCCTAGCCGCTAATTCCGACACAGACTCTTTCTCTGAAATGAGCCCTTGGCAAGAGATGCTTACTTGAATATCCATAGTGCCCAGGAGAAAGCATTTCTGCTGGAGACAGTTCAAGTCTATACATATTTAATTATTACTGTCCTTGCTTATCTAGATTTCCTATCAAGGCATTAAGAGATGAACAATGTTGCAGCAGCATCCTTCACTGAGACATTGTTATACACATACACATGCAAGTGAAATGAGCATTTAGGACAAAATAACAGCGCTTAGTCTATTTGCTTTTTGAGGCTAAAGGGTCTAGTGAAGGTTTTCCTGTTCGTTTTCCCTAAATAAGCGGCCTATTCTAAACATCGCGTTTATTCTATTTCAAGTCAATGAAAACTCCTTATAACTGTCATTCAATTTAGACTTAATGTGTACAAGCAACTGTTCTTTTCCATAGTGCGATTTAAAAAAAGCTAATTGTTTAATTTAACAATCCACCCGAACAGCGATCAAATTCGCAGCAGTTTTTCCGTAGAAATCTCTAATTACATCTACTCTGCCAATTTTGCAAATTTGTTAAGTTTAATTGAATGTAATGCAGTATAAATATGCATGCCTCAAAGTGAAATTGAATGGCAGATTGAACTCAAGAAGCAAAATCGCTTTAATACTAATGCATGAAAGTGAAATAGGCTCCTTTTTTTGCAGAAAATGACTGGGAAAACTTATAATATAATCTCATGAAATTTTACCAGTCATAGGATTCCATTCAAATTTTGATAATATTCAATCAAAACGGAATTGAATTTAACCCTTTGACTGGTGCAAAATTTCCTCTGTGGAATGTGAAGACCCATTTGCTTTTGATGTCCGATGACATCATGTTAAAAATTTCACTCTGAAAGTGTATCAAATAAAATGGCATTTGACAACATTTTAACGTGAGGAATAGAGAGTTGTAATTTCCCCCACTATTTCATGAGGACTCTGTCTATTGGGAAATGAGTGCATCACAAAACTCAATTCGACATCGGAGCTACCTACGAAAGATATCACAATACCATTAAGTAATGTAACAGGCTTTTTCAATGTTGGGCCATCGTTTAAGAATGAGCTTTATGTGGTTTTTTTATCACACTTTAAAGCAAAGCACGTACCAAGGAACAAAAGATCTCCCACATATTTTTGAAAACGCACCAACTTGCAAGGTCTATTTAATGACAAAGCGAGGGCAACAATGCTATAGGATTTTTTTTCTCAAATCATATCTGTTTCATCATTAAAAAATTCCTTTTTTCATAAACAATTGTCAATTCGCAGTATTTTTGATCGCGTGTGTGAACCAAATTTACGCATACAAAATGTGCAAAATTAACTGTTTTTCCGTTGTTTTTGTTACTTTTATTTTTTATTATTTCATTTGGCTATTGTTACAAGCAAACAACAAACACAGGCAGTCAAAATAAGATAAAATTGTAAATGTGATGCAAGGAAATTCGCAGTTAAAAGCGTCATTTTAAAACGACAATTATCTCATTTATGTTAAAAAGCCCCTCTCTGGTTTTTTCCTAACCATCTGTATTGGCAACAAAACATAAACCTCATTTAGGTTGATATATCATAGAATGAGTAAACCCATACAGGGATAAGTTACAAGACCGAGACTTTCACATGTACAAAAAGGGCCGAGCATGGTTACATTGGTGAGGATGACCTGCACAGCGCTGTACTTTGATCATCCACAGTGCATACACGAATGAATCATGTGCAATGCATACAGACGAGGGAATGAAAGTCCAGTTTGTTCATTGAATATCCTCAATAGATTTATGACCTCCAGGTACGCATTAGGCCAAATAGATTGCAAATTACTTGATTAGTGGAAACTTCCCCGCTGCATTCGTACACCCTTTTTTTTATTTTGGCTGATATTAATCTTCCTGCCTGGTGCTTATGTATTTTGATTACAATGTTTTATGTGTAGACACACTGAATTCAACCTGACAAAGCGAAATCAACACAATACCTGTATTAAGTAGTACAGCAGGTTGGAGATGGAATTGTGCATTAAATGATGCAAGCATGGAATTTGGCACAAAGTCAGAGTATGTCATGGCTACAGGGACATTGCAGATTTGTCCTTTCAAAATAACATTTAGAACTAGAGATTTAGAGTTTGTAAAACAAACTCTAGGTGTTCGGGTATCCTTACTGCGTGAACTATTCCTTTGAATCGATGAAAAAATTGTTGATAGCTTTTGAATTGTCAAAGAAAGTAAAATGTAAGTCTCTTGCGTTTGTACCATAGTTCACACAGGAAACAAGTGCTAACATTACTACTTAAGACTGCATAGAGCTCTAGATAGAACGTTTATTAATTAAACGTCTGTCAAGTTTTTCAGGGCATAGGAACCCATTGTTTAAGTTTATTTTGTTGTTCACACAGTACTTTATTGAAGTATTCATAAAGATCTAAAAGTTGGATTCTGGTAAATACCACTGTTGATCAGAGTCAAACTAATGTCGAACTCTCACCGATTGCATTTTGTCATTTATCCAAAGTCATACAATCAGCCAAAACGGGCCAGTTACCGCCAAGCCAACAAAAGACTAACACGAAGGTTATGCACTGAGCTATCAATGGACTAACATCGAACGAAATAGACTTCAGAGTCGGCATTAAATATCGCGGAGCCAAACATTCATTGAATTGACCACTAATTTGAAATAGCGCCACCATGGATGTGTTATGCAGGCCTAAACACAGTCTTCGTGGACTTTGAATCTTATGAACAATGGAGCGCAACATGCCACGTGGATTAGTTACGGGTTTTCAATGCATTACTTTTCGTGTGGTTTACATACGGGCCGGATAGTTCTTCTGGTATGATTTTTGAATTTTTCAACTTCCGTTTTGAAGCGTAAGTCGAGGTAAAATGAGGTCACACTCTGTGTAACGTTTGTTAGGTTTTTAAAAATCTCTCCGATGATGTGTCGATTGTACAAATCCATTGTGTATTCAACGAGTTTTTAATTATTAAACTTTGATTTACTGTATTTCAACACCTGATGACGTCATCATGACATCACAACTAATTGATGGAGGTTTTATCGAGGTTTTATCAAGGTTCTAACATGGTGCAAATTTGAAGTTGATCAGATGTACAAAAGTTAAGATTTTTGCCAGGAAATGATTTTTTGTTAAGAATTGCACAAAGGCAAACTTTGACCTTCAGGTACGACCGGAAGTAAAGGTCATGTGAATTTGGCGTTAAGTTTTCAAATGTTGCCTGTGTCTTGATCTATCATATGCCTAAATATGAAAACTGTAGCTTTACTTTTCAGAGACATACAGGCATTAACATAAGGGCACTTTTTGAGCTTAAATGGCTTGTAATTTGACACCTGATGACGTCATAATGACATCACAACTTTTGGATCATCTGCTAGTTATACTTTAACTACATGCAAAGTTTCAAGTGCATTCAAGGTTTTGTACTATGCTTTTGCTTGCGGACAAACGAAATCGAGAAAAAAAGAAGAAAACAACCCGAACAATAACAAAGAGTTGTTCGGGCTTCTAAGCCCGAACACCTAATAACAAGCAATGGCAGCCATTTTGATTAACTTGAAAAATGTTTGTTATTCTACCTATATTTTTTTTAAAGGACTAATCTTCCATGACCCTATAGCCAAATAAGTGTTTAATGACATACTCTGACAGTGTGCTAAATTCAATGCTTGTTATCAAATGCACAATTCTGCCAAAAACAATGTCCACAATCAGCCCAAGTTTACAAAATGACTTACACCAAATTAAATATTCATGCTACAAAACATCAGCATAGCAATGCTTTGTCAAATAGAAAGCTTAATTGATAAGCAACAAAACTTAATTTATAAAATGTTTCCAAAAGACGAAACAAACAGATCCCATTTCTGCGGAGAAAACTGGCAGAATACAAGCTTCCGTTGCCAGGGAAAATTGATAGGGTGCAATTATTTGCGAGCCTATTGTTATATATCATGGCACGCGATCGTGTTACTGACAGTCAATGCAACAACGCTGAATGAGAAATGTCCGCTCATTCAATGGGATGATTATGCCTGATCCACTTTTATCATTTCCTGTCGCTCATCTATGTCACCTATATGCAGAATCTCGTAGAGGTCTCAGGAGTTTTTGCTAAATTATGTGCACTGGTGTTTATCTTATAGAAAGATGATGCTTTTGACACAATGTACGAATGTTTCTGAATTCATGGATTTAGATGCTGTTAGATCACAATGTATGATTCCACAGCAGAGTCGCAGTTGATCAATCATTTTATGTATAGACAATAAATAATAAGGGAGGTTCAAGTAATAAATGATGTGTCACCTTGTTGATACAAGAGTGAACCTGACAAACTTGGGGTATTTCCTTTTGGGCAGAGCCAAGACACTACGTTGTTTATGATGATATGAAATTTCCACCTCATATTAAGTATTGTAAAAATATAAATAAAGTAAAGTTACAGATAAATAAATTATGAAATGTGCCCCCAAATATACACTTGGTTAGAATTGCCATCTTAAAAAAAACAAAGGGTTTATGTTTTTATGTGTACAGTTTGCCAGAGGTCTGTCTAGGATTCAGAACGCTCTTGCAAATGTGTGATGTTAGAGTCAAATTATCATCATTAGCTTTACTAAGTGCCCAATAGTGTTGTTTGCCTTGACTGTAATTAAGGTATGATTGTTATTAGTTGTCGCACAATGGCGAGTGGCATGCAGAAACGAGGCCGAGTGACTGCATCTACACATGCAATTTATCACTTGAGCGCGCATGTAATAAAAAAAAATTCTCTTAGCAAACTTCTTGCCTAGCTTGAAAATAGCGCAATACGCAAAGTTACAACAGCGCAATAGAACAGGGTTTGATATGGGCTGTGCAAAATAGGTTGCTATGGATCGACCAATCAAAATTGAGGATTCAACTTTGCTTGAAGATAGGAAGTCTTGTAAACCTAGTGCAAGAAGTAGAACAAGAACTTGAGCCTACTGATCTAGAATAATGGATTGATTGTAATAAACAAGCTATAGATAGTTCCCACTTGACGTTACACACTTGACGTCACATAATCGGAAATCTTTATGGGCAAATCAATATTTGTTTTGAATGCACATTTTTTTATGTGTGTTTTGCATAAAAAGGGCGTGTGGCATGCAGGAGTTTTGTCTAATTCCTTGCATGATTGGCCAGTGAACCACTTGGCTGCATAGAAAAGTTAGAAGGCTTGACGCAGCTCAAAGCCAAAACCCAAGTTGCTCGTAAAGATGGTGTATATCAGGAACTATCTATCCTCTAATAGAGCTATAGCGCTTCATTTTGACTCAATAACCCATTTGAGTCGTTTAAACCTAATGAGCTCTGCAAAAATAAAAACACTGCCCTTTCCTGGAAGGCTGCATTAAAAGAATGACTTTCAATCCTTAATGTTTTTATCATCGTGCACAAACAAGCAATCAGCCCGTCCTTTATTGGTCGGGAACTAACCCAAATGTTTGGCCAAAGCAAGCATCGGATGTATTAAATAAGCACTCCAGACTGCCTATACACAGCACCAAATGGAATGATGAATACAAATCAGAATAGACCTTCAAAGCTGTTCCTTAGAATCAGACTCATCTCGCAGGACTTGGAGGATTTCTAAGATAAATAAAATGATGAAATGAAAGACTGAGTGGGAGGAGGGTTGGGGGGAATGGATGCTTTCACAATCTCCAATCTACTTAATGATGGGTAAACATTTAACCCAATTGCATTTCAATTTTCTTTCGGGCCAATACATAGTTTGAGAGATGGATGTAGCACTTGAACTTCAATCCGTCATTGGTAAATTATTAATGTAATTAGGTAAAACAGAAATCGAATAAGACAACTCATCTTCTTGTATGTAAGGTGAAACCATTTTAAAGAAAGTTAATTTAACTTTTGAGATATTTTGTTTCTTCAGTCAATGATTGTTAAACTTAGGCCTTTATGATGATCATGGCATAATTATGTCTAAAAGTTGTGAAACATTTGTATTTTCTACCCCTTAAGCTGATAAGCTTGTTCAAGGACGTGTTTGGTTGTGCAAAGCTGGACACACCAAAACCAATAAATGGATTTTTGGGGATGTGGGATAAGAAAGGGTGATGACGTTTTCCTTTAGATGATTGATACTGATAGATTTACGAGCTTCACCTGAGGTAACAACAAAACTAACTTCTTATAATAATTCCATAATTTTGTACCCTACAATTTGACCACAAAGAAACAGCCTGACCAACAAACTATATTAACAGCAGCATACACCTACTTCAAGCCAGGCACCAAAACATCTCGCACGACTGTAGATATTTAAGCTTTTCATGCAGAACAGTTTCAGGGACTGGCTAACAGCTGACTCTCACCTCAGCCCCAAATGATCACCTTCTCCTCACCTGTCCAAATAACCCAGCACGAAAATTCAACCCTAATAAATAAAGAGAAACACAAATAAAATTCACCCTCCTTCGGGGCAAAGTTTTTCTTTCCTCAACAAGCTTGGGAGAGAAGAACAGGATCCCCGTTTGCCTCCAGGGTCTAGTGACCACACGACCACCATATGCTGACGTTTACCGACTGTCAGATGACCCGGACGCCAAACCATAACTAGGTCGGTTTAAACATTTGTCATCCCCCACTCCTCTCTCTCTGCATTATGCCGCAGCGGCGATCATCATTGAACATCATTATCTTCCAACTTCCTCTAAAAAGTGACAACATCAATCTTCAGGATCATTGATGGGTACAAAAGTATCAGTCAAGTATAAACAGTTTGCCAACATCACAGGAAGCTAGCCCCGAATCAAGATCATCACATGTATAACAATAATATCGTCCACCAATATTCTCCTCTAAATGCAGAGCTGCCAACCTTTGCATTTTGCAATCAGGAACATGCGATACGTCGGGGCGTCTTTTGGACGCCCTATTTTATTTTTGGACGCCCCGAAAAACTGTCGGACGCCCTTGAAGACACCCTGTTTTTTGTACATAATTAAAAAAAATTACATCCGAATACCTGAAATTGTAAGCAAAACGAACGCAAATCCAAAACTATTACTACCTGCCAGCTGCAGTGAAGGTAATTTTTATGCAAGATACAACCAATTTATCTTAAATATACTGATCGTCCATTCATTGTTTACCGAGAAAGGGATCAAATTTAACATCAGAAAGTGCCCCCGACTAGTAGGAAGGCTTGAACAACCGCAAAGGCTTTAGAAACTATAGCGGTGAAACGCCACGCAGTAGACAAGTTGACAAAATACATGTACGTACATGTACTGTATGTTGACGTAAAAAGCGTTGTGTATGTATTATGTAATGTACATGTCGTGTACCTACCAGGGTTGTGTGTGATAGATCGGCAGCACTCGAGACACACGTGTTGTAGACTTGATTTCAAGTCTGAGATAAGGGTTATTTTTCTGCATCAGCCACACAAAATCCCCCCGCAGATTGGCTATCACGCGCTCTAACTCGTAGGTTAAAGACGGAGACTAATCCACAAGAGGGCGCTATTTCAGGCAATGCAGGTAGACTAAAAACCAGGAGCACAGACTTGGAACCAAGTCTAGGCACGTCATTCCCGCTCTTTTCTGGCTGCCGGCAACCTTTCAGCGCATATTAATGTATGCAGAACATCGCACATGCGCAGTGTATGAGTCAAAACGTGCGTGTCTGTTTGTATGTGTGAACCTCCCACCATGAGTATGGGTAATGCAGGTTTAATAAAGAATGCTCACTGCACACCGTAATATTGAAGGACAGTACTTCTTAAATGCTCACCTCCCTCACTATCAAACTATCCCTCGTAGTGGTACACTGTAAATGTACATGATGTACATGTACATTGAAATGTTAACGATTGTTCCATATTTCTTATAATTCGCGGGCTATAGAAATAGAATACCGTAACTCGACTCTTGTACGGGGGAAATTAATATGAAAAAGCCGTGACCCCGCCCAAACTTTAAAAATAATAATAACACTGCGCGAAATACTACGATTCTTAGGGCTGTACGGTGCTGATTTCATTTTTTAAAACCCTTTAACCGGCCCAGACCCAAAGCATACGTGGAGTACACAGTAAATGCAATAATAGTTCTGTGGTACATGCTTGCTGAAAATTTACCCCAACAATTTGGACGCCCTGTTTTTCAATCCAGTCAAATTTGGACACTCTATTTTCAAATCCTGGCTAAAAGCTTGAATCAGGGAGATATTTCCATCAAATTCAACACAACGGGGACAAGGTTTCCAAAATCAAGGCAACTTTCAAATTTGTTAGTCAGAACATGGTTTCCTTTCAGATAACTTTCTGCAAAATAAGGGAGAATTGGCAGCTCTGATGATGGTATCAAGTGATTGCATTTTTGTGATGTCATATTTAAGATACAAAAGAAATGTACACACACACACAAGTGTGTAACAGCCTGCAATCGTGGACCCTCCTTTGTTCAACTCTTTGTGATAGCAACCGTGGACCACAATGCTTTCCTTTGTGATAGCAACCGTGGACCTATTGTCCTCTTTTGTTATAGGTCCCCGGTTTGAATGTGGTTACCTACTCACACACACACAAAATTATCTGATCCAATTTTGATAGATGATGTTGTTTCAAAATGAAAAACATACAAAAACCTTTGCATATGCCAAGGATAATGTACAAAATAAATGCAACATGTAACATGTTTGTACATGGCTGATGCCACCATTAAGTTGTTTTTTTAGGTTAGAATTAACTACCACTTATCATTGGCGGACTTTCTACACCTATTTTAATATAGCTATTTAAAATTTAAATCAAAATGTTCAGGTCAAATCAGCCAAAAATTGGACCTAGCATCTATACCTAGTTTTAATACAGGTCAAAAATGGTCAGACTGCAAAACGATTTACAGAGACTGGAAAACAAACATGGAAAACTATCAAATTTATCCACAGGAAAAGGGCCTCAATACAGGAAAAGAGCCTCATCAAGAAAAACTGATATGATTGTTGTTTTACTTCAAATTCAAGCTAATTTTAATCATCTTCTGTAATGAAATCTACGGCAAAGAATAGTCATTTAATTTGTTTTTCTTTTCTTGAGGAAGACTTCTGTTTATTTTGCCTCTGATGCGTCAATCCACAGGGAGAGAAACTTAATCACATCTTACCCAACGGGGTTCAATGTCTCGCAGCGACTTTGTGATTAGTTGATCTAAGAAATTGTACTGTGAAATATTAAAATCTTTTATAAAGGTTAGACCAGCATTTTGTTCTTGATGTGCACTGGCAGTTCAAAGTAAAAAATATTATCAAATTACGACACATTGAATCAAGTTTACAACAGAGCTACATAGGCCGAGTCAAATGTACTTCCATGCAATCGACATATTCAATTCATGTACTTTTCACATCTGGCACATAGACTAATATATACCGCACTTATAGATCCTTGTCATTTGATTGGTGGAAGAAGCGTCATGTGTCATACTTTATTTTGCCATGTATACTGTTCTGACATTCCAAAATTTAATATAGGAGTCCTATATTGATAAATACAGGACTTTTGATAAATATCGGACACTTCATCCTGACAGTGTGTGACTGTGATCAGTATGACCTGCAAAACTCACTTGTGGAACACAGTACATGCAGGGTGAGGACTTGACGTCATTGTATCCGTGACCAACCAAGCCTGGTGACCCCTTTATAGAGTTTGGCCATGCATAGCCATTGGCAATAACACAGTTAACCAGGCTAGAGTTCCATTACATATGGTCTTTCCTTCAATTTTCTTCAATTAAAGCGGAAAAGAAAGATTATACATTTGAATCTTTTAACAAATTCAACAGCACAGTCACAATTTTTAGCACAAATCATACAACTCTGTGAACACCCTTTTACAATTACATTTCGCTTTTATAATTTCAATATTAATCAAGCAATAAAGCACGAGGAAAACTTACTGTTAATTTAATTTTTGAGTGAACAAAGACAAAATTACTAGAACAGGATTTGAACCTGCAACTTCCAAATTAACATGCTGGCACTCTACCAACTGAGCTACCTAGCCCTATGATGGCGCTCTCCGTATTTTGTCAATATTTTTGTTCGGGGGTGCCAATCAGAAGCCATATAACTTGAAACTGCTGGAGACTGCCAATGTTAGGGCTAGATTGCTTGTCAATTTGTCATTGTTCGACCCAAAATTGAATATTAATCAGTAGAAATTTGAAACTTGGCATGGTGGAAAAAAAATCAAGGGAGGTTTGTGGTACCACCTGGAGATGATCTGAAGCATACAGGTTGAAACATGGGGGAAATTTCTATGGGGGCTACCACAGCAGTGTAAGCTTCCCTAGGGATATCACGCAGGCTGGAATTTCTGCTTTGAAAGGGCAGGGCCATTTTCATTTTACAAAGGGCACTTCCATTGCAAAACCTGAACATCTAATCTGAAAACTTATGAAGGGTCACCAAAGTCAAGACCAGGGGCAACAAACCATGGCCTCTGTGTAATTCCAGGCCTAGGTTGTACCATTGATGATACATCAAAGTTAAAGCATTAAATTAATTTGAAACGAAATAAACAGAAGTATCAAACCACAAATATCAAAGTGTCTGACAGTAAGAGTCTACATCAGGTTGCATTCAGGTTGGCTTAGTGGTATCTTCCGTGCCTTTCATCTCTGTTCAAAAACCCTACTTTTGGACTGGAGCGTCCATGTGGATTGGGTAGTCAGTCCTTACATAATTGCATGGTTTTTCTTGTACCCCAGTTGGTGTTTTTAAACACATGTAAAACTGAAGTTGTTTCAACGTCTTCTCTTCACAGGTATTGTCCGGCCTACAGGCTACAATGCAAGGAACTTTTGAGGGTTCCCTGGTATCATTACTAGAAAGATATAGGTTCGAATCCCACCCGAGTGATTTGCCTGTGGGTTTTTTCTCACAGAACTTGGGAAAGCACTGAGTATACAGTGCTTAACACACATTGGTGTACATGTAAGTGTAAAAACCAAATTATAACAATAATTTCTTGCATTAATAAGAACTTAATCCTGAAATATGCTATTTGTATCACATATGGAGGAGCATATTTCAATATCCTTGCAAAAGACAACACATCAACACTTCATTTGGATCAACTCTGCAGGTTGTTCCTCAGCGCATTTCACTGACTCCAAGTGCATCAATACAAACAAGCATTCTAGAAGTGTGTCCCAACATCCTCGTATCCCAACACAATATAATTTATTGACGGGGGGGCATCTTCAGGACGAACTGTAAGACAACAAGAGCCTACTCTTGAAGACCGTTCGTGACAAAGCAAGAGATCGAATGACTGCTGATGACAAACCATTTTGCAGCAGCTTTGCACAATTTCTTCAATAACATTGAAGAGGCCATGGCCTTGTCCTTAAAACGCTGTATTCGTATCCATGTAATATAATTAAGTTTCTCTCGACCCGTACATCAAGGCGAAAGAATGAAGAAGAATCATTGTGGCTATTTAACAAGTACATGTTTGAAGATGGGATATGCATACAGCGATAAGATCTTGTTGTAGGGATAAGTGTAGTTAGTAGGTAACACATACATTAAGATTGGTTTATATAACACATGATTGTTTGGTTACAGCTTTAAATGTACATAAAAGTTGTCTCTTTCAAAAGAGATTGTTTTGTAACATTTTGTTAGTATCACATGATAGCATTCTGTCAAGTGAAATTCTGGTGACTACTCCAGTAAATATTAATTTTGGGTGCAGAGATGAAAATGTTACAGATGGTAATTAAACAAAAATTGTCTAACAATCACCATAGAAATACTATGGTACATCTTTCAAATGAGCCAAGATATCCACAAATAGGAAGGTTGAAGTTTTAAAGCAAAGTATACCTTTGGTGTTTGGAACTGTTTGATTGTTTTAATCCTATTTACATGTACATTATATACAATAAAACTAACCTGTGAAAATTTCATTTCAAAATGTGGTTATGTTTTTGAGATATCGCCAAAAATCTGTAGCGAATATGTCCACGTATAGGAAGAATAATCCCTTATAGGAATACACACAAACGTTTCTGACAGCAATATTTCTCAGATTCAAATTGTTGGGCATAAAATGCTTTATACTTTTGAAAGCTGTTGTACTTCTAACCAATACGTTATTATTGCCATTAATTTTAAGAGTGATTACCAAACATACACCTTCCCTTTAACAACCAAGTCACTGTTGTCAGAAAACCTGCCTGGAGCCATGTTTTTCTGTTTATCACCATTGTTCTTATTTCAAGCATGTCTCTCTGCTTTGACTACATTTCGATATAAATAAATTGGAAAACAAGCCAGGCTCCCAGCTAGATGTTACACTATCTGGTTCCACAGATTGAGTGGAAGACCAAGTTACCTGTCTTAATATCTTGCGGCATCTACGTGATATACCATGGTAATTTTGATATTCAATGACTGAAGAAAAAGTGTGCATGATACGTGTTTCCAAAAAATACAAATAGGAACGGGGAAAAAATGGTACTTGAAAATCAAGATCAACATATTTTTTGGCATCTGCTCACGGGCATGGCAATGGAGGGTGTTGTTTTGTCGCTGTGTGTATTTGCTCACTCACTGTAATAACGGTGTAAGTAGTAGAGAGCATCATCTGTGATCTGGAATATATACCCTCAAAGTACAATGTACTTTTTGGTAAAGATTACGAGTAGAAGACCCATACCTGAAGAAAACATTTCTTGCAATGTGTTCTTTCTCAGACAAGATTCAACGTTGTAATTACTTTTTATCAAGTAAATAAACCACAAGGGAAACTGACTGGGTAAATTTTAATTAAGTTTGGGTTGATCAAAGAAAAATTAACTAAAGCAGGATTTGAACCTGCAAACTCCAGATTAACGTGCTGGCGTTCTACCAGCTATACCAACTGAAGGCTAGATAGCTCATTTGGTAGAGCACATGCAGGTTAGGCTACATAGCTCAGTTAGTAGAGCCTGAGGTCAGAGGTTCAAGTCCCACTCTAATCAATTTGTCTTTGTTCAACCCAAAAGCAACCATTTATAAATGACTGTGTGAAATAAAAGACCTTTACTACAATATAAAATATAAGGCAAATCCTTTAAACTAACTGACTTTCAATGTTGATCTTTTTAACTATGTACCAAGAATGAAATGGTTTATGGAGATCTAAACAAATTGTCACTCAAACAGTATCAGCTGGGTGTAACAGATCCTTGCACTGACATCACACATCACACTGTCTGCCCATGGTCTCATTTTGGGAGTCAAATTGCTAAAGATATGGTGCGCACCTCACCACATGCGCCTCATCTACAATGCGCACTGCACGGTGCCTCACGAGGAATTCGACTCTCAAAATGGTGCAACCAAGAATGATTGTGATGACGACGTCGGGTGCATGGAGTCAACACCCTCACTCCGATGAGAACCCTGTTGTTCATCTGCGGATAGACGTATCAATGGCAGCAAATTGGCAGTGGGCGATAAAGACCGTCAGACATCTTCTATGAAAGTACTCAAGTTTAAATATGATGATTGGCACCCTCTTCTCCCAATGAGGATATCAATGGTCCCAAATCATCGATATGCTGTAACCTGATTGGTACCCTGTCCTCCTTATGCGCATATCAACAATATCCAATCAGAAAACACCTTGGATGAAAAAGACTCAATTTCTATCATATTATCCATGTTGGGGTATATACTTAACCCTAATTGGACCTCCCTTATTCCCTGATCAGGATATGCTCCCCAATCAGGCACACCTCAGGGTGACAACACAACCACCATCTGCATGGCGGTTGACAACCCATATTTACGATGTTCATCAGTCGATGTGCTTTCAATGTTCATTGATCTGCAGCTGGTTGGGATTGACAAGCCAGATTCCCTAAAGGCATCTGAATAATCCAACACTCAATCTAGAAATATACAAAAGCTCTCTTTCATCAGTGGTCACCTTCTTTTTTTACCTCTGCTGACTCTGTACTGTATTGGATTGGTCCAAAGTGTTACCCTCATAGCACCACTGTGGGCTAAATGCTTTCTATGATTTGACCCTCGGCTGTGTTCCAATCATGACTTAAGTTACCAATCAATAGGAAAAGCAATCAGTTAAAGTGACTGTTAAGAGTGGACCACTGTACTTGTCATAGTAGCATATTACACTACATAAACCACAGGGGTGTTAAGAACACTGAACCAACTTCTGCAATACTACCCTATGACAACACCTCGAAAGTCACGTTATGTTCTGTATGATCGCATACAAACATGTATGTTGTAGGACTAGGAGTCTATTAGGTAATGTTCCTACATGAGCAGCTTTCTTTAAATCATGTTACAATAGAATTCAGCGCAATACCTATGATTTCAAAAATTACATCAAACATGTTACTCGAATTCAGTACCCTTTTTATCATAATGTAATATTTTCATCAGCGTCAATTTGATACAGTGTTTAGCCTAGTTACACGACGAGTACATAACGCAGACGATCGATAATTTACGATCCAAAATTTTATCTGAGAGCTCAACCCCTTTGGTTAATTGGAATCTTCTCCAAACAGTAATTGGCAAAAATATTGGGTACCGATAAATCTCCAATGTGATTTTTCTTTGGCTGTTTGAAAACATGTTTTCGTCAGGCGATGAAGGGACATACAATCTATGTACATGTACTCCTAAAATACTATGAATGCATCACAGACTATAAGAAACACTCTTCATAGTGGATGCAAATAACTGATTTAGGAAAAGGTATCATGTGACATATCATGTGACACATCATGTGATATATCATATGTAACAAGGGTGAGTCCAAGAGAGGGGTTACAGTTGCTGATCACAATTGGTGGGGGGTGGGTGTGGGGTGTGGGGTGGGGGGTGGGTGTGGGGTGGGGGGTGGGTGTGGGGGGGGGGGATGTCGGTGTCATTGGATTACAAACCCTGGGCTTTTGGGATACTTACACATATTGAATACTTTCTAATATGTTCCTGAATGTAGGCAGAGTCTTCAGATTCTGCGTCTGAAAGGGCCGCATCTCTGAAATCATTATCTGGCATGAATTCCACCTGCACCTCGGGGATGACAACCTGACTCGGGTACGTGGACGGGGATGGCATGTTGCTAAAGTACAGTGGCAAGATGCCTGGACAGGTGACAGACGATGGGTATTGGTACTCGCATGCATCGAGGCCGGGCCTATCGCCGGCAAGCCCTGTGCTGGCAACACACACGCACTGCGTATATATATCCCCCACACGATGGAGTTCACGAGAAGGGGAGCCTTGGTACTGGTGGAAACACTGATTGTTCACAGCTGGCAGGCCACTTGATCGGCATGCAAAGTACAAGTGCAAAAAACAATGGTCTCTGCTGCAACAGTATTTAGAAACCACAAAAGCTATATCCACTTTCCGCGCTGTAAAAAAATTACAACTGTAGTTCGTAGAAAGAGCAGGAGATTATTTGAAGATGAACTGACTTCATATCATTAATTCCTGAAGTTTCAAAAGTTACTTTGGGATGGCAGTAAATTGGCAGTAAAAAAATGTTGGAAAATCCTTTCAAACTTCACGTTAAATCTCAGTGATATTCTCTTTTGGTTGGTATGATTTTGTTACAGTTTTGCAGTACAAAGTTATCCAAGATTGTCCACAGCTTCTTGAATGAAAAAGTATAGCTTGCCAGCAAGCAAAGCACTCTAAAAGTACAACACTGGAAGTCGTCTTGTAACTCCACTTGATCAAATAAAGCAATTACAGTCAGGTTGCAGTGGGTGAACTAAAAATCACCAAGATAGAGTAATGAAAGCACTCTACCTCTAACCTACGCTTCTCTTCCTCCTCCTCCTCAAGACAATTTCCACTGGCTGTAAATCCAGAGTGCAACAAAGCTTGGTCGCCTCACTTGCATTCACAGCAAGTGCACATAGTACTGGTAATAGTAACAACTGCTCTCACAGTGTGAAGCAGCCACACACTGGACTGACGCTGATGAGCTACACGTAACTAGAAATCATTCATAAAATAAAATAAAACTCAAGTGAGAGGGTAAACTGTAAGACCGCACACACAGCTGGTCATTCCAAGATTAGAGAAGAGACTGGATAATTACTGCATCCAATAGCAGCTCCTCATACCACTGAACGTGAAAGGTGGACAGTCCAACCCGAATGAAAATGACAAGATATGAGCCTTTCAGATTACAATCCCGGCTATCCTTGACTGCGCTGTATTACTACACGGACTGTCACACACACAAAATCTGTGGATTGCCATGGCAACCCATCTGGCTCAGACATTGTTACCCAAATTGCATTAAAGCACACACGTCCATCATCTTTTGTTGCTCCATGGTCAATTGAGTGCAGGGAAGATGGTCTTGATGAATTCCCGGGGAACCTAGGAAAGAGCGATTCGTCTCCGTATTCAAATCCTCCTTCGACGGCTGGTTCGTGTTCAAAGTGACTGGAACAGCGCAACCAGCTTCAGAAGTAGGTAAAAGACATGCCAATTGATTCAGTCCAGTACATAAACATATCAGCCTGTCGTCTGTCAGCTGCAGTGTGTACATACAGGTCAATAGTGGTAGCAAGGGAATATGGGGTAAACCTTGTGCCTTCCTAAAAATAGATCCACCCCAAATGCTGCCAACCTGTATAGTAGTGAGGCTGGACTCTTACCTAATGCTCTGTTTAACATAGAATAACTGACAATGGCAAACACTCCCCCAGTCCAGATTTCAATGGTCCATTAACGTCCGCTGAACTTGAATAATTCAAAGTAAAGATTTTTCAGTTACAATGCGGTGGAAGGGGGGGGGGGGTGTTGAAGGAAGAGGGGAAAAAGCCTAGCAGCACACCTGCAGTTTCTGAAAAAGAAAGAAAACAAATCCCCTTGTACATGCATAATGGATCAACATCGGCCGTAAAAGTGGAAGATTCTAAGGGAATTACGTCCATGCTAGCGGGTGACATCTTTATGGTAAGAATTCCAACAGGGCTGTATGTAGACTTAATGAGATACCGGTCGATAGTTCGTCTTCATCCGGTGGAATAAACCCCTTAAGGATGCAGAAGGATCTGTGTCTTTTCTCCGATACATGAGGCTAATCGCAGTGTTCAGTAACGTTATTATAATTTCCACACTACCGATGCCAGATATTCGGGTATGATTTGATCCTTTGCAGGGGAGCTGGGGGGGAGTCAGTCTCTAGGTGAGCCTGTGGCTTTAGACAAAGCGCTTTCATGCACACCGTCAAGATTACTGAGTAGATGCAGTCAACGCTCTCATTCATGTGACAATTTAAACCGTTTCACAGTTTTAATACAAAACCTTAATTTCATCATCAGTTTTTTTCCCCCCATTTCATTTGATATTGAGAAAATCAAATTTGCCATCTTCTAATGCAACTGGGGGGGGGGGGAAACAAAAATTGTTCCGAAAAAATACATTCCTTCCTAAAACAATGCACACAAGATCACTATTCATCTATCCCCTAAAAGTAATTAGCGACTTGAAATGTCCGGTCATTTTGCTGTCGTATATATAGCTTCATGATAGCAGACACTGTTTTCGTTAACTAATTCACAACTTCTGGTAAAAGAATGGTACCTGATAAATAAGAGGATCAGGTTGGCTCAGTTGTTTCTTTCCCTGCCTTTCACCTCTGTGGACCCAGTTCGAATCCCACCTCGGACTGGAGCTTTGCATGTGGATTTGGTTTTCAGTCCTTACCTGACTGCGTGGGTTTTTCCCTATTGGAGTTTTTAATAATAATAAACACAAAATAGACACGAAAGCTCCCCACCCTGCAGTCTGAAAAAAAAAAAAACCCAAAACACCTCCCTCTAAAACAATGTGGATGACTCCATGTAGACACCAACCTTGCCTGCTGTGCCATGACCTTTCCTCATTTGGACAAACAAGCAAATGATTATTTTGAAAAAGATGCAGCAAAGTGTCCAATATTTATCCATATTGGACTCCAATATAACATTTCGGAGCATCCCAGCAATATACATGGGGAAATAAAAAGATGACACATGTCCCACCAATCAAATGACAAGGTTCTGTGTGTGTGGTATAAAATAATTAATAAATTAACGACATTTTCAAGCTTTGCATAATAATCAAATACTAATTTTATGAGGAAAAAAAAAACCCAGAAATCAGATTAAAGTAGGAAGACTATTATAATGTGAGAATACCAACTTCATTTAAATTCTAGCAAAATACTGAGTTTAATAAAACACTTCATGAAAAAAAATAAAAATAAAAAATTATTGAGCCTGGCATTTTAATCACTTTCATTCAAAGTCCAGCATTTTTTTCTTCTGAAATGGTAAAATGTATTTAAAATGCCTGTCTTGATAGCAGCCGTCACTGCTAAAATATTACCCTCTCTACTTGCTGTATCTTATGCTTCAAATCCTAATAAACTGACAGAATAAACAGATTTCTTTGAATTGTCTTGTGAAACGCAGGTGTATTTCTACATTCATCATTCCTCTTTTAGTCATTCAAGTGTCATTTATGTTCCCCTACCTGAAAAACAAAACATTGCCCCTCCCCCCATCAGAACGAAGGAAAAAAACCTCATAAAAAAGGAAACATTACCCCAACATAAACGAAGGAAAGGAAAAAAAAAAAAATCATAAAAAGGAAACCATCTCTGCAAAAAATAAAACACCAACTCCATAGAAACGGATCGACATCCCCCACGAATAGTCACCAATAGAGACTACTAGCTGTATTTAATTATATGTGCTGGCATTGGTGAATGCGTTTATTGCAATACAAACAAATTGACAGCCAGGGTAGGTATACTCAAGCTGGTCTTGATTGTATGTCTACAAGAACGCCTGGCTGAATAAATGTGGGTTAATTGCCAATCCCTGTGAAAGATAATTATAATTCTACACTCATTTTCTACACTCATAAGGGTTTGAATTGAATAGACCTGGAACACAGGGGGGTCAAGTTAGACTACAAATGTTTAGACTGGCATTAAGGGGCTCCAAGAACATATGTATGGATTTCCTCTTATAAACATTATTTGCGCTGACTGGCTCTCGCTTGAATCTTTTATTTCCCCCCTTTTTTCAGCAAAGCTCAGAGCAAGAATTTATTTTAAAGGTAGAGTAGAGTGTTGGTTATTTTTTGGCGAAGACATTTCAACAGGTTGCCTGCTGCAAATGATTTAAAACGTCCAATTCATTAAGCAACAGACAATATCCTGCACTTAGGTGAAATTTACATATTTCTTTTTCTTTCATCTGGTGCAAAACGTGAATCTATCTGGGCATTTCAAAAAATAAATCCAAAAACATTCTTTAAGCGTATTCACATAATTACCTGTACAAACTTGAGTATCACAATGAGAAATGAAATTTCATACAACAGTTCACTTTCATCCTGACAGAATTATTGCAAAATTAATCCGCCTTTTTTCCAATCTAAGTATATGAGTTTTGCATACACCATAGTGCAACGGTGCACAATTTCTCTTAAATATAAATTCTAATCATGTCTACAACATTTAATGTGATAAAAAGGGTCTTTCCCACACCCACCTAACAAATGAATAATATACGATGGAAAACAAATGCAGAATTGACAACATTATCAGGTAAAAAACAATGAGAAGACTCTTCTGCAATCATGGTCATCCCTCACTCATTCCAGTCAAGGGGAACTAAACCAAGGCAATTTCACTTAAGCCCATTCAATCTAATTTCTCTCATATTCCCACGATAACAAATAAATTGGTTCTTTGTATGGCTTGAGTGAGGTTCCAATCATCCGCTGTGCACGACGCAAGTATGTGTCTCTGCCCGCTGCATACTGTGATGAGATCACAGTGAAGCATACTAAGTAGGAACTGGACAACAGAGGGAGCTATAACATGTTCATGGACAATCAAAAGTAGATCACTTTACAGTAGTTGTTCATTACTCTGTAAAAATAGGCATCCTCATGATTGTGTATGCCATTATTCAATGCCTTGAAAAGTATTATGTTAATAGTGAAGATATGACAGTTTTTTCCCACAGTTTATAGTTTTTGTTTTTAATTAGCCACTTAACATCAGATGACACGCTAATCGCCCAATTGTTTTCTTTTTTCTGGACTCTTTCGCGGTGAGTTTATTATATTATGCCCAGAACAACTTCAAAGCGCCCACAATTTTTTTCTGGCAGCCGGACGACTGATGTGAAAATCCACCTGGACATTCCAATGAGTAGCGTGCACAGTCAAACACCTAACATGCAATGCTTCGTTTCACTTAAAGAGGGACACCAGGTATTGGAAACATGCCTCGTAATATCCATTTTCCGTTTTTGTGTGTGTAACCCCTGATTCCAGACCTTTGTCCTGTTGTTGTACTAATGTGGCAAACAGACAGGCTGCCACAGCTCAACAGGAGGCAAGTCCGAGCGTTCCGAAATTTCAACATACCATGGCAGAAAATCGGCCATGGCTCACGGCCGAGGTTTGACCATGGCTCACGGCCGAGGTTCTATGAATCACGGTGAGTGCCTACTCATACTTCATCACACAACATCAAATCCATCAAATCCTGAAGCCAATACACCGATCCATTAAGCCACGCCCATTTTTCATTGACCAATCACAACCGCGAAATCTGATCACCATTTGAGCCGTTTGGTGATCTTTGCACTAATGGTGATCGAGTTTCGCGGCTGTGATTGGTCAACTCGTAAGGAGGCGGGGCTTAATGGATTGATCTATTATGAGAACCTTTGCTGTTTTTTCTTTGTCAATTAAGTGTTTCTTAGTGGCAACGATATTTTCAAAAGAAAACCATTCCTCAAGAAGATCCAAAACAATTCAGGAAAATAATACCGCGAGCAGGGACTGAAATTTACTGACCAACATGATGTGGTTAAGCAAAGATGATTCAAGTGTAGCTAGCTACATTATTATATATGTAGTTCAAACAAACAATGAGCACATATTATGAGAATAATCAAAGCTTGTTTTGTCTTTTCCAGCTGTGCAACTAAAATCATTTGAAATAAACTAAAGTGCCAAACACTAGAATGATGGTGTATTGTTAACAAACACTGTCAATTCACATGCAGGGACAAAAGTCGATCTTGTTCTCAACTGACCACTCTCAGGATGAATACTGCCCTCTATTGACAGGTTTTGTTCAAAGCTCATACTTTGCAGATCATAGGAAAAGAGGTATCAAGCATGATGTTTAGCCCTTGGGGGAAAAAAAAGTTGTAAAAATTATTGCCGAATACAAGGGCTGACCTACGTATGGTAAAGGCTAAAATTTACAATTTTGCTGATTTTTCCGAGGGCTAATAATTGAAAAACAGATTAGAGTAGGAAGTATGCCTGGGTAACATTTTTAAGAAATTAAGAAGATTTACAAAATAACTATTGTACAATTTGTCTATAAACAGACATGATATTAATTTGATCTTTGGGAAAAAAGTTAAACACTTTTATTGAGTAGAAGGGCTGACCTACAAGTACATTGTTATATACTTTAATAGAATTTTCAGGCTATTTTACAACAATTTTACAGATTTTTCTGAGGGCAAAAAGAAAATCGGAAACCAGATTTATGTAAAAAAGTCATGCCCACTTAAAGTTGCTGTAAAAAGTACTTAATATCGACCTCTATTGAAGAGTTTTGTCAAAAAATCATACTTTGTAAAAAAAATTGCAAATGTTGCCCAGTTTACCTATTACTGTTCTGTCAGCAAAAGTGGTTACATTAATCACATTGTTTACAAAAAACTAATTGTACATCTTTAAAGCTGCTGTGTACAGTGCACTTATTCTACTAATGCCTGATCTAGTACCTCAGCCACCAAGCACTATGGTAAAAACCAAGCACTATGGTAACCACAGAGAGACTGTTTGTCTGAGTAGGGAGAAACTGTGGATTTGGTCGGTAAGCAGTTTGCAGAAGCTAATTCTACTTTCTCATAGTTTGCTTAGAACTAATACCAGGCTTACAAACACTGAATTTTAAAAAGGCAGGTTCACTTCGGGAAATGTAATACATTTTCCAAGGGAATGGCATGCAAGTTGTATTAAGACTAATTAACATAGTAATTGTATGCCAGCTGCATTAAGTATTTTTCCCCCATGAGCTGTTACGATTATATTACATCTCAATGAACCCATCTCTAAAGTGAGGGCTGAACGCAAAGGACGTTAGGGGAATGATGAATGTTTGATTTGAAGGGAGTGCAAGTGTTGCACATGCTACTTAAAGAATTACCTAGTAGCCTTCAAAATGTCTTACGTGACGTTTTCCACCGACTTGTAACTGTGCTCCCTTACATGTATGTTCGTTGATAGACTACAGAAAGTTTCCGGTGCTTGTCCGATCTACTTCGTCTTTGTTCAGGAAATACGTAAACGACAATAATACCATGGGAGGAAATCAATCAATCTTGATGACTTGACCAATCCTCTACCTTTAAACTTTCAATACAAGACGAGATGCCCGGGGGAAATTGTCCCTTATTAAGGATCACAAAGTACCGGAGTAAACAGGCGAGTTTATTTCTCAAAAAAACAAAACCAGCTGCTGCCGGGAGAATGTGTCGAGAAGATTAATAAGAACCACAAATGAATTACATGAAATAATCCTTTTACCCTTTGAAGACAAAGCTGCTTGTTTTATATTTCAGTGAACTCCCCACAGTGTCTGTCTATTTCTGGATGTGGAAATTTCTAAATATGTGTCGGCTGTACATCGTGTGTTGCTGTGTTGTATCTGGATCAGAAAACTACCATCAAAATCCAGACTTGGGGTCTGAGTACATGAGGCTGGTAACATTAAATTGTAAGAATCTTGACTATGACATGACAAAAGTCGTTGATTTGCACGGTTTGACAGGCAAGCCTGGTACCACGTGCCACAGACCTGTGAGGTCATAAAAGTTCTCCTACTTTGACACTAGGGACATGTCTAGACGTCTTGGATTTATCCACGAGATGCTGAAGTCAACTGCCCTGCTTTGCTAGATATAATAAAATTGACAAGAGCGGGATTTGAACCTGTGACTTCTGGATTAACATGCCCGCGTTCAACCAACTGAGCTATCCAGCCCTAATGTTGGCAGTCTTTCTATTTTGTCAGTGTCTTTGATCGATGGCAACTGTGAAGCCATTGAACCTGTAACTGCCGAATAGCCAGGGATCACACCAAAGTTTATGATACAGCCTGGGAAGTGACAGAACAGGGATCACTTTAAGGGGGATGCAACTTTTTTATTGAAATAAAATTTACCCAGTCAGTTTCCCTTGGGGTTAAAGAAATATCACATAAACAAATTCTAGTTTCTTTTCAATTAACAATGTGTGCACCCACTTTCATTGCAAATACATGTCTACCGTTTGTGACGACCAAAACTTTTGTGTGTGTGCGCGTGTGTGTCCCTGGGAAGCATTTAATACATTATTAGCACTTAACACACACACACGCTCACAATTGGCATTATCCATGCATGGCCAATCAGAATGCATAATGACCCTTTCTCCCTCCATCTGGGAGATAATAACAAGGCTAATGACATCAACTGAATTTGGTCTTGTCCAGCCATTTGATCCCTACGAGATGGAGAAGGTTGAGCAGTGGTAAGAGTGAACAGTGTTATCTCACATATCCATCTTCAGAGGTAAATCACCCCATGACCAAGAGTAACTATAGGGTGCACCCCACTAAATAGGGAGAAAACAGAGCGTCAACCTCATTAATATTTTGTAGGCCCTCAAAATATTCTATATTAGACAGATAAGAGAGCCCAATAAAAGGGGTACAGTGTCAAAATGCTGCCCAGTTGTGACCTGGGGGTTGTTGACTTCCAACTTGAGATATTTTGGATGTCATAGGCCCTGAAATATATGGTCCTATTTGCCGAGAGGTGTAGGGACATTTTTTCAAGATTGATGCTTGGACATTTGGAAAATTATACCGATGTAGGATTTGTTTTCCTTTGCAGGAAAAATAACTTGACGGGCCTTGGGACTCCCGATATTAAATTGAGCAGAGGATAAAAGTTCACGAGTCAATGGATAATTTCCCCTTTACTGTAAAATAAGGCTCTCTTTTTTGCGTGTATTTTTGAGTATTTGGCATTTTTGCACCTTGTGCTATGGGAGTTTATTTAGTGGGGTACACCCTAGAGAACCTCTTTGTAGGATTTAACCCTTGCTCTGTGATTCAACTAAAACACAGCGGTTTCTCGTCCTTATTTCTAAGAATTGGTCCTTTACTGTCCAAAAGGATTTAACCCTTGCTCTATGATTTAAATAACACACAGCGGTTTCTTGTCCTTATTTCTAAGAATCCGTAATTGAAACCTGTCTAAAAGCCCATGCCTGCTTGGGGAGGGGGGGCTTTTTAAAAATAAAAATACTCCCTGGCAAGCCTATAGAATTTCCTGAAATAAATCACCTCCCTTGAGAGTGTACACCTTTATCAACTTGTTTTTTCTCACCCACACACTTAAAATGTGTCCACGTCTGCCAGGAGTGGCTTAGTCTGGCCCCTGGTATAATGACAGTGGTTCACAAGTTCCATGCCAATAACACAAGGTAAATGTGTCTGGCAACACTTTCAAATCTGTGTGTATTCCAGCCAGGTGTGTGCAGATTATTACATTCACGTTTTTCTGACTGTGTCTGGTGAAAACAACCAGACACATTTAACTATGGCCCCCTTACCCACATTGCAATGCTCCAGGCAGTGAGCAAGGGAAGGTTACTAATATATATGTATATCAACTTTGTCACAAAACTCATTAACGACTCCAATGAGCTAAAAGTAATGAAGACTGTTTGACTGACAAGGAGACAGGTTCAAACATTAAAGTGAGGGTATTGAAATTGGTTACAATGCAATTTTCGTTAAGGAAAAACAGCCCCCCCTGGTTATTCAAAGCTCACTCAAGGCTCAATGTACATTTCATCTGGAGTGTTTTCATCTTTGAGAAACAAGAGTCAATCTGGTCTATCATGAGATGGGACTAGTGGAACATTGCAATGCTGATTGGATTTTCAGCCCCTACCTGAGTCTGTGGGCATTTTTTCCATTTTGTGTAGTTGCTCCCTATGAACAAGTCATAGAGGGTGTTCTTACACACACAAAAAACAACCAGAAATGAGTTGGAATTGCCACTGAACTTTGAGGTTACATGGGTGTGAATATTTACAGAAACTCCATTTAAAACAAATAAATACAAATAAATAAATAAATAAATAACATTTATGCATTTAAGTTTTAGTTATCTTTCCCGATGGCAAGTGAATGTTTCCCAAATTCCTATGAGGTAAAATGAGGTCCATGACAAAATCATGAAGTTTGGGGATAACACTGACAAAACGAAGGTCTGTAATTCTTTATCTCCTTCTTTTCTTGAGGACCACTAGCTGAATCGCAAGGCACTTTTGAAGATCCCTCCAGATATCATTACAGGAAATAAATAAATATTGAATATGTGAAAAGGCTCGAAGCTGTTACCCAGTTAATTATTCGTTTAACATTTAAACTACTAGGTCTTTCATCCAGTGAACTCCATGCCAGACAAACATTCGTGTAGTTTCTATTTGAATCTTCAAAATAATCTTAACCTGTAGTTTCCACATACCATGACAGTAGTTACAGAAATTTCTGAAGCATAACATTTGAGATGTTTTCAACCTTAAAGAGTGGCTCCAAGGTCAGGTTGAGTTTTGTGATGCACTCATCTTGCAATAGATACAGTCCTCGTGAAAATCAGGGGAAAATGACAAGTCTCTACCCTCACTATAATTGGTGAAAAATTCCATTTCATTTAATACTCTTTCAGAGCGAAATTCGAAAACATGAGGACATCATACAGCAAAAACAAACGGGACTGTTCATTCCAAAGAGGAATTTGTGCAACAGTCAAAAGGTCAAAATCAATCCTCTTTTGATTGAATCTCATCAAAATTCAGGAATGAACTGTAAATTCTCTGTACAACAATGTACAGACCATAAAATTGAAATGCGATGTCACAGAACGTTTTTTGGAATTTGGAAAATTGCACTAGACGGGTATCAAATATAGTGGCATTTTAGATCATTTTAACGTGAGGTTAGAGACTTGTAATTTTTTCCCACCGTTTTCATAAGGACTCAATCTAATTATCAATAAGTGGATTTGACCTTGGAGGCCGTGCTGTAAAACTCCTATTCCTGATGACAATTATGATCATGTAATTCTTGGGGAACCCATGTCTATGAGGATCAACTATTTTACACAAATTATAAAAAAAGGGACAAATCGCACATTTACAAGATTTGACAGACCTGTGCACTGACTGCAAACCTGTGACCCGATAAGTTCATTTGCAACCAAGTGATAGTAGAAATTGTAGAATGGAATGTACTGAAAGTTTCTACAAACACTTATTTACTGTACCTTCCGTTTAAAATGCATATCAATGTCTGATGAGATGAACATTTGATTCATAATGTTACCTTGGGAGAGACATGGTGCGTATACTAATTTGAGTAAATGAGGATGCTACATTTGAGACTGCACCCATCATAGGCGACCACACACCGTTATACCCAACACTGCATGCTATGCCACTTCATCAAATGTGACAAACTTGATCATGTTCAGCACATATTCCCCAAATTCAATTTATAATGTGTTTAAATGCACGGCTGCCTTGAAATTAGTTTCTGAAAGGGTAAGGCGATTTTCTATATGAAAATAGCAGTCCTATGAGAAATTTGTTGTATTTGAACTTTATAAAGGTCACAAAGACACACCTTGGGGTAAGCATGGGGTACCCATGGCATAAATAAGGCATACCCAAGGCATAGGTAAGGAGTACCCATGGCTTTAAGGGGGTACCAATGGCATAAGTAAGGGGTACCCAGGGAATAAGTAAGGGTCACCCATGGCATAAGCAACGGGTACACATGGAATAAGAGTGTGGGTTCGAGTCCCGGTCATGACACTAACCCGGTTCCACTTATCGGATGGGACGTAAAGCCGTTGGTCCCGTGTGTTGTGTAATCCACATAAAATAACCCATTCCACTTATCAAAAAGAGAAGGGGTTCGCCCCGGTATTCCTGGTTTGATTTGCTGCATATTGCGCCACATCACCTTGTAAACCGTTACATGGTGCCATGTAAAGGAATACGTCTTGAGCGTCACTGAGTGACGAATATGAGCCCTATCTAAGAAGCCACTATTATTATTATTATTATAAGCAACGGGTACCCATGGCAGTGGGAGCATGAGGTAACCATGGCATAAGCAAGGGGTACCCAGGGCAGTGGGGGCAAGAGATACCCATAGCATAAGCAACAGGCACCCATGGCATATGCGATGGGTTGATGTGGTTAACTCAAGGTGCATATTGACCCAATTCACCCAGCATCATCACACAATGAATTTTCCTTGCACCATTTTAAGAGTCAGATTCCCTGTGTTACTGTGCAGTGCACATTTAAGGCAACACGCTTGCCATTTGACACCTGCCATATCATTCCATGCATTTAGCTACCAAAATGGCAGACCATGGGCAGAAGGTAGCCGTGTGTGACGTGGTGCAAGGGTTCAATACCCAGTAACATTCATGTACTCATCATAGTCAGAGTACTTTGGATTAGTATGCAGCGTGTCTAGAAACACTTCCCCATAACAATAAGGTGTTCTGAGCTCTTTATGCACAGTAGCTATAATCTGAAAGCACTCAGGCCCTAATTAATGATAAAATACCATAGACTAGCCAATTGACTTTGACAATGCATGCTTTATCCAAATGTTGTGCTGGCTACTGCAGCATTTTCATTTTATACAAAACAGCAAATCATACAGAAAAACAACCTAGTATTAGATTTTCATGGAAAACTTACAAAAAGCGGATCATTACTTCAGACAAAGTGTTGTTTAAAAAAAAAAAAAGTTTTGTGGGGGGAACAAAGTTTTGTTTAAGAAAACAACTCATCAATTCTATATATATTTTGCCAAATAGAAAATGAAATGTCCCTAGGTTAACCCCCATCAAGTCCCCTTGCAAATGAGACTTCAGCTCTGAGAAATTCCCTGGTTGAGTCAGCGCTGCACACATGCACCCATAACAAGAGTTACTGGTGCATTAAAATATGTACACCCACGTCCCTCAGGTAAAACCAACCGAAGTGTGATCTTAATTTATATTCCACATGACAGTATTGAGTCCCTGGACACTACTATGTGTCCTTATCTTGCGGCAAGCAAGAAAGTATTTCTCTGAAATATCAAGTGAGAACAAACTGTCTCTCTTGTTACAAGTGCATGGTTTTGCTCTGGAAACATGTAAATGTACATAAAATAATTACACAACTAACATAACCAACACATCCAAGGGTGTAAATACCGTAATCAGGGCCTCCTATTGTCCCTCCTTTGTTTGCACTTTTTGGGGCAACAGCTCACATAGGTTTGGTACACACTTTCCAACTGGGGACCTTTACCCAACTGAGAAACAAACATATTGTCCCCTTTTGTGATAAGTCCCTGATTCTAGACCTTTCCATTGTTGATAAACAAAGTGCTCTGGTTGGCATGGACAGCGGAATGTTAGCAAAACATTCAATTGTGTTAACAAAAATTGTGACCAAATTCAACATTTTCTGTCAAGATTCATAAACTGATATAATACCTTCCATGATTGGTTGATTTGTTTCCAACAAATTCAACACTATTTTTGAATATTTGTGTAACATTGCTACAAACTACACAATGTATGGCTATCTGTTTTTGATTTGCAGTTATGGCTTTCCATAGTTTTCCAACCTCGGTTGGCAAAAACTTTGGCTGTGACGTTGCAATAAAAAGGTCTATAATGTGTATAGCTAACTATAACTAACACCAGATCAGTGAACACACACTTATTGGATCATACTGAATAGAAAAATGAGAGTCTTTCAAACTGAAACAGCAAGCCAACAGCCATAGGGCATGCTCAATGGTATTAAAGCTTTTATATTTGATGTCTGCAGAGATAAAAGCATATGCAGATAATTATCTTGTGGGGAGGGAATGGTTTGGGAAAACACAACGAATGAACTCGGCCGCAAATATTTACTGCTGCTACACTGATCAGCTGGTTCATGGGGTTGCAACACTGAAGGTCTAATAGAATTTTAACAACTACAGCTGAAAATTTTAATTTTAATCATTTATTGCTTGTAATTATTGTGACTATATATTTTCTCATTCTTGTGTCCAATCATAACTGGGGCCAAGTTTTTACACAGACGATTAGCTATGCACCAGAGACACCCATTCACAAACATCGCATAGTGTTTTTGACTTTGGTAACCAACTTCTGCAGAATTTGCAAATTTATGTGCTTTACAGCTTGAAGAAACTATCCCAAGCCTTAGTCATTCAGATAAGCGTTTGAAATTGGTTGACTGGATTTGGCGATTGATATTACAAAATGAAGGTAACTATTGATACTTTTACTTAAAGTTATATTGACCTTGCTATTGGAACTTTTCTGATTAGAATTGTAGTTTATTTAAAGAATAAGTAATTATTCACCAAGGAAACTAACCAAGGAAACTAACCAAGGAAAATAACCAAGGAAACTAACCAAGGAAACTAACCAAGGAAACTAACCAAGGAAACTAACCAAGGAAACTAACCAAGGAAACTAACCAAGGAAACTAACCAAGGAAACTAACCAAGGAAAATAACCAAGGAAAATAACCAAGGAAACTAACCAAGGAAACTAACCAAGGAAACTAACCAATGAAACTAACCAAGGAAACTAACCAAGGAAAATAACCAAGGAAAATAACCAAGGAAAATAACCAAGGAAACTAACCAAGGAAACTAACCAAGGAAACTAACCAAGGAAACTAACCAAGGAAACTAACCAAGGAAACTAACCAAGGAAAATAACCAAGGAAAATAACCAAGGAAACTAACCAAGGAAACTAACCAAGGAAAATAACCAATGAAACTAACCAAGGAAACTAACCAAGGAAACTAACCAAGGAAACTAACCAAGGAAACTAACCAAGGAAAATAACCAAGGAAACTAACCAAGGAAACTAACCAAGGAAAATAACAAAAACCTTACAGAGAGATATTTAAAAAACCAAATACGTGCAAGGCTCAGGTCTGAGGTGAGATTAGAACTGGGGTCAACAGAAGTGAAAGACAGTCATTTGTCCAAGTTGTTGAGAAAGTAAAATGTTGATCAAACTGATAAATTAAGCATATTTTTTCACTGAGATTGAATCCCCCCCACCTCCCTGACAAGTAATGATTTTCACAGCTGTAGCGACAACCTGTCCTCATTGCAGAGGTCAGCCAGGGGTCATTCAAGCATGGTATGAAGAAATCAAACCAATGGCTGACCGCACAGAAGGGCAATGACACCCTCAGGTGACACCAAGATGATTGCCCCTAAACTATACGCTTAAAATCTATTTAAGATTTTGCCACCAGGTGAAATCATTTTAACATCATGTTAAGCCCTTTTGCAACAACTGTTTGTGATACATTAGATTAATCTAAATCTAATCTTAATCTAATCTTCAGGGATGTGATTGCTTGTCTTAAAAAAAGCCTGAAAATTAAAACTATCTGGAAATGTGAGTCCTATCCTTACAAAGTGGGGTCCGGGGCCCGCGCAAGGGCCCCGAAATTTTTTTGAAGTCTAGATGCTCTGTGGTGCATTCTAAGCCTCCTTAGAACACCTGTGTTTATCAGTATTTGTTGCCCACATCCAGTGTTTTTAGGAGCAAAAAAAAAAAAATATCTCAAATATTGCATCAATTCAGCTGGGAATCCCTTGGAAGTTGTTCAGAATAAGTATCAAATTGAAAATAAAACACAAAATCATTGCCAAATTTACTCTGCGTTTAAAATAATTCTTCCCACTACTTGCATAGTTGATGGTGTCATCACAGTAAGTACATAGCACTTTTCTAGCGGTCACTAATTTTTCATAGCACTGATGCAGATGAATTTCAAGTCCGTCCACAGTGACCGACTCCTCCAACCAACTCCAGCGGAACTTATTTTGAACACCTTTTTCCAGGCCTCGAACCGATGAGTCTCCCCTCGGCAAAGTTTGTTTCGACGCCATGACCGATGCGACTGGCTGACGAGACAACAGTACGAATCCCCCAACAGTCAACGTCGTATGGATTGGTGGACAGACGTTGGCTGGCAACCTATGACTGAGCAAAGAATGCTGCCATTGTGCACGCAAACCAAAAATAGAAGCTCCAGCGCAGCGTTGATCTCCATTGCTCTATTACCATTGGCGACACGCAATTTCTAAATTGTTCGTGCATTTCGAGTTTTTAATTTTGCGCAGGTTTACATTCTTCTTGATCTTCATGTCAGATCACCATGCGTAAAACCACCGCACATTGCGCAGACACAACACGAGGTCACTGCTACACATTGAGTCTGTTCCCCCATTCCATTAATACGCAAGCACAGCAGACGCGTTAATAGGAACTAGACTTGGTGAAAGAAGCACGCTCCTACCCAGTAAAAACAACAAACCGTACGCGTCCAATGTGAGAACGATCACAACTTATGCGTCTTCTTAGCGTCATTTAATAAAAATTCCGTCTGACCCAGCGCTGTGTTTCCACCTCGTTCTCATATATGGCAATACAATTTAATGTAGAACGTTCGTCATAAAACCAATTAAATACATTTCAGAATGCAGAACTCGACATGAATAATTAATTAGCATAATCTACCCCCCCCCCCCCCATTTTCTCAACGGATTCACATGATTCACGTTGGTTGACTTTTTGAGTCGAAAAAGCCGGAATTCCGGCAAAAGCCGGAGAAATCACATCCCTGAATCTTAATGAAATGAAAAAATTGCTCAAAGTAAAACTGCCTTTATGCTAATTTCCAATATGACGACGCATGAAACAGTGAAAAGCTAATTCAGCTATTATTGTCGATGGATCATGTTTGCTCAGTGGTATCTTGCATTGAGTTTCTAGTCCCTTTCCGATTGCGTCGGTTTTCCCCAATGAGGGTTTCCCTCCCACATCTAAAAGTAAACATTTCTCATTGTCTTCCCTACTACACAGGTGTGTCTTCAGGCCTACAAGTCGCAGTGCAAGGCACTTTTAAGGGTCTCTTGGTTTCATTACCAGACAGGTTTATTTAAAAAATATATATATATCATAATAATGATAAAAAATCAAGAATTTTAAAAATTAACAAAAAGGCATCTTCCTATTTTCCTGTTTCAGGGGAAATGGATTCCAAAATGTTATCAAGAATTTTATTGTAAATCATGTAAAATGCAGCTTTTGGCTGCGATTCACGATAGAAATAAACAAATAGGAAAACATAATTTTCTTGGTACTTACTTAATTTTGCATCACAAACTAGTCAGCGATTTAATATTTGTATTTTTCTTATTTCATGACATCATTAGTCAATGTTGACCATTTTTGAACGATCACCTTTGCATTTCAATTCAAAAGAGAGAAAGCATGCTTTGCTAAATGGTTGCAGTTGACATTTAAATTAGCAGTGTTGACACAGTGGTTTTTAATTAGCAACTGCAGTCCGTCCTTATTGAATTCGTAAACAGGTATTTATCGAGTATTATTTCACAATCAAACACACTTAAGAGCTTTTAACGATCAGAATAGATAAGGATCAATTTAAAACCAGAAGGAAAGAAAAACATCCACACTCTGGTATAAGTATATGATTCATAGTTTACTATCTGCCCTAGCAAATTGAGATGGTCAAATAGTTAGATCAAGTGATAACGCCACTTTAAATTGAATAAGATTGTATGTTTGATTCTTAAGTAATTGCTAAGTAATAGCGGTATTTATTTTGAACTAGATGTTGATTATGTGAAATATGTGATTATGTGTTTTTTAATTAAAAGGAGTACCACAAATCCACTGAAGAGAAAACAAATTGTGATTCAGTAACAGGCTCAGAATTTCATCTTTGAGAGGGCAAGGCTATTTTCAAGGCATTTCCATAAGTCTATGGGGAACTGTTGAAGAGGCACCACAGGCCATGTAAATCCATGTAAAACTAGCCTAGGCGAAGGGGAAAATCAGCAGTTCAGTTTCGAAGGCGCTAAATTCTTGGCTCATCGATTGCAAGGCTAATACAAAAATACCTGCTTGTTGTTATTATTACGGGTTACAGCGCTGTAGGCAGTTTTGAGGGTCCCTTGGTTTAATTAACAGAATGATATAATGATTCAAACAAGCCTGCCATGCAAACAATCTAGCTAAATTTATGTTTTACCATTTTCAGGGAATAGAATGGCTAACAATGTCACTGCTTGAAATAGAAAAAGCTATATTGACAAAAGTTACTTGCACTCTTTGAATCAATGTCATATGATTGATTTAAAAAAATATATATATTTCTTCTCCAAATTATTAAACATGAAATAGTTCATAATGAATTGCAAAGAAGAAGAATTTTGCATGCACCCTAAGGTGCTCTGTGTACAAACCAAGTCCACTAGACATTGTATAGTGAAGAGACACATAAAAATACACAATTTAAGCACTCTACAAGATTCCTCTCATTTGTGTAAACATTTTCTATCACCAATAAGTCCCAGCATTGGCCTTCATTGTTGGATTCCCTGTATACCACTACCAGTGCAGGGATGGCATTCAGAGCATTAAGGGGGGACAAGGCTTTCCCTTGGTTCGTGACGACAATGCGACAACAAACAACCTTATCCATGACGACACTTGGATAGGTTCCGGCACGTACAAATCCATGGTTTTGCGACCAATTGGTTGGCAACTTGGCATGGGAGTCATGCTCAGGTACACTCAAGGTTACTCATGTGCTCACTGTCTCTTTCGCTCTCTCTCTCTGTTCCATGAGCCAAAACTGTTCACATGGTTCACTTTAATTAACTGCATCAGTTATTAATAAGGGAGTAACTGCTTGCCATATAGTCGTCTGGGTCTTCACTTGAAAATGTGTGAACATGGACCACACCGAAGGCCGGGTCTACTATCAAAAGCTGAATACGGTTCATAAATCTAATCAATAAAAGCCTTGTTTTCATACAAGCGTTAAAAACATTTCCTTCCGGTATTCTTTTTACAAAAATTATATAAATAAACAGAGACATGGAAAGGATTTGATTCTTGATTTGGTTGCAACTAGGATTAAGTGTCTTCAAAACCAAAAATATATTAAGTGTGATAAAAGAGTAATTTTAAAAAGGTTGGCTGGGTTTGATTATAACATCTTGAAGTCCATTTACGTCTAATAATTAACCCCAAATTTCACGTCTATTTCATATCTTAACCATCTGAGGTCTTATTATTAATTTAACATTTATAGCTTTGATACCGATACCTCATTCTGGGCTGTCTAGGGAAATATTCTTTCTGTACCAATATTGAGGCAAGGTCATCAGAGTGACTAAGCTCCAACTGCCCCCACATAAAGAATTGTGTAATATCCTGAACTGTTCCCACATTACATGCAGGATCACTGTGTTCAGGGTAAATATGTTGACACCCACAAGAATATGGTATACTAAATGTCAAGTGGAGCACGTGACTCCATTAGGGCAGTCTGCAAGATTACTGGTTTCGGTTGATTAATCCATCAAACACATCTCATTATTTATGCAGTACTCCTCAGAATGAGTCCAGAGTAGGATTTTCTGTTTATACCTACCAACATTTATACTTTTCCCCTCAGAATTACCCCCAAAATACCTAAATAAATGCCCAAAATGTTTTAAAACAATATTGTTATTTATGATGATTCTTGTTGAATTAAAATAGTTGCTTGACAGCTACGATTTACCCAGTAATAACAATGTGACAAACCTATTTTTACAATAGCTGCACACAAAAGGCACATTTATGGCAACACTGTTGATGCCTGGTTTACAGACTAGCTTGAACGAACGAACGAAGCAACAAGTGATCTTTGCTGAAATTCATTTAAATTGTTTTCAATCAATAGAGAAATTGAGTTAACATTAGATTAAACAGATTTTCATTGTAAAAAAGCCCAACAAAATCTTTTTGAATACCTTCTCCGGTGCTTTTCAGAAAGATTCACAAAAGCCTTGTTAAGTCATAATATCTATGTTAATTTGTGCGTGGTCCATTTTGTATAATCGCTTTGTTGCAACATGGAGAAATAACAAAGCAACATGCCACAAATGACGTAAAAGTTTTATCTTTTTGACGCACGCCGTCAACAGCAGAAGTGTAGCTGGTTTTCCAAAACCTTGAGGTTGGGGCTAAATGTTTTGATTGATAATTAAGAAAAAATTCAGAAATGTAAAAAAATATCAAAATTACAATCAAATGATAAACAAACAAGTTTAAATAGCATTTATGTTAACAATTTTTTGATGCTCAAGTAGCTGTTTAAGATGAACAGTTGTGTGATCTTAGTGGTTTCTCACCATAAGGAGACAAACAGGGGTGCTGTGTAAAAATTGTCAATTACTCCTGGCTTCCACAATGACATTTCAAAAACCCACACCACTACCCCAAAAGCATTCTCCTCCTCTCCCCTCAGTTATTCATGATTCATTAACGTCAACGAGTTAAACACTGTTGACTTTTAGGGCTCTGCCCAGCATTGCTTCAAGCTGTCATGGCGTAGATCAGCGTAGCAATGTTTCATTAAACACAGCCACATTCTTAAAACATTCATGAGTGAGAGCACTTAAGCCAATATCGACATCATCTTTCTGTAGTATATAATATTGCTTCCGTTGTGACTGACATTTCTTTGTCAACGTCAATATTCAATTACTGTAGCCAAAAAAAGACTGGGCAAAACCAAATAGAATAAAAACAAATTAAAAAAAGTAATTCAGTCACAAATAAAAACCTGAAATAAACCAAATAACCAAAAATAACATTCTAGATTTTTCTAAAAGAATTTTTCTTTTATAAACCCCCCCCCCCCCCCCCCCCCCCGATAACAAATAAAATAATAAATAATAATAATAATAATATTAACAATAATAATAAACAAATTTTTAAAAAAATAAAAAAATTATAATGTCTTAAAAAACAAAACTACCAAAATATAAACATTTTCGAAATGCCAAACAATACAGAGAAAAATCCAACTGCTGAATGATTTGCATTTTTAAGACACTAATGCAGAGCCCAATTTCATAGAGCTGCTCAATTACAAAAAGGAGCTTAGCACAACAAAATTATGCTTGTCAGAATAAGGTGAACCAAAACAACTTTTCCCATGTACTGTCTGTGACTGATATCCTGCTAATTTTTGCTAAACAGAAAATTACTAAGTAGCTTAAGTAGCTCCATGAAATTGGGCCTAGATTCATCAATGGCATATGCATATATATCATTTGTAGATAACCACTGTCCTCTTGATAGACAAATCATGTTTTAAGGACCTGTCCAATGCATCATGGTAAACTAATTCATACTAATGGTACGATCTCAATGTTTTCTCTCTCAACCCAAGCTATCTACAAACCGTGTAAACAGACTCTGCATGTGATTTGAATTCTCGGCTGGAGTTTTGACACATCCGCAAAGAGACCATTATCAGGGAATCACTGTGATTATCTAGGCCACAAACCTCACAGACGTACGACACTAACTATTGCTGATTTTGATGAGCTACAACATTTCCAAGACCAGTTAAAGACCAGAACCACTGCATGGCATTTGGGATGGTAATCCATTTTGCAGCTGCACGAATGACACTATTTTGTAAAACAATAGTAACTTGATAAAAGCAGCCACCTCTATCAACATGGAGGGCTGTTACTTCAAAATGAGATGTATTCTTGCAAAATCTGACAGAACTGAGCGAAGGATCAAATATGGGAATAATTTGTCAAGTCTGAAAGAGTTGATGTTTTTTTAAGAAGAGGTTTGGTGACAAGAGCCCTTTTCACACGAGCGCTGACAACCAACGTCCTCGGTTACGAGCGCCAACTGTCTAGCACCTTGGTGGTTTGCTATTTCACAACGGTGTTTCACACGACAACCGAACCAACGTCCCTTGTTGTCGGCTTGGCTACTGCGAGGTCAAAGGTCATGTGTTACTTTGCTGGTATGCCGCGCGAAACTCTTCAACTGGCTGGCGCTCAGTAGGCAACCAGTGATTTTCCCGCATTGTATGTTCTGCATGGATGTGTAATCTAGCTTGTTTGCGTGCCACTCTTTTAGTTTTATGTCACCACTACCCTCCTAGTTTTATATCAGGAATCTGTAGGGCCAATGATTTTCCGTTTCAGAAAAGTGCAAATTCCGTTTTTGAAAAACACGACTTCCGTTTCAGACGTCACAAACTCTCTATTAATCAACGGCCGATTCAGTTTCGGAGTTGGCAATTTCCAAAATTGTACTGCACTGCACTAATCCAATGTTATAGAGATCAGTGCACTGATCCCTGCAACAAAAGCAAGTTAGAAACATGCAACAGTCGTTGCGTTATCAGATATTGCACATGCAAGACAGAAACAGAACGTCAGCCATTTTGTTTTCGCTTTGGCGACGACAAAATGTTGAAAGTTTATGGTTGATTTAAGACCTTTATGAGTGAACAATCAATGTGTGTGTTCATATAGAGCAGGGGTAAGCTGGTTTGTGGTTGGTTGTTGATTAAAGGGAGGGATAAAATGCAATTTGAGTGAAAAAAACACAGTAAAGAACGTGCCGTGAATGTGATGATTTTGACCTCCGTAGTAAACAATGTGTATTCATTTGTACATCGTTCATAGGCTCAATGGGTTACGACCTCACTTATTACGGTCTGATTTTTGATGTTTTCTAGTATTAAAAAAAGAAGTTTAATAAAGAACACAATGTTAAATTCGCTTGCCTATTCAATTTCAACACTTTTGAATTTAATAACTTGAAAAAGCCAAACTTGTTGTCACTTGTTTTACTTCAAATTAAAATTCCGTTTTCTATTTCAAGTGGCAGATTTCGCGAATTCCGCCTGTTTTCCGCGATCGCGGAAAATCATTGGCCCTCGAATTTTCATCCTTTGGCGCAGGCGAGCTAACCCACACGTTTGCTGGCTGTTACTCGAATTCCTTCTGAATCCGAGGAAAGCATTTGCGTGTCTTCGACTGGAATTCACACACTGAAATTGCCGCAAAAATCTCAAGAGAAGTAGCACAAACATAATTTCTTCTGATGTCGCCATCTTGGAAGGACATGTCGTCATGTCAACCGGGTGTCAACACGGTCGAGGCACATGACGCGTTCTGCGCAGGCGTACTACAACAGCATAACCAACGTCCTTGGTTGAGTCGTTTCACACGGCCGATCAGTGCGATTATAACGCAGTTGCGATTTTTTGTAGTAGGTCTCGATCGCGGTTATATTTAGTCAGGATCTTTTGCTATTTCATAACTAGGATAGCTTTCACACGAGTGGGTTTTGCTATTTTTTATCCTGGTTGCGAAAAATAGCAAAATATGTTGGATAAAAAGCTCTCGTGTGAAATGGGCTAAGGTTAGGCATTTTTGAAGGTTGGATTTTGTGTGAATGTGAAACTTAACACATTTAATTGATAGTAACATATTTATAATAAACTAAAGCCTGTTTCCAGTACGATTGGCAGACAATCTCTATCCAGCTTTGTTGGCTTTTTGTTTTAAATTTCGGGCTCATTGACGTCCAGTTTATAATGAGGGCAATATTTTGGCTGGAATCTTATCAAGTATTATTCATTTGTTAATCTGGCGGCTGTTGGTTTGTTGGTTCAAATCCAGCTCTAGTAAATTTATCTTTGTTCAACTGAAACCATTAAAAAATATTACCCGATCAGTTTCCCTTGTCGTTTATTATTTGATAAGTATTAAACTACACAGAAAACAGGGTGACCAAGGGAAAATTGACTGGAGCGGGATTTGAACCTACGACCACTACGTTTACTTGCCGGTGCTCTTCCAACTGAGCTATCCAGCCCTAATGTTAGCAGTCTCCCAATTGCATTATGTCCAGAAAGATTTCACAATATCAATAATGATACTGGAACAGTTCACTGGTTATCATTTGTCAGCAGCCATTAAACCCCTTGAGGCCTGGAGGTTTCTGATGAACCAACTTGCCTGACATTTACCCTGTAGACAAATACAGCACTGCACCAGTGCAATTGTCTCTTCAATTCATTATTCATTGTATATCAAATATATGTTAATCACCAACACAAAGTGCTTCCATACAGTTTACGTAGTTATTCATAACAACTCTTTGGACAGAGATGCATAACATGCTGAAGTATCTCTTCATACAAAGCAGTTCACTCAAAAATTCCTTTCCACTTAAACAAAATAACTAAAAACCAATCAAACAGTGCACTTACCTTAAGCTAAACAAAATTTCTTATGAACTGAAAAAGAAGTAGAAAACTCAAAACTCATCGCTAATTACCTCAATTGTTTGTATATCAATAGGCGACAGTTCTTGTACTTGTTCCGCAACGTCAACCGGTGCGTCACTTTCAGTTGACCCTTTTTGTTTATGTTTCCGCTGCCGTCCCGACCCACCATGAAGCTGTCGCTGGGCTTTTGGGGGCAACACTCCATTCTGGAGGCTGGGGTTCATACACGCTGTTTCACTTGGCTCAGGCATGACTTTATATATTTCCCAATTCAGGCACTTTCAATGGACAATAAACACAAATTCTTCCAAAAGTTTGCGTAGCGTAAAAAATACTTGCAGGACGTTTCTTTTTTAATACAACTTAGTAAATCTTGCTTTTGTTGCACTGTCAGGTAATTATTTACATTTCAATAAACACTTAAATCACACACGCTGCTCCAGGTCCTTGAGAAACCCTTTTCCTCAGACACATGAAATATTCTCCAATTTTTGTAAGTGGTGTTACAAGTACTTCATCAAGCCATTGTATTAGATCCAATTAGATCCCTGGTCGGTTGCCTCTTACAGCTAGTTGATGCTCACTTGAAGTTGCCGCCGACATCATCTGCAAATCACTACATCTTGCAACGTGGATACAGAAACTCTCCAATTCAAGCCATCTCCCTTTTGTATTCCAATTCATCCTCAAAAACACCCAGAATATTTCTACTCAAGCAGTGGACATGCCTCACTTCCAATTCAAATTCATGTGAGGCCTTGACATTTGTGGCCGGTTGAAAAGAAATTCTGCTGGTGTTGTTCATGGGAAAACACGCGGTCCATGTAGCGTGTTGATATTATTAAATATACCGCTGGTTGATCCTGTGCTTGGGTATTACAAACTGGAGTGATGTAAGTTATGGACATCAGTACCATCATTGACAGACGCCCCGCCCTTCTATGACTGCTCTTTGCTATCAGCCAATCAGGTATCAAGGCTGCTCTTTATGAACAGTACACATCATCGTGAAGTCATTAGCATCTGTCACACAATAATACCTTTCTTAAACTCATCATCATCATTGTCGCCGTCCTCCTGTCCACTGCACACATCACTGAGTGGCATTTCTTATTCATGAGCAACCCCCCCCCGTTTCCATTCATAATTCATGAGGAAAAAATTCTGGGAAGGAGCACGGCACCTGGGTTCCTTTGCACTTGTGTTGCGCCGGCGATTGAATATCACATGCTCAGAACAAATCTATCCTTAACGAAATGCAGTGAAGAAGTTAATTACTCAAGGACATTAGAACCAGCTGCAGGTGAGGTACCCTTCATTCCCACTCACATGATGAGCCCTACTCATTCACAGAGGGGGAGGTACTGATATACCCTTACCTGACTGAGCATCAGCTGGCGAAATCCGCCTGAGTGATATCAAATACAAGAGCACTGCTGTCTCTATTCTGTGTCACACAAAAACGCACTCAAAATACTGTACATCTCTCTACATGTAAGGCCATAAATCATTAACAACGAAGGACTTGAAAGTGATCTTGTTTAAATACTACAACAAAGTCACCTCAAAAGTTTTTACACACCTGTTTTTGTCAATAGAGGGGCATTAACGATGGTAAAGACTTTGAACTCCATTTGAGCTCGCAGATGATTTGTTTGAGTGGCTAGTTATTCAAAGGGGATTGTGTCACTAAAGCGTGACAAAATTCTTCGGAGAAATATTTGCATATCCTTGAACTGGAGGCCTCTTACTCTGATTCTAGCACAGAATAAGCAGGCTTAGAATCGGCGTTGTGATGTCTTTTTAAGAACCAAGCATCTGATAAGAGGAATACAGCTAGACAACCTTGATCGATGCAGACATTATTGGAACAAGCAGAGACGAAATGCTTTAGTTCAGATCAACACGAGAAATAAAAACAAAGGCAGAGCAGTGGGACGCCATAAACACTGCAAAACCCTGAACGACAACAATTTCACAAAGACATGCTCTGTAATCCGATTATAGATCAAGAAGGAAAATTAACGTCTCTAAAGCAAAATGTGGTACCCTCATTTATGTAAAGTTTCAACTTGGTGATGATCATGCAAAAATGGCAGAATAGAGAGATCAAAATGTAAAACGTGGACGGGCTGGGTACCGTCTCAAGTCAGTCACCTTTTCCCTCTGGCTTCACACAACTTAAGAGTTGCTTGGGTACGCAGCAGTAAACCCTAGTCAAATTAGCGTTGAAAAAGGTTGTGGCATTTGAGTTTCCCCTGTCTCTAGAGTTTAGAGTATATATTAAAAATGCATAGATCGGTACCAGACAGCTTTAGTGAAGAGGTACTATCATCATACAGGGCAGCACGCACGCACGTGTAAATACCATCAACAATGAGTTACACATACCCACACAGGTAAACATATCTTAGTCTTCTACTAACCGACCCCTGTTGCCCCAGAAACCACTCAGCTGATCAGTCGTGCGTTATTACCCCGAGTCAATTAATAGATCTGACGGGGGGGGGGATATAATGCGCATTGGGTAATTAACAAAAGTTGAAGTAAGGAATGATGCATGGCGGAAAAACACTAACGGAAAGGGCTAATCTCTTTGATGGGTTATACGGACGTCTTGGGTCAAAAAACCCATGGAGAGAAGTTTTCCTTTGAGTTCCCAAACTGTAGATTAACAGGATAATTATGTAGGGAGGCAAAGTGCAAAAGTTATATATGGGGGAATGTTATGGCTCATCACGTTCTGCATCCAAGCACTTTACAGATCTAATGATAAGTCAACAATCATGGTATAACCATTAGGCAACTCTATACACAGGATCAACGATTGTATTCTAATACACACACATATTGGGATATTTCAAACAACAAACATGAGAGGATAGTGTATGCTGTATATTCATTGATTGCAATATTTATCTACTTGAAGACAGATGTCAAATCAATGTTTGACTGTGGTGAAGAAATGATGACAGAGGACAAGGGAGTGAAGGGAAGATCTGAAGATGGTGTATGATGAGTGATAAGAAATCAAGTTGATGTGTTATGGTTGTGTGTGATAGCGTGGAGGTATCAACATCAATGTGAGATAGAATATAAAGATGACTAGGTAACCCCTACCATCCCAAAGACCCAAACCCTTCTATAGCCTGTCTGCCAAAATGAACTACTGAGGGCTGAAAGACCAAATAGCAGTTGCCTATCAATGGGTCAAGCATTCCAATCTTATCCAAGTCCAAACAATTTGGTGTGTAGTGACATGGGAAAGGAAGATATTGGAAGAATGAAGTCACATGTAGGCAAAAAATGCATAGCAAGTGAAGATACCAAAAATTTGATGTTAGCATGAAATCATGTCGAGATACCATGTTATTTTTTAACAACAGAGTATAGATATACCCAAAGTAAATGCTGCTGGGGATATGATATTAATTTCTTTTACAAATATTGGATGCATGCTATTCCATTTCATGAGGCAATGCCAAGTGAAATGGAAAAGCCTGATTTCATCAAATGATTATACTCTCTGACAATGCACAAACAAAATGCATGCAATATTCTCATTCTCTTTTAACTGTGTTTTTTTGGGGTAGCTAATTGTCTCGTCTTGGTTTTTTTAAATTATGTTTCTCAGTTCTTGTACTTATAGGCTTAGAGCTTTTTGCTTATAGTTTTTACTTACTTGTTTCTTGTAACTTGTATTTTGGCTTATACTTTTTACTTATACATTTTTTGGTTTGATTTTTATCTGTGAAAAACCTTGAGGCCCTTGCATATGGCACTCTATAAATATTTTTAGTATTATTATTAATATATTTGTTTTATACAAGACATTCATAGACCCTTGTCATTTGATTTTTTTTTTTGCACAATTAACACAAAATAGACACAGAAAACTCTGAAATTCTTGAAAAAACCTTCTAAACAGTGTGAACGACTCCATGTTGACACCAGCCTTGTCCTCCAAGACTCGACCTTGTTACATTTGGATGAATTGGCGGAAAGGATTATTTTGGAAACTACCGTAATCTTCGGAATATAGGCCGCCCGCGGTATAAGCCGCTATGCCAAGAATTTGTCAAAACAAGATTTATGCGTCAGTGTATAAGCCGCCCGGCGTATAAGCCGCAGTAATGACCGCACACACAGGGGGGGCGTGCGTGTTTGGCGGTCCTTTGTGGTGATGTACAGTGACTAGCGGACGGCACAACAGTCACTGTACATCGCCACAAAGTGCGTCTTGCGTTGCATTAAAGTAAAAATGTACTGAAGTAACATGTATCGATCGTTATTGAAATAATTTATGAGAATGGTCTGCAGTTAAGTGGGTCTATTTTCTTTTCGTAAATTTTGAATGGTGATATATTTTGGGGTAAATATTGCCGAGATCTCGATATTCGTGAAGTTTTTTCGAACACGGAAAAACGGTTTTACCCCGCAGGGAGGAAGTGAGCAATTATAAACAAACAAGACTTGACTGTTTGATAAACTGCTGAGGTAAAATCACTGAATTTAATATTCATATTCCATGACAACAGAACGTCTTTACATTTTTATGTGCCTTTTTTCACTAGTTCCGACTCAATTAATTAATGGTTTCTACCTCCACGATTGAAGGAACGTTGCGCGCGATCTCTGAAAGCTAGTGCCTCGCTTTTTATTCTTATACACGTGCACGTGACGTTTCATAGTCTTGGTTCGTGACTACACAAATGGAGCGTCTTGGTCGTGGTGTGGTAGCGTTACAGGAGAGCGGTTAGGTTTTCGTGACTACACGACTGGAGCGTGTTGGAACCGAGACTAGACGTTTCCCGAACACATGGGGATTTCTCACTAAGGCCTAAAAAAAAAAATTGTTATGTTGGCGTAACCCGACCGACCCTAAAAATAGGGCCGACCCTGGATATTTTTATTTTTTTCAAGGGAAGAAATGTAATAATTAAATTCGATATAAGTTAGTTATAAATACTTTTGAAAGCATTCCTGACCGTTTCTCATTGTTGTGTTGTCTGACGATCGCGCATGAAACTTTGGAGTGCACAATGTTTTGCACAACGAACACGCAGAACAGTTGCGTAGGCCGGCCGGCCCGACGCGATATCAATGAACGTGTCATACGGAGCTGAGATACATGAAGACACACCACGATACATTGTACATGTATAGTCGCGTACCCGACTCCCAATATACTGCGTAGCGTTTCACAATGGTGAATACATGTGCTTCTTTCTTGGAAGTCTGGTTCAGCGAACACGAGGCTGCTCTACAATGAAAAACATGGTAACCTCGTCCTAGACTGTTGCACGGCGCGGACTGTTACTACATACAATATCAAAAATACTTGGCTATTTATTCCGTGTTAAAAAAAATATAGTTACAATATAAATTATTTTAATTAATGTTTTAGCATTTTTTACAAAACAAAAATGATATAATATACATTCTAAAAATGGTAAACTATTCTGTGACCTCGGCCGGCAGCAGCCCGGCCGCGAATTTTTTCCCCCAGCGCGGTAAAAGCCTTTCCCGTGGTTACGCTCCCCTCGCATCAACATGGCGCCCGGTTTCGAAGCGTAAAGTGTTTTCATTCAAGCATGGAGGTACAGAACAAGGGAAGTGTCGATCTGCGGTCATTAAATGTAATCAAGAGTTTAAAAGTATACTATTTGCTGTGTGTAGCCTTGTTTAATTTTGTTATCGTGTATTACTACCGGCTTAAACATTTAAAAAACATGTCGTTTTCGTAGACGGAAAAAAAAAAAAATAAAAAAAAATAAAAATCTTGACCGACCTACCCTATTTTTTCTGGCCCGTTACGCCAACATAACCTTTTTTTGTTTTAGGCCTAAGGGAATTTCCCTTGCACCCTCGCTCCCACGGCTATATGCCGTTTCTTCATCCCCCGATAATAAAGTATAGCAAAGAGTAAGCACATTCGCGGGGTCAAGGTGATGAATAATATGGGATGGCAGTGGGATGGTAAGCGGCCTGTGGGAAGTACGTTCGTGCTCTGAAAATTATGAAGAAAGACAACCATGGCTAGAACAACTTAACTACTGAATGGCTAACGCCAGTTAGAACGGAGATTTGTAACCATTTATGGAAAACGTTACAACAACGTTAATAAACAACACTGCATGGCGATACCACACTGGTCACCTGCTTCTTCACGGCATTAAGTACGGTGCACGCAAGCGATCACCAGCGAAAGTCGAAGCAAGCATGGTGGACGCAAGTTTGATGACTCCTCGCAGCTCAAAAGATAAGCTGGGATTTTCAACATTTCGTAAAAACTATCACTATATCACACAGACCATGTTTTACAAATATTTTACAAACGATCTTTTTAAAAACAAGTTTTATTGCTCGGTGTATAAGCCGCCTGGGATATAAGCCGCCGAAACGTTTAAAAGGGCCAAAATCAATGTATAAGCCGCGGCCTATATTCCGAAGATTACGGTACGCTTCAAAGCTCCGCTGTCAAGTGTCCCAAGCGTCCTATATTTATCAATATTGGCCTTCTTTATTAAATTTAGGAGCGCATTGCGTCATGCATCGCGGCAGTAAATACGTGGCAAAAAAAGTATGACACATGACGCGTGTTCAAACCAATCAAATGACAAGGATCTATATGTTCAGTATAAATTATATTAAAACATATACATGTACGTCGAGTATAACACTCGTATGGAGTACATAAAGACACCAAGATAATATATGCTCCGAGTGAAAATAATACAGAGACATCAAGATTCTCAGTCCATCTGTTGTTGTTTTTCTCCCTTTTTAATTTTTTTATTTGAAGATTCATCACGGGAATGGAAGCATATTCATCAAAGACACCTACATGCAACTAAAACTGTCCCTATGGCAACTAAAGAACACTGACCCAAATTCTGAGACAACTGTTCATTCCATAGACAATAGCTCTATTTTTATTTTAAAGCAAGCAATACGTTTACAGCTTTCATCCCTAGTCACAGGTGTATTTGACACAGCAGGATCATTAAATGGTGGGTAATTGGTAATTAATCCAAACTAATTCCAAGGGTACCGCTATCCAAACACTTCTCTGGAGGCAAGACATACATATTCAACCTACCCAGACATAATATGAATGTGTAAGTGTTGTGAACACTGTGGAAATCTTGATGTGCAGAATTTGAAAATGGGTCAGGAACCTGGAATTCGTTTCAGCTGAGAATTAATTCGGAAACATAACTTAATATATGGTATGTCCTGGGGGAGGGGGGGACCAGGGTTTGGGGATGATTTGCTCATTAACTACTTGATATTTTCATTTAAGTGTTTATTTTATTTTATTTTATTTTATTTGAAAGCTTATTTTGTCTTCCTTTACTTCAATATCAAGAAGATGATGCTAGGGTCACCCATGACTGATCAGAGACAATCTTAATTGGCTTCATTCTAGCTAAAGTGGCGCATTCTTACAAAGCTAATTCAAAGGTGACAAAGTCAGATAAAAAAACAGTTCTGTTTCTCAGTCTATGATCACATTTCCTCATGGGAATAAACATAACTTTACTAAAAAATAATGAATTGTCCAATTTAGCCCCCATGTTCTTAAAAGTAACACCTCCCACTCTAGTTTCTCTCCACAAAAAGCTTTTACTCTTGTTCTCGATGCCCTACAGTGCCAAAACATCTGTGTCAAGGAACAATCTTTACTCTGCGGATAGTTGCATTGTCTTCCTCTATGGTTTATGTAAGATTAAGATTCCTCGAATGAAGTGACAAGCTTCTGAAGAGAACTTGAACAAATTTCCACAACTTCTGACCAATAACACGTAACACAACCTCTAAAGAGCTACCAGATAAGGCAGTCACGACCAAAGCCATTTGTGAACCGGTCTCGTCAGACCGTTCCTGAGCTCTTGTGCGTGACAATGTTGACACTTTCTTGGTGTCAGACGACAGAGGAAGACCTACATGTAGAAATTCAGCCGTGTATTGAGCTCAGAAACCCTGGTTTCCTTCTTCTTTTGTCTATGACACCCATGTATTGTAAACAATAAATAACTAAAGTATGAGGAAACATTGAAAGATTTGTTTTGTCTTTTTTTTTCTCCTGATTATTGTAATTTTGTTAAGTACATCAACATTATTATTTCCCTTCATTTAAATAGGATCTTAATAAAGTATAAAAAATTCAGTTCACAACACAAAAATTTACTTAACAATTTATAACTTGATAATTAATAATAATAATAACAATAACAATAATAACTGGATTTATATAGCGCCAAATACCAAAGAATGCAAGGCGCTTAAGGAAGACAAAAGTAATGCGGACAACCAGCTACAAGTTGGGGAACAGGCGAGTCTTTAAACCCTTTTTGAAGGACAAAACAGTCTTAATGGAGACAGGCAGACTTTTCCATAGGCTGGAGGCAGCAGTGGAAAAAGCAGTCACTGGCTTGTTTGCGTGACTTGTTCAAAGCGAGAGAGATAGGCATCATAGCTTCGAAAGGAGTACGGGCAGTCGTTTATTTCAAAAAGTGAAGAGAGATAATCTGGAGCACTGTGTTTTAATGATTTGTAGGTATGGACCAGTGTGCAGAACTCAATACATTGGGCTGTTGGAAGCCGGTGTGTCTTACGCAACCATTACTTACTGCCTTTCTCAGCAGGATGACACATTTTTATCCGGAGATCAAGCGATTAATTCCATGCTAATTACTGTTCTCCCGAACCTTAAGATTTTCACACTAATCCGAGGCTGGAACCTTGGCCTATAAATGTAAAACAACCCTGTACTCAATCATCCGCCATCACCAGCAAAACCACTTTGCTGAGGCCTGCAGCTAACGTCAAATGACACCCCGGGTGTGAACAGGTATTACTGCTTTGAATCAACACTAATCAAAGCGGCCCAGGAACATCATCTGAAGAAGTCTTCATTCTCCACAGTGAACAATTTAATAATAGTAGAGACACATTACAAATTACAACCTGGAGAAACCTGTGCATATCTTAGTAGTGATCTTGAAATGTTAACAGTGAGAATCCATTCAGTTTTAGGCCTATCTGTCATTTTTGCACACCTTTGTTTTCATATTAAGATGATTCATTAAGTTATTGTTACCACTTTTATGCAGTAAGAACAAATTTGGAGAAAACGTCAGGGCTACCCACTCCAAAAAACAAGGGGAACAGCTCATCAATGTAAATTGCTAGTTTAAAAGAAAAGTTATGTTCACCTATAGTAACCTAGTTTTATAAACACCTAGATCAGAACACCAACTAAATTGTTGCAGTGCCAGGGTTGGCACAACATTGGTAAGGTTGATCACATACTTGCACATAACTTACATGGTATAAAGATGGTCATGGTGGAAAACCCCCCTTAACATAGTTTTGCCTGAAATGGTGTAGTTTATGAGAAATGAGTAAAACTCAACATTCTAAAGTAAAAACATATACATGTTTGTTTTTTTCCAATGACCAATTGAGCCTAAATTTCCACAGGTTTATTATTTTGTGTATATGTATTGGTCACATGAAGAGCAAATACTAGTTTGACAATTACCAATGCTGTCCATGTGCTTTAAACATACAGGTTAGTTTGAATAATGGAATACGTCCAGACATGCCAACCTCTGGGATCACAAAACTGTATTCTGAAACCCCAAAACCTGTATTTTTCTTTAAAAACCTGTATTTTTGAAGAAAAAAAACATAAAAGAGTTTAGCCCCCCCAAAAGGGTGTTCTGTCATGTCTGTTTCCCGTGCCACGACCCTAAACTTTTTATTCGACTTAAAAAAAAAAAAAATTATCACAATTTTTTTTTTTTTAATTAAATGTCAGACTTTGACCAACCAAACATGTTTTTAACAAAATTGAACTAAAAACCAGAACACATCCACTGATATCTCCGTGATTTTGGTCTCATGATTTTGTGATCCACGGTCGTCGCGTCGTGTTTCGTGGAAGTACACAGCGCACATGGTGTACAAGACAATGCGCAATCTGAAAATTGCGCAAACCTTTACTCGATAGGCAATGGGAGCTGCCGATTCTGCATGGCGCAAACTGCAGATTGCGCAAGAGTTTGTCCAATTCGTTGTGCAGCTGAACGAGAGTGGACAAGAGAAGTCGCAAGCGGACGATTTGGGGCAACCTTTTAGCCGAAAATTTATATTTTTTGAAAGATATCTGACACAATCATACCTCCATATTAACAAAAAAACATCTCCTGCGTACCTCCATCCATTCCATATTGTGAGGGATGCTGCTTACAAATTACATAACAAAATAACATTATTGATAAATTAATTATTTTCTCCCTTTTTTGGACGCTTTTATGAAGTCCCACTTCGCTGAATATTCTCCTTTAAATGACTGCTTCCTTTTATTTGACGAGGTCGAAGCCATAATCAGATATTTATATTACAATTTCATGCAGGAGTGCTAAAAAAATTCCCCAAAACAGCGTGAACTGACACTGACAGCTCTCGAAAGGCCAACAATCGTAACCTTTTGCATGCAGTGTTCCGATTGGTTAATACAGGTTTGTTTACATACCATGCACCAATAACTGACGCGCTTACGAATAATTGGTGATAAACGAGCCTCCGCAGCCTCGTGCCCACAGACAACCTCGCTAACATGGGTAGCGCGTGCGCCGTATCGATCATTCTGGGAAAGAAAATAATTGCGCTGCGAGATTGTACACCATTGGAAACGAGGTTGTACCACATGGCTTAATAGCGCTAGCATAGTTAGTAGAGTATTTCTCGCAGCCGTTTTGGGGGAATGGAATTATTTTTGCGGTGGCGGTGGTCAAAACCGTATTTTTTTTTGGAAAACCTGTACACCCGTATTTTTAACGAAAACCTGTACGAAATACGGGAAAAACGTACTAGTTGGCATGTCTGTACGTCTGCCGCAACTCTATATTGCTTACAACAAAAATAGATTATTGCACAGCAATAAAACCCTGTAATATAATGCACTGTACCCTGTAAAATGCAAACTGCTTGATGTGTATGGTGTGGTATACTGGATGGGGATGTGTAATGAGCATTTTAGAGGTGCATTTGCTAACCACATTCAAGTGCTCAGCTACCAAAATCCAGTAGCCAGCCAAAATGCTCCAGGTGTGTTTATTTACATGGCTGGTATTCTGCAAAATTCTGCTTAACATCTAACGTAAATAAGATATAGAGCTCTATAAAATTTGGCTTTGTGCTGGCATTGTATGATACATATAGAATATATACTTTTTACAGAGTGTACTATTTATATTTTGTAGAAGCATAAGTTACTGTACACATATTTACAGAAACAATTTTTAGATGACTGTAACATCGGATAACTGAAGTGAAAAACTTTAAGAAAATGTTCCCTATATCGAATCACACTATAAGACTGTATGATACCTTAATTACAAAGTTCACAATGTGCAGCGTAGCTTGACCATTTGTACTCATTAAAGCATTCATGACATAATAATGTCACAAACATCCTGTCATGTATGTTTGACAAGTGCATCATGTACTGCATGGGGACTCATGTGGTCACGATTCTGTAATCGATCGGGAAACTAATCATCTTATCCTTCATGTACTTTCTCTCTTTTGATACAAATTTGTTCTAAGAAACGCCAATCTTCTGCAAGGATACGGCTCAATTTTTCCTGCCATAACTTAGAGTTGGTATCCTGATGGGGGGAGAGTGATCTTGTTAATTACCAAGAGTGAGAGAGAACAGACAAAAACAAAGCACACACTAAGGACGGTGTCAATGCACGTACTGTCCATGCTCTAAAAAACCCAATAAGATCTGGGGCAAGATTTTCATTTCAAGCATGAACAATCGAGTGTGTTCATTAAGAGGTTGAGATGGATCAATTCCTGAGAGACAATGACACAGACAGTAGATTCACACAGTGTTGACTAACACCAACTGGAGATAAATTTAAGAGCCTTGTCACATCAGGCAACCAGGAGGAAACCTGAATGCAGAAGGAACACTTCGGTAGCACAAGAGACATTGCGTTAACAGTGTCTTACTATTTGCAAGAAAAGTATGTGACAATCGAAATGTTGCCTGATATCAGTTGACTGTAAATTGCAGTGACATGGCCAGAAGACTACTGAATAGACAGACTGTGGTATTCCCCTTATTTGTCCAGGGTACAAGTTTAAGACAGATGGCAGAGAAGTGGTTTTTCAAGCACCTAATAAGTTTTGTTGAAGCTAGGTTTACACCAAGAAACTAACATAAAATGTTCAACGTTGTGTTATTGAGGACAGTGTTCACTTTTTGTGATTAAATGTACCAAACAAATTAAGCTAACAAAATAAAATCTGTTGCAAATGGCTTCCCATCCAAAAGGACATTACAAAATATTTAATAGTCCCGCAATTCGAACCTAGCAGAGTCTTTCTCAAAGGCTTTGATAAAGACTTTGCTGGGTCGAAACGTGATGCCATTAAACAAAGCTTTTTTTTTACTTATCTAAAAGTCTTATAAATTTGTACCAGTAACATGAGGAGTTGCTGTCATGCTTACGAACAGAAAATTTGTATTCTAGTTCAATTTTTCACCATATAGATTGTATTAAATAGAGTATAAAAACATATGGTATTAATATTACCGTACTATGCTGCTTTAGTACATACAGAGTACCCCAAAACAACAATCATTTCACTTGAAGTATTCTCCCATCAGACACCAATATTGTACAATCCCTTTAAAACAGTTGAAGCAAACTTTTGATCCACTTTTAACAAGAAAATAATAAAGCAGATTATGACCAAGAGTAGTTTTTCCAATAAAGAGGACCCCTACAACTTATGCAGAACGAAAGCTTCTTGGGTTGCTGGAGGATGCCTTATAAGCCACAAACCAGGCATACAGTTTTTAACCTTGGCGTGGGGCATATCATTAATTTCATTTAATGACAAAATCTTGGCCTCTTTGCACCCTCCACCCCCACCACTTGGCATTTAAAACTAACTACTTTGACTTTTCAATTAGTGTAATTGTTTTGTTTTGAAAGATGTTCAATATCTGTTCAAACAACTGTTGCTTTTGATATTTTTGACATGCTAACCTTGTCTTGTTTCTGTGCAGTTGAAGTGAACTGTATAATTAATATGTCAACAAAATTGTAAAACTGCAGACGCTATGTACACCAAACCATCACTACTAGTACATGAGAATTACTACAGAACATCCACCTCTCATCAAACAGCAATCAAATGCATTTCCCTTCCTGGTATAATGATAAGAAAAGCAACACCTATAAATTAAAACAATGTAAACATTTAACATGTTTATAAAAAATTAATAAAAAAATTAACAAAATCGCTTTGAAAATTTGAAGAAAATACAGCTAAGATAAAATGTTCTGCTCTAGGGTACAACAAAAATGCCTGGAGATTTGGTTCGGAAAATCTCATTTAGCGGTGCCAAAGTGCTGCATGATTGCTAAATTGAAGCAATTGGGCTTTTATACACCATTATGGTTGCCACATGTATACACGCCAAAAGTGCTCCGCTTTTATTGCTAAAAGCAAGTCTGTAATTTTGTTAAAGAGTGACTAAAAAGGCCATTAAAATATTATGCTCCACGTAAATATAAATTAACGTAGAAAAGTACCTGACATGTGACATTTATATTAAATGCCAAGGACATTTCCTTCTCAATAAAATTAATGAAAATTCATTTTACTGCATTTAAGAAAAATTTGTTTATAAATTTTCTGAACATGATTGTTGTTGGATTGCTTCTTTATCATGTTACAGGACCTTCATTTGACTCTCTATAACTTGATACAATTCAGTTGTTCAAAATAAGTTTATTTTAAAAACCATCTAAGAAGCCTTTGTTTTTCCATGAAGTTTTAGAAGGTTCTTTTCGAAGGGGAAAAAATTAACACACAACCAAAAAAGTAAATAATAAAAAATTCATTTCGGAATTACACAATTAATGACAAGATTTCAATGTCCACATTAGATTGAGAACAATATCACCCAAATTGGTTTTATACAGTCCCCTACAGTTTCCACGATCAACTTAAAAGTGTTTGGAAGTGCCACGTTATGGCAGTGCCATCGGAATTGAGCCCAACATGCTCTGGATAGAGATATTTCACCAAAGAGATCCTTTAAATGATTGAAGTCCTGAAGGAATTCTCCAGATGCTCTTTATGATATTGGGGTTTCTTTTCTGGAGGTAATTTGTTTCAGCGTGAAATCATGGGTTACGTTACTGTGTTAATTCCCACCTAGAGCCGAGCTGGAATTAGAACACAAAATATAGCGTTTGAAATTGGGGACTGGAACTGCTTCTTCTTCTTTAAGGTGAACATTTTAACAGCATTCATTAGAACAGTACAGTTTCTTAATGACTTCACAAACACTGCATCTGCCTGTACAGCGGTGCACAAATTTTCTCCTTAGGGACCTAAGTGGCATACATCAGGCTACATGCATAAACTGGTTCAGCAATGATATTATAAGTATTTGAGTACAATGTGAATGCCACAAAAGAGATATGATATCTCCTCTTTATGCACAGGAGGGTTAAGAATTCAAAAATGCCAAGATGTATGCTACGCCATAGACGTAACTTCAAAACAACACTGCAGACAGATTACGCAGTTTGGTTCATTAAAACAATAGACTTGTCCATTTCTTTTTGCAAACGAGAGAGAAAGAAATCTTCAAAATGTTTTATAGCAAAATGTTTCTTTTTATCAACCACATTTATCTGACAACAAAACAAAACAAAACAAAACAAAACAAAACAAAACAAAACAAAACAAAACAAAACAAAACAAAACAAAACAAAACAAAACAAAACAAGGACCAAATTTCATACAGCTGCTGCAATGAAAAATAATGCTGAACATAAGTTTTTCTGCATTAAGCAGGTCTATGAAATCGGGCCAGGCTGCTTGAAGCTATTTGCAATGTGCGTTAATGTATCGTTCAAACTGACTTCTGAATGCAACGGCATGTTCTGTAATTTGTAAAACTATAGTAAAACCTAACCCGACCTAGATTCATGACTTGTGCACATTATCAATGCTGGTGTGCAGAGAAAGAAAATAACACTCAGATGGCATCTTCAGATTCTTGCCTTATGACCTTGCAGTGTTGATTAATTGCCAACTGCGTTTCGTGTCAACAATACCCCAAATTACCCAATTAGCATCGATCTCCTTGAGAGTAGGTGTGTCATTAAAACAAACTTCTTTATATTCATACAAAATTCCTAAATACATAAAATTTGAACTCTGTGATCGTTTTCTCTTTTTTCATGGCATTCTAAATCTTTGGTCTTGGAAGTAAAAATATTTATTTTTTTATTTTTCTGGAAGTATCAAAATCTTCTTCATGCAATCAAACAAAGAGTTCTATCATTATTTTTTTTAAATGTGTTTAGACAGTTGCCATTGTCTTTTCCAGTGAAAACCACTCATACAATAAAGCAATAACTTCTTCTAGGTAAGAAATATGCGATAAACCCTAGCAAAACAGAGTTCACTATTTATATGTGCCACAATTTCAGACATCATGAACACTCGATAGATCCTAGGTAGCAATTAAGAGATGGGTAATCAATATTACTCTGCCTGTGATTATCATCAAATCCCAACTGGGTTTACTCTGGAACGAATGTTAACTTAATATGCTCCTTGTAATTGGTACAATATGAACAGATGGACATGCTCATTACATGCTGTTATGGGGGTGTGGCATTGCATGCCAATGGCAATAGTGTAGCCATAGATTGCACACCAATACAGTCCAGTTTGGTCCAATATTTCATGTATCCTGTCCATGTTGAAGCAGGGATTACTTCCTGAAGCATTACTTCCAGCTCTTTCCCACTCCATGCATGACATCACAACCCCGATGTGGCGTCTTGTCCTGCTATTTGAGGTGTTTAGCACTCCCTCACGTTCCCAAACATCGACATCATCCCGATTTCTTCATCCAATTTCTTGCACAGTCTGCAAAACCTTCAAATCAGCATTCTGAGCCAACACAACAACTCAGACCAAGTGATAATAATCACAATCAAAACTACTAAGAATTATCATGTTTTTATTATTATAACTTTTGTCAAATCGCTTGATGCTTTAGTTTTCAATGTACATGTATACTACAAGCATTGTAAATGTATTTTTTACTTAATAAGTATTGTTCTTGTATGTTTTTTCTTTTGATTCCTTTTTATTTTGCACACTGCGGGACGAAGAATTTCATGTTGTTTTAAACCAATGTGACCAATAAATAAATGAATGAATGAATGAATGAATGAATGAATGAATGTAAAAGCTTACCGAGATAACAAAAATTTAAAGTATTTTTTTAAGTGCAAACTTAATCCCATTACGAGCCAACATCTCACACAAATCACCATAAATAAGACTGTGAAGTCACGCTTTCCGCAGACTAGGATAAATTAGGATCCAAAACATGTATAAATGTATGAACCCAACACCACACAGTAACTGATTTTCTAATCAAACTTAGGGCTATATAAAAAATAATGTAATTTTTGTACAATTCAGTGTTTAAAAAAAACCACCACTAATTGTAAGTTTTGTTCTTCTAGCAAAATTATGCATACTTTTACGGAACCAGCCCTTAAGAATTCCCCAGCAGATGACTTTTATATCTTAATCAACTTAATTTTGTTTAACAAGCAAGTCACTTTGTTTTGATCTAATTTTCACAGGCTACATGGTCAACAAGATTTGGCATTTTGAAATCGCAACAACAATCTGTTAATGTCTAAATTAGACCTTTTTAAATTGCAAAAACAACCTGTACATGTATACTGTATGAACACAATAACATGTTATTTCTTAAATGTCTTAGTTACTGTAAATTGTTTCATAGTGAAGTATTTATAACTCTTTATACGTCATTAAAGGCACTGAACACGTTTGGTAATTATCAAAGACCAGTATTGTCACTCGGTGTATCCCAACATATGCATAAAATAACAAACCTGTGAAAATTTGGGCTGAATCGGTCATCGAAGTTGCAAGAAAATAAAGAAAGAAAAAACACCCTTGTTGCACAATTTTGTGTGCTTTCAGATGCTAATAAAAGGCTTCATGCATGAAGTCTTTTATTATTTTAGTGAGAAGTTACCTCTTTCTCAAAAACTACGTTACTTCAGAGGGAGTGGTTTCTCACAATGTTTTATACTATCAACAGCTCTCTGTTGCTCGTTACCAAGTAAGTTTTTATGCTAATATATATTTTGAGTAATACCAAACGTGTTCAGTGTCATTAACCATAAAAAAAAAATAATAATTGAAGCTTTTCTTTTTTCTTGGTATATGTATATTTATTTGTTTCCTTTAATGTTCATGCTTTAAAAAAAAGAATACACACAAAAAATGAATTTGGTTTCAGGTTTGACGTTGTGCTTACGTATTTCCAATCAGTACATTGCAACCAGATGTTAAAAACAAAAAGAATGTGAGGCTCACAAAGGGCTGGCAACATCCTGCAGTCCATGATAACTGGATCAAAGATTGTTAAAAAGGCTTTTGACAATAGGTCCTTTGGTTTGTTGATAGGGGGAAGATGTGAAACGTTTGTATTAAGTAAATTTTGAAGATTCCGCTGGTACAAGCTTCCTGCTCAGATTCTCTGCGTGGGAATCTTAAATTTTGTTGTGCGAATTATAGTCTCATAATCTGATCACACACACACACACAAGTGTGTAACAGCCTGCAATCGTGCACCCTCCTTTGTTCAAGTCTTTGTGATAGCAACCGTGGACCACAATGCTTTCCTTTGTGATAGCAACCGTGGACCTATTGTCCTCTTTTGTTATAGGTTCCCGGTTTGAATGTGGTTACCTACTCACACACACACCATTGTGGGGACTTCCTATTGTTGTTCTATTATTCCCTTTTCTAAAGAATCTGGTGTGGGGACCCAGTTTAACAAAGAAAAACGTTGTGGGGACCTTTGTTCCATTGTATAAAAGTCCCCACAGCTCTGGGTATGCCTACCTACCTACTCACACACACAAGTGTGTAACAGCCTGCAATCGTGGACCCTCCTTTGTTCAACTCTTTGTGATAGCAACCGTGGACCACAATGCTTTCCTTTGTGATAGCAACCGTGGACCTATTGTCCTCTTTTGTTATAGGTCCCTGGTTTGAATGTGGTTACCTACTCACACACACACATGTGTGTAAATACCGGCAATCATGGACCCTCCTTTGTTCAACTCTTTGTGATAGCAACCGTGGACCACAATGCTTTCCTTTGTGATAGCAACCGTGGACCTATTGTCCTCTTTTGTTATAGGTCCCCGGTTTGAATGTGGTTACCTACTCACACACACACACAAAATATCTTCATGTTAAAAAGAAAGTTATCAAATTATTACATCAGTCTTAAAGACTCAAATGTGAGGATGAAAATGCCCCAGTTTTCAATTTTAACCTTTACTCTTGAGGGAATATTGGTGTGAGTAGATACAGTGAAAGTATCCACAGGTTCATACAATACCTCAACCCAACCTACATATCCAGGCAGTGGTGGCATACGTGGCATGAAAAGAAAATCAAAATGTAAACTGTAGGCGATGGAGTAATACAGGTGTTTGATGTACACTATGCACGATTAAATATTCCTTTCTGCTCAATGTATGTATAATTTCAGACTCTCTCCATATAATTTCCAATACAGGAATTTCTCTGAACGTCATATAATTCCTTTACATCACCAGTTATTGAATATCTAACACTGCCTCATCTAATCTCATTCCAACTTACACATGTATTCTTTTTCCATCTTTCAGGTGTTTTTTTTTAGTCACCTAGGGAAAAACTTTTCACAATGAAGGTCATCTTGGGTTTCTTAAATAAACAAATCAAAAGTCAAAAGAAGAGAAATAACTGAAAAGGACCACAGAACATTGTGATACTCAGGCAGGGAAAATGTGCTTTTCATGTTTTGATTAAAACTTTGTCAATCTGAAGTATTTCAATACCGCTGAATAAGTTAACTTCACAGCAGACTTGATGGCTGTAAACACATTACGGGGAAACCCTACAGTTCTATCTTAACATAGATCTAACTAAAAATAATGAACGTCAAACCTTAATATGTCTCATCATTGGGCTGCTGTACATGTAGGAAGGTTTGTCATATTTATTTTTTGAGGGAGCAATTAGGAAAATCTATTTTCAAAGTTTAAGCAAATCTTGACACCTGTGTCCAAAATGGCTTAAGTAGTGAAAACATTGTCCGAGTATAACTTTTTGAAACACTTCTACTAAACTACCACACCAGAACTTTTATTTCATTACACATCCAACAGCACAATTAGCATCAATAACAGGATGAATAGGAAACAAAAAGATGTGGGAGGTATAAACCCTCATGGGGGAAACCCACTGAGAACCCAATCCACATGCAAGGCTCCTGTCTACGGTGAGATTCGAACCAGGGTCCGCAGAGGTGAAGGCAGGAAAATAAACCACAGAGCCAACCTGATCACCAAATTATGAATAATAGTGAATGCAGACTAATAGTTTCTTACAGAGGAAAACTAACCATAATTTCAATAAATTGAATACTAGCCTTGTATACAAAAAATAAGTCACCATTGCCATTACTCATCTTTCTATTCAAACAACAGATTCAGAAGCTTTTGGGTTAATGGTCAAGGTAAGCAAAGCTGGAATGTTGGACCCACACAATGCTCAGAGGACACTTTCCTGCTTCTCCTCGAGATCAATAGGGGGGAAAAGCTGTATGAAATGGGCCCACTCACTAATTTCCCGCCGACTAACGGCAAGCCACCTGTCTCATTCAGTTAATGCATTGTCAACAGGAATTGATTATCCTCGTCATACAATTTTTAATTACACATCCCCTGGCAATGCACTACGCAGAGGATATTTCTAAAGTGCTGCGTGTCATGCGCTTACTCCTCATCACATTGTTTGTAAACTGAAGTCACTGTCTATAATGTAAATATATATATGTATGCGTCAATGGATGTGAAGGTCACCAGACCCCATGATAAGGTAGAGACCCTGTGTTTGTTAATCAAAAAGTATTCATAATTAATTGAAGTACCGACAGCGTCAATACTCAGAACCATAAGAGCATTTTATTCTCTTAGCAGCGAGATGTGTTTGAGTTGAATTGAAAGGCCATTGTTAACATTTTGTATGCGACTTTTACCGGTATACTAAATCTGTACACTCCTGACAATGACCTAGACTACTGCAAACGTTTATTGAATTTTAATACAAAGCATCATCTGAATCATAATCGCAGCTTTGATCCAAGAGCGGATCTTAATTTAATTTTCTCATTCAGAAACTTCAATTTTTAGCTTAGTGAGTTCTTTGTAACTTAAGAAAACATTAATATATTTAAAAGGTTACCGGGGGAGGGTGATTAATTGTCTCTCCCACTTTTCCTGAAGGCCGGGTAAGATTTTAATATGAAACACATTTTAAACCATGATTATGATATTATTTTCCCATTGAAAATTTTGTTTAAAATTGCACTAATTTTTTAAAAGGAATTCATGTCCAGTTGAGTTGTACCTCTCAGATGTCAAGGCAATTAACAACAAATCTATGTGTCCATAAAAGCAATTAAATACAATTGAACATCCCACAATTAAAAATTATCAAAAAATTACCAAACCTTGCCCACCGAAAAAACAAATTAAGTATGAAAAGGATACCCCATTCATTATTGTCACTGGAATATAACAATAAATCTAATGAAACTCTTACGTCTACTTTCTCCTACTAAAACTTATCAAACATCAGAAAAGAATAAGTGGAATCATTCAAATATTGGTGATGTAGCTTCACTTAAGTATTAAGCAATAATTTGGTCAAGACAGTTTTGCCGACATGACCAAAGCTGTATCTGACCTTTGCAGAACGGAGAATCAGTGAGGGATTTGGTTTGAATGTATTCAAGAGTTAAGAATGAAGGCTGACAGCAGACACATGGCCCCTCTCATTGTCCAACAGCCAGGCATTGAGTTTGTCACTTTCGCTCAGCAACAAAATTCATAAATATTTAGACATTTGTATCATTTGTAATTATAGATTCTCATGAGTAATTTCAAAAGGTCAGTTATTACGACAGTTGGATAAGACAGAAAACAACTTGGAAAACTGTGATTAATTGAAAATGACAATCTCCTCCAACAACACATTAAAGTGAACCAATATATTCACATGATCACTGTCATCTGTTTGATGGCATTTATCCAGCACACTTATAACTCTTACAGAATCCTGTTCTTGTCACAAAAGAAAAAGAAAACCCCAAAAACAAAACAATTACCTAGAAAAGCTTTGGATCAATTCATCGCTTGGCAACCACAATTTCAAGATTTGTCATTGTATTACCTAGCGATACTGGGAGGGGGGGAGATGAAAGGTTCTGATTGCAAACTAAGCTCTTGACTTATGGTAAAACACCCTGTGTGTTCCTAAATCTTTGAATTATTCAAGGGAAAAGAGGCTTCCGCCAAACTGCGTCATACATGTATATAATTGATGTTGGAGATGATGGTGATCAGCACATGGTCTGACCCAGGGCCAAGGAAGCCTCGCCAAGCCGTGGGAAAAACTCCACTTCAAAATTACACGATGGCTTGACTTCAGAGATCAACAGTCTTGGAAACACATAAATGAAACAGCGGAGTAGATCTTGACTGACAACAGAATTCTTTTTCATCAACAGAGGGCGCTATACATGTGGAGTTTTCATTATTGTGATGTTGTTATTGGAAACTATTATGAGATAATTTATTTAACAAGAGTACTCTTGTTTGTGAAGTAAAACAAAATATTGAATACAAATGAGGAATAATTAAATGGACCTGGCAAAATTGTGTTGTGACAAAAAAGGGTCAGGATATCAGCAATATACACAACTGTACCCAGACATAAATGAATGCCAGCTAGACTCTATGAAGGACCAATTTAATAAGTTTCAACCTTTAATCCAAACCCCAAGGACATTTAAAATAATTTATTTGTACAAGGAGAATTTCCTAAATCCACCAGAATTCAACAGAATACAATAACAGCCTCCAGCCCAAGCTTGATCCTATGTCAATACAGTTGGTTTTGCTCTATGCATTAATTATCACGTCCATAAATAATCAAACAAAATAAAGATGCCTTGGATTTAGGTGGATTTTTGAGGTACTGTGTTAATGCACCCTTAATACAAACACTTGCATTCTTAAATTGTTGCTGTTCCTGCTGCTAAAATACAGGATTCGAACTGCCTCTAGCTACCAGGCAATCTCGGTGGTCTAGTGGTAAGGCATCTTCTCTAGAATTGCAAAGGTCGAGGGTTCAAGTCCTGAGTAAGATGCCTGGGCTTTATTCTGTGAACAATCTCATTCCCAGAGTTACTTCCATGGCAAGGCCTAATCTTACAGTACATCAGATTTCTTGCTGATTATGCACATGTATTGTACAGTACATAATGGTGTGTCGTGGCCAAGCGGTTTAATGAATCAGACTCGAGTTCTGATGGCTAAATCAACAGAGTGTGGGTCCGATTCCTGGAGATGAAACTTATGTCAAGAAAGGCACTAATAATAATAATAATAATAATAATAATGATACTTATACCGCGCATTTTCCATATTAAAAATGATCAAATGCGCCTTACAATAAGACGAATTAAAATTCAAGAAAATACATACATTTTTAAAATACACCTATACAAAATAAAAGTTAAAGTTAAAAATTTAAGCCGGACCAGCCAGTGACTAAAAATTTGAGGTACAACACCTCATTAGCACAAACATTAAACAATAGCAAGTACAAAAACAAGTAGTAGAAAGTAGTAGAAACAACTTAATAAAATAAAAAACACAATCAAACATTAAAAGCTTTCTTGAAAAAGTATGTTTTCAGATGGCTTTTGAAACCCTCAATTGTTTTTTGCTGTCTGATTACGAGTGGAAGTTCATTCCAGAGTCTAGGACCAGCTACCTCAAAAGCTCTATCACCAATACAATTCTTTGTATTAGGAATATGTAAGAATACTTGGTCAGAACATCTAAGTGAATACATTGAGTTCTTACGCAGATGAATAAGATTACAAAGATAAACAGGGCAAAGTTTGAGCAATGATTTAAAAACGAGTAACAACATTTTAAATTTGACACGATAAGGGACTGGCAACCAATGCAAATGAAATTTACAATGGAGTGATGTGGCAAAATTGAGGTTTATTACAAATTAGTCTCGCAGCCGTGTTTTGGACACGTTGATATTTATCAAGTTGAGATTGTGCAATTCCATACAACAGACTATTGCAGTAGTCTAATCTACTAGTAACAAGAGCACGGACAAGTGTTTGAGTATCTTTAGCTGACAAATGCTTTCTGATTGCACGGATATTGTATAATTGATAGAAACACGCACAACATGTTTTTGTAATATGAGTGTCCATTTTTAGACTACTATCAAACCAAACACCAAGATTTCTAGTTTTATCAACTGGGACAATTTCACTCTCTCCGACAAGAATGTGATTGATGTTAACCTTTGCAAGTTGTTGTTTGGTACCAATCATGAGGAACTCAGTCTTAGCATCGTTTATCATAAGTTTATTTGTGAGCATCCAGCGTCTTACTGCCGCTACGCAGTCCAGAAGTGCAGTAGTAGCAGTTACTTGGTCAACATTCTTGTCAGGTTTGAATGACAGATATAACTGTGTGTCATCAGCAAAAGTATGAACACTTGGTAAATATGGCCTAATAACTTGAAAAAGCTCGCTAGTATAGATGGTGAAAAGAAGAGGACCTAGACATGATCCTTGTGGGACCCCCCTTTTTAATTTAAAATTTCCAGATTTCACTCCAGCCACTGAGGTCCTGTAGGATCTATCAGACAAGTATGATTCAAACCAAGCTAATGCTACACCCGATACACCTAAGTTATCTTTTAAACGTTTAACAAGTATATCATGATCTATTGTATCAAAAGCAGCACTAAGGTCAAGAAGAACAAGTAAAGTGACGTGTTGCTTGCTCATATTAAACAAAATGTCATTATGAACGGATAACAAAGCAGTTTCTGTGCTGTGATGTTTTCTATAAGCAGATTGAAAGACCGGGTAGAGTGAATGCATAGACATGTGACACTGGATCTGGTTTGCTACAGCTTTTTCTATTATTTTAGAAATAAAACAGAGGTTACTAATTGGTCTATAGTTGCTCAAAACCCGATTAAGATTGTGTTTCTTCAACACTGGTAAAACAAGAGCCTCCTTCCAGTGACTTGAAAAGGAACCAGTCTGTAGTGACATGTTGACTAATTTAGTCACTAACCATAATTGCTTCTCTAAACCCAGGTGTATAAATGCGAACCTGAAAGGACCACTGGAAAGGACTGAGACTGTTTTGTGTTAGATAAATCCCTTAGCAGAGGTTGTATACTCTCCAATATGCCTGGTGAACAGGGGTAAAATGTTGTAAAGCACCCATCTAGCTTCTAGTATGTGCCATATGCAAGAACCAAGTGTTATTATTATGTACGGTACATCTATACCTGGTGTACACGTACATGCACAAGTACATTTTCATCCTGATGAACATGTATGTACATCTGTTCATCTGATGTTTGTCCACTCGATCCACTTGACAGCCTATCTGCTGCCCTCTTGTGTCAATATGCAGTACATGTGTCAATATGCAGTACATGATGCTTAACTAAATGGGTACGAAAGTGTGCAATTTCAGGGTATCATGAACTACATGTAGAATAATAACAAGAAACATTTTATCCTTAATTTTATTCAACAGTGCATATTCAAGAAGACAAACATTTTACCATAAATTTGGATACAAAAATGAATTTTTTTTCACCCAATGCTTATCCCTTGTAAATGAAGAGAGAGAGATTTATCATGTAAAAAATGTCTGTATGTAAACTTTCTCCACACTGTGCCTTTCAGAATGCCAAGCAACATGTCTAAGTAAATGGAAAACATCTGATTTCATCATTCATACTGGCTAATACATTCACTTTTTATGTACAGGGCAATTTGTATTTGCACCTTCTGTCCCCTGTCTATTGACATACATGTTTTAACAAACTGTTATGGTGTGCAACCATAATCATGTGCTGCACAACAAATGTGACTGAAACCAACCCCTGGTAACTTCCTCCACCCTTCTCCTAAGCCACAAAGTTAGCTCCTTCCTGTTAGTGGGGAAAGACCCATGAAAAGTACAAACAACTTTGTGAGAAAATGTCCTGTTTACAAACAAAGTACAGGTAAAACTCCCCACATCTTTGTTTATGTTGTGTTTAAGATTTTTCTGATTCATATATTTAGTTTAGTATTTTACTTCATTTCATTTGTTACATATCAAACAGTACAGGCCCCTATAGCTGGATAAATAGGAGACGAAGAAGACGAGTTTTAGGTGTGGGAGGAAAACCCACATAGTCATTTAGAACTGAACACCAAATCAACATGCAAGACTCCAGTTCATGGCCAGATTTGAACCGAAGTCCACAGAGGTCAAAGGACAGGAAAGAAACCACAGAAATAACCTGATTCTCCTAAATTGATAAAAAACAAAAACGTCTTGGTTTACAAAAGATTCGAAAATGACTTTCTTTAATAGAAGATCGTGTAAGCTTGTGTTTTAAAGGTACGGTACATGACGTGTTACTTCATTCCCCGCCATAGCTGAGGGAAATAATGTAAACGTGCATGCACCACGCACAACTCTCGATCAATGATCGGTCTTCTTTGACCTCAGTGAGGGCACTGTTTGAGTTTGTGATGTCACAGGCAAGGGCTCTTTAAACATTCAATACAACCAATGTGTGAAAATTTCATTTCGGTAATGTTTCATATGGTTCTTGATATCTATCATACTTAATTCAATCTTAACATAAACCCTACCATTACTGACTCACTTTAATATAGTATTATTGTTCAAAGAGTTCTAATAAATCGGATACATCGGCATCAGTTGATATTTTAATGTACACTGGATAAATCTCAGCAGGGGAACAATTAAATCCACTTTCTTTCCCCTTTTACCTTTCAAAGAAGGTACACATGTCTCCTTTTAATATTTTCATGATTAAAAAAAGTCTTTGCATCATTGCAAGACAAATTGTTTGTCATTAAAATAATCACGCCATGCAACCGTTGAACCAGCAAGTTTCACACTTCCATTAAAGACAGCTTCCAAGGATATTTCAGAGAGTGCTACCTTCAAACCAAGAGGTCAGGCAAGGAGTCCATACAAACCTTTATGGAAGATGGACGACAAATTAAATTAGGAAAGATAAATGCCAATGCACTCAGGTGCAGATTATCTGTGTACATGTACGTCAACCCTTTTAGGCTCCCCTACACTGAGATTGTACATGAGTGCGCGTCACATAATAATTTTCAATAATTTGATGCGAGCAGAAACAAAACGGTTGCCTAAATTTCCGTGGTTGGACAGCTTGATTACCTTCAATGATACGACAGATCTGTTCTGATCAATTTCAAGACACATGGCTGCCTGACCTATCCCAGCCCTTTCAATTAAGATTCATATATTAAAGAGACAGAGCAACCTTCTGAATTTCAAGAAACACACCCAAAGTCAAACTACAAGTGTTTTCCAACAGTCACACCTTGTTACATTTATACGCTCACTCATGTTACCATCCACAGTGAAAGAAATTAGATCAGATCCACATATATTTTTTTCTCCCAAAAGATAGATTTACTCCTCAGAAAAAAAATATTTTGTACAAGAAAATCATTTGATTTAAGTTTTAAATTTGTATAATTAATACTAAAACTGTACCTGATTAAGGCTAAAGTTCTCTCTAAAAACTTACAAAGCCAAACATAATTTAGGATAAGGAAATAAAAGGAATAAATACATATAATGCCGCAAAAAAGTGTACAGGTTACATTAATTCAAAGTGGTTCAGGACAGATTCTGAAGTACGCAATTTGATCATAAGCTAATTTTACATTAGGAAATAAAAACAAAGTTATTCTTCCTTATGAAGTTAGTGATGATAAATGCAAGTTTCTGATTTCACACTACCCCCTCGGCGTGGCCCCAAAGCATACATTTCCAAACTTAATTATGCAACACCTCATGGTCAATGCCTAGAGTTAAGGAAGAGCAAGAGCGCATGCTAAACAGCCAAGACGACGAGAAGTACACAACCTCCCATATCCCCCTTTCTGTTGCTGATGAATAATTGATGAGTTTGCTCACACAGTGAAAATGAATAATTTAACAGCTTAGCATCTTTCAGAAGATATTGTATTTGCATAAGTTATTACTGTCAATTCCAGGATGTGATTAAGGAAAGTTTTACTAATTCTTTTAGATGATTTTTTTGCCTGAACAAAATTGTTGGTATACATGTAGACTGTGCAAGTCTCGCGCGTATCCGAACGAGAAAACACGTCAAAACGAAGAACATTTTTATTTCTGAAATTAAATCTTTGTTTTAAATTATATCTCATGACAAAATCTGAACAACAAAAATTAATCATTACAATTTTATGAAAAGTTTTAGCTTTTGAAAAAAAAAATACAATAGTGTGTATATTATTATTGGGAAAAAAATTAAAACTCTGGGACAAGGATGCCTATTTGATGTTAACTTTTTAGAAACCCCTTACGCGGATTCGTGAAGGTCAAACGGGTCTTAAATGGACCCGTATCGCAGTTCAAAGAGGATGCTGATGCCTCAACAACCATAGACTGCAATGAAAAGGTTTGCTTTGCAATTACAGCATCTGGCGATTGTAATTGCGCATCCAAAACAAGCGTTTACGTAAGTTTTATGATCGGAGGCGAGCACAAAATTCTTAATTTTTTGCAATAACCGGAAGCTGAGGTCATGTTTAATTCTTGGGTTTTCTTCGTTATATTGTTGAATTGGTTTTACTTTCATATTTTGTTATCACTTAGTATTACATTCCCAACAACATGTATACTTTTCTAGGTCATAACCTACGTTAAACTAAAATAATTGACGAAACAAAATCTCGCCCACGTAAAACTCCATATGGTTGGGACCACTATGGTCCCGGAAGTTCGAATGTGCGCGAGACTTGCACAGTCTATTGCAACTAGTTAAATTTGTCTTCTTTGAAAACAAATTAGTTCATCACACAAGGAAAAAACAAATGTGACCGAAACCCCTGCAAACTTTTGACAAAATTATTGTTTGTTTGTTTGTTTGTTTGTTTGTTTGTTTGTTTTTGTGGGGTGTAGGGGTGATTGTTTTTTTTGTTGGGTTTGTGTTCTTTCTTTCTTTGTGTTTTTTCTGCTAAAAGATCCACAGGTTGCAAAAAAATAGTTAATGGCCTGACGTTTGGGATGAAAGTTATAACAATTAGACACTGTTCTCTCAGCGCTCTGGCCATGGCAAGAACAGATTGATTTCTAGTATTTAACCTGATCAATTCAATTTTTTGGGTTCCAGTTCTTATTTCAATATCCTGAACATCTAAGAAATATAAAAGCTAAGGCTGAGTCAAGACATGGATGTTTTTTAAATAAATATATAAAAAAAAAAAAAAAAAAAAAAAAAAGGAAACAAAGTATTGGCTTCTCTTCCCTCTATAAAAATTGTCATAAATAATAAATACAAAATTTGGTTAATAGCCTCATTTTTCAACCCTAGCAGATGCTAACTTAACAACCACACACCACTTACATGTAGAGGTATATTAGTGCAACAGAAGCAAATAAATAATTAAAATGTTTTTGCCCTAAATTAATAAAATTACCATTGAGGTATTCAAACTATTCCAAAATAATAATTAAGCGTCATCAAACTTTACTGAAATTACCATACAGTTTGGCTCTAATAATTATCTTTTAGATGCACAAAATTAATGCCCGAACAAACCCCCCCCCCAAAAAAAGAGAGACCATTCCATGAAAATGCCACTGCCCTCTTTAACAAACATCACTAATTTGTACCGCCATTACACCAATGCATCATCAGTGCGACTTATCACATGAGTGAACCGTCTCCCCATGCACGAACATGCAAGTAATTTATAAGATGGTGTGTCTCGGGGGCCTCCACTGGCATCCACTCAGGCCAAGAGATCACACGTGCACAACTCTCTTGAGACAAAGAGGATGACATTCTCATCAAGGAGAAGACATCTAGTGCAACTTTAATTGGATTCCGAGTACAATCCAAAGCAAAGGGAAAGATGATCAAGAGATGTAAATCAAGAGATGTAATTCTCATCCTGTGGCTTCCGTAATATTTATTTGAATTGAGAACATGTTGGTGTTTTTTTTCAATTTTCATATGTCCACTGGGACGTTTCAAAATCCCCTATAGAGATTGGAAAATATTTAAACTCAAGAATGTACGGAAAAGAGATCACATTTGGAATGTGGGCAATACTGACGCTTTGATTAAGAATGTGAAACACACAAGGGGATCAGGGGGCTGCTTTAAGCTAGAAAAAATGACTTTACGTAAAGCTGATGATGGGATTAACTATCAATCTATCCTACACGAAGAAGGGTTGCTGTCTGCAAGCTATTATCTTAACTGATCACAAAAAATACTATTAATACATTTCCTCTTAATAGAGCGAGTTGTTTCTTCTTCCTTTTTAATGCTGTCTTGTCCAACATATTAAAACTTATTCATCAATAAATCAATAATATTTGTAAAAAATTATAAGCACATCTTTGAGTAAATTCTTAACATAATCTATACCATGGTTTGGTATCTGCTCATCATCTTTTTTTCAGAAATGAAATTTGAACGACCAAGACAAGCCGTTCAAACCATGGGAAGGAACTTGTAGGAGTAGGAGGGAAGAGCCATCTTAAACTCATTCTTGTACACGCATGTACAGGAAATGTTTGCAAGCGTGCAGCGTGTGGGCATGTCATTGAATCCCTCTCAACTGTAAGCCCTGGATGATGAGTAGGGTATCATGGTAAAGCTTTTAAGTGCATGTAACTTGTCAGTGCATGTAGTTGTCAGAACTTGGGGGCTTGCTTGAATCCACGCTGCCCAGACCATGGAGGTCGTGCCCTTGAGCAAGACACTTTAGATAAAATGGCTCCTCTCTATCTACCCAGGAGCAGGAGCAAGTTCATCTACATGGAATGACAAGCTGTTAGTTAAATTCAAGACACTACTCCAAAACACTTCTTACGCTTAGGGGTGTTCACTATGAACAGGCTAAACAAGTTTCCAAGAATTACATCAGCAATGATACCATGGGGGGGGGGGGGGGGGGGGTAAGTGCAAGCATGGAGTACACTTTGAAAATTGCAATGTGTGTGAAATACAATATGTGAACGAATTATAACCTATTATAATTTATTCGATTATAAATTTACAACACTGTTTATTTTCTTTATACAGTTTCTACAGGTTCGTCAAATCCAAAAGGGTTGGTAAAGCTCCACTTACTGATGTAATGAAAAAACCCTGAAAACAAATTGTCATCACTTTTATGCAACAAGTAAATTGTTCCCAAGTGAATTGCATTGTTCAATTCATGCACACTGTTACAAAGATTGTTAACACGCTGTTTTACGATTCACTTGTTGCATTCATAATGCATATGAAATGATGGGGAAAATATATCATGCAGGTTTCAGTGGCATAGGCCTATGCCTCAGTCTTTTTACATATTGAGTATACAATTAGTCTCAATATGAAAAGAGTGAACAGTACAGCAAATTTCTGATGAGTGCTGACAGGTGTCCAGCGACATAAGGCAAATCATTTACTATCAAAAAGTAATTTTAGCAAAAGCTCATTTAAAGTAAAGTTGCATTTAATAATGCTCAGATCTCCCTAACTCAAAACCTTTATTGCTAAAAAAGCAAAAGCATTAAAGAAAGACTCAGCTAGGGTCGCAACATCCGGCTACTAACTATTTTTTGCATTTACATATACCATACATGTAGGTCCTTTTGGTTGGTAAGCAGTTTGCAACAGCTAATTCTTTTTTCTCGGCTAAAATAACCCCAAAGTCAAGCATAGGTTATTATCAGGTCTGGAATTTCATCTTTGAGAGGGCAAAGGGCACCAAGGCCTTGGTGGTGCAACAGGGCAGTAAGTAGTCTCTGTGCCCTCTGTCCAATTCCAGGCCTGTATTATACTTTTTTTTAATGAAGTTTCAATCTGAAAGTTGACTGATTTTTATAAAGTTTATACCAGAAGTCCAGTATCGATCCTCCAGAAAAAAAATTTCACCTGAACTGAAAAAACTTTCTAAATCAAGAAAGAAAGGCATTTGAGACTCTCAAATCATCTTTGCTTATTTGGATTACCTTAATTGAAAAAAAGAACACTCAAACAGACACAAACATAATATGTTTTTCTTTCAGTTTCAATAAAAAGTGAACATCAAATTTGATGTATATTTTCACAGGTTGGTTGTTTGATGTGTTTATCAAAAACCAGAGGATGGGAATGAATCTGCTCTTCAAAAAAAAAAAAAAAAAAAAGAGATTGTTTTACATACATCAGGCAATAATTTGGGGTTGACATCATTCGATACTCGCAATAAATTTTGTGCATTAACAGGAATTTATTACACTGTGGAAATGCATCTAAGAGCATTTCGGTGCATGTAGAATCATGGTCAAAAGGTATGATGTCACCTTGCCAGCGTTAGATTTAGCACATCGGATCATGCTTGCAGTGCTATGAAACTCACACCACGCCAGAATACATTAGCTTAACAACTTTTTCCAACCGAACACCACACCATCGTCAAATGAATAAACAAACCCTGTATACTTGATCTGCCTATGTACATGGTGTACACTCTAACTACATACACCCAGCCAGCACGTATTATGATCATAAAGAAATGAAAAAGCCTTCCTGTTGGAATTATTTACAACAAAATTAATCCAGTCTCCATGGGTGGATTTACTCTGGAACGATAAATAAAAACATATTCATGACCATAATTGGCAGCACTACTTAGCAAACTTTTAGTATGACTGGGATGATTGTTCAACGTTTATTATCTGACTATCAACATATAGTGAATGCGATGAGATGATGATTACTTAATACAAGCCACCCATTATTTTCATTAAGTACCACAGTTTAATTAAGTCTCCATCATATACATGTACGCAAGTCAGGGACGCGGCGTTTAATTAAAGAATATTCACGAATATTCACAGTGTATTCTTAACATTAAGTACATGTACACATATACATGTATGACACGTACTTGGTGAAGTTCCTCATTCGATAATGTTAATGGAGAGCACACTATTTACCTATTTGTGTGTACAATAATATACACGTTATGTAGACACTGTGAAGATGTCACCTTAATGGCTCTGGTGCATGGCTATGGAATATAATGACAGTGTTAATGGCTATGTATGTATGACAAAGCTGGTTCCAATTACAAATGTAAAGAAAGTAAAAAGATTTTTTTTTTTTTTATCACCATATGCCTTTTTGAAATAACGGCTTGGACTTGGGCTTGGGCTGCATCCATCTGGTTGAAACCTCAATAAGGAAAGCGCATATTTTCCAAAAATTGATGGAGCTTACGCAAAAGCCAAAGCCCTATCATAAAATGCACAAATTTCGCAAGCAATTTGCACAAAGCTTGTCTGCTGATTTTTTGGACATTCTACTGGTATGAACTTGAACACGGAATAGTTATATGGGAGGTTAGGCCAAGTAAAATAAATAACATGTTGCTCGTCCGGACTTTTTAAAAAGTTGGTGAGGGAGGTCCTTGTTATTTGTTATTTTCGAAATTTTTGTTATTTTTTTCAAGATGGCCACCATGTCTAAGATGGCCGCAATATTGTATTTGAAGATGTTTTTATGGTTTTATGAGCATGTTCTGTATGTCCTCAAATTCTGTTTAAAGTTGCCATGTGTGTTTATGTGTCCATTTTGATAGATATTGTTATTCTTTCCAAGAGTTCTTCTTGCTTTTGCTCCAAAATTATTCTGTGTGTGTGGCATCACGTCCTGGTGCAAAGATCTCGTTCAAAAAAGAACTGTGGCATGCAAACGTCAAGGGCAAAACGTTTCAAAGAAATGATTGCACAAGAAAGATGATGAAATTGCTCCAAAAAAATTAAGGATACATTTGAAATAGAAAAAAATATATATATATATATATTTTTTAAATAACAAATAACAAAAAATTCGGTGCGGCCTCCAAAATCGGAGCGGGCGGGGACGAGCAACATGTTATTTATTTTACTTGGCCTTAAACATATTAACCAGGTTTAATGATGGGGGAAACCTTTATTCGTGTTAAATTCTATTCAAATTGGTACATGTATGTTTGGCTTCATCTGAAAAGGGGTGATTACAATTATTAACATTTAGGCTAAAGTGTTTATCTTTCTCCAGAATGTACTCAAAATGTTGACCAAAAACATTACCAAACAAAACTTATCTATGAGTACTATCAGTTTCAGCAAAAGAAACCCACAATACATACGTATTACATGTCTATGACTTAAAAGTGTGCATATGGCTTATGTGCATTGTCATGACTGCCAATACCTAATGCAGCAATGCTTGAATTAAGAGGATAGTCAGATATTGAATTCCAGAGCAGGAGTGGATTTCACCCTGGTCAAATGAAAGGGTGAACAACTGAACAACCCTAGTTAGCTGTTTCGCAGCGCAGCGCAGCGGAACAGCTCTTGTTTTCGTTAAAGTTTTTCTTTGTCCGTTTCAGACAACCGGAAGTCATTCAAATAACGCACGTCGCGTTCTAAGCGCTTTTTTGTATCGATCCTGATAAGCAATTGCAATGAAACTTTTAGTGATGAAAGGCATTGGTGGTGCAAGGACGGTCCTAAAAGAAATCCGTCATGATGACGCCATCACCTGTCAAGTGACGTCATCTTAAAGATTAATATTTTTAATATTTGAAAATGCATATCAAATCAGCCACAACAGAACGTAGGATTTTGTTTGCGGGATCGGGTAGGGATGAATTAGGGCTTCATTTTATTCCGTGTGCGTGACCTCACGTGACCTCTCCTTCCGGTCGAAACCGGAAGTGCTCTCGTAATTCAAAAGTGGCAAAAGTTATGAAGTTGCTTTTAACGATGTTAGTGTGCGGCCAGAATGTACTTTCCAAAAAAAATACCAATGACGTCATGATATACAAGAGCGCCCTCTAGTGGCAGTTGGAAAACTGTTCAAAATGCACTTTGAGAAGATGTGTGGCGAAGTTTTTGGTAATCGCTTCAAAATTGATACATATGATGACTGTCAGGCAACCAACATATGTATGAAGTTTTATATTGATTATGTCACCAGGGGTCACGTGACGTGACATTAAAGGTGCACTTTTTGAAGTCGTATATCTCCCAAAGTATAGGTCTGATTACTTTGAAACTTGGCAAGTCGTTACATAATGACAAGTTCTTGTTAAATTTGTCACACGATTTTATATGATTTTTTTGTTTTTTGCCCCTTTAAGTCATCAATTGCTAACAAAAACATGTTTTAATGAAAAATTCTTTTTTAAACAGGCTTGATATGTCATAACTGCTTTGAAAACAAATTGACGTCATCATGACGTCATCATTTGTCAGGTTATATAACCTTAAGGTACAGTTTTACAAGATATATAGACAATGAATTGGATCTCACAAGGCATTAATTATTGTATAATTAATTTGATTATGTACACACTATACTAATTTGATATTCAGATGAGTAATTTGAAAATATTATTAGCGAAACAGCTCTGCATTTGTGCACAAATGCAATGTCACGTGTCTAGTTTGAGATTTGTTTTTATGCTCTCTTATCAATGGGTTCATCTCTGAAGCATGAAGCAAGGCACAGCCAGCCCCGATTAGGGGTTGCCATAAATACCCTCCCAATATTCCGGTTGACTTGAGATGGTGTGTAGGCAGAAATGTTTTGAGATTTGTGGGTTCATCAGGGAGTTCATCTTATCCACTTAGACAAATCCTCATCCACCTAAATCAAATTATCTCAAAGTTGGAGTCAAGTACATGTAGGTGATGATCAAAACCCCCCCTAAGGAATGCCCGTGAAAACAATCTTCAACATTATTGGGACTGAACTCGCTACGATTTCGCTAACACTTCAAACCCGGTTATTCTAAACTGGGATGATTTTGCCATCTATGAATTTGGTTCATGCCTCGGCATAATGCGCCATGACTTAAATGTGTTCCCATCCATGGTGCTTGTAATGTGTTTAAATCCATACTGAAGTGCACATGAAATCTATTCCAGGGAAAACTAATCAAGCCTTCTGGCATGTCCATGTCATGTCGTGCACAATCTGTCCTTAATTAACGTTGAATCAATAAACTCCAATCCCTTTAATTTCACTGGTGTTGTTATTACCTTTTTCAAAGTCTCTCGTTTGTTGCACACCTGCCGACCAATAAGTATATAGCATCCAAACGATGAAATGGTTAAACCTTTCTATCAATCATTTTGAAGGGATGAAAACAATTTGTCAATATCCAAAAAATGAACATTTATTAGAAGAATGCATTGATTATCTTCACAATATTTTAACACAAACTCTATCAATTTTGGGTTGCGCAGTTAAGCAGTCGCTTTGATTTTGAGGTTCAACTGTTTTATTTGAAAAGGTCAGACTCAGTCAAAAATCTCCAACTACCTGATTCAAAAATTACTGAAGTAAGTTGAGACTGGTGAGGGAAAACTAATGAATTTTAATGTCCATATCTCAAGAAATTATTATGACCGATTTCATTGAACCTCATTAGCTGTTTCGCGGCAAGCGCAGCGAAACAGCTATTGTTTTTGTTAGAGTTTTTAGCTGTTTCGCAGCAAGCGCAGCGAAACAGCTATTGTTTTTGTTAGAGTTTTTTTTTTTATTTTTTTTTTAATTTGTCTGTTTCAGACTTCCGGAAGTCATTGAAATAACGCACAATTCGTTCTAAGCGGCCTTTTGCATAGTTCCTAAAGAGCAATTGCAATGAAACTTTCAGTGATGAAAGGCATTGGTGCAAGGAAGGTCCTCAAAGAAATTCGTCATGATGACGTCATCACCTGTCACGTGACGTCATCTTAAAGGTTTATATTTTAAATATTTGAAAATCTATATCAAATCAGCCACAAGAGACCGTAGGTTTCTGTTTGTGGGATTGGGTAGGGATAAATTAGGTCTTCATTTTATTCAGTGTGCGTGACCTCACGCGACCTCTACTTCCGGTCGAAACCAGTCAAAACCGGAAGTGCCTTGTAATTCAAAAGTGCTAAATGTTATGAAAATGCTTTCAACGATGTTAGTGTCCGGCAAGGGTGTGCAGTAAAAAAAAAATACCGATGACGTCACAATACACAAGAGCGCCCTCTAGCGGCAGTTGGAAAACTGTTCAAAATGCACTTTGAGAAGATGTGTGTTGCGAAGTTTTTTGTAATCGCTTCAAAATTGATACACATGATGAACGTCAGGCAGCCAACATATGTGTGAAGTTTTAGATTGATTACGTCATCAGGGGTCACGTGACGTCACATTAAAGGTGCAGTTTTTGAAGTCGTATATCTCAAAAAGTATAGGAATGATTAAGTTGAAACTTGGCAAGTCGTTAGATAATGGCAAGTTCCTGTTAAACCTGTAATGACGTCATGACGACGTAATCACACGATTTGTTATGATTTTTTCAAGTTTTGCCCCTTTAAGTCAGAAATTACTAACGGAACATGCTTTAATCTAAATTATTTTTTAAACAGGCTTGATATGTCATAACTGATTCGAAAAATAATTGACGTCATCATGACGTCATCATTCGCCATGTTATATTAAATTAAAGGTACAGTTTTACAAGATATATAGACAATGAATTGGATCTCACAAGGCATTCAATATTGTATTTATTAACTTGATTATGTACACACAACAAACTTTCATATTCGCTTGAGTAATTTGAAAATATTATTAGCGAAACAGCTTGGCATTTGTTCACAAATGCAATTGAGCTCTAGTTGTTTTTATTATTTGTCTGTTTCAGACTCCCGGAAGTCATTGAAATAACGCACAATTCGTTCTAAGCGGCCCTTTGCATAGTTCCTAAAGAGCAATTGCAATGAAACTTTCAGTGATGAAAGGCATTGGTGCAAGGAAGGTCCTAAAACAAATTCGTCATGATGACGTCATCACCTGTCACGTGACGTCATCTTAAATGTTTCTATTTTAAATATTTGAAAATCTGTATCAAATCAGCCACAAGAGACCGTAGATTTCTGTTTGTGGGATTGGGTAGGGATAAATTAGGTCTTCATTTTATTCAGTGTGCGTGACCTCACGCGACCTCTACTTCCGGTCGAAAACGGAAGTGCCTTCGTAATTCAAAAGTGCTAAATGTTATGAAAATGCTTTCAACGATGTTAGTGTCCGGCAATAGTGTGCAGTTAAAAAAAAATACCGATGACGTCACGATACACAAGAGCGCCCTCTAGCGGCAGTTGGAAAACTGTTCAAAATGCACTTTGAGAACATGTGTGTTGCGAAGTTTTGTGTAATCGCTTCAAAATTGATACACATGATGACCATCAGGCAGCCAACATATGTATGAAGTTTTAGATTTATTACGTCATCAGGGGTCACGTGACGTGACATTAAAGGTGCACTTTTTGAAGTCGTATATCTCTAAAAGTATAGGTCTGATCACGTTGAAACTTGGCAAGTCGTTAGATAATGTCGAGTTCCTGTTAAACCTGTAATGACGTCATGATGACGTCATCACACGATTTGTTATGATTGTTTTCATTTTATGCCCCTTTAAATCAGAAATTGGTAACGGAACATGCTTTAATCCCAATTCTTTTTTAAACAGGCTTGATACGTCATAACTGCTTCGAAAAAAAAATTGACGTCATCATGACGTCATCATTTGACCTCATATGACCTCTACTTCCTGTCGAAACCGGAAGTGCCTTGTAATTCAAAAGTGCTAAATGTTATGAAAATGCTTTCAACGATGTTAGTGTCCGGCAAGGGTGTGCAGTTAAACAAAAATACCGATGACGTCACGATACACAAGAGCGCCCTCTAGCGGCAGTTGGTAAACTGTTCAAAATGCACTTTGAGAAGATGTGTGTGGCGAAGTTTTTTGTAATTGCTTCAAAATTGATACACATGATGAACGTCAGGCAGCCAACATATGTGTTAAGTTTTAGATTGATTACGTCATCAGGGGTCACGTGACGTGACATTAAAGGTGCACTTTTTGAAGTCGTATATCTCTAAAAGTATAGGTCTGATTAAGTTGAAACTTGGCAGGTCGTTAGATAATGGCAAGTACCTGTTAAACTTGTAATGACGTCATGATGACGTCATCACACGATTTGTTATGATTTTTTCATTTTTTGCCCCTTTAAGTCAGAAATTACTAACGGAACATGCTTTAATCTAAATTCTTTTTTTAAACAGGCTTGATATGTCATAACTGATTCGAAAAATAATTGACGTCATCATGACGTCATCATTCGTCAGGTTATATTATCTTAAAGGTACAGTTTTACAAGATATATAGACAATGAATTGGATTACACAAGGCATTCAATATTGCATTTATTAACTTGATTATGTACACACTACAAACTTTCATATTCACTTGAGTAATTTGAAAATATTATTAGCGAAACAGCTCTGCATTTGTTCACAAATGCAAATATGTCTAGTTTAAATTTCTCTTTTTTAAATCTGATCTGAACAAAGCCCAATACCAAACCCATTTCCATCTTGAATAACTGCACAAGTCAATGTATTCTAATCACTGAACTTTGATGCACTTGCCATAATTTACGTATTACAGGTTGCCAGAGAGTGCATCTATCATTCATGTCAATTGCTTATAAGGACCTGGTTCCTCGCGCTTAAAGCTTAAAATATGTACAAGGCTATAAAGAGATAGTCAAGTTCAGGATGAGCTACGAGCCTCGGAGGGATGTTATGGTTGTGATGGATTTTCAAATTAGGTTTACAGACCATGGATAATTATCAACTGCACAGATCACTATTTGCGTTTGTTTATAATGTACATATCGTGTACACTCATAAGTTTGCATTTGATAAGTCTTAGATATTAGGACAGGTTCATACTGTAGCATTTATAGCCCAATAAGCTTAGTATGTGGTTGATGAATCCATTTGTTTATGATACATGTATGTATTCAGTGCAGTGGAACAATATTGTAATCAATGTTTGTTATATATTAAAGACTGTAGTACTTTAGTACTAAGACAAAATCATGTTTTATATACCGCACACATAAGTCCTTTACATCACATGTCATACTTTATTTCGCCATGTATATACTGCCGCAACGGATGATGCTTTTAAAGCTAATATATGAGTCCTACATTGATAAATATAGGACGCTTGAGACACTTCACAGCGAAGCTTCACATTGTTGTTTTCAAAATAATCTTTCCCGCCTATTTTTCCCAACAAAACAAGGTTATGTCACGGCGCGCTGGACACAGTTGGTATCTACATGGAGTCATCCACAATGATTAGAGGGGTTTGAAAAGAATTTTCAGCATCTGGGGTGAACGGATTTCTGTGTCTATTTCGTGTTTATTTTATAAAACAAACATTTAATGCATTTTGTTTGTGCTTTCGTGAAATCTGGCTTTTCCATTTCACTCGGCTTCACTGCCTCTTGAAATGCTCGTGATTATATTCTGCGACAATGCACTCACATGCATCCAATTTTTTTCAAAGTGTTTTCATTTGCAAAGAGGCAGAGCAAATACATATGTTGATCACATACCCAAGCAAATTACCTTCATCTAGTTACGTGTACGTGAACGTGTAACTTCATATTGTTCGGGCCTTAGAATACATTATTCTGAAGGCGTACAGGGTGTAGCATGACTTGTGTGAGATGCACATATGTACATAACCTTGGCATCCATCCAATGGTTAAATGCATTTTCAAGCATTTATTGCAAGCAATTTACATGTGAGTGTCACACGTTCTTTTCTCACAGAATATAACATGTGGCCCAACGTCATTATAAAGGGCTGCTTCAACTTTTACCCTCAGCGTAAATAAATAATCTTCCACTGCAAGTCAGCACACAGTGGGTGGATAAATGTAAATGACAGCCCGTTCGAAATGTCACATTTTCCGTGCAGCAGTTCATGTGTAACAACCATATATATGTATGGATGTGTACATTAACCTGATCCTGTTCTTCTAATCTGCACTTCTTATAAACACAAACATTTCTATTTTCAGAGTAACGTTTAAAAAATTGCGCACAGCAGGCAAAATAATTTGATGAGGAATTTGTTGGGTATCGGCAACCTAGAACAAACTTCCATAGTTGTATTCAAACTATCAATGTGGTACACTTGCTTTAGAATCTGATATTATCAAACAAAAGGTTGATCATCGATGTGAAGCTTTTTAATTTACTTGTTCATAGTACATCAAATCAAACTTTTAGATTATGAAAATATACATTCATTTTGTTATCTCCATATTTTTCCTATTGATGTTTAAATCATAATGCCTAGTGACTTTCAATTCAATTCAATGTATAGTAAATCTCACATATAAGTACAAAAAAGTCAATACAGTAAAGACTGTCTCGATCCAACATGGCTCATCAGGTCAGTGTTTATATCCGGTTTCATTGGCATTAAATTATTGAGAATAAAGTATTTCCCCTAAACAGGATGCGACTCCATCGCAGGTCACTCACCAACTCTCGCTGTACCCATTTGTAATTCTGGATGGAGAGAAGCAATTATGATAAAGTGCCTTGCTCAAGGACACTAGTGTCGCAGATTCAGGCCAGGTTTCGAACCCATATTCAGGACTTTCAGAACTTGAATCTACCGCACGGCCACGATACCCCACTAATTTTCAACGATTTTCAACACTTGTTCTAATCCATTTTGTCTAAATGTTCACAACCACCCTGTCTGCTCATCACACCTACAAAAATCGACAAGCAAGACTTTAAACAGCAAACAATACGATAACAAAATAAGCATTCAGGGTAATCTAATAGTCTAACAAAGGAATTGAACAAGAACACAATATACAGGATCCTTGTGGGCAGAACAATAACTCATTCATGCCATCCCCAGCAAAATGCAGAGTCACATCTTTAATCAAATCAACTCTGTCACAGTCACAGTCATTTTCATCAAATTGTGGCTTTGCACTTGGCCACTACCCTTATGCAAGTTCAGTTTTGTAAAATCCTCAGTGAAGATTAAACAAAGATGCTTGGGCTTCTTTCAACACTTGCCAATCTGTAAGAAGATTTTAGCAACGGAACCCTGCCTGATACAATCATAATGCCACGACTCTTGTTTATGTTCAAACCACTTTATAATGTATCCAATCCATGTTAGTTTGAATGTGTCTTTTAATGTACATGTACTGTGTGGCCTCTTTATAATACATCTTACATAAAGGCATACAAGTAACACAACGTAGTCAGGCCATTTTCCAAAGGGCACTTCTGTTGGAAAATCTTAAAGTCCATGGGAAACTTTTGACGGAGCACCAAGGTCAAGACAAGGGCAACAGAGGCCGTGGCATCCCTGTACATTTAGTTCAAGGTCTGGGTAGTTAATTTAAAACAAACAAAAGGTTACAATTTTAATCTCAAGTTTTATTTGAATACAGTTGGTACTGGCACAAATCTTATTTTTATAGAATATGAAAAAGGGGTTTAGATTCGCTCTTCGAAAAGTTTTCAAGAGGATTAAAGTTCATGTACCTTTAAACATAAAATAAAAAACCTAATTAATTTTTCTTTCATGATGCCTAATATTTTCATCAGTAGCTAAGTGAAACAAAAACATCTATTTTACAAACAAAACTTAATAACTACAGGTACATGTATCACAATAGCTAACATGCAATTGCAATGCCTACATTTTACTTTACCAAAATATAACTGGGTGTTATTTTGGGGTTGTTTTTTTTTTTATTCTTTGTACTTGGGTAAATATTACTTGGGTTTTAGATTGTTTATTTTATTTATTGAACATGACTACTTCTATCTCACGGTATTTCTCAACAAAGTGTGGATTTTTTAACTATAGACGATGTGACCTGTGACATCACATGTTTACAAAAGAGCCACAGAGCCTGGACTTCCTGCAGGCACATTTGTACACAGCTCAATGGAAGAAAACAACAAATCTTATGTTTGATGGAGATTGCACCGTCTGATTTTTCTCAACTTTTGATATGAAGAAAGGGGGGACATCTCAAAAGGTGTACAGCTGTTGCTTTTGTAAATTTTGAATTTATGTGAAAATTATGACACAAAATGTAAATTTTCCCATATAGCCTGTGTAGTATCTTGCCCAGCAGGAAACGCTTAAGAATGTGCAAGGTCACCACTCTGTAAACAAAGGTAACATTACGTTACGTTTACGTTTATTTCCATTCCATTTCAACTGAATACAAGTTCACAAGAATAGTAAATACAATATTGTAAGGCTGAAGGAGTACTTGTTATATTTAACATTATTAATAAAAGAGAATAATGGGATGGCGGCAATAATACCCTAGAAGCAGGTGCTTGTAGCGGGAATGCCGTAAATCACAGTAAATTACAAATCTAATTACATACTGGCAAAATAGGAAAAAAACAGACGGACAGACAGACCGGACGGGACAGACAGACCGGACAGACAGTCCGGACAGACTGTAGACCGGACAGATAGACAGACAGACAAAACAAAAACAAAGTCCATACTAGTTTAAGCAAATTAAGATGAGAGTAATACATGCATAAACAACTGAATATGGTAAATGACATACATTTTTTAACTTGAACTTTGTAAAGATACCATATAAAGCTTTAGATTCTTTTTAAATGTATTAAGGGATTTACATTTAGATAGAGATAATGGAAGAGAGTTCCAGTTAACAGGGCCGGAGTAGGACAAGGTATGCTGAAACATAGTTGACTGTGCGTGCGGAATGTGGATCTTAGAAGAAGACCGTGTATTGTGGGAATGGACTAAACGGTTAACTTTAAATAGTGCATTGACTGTTGGTGGAAGTAATCTATTTATAAATTTAAACATAAAAATATCTTGCTGATACTTGTTTATGTTTAGAATGGTAAGTAAATTTAACTTTTGAAATAGTGGAGCGGTGTGCTCCCCGAAGGGAACCTTGTTGATAATGCGAATTGATTTCTTTTGAAGTTTTACTAACCTATTAAGTTTTGAGTGGTATGTGTTGGCCCAAATAATATTGCAATATGAGAGATAGGGTAAAATTAGCGAACAATATAAAATGTGCAAGATAGAGCAAGGCAAAATATGTTTAAGCCTAGATATGATACCAATATTTTTTGCGATTTTATTCTCAATGTGTTTAATGTGAAATTGCCAAGAGAGTTTTTCGTCTATATAAACACCAAGAAATTTGGTATGAGTCACTTGTTGAATAGGAACTCCGTCAATTTGTATTTGAACACAACCAGACAGAGATAGTGAGATATGTTTCTTTTTGTGAAAAAGTATGCAAGTACATTTTTTAAGATTAAGTGAGAGCCTATTTGCTCTAAGCCATAAGGACACTTTTCCTAGTTCATTGTTAACATGGTCTATACAACGCTTTGCCATGTCTATGTGACAAGTAAAGTGTTGTTTCAATCATTATTTTTATTGCTGTTAATATTATACTGTACAGCACAGCACTTATCAAAATTATAACAGAAACAATTCACGGTCCACTGCACCCAGTCCAGACTAACCTTCCACATTAAGTTATTGATCAATGAATCAAAATTCACCAGCAATTAAATTCCTTGAGTGTCATTAGACCTGTGCTTCATTTACAGTGATTTTGTTCAAACATCTTTGAAATCCATAGAATGTTTCACATACCCATCCAGTATTTGGCCAATCCTGATCAATTATAAACCCATTTTTAGTTACAGGGGTGCTTGTCTCCGGGTTACAACAGACAACAGGTGCATTGCCTTATTGACTGCATTATTGGCTAAAAATAACCAAACCCACCAAGTTGACTGAATATTCAAAGACTCACTCTCTATATCACTGACTGCAAACATCATCCGGTAATGTTCATGTAAGAATTCAACATCAATAGTCCTTTTATTTAATTGCAAAGTACATGATTGGTAACATTATCCTCAAACAGTTTGAGCTCAATGATTATAAAATTCATGTCAGTACCAGTCCTCCAGAGAGGAAAGAGATGAATATTTTCATCTGAGCTACTATCAAAGTCAAGAATATAGCATTTGAAGACCCTCCCCAATAATCACAGTTGCTTATTTTGTTTGCTGCAATCGGTATAAGCCCAATATGAATGTGAACAAAAACATTGAAAGTTTCTAATTGTTTTCATTAAAACGAAACCACCGATTTCGATGACATTTTCAAAACCAGATGATAGGAGTTCTGTTACTCTTCTGAACGAAAAAAAAAATCAACATACTTTCTCTTTCACAGTTCTACATTTCATACTTTAACAACTAGAGCTTCAAAATACATTGTAACAGCTATCCCTGAACTTCCCACGATCAATTGAAAAGTTGAGTTATTTTTCACCAGCACAGTTTGTTACTTTCATTACATTAGTTGGTGATAATTTCTGTGTTACACTGCAATCACTTAACTCATACTTCAATGTTACATGGAATCTGAAACAAGAAGTTTTCAGATCTTTTACATTTTTACAAATACCCATTTGCTTGATGCCTTACATCTCTATGTGTTATATTACATGTATTGATCAAATTTCCTCTTATTGATTAGTTTAATCGCGTATTTGAAGAACAAAAATATCACCCAAATGTAGTTTTTAAATTACTATTTTTGCCATCAACCATTAGAAAAACTAGATAAGAATGTAGATGCAAAGAAAAATATGTGGTGTTATGCGTCTTTGTGGGCCAGCGTTAAGGTTACTGCATTTTGGCAACACTAAAATGACTGCACCTTAACAATCATGTACATGTAATACACAGGTACATGTATGTACATCAGGTTTCAATGTACAGTGCACTCACTGCATTGTTGTCAACAAATAAATTAATCAAACTGTAAATTGTAAACATCTTCAATCTGGTGTTGTGTTGATTTGGGCAGGTAGTGATAAGGATTTAAAGGGAACTCAAACACAAAGGTACTGGCAACATGGCCCTATCACATTATGTGGACAGAGACAATTTAGGTGCCAGGAACATTGCTCTAACACTGAACAAGTCGTTTACATTAAATGTACATAATGGTTTGTTACTTGTACATGTATAATGTAAACTGAATAATTAAATCTACAGAATATGCAATTATAATTTACGACCTAACAACCAGTGACTTTGAATCAATACGCTTGTACAGCATTTCAGACACATTTAATTTCCCAGCACAATCATCACCATTACCAACTTTCAATATTTGCCCAAACTATCCCATATTTTTAAACATGTAAACCAGAAAAGCTCTGGACTCCATACCTAAGAACAAGGTTTTAGCCAGGATTTGGTAAAAGGGTGTCCAAATCTGCTGGAAATTTAAAAACTGGGTGTCCAAATTGTTCACTTACAATACATTTACATGTAAATGACAGATGAAACAGGGTGTCCAAATTTAAAACAGGGCGTCCAAAAGACACCCAGACACCCCTCTGGCTAACACTATGCCTAAGAAACTCTCTATGCTCCTCAACAACAACCAGATTTCTGCTTGGTTAAATTATTGATTTTGAAGGGAGCGTCTGCCTTTAAACAAAACTGAAATATCTGAGTGAGACAAACACATTAGCCCTCCCTGACTCCCTGGTTATCCCAGTACAATTATACTAGCAATAGCTATTTCACATGAAGGGTCTGAAGGGTCATGTATTACAACCGCCTACCTATACACCGTAATGTTAATCTTAACGAGGTATGCAAACGTTTGACAAGCACTACTCATGATACCCTGCTAAAATCATTCTGAATCCTGTAAAAAAAAAAACATGATAAATCCAATGTTATATTTTTTTCCACACTAATGGATAGAATCTTACAGAAATACATGTACAGACACCGTAATAAATAAATACACAAACGTTTTCAAAGAAATATATATTGAACCATGTTCTTTTTATTTCATTGACTAATAATGACAACAAAGGATAAATTTTACATTACACTAACAGCGTCTTAAAGCATTTGTTCCCCAAATAAAGGCGCTTTTAAAAAGTTGTCATGTTATTAAATAACAGACTTATTTTTATATATTTTAAAAACATAAAAACACACTAACACCTTGCATACCATATACTCTATCTGCTGAAACATAAATAATCAATTTAAATTAAACCAATGAAAATCCATTTTCAGGATGAACAGTTATTAGTTCAAGGGAGCTCAGCACATCTTCTGTTGATTCAAAGTGTCCTCCTGATCAGCGATGTTAAAAAATTATTCTTACTGAAATAGTTTGCATAAAGAAGAGCTCAGCAATCAACATTGTTCAGCTCCAAGAATACGCTAGGCAAATACAAGTAACTCTGTGTGGTTGCCAACAATATTGGAGAGCTGGATCAATTTGTTTCCCTAAGGCCAGTAATTCTAGCTCCCTAAATACTTCCTACCCAGCAAATTCAATTCAAATTCTAATGTGGGCTGCATGTATCATAATCTAACATGACAAACTTGGTTAACATTTGGGGTTGCATCTCTTGTCTCCTTAAATGTAATGATGTACATGTAGTAAGTGGAACGTTATGCCACCCAAATATATCTGTTGTTCTTCGGAAATTCATTGTACAGCTATACATGTAGCTTAACAGTTTCAAGAATCAGTGCTGCGTTAGTTTCATTTTAGAATTTGTGCTACCAACAACGTGCAACATCCTACAAACAGGGGGATTTATTTCATTTTTTTTTTACCATACAAGAAAAGTATTGTCCAGCTAGATCCTAGTTATTAACCCTCTTCGATGTAATCATGCTCAGTGCAGCAAGAGGAAACATTTATAAAGTTGTTATATTATTGTCTAACCCACTGGAGAATAACAGAACACTAGTTCTGCATTGAGCAAAATGGTAATTTTTCTGTAGTTGCATTCTGTAGTCAAATATTCAACTTTGTTATCGCTAAAACAAGAGGAAACTGCTTAATAGCACACTCAACTTTGTACATTGTTTTTCTTATAGCACTACAGGTAAGAAAGAAGATGGAATCAGCTGATCAGGGGAGAAGCTGTTTGCCTGAGTACTATGGCCAATCCCACCAACCCACCAGGCATTTTAGCTTGAGACTGTCCCACAATCCATCAAACTCCTTCAGCTATGGTTAATCAATACTCCAAAATGTAGACTCTAACAATATGCCAACCCCTTTGCAGGCTTAATACTTCCTTGTTGTCAGGGCAAGACAATTGTTCATGGGAACAAATTTGTATGGGAACATTTCAAGGGGCACCATCGCAACGGCCCAGGGGCATGGAGGCAATTGCCTCAATTGCCTCCATTAAGTCTCAGGTCTGCCTTTGGTTCGCAGTCCAGCGTCCCTTACTGAAGTAACCATCTTGGACAAAAAACAGATGAAGGATTTTGGGGATTTGAATTACTTCAATGTAGAACAAGAATGGATACATACCTCATCAGTGGCTGCATCAGCCTGCATCTGCATCTCTTCTAACTCAGACCTCATGTTGTTGTCATCCATCTTGGATCCTCCTTCTGCTCCCTCCTCTCAGTTCAAGAAACTCAAAGATCAGTCAGATGACCAAGACTGTGCGACTGGAACTGTTGGTCAGCCACAAAAATTAACAATTGATTAACCTGACAGAGTTTAGTTTTGATTTTTATGAAAACAAGTAACATTTCCAGAATTTAAATACAAACTTAACCAGTTTGCTGTGGACGACCCAATAACAGGCTGAACTCTGATGCAACGCACAACCGAGATCTGGTAAACTGGCAATATTTCTTGAGTTGAATTTGTTTGTGCACAAGTCAACCTAATTTCAACTTGCTCTTGACTTGGCAATACAAGCATTCTGGGATTAAAATATTTCTTTTTCACGGTGTTATTTAACATAGATCAAGCAGTAGTCTTAACCAGCAGGTTTGACAACCACACTTTGTCAGGTTCCACCCATCTATGCATCAATGACAACTGGTTTGCCAATCGTACCCAGTGTGATAAAGTAACATTCTAATCCCAAGTACAAGAATGTTTGTAATTTACAGTCAAGAGCAAGTTGTGCACAAACAGTTTATGCTCAAGAACAATAGACCCTTTCTCGGTAACAAGTATGCACCATGTTGAATCTGACCCATGTGTCGTGGTGCGTTGCTTATCTTGAACTCTGCCACTTGATAATTGCACATGAATGTAATGCGTGAGAAACCTGCGTGATGTTAAAAATCATGTAAATGACTTTTTGAAATAAACAATACACCACGGCACACAGGGCAGATTTAACATGGTAGATAATTAAGCAAACTTTTTCAACAAACTGCAGTGGGCCAGTTATCCACAGTTACAAAGTTGTACTCATCGACAAGGCAAGGCAATGTAAACAAAAATTTGTTGTCTTACTCTTAGCATCCTTCATTGTCAATTTCTGCAGGTAAGGGGGGAATGTTTTTTTGTTTGAATTTTCCCTGTTCAATTACTAAATTAGTCATTAGGCCTACATCATCAACTGCATTGCCCGCATTGCCTGTCTTGTGCACCTTGGTGCATTTGTTCCGCCCCAACTTGACAATCGCACCAACTATAGTTGGAACTGGTCCCAACTTGAGTGTTACAGTTAGGGCGTCCCAACTGTAGTTGGGATAGTACAGGGTACCAGTGGAGCGAGCATCGGCATACATTGAACAGTTATTTGCTGCCGAAGTGTGAGTGAAGTGTGTGACAAGACTGAAATCAGCACTCTTAATAATTTAGTGCTGTCTTCATTTAATTTAGAATATTCAGTGCCAGCACCATATAAAAAAATTAAAAATTGAGACCGCTCTTCCCATCCATACGCTGATCGCGGCAGTGGGAGCTCCCTGCATCACTCCTCGACTGCATGTCACAGTCCTAACGATCGATCACTGTATCGTTTTCTCGGAGGCTATCCCGTTGAGTTCTATGGGCGATCCCCATACAGTTGGGACGCCCCAACTTGAACACTCATGTTGCTTGGGACGATTGTCAAGTTGGGTTGAAACACATTTATTATTTCGAACTCTGCAGCTTGATAATTGCAATTGACGCACAGCAAAAGAAGCATGCGTGAAGTTACGAATCGCGTAAATTCCTCTTGGAAATAAACAGCACATGTGGGGCACAGGACAGATTCAACATTGGCAATTGCCCATCATGTGATTGTGAAATCCTGTTAAAAAACGGCCTACATTACTGAACGGTATTTGAAACAAGACCAAGGCCGAGGATTCTAAGTGGGTGTGTAGGCTGACATATACTTTTAAACAAATGTAAATGGTTTTTGATAGTTAATTCCGATTTATTCGATCAAACGTTATTTGATTTTAAACCCCCTCGATTAAATTAGAAAACCACACTAGGATTGCTTTGTTTTTTCTAGATTTTTCCGTTCTCGGTTGAGGCTAAACATTGCGTTGGGCCACAAATGGAAAGTAATTCTATCTATTAAACGTTAAAGGCACTGTACACGTTTGGTAATTACTCATTAGCATAAAAACTTACTTGGTAACGAGCAACAGAGAGCTGTTTGATAGTATAAAACATTGTGAGAAACGACTCCCTCTGAAGTAACGTAGTTTTTGAGAAAGAGGTAATTTCTCACTAAAATAATAAAAGACTTCATGCATGAAGTCTTTTATTCCTATCTGAAAGCACACAAATTAATTTGTACAAGGGTGTTTTTTCTTTCATCATTTTCTTGCAACTTCAATGACCAATTGAGCCCAATTTTTCACAGGCTTGTTATTTTATGCATATGTTGGAATACACCAAGTGAGAATACTGGTCTTTGACAATTACCAAACGTGTTCAGTGCCTTTAAAACGTCAACGTTCATAAAAATCTAAGCCTCAGAAAATGTAAGGTGCGAAAATGCCATTGAAATGTGTGTAAATAAATGCATGTCACAGTACGGAATGAATTCAATTTACTGCATTAATTCCTCAATGAAAATAATTTTCAGTATTATAATATACTGAAAATACATGACGAAATCATTTCTTACCTTTCGTAACTCGATACAGTTCTTTGAATCGCCTGAAATCTTCGAAAAATTGTCAGCTTTTCCGTCACAACAAATGGGCGATGTCGGGTTTACAGGCAGCAGAAAATGGTGGACACTGACGTCATTGATGTTGTCGATATCATCGAACAGTGTTACTGATTGGACAATGGCTCTAAGAGGGCCACTGATTGTCCAATTATAACTGTCGTTTCATCGCACTGGCAAACAGCAGACGGCAACTTTTCTATTTTGCATATTATTTTCATTTTGTTGAAGTATGAAACTTTCAATAATATTTCATCGATCCAAATCTATCCCCGGTCCCATATAGGCATTACATTTGTGAATGTGATGAAAAAGTACATGACTTGCAAGTCTTACCATTATCGTAATTTGCAATAGTTCATTGTTTGTTTTCATTCAAATCGATCCAAGTATATGGCCCATCCTAAGTTATATCCCCCCCCCCCCCCCACCACCTTTTTAGGCTACTTCCCCCACTGTACTATTTTTTGTAGAATGTTTGTCGAAATTGGCCGAAAATAATAATAATAATTATTTTACTTTACTTTACTTGGGATTGATGGGTGAAATTTAAAGGTTAAAGCCTTTTAGTAGGCCTACCCTATATCCATTTTCTTTCCAGAACTTGTCGATTTTGTCTTTGAACTTATTGGTTGTTTTCACATTGACCCCGTGTTCGGGGGAAGTTTGTTCCACGACTCAACAACTCGTTTGGAGAAGAAGTTTTCCTCTAAGGTAATCCCTTGTGGAGCTGTTTTTTTAAAAATAACTTAGTGTTTTCCAGCCTTCGTGATTGCTGTTTTCTTGCTACTCCCACCATTTCTGACGTAATAATTATTTATGAAGACACCGTTACCGTTTTGGGGATGGGGACCGGGGGGGGGGTGCTATCGGCTGTTTGGGCGATGGCTGGCTACCTTGAGATAAACACAGAGGAAATTTGATGATTCCCGCCAAACGCTTATAAACTTGTAGATGCAGATTGTTCACTATTAAAAGCGCATTGCTTCCATGAGCTATTTAATATGTGAAATTATAGACTAAGTTAGAATCGCTTCCTTCATTTTCTTTGTGTTTCTTTTTTCTTTTCACACACTAAATCGTTGGGGACATTTTATAGGCCTATAGGTCACTAAAGAGCAACAGGGTGTGAAATAACTTATGGCCTAATGAAGATGGGAAGGGGGAACTAGCGAATTTAAAGCCATTAGCGGGGAGTCATACAGGCCCGTAACCGGGGGGCGCCCCCCCCCCCCCCCGAAAAAATATAAACATAAATAAATAAAATAAAATGAATAGGCCCCCTAAAAGAAGACGGACAAGTTTGCCAAAAATATGTTTACAAATGGTGGAAAAAAAGAAGAAAAAACCCCAAAACAAACAAGGGCAAAAATGGTGGACCAAAATATGGCTCGAATTGGGCCTTCATTATTTTCAAAACCATTCCAACTCCCCCCCCCCCCCGCGTCGCTGTGCGATAGGTGGTGCTAACGCGCTGACTACATTTTTCTTCATATACGCCCCTCCCCCAACAAAAAACCCCAAAACAAAACAAACCTAGTAGTAATAATAAATCAATCAATCATTAAATGAATAAATAAATAAATACTTTTTAAAACAAATGATAACAAATAAAAAACAAAAAAGAAACAATAAATAAATAAAATAATAATAATAATTCCTGGTTACGGGCCTGGAGCCATTGATTCAAAAACCCTCCCCTTCCACAACTGTTTGTAAGTTTATGAAGATACAACAGTTGTTAACTATAAAAGGGGACAACAGGACCGGGGACACGCTTGTGCCCCGGGCGCGACCTTGGGTATTTTAACTGAATATATAATAAACCTACTATTATAATAGTCCTATAGCCACTTATAATAATATTTTCAAACAGAAGTCGGAGTTACGGGACAACCCATGCCACGGGGCAGTCATGACTCATGTAGGTATCACTATGAAACAAAAGGGTAAAAACGAAGACATAAACTGGTGTGAAGTTCTCCATTATAACTTGAATCATTTTTAGGCCTAACATCGTAAGTTCTTTGCTTTACGCATTGGTTCAGTCATTGTGAGCAAAAGCCTTCTGTGCTATTGCTTATTGCAAATTCAAGGTCGCTGATGGGCCACAGAGATTAGGGTGAATTATTTTGGGGCGAAATTTTGTTGTTTTGCAAATGAAGCGCGGTTGAAAACTTTGCACTCCACCGCTCAACCGTTTCTGAAAAAAAAAAATCATAAATTCTATTTATAAATCACACTCAGTTCCTCATAAAATTGGTGGAATTTGAAGAAAAGACAGTACCGGAGAAGCGGGCCCAGACTCAAATTAAATTCAAAACGCACGGCATGCAAACTTAATTGGGGTTGGTGGGCGGGCGGGTTGGTAAGGAAAGGTGTACACCCGTTGCGCCCATTCCCCCCCCCCCCCCCCCCCGACAAAAATACCGCAATTTCTCCGACAACCAATCATACACCTTTAGTAGAGCAACGATGTGGGCTTTTCCCTTGTTTTTCTATTTTTGTTAACTTGTTAAAAATATTGTGGGGTCAAAACCCACGTTGTAAAAAAAATCCAAAGAAGCCCAGGTTTACATGCTGTTCATCTTTTTTTTTAAACACCCACAATGTGTTGGCCAACAGCTCTAGTCTAAAATTAGGTAACAAAAATAATACCCGGTACCTCTGTCACGTTGTTTTTCGTCACTTATAATGACAATTTATGGCACAAAGCATTGGGGGAGACCGGTATTTTATGTTTACATTTTTTATTTATTTATATATCTTTATAATTTGTTTATAAGTATTTTTACAAATTAGATAGCAAGCGTTTTCTTTTCTCCTTAAGATGCCCTTTAGGGATTCGGGTTCAGGATTTCAGGATTTTCTATTCATAATATATGACTGACACGCCTTTAGATGACCTCAGTCTTATTTTCTGGAATTTGGTTCGGGATTTAACGAATTTCGCATTAATAAAACATAAACTAAGGCAGAACACAACAGTTCAAGACCGCTCTCAAAGACCCGTTATTCATAAATATATAATTATAATGTCCTTTAAAAAAATTCCCAAATGGAGAGGATCTTGCTTATTTATTTTGTCTTATTTATTTCGTCTTATTTATTTCATTTTTAATAGTATCAGCCTACGCATCCCATTGAATGGATTTGTAGAATCCTCCCTTGACTCTCCATCTCCCCGAGATGAAGGCAACGAAATCATCAAAAATTGCCAATCTGTTTCGAAGAATGCGAATTGAACACAGAAAATGAACAAGTTACATGTTGGTGAGAGGTATAGGTTAATCATGCCCGGTGGCCCCGGAGAGAGTCTAATTAATGAAAAGAAGAAAAAAATCTGAGACTGCAAGTGAATTAAACTTATTATAGCTGAAACGTGATGGAGAGTCCTTCAAAATAACCACTTAGGCCTAATCATCTGCAAGTTAAAGTTGAGTGAAATCATAATTTAAAGAAATCATAAAGTAGGGGCCTAATAAACCACAAGGGAAGCTGACTGGTTAAAATTTAAATAATTTGGGGCTAGACAAAGGAAAATTGACAGTGATGTAGCTCAGTTGCTGTAGAGCGCCGGCGTGTCAATACGGAGGTGGCAGGTTCAAATCCCGCTCTCGTCATTCTTGATTTGCTCAACCGCAAATTATTGTTAACAAACTAATAACGGAATCACACTACATGAAATTTATGTGAAGTATCATATGATTCAATATTTTCAATAGACGCCTTGTTTACATTTCAAAAAATAAAATAAAATAACACGTGGTTTTTAGTTTAATCATGTTCAACCGTCAATTATTTTTTTTAGCTAGATAGGCCTATTGTATCAATAGTTGTTTGTTTCGTTGGTATAATCATCCTACCTCCATGGTATAATGTTAATCCGATCAGTAATTTGGATGACAACGACCTGCTATTAGTAATAAAAGCCGGTGCCTGTATTATTTAATGTGATCACTCCCGTAGTTTACCATGGAGAAAGAAGATTGGGTTGGGTTTAGAGGAGGCACCTGGTGCGGGGCTTATAAAGTGTTTTATTTTATTACTCCATTTTTTAGTATTACGCGGTGAAGTCTGTAAGCCGACTATCCCATAAACCACGGGACCATTTTATTGGACTGAGTTATGAAATATACAGTGTAAATGTCTAGAAATGGCAATACATTAAAGGGACACGTTGCCTTGGATCGGGCGAGTTGGTCTATATATGAAAAGCGTTTGTAACCGTTTGTTATAAAATGCATATGGTTAGAAAGATGTTGTAAAAGTAGAATACAATGATCTACACAAATATGCCTCGAAATTGCGTGGTTTTCCTTTTACATCGTCGACTAACACGGTCGGCCACTATGGGAGTCAAATTTTTGACTCCCATAAATGGCCGACCGTGTTAGTTCGCTTTTTATAAACCAACTCGTCCGATCCAAGGCACGTGTCCCTTTAATATCATTAAAAGGATGTGCACAACATTGGTAAAATAGAAAACATAAATTTTCTACAAAGTTACACATAACTTAAATGGTAAAAAAAATGGTCAGTGAAAATATTTATGTTTGAAATTATTTAGTTTTTGAGAAACGAGTTAAACAATTTGTTTTGATCTCGCTATCAAAACCCGATGTTAGAAAACAGTGAAATCACACAATTTTCCTCTATTTTCTCATAACTACGATGAATGAATATTCTAAACTTTTACAGGTTTGTTGCCGTGGTTGCCGTGGTTGCCTTCCCCTCCTGGTTTTAGAGCCCGATTCGTTCAACAAAACCAACATGTTATTTTTGCAATGCATTCCGGATCTTTCTGACAAATTTTGAAATGCATCTTTTGCAGTATCTTTTGTTTTCAAAAGTAATATAGTTATAAATTGGTGAATGGTAAGGTAATTTTGCCTGCAACATACAGAGTTTGCCCTTAATTTTTCTCAGTGACAAGACAGCAGAACCAGTAAGCTTGTCATTAGTCCGCCAGCTTTTCCTCAATTAAGGTCCCACGATACATACGGGCGCTGTTTACTGAACAAGCCATGCAGCAGCCGGACTACTTGGAGAGAATTTTGACCGATTCCCAAATCTCTTAAATAGCATTTGTCCAGCCATTAAGGGGAATTCCTTGAATTTAAGGGAAAATTAATTGTCATCATCTTGTTTGCAAGAAGCGAACCGAACCGGTGAAATTTCATCAAATTAGAAAATGTTGGGCTTAATTTTACGCATTAATAACAAGAAGAGCGATCTTTACAAGCCGTTTCATGGACTTTGATGGTATTTCAAACATAAATATGTATCTGGAGTATTGGTACTGGTATACGATTTATAATCAGTGGGCTTTCCAGACAATCTGGGGATCAGGTTAGCCAAGTGGTTTCTTTCCCTGCCTTTCACTTCTGTGGACCCAGTTCAAATCTCACTTTGGACTGGGGCTTGGATGTTGATTGGGTTTTCAGTCCCTACCCGATTGCGTAAAGGTTTTTCCCCATTTGGGCTTACATCTAAAATTGAACATGTCTCCTAGTTTCGAATATAAAATCACCATCCTGTTATTGGCGCTTACGCTGTTGGATGAGTAATGAAATAAATTCGGCACCTTCGAACAAAGATATTGACAAAATATGCAGACCGCCAACATTAGGGCTAGATGGCTCAGTTAGTACAGCGCAACCACTACAACCGCAGGTCGTAGGTTCAACTCCAGCTGTAGTCAATTTTTCTTCGTTCAACCCACAAACAAATGAAATTAATAAATAAATCTTGTGAAGTATAGAAAATTCATCCAAAATTCTGAAGATTATAAAATACACACATAAGTCCATTAGGTTGTTCTAATAATTTGTATTAAAAAAGGCAAGATACACATGTTGACAAAATAGTTGGTCTCAATAAACTTGTTATTTGTTACCTCCTTGCACAGTGTTTCCAAGTTGGATTTTGGGAACTAATTAAACTAAAAAAGTAGATAAATAGGGAAATAAAAAAATATACTTCTGTCAACACTACTGTTCAATTCACGACCCATAAATAACCATCTTAATTACACTTCAAGTTGAGGGCTATCACAATAAAAATCAAAAAAATTTGCACCAAGGCACTTGAACACAAATGTGGAAAATCGCTGACCGCTATAGAGCAATTTTGCCCCCAAAAATATCCTGTACTCAAAGTCATGCATATAATTTGTTTTTTTACCCTTACACCGATGTTTGTTAAGCACTGTATACTCGGTACTTTCCCCCGAGTCTGTGAAAAAAAATCTACAGGCAAATCACTCCGGTGGGATTCGAACTCATGAGTACTATTCGGCCATCATTGTACCCGGTAGTTACTTGATACTCAACTGAAAAGTACTTGACTACAACACTGCATTTCTTCAACACATGGATGATGATTACCTAATTCAAATTCCTTTAAATATTCCACAACCCATTAAAGCTTGCACTTCAATTGCATGTTTATTAACCAATGACCCCTTTAATAGTAATAATACTAAACCTAACGTGACAACATAACAACAAAACTTCAAAGACAAAACTTAAATAATGAACACTATTGATGATTCCAGGTAAGATTTATCTTTTAAAGTACAAAAGATAAAAAAATAAACTAAATAAATAAATAAATGAGAAAGATAAGCAAAGCGAGAGAAATGTACTTTTGCTCATTTCATTGTTCCTTTTTTGAATGATGTTAATTAGTGCATTATTAAATTTGTGCCAGTCAACAAACAAATTCTCCAGGTGTTTAAAACAGTAAACCTTCTCTGACACGGATTCCTGATGAAATGTTTAATTCCTGTACGAGAGTAAACATTCCTTCTGAGACCGTCTTATGAAGGAGGAATAACTGCTAACAGTTTACTGCTTTATAGATAGTTCCCAGTAGACGCCATCTTTACGGGCAAATCACATTTTGGCTTGCAGGCGCGTCAAGCGCTCAAATTATTAACGCAGCCGCGTCATTCACTAACCAATCCTGCAATGAGTTTTGTGAAATGTCCGCGTGCAGCACGTCGTTCTCACGCGTAACGCATGACTGTGTGTTCCAAATTGCCCGTAAAGATGGCCGATTTACGTCATACTGCAACCTATCTATTAGGTGCTTGTATAGACTTACTGGTACTTGTGTCGACTATTATTGCACAACATAAACAAAAATTGCAACATTTCTGCAAAATAAAATAAGAAGCAAAGAAAAATTCATTCGGTTGAGAGTACTGCACTTTTAATTTTAATATGTACATATTTCTTTACAATATAAAAAAGTACAAAACTAGTAAGCTTTGTGCAGAAACTGCTTTTTAATCATCCTAAGCCTAAGTGATTCTTTAAAAAACCATCCACAAATAATCTGAGTGCTTTGGGTTCAAGAAATCAATCACTTCCATGCGTCAGGACCATGGACATCTTTGATCAGGGTAAATTTGTCCACAACTTCGCCATCCTGAGAAGTAAGAAAGAAAAGAAACTGATTAAACCTGTTAATTAAACTATTATCCATACCAGTACCTAAGAGAAGGTGAACTAGATTGACACTGATTTATCATCTCCAGAGATCGCCTAAGGGCAACTTTTGGAGATTCAAATTTCCGTGGTGTGAATGCCAATGCCAGTGAAGCAGTTGGTACCAGCTCTCACCAGACTAAACATGGATGGATTTGACGTTCCTGATTAAATACTGTAACAGTTTGCTGTTTTCTCAATAATTAGACACTGTATTTTATCGTCAGAGATAATTTGACATATAAATTAGCAATAGGCTGCTTCAGCAGAAAGTAATGCTGAACAATTTTCTGCTAAGCCAAGGAACGTTGAGCAGGGTACCAGTCATAAATTATACATATGGCATAGTATTTTGGCTGGTTCTCTGTCTAAAGAAAGTAGCAAGATGAGTAATACGTTTAAGAACAAATGAGGTGGCATGACTGACCATGTCAACATTCGAACCACCACTTTGATATCAACATGAACTAATCCTGTATACCAGGGCTGTATAATGACAGAATTGCGACAACTTGCGATTCGTTTCCATTTTCGGTCCACACAAAAAGCATATGTGCACATCAGTAACTATGTGAACACATGGTCCCTCCATGTTGCAACTCCCTCAATATACAGCTCTGCTGTGAACAATCCATGACACACAAAACTCAACTTGTGAATCGGAAATTACCTTCTCATCTGAGATCTGCATTATTGAAAGATGTGTGCTGTTGACAATCTCCATGAAGGTGAAACCATAGTCAGTAGTCCTGAAGGCATCCCATGGTTTGGTGAAATTAAAATGACCGTGTTTCTCTTTACAACCCTAATAGAGAAGACAGATAAAGACTACAATGAAAAAACCCTTTGCAATCTTCAGTTGCATGGCTCGATTTTCGCAGAAAAAATTTGAAACAAACTTTTGGGTTTAACAAATAAAAATTGACTAGAGCGTGACCTGTGACCTCCCGTTTAACCTGCCGGCACTCTACCAACTGAGCTATCTAGCCCCATGTTGGTGGTCCCCCTGTTTTGCCCATATGTTTGTTCAGGGTTGCCAATCAGAAACTGTTCCATCTGTAACTGCTGTATAGCTAGGATTCACACCCAAAGTTAACGATACAAACTGGGAAGTGGCAGCAGAGGGATCTCTTTAAGAGGATGCGACTTTTGATTTCAAACAGCAAGTAATGAACCATAAAGGGAAACGGACTGGGTAAAATTGAAAGTGTTGTTTTAAAGCACATGTACAACATTGGTAATAGACCTTATGCATATGACGTCATTTGAGTAGGGCGCCCTCACCTAGAGGTCAAAAGGAAGATGTTCATTGGCCAGTCCTGTGCGCCGCGCGTACAAATCAGCGCGTTTCCATTGTTTCATCATCAGTTTACCTCTATGATGGCGGCTTGGTGACGTCAATGCATAAGGTCTATTGTCAAAGACCAGTATCATTACGTGATGTGACCCAACATATACATGAAATAACAAAACTGTGAAAGTTTCAGCTAAATCGGTTGTCAGGGTCTTCGAAAAAAACCATTATATATTTTCACTTTTTTAAACATCGGATTTTATCACGCGTGATAAGGACTATTTTTTTACTCGCTTCCTAAAAACTACAGCATTCAAAAATATTTCAAGGGAAATTTTCAACCATGACCATCTTTATACAACATTTATTAGTTTCAGTCTTACCAATGCTGTACATACCCTTTAAAGGGTGTTTGTAATATTGATAAGAGTAAAAATATAAATGCTCACAGATGCACGCATAACTTACATGGTATAAAGATAGTCATGGTGGGAAAATCCTGTTGAAATATTTTTGCTTGAAATGCTATACGGTTTTTTAGAAATGAGTAAAACAATTAGTTTTGATCTCATGAGTTAAAAACTCAATGCTTGAAAACAGTGAAAACACTTTTTAAAAGTTTTCCCCCACTTTTTTCTGGTGATTCCAATGACCGATCGAGCTTAAACTTTCACAGTTTTTTTTTATTTCATGTATATGTTGGGTCACATCAAGTGTGGATACTGGTCTTTGACAATTACCAATGTTACAATATGTGCTTTTTAAGGAATTTATATCAGCTTTACACCAATGAGGAAAAATAAATAAAAATTGTGACAGTCCTTAAAGATTTACTAAAAGTTAAAATACTGCATGAGCTTTCATAGCAACAACTACTTCTTCGGATGCAATGAAGGGACACATAAAGTACAGTTTTATACACAAAAACCAATGAGGAATAATACTCACAGCAGATCCAGTGATGATATGTACTGGTGCCTTGGGGTTGGTGTAAGGTGCCTCTTTACTGCCATTGTAAACCTGAAATAGAGAGGAATGTTCATCCATTCAACAGTTTCCACCAAACAGATACAACAAACAACATTTATTCATGAATACAATTTGAGGCGTTTAGTGTTGAACATGTCGTTCATTTGTGCCTGTATGGATTTCAGAAATATACAGAGTTTCAAAATTGAATGCTTCAAATGGAATGAGATCATATTGAAATATTAACTTTCCTCAAAGTTACTTTGTTACCTCTGACTTACCTTGTCATTATATACCGGCCAGAGGCGCTCGTAATCATGCTCGTGGGCCCACAGTTCCAGATCTACCCCTGTAGTTTATCATTCAACAAGATTTATATTATGATTCAGGTTACATCTCCTGATCTCTGGACTTTACTCTCCAATAATATTAAGGAAAGCTCCTCCCTTGAACAGTTCAAGTCTGTTCTTTAATTATATCTCTTTGTCATTTAACCCTTAAGAGACCATTCATTTCTGTATAATCATTATCATACACCCAGACATGGCTAATATTGTTGAGTTTTTGACACGGTTTTTCTTTTAAAAGTGTCTGAAGCTGGTTTTGCATGCGTATTAATATACTTCTTCAACTGTAACTGTTGAGTCCAAAAAGAAAGTAAACTCGTCAGAACAAATTACCATATTTGTAGAACAAATCTTCAAGCACCAACCGTAACTGCAAGAACAAATCAATAGACTATTACCGATTGAGAATACCTAACATGAAACCTTAAGCTTTGCAGATACACTGGTCTACTGCATTCATTGATATTTCTTTTTTAACAGACAGGACAGATGTAATAACGCATCGGGCTAAAGTGTTATATTTGTGGTTTAACCTCTTGGAACTAACTTCGCTGCCGCACATTGAGATATTTATTGGTCTCAATATTTTGAATAACCTTCTCTAGTCATAAGGTTTATCGCGAATAGCAAAATACCAAGAGAGGGCGCTGTTTTGCCGCGCATGATAGTGTAGTGAAAGGGGGCAACCCGGGAACTCGCGCACGACGACCGACTGTAGCATTTGCCCCCTCAGCCCTCCCATGATCCATTGCGATTCTGAATCGCGATAAACATTATTGTCAGGAGACTAAAGAGTGTTTGAGATGCTGGTCTCTTGATAGGGATTCAGAGGTTTCAGTGTAGAGTCACTGCTCTGATTGGCTCTTCTGATAGGAGAACTGTGGTTGGAGGGCTCAAAGTTTTTGTGTTGGCCGCCATTGTTTGTGTGCGTCCTGTGAACCGGAGCATGTCAGTCGAATGTGCAATATCAGTGGGGTGGGGAGGTGGGGTTGTGAGTAAAATGCTGCTGATGATATAGCTTATGTCTCAAGGAACAGTGCTGGATAATGCACTCAAAGATAATGAACACCAGTCAATAAACTTCACTTCACTACAAGCACTTTCACAACCATTTGACCCCTTGCATCGAGGTCAAACGTGACCACTGTCTGCCTATGATCTGCAATTTTAGGAGTCAACTTGCGTGCAAGGATACGATGAGCAAACAACTCCAAGCACCTCACTTAAAGCACACTGCACAGTTAACTCATGAGGGAGCCGACTACTAAAATGGCACAAGCAAGGTGAATGGGGTCAATATGAGAAAGTTCTCCAAAATACAGCGAGGCCAGAATCTGGTGTACTTTGCAAGCTATGATTTAAGAATGTTTGATACATGTAACTGGTGGCAGACATAGTAAGTCACTTACCATGACTGTATGCACAGTACAATCCACACTATCTGTGTCGGAGCAGTACATAGGTCGATGACCCATTGTTATGATCCAGGGATACTTTGCTCGGTTCTTCGGTTTGTTGGCTTCCTGGTTTATGAAACAATTACAAATTAGATTACGAAACCCAAAACAAACAAGTTGAAACAATGGCTTAAAATATGCAATGTTTACTGCTATGTAAGGGAGCTTCTCAGAAGTCTGAATGGTAAATTAAGATAAGTTGAAAAAAAATTAAGATAAGTTGAGACCAGGACTCAGTGAAATGAACTTGAATGAGTTTTTTTGTTTGTTTTCGTTGCAACCCTATCCAAGCTAAGAAACTTACAGAAAAAGGGAGCTCTATAGATGATCATTAGCCAAACTAAGCAAGTCAAAAGGACTGCTAATGCACCAGCAACAATACACGACAAATACAAATTCTTCTTGTTTATGAAATATTCTCTTTCACTTCAATTAATTCTGCTTCAGTAAACGACCAGGTTTGCAGTCCAGTTATTACAATGATCACATCTTTCTGATAGTGAAACCAAGGAACCCCTTAAAAGTGACTACAGCACTGTGACCCGCAGGTCTGGTGATACCTGTGTAGAGAAGACGAAGAAATGCCAGTTTTAGATATTGGAGGAAACCCCCTGATAGGGAAAACCCACATAATCAGGTTGGAACTGAAAACCCAATCCACATGCGACGCTTAAGTACATGATTCGAACCAGGGTCCACAGAGAACCAGGGTCCACAGAGAACCAGGGTCCACAGAGAACCAGGGTCCACAGAGAACCAGGGTCCACAGAGAACCAGGGTCCACAGAGAACCAGGGTCCACAGAGAACCAGGGTCCACAGAGAACCAGGGTCCACAGAGAACCAGGGTCCACAGAGAACCAGGGTCCACAGAGAACCAGGGTCCACAGAGAACCAGGGTCCACAGAGAACCAGGGTCCACAGAGAACCAGGGTCCACAGAGAACCAGGGTCCATAGAGAACCAGGGTCCATAGAGAACCAGAGTCCATAGAGAACCAGAGTCCATAGAGAACCAGAGTCCATAGAGAACCAGGGTGCATAGAGAACCAGGGTGCATAGAGAACCAGGGTCCATAGAGAACCAGGGTCCATAGAGAACCAGGGTCCATAGAGAACCAGGGTCCATATAGAACCAGGGTCCATATAGAACCAGGGTCCATAGAGAACCACGGTCCAGAGAGAACCAGGGTCCAGAGAGAACCAGGGTCCATAGAGAACCAGGGTCCATAGAGAACCAGGGTCCATAGAGAACCAGGGTCCATAGAGAACCAGGGTCCATATAGAACCAGGGTCCATATAGAACCAGGGTCCATAGAGAACCACGGTCCAGAGAGAACCAGGGTCCAGAGAGAACCAGGGTCCATAGAGAACCAGGGTCCATAGAGAACCAGGGTCCATAGAGAACCAAGGTCCATAGAGGTGAAAGTTAAGGAAGAAACCACAGAGTGAACCTGAGTGAACCCCCAACAAGTGACTTGCTTTAAGACATCAGGCCAGCACAGTCTTTTTAAAATACCTGTAAGTCTGCCTCCAGCCATTTCAATTGCTTGTTCTTAGTCTCCTTGGAGAAGAAGGGGAAGAAATAAACCTCAGTAGAAAATGAAATGATATGTGCAGAGCCCAGATTCCAGCTGCAAATAAGAAAGAACACCCTAGTCAATCAAGGAAAGTTTGCATGCATGAAGTTATTATCTCTTATTGTAGAGGCTCAAACAAATATATTTGTGTTTCTTTCAAATCAATACACACTCATCACAGGATTGATAGTGTGATTGGAAAACCCAGTATTAAACTCTGTTATACTCCCTCGGCCCATTTGCCCATAGGTGACACCAATCCTCCAATCCTCCTCTCCTATGTCACTCCACACCAAATTGCTTGCACTAAGATGAGATTGGAATGTCCGACTCAGTGATAAGCAATTGTTATGTGGACCAACAGCCCTCAGTCCTTCTGAATCCTTCATTTCAGAAAGGAGGATATTGAACCCAAGCACCAATGTCACGTGCGGCTACTGTGTGCCACGCTCGCGAGTCAAATTGCACATAAAAAATGATGGTAAATGCTGCGTTGCCTACAGTTGATAATAAACACTGAGACATTGACAGAGCTGCCAACTCTGCAGAAAGTTCCCTGAAAACAAACCAGTCTATTCATGTTCTGATGAACAAATTTGAAAATCTCTCTGATTATGGGAACTTTCTCCCTATTTTATGTTGAACATAGTTCTTAATATCTCCCTGATTGTTGCACACAATATCCCTGATTGCAAGATTGAATTGTTGGCAGCTCTTTATTGACTCCCAAAATGGCACAACCAAGATGATTGTGATGGCGACATCAGGTGAATTGGATCATTAGAAGGATTTGGGCAGGTCAGGGTTAATATCCCTGAGAGAAATAACTAGCCAAGAAGAGTAGGTGTCCTACCTGTACCATAAGTTTTGGTTGTCTTCATACATTGGCATCGTAAAGCGATTCTTGTAGTGAGAGAAATTACTGGAATAAAACACAATTACAGAAAAATACATTAAATTGTATACATGTGAATTGCTTTGTACAGGGTGTGTCCAACAATGGTAAGATTGAAAATATAAATATTCAAAGATTTACATAACATTTACTTGGTATCAAGATTGTCATGATGGGAAAACTTCACTTGAAATTTTGCTAATTTTGGGTTGAACAAATACAAATTGACTAGAGTGGGATTTGAACCTGCGACCTACAGATTAGCGTGCCGGCGCTCTACCAACTCAGCTATCTAGCTCTAATGTTGGCAGTCTCCCTATTTTGTCAACATCTTTGTTTGGGGTAACCCAGTCAGTTCTTATAAAAACTCTATTTCATATAGATCACAGCGCTGTGACAAGCTTCAAACCTCATCAGATTGGTAGAACATTCCAGAAAAAGGATGATCTAACATACAACAATCAAGAACACTACAAAGTTGGAAAAAAGTGTGTCTTTAAATGCTTCCTGAATGATTGAATAGTGTCCAACAATCTGACTTGAATGGCTACAGGGATTCAGTTTGTTATTTCTCAGGCAAAATTTGTAAAAAAAAGCCCCTAAACTGAATAGGCAGTGAGTTAAAATCTCACCCTAGAAGAGTTTGAGTTCTTTATGTTCATGAAGGGTGCTGTTCTAGATGTAAAACCACACCCTGTTTTTTCCCTAAGACATCAACGTTCTTTTACAGTTTTTTTAACCTATTGTTAGTGTGTTTTTGTTGTGGTTTTTTCTGCTGTCTGTTGCCGAGGACTTTGTGACGCATGTAAGTGAACTTTGTGCCTATACTTCTGTACACCTGATGTGTTTTTGAGGCTGCAGTATAATTCTAATATGAACACGTTCAAAGCTACACCAAAGACACCATCGCCACATACTTTTGAGTGCAAGACCTCTGTTATTCAGCTGCTTTTGTTGTGCAAATTTGCAGTTATTGTCCTGCTCTTTGTGCGAACAATGCATCCCAGGCCACGGAAAATACACTCCTGTCGTAATGAGTTGTACCGGTTACGCAATGCAACTATTCAAGATGAGATGTTTGTAAACATTGCACGTACTTTCAACTGTAATCGTTATAGAGGGCGTCGTGCTGGATCCCACATGCATAAGAAGATCCATGTAGTTGATCCACAACTCAGAACTCATAGACCCTCTAAAAACTGGGACCGATGTCAGAATATTCTTATCAACACTGGTCATCTTGATCGCCAAGTACATGCAAGTCCATCAACTATCACATCAGAAACATCTCCAAAATACGTAAATATATTGTCACAAACACATGCCACGCCGCTGCCTGAGCCCTTGTGTTGTCTAGACTGGATTATTGTAACTCTCTCCTCAATGGTATTAAGCAAGCTGACGTTAACGGACTACAAAGGCTCCAAAACAATGCTGCATGTATCCTTTTCTCACAACCCAAATTCACACACGCCTCTACTCTTCTCAAACAATTACACTGGTTACCAGTTAGACAACGCATCACATTCAAAACATCAGTGAACATGCACAAAGCACTAAACCAACTAGGGGTGCTGCAGTACTCGATAAACTCCTCACTGACATCGCTGACCAATATCTTGAACCTGTTGTAAGTGCTCCCATAGCAACCAGTGATCATTCCGTCATTACGCTCAAGCCTAACTTCAAACAGAAATTGTCTCACACTAAAACATTTTCCTATCGTCCCTTTCGCCAATCTGCAACTCGCTCGTTTGGACAGTGGATTACACATATGGACTGGTCTTGCATGGATGATACCATTAATGCTGAGGATAAGGCTGCCTGGTTTCAACAAGTCATTTCTAGCCAGTATGCTGATCACTTTTAATCTGTCACAATGACCCGTCGATCAAACGACAAAGAATGGTTGAGTGACACTCTTCGTAGACTCATAGTCAGTCGTGATGCCAGTTTCAGACGAGGGGATGTAGGTAACTATAAGAAGCTGAGGAACAAATTCCAGAAGGAGATTAAGGAAGCCAAAGTTAACTTCTATCATCGCAAAATTGAAAATCTAAAAATGAAGAAACCTGGTATTGGCATCAGCAGGTTAACATCTCACCGGTATGCACAAAAAACAACCACTTATCCCAGACTCAGGGAAATCCACCGTTGAAGTTCCTAATGAACTAAATTGTCACTTTGTCGAGATCTGCAGTCAGCTACCAGCACTGGACCTGTCAGCACTCCCCGCATACCTCCCTTGCACCACCTACTATAAAGCGGTGCACCCTACTGACGTCCCAACACAGCTTCTGAAAGAGTTTGCGTATAAACTTTCTGAACCATTGACCAAAATCTTCAACAATTCCCTCCGTTCAGGTTGCTTTCCGAAGGACTGGAAAAACTGCTTCTGTGTGCCCCGTGCTGAAGTCTATACCCGTAACCAATAACAGCCAACTTCGCCTAATTTCCATTACAAAAATTGTAGCTCGTCTATTTGAAGGCTTTATGGCCGAGTGGCTGATGAACGACATCAAACATCTGATCGACCCTCGTCAGTATGGTAACATGAAAGGCAGCTCTATTAACCATTACCTGATCAGCCTTCTGGATATGATACATCAGGGTTTCGATAGACCAGGTCATTATGCTAACATTTGCACTATTGACTTCACAAAAGCATTTGACCTAATTGACCACACCACCGCCATCCATAAGATAATCCAACTCGGTGTTAACCCAGCTATCATTCCCACAATCCGCAGTTTCTTAACCAACCGGACTCAAACTCTTAGATACAGTGGATGTTCATCAGAATCTAGACACTGACAGATGACATGTGGAGTCCCACAGGGGACGAAGCTCGGACCTATTATTTTCTTGATCATGGTGAATGATGCAGCGTTATCTACACCTAACAGGTGGAAATACGTAGATGATTTAAATTTGGCTGAGGTTTACCCTAAGTCTGTCATTGGTAACATGCAGAAACAAATAGATTGTCTGTATGATTGGAGTCTTGCTAATTTTATGACACCCAAACCTGAGAAGTGTAAAGTCCTGCAAGTAAGCTTTCTCCGTGAAGAAACCCCTCCCAAGGTTATCTCCATCAACAATGACCAACTTGCAGTAGTAGATTCCCTTCGCTTACTTGGGGTCACAATCCAATCGAACCTCAAGTGGGACTTACATGCTCGAAACATGGTATCACGTGCTTCGCGGCGTCTTTACATTTTATCTATCCTTAAACGAAATGGAGTAAACATCGCAGATTTGATACTTGTGTATGGAGCAGTTTGGAGCTCTGGACTAACTATACAGCAACTATACAGCAACTATACAGCAATCGAACAGTATTGAAAAGGTGCAACGAAGAGCTCTTCGTATGATAGCATTCCCTGAGCACTCACACTATGTTGAAATCCCCGAGACATTCCACATTCCCTCACTTGCTGATCGTAGATGCACAATCCTCACCAGCTTTGCCCAATCACTGCTTGTGTCTCAGCGACACCGTGGCCTACTTCCACAAATGCGACAGGAACTCATGTGCCGTAAAGTTCGTAACTCAGACCACTTATACTTGCCACTTGATTGAATACAACTTATTGATTTTTTTATTTGTCTGTCACTAACATGAATTCCCATGACATCATTTTGAATATTGTATATATGTATTTTCATAACTAGTACAACCATTCCTGTGTTTACCTTTTTATAGTTAAACGCCTACTTAATCAGTCATTTTTATTGTTATCTTTTATCTTTTTAAACTTGACTTGTTTAGTCTTTTCGGACTATAGTCCATTTTTTTTTCTTTCTTGATTGTACAATAAACCAAGTTGAATTGAATTGAAAAAAATTGAATGAAAGGCAAAAATATAGTTATCTTTATATTTACTTACTATGCAACTTCATGGTTCCCGACAGCTGTCATGTATGGGACGTAAGCCGCAACAGGCTCTATCTGCCTCATGAAGTCATCACCAACATGGCCGTTTTCATTGTTAAAATCATATGCAAAATCACCTAGTTAAAGAAAAGTTTTTTGGGGTTGAATAAAGACAAATTTACTAAAGCGAGATTTGAACCAACAAACTCCTGACCAACTGAGCTATCTAGCCCTATTATGGCGGTCTCCCAAATTTGTCAATATCTTTGTTCATGGGTGCCATTCAGAAGCCATACAACCTTTAACTGCCATGTAGTCAGGGATCACACCCAAGTTTACGATACAACCTACCGGGAAGCGGTAGGTCGCTGGTTCAAATCCTGCTCTCTTCAGGTTTTCTTTGTTTACCCCCAAGTTTGCCCCGTCAGTTTCCCTTGTGGTTTATCACTTCATACTCTTTTTAAGTTCTGGAAAAACTTATCAGATTAGAAAGACTGCTATGAAACCAATATTTCAAAATGACAGCAATTTGACTAATACATGTAGGCCGCTCTGGAAGCAACATACATCTGCTTACAGACTTAATGTGAGAAGCATCATAAGAAGACTAGGCACCAACCTAAGACAATCGCACCTAATGCACTATGTAACTTTGTAACTCACCAACATGCAAAATGGCATCAAAGGATCCTTTCTGAGCTCCAATTTGAAGGCGACCCAAAGACTGCGCATTTTCATTTCCCATGTCACCATAAATGACCAAGCGAGGGCTCCAGTCAGTGCCATCTCTCAGGGCCGTAAAGAAAAAGAGTGAACTCCAACCGTTGTAACCTCCACAACGATAAACTGAAAGAGACGTAATTGAAAACAGAGTATAAAGTTTCAGTACGGCAGGTAGGTGATTGGATTGTGCCTCACAGTCAGAGTATGCCATGAGAAAGATATTCTACAAGTACATGTTTCTTTTGTTTTTTATTCTACCCAAACATTTCCCTTATTGCCCCACTATTTGGCCTCCGGAAACAAACAAATATTCAGACAGGTCAGCATTTATTCTACTAATATCTCAATTTTAATTGTTATTTAATTTTAAAAGATAATCACCAAAACTGCAACATCCTTTAATACTTTTTTCAACCCCCCCCCCCAAATAAAAATTACCATATTTGGTTCCCGGTATCAACTTGGTTAGTTTCACACGGTGGATGAACTGCTTGTGTTTTTCTGGACCGCCATCTACAAACTTTGTACTTGAACCTGATGATGTGTATTTGGCCACAGTCATTCCAAACTGAACCTGTGATTCCGTGTCATTGAAGGTACTCCATGTTACTATCATTTCAGTCGGGTCACCTGTGGAATGCAGAACAAGATGTAACTAAAAGGATGTTTTGAAAAGAAAATTTAACAAATAAAATTTCATCTAAATACAACCATAGGCCTTACTCGATACAGGAACTAAGAGGTTGAGGAACTCAGGACGTACAATGGTAAACACAGGGGGGAAGCATTCTGTTTGGCTTACAGTGGTTTCTTCCATGCCTCCACTTTTATGGACCCCGGTTCGAATCCTGTTTTAGACTTGAGCCTTTCATGTAGATTGGTGTCTCAATCTAGCCTACCTTGCTGGGCTGTTTTGACTCTCTTTTAACATCGGTCTTCGACTATTGATAAGACCAATGTAAAAAGAGAGCCATAACAGCCCAACAAGGTAGGTTAGGTCTCAATCCAAACCCGATTTCAAGGGTTTTCACCAGTTTGGGTTTTCCTCCCTCATCTAAAATTTGACATTTCTTCACCACCTTCTTTACTCTTCACAGGTAGGTCCATCAAGCCCAGGGGTTGCAGTGTGAGGCACCAGACGCAGAACCAGGGGTCAGGACCAAGCAATCAGCATCCACTGACCTCTAAAACATCATTTCTTATTTTGATTGCCACAATTGTAATATACCAAAATGCAAATACACAGAATCCCCGGCAAATATTGAAATCTCCTCTAAAATGTGACCACAAAATTTGATGAAATTTTCAAAGGTTCTTTTTATGGTTTGTTTATTGCAAACTGAAGTATGGAAAAAAAAAAATAAAAATGGTGTACTTTTCCCTTGAAACCATTGGACCGTCAATGGAACCTTAGACTTAGAGATGTTTTAGAGACAACTTTTCTGACTGAGGAAAGATTCACATACATGGTTATAAGTGTCAAATAAAATTATACAAGTACCAGCTACAAAAAAAGTAGTACTACCAGTACAAGTTATTTGGAATATTTCTGAGAATAAAAGAAGATGTGAGAATAGCCTACCTGTAGCAGATAAGTGAATTTGTTCAGGCTGGTACCAAACTTCACCAGAAGTTCCGATGAAAAATAAGCAGGCAATAATCGCTTGAAACATCACGTTGTTAGTGATATAGCCAACCATATCTAGAGATTAATGAGAAATTACACAACAACATAAAGGTACGTATAAAAGCACAATCGAAACTGATACTGAAAAAAACCAATTGAAAACACATTACAAATTAATATATATGTTTTGGTTCAGTTGACATGAAAGTCGATCGGAGTTGTTACACATTTCACATATGACTGAGTACATATACTCACACATCAATCGGTGCATGATGTTTTGTTTAAATAATACAACAGAAGCGATTATTTTCTGAAATATTGTCACCCATGGTGATGGTCTGGATTGATAATGTTATTTTTGACCATTAAAAGGACATAAACATGATAAAAAGTATATTATGAACAACATTTTAGCTTCTCAATAGTCAAACAAGTAAAAATATGAACAAACATTACTTAACATTTTATTAGCATTGTTTTGTATTTGTAGGGAAGCTTTTCTACCCAGTAGGTCAGTGCAGCGCAACAGAGATTTGCGTCCTTCCTACCACTCAGTATCGGAAACCAGTCATCTCGCCCCTCCGGCAGAGTCGCCCCCCACAAAGTCGCCCCCCACAAAGTCGCCCCCCACAAAGTCGCCCCCCGCAAAGTCGCCCCCCAGCAAGCTCGCCCCCTCCAGGTACAAACTCGCCCCCTCACAATGTCGCCCCCTACAAAGTCGCCCCCCGCCAGACTCGCCCCCGACAAAGTCGCCCCCGACAAAGTCGCCCCCGACAAAGTCGCCCCCTAACAAAGTCGCCCCCTAACAAAGTCGCCCCCCGACACAGTCGCCCCCCTTGGTTATGACTACAAGGTGAAGAAGAGTTCTGAGAAACGGCGACTTCGGCTACAGCTAGATCAGCGCATCTGCCAGTGTTGAAGAATAGGCAGACGCGCGCGATGTAGCCGTAGCTGTAGCCCTAGCCGAAGTCGCCGTTTCGGACACGGCCTTAATTAATCTACAAGTGACCATTCTCTTTGATGCGATTTTATAAAACGTCTTAAGAAAAGAGTGCAAAATAAGTTAACTAACTCACAAAACAAGGGCAACTGCAGTGCAAAAAATGTAGTGTAAATTTTACTGTCTAATAAAAAGTAAAAGATTTATCTTACAAATAACAACACTATCTCGGTATGGGCTCTGCCCGTTTAGTTTTTTTTTATTCGTCGTTTTATCATTTGGTTGACAGTTACAGTGCAAGATTAATTTATTTATTAAGTCTCCTGTATATTTTTCTATTTGTCTTTTGATAGTTTTTAAAGTACATACATAAATGAAATATGTTTTTGTAATATGTCTTTACGTTTATTTATTGATGGACATTAATCGGTGATTTTGTTTTGTTTAGTTTTTTTTATTCCTCGTTTTATCATTTGGTTGACAGTTACAGTGCAAGATTAATTTATTTATTAAGTCTCCTAGTGTATATTTTTCAATTCGTCTTTTGATAGTTTTTTAAGTACATACATAACTTATGAAATATATTTCTGTAAGATATGTTTTTACGTTTATTTATTGATGGACAATAATCGGTGATTTTTTATCCTTTAGGTTTTTTTTTATACTATACAGTATATTTTTGCGAGAAATCTTTTATGTTTATTAAGTAACTGTTAAGCTTTGTTGATTTTTGTACGATGGCTTTTATTACATTTTAATTGATGTTAAAATTTGTTGTTTTTCAATTAGTTATAGTTATTAAGTTATTTATCCTCAACAAAAATGTATAAAGTCTTTAAGGATTCCCTTTCTTGAACCAAGTTAAAAACAACAAAATTTCCCCTTAGAAAATCATTGCAACAATAATAGCAAAAAAATGCATAGGGGCGACTGTGTCGGGGGGCGACTGTGTCGGGGAGCGACTTTGTTAGGGGGTGACTTTGTCGGGGGCGACTTTGTGAGGGGCGACTTTGTGAGGGGCGACTTTGCCGGGGGGCGAGATGACTGGCAATCTCAGTACATCTATGCCACCAGCGCTTGATCATGGAATGGACTCTGACCATAAGGTTTATCGCGATTCCAGAACCGCAATGCATCATGGGAGGGCATAGGGGGAAAATGCATACCGCAGTACACGATGTTCGCAGGCATGGCCTAGGCCCTGTGTAAACTAAAAAAGTGAACAAGCTTATGATTTGAACGTCGCAACAATTTTATAAACAACACAGTCGGTCGTCGTGCGCCCAGGCTACCGATTTCCCGGGTTGCCCCCTTTTACTACACCCGACATGCTTGGCAAAACAGCGCCCTCTCTTGGTATTTTGCTAATCGCGATAAACCTCATGACGATCGAGTTTTGCAAAAGATTTTTTGGTTCAATTGAACAGTCTGTCTGTACGTCCGTGGAGAAAGAAATGGTCTGACTAGTGCAGTATTCACTTACCATTACACATGCAATAGTAGCACTCTGTGTCTGTCTCTGAATGGAAGATGACAAATTAAGTTTGGAACTTGACGGGAATACAGATGATTTGCAACAGTCAGTGCGTTTAGTCAGGTGGATCCGTGTCAGGTGACCACACTATCACGTGATCTTGTTTACACACGTAAGGGTTCAACAGTAGATGTTGAACTCTATGATGATGAGCACTGCGGTAATCACCAAGAAACATTAAACGTACTACGGCATGCAGTACGGGGACCCGAAGTTGATAATTTAACGAAATGTTCGTCCCGTTTTCTCTTCACCACCGAGGAAGGTTACACGTTTCAACTTTACACCATCGGTTTTTGGAAGAAGATCGATGCTGATTGCTGAAACCACCGCCATATTTCACTCATCACTCATGACAAAAATACCCCAAAACCCCCCATATTTGGCCGGATAAGTATTTTATTAATAAATGAAAAATATGGCGGTCGGATTCGGCAACTGTTCAGGAGAATTTTCGGACACACGCAAACATTTTATACTAAAATATAATGGTTCTAAAGCAGCCTTGAGAATGATCATACCATTTACAGTGTTTCTGTATTTTCGTGGCACGTAATTTTGCTAAGACAGAGACAGAATCTAATATTTTTGTGTGTAGATAAATGACTTCAAAGAATGTTAACCAAGTCAACTGTGATGGTGAAAATATTATTTTAATTGTCAATTAGTACTTTAAAAAGGTTATTGCAAATCTAAACATACAACTCGAATAAATTTCACATAATTTTAACTATTAAAAAAAAGCTATGGTAATTTTGTCGTGTTTAAACACGCCGAGAAGAGGAAAAATACATTTGCTGGGCTCTATTGAAGGAGATGTGACTGAGACAAAACCATTAATTTAGGCCTACCATGGGATTCTTTCCTTTACTAACTTTGGTCAATAATAAGCCATATTATATTGATGTTTTAGGTAATAGATTCCTTTTCATTGTAATGCTGACTTATATGCAAAATTATCAAGTATTAAGCAACAAAAGTTACATGTGGAAGTTAAAGCGTCTACTTGCTGAGAAAGCAAAAAACTAACGGTATTTTCACAAGAACGTTGGATCCATCCACGTTTAGCGAGGTGACAGTGGGTACCGACCGCATCTCTGGCCGCTGCAACCGCGAACAGACATCAACCCTCAGAAATGTGAGAAACGATTCATGCATGTGACAAGTGACATGTCCTTTACATTTGTTTAATAAGAAGACAAAAGGAATAACAAAAACAAACACCTTAACAAACAAACAAACAAACAAACAACCCAACAAACACACCAACAAACAAACAAAACAATCAAACAATCAAACAATCAAACAAACAAACAATCAACCCAACAAACACCACAACACCCCCAGTCTCCCAGCCAACAATAAAAAACAATCAAACATAAATATTATAAGACCATGCCATTATAACATAGCATCCATTTCTTGAATGATCTCAAATTTTACAATTGTATTTTAGTTTGGACAGTCATGATCTCAATTTGTTATTTTTCTTAATAACATAATCTCAGACTGAGTCGACAGCAGGTTGTAAATAATAAGAAGTTCACAGCCACGCTTCAGGCCCATGCCGATCTTTGATGAGGGTAAATTTGTCAATCACTTTGCCACTCTGAAAAAACAAAGAGATATTATGAAGTTTAATCTATTAACATATTCTTTTCACAGATATAAACAGCAACAATTACAATGATTGTGCAACTGCTAAACAGATTTCTATGTATGCTGATGTCAAACTTTTATGAATAATTTACATATGCTAGGTCAGACTTTTGGGTGAAAGGGCCATGCAACTTAAAAACAATAAAATAAAATAAGATTTCACCGTTAACAAGAGGTAAAAACAGCAAAGATTAATACATATTTTTTCAAACCATTGTTCATAAAGACAAACCTAGCCATAAAATACAGAATTAGATATGATGAACAATTTAATCTTTGGCCAAAGTATAAACTTGTTTAAAGGCCCTGTACACGATTGGTAAGATCGAAAAACACAAATGTTCACGGATTCACACATAACCATGATTTAAAGTAAGTAATAGTAGAAAGGGTTCCTTAAAATATTTCTGCCTGAAATGCTATCGTTTCTGAGAAATGAGTAAAACAATAGTTTTTATCGCGCGCGATAATAAACTCCATGTTTGAAAAACAGAAAACACATAAGGTCTCTTTTCACTATTTTCTCGTGATCTCGATGACCAATTGAGCTCAATTTTTCACAGGTTTGTTATTTCATGTATGTGGTTGATTACACAAAACATGAACACTGTCTGTGATTATTTTGTCAGCTCTGCCAATCCTGTATAATACCTTTAATGATTTATTCTTTGAGATGCAAAGATGCATTCCTTTATTACCTGATCATCAGAAACCTGCTCCCAAGTGAGATGAGTTTTGTTCATAATCTGCATGACACTATAACCGTAGTCAATAGAACGGAATGCATCCCAGGGCTTGGAGAAATAAAACAGGTCATGCCTCTCCTTACATCCCTGTGGAGGATGGGAAAGAAGTTGTAATAATTCCAAATGTATAGAGGTGTCATCAAAAACTGTGTCTGTTTATAAAGGCAGGCTACGCTTTTGGTAATTACTCCCAAGTTAATGACCACAAAAACTTACTTCAGCACTGACGAGCTGTTGATAGCATAAAACATTGAGAGAAATGACTCCCTTTGAAGTAGCGTAGTTTTAGAGAAAGAGTTAATTTTCACCCCAAAGATTTTGAATCTGAGAAAGGCATCAGGCATGAAGCCTTTCTCAGGTATCTGAAAGCACACAGTTCTACGCAACAAGGGTGTTTTTTCTTTCATTATTTTCTTGCATTATTTTGTTGAGCTTTGATGACCAATTGCGCCCAAATTGTCACAGGTTTGTTGTTTAATGCACATGTTGGGATCTGTGCAAAACATTGTTCGTGGTATTTTGCTTTTGTTTATCTCTTTATGTGTATTTTATGCTGTTATAATTTTATGTAAAATTTGTGTATTATGAATCCAACCAAATGGTTGGCAATAAATATATTATCCTTATCCTTATCCTTATTGGCAAGATTGAAAATATAGATACAAATTTGTTCATAACTTACATGGTATATAAAGATGATCATGGTGAAAAACTTATGTGAAATATTTTTGCTTGATATACTAACGTCTTTGAGAAATTAGTCAAACTATTAGTTTTGATCTCGTGAGTCCAATCTGATGTTTGAAAACAGTGAAAACAAGTTTTTCCCACTTTTTTCTCATGACTCTGATGACCGATTGCGCTTAAACATAATATGTCATGTATAAATGTTGGGTCACATAAAGTGCAGATTCTGGTCTTTTTGCCAATAATGTTCGCATGCTTTATTTAATGTATGTTTTTATCATTTAAATGGTTTGATGCCACCTAGGTTTCAGATAAGCATGGGCATATGGGACTCTTTGGTTAATGGGGGCAGAAAGGTTCTCGCATATGCCTGTCTAAATGTCTATTAGTCCAGTGAATGCAGCCACTGCACTGCAACCTGTTTACGTTCAGACAGAGTGCCATAGTCTCCGGGGGACACATCTTTGGGCATGCAGAAAGGTTGATTTGCCTGAAATTTATATACATAAAAACACAAGTAGGCCTACCAATTTCTAAAACTGTGTAAAAAAAAAAAAAAAATCTTTCTCAGCTCATTTTTTTCTTCTTGCTGTTCCCGAATTTGGCAGATGGTTCCCGTTACTTTACTAGTAGGGGTAGTTGTATATTTTTGGAAAACTTACAGCAGATCCAGTGATGATATGTACTGGTGCCTTGGGGTTGGTATAAGGTGCCTCTTTACTGCCATTGTAAACCTGAAAAGGGAATTTGCCAAAAATTGACAAATGTTATCTAAATCTGTTTATTCGGACATGAGCTTAAAACCCAAGTTCATGTACATATTGTGATGTTTTTCCATAAATAATTTGCGTTGTGCTAGACATTCAAATCTAAACAAAAATTGGGCTCTCTTGTTACATTTTCACCAACCTTTTCTTTATATACCGGCCAGAGACGTTCATAGTTGTGTTCATGGGCCCACAGTTCCAGATCTACCCCTGTAGGAGAAATCATAATTCATAAAAAACCCCAATTATTATATTAAATCTTCAAATTGGCAAATTTTATTTCTAATATGGGCATGGCGAGATATCACTGCTAACAAACTGGTAGATTGATTGTGCATAGGACCCGTGTGCTATGGAAGAAGGACGTAAGGAAACATTACCGGAGAAGGCATAAGCAATAATGTGAAACGTATTCAAGAAAACTGAGCGTGAAAGTTAGATCTGTTTTCTGTCATTCCTAAGTCTTTATAGAAAGGTGAAAATCTGCATGAGAATTGGAGAACATTTCTTTGGGGTTAATTCTAGCAACAAAATGTATCCGTAATGCCATATTTTTTGTCAGGAGCCATTTGATTACTTACAGCCTTTTGTTACTGGAAAAAGTACTTTGTGTGCCTGGAAGAAAGGCGTAGTGCCTAATGCCCCGATTACCCTAATTTGTGTAGGCCTACATTTGTAGATTACTAACTAAAATAAGACACAAGAAACCCTCTGGCCCTATTTTATAGAGCTGCTTAAGTACAAAAAGTATCCAAGCAAAAAGCAATTTAGATTAAGTATAGGCTACCAGCCAAAATACCATGTCTCATGCGCCATTTGCAATTGGTTTCCTGTTTAGTATTTTTGCTTAGCAGAAACTTTCAAATAATTGTCTGCTCAATCAGCTCCATGAAATTGGGCCCTGCAGCGAATCTCAACTTACCGTATTTATAGAACATATCTTCCAAGGCACTTCTGACCTGTGAGAAACCAAAAGCAAATTCAACACCCTTTTTCTCTACATCTTAATTGTGAAATTCTGCTTAACTTTTGAAGGCAGGAATACCTTAGTGGGTCCAATACTCAACAACCATGTAAGTTTTGTAACCGATTAAAATGATAGGGGCCTACTATTTTTCCTACAGTTTTGTAAAGAGCCTCTTTATCTGCTAAGTGCTACTTCAAGATAATTATTTGATTCCAAATTAATAATTTAATAGAAATTAAGCTAAAAAAATTAAATGTAAGAAACAATTTGTAAATAGAGTATGCGTCACTTGCAAGTAGTCTTAAAAACTCATAGGTTCAAAGATACCACTGGAAATGTGTCAATATTTCATTATAAAACATATCTTCACCTAAATCTCCAGACAAAAAGTATATATAGTTTGGGGCTATCTCAGAAAAACATATTTGATTTGTTAATATTTGGAATTCAATCTCACAAGGCTCCTTTGCTTAGTGCAGTCGTCAGAGTCTGAGGCAGAGCAGTACATAGGTCGATGACCCATTGTTATAATCCAGGGAAACTGTGCTCTCCTTTCTCGTTTATTGGCTTCCTGCAAGAGAAAACAAAACATCACAAAATACTGAAGGCACAGTATGCCATTGGCTTCTGGAGGAGTACATTGTTTTGAATTCCTGGAGATTTAATCATAAATTATCTGTGAAAAGGAGAGAATTTGTCTTTGAGACACAAAAAATTGTTTATCAAGTAGGCCTAATAGACTTGAATGTGATGCCCGGCCAATGGCAGTTAGGTTGTATGGCTTCCGACTGGCACCCCTGTACAACGATAGGGAGACTGCCAACATCATAGGGCTTATAGCCCAGTTGGTAGAGCGATGGCACATTAATTCGGAGATTGCAGATTCAGGTCTCCCTCTGTAACTTTGTCTTTGTTCAACCCAAATCATTTACAAACAATTATTTGTTGACAGTTTTTTTGCACATGGTTGTTATAATGCCTACAAATTGCCTAGCTAATGAGACAGAAGTTCAAATGAAAAAGTTTCATAGGTTGAAGGGACCTTTGAGATTTGTTCCAATTTAGCTTTCAAAATTGTATCATTTTTGTCTCCGATATCTAAAGTTCTTTATAAAGTGACGCCAAGTCCTTACAAGACGAGTGGAATTGACTCCTATTATTATTTATTCGACAGGAAAAGCATCAACCTACCATCAGGTCTGCTTCTAGCCACTTCAACTGGTTGACCTTGGTTTCATTTGAAACGTCTCTGAAAAAATAAACCTCAGTGGAAAATGAAATTATGTGGGCTGAGTTGATGTTCCAGCTGGGGAAGATGAATGAAAGGTAAATATATTTTTCTAGTACTTGATTTCAATACACAATAAACTCCTTCACAGTGGGCTTGGTACGAAAGAAAATAGTACAGATGTTTGTTTTGTTTTTTTAATAACTAAGGGATCAGAAAACTTCACCCCTCTTAAGTTTGTACCTTAAAAACGCCTAAACGACCCCCCTAATTCACAGTTTTTTATTCTACAAAATACAGATCCATGAAATGTTTCTTAGACAATTATGGGTCTTGTGTGAAGAATGGATCTGAGACTTGCCCCAAAATTTTCCTATCATCTGCTGTCTGCTCCGTGATTAGGTCATTCTGATGCGCTTTAACCAAAGAGGTGTTCTAAAACAATTAGCTAGGAAATTACTTGTGTCGTACCTGTACCACAGGTTTTGGTTGTCATCATGAAGAGGCATTGTGAAGCGATTCTTGTAGTTTGAGAAATTGCTGTTGAAATAGAAATTTAAAAAGTTGCGATTATCAATTTAAAATATGACAACACCAAATAATACATTTGTATCATTTGGTGATAGCTGCACACATTACTATTATTCAACCCTGAAACTGTTCAAATATTTAGAATGTGAAGATCCTTTGCTCCATTCAAATTTAAACACTTGTTTCTTTAATTGAAAATTTCACTTTGATTTGACTCTAAAAACTTACTATGCGTTTTCATGGTTGCCAGCACATGTCATATATGGGACATAAGCTGCTACAGACTCAATCTGCCTCATGAACTCATCACCAACATGACCGTTGTTAGTGTCCAAATCATACCCAAAGTCACCTGCAATAAAGAAAAACCCAAGAATGTACAATGTGAAATACGGACACTGTAAAAGTCACTGTGAGAAAATGGGCAGTTATGATCTAAACTTCAAACAGTCTTTCTTCAAAAATTCAACAGTGCCTTTAAAGGTATTATACAAAATTGGAAAGAACATGGTTTGAACATCCAAGAAGGAAATGACTAACAACCTTTTGTCTTTGCCTTCTCCCTTTCCCCCACAGATATCCATATTTACTTTTCTTCCAACCTTCCATTATTGTCCTTTGTGTTTCCAACTTCTTGTGGTCAAGCCATCCCCTTCCCTCAAACCCCCCCCCCCCTTTTGTCTCCATAATCCCTGCTGACCCCCTGCTTTTTCTGAATGCTTTATGCTTTTTTCTCTCTCCACTCTCTCTATTCATGTATTTCCACTTGACTGCTCTTGTCACCCTTGTATGCATGTATGTGTGTTGTCTTGTCATTTAGCCTTCAAGAAAGACTCTGCTAGGGTCGAAACGTCAGGCCACTCACTAATTTTTTACATTTATACTACAGGCCCTTTTGGTTGGTAAGCAGTTTGCAACAGCTAATTCTATTTTCTCAAAATTGGAAAGAGTCAAAAACATTGATGTTGAATTTAGTCTGAAAGCTTATCTGATTATGAAGTTCATACAAGAACCATTTTTTTCTGTGAACTATTTCCCTCTGAAATAAAATCATATTGGAGAAAACTGTGTCTGAAACCTTTAAAGCGCAACAGCTGATTTCGGTTGTTACAACCAAAATGCAAAAAAACTCCACGGTTTGTCACTATTTTCTCCCGAATCATACAACGGATCAAGCCAAAATTTGCGTGTGTTTCTTTATTATTTCATGTAAATGGTTTGTTGATCCCTTAAGTTATAAACACTGTCTGTGACTATTTTGTCAGCTCTACAAATCTTGTATAGTACCTTTAATTCAGTGTCATAGAAAGTTAACATCGAAAAGCCAACATTGAGTCTGGGTAAAGCAGGAAATGCTTTTTTTTTAACACTGGAAAAACATTTTGACAGCTGTAGAAGACGGGAATACAAAAAGGCGAAGTATAAAGACTATGAAATCCATAAAACAAAACTGTATTTAAAAACAGGTTACATTAAAAGAACTAGGGAGGGTAAATTGATAAAGATACCAAATTACTATTATTATTATTATTCATGGTTAATTAAAATTCGGACTTGTTGCCAGAGGCAAAATTGCAACGAATTGTACATAAAAAATTACATGATTTTAAAATAGTAAAAATGGCCAAAACATGACGACTATTATGTACAGGCTGAATATTTAGAATAATGACTCACCAACATGTAAGATTGCATCAAACGTCCCATCTTGAGTTCCACGTTGCAGTCGTGCTAACGATTGCGCATTCTCATTACCCATGTCACCATAAATCGCAAAGCGAGGGCTCCAGTCAGTCCTGTTCTCCACAGCCTTGAAGAAAAAGATCGGACTCCAGCCCTTTTCACTCCCACAGCGATAAACTGAAGATGTGGGACAATTTAAACATTGGTCAACACTGATTTGTTGCCCAACACTGCTTTAAAATAAGATGCACTTTTATATAAACCAAAATAAGAATGCAGAAAACTAATGATGATGATAAAATACAGTTGTGAAGGTTATTATTTGGCTTTGCTGAAGCAATATTACAGCAAATACAGTTAGTATTCATAATCCTACATCTTAAATTTGTTTTCTTCTCTCATTTACCATACTTAGAGCCAGGTATCAAATTGGTTAGTTTCACGCGATGGATGAACTGCATGTGTTTTTCTGGACCGCCATCTACAAACTTTGTACTTGAACCTGAAGATGTGTATTTAGCCACAGTCACTCCAAACTGAACCTGTGATTCGGTGTCGTTGAAAGTACTCCATGTTACTATCATTTCAGTCGGGTTTCCTTTTAACAAATAATACATTTTTTTAATTAAAACAATTAGGTAAACCAAAAATCAACAGCAAATTAAATCTAACTATTTCGCTGATTGGAGTCAATTTCATCTTGATTTTTAAATGTTTTTAATGACCTTTTAATAGATTTTAGGCTGTTTAAAATATTTCACTTAAAAAATACAACCACAATGTGGTAGGCATACCTGTAGCTTTGATTGTCCTCCTCCGAGAGTTCCTTCAGTAAATTAGCAAAACAGCCCTGTTCTTTTCTCCGAAGAAGCCAATTTCTCGCCCACAATCTCTTTTTGGGGGGCTCACTTTCATCCTCCAACAGTAAGACCAACAACGCAGCAGCCTTCTTTCGTTTTAACGACATACTTGGTAAGAAAAAAACCTACCGAAGACAAAATGCAGCGGAGACACAACCCGATGACGGAAGATGACAATGAAGATGGCAAGGGGCTAGTTGCGTTCGCCGCGTTATCTTAATTATCACAACTGTTTAATTGGTTGCCCGATTTGCGTGCAATTTAGTTGCGCGCGCGTTGCTTCAAAATTGCCGCGTGTGTCATCAAAGTTGCGTCAACAAAAGTTGCCTCGACGTTGCCAGAAAAATATTGCCAGCAACCTGGTTGCCAGAAAATTGCCCCGTGTGACAGGGGCTTTAAGATCAAATAAGCATCCTTGTCCCAGAGTTTTCAGTTTGTTTCGACAAAAATTAACACCTGATGTGTGTGTTATTTATGAAAGCTGAAACTAATTTTATACAAATTATAATGAGTATTTTTGTTTTTTCAAAGATCTAATTTAAAAACAATTGATTTGATTTCAGAGACAAATATGTTTTTCGCTTGACGTGTTTTCTCGTTCCGATCGATACGCGCGAGACTTGCACAGTCTATTTGCAAGCGATCAAATGTTTGCAAACTTTTTACTGCTTTGCTTTATGATCACTATGGGTGTAGCCTGCATACGTTAAGGAATAACATTGAAAAACGTAATGCGAACATAAAGCGTTTGAATTTCTTTTAGCTTGAACAGGTAATTTTGGAAAACTATGTTATACCTGTACAAATCTGTTATAATATTCAGTCTTACAAATATATTATTAAACTCTTCACGAATTCCATTTATTTGTACAACTTTCAGGATGGGCATCTCACTTTTCTCATATAAATATTGTAACCTTTAATCCCAGACATTTCTAAAGTATCCGTATCTAAAGATCACCACTTAAAGGCACTGAACACGTTTTGTAATTGTCAAAGACCAGTATTCTCACTTGGTGTATCCCAACATATGCATAAAATAACAAGCCTGTGAAAATTTGGGCTGAATTGGTCATCGAAGTTGCAAGAAAATGACGAAGGAAAAAACACCCTTGTTGTACAAATTTTTAGTGTGCTTTCAGATAGGAATAAAAGGCTTCTGGCCAGAAGTCTTTTATTATTTTAGTGAGAAATTACCTCTTTCTCAAAAACTACGTTACTTCATGCAGAGGGAGTCGTTTCTCACAATGTTTTATACTATCAACAGCTCTCCGTTGCTCGTTACCAAGTAAGTTTTTATGCTAATATATATTGTAACGAACACAAACTGTACGCTCTGTGTATAGGAGGAAAGCCCCGCCGGGTGCACTGGAGTGGCCCCGTCGGATCATGGAAGGACAACGCTCCCAAGGCAGCTGGCCTGAACTTTGTGTGAACTGTACGGTGATTGGACGATTTATCGCGCGCATTTGTTGATGTATTACAATGTATTACAAATTGTATAAAGCTAAGAGATTATCCAGGTGCGCTGGCAGGATGCGTTGTTTTGGCGCCTTTTTCTAGCGATGTGTTGTGCATGATAGTTGTTGGACAGACCAGATGTTGAGTTCAGTGAGTGAGCATTGAACAAGTTGTCGTTCTTGGAAGATAAATAAATCGGTGTGTTTCACATTTTAATAACCGAATTGAGTTTCCGTTTGTTTTCTGTCTGCGTTTGGCTGCAGAGCAAACAAGGACCCGTTGGCAGTACGTTACAATGGTGGCAGCTTGTGGGATATTTTTGACTCAATTAAATGTTGAACACGACTGAAATATGACGACGAAGTGCACATCATCGGCTGATATCGTGGACGCCATCTTCGGATTAATGAGTGACATTCGGGAGTTGGAAGCCTCCTTGGCACGGCAGATTTTTGAGTCAGCTATTTCCTCACCTGAGTATGGAAAGAATCCTTGGGACACGAAACCAGTCGTTGATGCGTACCACAGAAGATGCTTCGAGAAAACGATTGCCAACTTGGAAGCGACGTGGAGTAGTGGTGACTTAGCCATCAGTGAGGATCAGAGTGCAGGTAAACGCCACGCAAACCCGTCCCGCGGTCCCGTGGCTGGCGCCGATGTTGGGCTTTGTTGTGTGGATGCGGAGACCACAAGTAGGGAGGCCGTTGCGAGCGGTGAATGCCCTACTGTTGATGTGGTCCCGAGTCCCTCGATCTTGCCCTGCATGGCGTTTGCCGTTGGGATTGCGGTTCGTGGTTGCGATGGGTTTTCCAGCCCTGATCCAGCTGCTTTGTCCCTCAACTCCACGTCAACACCTCCACCGTTGTGGAAGGCTTCAACAACGCACACTGTTCCGCCGTTGTGGACGGCTCCGCCAGTGCAACTTGCCTCGCCGGAGCACGCTGCTCTCATCATCAACCAACAAACTGACGGGACAAAAACTGTGACATTGAACAATCAACTACAGGACACTGGTGATGGCCTTCATGTTCAGGTGACGGCAGCCCAGCTGGAGCGGCACTCTCCACCAGCAAAAGCAGCCCCGCCGGAACAAACAAGAGCACCGACGGACCCCCGGATGCATGATGCATCACAGAAGAAAGGATACGGACTGATGCAGGACGCATCGCAGATGACAAGGCCGAGGGTACAGGAAGTACCACCGAAGACAGGATACCTGTTGGTGCGAGAAGCATCAACGGCTGGGTATCCGCCGGTGCATGATGCACCACTGAAGAAGGCCGCTGAAGACAGAGTATCCGCAGGTGCAGGGAGCACCACAGAAGACAGGGGATCCGTTGGTACTGGATACACCACAGACAGATTACCTACCGGTGCTGGGGGCACCACAGACATGGGACCCGCCGGCACCCCGGACAGAGCATCCGCCGGCACAACAGACGGGGGATCCGCCGGCACCACAGACAGGGGATCCGCCGGCACCACAGACAAGGGATCCGCCGGCACCAATGACAGAGGATCCGCCGGCACCACGGACAGAGGATCCGCCGGCACCACGGACAGAGGATCCGCCGGCACCACAGACAGGGGATCCGCCGGCACCACAGACAGGGGATCCGCCGGCACCAACGACAGGGGATCCGCCGGCACCACGGACAGGGGATCCGCCAGGGGAAGCACCGAACAGAAAATGTCAAGTGTTCGACTGCATGGCCAGAGTTCTCGGATGAAGACACTGAAGCTAAAACAGCACATCATTAACAATGACTGGAGAGAAGTCCTCTCTTGGATGGATATTGTTTTGGTTGAGGGACAACTTCGAGGAACACAGAACTGTTGTGGAACATTTTGTTGTGTAGTCGGGTAGTCGTCATTGGTCTGCTGCATCTTTGTTTGAATTCTGTGTGACCAGTTTGGGGACCAGAATCAACATTGAACAACATCCTTTGAGGACACCCATCATCGTTTTCTAAACAAACTGTTGCTTGATGCTTTTGTGTTGGTTAAGTAGATAATACACGAAAAACTGTGTAAATAATGATGTGTTGTGTGTAGCCCCGTCGATTGTGGATCCTTGCTTGATTCTGTGTCAACAAGTTGTGGACCAGAATCATCATCGATGACCATTCCCCGAGGAATCACTTAAAACTGTTTCCATTTTGAATGTCTTGTACTTATCAAAGCAGTTGCAGCTATTCAGGAGAATAGGCTGATTCTAAGGAGGGGGCAATGTAACGAACACAAACTGTACGCTCTGTGTATAGGAGGAAAGCCCCGCCGGGTGCACTGGAGTGGCCCCGTCGGATCATGGAAGGACAACGCTCCCAAGGCAGCTGGCCTGAACTTTGTGTGAACTGTACGGTGATTGGACGATTTATCGCGCGCATTTGTTGATGTATTACAATGTATTACAAATTGTATAAAGCTAAGAGATTATCCAGGTGCGCTGGCAGGATGCGTTGTTTTGGCGCCTTTTTCTAGCGATGTGTTGTGCATGATAGTTGTTGGACAGACCAGATGTTGAGTTCAGTGAGTGAGCATTGAACAAGTTGTCGTTCTTGGAAGATAAATAAATCGGTGTGTTTCACATTTTAATAACCGAATTGAGTTTCCGTTTGTTTTCTGTCTGCGTTTGGCTGCAGAGCAAACAAGGACCCGTTGGCAGTACGTTACAATATTTTGAGTAATTACCAAACGTGTACAGTGCTTTTAAAAGAGGGGCTCCGAGGTCAAATTAGTCTTGGTTCCAAGACCTTCGCGTGTATCTATTCCAACAACAGAATGAGTCATTATCCATCGTTGCGTTGGTAGTCTGCACTGGAATGGATCAATTCAAACAACAGAGGGCGTCACCCCTAATCCGTGGTTCGATTTCCAGCTTCCACGAAGCTTCCAGCTTCCAGCTTCCACGTTACTACAGTTGTCAGCCGCGCCATAAATAAAAGAACGGAAAGCGCGCCCTCTGTCGGGTTATCACGATTATTATTATATAAGATAGTTATGCGTATAGGATAGTGACGTCTTGGACCAAGACTAAGGTCAAATCAGTTTTGTGATCCACTCATTTTCCAATAGACCTTATGCATTGACGTCACATTTTTCGATGATGTAACATTTCTCTGTACATGCCCGAATTATGTTGATATTGAATCAAAACTGCATTGAATTTGAGCAGAAATTCTTCTGTGGAATGAACAGACGCATTTTTTTCGTTGTCCGATGACTTCATGTTTCAAATTTCGCTCTAAAAGAACATCAAATATAATGATATTTTACATAATTTTAAAGTGTGGTTAGAAACTTGTAATTCCCCCCCCCCCCCCCACTTTCATGATAACTCTATCTATTGGAAAATGAGTGCATCACAAAACTCAACTTGACTTGAAGCTCCTCTTTAATTTCACTCAAATCAATATATTTGTATACAGTATTCTAGAAGACAGATCTAAAATAACAAATTACCAACTTTTTAAAAAGTCACCGAAGGGACCCCTTTGTGGATAAAAGACTGTAGAAAAAAAACCTGTTAATTCAACAACATGTACATGTAGATAGTTCCCAGTAGACGCCATCTTTACGGGCAAATTGCATTTTGGCTTGCATGCGCGTCAAGCGCTCGAATTATTAACGCAGCCGCGTCATTCACTAACCAATCCTGCAATGAGTTTTGTGAAATGTGCGCGTGCAGCACGCCGTTCTCACGCGTAACGCATGACTGTTCCAAATTGCCCGTAAAGATGGCCGATTTACGTCATACTGCAACCTATCTATTGTATTTGCAGCCAGCTTACAGAAATGGAGACGTGGGTCAGGTTCACATAGATATGTAATGACTTCCAGTATTCAAACTCAAAATGTATTTTAATTGAGCATTTAATTGAAATAAAATGTTATTTCTCACACCATTGCATAGAGTAAGTGCAATAAAAAATCACAAAATTACAAAATATATATAATTAATAAAACAAATAAATACATTATTCACCACCTACTATTAGTCTATTAAGTTACAATCACCATATAAAAAAAAAAAAGTTTAGATCGGTAATACAAGGAATAGAGGAATAAAAAACTCTGGAAGAGGTCAAATTAAAGTTATCTTTGATGCATTCATGTTTAAAAGACAATTATCATAACTAGAACACACTGTCAAAAAGAAAAATTGTCTTGTATCATTTTGCATTGATTTTCTTTATAAAAGACTCGGACTCAGACTCGGAGATCCGAGTGCTTGGTACTCGGCTGTTGGACTCGGTACTCGGATAACAGAATACTCGGTACTTGGACACTTGTACTCAAGTGCTACTTCACTCAACTTGACTACAACCATAGAGAAAGGGGACACTGTCATTATCCTAAGGTGCAATACACAGATCAGTACGTCCTCTGATGATACAATCATGCAACAAGATCATGCATGGCTGGGGCTAGCCTGGACATATACTGATGTCACACTTCAAGGCCTGTGAATCCTTATGGATAACGACAGAGGACCAGTCTAGACTAGAGCTATGGCCCTTTTTGAAGCCCTGGGTTGGGTTTAGCCGGAGCCAAAGCCAAGCCAAAGCCGGAGCCAAAGCCGTGGTTTCTCTATGATTGAACCATAGAGGAAGCCATGATCGAACAGACTGTTTTGCAGAGCTGTTTTTTAGAAAGAATATTGCACAACATCTAACGAGCATAGAAAAACAAAGCCCATGTTGGATTTCTCTTTGCATAGAATCATCACTTTTCCTGACCGGCATCATTATGAGGATCTCTTAATAGATATTGGTATTCCCTCCCTTGCATCGAGGAGAACTGAAATACTTACAGACTTTGCCAAATCTATCATAATCTCTTCGCGACACCGTGATTTGTTCCCCCCTGAACGCCAAACACTCTCCCGCACTGGACTGAGAAACTCACACCACATTCACTTGCCCCAAATGAGAACTCAGAGATATAAAATGTCCAGTGTTCCAACATTGGTGAGACTGTTAAATAAAGACTGTAACTATTGAAGGCTATATTTTATCTCTTAGTAACTCTAACAGCAAGTCAATATTTTGTAAAATTGTTAAACTTGGGGTTTGGAGGTTGGGTCAATTGTAGTGCATGTAGGCCGACAGCACTTCCTCTCCTTTTTACGTCAGTGTGATTTTCTAGTGTTTTCCTTTTACTGTTGTAAATATTGCCACGGTTATCAGGTCCAATTTCAATTCCGTTCTTTGCTTGCCTAGTTTTTGTCTTTTTAGTCACCAGCTACTTTTTTACGATGCTTTTTGAACAGTCTAGTATCTAGCCTAGTATTTTTGGTTATATCGCTTTTCAGGTTTACTGTTTTTCGTTTAAAATTTTAACTGTTGTAGTTTTTAAACAATGTAAACACGTCAATTTAAGTTGTTTTAACTTCTGTCGTGTATTTTTGAGATATAAATAATAAACCTAATTGAATGAATGAATGAATATGTCGTAGTGAAATGAAAATAGAGAGTCAAACCTGGGCCAAGAAAAACACGCCTGGAAACAACTGATAAGTATATCTAATCGAATGCCACCAATCCAACAGCAAATGAGCGTTAAGATAAAGAAAAATGTAAAGGTACCGAACTTGACATTGTTGCAGATTAATGCACTTCAGTGACAAGGAAGGCTGGGGACTTGACTGTGGTGGTAGGTGTGCGAGTCAGGCTTAACATCTAGAACTACCTGATAAATAGGGAACTTGCTCGCTCTGCACTTGGTCACCTCGATAGACGAGAAGAGAGATAGCAGTAAATCCCACTTTAGAACCGGGGCTGGCCTTGAATAGGTAGGACACCAATGGACAAGGTTACATGGTAAAAGTCCTGGTTGCAATTTCATGGCGCTGCTTACTACAGACATTTGCACTTATGGCGCAGTGTGAAAAATGTCATTCTATGGGCTGAAGTGCAGAGTTTTGCGGAAAGCAGCAGCACCATAAAATAGGTCTTTGATTTGTATGTTTACCATCAGTAAACAACTAAAACAGCCTCTCACAATGAATGCTTATATCAGACAAACAATTGTAAATATCTATTTGAAATTATACAAAACTTACACTTTTAATATTTTGATGAAAATATTGTTAAGCAATACAAAATTATTTCCTTTTTACAGAAAAGTTCAACTACAAAAGGTAACATAATAGTCAAAATACTTTTTGACCTCAAATTTAAACAGTTATAAACTCTACAGAGTCACATGTTAGTATTATTAGTATTATTATTTATTTGGCATTAAAAACACAAAAAATGTATAAAAAAGAAAAAACAAAGCTTGTGTGATACACAATAATATGATGTTAAAGGAGCACTGTCGTCATGATCATTGCAGGCTGTGGCTGTACATGGAATTATGAACTCTTACCCAGTTACTGCTTACACGCGTGAGCTGGCCCCCTTTGCAATGTGACGGCCAGCACATGTGCACATGCAGTAACTGGAGTTCAAAATTCCATGTAAAGCCACTGAAAAAGCCACTGAAAAAGAAACAAACATCTGTTCTATAGATTTTGTTGCATAGTTACTCAACTGTATTCATTATGTCAGATTTAGGTACGACTGGTTTGATGTACACTCGACACATATCCTTTGGCTTGCAGGTAATGGTCCTCACAAAGTTGAAAGATTGACCCGGCACGAGGTCAAAGGTGAAAAACTTTATCAACTTGGCCATGACAACCTGAGCCTCAATCTGAAAACAATAAAGTGAATAGTACAAATGACAGGAAACCCAATAGAGTGTACCACTTTGCACCTGTCACAACAATATTAGCAGTTTTGCCTATGGTCAGTGTGGTTTATTGGTAAGTTTGGGAATCAGGTTGGCTCAGTGGTTTTGTTCCCTGCCTTTCACATATTTGGACCCTGGTTCGTGAACATGGTGTGGCATGGCCGAACGGATAAGAGCACCGGACTCTAGCTCTAGTGTTTCTGATCAGCAGACTGTGGGTTTGAGTCCCGGTGACACTTGTGTCCTTAAGCAAGACACTTGACCATTATTGCTGCATCCTTCGGATGGGATGTAAAGCCGTTGGTCCCATGTGCTGTGTAATGCATGTAAAAGAACCCAGTGCACTAATCGAAAAGAGAAGGGGTTCACCCTGGTATTCATGGTTTGATTAGGTGCATATTGCGCCACATCACCTTTTAAATCATTACCGGTACATGGTGCTTTATAAAGGAATAGGTCTCATACTTCAAAAACGTAGCTCCACATACCTGGCAGGAAAATATTGAATGTTAAAGTGCCATGAGCGTCACTAAGTGCTGGATATGATCGATATTAAAAAGCCACTAATATTATTATTATTGCATTTGATGCATCAGAACTTTTTGTGCAAAAATTCAAGCAGGTATTTTTTACTAGTAAAGCTTTTTTTATTACTGTTATTTAAATGTTTAAGATGATGAACTCTGGAGAATGTTAGTTTGCTAAATATACTTGATCTTATAATGATCACTTTCAATCTCTTCAATATTAAGAAACATTGCACGAAATAATCCCACATTTTCAATGGGTCTGTGGCCTTTTCCAAAAGAAGAGCTCTTGAGAAATACAACAACAAAAAACTTAATAATACGGACTAATCTACATGTGTGTGATGACTATTTGCTGTCAAACCACTTGTGGATGGAACTACCATCAAAACAACTTTACTCCAAGCAATCTCCTTTTGATGGCAGTAAATAGCTATCTGTTTTGAACCCTAACCAACCCCAACCCACACAAATCGAATTGCAAGTTTTGTTTGATTCTGGTGGACTGGGATTTGCACTAATTGTGCTTCATACAGTATCATGCACACCATCATAATCAGAGACCAACAGTCTGGGTCTTGAGTTACTTAAGGCCCCTTTCACACAAGACAATTTTTAAAAAGAGACCTTGACTAAAATCACATCAATGTTAAAAAACTGCAAATTTCAGTTGTGTGAAAGCTATCCTTGAACAACCAAGGACCCTTGTTATTTTTAACAGAGATCCAGACCTAAAAAAAAAAGCAAACATGTTAAAATCACTTTGATATGTAGTGTGAAACTGTTATAATGTGCCATAACCAAGAACCCTTGCTATGTCGATATCATTATTCTCATACAGAATGTGTCACTAGTAGAAGAAAGTATTCATTGAATGACATTCATTGAATGACCTTTGACCACCCCCCCCCCCCCCCCCCCCCCCCCGGAAACCTGGGATGGTGGTAAATTTGTGTTTTAATAAGTCAGGTGAAAGCTTTCTAAACAACTGCAATTGAACCAAGTGACAGACAATCGTCACCAGGCACCAATTATGGATGATCTTCGTTACTGGTGCTCGTGTGAAAGGGCCTTCATAATGGTGTTAGATTGTGTTCGATTGAGGAAGATACCAATAAATCAACGGAGATAATGATCCAATTAAGGTACTGCCCTAGCCTTCTTTTGCCCGCACCAGTCTGCTCTTGAGGTTCTTTAGTATTACTCACCATAGCAAACTGCTTCCCAATACACTTCCTTGGACCCACGGAGAAGGGAATGTACATGTAGTTGTTGCTAATGTCAAAACAAACAAAACAAAAGCAATGCATTACCAGATAGTACTTTAAATTTCTTATGACTAGAGTCACTCTAATCCTCCAGTTTTCAAAACAATACAATTCATGTGAAATTTTCAATCAAAGATTATGAGCGCCAAAGGTGCCAGGTTGGGGACCCAGATTAGAATGTGAAACTCTTTTGATGCAACAGTAGATCAGTGCTGACAATGACCATTGCTATCAATAATATAAGAACAAATTTGCTTGCTGAAATGGTGCCTATGCGTAATTCACATTCCAACAATAAATACAGCTCCAATTCCCCATCTTTTGCCTTCGACGCTCTATAATCTTTGGTTTCAATGAAGTAGGCAATAATGTATGTTACATGTTTGGGAGAAAATTACACAAGACCTAAGGGCTTGTAGCTCAAATCTTTTACTGGACCCATAACTGTTTTACAAGACCAGAACCAAAATAAGAAAAACATTTCTACACAAGATTAACAAAATAGGCTTAACTTTATTTATTTGAGCAAGCACTAAGAGAAGATTTATCTCATTTATCTTATGGGTAAGTATACTTCCATACTCGGCATGATTGAAAAAAGATATTTGTCAGACACAAAGTCTGAAAAATACAAGACCAATGGACTTGTCCAGTCCTGAGCTTACTTGCCTGACGTTAAAATCACTGGTCTTGGGCCTGCGGTCCAGTGGTAATTTCGAGCAGTTATTTGTTTCCGGAGAGAAAACATTGTAATGTGCTTAGATGTTTTGAAAGTGTTTTGATACACTTTGCATGTTTTCAGTTTCCTTGCAAAGCAAGTGAAGTAAGCCACAAGATGACAGAATTTCAGACAGAATTGTAAACAACAACAAAAACCAAATGGTAGCTGTTAAGAAATCGCAGCGAAAGTGCGCCACCGCGCGGCGAGAAAAGCTGCTCTCACCTGCTCACCATCAAGGCTAAAATCGGATGGTGAGTTTCTCTAATTTAACGTAAACTTTTTGATTAATATAATTGTGTTATGATAAAACACAATCTATAATTGTTTCTTTTAAATGTTAAAGATTCTTAATCATTCATATTCAGTACATTATTGTTTTGTAATTATCGTGACTTTGCAGCTAAAACCGGTGGAGATTCTTTAGGTGTCGGAAATTCATCCCTTTCCACATATGCACAAACCCTATGGGAAATTTATTTTATCACATTCCAATTAATATGTCAATGGCCTTTTTAGTAGTAATCTCGCATAATTCCTAATCCCTATGTCTTTTCTTTGGTTTTGCAGACTAAATAAATAATTAATTGATCTACAACAGCACACCCTACCGAGTGATCCAATTAGCCTGCAACCAATCCTCATTACCGTTCCTGGTTTACCCAAATAATTATTTTGAACCGATTGCTGTGATTAAACTGATTGAACTGAAAATTATATTGGAATTGAATGCTGACCCAGTGCTTATTTTTCAGTTAGCAGTATTAACTTAGAATCAAAAAAGTTTAAAGAATTTATTGTCTTCAGTTAATTTTCCCAAAACATGTAACCACTAATGCTATCTCTTAATTTCAACCATGTGAAGAAAAAGCGATTGGAATATTGCTAATTTGTATCTTTTGGTTCTGCATTTTGAACTTATTATGAAAGAGTAGAGAGAAAAGCAAGTTATTTATTCTGCAACACATCCTTAAAAGTGTGTTGAAAACGCAAGTAACTATTCTTGTTCATTGAAGAATTGTCATATTATACATGTAACTCTAATTAACAAGAACTATTAATTTGGGAATGTCATTTTAATGCAAGGGGGTTCTAAACAAAAAAGGTGTTTCTTACGTGTCTCCACTGAGGAATCGGCTTGGCATATATTCTTCGGGGTTTTCGAAAAACTCCTTCTGTCTTGCCAGGTTCCTAATGGAAACCTTAAGGTGCGAAATGGAAAAATTATATTTTGACATTAATGGAATTCTTTAACATTAAACAAAGACTTAAAATAAGAAATTAGTAAATTTGGAGGCGTCAGAAAAAAAGAACACCACATCTTAGTTTGGAATTTGTTGCCAAATATAAGCGCAATTAAAATTAAAATTTTAATGCACCTAGTGTTCCCTTGCACGTACGCCACCCACCATAGCTGTGAACGCTCAGCGGTATACACCCACTATACTGTTTAACACATAGTGACATTGACTCCCAAAATGGTGCAACCAAAATTGTTGTGATGATGACATCAAGTGAATGGGGGTCATACCAAATAGGCCTTTGCTATAATTTCAATGAAAGTAAAATAATGGGATGAAATAGGAAACAAAAAAGGAAAACTCACATTGACAGTTGTATGAGCAGGTACTTTAATACCATTCCAGACCTCATCTCTTGGTGTCTTCCGCATCACACCTGCCACAGGTGGATGAAAACGTAAAGTTTCCTTCAATACCTAGAGGATTTTAACCAAGTTGTAGAGGGAGAAATCGATTAAAGGGCACCTACAATTTTGCATTTTTCACTTTCATATCTGTTAATTAAACTAATCACTCACTTCATCAATTAAGCATTTTGCAACGAGCTCTTCTAGAGGTCATTTTTTACGACAATGCATAGACACATTTTTTGGAAATATTTGATGCAAAAATTAGTTAGTGGCCCGACGTTTCGACCCTAGCAGAGTCTTTCTTGAAGGCTAAAAATGTTTTGTACAATATTTGATCAAAGATGAATTACTATAGACTGTGTAAGTTGACCTTCTTTGACTTCACAGCACCTCGCATAGTAACTATTTCGTGTATTGTGGCAAACGTTTTTAAAAAGAACTTGTAGTGTGCCGTTTTAATAATTTTCATACCTTGAACAAGGTTCGAATAAATAAAAGCTGGATTTACATATTGTAAACTGTAAACAAATTCGCAAATCTTTGATTTTTTTTTTTAAAGCTGACTGTAATTTCCACTTCAATTAAACCATAAAGGCCATGCAATAAAAGGTAATCGCCGTTTAATCTTGACGTATTTAGTAGTACCGTATCCAAATCGTGCAAATAAGGACGCTGTTGTCCCCGCGATTCCATGCATCGTCACAAAAAAAAAATCAATTTTGTTCATTCATTCATTTGACACAAGGATTGTTTTCACGCTAAGTACCGATCGGTTTACCCGATTTAAAATATAAACTAACTTTGGATTGTTAGTATAGTCAAACACGGTTTGCGTTACACAGTCAGCGTAAATTTGACACTTCGAACCAGAAGTTGGAGGTCAAGCAATATTTCTTAATTTTTCTCATGAGTTTCCAGATTTTAAAATGAATCTTACATTGTAAGTTTTAAACGTCATCATTCCCCCAATTTTGGGGGTTGAAAAAAACTGATGTGACCCAAAAAAAACAACACCCCAAAACCCACAAAATTGCACCTATGTTAATCTCCCATAACTGATGGCTCAGAGGTACAGAGAAGCTCAATGGTGACCTTTTCTTCAGGAGACGTACACTGTCTATACTGAAAGGAGCACTCACTCGTTCCATTGTATATCATTCAATATACCTTATATATAATCATACAAACTTACAGCTGTTGTGTATTTCAGTTTGGATAGGTCTTCAAAGCTGACATATCCATCATCACCAATCACAGCATCAACTTCAGTCTTCATCCTAAGAAAAAAAAGAAAAAAAGAAAAGAAGAAATAACCACAGAACAAAGAGTATGTAACTTGGGTGAGAACTTGAGATATTTCAGAGCCAACTTTTATTATCAAATGAAGAGAAGCCACTTACTTGTACACTATTTCTGGATGACGCCCTAGCTCCAGCAATGTAGATACCATAAGACAAGCTGTGGTCTCTTGACCTACAAAAAAAAAGGCAGCAGCACTTATAAAACACTCCTGAATGTTGTTTACTTATTCATGAAAAAATGTGTATATTGTATGGTAAGATGGCACTTGTATTGAAGAAGAGAAATGGAAAGTGGTAACAAACTGCATAATTTCCTATAACAATTAATTTAACCTATATCCCAGGAAAATCTGTCACTTGGATGTTGAATGGCATTTGAATTCAAAGTATTCAACTCAAGAATGACATCAAATTTAAAACATTTATCTTAAAGGGGCTGTGTCGTCATGATCAAAGCAGGCCTGTGGCTGTACATGGAATTATGTACTCTCACCCAGTTACATAATAGATATCATGATACGGAGAGAGGGCACACATGCAGTAACTGGGTGACAGTTCATTTGTAGCCACAGGCCTGCTTTGATCATGACGACACAGCCCCTTGAACTGAGTGAGTAAAAGGCTGGATGTCAGAATATACCCAGTAAAAAATGTCTTACCTGCCACGAAAAACGTTGCAAAATGATCGATCATCAACTCCACATCTATGAAGTTGCTGTCACCAGCTGTCACTGCAGACTGCAGAATATGACTGAGAATGTTGTTATCCAGTTTCTCGCCTCGTTTGATCGCTTCTATCTGGTTCATAATGCACTGTCGTCCAATCTCTCGCACCCTCTTGGCAGCATCTTTTGCTTCTCTTCGAAATTTAATGTGGTGTCTCAAAGGACTACACTTTAATACAAATTAATTTACAGATTATATGTATTCACAGATTATATGTAATTTGTTCATGTTCATCTCAACTCAAAGTTCCCTATTTTTAGGAAAGCCAAATTTTATTTTATTTCATTTATTAATTCTGGTTGTGAAGCCAAGGACTCTCATGAAAGCGAACTTATTCACTATACTAGCCATTAGCCAAAAGAACCCAATGGAGAGAAAACAAAGGAATTTTAAGTTTGAAATTAGGGAGGAAAACCCAACAGGCTTTATTCCAGGGAAAACCCTTGCAATCAGTTAAGGACGGAAAACCCAATCCACATAGTGCCTCGGCGGGATTCGAAACCGAGGTCTTTGATCAAGAGTTGGAAAGTGAGGAAATATACCACTATCTAACCCGACCAATCAACCAAGTCGAGGCCACCCCATAGCAAAACTCAGCATATTGCTTTACACTATATTGCTCAGCAAGAATCAGAAAGGGGACACGGCAGTGGATGGCAATCCCGATGGTAAACTGAGCACAATGTTTAGTTGCGACACTGATACTGATTAAAAAGGGAAGGTGCAGAGCTACAGAATTTAAATTTTTCGAACTGACCAGTGAAAATTGCTTTAAAATGTAACCATGTTCTTTAACTCTCTTACTACCAGTTCGTACCTCACTATGAATTGAGTCACTAGGAGGAATTGGTGAACACATTTCTAAGGAGGTGTCTGGTTTCACCACGCCAATTTTTCTCCATAATGCCTTACTCAATCATAACCCCTGGAAGTGTGACTTTGCAATATCCAAATATATTGGATGTTTTAATTAGTGCTGTGGTTGATCCATTCTGTATTAGAGGCGTATGCAAAGCGCGCTATAAAAGGATGCATCAAGTCATACAGCAACTGGTCCCCTCTCATTCTTCTCTGATCCTGTGACATGTCTAACTCTATGCAGTTCAGGGGGTCCATGTAAAAACATGATTCATTTGAAGTGAATTACGTCAAAAACATTGCATTTTGACAAGCGCCCAACAAACGCTTGAAAGTGAGCACACAGAGCAGCCACTTTTGGTTAGTCAACCCGCGTTATTTTTCAGTGGTTCCCGTCCAGGGGTTAGTAATGAAAGATATCGATAGGACGCGCTGCCTATGGTAGCCAGGCTGGCCAAACTGATATGAAGAGTGGGGATGAAATAACCACCCCCAAAACCACCCAGATACACTATAGAGGTCAACTTACCCACAATAGTGGATATTGGAGGCCTGCTAACATGCTTTCTTGAAGAAGTTGAACATCTGCTATGAATGGAGATTTTTCCTGGGAAAATACTTTCATATCCTGACCGAAAGCAACCTACAAAGAAATAAAACTGGCAAGGATCAACACAGTTGAAAATAGGAGATATTAGTGTAAGTTCAATTATTTGTAGGGATAAGGTGGAAATTTAGGCTTCCTTTTGTGTTCCCAAGCTACTTCACTACTTGCATACTTATTTGTATATCTGGTCCAAAAAATAATCCTCTGACTTTTGAATGAAAACATTGATTTCCTTGATACTATCAAAAATATCTATTAACATTCAAATCATTTGTTTACTGTCAAATCAGTCAAAGTTATCATAATGACTAATTTGAATGGACAAGGAAATGTGTTCTCCAGTAACCATGTTCAAAACACAGACACCACAAATCTTAAATTTTGAGCTATGTCTCTTTTTGAAAACTTTAAAAAGAGAATCTTCAAGGTCAAACCGAGTGTATTTTCCCATAGATAGAGCCCTCATAAAAGTGAATGTTGGGGGGGGGGGAATTACAAGTTTCTAACCACAAGTTAAAATGATGTAAAATGTCATTTACTTTTGTAAAACTCTTTCAGAGAAAAATTTGAAACATGATGTCATTAGACGTCTTTCAGAGCAAAATTTCAACGTCAACAACAAAATAGGTCTGTACATTTCAATGCCAAATTTAATTTGTGCACCAGACAAAAGATTAAATTCAATGCCATTTTGATTAATATCATCAAAATTCAGTGATGAACTGAATATTCTTGGTAATGTGACGTCATTGAACGTTGTGGTTTTTGACTAAAATTGTACTTCAAGGGAATCAAACACAGAGGCATTTTACACCATTATAACATGAGGTTAGAGACTTGAAATCGTTTGAACATTTCATAATGCCTCTATCTATTGGAAAATGAGTGGGACACAAAACTGAATTTGAGCTTGGAACCCCTCTTTAATAAGTGTTTATTTTAGGTCTATTTGTTATTACCTTGAACAACTTCTAATAACCCAAACACACAAACTTTATAAGAACAAATTGTTGTCCTTATCATCTCAATAGCACTCTGCACTTGGGCTTAAAATAAAAGCATAGTGCAACGTGCCCCTGGTGTCAATTGATTTGGGTCGATAGCCCAAATCAGTTATGTGTAGCCCTCACCTTGAGTGGCCGTCCGTGGCCTTGTGAGTTAGGCGATATCTCATTTTAAAAAAAAATAATAATAAAAAAATATAAAAAAATAGTACCTGGGAGGACCTGGATCTCAGACAATGCGTAAAATTTCACTGATATATTATGCAAGTGTACATGTCAAAGTTTTATGTTTACTTGATGGTACTTTTAGGCTTTTCAATTGTGAAAGTAGTACTCGGGTGGTCGCAACTCCTCTCCCGGGATGGTTGGTTTGAGATCACAGAGTTTCTTTCTCCTACGAGGGCTGCCTTGATTTACAAACCCCTCCTGCCCGGAGGGAGAGTTGGCAGCTCTGCTATACTACCAGTGCAGTTTCGTGCGTCGATGATGCGGTGCGAGTAAGTGGTGGATTGTCCAACAGCTGGGTATTTTGAGCACAAGTGCGGAGTGCATTTCAATATTACATTTAAATGTACCGTACCTTACTTATGCTGTCCAATGATACCATGTTAAACATATGCATCATGTTTACTTCTGTTTTTCCATCAGCTTTCTGGTACAAACTCTCCAGTAAATGGTCACTGCTGGCATTAAACTGGACAATACACGTCTTCAGGTAGCTTGTAAGAATAATGTAAGAAGAAGAATAATGTAAGAAGAATAATAATGCTCTGATATAGTGATATATAGTCTTACATAATGCACTGATCTACCAACGTGGTACTTAAGGCGCTTCAACAAACAGAAACATTTTAAGAAAGGTTTTTAAATATTTTTAATTATGTGACCAATTTATGTAGCACCCTCAAAGGGTTTACAAGATGCTGCAGTGCATTCAGCAGCCACTGCAGAAACACCGGGGCAACCCCTTCTCTTAGCAATAAGTGTTATTGGACCCTGGCATGCATTACGCAACACACAGGGACCTATGGTTTTACGCCCCATCCGAAGGACGAAGCAATAATGGTTAATTATCTTACTCAAGGACACAAGTGCCCATGACCAGCAATTGAACACACACTCTGCTGATCAGAAACTGCAGAGCTCGAGTCCTGTGCTCTTAACAGGCTCGGCCAAAACATGCCATAGTGACAAATGTAATAAACAGATGGGAACTGATGAAGACAAACGGTTTGAGCAGCGGGTAGTGTTTATGCAGTCCTCATTACATAACACTTGAGGAAAACTTTAAACGAACTCATGATTGAGAACAGTTTCAGTAGATTGTTTCACAATGTACGATTATCGGTGTTGGATTATTAAACATAGAATTTCTGAGTTAACAGAAAACACATGATTTGTCTCTCTGTATATTTGTTGTTTCTTGGCTGAGACTTACTTTCGATGGAAGGTTGGGCTGAACAAAGCAGCTTGTGGTTTCCATGCTTCATGATCAATCTCAGTCACAAGACCTCGGCCCATGAAACGCTGGCCAAACTGCAACTCCAAGGCCTTATAGCCTTTACTGTCCTTTGGATAATTATCTGACACTAAGATTTCCTGAAACCAATAAAAGAATGATTACCATGGTAACAGATTAAGCTGGATTATTGTAACATGTTCTAGTTTCCACATCAGTTGCCTTTTATAACCCCCCCCCCCCCCCCCCCCCCCACAAGGGAAAAAAAAAAAAAAAAGGCCCAATAGAACTCCACTGGCTGCCGGTTAGGGAGAGGATAACTTTCAAGATAGATATATAGATAGTCCACATTTTCAAAAATATGGAAATTCGATTTGGGTAGGCACAGGGTGCATAGATACATACATACATACATACAACAAGGTATTTATATACCGCCATTCCATCTAGATCACGGCGGTTGATACTTTCAGAAAGATAGGTTATTGCAGTGATGAATTCTGAGACCCAATTATTTAGCACCTTATAAAGGTTTACAAGGTGCTACGGCGCATTAAGCAGCCACAACCAGGAACACCGGGGCGAACCCCTTCTCTTTTCGATAAGTGCACTGGGTTCTTTTACGTGCATTCACAACGCACGGGACCAACGGCTTTACGTCCCATCCGAAGGACGAAGCATGTGGTTAAGTGTCTTGCTTAAGGACACAAGTGTCACGACTGGGATTCGAACCCACACTCTGCTGATCAGAACCACCAGAGCTTGAGTTCGGTGCTCTTAACCACTCGGCCACGACACTCCACAATAAAAGACACTCATTAAAATCTGAAAATACAACACGAACACGCTTAGTACAATGAACATCAAAAACTACCCTAATAAATAAAAGATACAGCACACCAGCAGATAAAAAGGAACAAACAAAGGATAAAATGTAAAGGTGATCTGTGGATGACTAGCAAGCTTAGTAGGCAAGGGGAGGCAAAAAACACATTACACGTTAACGCCCCTCAGAGCAGTAGCATTGAACATATGAAGTGAGTTGCCTTTATAAGCCCCCCAAAATGGCCCAAAAGAACTTCACTGGCTGCCGGTTAGGGAGAGGATAACCTTCAAGATCTTGGTTTATGTGTATCAATGCCTCAATGGCATAGCACCTGGTTGTTTATCATCTTGCTTGTCTCCCCACCGACCTGGACGCTCAAGCCTTCGCTCAGCATTTGACAGTACCTGCCTCATGGAACCAAACTCTGTCAAGTCTGCATCAAGTTACATTTGCTGATTTTGCTCCCCAAACCTGGAATGCACTCGCTAACTTACTCACTATCTACATCAGAGAATCTGGCTCTTTATGCAAATTCAAGAAGTAAATTAAAAATTATTGCTACCCAATCTAATGACTGCAATCTTGATGTAGTGGCGCAACATAAATGCCTCATATGTAATATGTGTTGAAATTTTTTCAACTCATAAGAACTACTTCCTAGTATCCTACTTGGATTGGATTACTTTTAACCTGATCATCTGGGATAAATAAATCTGCGATAATTAGTTATCACGCAAGCACAAGTGGAATATGGAAGCACTTCTGCATCCCACATGCAACAAGGGCCGAAGGTAGAGTTGGATATTGGACACAAATGCGCTATATTTTCGGTATTCCACAAGCAAGCATGTGATAACAAATTTATCTTCAAGCAAACTTGACGCGCAGCTTACCTTAATACATGGTCAGGTATGCGTTTTGCGTATAGTTTAAAATAGCGCAAAACGCAGAGTTAGAACAGTGCAATAGGTTGGGTGTAATATGGGCCTTGCAACATAGGTTTTAAACACATCTCTTGCTGCTTTGGGTCCACCAATCAGAATTGAAGATTCAAGTTTGCTCAGAGATAATAGGTTAAAGAGCATCTAAGCGTCTTGGCAGTTTATATCAAGCTCAAGTTGGCAGTACCTTACACCTACTGCAATGCTGCATCTGGTACAAGGCCATCAAAACATACCTGACAGATATTCTACTAGCTTTTTTCCCCCTGTACTGCTGCACTTTGGAACCCTCTAAGAACATATATCTTCTCTCAATTTTAAATTTTCCTTATTTTCATTGTAGCCCTCACCCTGAGTGGCCTTTTGGCTTCTTGTTGGGCGATTTTCCCTGTAAACAAAAGTAACAAATTGTGACACTTTTAAAGCATATAGCTGGAAAGCACACACAGTAACATTCAATCTTCTCAGAGCCAAAGAATCCAAGCTTACCCTTACAACTTCCGGAATGTACACATGAACTATAGCCCGGTGGAAGATAAAGAATACAAAAACTTTCCCATATTCCTTAGACCTGTAGAGGGGAGATCCGATAATATGATAATAGTAAACAAAAAAACCCAATTTCATATATGCACAATCAGAAAGGAAGGAGTATTTACTGATTTTCACATGAAGACCTGTCTAAATTAACCACTTCAGGTGGGTATTCAAAGATATGTTATGTGCCCACCCAGAGATCTATCTCTTATATTTGAAATGTCATCACGTGGTTTTTGTATTTTTGGTGAAAGCTCGTCTTTTTTTATTAGAGGACCGTTCCTCCTTCCTCCCAGGATCTGATCACTTCATATGACTGAACTGAAAATTTCAAAGCAAAACAATATACTTGTATCATCACAATCAGAAACATACCACATGCTGTAACAAGATTTTTATCAACAAGGCAAAAATAAACTTTGGGTTAATAGCCCCAGGTTTCGGTCCTACATGCAGTAGAGTCTTTCTCAAAGGCTAAATGACAAAGCTGCCAATATTGTTTTTTGCTGCAAATGCTTAGCAGAAACAGGTTACCACAGGGCTCAATATAGGAGAAAAATCAACGAGACTGCAGGGCTTTTAGCTCAATAGTTAAACTGGACTAGAAAATTCAACACCAGAATCAAAATGGTTATTAACATGCATTTAAGTCTGTTTATATTTGAACAATTAAGCACTAAGACATAAGAGAAGAATGATCTCATTTGTCTCTCATTTTGGGTATTAAGTATTCATTACTAAACAGAATTGAACGTTATTTTCAAGACTCAAGGTCAACATTTGAATGTAATTTGTTTCTGTTCAAGATATTAAACAGTGAGGTATTGTTATTCAATTGAAAAACACAAGACTTGTCTGGTCATCACAAGTTTACTGGCCAGAACACTAAAACCCATGCGGTTCAGTGTACAATTTGAGCCCTGAACCAATACAAAATTACCAGCTGTTTATGACTGGTTTCCTGCTCATAATGAGTAGCAAAACAAAAGTCTTATTCTCGACTTGGTAGCTCTATAAATAGGGCATGGTTGTACCTTTAACCTCCGAGAGGACAAAATGATAGAACGTAAAAACTAGATATACATGTACCTACCAATCAAAGAACACATCTTCAAACATTCTGCCATCAATGACAGACTGTCTCAAATCAGCAATGTTCCCGAAGAAAAAACTGGGAAAAAAACAACCAATCAATCAACTGAAAAATTTGTTAATTAACCTAAATGGGACTATCCAGTCTTCTTATCCTGCCGTGCATAGTAGAGAGACGTCACTGTTAAAAGTTAGGAATGCAGGGCTTGAATTTGGGTTAAAATTCCACAAGACTGCAGGGCTTGCAGCTCAAATTGTTCATCAAACCAGAATTTATTTTACAAGACCAGAATCTAAATAAGAAAGAACTTACAAAGTTTAGCAGTAAAACTGATTTTAATTGAACAAGAGAAGATTGATCTCATTTGTTCCAGGCCTGGAATTTCACATTTGAGAGGGCAAGGCCAAGGCTAAGACCAGGGGCAACTGAGGCCTGTTCTCCATTTTCCAAGCCTGCATTTTCTTACTTTGACACTCAACAGAAAAGAAAGATATTTACCAGACTCAAAGACAACTTTTGAACATAACTTTTTTTAATTCAAGATATTGCACAGTGAGGTATTACTATTCAATTGAAAAACACAAGAACTCCGGACTTGACACAGGCAGGGCTCGAGTTTGCTGTCCCGACTAAAAAATAATTGGCCTCCTCTTGCCCAGTGTAAAATTCGTGCCCTAGAATGACCATGGAGGTAGAATTAGACCGAGTTGACTAGGGACAGAAATGAATTGGGACTGAGATGACTTGGGACCGAGTTGACTTGGGCTATTCATCATGTACTCCTAGAACTACGAGGGTTCGTTCCGCTATTGTCTACGCGGAGGAGATAGCGGAACAAACCCCCTAGTTCTAGGAGTACTCGTCTACATAGCTCTTCTTTTTTTCTGTTAAAGGGACACACCGGCCTCGTTAGGCTATTTGGGCTACAAAATTGACCAAAACATGACTCCAATGGTCTTCCAGAAATGGAGAAGAGCGGTTCCTAAAAGAAACCATCAAATTTTGCTGTTTTCGAGCATAAAAAAAACCCTTAAGGTCATGTGGGTTAAATCCAAACCACAATTTTTAATTCGTAGGGTGTCATGGCCGAGTGGTTTAGATTCTAGTTCTGGTGGCTAGTCATCGGGGTGTGGGTTCGAGTCCCGGTCGTGACGCTTGTGTCCTTGAGCAAGAAACTTCGCTATTATTGCTTCTCTTCACCCAGTATGAATGGGTACCTGCGAGGGTAGAGGTTGATATTGTGTTTGAAAAAGCCTTCTGAGCACCACAGCAGCTCTTGGCTGTACTCCTCAGGGAGCTGAGAAAGATTAAAGGAATATTATTGGCCCAATGACCTGGACACTATGGTAAAGCGCATTGAGAAGTTAAATTGTAAAATGTGCTATTTATTATTATTATTTAATATTATTATAACCCTTGTGATCTTCGGAGTTAGTTTTACTTCCAGCCATACTTTTTTATAAGGGTAAAGTACTGCACCACATTTAACTCTTGTTTTTTAACAATATATTATTTATGGGTATTTGACAAAAAAATACTATGGATGTATCAAAATTATGGATACAAGTTTTAAATATTTAAGAAAAATCGATCGTAGATTTTATTTCAGAGTCCGAGCAACGGAAGTAAATATCCCGTAAATTTGACACTTCCAACCGCTGGTAAAGCGTATACGCTGACCTTTGATCATTTAAAAAAAAAATTCATTTCTCGTTAATTACGAGACATTTTTTTGTAAAAATTAATAACCATCTATAAAACATAATTTCCTATAATTCTAGTTTTTCTACATCTAACCGGTGTGCAAAACATTTTACTTATAAGAACCTATAAAGTATGGTGTTCCATATGTGCCACTCCTTCCGTCGCCTTTTCAATTTTGTCCGTCGCCTTTTCAATTTTGTCCGTCGCCTTTTCAATTTTGTCCGTCGCCTTTTCAATTTTGTCCGTCGCCTTTTCAATTTTTCCATCGTGGGTCCACGTGACTACCAGTACCAGGTGACTATCACATGACTCCGAAGGAAATTCGACCTTTGGGAGGCATACCGCAGTTGCCAAAATGTATACGTTGCTTCATCCACAGTCGCGAGACCAGATAACTACGATATTTTATAATATCCTTTTTCAGTTCCATTCTTGATTTACTAAGCAAAGCCTGTACATAGACAGTATGGTTGAGGTATCCAATCATTTTTCTTTACCAACAAATCATCACATGGTCATCATGTGACAGTCACGTGGCCATTTCAGAAAAAAAATGCGCCTGAAAAATTGAAAAGGCGACGGAAAGGAGTGGCACATATGGAACAGCATAATAAAGGCATCACAATTTTTTTAACTTGATTATTGGTTGGACGGAGAGATTGCTCCATGGTTGGACTCCTCAATTCCGTTGCATACAAAATACGCGACGGTGGAAGTCCTTGCTCTATGTCTTAACCATAGAGCAAGGACAGATGGTCTTATCTTAACTAACTGGGCTAGCGTCGACAGCACTTACCTGTTACGCTTTGGTCCAGGAACATGGCTGTACTTCACATGCACGAACTGAAGATATAAAACATACGCAACAAAAAGACTACAAAATACAATCAGTGGAAATCCAACAAGCGAAGCTAGTAACAGATTGAGAAAGATCATCTTGATCTGCTTTCGTTACGACTGGAGCAACTTCCTCAGCAGAAGTTAGATCGGTTTGTTACCAGTATCACACACATGTATGCCGACCACTCATCTCTCTACCCGTTCGATCTCCTCCGATCCCTCCCCCATACCTAGTCTTCGCCCAAGACGTCAGTGATCGATAGAGGGACGCTCGGTTATATAACTCAGAGCCACAACTAGACTTGGTTCAAGTCGGGTTTCGTGCTAACCGAGTCAACGGTGCATGCTACTAGCTATATGATGTGCGCCCTCTAGTGCCAATTAGTTGCCAATCTAGTCGAGAGCAGAGTTGATTGGCACTTTTCTGTCGAGTGATGGCGCACAACAAAAAGAGGCTTGAATTAACCAACTTGAATACCTTTCGACTTGGTTGATTCAAGCCACAAGAGGGTTGTAACCGAGCGCAGTACACTATCCACTATTGATCACTGACGTCTTGGGCCAAGACTATCCCATACCCCGTACCCCGTACCCCGTACCCCGAGCCAGTTTTGGCCCAGCACCAAATTTGGTGCTGGCACGAAATTTCTAAATATTGTCAACGACCGTCACTCACATCAGTATAATTCTTCACTTTATAATGGGTAGGAAAAGATAACCCATATATATTATTAGGTGTTCGTGCAATATAAGCACGAACACCTCTTGATTTTGTTCTGTTTTTAGGTGTTCGTGCAATTCAGCACGAACACCTCTTGTTATTGTTCTGTTTTTTTAGGTGTTCGTGCAATTCAGCACGAACACCTCTTGTTATTGTTCTGTTTTTTTAGGTGTTCGTGCAATTCAGCACGAACACCTCTTGTTATTGTTCTGTTTTTAGGTGTTCGTGCAATATGAGCACGAACACCTCTTGATTTTGTTCTGTTTTTTGTTTTTCTTCTCCATCTTCTTCCGCGCAACTCTTCTCTACAGCATAACTCAAGATTGAAACTGAATTGAACCTTGAAAGTCATCAGACATTTGAACCTTAATATAAAGACGGCACAATAGTCATGACGCAATAATGACGTCATCAGGTGTCGAATTACAAGGTTTTTAAAGTTGAAAAGTGATCATTTGCTATTCGCTGTATCTCATTTAATTTGAAAGCTATGATATTCATAGTTGGGCATATGATAGTTCAAGAGTGGGGCAACATTTGAAAGATTAACATCGAATGCGTACGACCTTTGCTTCTGGTCGTACCGGAAGGTCAAAGTTTGCCTTTGTGTTTTTCTTCAAAAAAACGTTTTTCGGGGTTATCTACAGCATAACTCCAGATTGAAATTGAATGGAACATTAAAACTCATCAGAAAAGTGAACCTTAGTATCAAGATGACACACACTTGATGATGTCATGATGACGTCATCGGGTATCAAATTACAGTGAATCAAAGTTTAATACTTTACAAATTTATAACTCGTGAACTACAACGTGGATTTTTACAATCTACACATCATCGGATAGGTCGTTAAAAGCTCGACAAACGCTACACAGAACATAATCCCTGTGCCCCTTTCTTCCGGTTCAAATCTGAATTTGAAAATTCCATAATATATAATCTTATTCATATCTTTAAAAATAATGAAAATTTTTGCATAATATTTGTACCAGGTTGTAGAATGTCAAGCCTGCTCGAACTTTTGCACAGAATGACACCATTTCGACCTTAAAATTGATCGAAAAAGGACGTTCAAGCGCACCTGTATGTTAACCCACAAATTTACAACGCACGATAGTACACGCCAATCCTACACTCGTGCATCGACACGTGAATTAGTTGACAACGTCCTGTCCAACGCACGTAGAGTTGTGCTGTTTGCATGTTGAATATCGGTGGTACAACAAATTATATTGCACCTCACAGAATAATCCGTCTATTGAAACAAATCATAACTCCTTCTAGAGCCCACTGCTCCAGCGTGATAGCGCCCTCTTGTCATGAAGAGGGGGAGATGCAGAAAACTGCCATTGTTTCTCTAAAATCGTAAAAGTAGTTTTACGAATTGTCTAAATTAATCTACTAAACATATATTCTAACTAGCATCGTATGTTCCAGAAACAATAATTACTTGTTGAGTTAAAGTACAGCATGACTGTCAGCTTTCAGGTAAGCAGATTTGTCATTATTTTTCAAGTTTGTTTTGTAAAGTAACCATGTCATGTGCAGCGTGTAAACAACCTTGCCCTGGCCACTCAAACTTTAAACTATGTTTCTCAAGCGTACTTCTTAGAAGTAGGTTAGGAATATATTTCGCATTGCATCACAGTAGAGGTGGTCCATCTAATATTTAAAAAATTCTTAACTGCTGGACCCACACATTGGATTTTAACAATTCATACATCATCTGAAAGGTCATAATAAACTAATCATACGCTACACATTATGTGACCCCGTTTGACCTTGATTTCCGGTTGAAGTCGGAAGTTGCTTTTTAATGTTTTAAAAATCATAAATCCTGAACCACATATTCGATTTTTATCATCTATACGTCAAGAGAAAGGACATCGGAGACTTCACCAACGCTACCAAGTGTGACCTCTATTGACTCTGACATCCGGTTCATACCGGAAGTTAACATTTATTATTTGAAAAATTAATAACTTCTGAACCACTCATTGTTTTTTTTCCCTGTACATCATCAGTTAAAACTTTTGTAACTTAACCAACGCTACCGAGTGTGACCTCGGTTGACCTTGACTTCCGGTTCAAACCGGAAGTTGAGTCTTTATATTTCAAAATATCATAACTTCTGAACCACACATTTTATTTTTTCAATCTATACATCATCTGAAAGGTCTTCATAAACTAATCAACATATGACTCTATTTGACCTCGACATCTGGTTCAAACCGGAAGTTCTTGTTAAATTTTTGAAACGTTCATAACTCCTGAACCAGGAATTGGATTGATAAGGTATAATGACGTTACCAATTCATTCAATTACTCCCCACGAACACCTTGTTTTTGTAGTAAACAAAAACTGAATCTCTAGGTTTTTTTTCTTCTCCATCTTCTTCTTCCCTAGAACTCTTCTCTACAGCATAACTCAAGATTGAAACTGAATTGAACCTTGAAACTCATCAGATAATTGAACCTCAATATGAAGACGGCACAGTTGTCAGTACGTCATGATGACGTCATCAGGTGTCGAATTACAACGTTTTTAAAGTTGAAAAATGACCATTTGCTTTTTGCTGTATCTCAACGAATATGAAAGCTATGATGTTCAAAGTTTTGGCATCTGATAGACCAAGACTGGGGCAACATTTGAAAAGTTAACGCCAAAATTGTACGACCTTAACTTCCGGGTCGTTACCCTGGGTCGAAGTTCACCTTCGTTTTTTTCCTTCAAAAAACAACTTTCGAGCTTATCTACGGAATAACTCAAGATTGAGATTGAATTGAATGTTGAAACTCACCAGATAGTTGAACCTTAGTATCAAGACAACACATACTTAATTACGTCATGATGACGTCATCGGGCATTGAAATACATCAAATCAAAGTTTAATATTTGCAAAAATCATAACTCAAAAACCATAATTCGGATTTTGACAATCTACACATCATCGGATAGATCGTTAAAAGTTTGACAAACGCTTCACAGAACCCGTACAATATTTTAACTTACTTTCGGTAGTTAACGGAAGTTGAAAATTTCATAATATCTTATCTTATTCATATCTTTAAAACTACTGATCACTTCAGCATAATTTTTGTATCAGATTGTAGAACAGCAATCCCTCTTAAACTTTTACACAGAGATAACAACATTGTAATCGTATGCATCTGGTAAAAACTGGGAAATGAAGCGCACCGTCCTACTCGTACCCCCCCCCCCCCCCCCCCCCCACTTTCATTGACAACGCATTGTACACATTACGTGTAAGCTCTGACGACTGACAACAACGCACACTATGTACGCTACATGCAGTGCAATTGCCGACTGTGCGTGTGTGGTGTGGCGCGAACTTTTGGGGGAATTCCCAACAGCGCTCTCTTTCGTCCAACGAAAGAGGGCGCTGTTAAAGTTTTAGTAACATCGAGCGCTGAGTGCAGAGCGGAGAATCGCAATAGTTGAGTGATAATGAACAACGTCTCGCACCAAAACTACAAGTAGGAATACATTTGCATTGATGTTATAAGATACATTGCACACCCTCAGATAATCAATCACATAATTATAATATTTTTACAACTCATACATCAGCTGAAAGGTTTTAATGAACTGATGAGGATCTACACAAATGAAATCAGTTTAGACTTGGCTTTTTGTTCAAACCGGAGGTTGAAATTTAATTTTTAAAAGAAAAATAATTTCTCAACCACACATTTGATTTTTTATTTATTTTTACGTCATTGGGTAGGTATGTAATAACTTGAGAAACGACACACAACATTGACCATTACCTTGACTTCCGGTTAAACAGGAAGATACAATTAATTATTTGAAAAAAATCATACTCCACAATCAGAAATTAATTGTTTATTATCTGAACGTCGTCAGATAAGGCTTTGAAAAACATTACTAACGCTATAATTTGTGACCTGATGATGACATTGTCTTCCGGTTCAAACCGGAAGTTTAAATTTTATATTTGAAAAAAATTTTACTTCTGAAAAACACAATGAATTTTTTCAATCTATACATCATCTGAAAGGTCTTCATAAACTAATCACGCTCTACACAAAATGTGACCCTATTTGACCTTGACTTCCGGTCAAAACCGGAAATTGATGTTTATTTTTTTTTAAATTCTTAACTCCTGAGCCAGGCATTGAATTGATAAGGTATAATATCGTTACCTTTCATTTAATCACTCTCCTCGAACACCTTGTTTTTGTCACATGACAAAAACTGAATCTCTAGGTTTTTTTTTCTTCTCCATCTTCTTCTTCCCTAGAACTCTTCTCTACAGCATAACTCAAGATTGAAACTGAATTGAACCTTGAAACTCATCAGATAATTGAACCTCAATATGAAGACGGCACAGTTGTCAGTACGTCATGATGACGTCATCAGGTGTCGAATTACAAGGTTTTTAAAGTTGAAAAATGACCATTTGCTTTTTGCTGTATCTCAACGAATATGTAAGCTATGATGTTCAAAGTTTTGGCATCTGATAGAGCAAGACTGGGGCAACATTTGAAAAGTTAACGCCAAAATTGTACGACCTTAACTTCCGGGTCGTTACCCTGGGTCGAAGTTCACCTTCGTTTTTTTCCTTCAAAAAACAACTTTCGAGCTTATCTACGGAATAACTCAAGATTGAGATTGAATTGAATGTTGAAACTCACCAGATAGTTGAACCTTAGTATCAAGACAATACATACCTAATTACGTCATGATGACGTCATCGGGCACTGAATTACATTAAATCAAAGTTTAATATTTGTAAAAATCATAACTCAAAAACCATAATTCGGATTTTGACAATCTACACATCATCGGATAGATCGTAAACAGTTTGACAAACGCTTCACAGAAACCATACAATAGTTTAACTTACTTTCGAAAGTTTCGGTTCATAACGGAAGTTGAAAATTTCATAATATCTTATCTTATTCACATCTTTAAAACTCTTGATCACTTCAGCATAATTTTTGTATCAGATTGTAGAACAGCAATCCCTCTTAAACTTTTGCACAGAGATAACAACATTATAATCCTATGCATCTGGTCAAAACTGGGTAGGTATGTAATAACTTGAGAAACGACACACAACATTGACCATTACCTTGACTTCCGGTTAAACAGGAAGATACAATTAATTATTTGAAAAAATCATACTCCACAATCAGAAATTAGTTGTTTATTATCTGAACGTCGTCAGATAAGGCTTTGAAAAACATTACTAACGCTATAATTTGTGACCTGATGATGACATTGTCTTCCGGTTCAAACCGGAAGTTTAAATTTTATATTTGAAAAAAAAATTAACTTCTGAAAAACACATTGAATTTTTTCAATCTATACATCATCTAAAAGGTCTTCATAAACTAATCACGCGCTACACAAAATGTGCCACTATTTGACCTTGACTTCCGGTCAAAACCGGAAATTGATGTTTATTTTTTTTTTAATTCTTAACTCCTGAACCAGGCATTGAATTGATAAGGTATAATGTCGTTACCTTTCATTTAATCACTCTCCTCGAACACCTTGTTTTTGTCACATGACAAAAACTGAATCTCTAGTTTGTTTTTCTTCTCCATCTTCTTCCGCGCAACTCTTCTCTACAGCATAACTCAAGATTGAAACTGAATTGAACCTTGAAAGTCATTAGACATTTGAACATTAATATAAAGACGGCACAATAGTCATGACGCAATAATGACGTCATCAGGTGTCGAATTACAAGGTTTTTAAAGTTGAAAAGTGATCATTTGCTATTCGCTGTATCTCATTTAATTTGAAAGCTATGATATTCATAGTTGGGCATATGATAGTTCAAGAGTGGGGCAACATTTGAAAGATTAACATCGAATGCGTATGACCTTTGCTTCTGGTCGTACCGGAAGGTCAAAGTTTGCCTTTGTGTTTTTCTTCAAAAAAACGTTTTTCGGGGTTATCTACAGCATAAACCAGATTGAAATTGAATGGAACATTAAAACTCATCAGAAAAGTGAACCTTAGTATCAAGATGACACACACTTGATGATGTCATGATGACGTCATCGGGTATCAAATTACAGTGAATCAAAGTTTAATACTTTACAAATTTATAACTCGTGAACTACAACGTGGATTTTTACAATCTACACATCATCGGATAGGTCGTTAAAAGCTCGACAAACGCTACACAGAACATAATCCCTGTGCCCCTTTCTTCCGGTTCAAATCTGAATTTGAAAATTCCATAATATATAATCTTATTCATATCTTTAAAAATAATGAAAATTTTTGCATAATATTTGTACCAGGTTGTAGAATGTCAAGCCTGCTCGAACTTTTGCACAGAATGACACCATTTCGACCTTAAAATTGATCGAAAAAGGACGTTCAAGCGCACCTGTATGTTAACCCACAAATTTACAACGCACGATAGTACACGCCAATCCTACACTCGTGCATCGACACGTGAATTAGTTGACAACGTCCTGTCCAACGCACGTAGAGTTGTGCTGTTTGCATGTTGAATATCGGTGGTACAACAAATTATATTGCACCTCACAGAATAATCCGTCTATTGAAACAAATCATAACTCCTTCTAGAGCCCACTGCTCCAGCGTGATAGCGCCCTCTTGTCATGAAGAGGGGAGATGCAGAAAACTGCCATTGTTTCTCTAAAATCGTAAAAGTAGTTTTACGAATTGTCTAAATTAATCTACTAAACATATATTCTAACTAGCATCGTATGTTCCAGAAACAATAATTACTTGTTGAGTTAAAGTACAGCATGACTGTCAGCTTTCAGGTAAGCAGATTTGTCATTATTGTTCAAGTTTGTTTTGTAAAGTAACCATGTCATGTGCAGCGTGTAAACAACCTTGCCCTGGCCACTCAAACTTTAAACTATGTTTCTCAAGCGTATTCTCTTAGAAGTAGGTTAGGAATATATTTCGCATTGCATCACAGAGGTGGTCCATCTAATATTTAAAAAATTCTTAACTGCTGGACCCACACATTGGATTTTAACAATTCATACATCATCTGAAAGGACATAATAAACTAATCATACGCTACACATTATGTGACCCCGTTTGACCTTGATTTCCGGTTGAAGTCGGAAGTTGCTTTTTAATGTTTTAAAAATCATAAATCCTGAACCACATATTCGATTTTTATCATCTATACGTCAAGAGAAAGGACATCGGAGACTTCACCAACGCTACCAAGTGTGACCTCTATTGACTCTGACATCCGGTTCATACCGGAAGTTAACATTTATTATTTGAAAAATTAATAACTTCTGAACCACTCATTGTTTTTTTCCCCTGTACATCATCAGTTAAAACTTTTGTAACTTAACCAACGCTACCGAGTGTGACCTCGGTTGACCTTGACTTCCGGTTCAAACCGGAAGTTGAGTCTTTATATTTCAAAATATAACTTCTGAACCACACATTTTATTTTTTCAATCTATACATCATCTGAAAGGTCTTCATAAACTAATCAACATATGACTCTATTTGACCTCGACATCTGGTTCAAACCGGAAGTTCTTGTTAAATTTTTGAAACGTTCATAACTCCTGAACCAGGAATTGGATTGATAAGGTATAATGACGTTACCAATTCATTCAATTACTCCCCACGAACACCTTGTTTTTGTAGTAAACAAAAACTGAATCTCTAGTTATTATTATTATTATTATTATTTATTCGGCATATTTCACGAGACAATAAAAATACAAAACAGATGAGACAATGATAAAAAACAAAAAACAAAAACAAGGGAACAAAGAATAGAGCCAGCAACACATGCCAGGAAAAAAAAAAGTTAACCTAATAACTGTGGCCCAAGAGCCTTCGTTTCCAATGCTACTGGCTATACAGAAATATAGAGAATATAACAAAAAATATATAAAATTTTATGTACAGCAATAAAGGTAGTATTAAACTATATAAAAAATTGCACATATTAAAATATACAAAAAACGCACATTAAATTATATAAACTAATGAAAATATTAAAATAAAAAATAAAAAAATAAATATAAAATATACAAATAAATAACGAAAATAAATAAGTAAAGAAAAAAATGATTAATTAAAGAATAAATAAATAAAGTAAATAAAAAAGAATAAATAAAAAGTGAATAAAATAAGTAAAAAATAAAAAAGATAGACAAAAACAAAACAAAAAGTACAATAAGTTAATAAGATAAATAAATAAATAAATAAACAAATTTACAAAACAAAAAAGATTTAAATTAAAATTTAAAAAGGGCACAAGAATAAAACAGGATAAAAACAGATGCATTAGTCTGAATCATACAAATGGCTCCTTAATGAACCGATCCAGTGCCGAAGAGGAAGTTCAACTACCCCAGTACTCAGACTTTCTGGGAGTTCATCCCAGTAACGAGCAAAGACATTCACTGGGGAAAAGTGAAGCCTTTGCGTCCGAGCCCTGAGGTGTTTGAACTTAAAGAGGATGTGCCATGATGATTAAATTTGACGTTTTTCTGCTTAGTGATATATTACAAATTTTACTACCATCTCTTTTTTGACATTACATTAATACAAATTGTGATATTTGCAGGTTGTTTTCACTTCTCGAATTAGGTCGTCGCATATATTCACGAAAATCACGTCAATGAGGGCAGCAGACAAATATCGGTATAATCGTGACGTCACCTTACGTACTGCTGCATGAAGCCGAAACCTATCCATGAATGGTCTGTGCGGAGCGATTTTGATCTTTTTGCGTGCCGGAACTACACAAAGTACATTGCTCCCTTGCGTAGTCGGGTGCCGAAATCGTACATGGCAAATGGGCTGAGTTTGGTCTTGTTCCCTTATTTCTCGCTCAGATGAACATGTACAACTGTACAGTACATGGATGTACATGTACATGTATGTAGTGTCTGTACAACGCGTTGAACATGTACCGCAAACGAATGTTTATATCCTACCATTATTTATACCAAGCGTTGCTATACAATTTTAACTTCTGCGATTATAGAAATGCCTATAAATTGCGTTGTTGGCGGTTGCCACAACACCCAGAAGAACTCTCCAGATTTGATTTTCTACAAATTTCCAGGCGACATTGCAATTCAACGTGTATGGGTTAGATTTGTTAATAATACAAGGTCTGACTTTGTTCGATCGGATTTCTCACGGGTTTGCAGTGCCCATTTCAACCACCCTACTGATTTTGATGAGTCGTCGCTTCTCAAGAGAAAATTTGGAATAGCTAGAGCACGTCTTCTGATTAAAAAGACAGCTGTTCCGTCAGTCAAAAATCTTGTGGACGAATTCACCTCGGCCCCCCACCCCCAAAGTCCAGAGCAGCCTACCAAAAACGCGAAACGAAAAGGGTAAGTCTAAAATTAAATTTAGTAGGGCCTAAGAACAAAATAATTACTAACATCTATTTCTAAATTCCATTGCTCAGAGTTCATTTTTGAATTAATATTTAATTTTCTATTAATTATTATCAATCAGTTTTAATCATTCATAACATTATGAAATGTTTAAAGGGCCTTCTTGAGAATATTTCCCTTTCTTTTTTTAATTTTTAAATAAATCATTCATCATTAACTTATGTGTAGATGCATACAGATTTCCTATATAATATTAATTGGATACAAGGATTTGTAAAATGAATTGTTCTTGTTTACCACTATAAACATTTAGATTTTTTCCATTCTTTCAAGTGACGGCAAATGTATAATAACATGGAAATCAATCAGTCCAGTGAATCGGCGCATTATTTAATTCCGACTGAATTCATGTTTTTCAATTGTTTTATTTCTGTGTTCAGGCTCTACGTGTCGGCACTTCACTATAATGAGAATGCTGGGAGGGCACAAGCCAGGACAAAAGATGGAAAGCTGAGGTTCTCCATTTGCTTCCCGAGAGCCAAGAGAGGTGACTTCACTGTGAAGAGAATTCCGCAGAACTGTACATATGGTAAGTACAATTTTAAGATGTCTGCAATCCTTTTCATTGTTCAAAGCAGGACAAGTATTTGGTAGGTAATCTGTCAGATTTTACATGTGCTTTTTCAAAATCACAATGCGAAAGTCAATAAACACAAATGCATTCCTGGTGTATTGTTTGACGACTTTGCTGTTTATTTTTTTCAATCTACAATGCCATATATGTAGTAGATGAAGGCTTGTTACATGCATGCAAAATTTAAACGCTGAAAAGAAACCCATACTACTGGTTTTATGAATGCTTCACAAACTTTGGAGGGGTCCATCTAATACATGCCTGGAGCAACCCCCACCCCCCTTCCCTTATTTTTGGCACTGCTGGTCACTTTTAAAGCTTTAAACTATCTACAATAATCCTTACTCTCGACCCAAATCTCCTTAATCTTATTCAGGTTATGTGGACCTAATCATGGAGACAACAACTAGGTTATGCAGAAGCCAGCAGAAAAACCTACGGGAAAAGACCAAAAAGCTGAAACGTAAACCACCACCAGTCTGTTCCACCATGGTACGGCCAAACAAAAGGACTGCGATTCAACAACGTGTATCCAGGTTTTCAGCTGAAGCTTCCCCCCAAATCTAGACTTTGAAACTAGGCTCTTTACTTTGCACCATTATTTATTTGCTTTGGACTCTGACAAGGTACAAACTGTATCACAATATATTCAAACCAAAAGGTAATAGGTGGCAAGGTTCTTAAATATTCGAAAGTATATTATGGTGCTAAGGTACAAACTGTATCACAATATATTCAAACCAAAAGGTAATAGGTGGCAAGGTTCTTAAATATTCGAAAGTATATTATGGTGCTACTGAAGTGAGATAAAATAACAAAAGTTCTTTTTAGTGAATTCTAACAACCCCTTCCCTTGAAAACCCCCCCCCTTCTTCCAAAAACCCACTCCCCTCAATCCTTCATGGAGTTTCATAAAAACATCAACATTAGCTCTGTTGTAACCATTGCCTGTGTATTTAAATACAGAGACACTTGTCTCCCACCCAAAAACACAGTAATTAGACCATGCAGATAGGAGTCTTGTGTGGATGCCCATGGTGCAGTGTAGTACTGGCCATTGTTTAAACATTTAATCCCCTAAGTTGCTGCATATATAATGAGGCGTGCGGTTTCTTGGGGGGCACCATGCCTTGGTGCAGGGAGGCGGGAGGTCTGCCAAGAGTGTTTATTACCTCCATGGTTAGACAGTCAGGAATGTTTTACTACCAGAGACCATCCTCTCCAAACCCCACCCCCCACCAACACATGTTCCCCATCTAATTTTGCCTTTTTCACTTAACCCCATTTTCCCCCCCCCCCTTTTTTTTTTTTTTTTTTTCCCTTAACCCCTTTTCCCCCCCCCCTTTTTTTCCCTATTAAGAACTATCCACATATCGCCTCATACGTTCTTTAAAGCTTTAATTTCCAAGAACTTTATAAATACTATAACTAAAGCTTTTTTGAACATTGTGAGTGCGTTCCGGTAATACTATTTTTGGTGCTTGTCCTCCCAAAAAAAACACTCTATATGATGCTTATATATACAAAACTATCAAAATGTTGTTTGTGGCCACATTAGTCTCGTCTTTTAGTCTGCTTGCACAAGGTTACACGTTTGATTCGCTTTTCCCCTACACAGTTTGTTAAAATAAATAACAAATATTATTTTATATAAATACATTAAACACAATTTGCATTTGCTTTTTTAGTTTTGAGTTTTGAAAAATAAAATAAATTTATGTTGAAATACATATGCCGAAAACCTTGATTTGAAATGTTTCAGTTGTTCGAAAAGGAAAATTAGCAAGATTAAATACAATACCTGCAATTCATAAAATATAATTTGACTAACAATAGAACTTGGAAGAGATGGGGTCATTATGAGTCAGAATGATAACACACCTTGCCTCATCGCCTTCCATTGCCCGAGCCCCATACTGCTGTCTGTATTGCAGATATGCAGTCTGAAGTGTCGCAGGGTTGAGACAGACTGCCTCAAACCAAGGATGATCACAAAAACACCCTTCTTCCATCTCTTCTGGAAAGTTTGTCTCTCTCCATTTATAGTGGAACTGCTGCACTTCTTTGCAGCACTTGCAGTTGTCTACATCTGGCATAGTAGTACACTTCCCACAATTACACCTGGAAAATTAAATAAGGCAAAATCTGACATCAATAAGCCTTCAAAACCAAATAACCTAAAACTAAACAGAAACTTTATAAACCAAAGAAAATGTCACTAAAGCACTCTTGAGAATGTTTATTTTTCGACACCCGAATTCTGCTACACGCACAAACGATGCAAACCCGCACGGCACTACTTTTTCATTCGCTCACGTGCACATCAGATGCTTCCCTGGCATTCACGTTAGCGCGCGGTAGAAATTTTATCACATCAGCTTGAAAATCTGATGACAAGAAACTTAGAAAGATGTAATGCCCCGATTTGTTTAACTATACAAAATTAACAATGACAAACAGACAATTCCATGTAGTAGTCGAGTTTTTCTTCTTCATTTTCTGATAGTAAAATAAAATATAGAAAAGGCTACGCGAACCGGACCGTCCGAGGTTTCAAGGTAGGTGGGTGTACGTGAGTAGCCTAACCGTCCACGTACATGAACATGAATTTTTACTTAGTTTCTGGACGGAAAACACACTGGAAATTCAGCATTAATACCGACAATTGTGCAGATAAGTATTCCCATAGCACACTCTATCTCTAACTGAAAATTATTTACATGAAATTGAGGGTTGACGAAGAGAAAAACGCATTACCAGTCGGTGTTTTGCTGTCGATCCGCCTCCCCGGGTTCAGCGTTGGCGTTGCCATGAACCTGGTCCTGGTCTAGTTGTCTCACTTCTTCCTCGGTCAATTCTGGCTCAAATTGATACGGTTCAATTACACGAGTATCATTCGTCGACACTTCTAAGTCGCTGACATCATCACAAGAATGCGAAGAACAAGAAAATTCGTCGCTCTCGTCTTCAGAAAAAACATCAACACTAGAATTGTCGTCGCTTGTGTCTGACATGACGACTGTGTTACATGTGTGTGTGCGACGCGTAAACATTTCTGTATGCCACAGCAAACAGCCGTCTGCGTAGAGGAGTACGTACTGTGACGTCACGATTCGCCACAATTTCTAGGGACACATTTTAACCACCGACGGCTGTTGGTCCGATTTTTGACTGAGGCGAGTGTAATAACAGTGGTGAAAACTGCAGTTGCAAAAAAAATCTGTGCATCCTGTAATTGTGTCACTGTGTTATTTTAGAAGATATAGGTGTATTTAAGGATTTAAAACGTGTTTTAAAGATTTCGTCCTATCTTGGCTCAACCTCTTTAACCTCATCAACATGTCGGCCATTGACTAACACATCACGCTTGATGGGTTCCATATGGTTCCTGTACTGGATTAAGAGGGTGTAGCAGCTTAGTTAGGACGTCTACATGCCTAACCCAAAATCACCAGCGAGTGTCAACCATTAAAAAAGTAAGTCGGCCAAAGGACAGAGCTCGAGCTGGTTCCCAATGTCTTTATTCTACGGTGAACTGTAATATAAAATACTGTGACGGAAATGCATGTGAAAGACATGTTGATTGTGCTATTTTTAGTGTGTTTTTAGGTTTGCTGCGTGACGTGCAAGTGGGCGGAGCTTAGCGCTTGCAGTGACCCGGACGCGTAATTTTTTTTTACACCGCAGCGAGGGTCAATTCCTCAATTCCGTATTGAGATAGGAGACTACGGTTTACCCTAAACCCTAACCCTAACCCTAACCCAATCCTAACCCTGACCCTGACCCTGACCCTGACCCTGTTGTTTGCTGCTGTAAAAGATAGTGTTCCTATAGCCAAATGCAAAGGTAGAAAGAAACATCCTTGGATCTCACTAGATATCATTATTTTATCCAAAAAGAAAAACAGAGCTTATAAAGCAGCTATCCGTAACAAAGATAATCATATTTTTTATGGAACAAGTACAAAAAGCTTCGGAATGAGGTTAAATATCGTACTAGACAATCGTATTGTGCTTACATCAATGACATGGCCACGAATTGTTCAACTAATCCCAAACAGTTCTGGTCTTTTGTTAGTACCCAGCGCCGAAAGAGTACGATTACAAGTTTTCAAACTGATAATGGTGTCATCAATGATCCAGTTAATATTGCTCAGAATTTCAATCTCATGTTTCAGAGTAATTTTAGCTGTGACTAACAATATCATTGACATCTCATGTGATCATGTTAATACCGATTTTCGTCTTTGTAACATTTCCACAACTCCAGCTGAGGTTAAAAACTCCTTTCAGAACTCAACATGCACAAATCTTGTGGGCCAGACGATATATCTCCTATGTTGTTGAATCTAGCTTGTGATAGTTTAGCCCAGCCATTAGCTCAAATTTTTAACTTTTCACTCGCCACAGGTGTAGTTCCGCATGAGTGGAAATTAGCGAACGTTGTTCCTTTGTTTAAAACTGGTTCTGTTGTCGGTAAAATTCTCGAAAAGATTATCTGCAAACATCTCATTAATCACATGTATAGAGGGGGGATAATCTCACCTACACAACATGGTTTCTTGCCTAAAAGATCATGCGTTATCATAGCTGGGCCAATGCTCTTGATGTTTCAAAACCACCCCGCATTGATGCAATCATATTCCTAGATTGGTCAAAAGCTTTTGATCGCGTGAGTCACCAAGTCCTATTGAATAAATTACATAAATACGGTATTTGTGGCTCAATGTTGGACTGGTTTAAGTCTTATCTTTCAAACAGATTACAACGGGTTCAGTTTATGGGTTCATCATCTGACTGGGCTGCAGTTCATTCTGGCGTGCCACAGGGTGCTGTTCTATACTTTTCAATATCTTTGCTTTTGATTTACCATTTTGCATTCAATCTAATCTCCGTCAGTATGCAGATGACACTGTCTTGTATAGAGTCATTAAAAATAAAGACGATGAAGTGGCACTCCAGAATGACCTGCAGCACATAAACACTTGGTGTAATTTAAACTGTATGACTTTAAATCCAAATAAGTGTAAATTAATTACTGTGACCCGGTCTAGAAACCCTGCTAAACCACTGTATAAAATTGCTGAAAACACTTTGGAAAATGTTGATAATTACAAATACTTGGGTGTTATTATCTCTAGGGACTTAAGCTGGAAAACACATGTTAATAAAGTCGCATCCAAAACCACTAGACTCAACGGATTTATTGGTAGAGTAGTTAAAACTAGAGACCCTACCATTCTGACTTCACTTTATCGCTCAATTAGCAGACCCATACTTGAATACGCAGCTCCAGTCTGGTGCCCTGTTCTTTCGACTCGGCAAAAAACGCTAGAGAAGGTTCAGAGGCGATTCACCCGTTTTTGTTTGGGTCTGCCGAGAAGGGCTTTAATTAATTCTGTCAATGAAATCGAGCATTCAGACAGGTGTGTCAAGCTGGGTCTGCCTCTTTTAATCAATAGGGTTCATTTCCTTTCAATAACGTTTGTTATTAAATGTTTATATAACAAATTTGACATTGACACTGACACTCTAATTCCCATTAATTGTAGACATATCGAATCTATTAAATTTTGCCATCAACTGGCTCGATCCAATGCGCCCATCATTCTCTTTTTCACAGATTCCCAAGATTATGGGATGAACTACCGGCCTGCATTAAAGATACAATTATCCATAGTTTATCCTCCTTTACAAATTCACTCAGAAATCATTTATTAGTCCCTGGCCAGGAAGTCCCCTTGACCAAAACTGTTTAACATTATTCCATGCCCATACAAATACCTTGCTGAATGTTTTTATTCTCAATATTCATAGTGCTTTTTACATTGTAAATTACCAGAATCTCTCTTTTACCAAGTTTGTATTTTAAAATGCCCATTTTATTATGTGCTTTTATAGTTTTAATTACATGTAGTTCTCATATTTTTATACTGTAAGCCATGTTTTATTAATGTAATTTATGTCCATAATGTCCTTTTGTATTGTCTGTTTCTTAAATTGTGGCATCAGGAGATTAACTTGATAGTAATTTAGTTTACTTTTTTTTTAAATCCATCAGGGGTGCTACTTTTTTTTCTCTCTCTCTCTCCTATGTGTATATTTGTTTTCTTTATTGTTCTCATTTCTTTTGTACTTTGCTTTTTTAACCTGTGAAATTAATAAATGAAATGAAATGAAATGAAATGAAAACCCTAACCCTAACCCTTACCCCAACTCTGACCCTAACCCCAATCTCCTATATAGGCATAAATGATTGTAGTCTCATCTCAAGACAGGAATTGGCAGTATTACAGTACAAAACTCCTCGCTAAGGTGTAAAAAGAAAAAATGCGACCCGGACTGGCAGGGTGAGCGTGCGCAGTGACGGTTTAGGACCGCATGTCTGGGCCATGCAGCAGGCTAGGCAGAGGGGCTAGGCTGGCTACCGTATAAGTAGCGGGCCAGTCGCAGATTAGTAAGAGAGTCGCAGATTAGTTGTAGAACGAGTAAGAACATAAAAGATTAAGTGTTGTGCGACGACTGTAAATAGAGAAGTGTTTTGTAGGAGACGGGGTTTTCCAGTGACAGTGCTAGTGAGTGCTGTAAATAGAGAAACTGGGGAGATCGTAAGTTGGACTCGACTGCTGTTTATTATATTGTGTTTACCCTTGCATTTTGTGTGATAGGCTAGGAGCCTTCATACAAGTTTATCCTTGCATTTTGTGTGATAGGCTAGGACTAGGAGCCTACATACAAGATTATCCTTGCATGAGTTGTGGAGTATTGCTGTGTATATAATTTACTGTGTTTGGTCTGTGAGACACGCTTGAGGAGTGTAGTTGCCGGTCACAAAAGCGTTAGCTTGTGACTAGGGAAAAGGCACCTTCTAGAAGTGTAGAGATATTTAGTGTATATGAAGTAAATGCACACTAGGACAGCGTGAGTCGCGTCCTTGGGGTGTTGTAGTTTGAGGGTTACTACGAATTTATTGCTTGCAGTGGTGACCGGTGTTTAGTGTTCCGTGCACAGTAGAGACCTTTGAGGCCACACTGTCGGTGGGTACATGAATGCAGGGTTACTAGCAAGTAGGGTTACATACAGCAAGTAGGGTTACATGCAAGAGATATGGTTTCATAGAAGACGTACAGTTACATAGAAACATACAAGCAGTACGGTTACATAGAAGAAGTATGGTTACATCATAGAGCAAGGACAGAGATAGGGTTACATGTAAAAGATATGGTTACATACAAGACATAGGGTTACATGAAAGACTGATGGTTACATACTAGGGCTACTATGGTTACATGCCAGTGTTAAAGATTATACACGGCAGTATAGGGACTCGGTATGTTAAGATGACATTCTAATATTACATGTTCATTGGCCCGAAGAAACAGGTTGTAATAAAGAAACCCCTGCCCAATTTTGTACACTGCTGATTAATTGTTGATTGATGCAATAAATGATCTTGTGTTCAGTTCACCGACAGTCCACTTGTCAAGGTGTCCGTGTATTTGAGTGACTGTGTAGCAATAGGATTAGACGATCATTACGCAATCGGCGGTATATTTCCTCCATAACGGACCTTGTCCCTTAGCCTTCAGATCACTCGATGATCTTCAAGCCTGAGGTATAATTAGGCCCAGGATCAGATTGTAATTTGCCCCTAACAAATGCAATTCCGCCACAAATGGTGTCAGAAGTGGGATGATTGCGAATGATTAAGTTTAATTCCTGTTAAGGTAAACGCCTCCTGTGGAAAGGCGAGTACACAAGTTACAGAGGTTGGCGATGAAATGGTTGATTGTTCTGGTTCTGTAGTGATTGTTGCCATTGTTGTTCTGATTGCGACTTGTCAGTTTGCTAAGACTCGCTTGGAGTTGAGGCGGTTACGACGAATTGCAAGGGATCAGAACTTGATACTGGTCAAATTTGCAGTACCAGAGTTTCGCAAAGTTTGGAATTACAGACTGCGATGCTAGAAGTGACTCGGTCACCTAGTGGTCCGTGGCCGAGTGTAGCAACTTTGTAGGTTCTAGAAAACTTGATGTTAGTGTGGTTGATTGTCCTGTTGTGTCTTATACTGGCTTGTCTGATCATAATATGGTTCACCTGCTCCCAAAATATAAACAGAAACTTAAACAAAACCCGTCATTAAAAAAGTCAAGAAATGGGACCAACAGAACATTGAAACCTTGCGATGTTGTTTCGAAACTACAAACTGGAACATCTTTATAGATCCTGCCTCAATTGATGAAACCACTGATGTCATCACTGATTACATAAAGTTCTGCGAAAACCTAGTCATCCCAGAAATTGAAATTAAAAGTTACCCCAACAATAAGAACTGGCTGAATAAAGAAGTTAGAAATCTTATAAAACAAAAGCACCGAGCACATTCAAATAACGAGCACCAAGTCAAACGTCAGTTACATATTGAAATCAAAAAACAAATCTGTCTCTGCAAGAAACAGTATGGCCAGAAAATTGAAAGAAAATTTAATAACAGTGACCCCAAAAGTGGATGGAATGCCATGAAAGACATCACAGGTTATACTTATGGTAATCGAAACAAATGGGCTGGTCCCCCAGGAGATCCAAAACCAATTTTATGGGGGCTTCGACAGCAATAGCTTTGTCCATGAGGTAGCAAATGATCAACTATGTGCTACGTTTGCTTCAAGCATCAACGATAACAATAGAACACTGCTGACAACCACTCAAGTTGAAAAGTCATTCAAAAATGTCAAATCAAATAAGGCTGCAGGACCAGACGGGATCTCTGGAAGAATCCTTAAAACCTGCTGTAAAGAATTCGCTGAAATCTTCAGACAACTATTCCAATGGTCCCTTGACTGCCACATTGTCCCAAGGATATGGAAAGCATCTATTATCACTCCTGTCCCGAAGATACCCAAGCCAAAGGACCTTAACGACTTCAAACCAATTGCACTCACAGCCACCGTGATGAAATGCTTCGAACATATTATTATTAAATATGTACTTTTAGTTGAAACTAATAATTTGTTGGATCCTTTTCAGTTGCCTACCGGGCAAACCGTGGTTTATCAGATGCCTCAGCTACATTATTGCATAATACTTATGAACATCTTGACAAACCTAAAACTTATGTGCGTACTTTATTCATTGATTTCTCCTCTGCTTTCAACACCATTAAACCTCATGTGCTTTTAAGTAAAATGCTAAATATGAATATTAACCCACATCTTGCCCTATGGATCAGTGACTTTTTAAAATGTAGGTCACAAAGGGTCAGATTTGCGAACACCTTTTCTGACATTACTCACATAAGCACAGGTGTTCCTCAAGGCTGTGTCCTGTGACTCCTGTCACCACTATTGTTTTCTCTGTATATGAGTGACTTCCATCTAGAGAATGGCCAATGTGTTATAACTAAATATGCAGACGACACAGCCCTGACAGGGCTTATCACAAATAATGATGAAGTTGGGTATAGAAATGAAATTACAAATTTTCTTGACTGGTGTGAAAGAAACCATCTAATACTGAATGTCAAAAAACTAAAGAAATTATATTTGATTTCCGTAAAACTTCTTACACTGTTGAACCTGTAGAAATCAATAAGGAATCTGTTGAGGTTGTCCAAGAAATCAAGTATTTGGGTACAATTATCGATAGCAAACTAAACTGGAATACAAATACTACCCAAATGTGTAAAAGAGCTAATCAACGGCTTTACTTTTTAAGAAAACTGAAATCGTTTAACGTAAACACCAATATTCTTAAACTTTTTTATCAGAGTACAATTCAATCTATCTTAAGTTTCTGTTGTATTTGTTGGTATAATTCACTCTCCCAAGCAAATTGTAAGAAACTCCAGCGCATCACCAAACAGGCTAGCAGGATTATTGGAGCAGACACTAACAGCATGCAAGAAATCATGGAAGATTACATTATGACTCAGTTTAATAAGATACTTTGTGACCCAACCCACCCTCTTAACCATCAAATTTTTCAGAATCACTCAAGACCAACAGATTTAAGAATTCGTTTTACCTAGCGCAATTAACCTTTTTAACAGTAGTTGGTCGAGATAACGTGGTGCATTTTAAAAATTTGTTGTAAATTTCTGTGTATTTTATGATCTGTATTATCCCCCTTTTTATTACTGTAATTTTGTAAATTTGTACTCTTGTTGTCTATTGTTTTTATGCCTTTACTTGTATTGGATTCTCCTTATACACAGGGAAAACAAATTTCATGCTTTTTATCATGACAATAAATATTTTGAATCTTTGTCTGGGTCTGGTGATTGTGCTGTACTTCTGCGGTTGGCGCTTGATCCAAGATCAGAGACGGGGTTGTGTTCAGTTCACCGACAGTCCACTTGTCAAGGTGTCCGTGTACCGTATTTTCCTGCGGATAAGACGCGTCTTATCTGACTTTTTAGACCCCCAAAACATCGGTGCGTCTTATCTTTCGATGCGCCTTGTCTGCTGACGATTGCGCCTTGTCTGCTGACGATTGCGCCTTGTCTGCTGACGATTGCGCCTTGTCTGCTGACGATTGCGCCTTGTCTGCTGTCTGCAACGTGTTGATCCCCCCCATGACCGTGCTTTCATTCCAACAATGCCGCAATGCGTTGGTGCTTTCGGTCCAACAGACGTCGGCGTCGTACAAACATTTTTCTGTGCGGCCGCGTAATCGTTCCGAAAATGCTGCAATCAGATTTACTGTCAATGCTGTTGTACAAACGGCATTCACCCAACCTCTATTGTGTGGTGAACTTTGAGGGTGTTTATTGTACAGAATATCTCCGAAGTGTGCTTTAGGCTTGACGTACTATTTAAGGATGGGATAATTAAGTACCAATGTTTGTTGGCCTACCTATACGAATACAAACCTATTCGTTTGTTTGATTAAACGTTCAAATATTCATTTGAGAGATGGTTCATGTGTCTGTTTCGTTTATTTCATTTATCAAATAAAAAAATGATCCTTGAAAACAAGGTAATGATCCTTAAAAACAAAACTAACATTATTAAAGAAGAGGAGAGATGTTTTAAACAAATATCTTATGAACGAGATTATAAGTTTGAAATAAATAAAAAGAACTTTAAAACAAAATCTTATGAACGAGATTAACATTAAAGGTTTGAAATAATGGAAAAGAATTTTATATACAAAAAAAAATAATTTACAAAAAATTAAACAAATAATATAATGAAACATTTTGTTACGTCTTCCCGGGTGTGACGGGATTATTTGCGTAAGGTAGGCCTATATATAAAGGCGACGCTAGTTTTGGTATTAGTCACCGGTAGAGGGCGCAACATCTACTGGCTCGACTTAGACTGGTAACCTGTCTTTATCAGCAAGGATCCTCGTTGTGCGACGTCGGATGTTCAGGCTAGGAGGGCCTGGGTTCGTGTTGCAATATCTTCAGACAGTGCGTGGACCATCGTTTCTGGCCGCTGATTGGGCCGGACTTCATATTATTAACAATGCACAGCGTTGGCTGAATGGATGGACGAAGGTCGGTATCAATTTACGTTGGTCTTTTCTGCATCGCTCTACACGCCCATGTGGTTACGGTTTCATTCATGCTTCGAATAGTGTGAACGCTCCAAAAGGCAACAAAATGACGTCTTTGTGTCAATGTACCGACACCGGGTGGCGCCTGGTGTTCTTCTGTGTGCTGTTAAACATGCGTCTTATGCGGCGGTGCGCCTTTTCTGTTGACGTTTGAAATTTTTGGGGTCATTTTAGGGTCCTGCGTCTTGTCCGCCGAGCGGCGGTATATTTCCTCCAGAACGGACCTTGTCCGTTAGCCTTCAGATCACTCGATGATCTTCAAGCTCGAGGTATAATTAGGCCCAGATTGTAATTTTCCCCTAACAAATGCAATTCCGCCACAATACATAAAACGATTCTAAATAACTCATTATCCAGTAATCGAAAGGTCAAGTTAAACCAAACAAAATGAAAAGGGAATAAACGATGCAACCGGTATTTATAAATCAAAGCAAGGTGAAAAGGGCTATGCAGCCATGAATAATTAAATCAAGCATGATAAGCTAATAATAGTTGTGTCCAATCAAATCACAAAGCTAACTAATGGGGATTGCTCACAGAACATAAATCTTGGGGAAACAGTAAAATGCTGAAAACTTATATTTCTCTGAACTATTGTAAAGATTACTTGGCTCTACCTTCCTCCATGGCTCTACAGACTAGCTACAAGAATTTATAATAGTATGGTGATTAACAATAAGAGGCTAACTGAGTAACTCTAAAGATTAAGAATATAATTCAGGGTTATAATTCATCTAAAAGAGTAGATAGCAAAAACTTACTTACCATGGGGGAAAGGAAAACCGATGAAGAAATATTCAAAAACAGTGTTGACTGTGTCAGCAAGTCCTGAAGAATCTGTGTACTATAGCAATGGGGCTATTGAAACAATCAGCTGCCTGTTGTGAGGGCTTGCAAAACCACAAAAGGGGATATATCCCAAGGCTATTTCTTGAAATTTAACTAAGGGACCGGCTACTAAGCATATACATGTGTGTAGGCCTACCTATGTATCTAGGGCATAAGGGATGGTTGAATTCAAGAAGGCTCTGTATAGTGCTGCTGTATGCTCAGTGGGAACTAGTGAAATAATGGAATGGGTGATCGCAGATCAAGACAGGTCCCATATGGGTCCCATTATGAGGCCCATATATATGGGGTTCATATGGGGCTATTATGGGGCAACCCTTATGGGCCCCACTGGATCCTGCACACAGGATTTATATTGGTTGACCCAGATAACCCATATGGGATACATCTGGGAAAACAACATGGGTAAAATATGGGTTGTTACACATGGGCATGTGGGCCAAAATGAGGGGTCCATAGGATGTTCGATATGGGATGGCCTATATGGGGCCCATATGGGCCAGCCCAGGTAGTTAATTCAAGTAATTATTTAATGTTAATGAGAAGTCTTATTACATGAACAATTATATGCATATTAATATACAATACCACATTAGCTAAACACAAACTATATGAGTCAGTTATCGTATGACGTAAAAGTATAAACCTCTCAATTATGTGTGGCATGTCTTATCAGTCCATGAACTAAGACTCAGTCATGGTTAAAACTTTTTAAATAAAAAATGTCAATGTTTTAATAAGCATGTTTTAAATGAAAGCATCTTTTTGTAAAGTTTATGTACGCTGGTGTTTGTGTGTTTTCTTTCTTATAGACGAATGTCTAAAAAAAGAAGTACATTAACTACTTTACAAAGGTAAATTTCACTAGATTGTTATAAAAAATTATCAATGAAAACGCACTTACTTCAATGCCCTGTCCGAAAAATTTGCATATTGCCAATATGGGTCTTTGCATATTCTACCCCAACCCAAAGCTTGCTTAGGTCGTTCCCATATGGGTCTTTGCATATTCTACCCCAACCCAAAGCTTGCTTATTAGGTCGTTCCCATAGCTAACCAACCGAACCTTTTCATATTATCTGCCTGCACGGGATTGCTTGGTAATTTCCTATTCTAATTTAAGCCTTTTCATAATTGTTTCACCAAGGCTTGTCCAGAGGAAATTACAAAACAAGTAGCAAGGATCATAAACCCTTGGGCCTCCTAAAGTAAACAATTCTAAACTACCAGAACATTTACCGCATAATGGCTGAGGTCTCCCATGGCTGGGGTCTTTATTAGCATATATTGCTCAGGACTTTCCCATACGACACCCGAATGAGCCTAATTCCCCATAGGTAAAACCCAAGGCGAACCCACAACATGATGGTTAAAAAAGATACTACGTTTTGATAAAACTAAACTAGGCCATGTGAAAGCAACGCTCCTAGAGAGGCTACTTTATTTACGAAGACCGATTTAGACAATTAAATTGAAAGCAGTTGATGTCAATCATTATGTAATAATAGTTGTTTTTGTATAAATGACAATAAAAACCATCCCTAGCAGCTGTTTGAACTATTTAACAAGATGCCTAAAAAAACATTATGCATAATATTAGTTGTTAGCTAAACTCTAAATGTAATAAATGTAAAAATTCTTAATTAATTAGCCACTTAACAGCGAGGTGAATATTTAGTTAGCCAACCTTGTTAGCACCATATCTCAAAAAGTATACCCCCGATCGTCAAACTGTTTTCATTTTTATACTTCTGGGATACTGTAGATGTGCTTTCCGGCCTAAAATGTGGAACGACGTCACAATGACGTCATTTATTGCGCGTTTTCGCCCGTGTACAAAACACATGGAGATAGTGAAAACAAATCCGACTTCTAGAAACATAATTTTTCAATTAAGCTCAAATTTAACGTCCTAGATTACACAAATGTTTCTTAAAACAAGAAAGATTTGATTGACGGTCAATTTAAAAGCATCAAAACTTATTAAAACATGGTCAGTAAAAAAAAAACCAAATTCTCAGGCAAATTTAACGCCATGGGTACTCTGCCTAGAATTTGATATGTGTTTATAAACGAAAAGGAGTCAAGTTTTAAACTTTTTAAAAGATTGAGGGCGCTATACGAGTTTAACGGTGCTCTTGTTTGCATTTTGTTCAAGTCCTAAACCCATTTATGACCCGTGTTGTTGCGTTTTTTGTAGAATATACATAGAGTCATCATTCCTGTAGCCGACTGACAAAAGTCTACGTTCATTCACAAAAATCGAGAAGAATTGTTGCGCGTCGTGTGTACCACCGCTCAGATCAGATCGTTATTCAGGTTTCAGCGCGAAGGTAGTAAACAGAATGCCGTGTTAGGGACGATGTTGCCGGCGTGGCAGACTTGTCTGCGCTTGGGTCCCGTTCGCCGGAAAACGACATGTTTGATGTTCCTTATGCAAAGGCATTACTTCAGGAAACCGCCGTGTAGCAATCACAAAACTTGGTGGAAAGAGCTGATTGAGGAAAGGTGTAGAAAAGAGAAATTAGCTTTTCCATGGCTAAACGGTCTGTGCTGGATTTGGGGGTGTGAAGAGCAAAAATTACAATACACTCATATCCCATATGATTTTACTGTTTTAGCCTATAACAAGAATAATATACTTGATTGGCATTTCAGGGTAGAAAAATTGTTATAATTACAATTTTAATACAACAGCATTTAGCTTTACATGCATTTACGGTTATTTTTCAGTAAACCCGTAACCGTTTCTGAAACGGTCAGTTACATGTGTAACCGTTCGCATTTATTATGGTCAAAATTTCGCGACACTTTTTCAGGTTGATTTATTAACATATTTTATCCAAACCGTAATAATGTAGATGTTTAACTGGTTGATCGGATGGTTAACCGGGTGACCGTCACTGACAGGCTTACAAAGCCGAAGCATTTACAGTTGTTTTTGTAATAATAATAATAATAAAACAGCATTTATATAGCGCATTGTGAATCGAAGATCCCTCGATGCGCTTCACAATTTAAAAGGTACAAAAATACAATCAAAACAATCAGTAATAAAAACCAGACCAGCTGAATAAATATATATTACCAGTTAAAACATCAATAAAATACAAGTAAGATACATAGTGGAAATGAAAAGTATCTAGCTTGCAGGCAACAACCATGCAGAAACACAGTTCCTCCCATAAGGAAGCGGCGGCCCCAAAACAACCAGGACCCGAGTGAGCCGACCCGAAAAGAGCATACACCGCTCGTCCTCCCCAGAAGACGAACAGAGCATACAAATGAAATGTCGAGTCAACCCAACCAAACCCCAGCCCCATCAGAACCACCACCCCCCACAAAAGAGACCTCCCCCGCACAGCCGTCACCTACAAACCAGTCACCTCTAAGGATATTATTATAAATTAAAAAGGTAAGTCTTCAATGATGACTTGAACGACTCGACCGACTCAGAAAGTTTCAAGTACATAGGTAAAACATTCCATAGTATTGGAGCTGCAGCTTCGAAGGATCTACTACCATAGGTTGTAGATATCTTCGCTGGGGTGAGTAAGTGTTTGCTACCAGACCGAAGCGAGCGTGTGGGCTTGTACTCTGAAATTAAGTCGACAATGTAATCCGGTGCAAGCCCATGTACTGCCTTGTAAGTGATCAATAAGATTTTGTACATTATACGTTTCCGTACTGGCAGCCAATGCAGCTGATGCAGTACGGGTGTTATATGTTCGCTCTTTCTAACACGAGCTACCATCCTGGCTGCAGTATTTTGTACACGTTGTAGCTTAGCAATTTCATAGTCTGGTAAACCATACAAAATACTATTGCAGGAGTCCAAACGCGAGGAGACAAATGCGTGGATAAGGATCTCTGCGGACGTTTTATCAAGATACTTGCGAACTTGACCAATTTTCCGGAGAGCAAAGTTGGCTGCTTTACAGGTATTGTTAATGTGAGTTGACATGTTGAGCTGGTTGTCAATGCTAACACCCAGGTTGCGAGCCACAGGAACTGCCTGAACTGATTGTGAGTCAATCATAAGATGATCAATAGGAACACGCTTTCTCAAAAACTTGGATGTGATGTGAAGGATTTCGGTCTTGGTGCTATTTAATTTCATTTTGTTACCCACCATCCAGTTCCTCACGTCCCGAATGCAGTGCTCAAGTTGTGCAGTTGCAGTAGATGACTCATCAGGATTAAAAACCATGTACAGTTGCGTGTCGTCAGCATACACCATCAGCTCAACTCCATCATGGGAACTTATAATGTCCTCTAATGGTGCTGTGTACATGGTGAAACACAGAGGGCCTAGTACCGACCCTTGAGGGACGCCATCGTGTAGGGAAGAGGCTTCTGATTGAACACCACTTACAACAACTGATTGCAAACGATTGAGTAAGTAGGACTGGAACCAATTTAAAACTGTGCCATCCACTCCATAACGATTACTAAGTCTCTGAAGCAGGATTTCGTGGTTAATAGTATCAAATGCTGCAGTTAGGTCAAGTAGCACCAAAACAGCCTCACCATGAACATCGACAGCACGAAGTAGGTCGTTTGTGACGCGGATCAGAGCAGTTTCTGTGGAATGATGTTTACGGTAAGCTGATTGTTTCTTACCACGGAGACGATGTGAGTCAAGATGAACATTAAGTTGAACAGCAACACACCTCTCAACAATCTTGGAAACAAAAGGCAAGTTAGAGACCGGCCGATAGTTTGTTAAAAGCTCCGGATCTAGGGAAGGTTTTTTGATAAGTGGTGTCAAGCGTGCCTCCTTAAAGGTGTCAGGTACTATTCCACTCGATAGTGAACAGTTAACAATGTCACAGATTGTGGGCAACAGCTCAGTGATACATCTCTTCACAAGCCAAGATGGTATAGGGTCGAGGGCACAAGTAGTTGACTTTGAGCTCATGACTATCTTCCGCAGAGATTCATGCGAGATGTTGGTAAATTGGCTAAAACGTGGTACATCGACTTTATCGTCCTGAACATTTTTAACACAGCTGGGGTCACCATCAAGTTGCACCTTAACTCTCTGTACCTTATCACAAAAGAAATCAGAGAACTGTTCAGCAAGTTCTTTTGGCGACTCATGAAAAGGTAAGACCTTTTTCGGCTTAGCTGAAGTGAGCTTGTCAATCAAATTGAAAAGCTTCCCCTGCTCACAACGGGTTACTTGACTACGGTGATATTCTGTCTTTGACTTTTCAAGTGAGTCCTTGTATCTTTTGCACTCATCATGGTACATCTGCTTATGCACCTCTAAACCAGACGAAACCCACTTACACTCACAGCGACGCTTCACACGCTTTTGCTCACGCAATTCCTCATCATACCAGGGTGCATGAGGTCTCAATGTGATAGACCTGGTAACTAATGGGGCATGCTGGTCAAAAAGCTGAGAAAGTACGTTGTTGTACTGTGCAACGCGAGTGTCAATATCGGAGGCAGGAGTAGCAGTTAGCTCTGATTCGATGATGTCGCTCTTTAAGCATTCAATGTCAATTTGATGTAGCTTGCGAAAGCTGATTTGATGTCTGATTGCATCAGGGCGTGATATATACAAATCACACGAGGTGGCGAAATGGTCAGATGGCATATCGCTATGAATGGTGATGTCTGAAATAACTTCATCTGTAGCTCTGGTAATCAACAGATCAAGTGTATGGCCCTTTTTATGGGTAGGGTCGGTGACATGTTGCGTGAATCCTGCTAAACTCAGGAGATTTCTCAAAGTACTAGCGTCGGTGTCTTGCGAGTCATCCATGTGAACATTATCGCCCGACAGTAGAACACGGCCAGGGATATTGTTAATAAGCTCTAAGAGAGTCGAAAAGTCTGAAAAGAACATAGTGATTGTTTGTTTGTTCTTTCTTGAGTACGGTGGTCTGTACACAATGTAAAGTCTGCACGATGATGACTTTGACGTCACAGTGATGTCCATGTGCTCAAATGATTTAAAAACAAGTCCCTTATGTACAGCAACTGAGAACCCCTTACGTAAGATGACACATACACCACCACCGGCAGTATCAGCTCTGGGAAGACTAAGGAGTTCATAGTCTCGTAATGTATTTTTAACATCAGCAAGGGCACGATTGGAACGATCATCGTTTGTCAGCCAAGACTCCGTTATTGCTAGAATGTCTATCTTGTTAGAAATAACAAAGTCACACACAGAAGCAGTCTTTTGTTTAATAGACCTTGCATTCCAAGCAGCAAATTTAACGGATGATGCACAGTTAGTTCTCGGTGATGGTTGAGCTGGTACATACACTAGATTGTCGAAATTGCAGCAAGATCTATTGCGATCAAGTACAGAGGTGTGCACCAAACGCCCAATACAAGTAGTAATTTGCCGTTGTTTCATCTGGCCACCCCTGCAGCCCCTATGGAACTTGTTGATACGCAATGCATTAAGAGTGTCCCACATATCTTGATCGAGTTTCACATTCCGGTCAACCATGTTTCCCAATGACAGGAGAAGCTTTCTGGAGTAAGCCAAAGGTCTCATAATGAAATAACGAAGTCGGTCTCACGTGAGGTACACTTGACGACTCACTAACTAAGCAAATGTTATTGTTCACAGGGCTGACATTCCAGAAAAGGTCGAATAGCGTAGGTTGCAATTACACATGCAACGGAATACTATGTAACGCTATAACACTTACAGTATATGTACGGCGAAATACGCTGAAACGTGAAGCAAAAGTCGGCTCAAATTACAGGTTTCCCGTGAAGACACACGCAAATGGACAAGTTCACAGATGCCTCACTCCGTACAGACATGAACAATATCGCAGTAAGACGACACAAAGATTAAAAACAGTTAAAATTTACAGAAAAACAGTTGCAGTCAGAGACGAAATAAAAACTAACGTCTTGGCTGCTAGAAGAGCGCCCTCAGTTGTGTAACCGTAGTTGTGTAACCGTAATTGTGTAACCGTTTCTGAAATGGCTGGTAACACACGTTTCATGAACAAACAAAAACATTAACATAACCACACAAACGATCAAAAACGATGGTTCTTCATTGCAGCATTTTTACTTTGCGCAATCACCCTGCAAAATAAACGATCATGTGCGATCGATTTGTTGTGGAATGCCCTCTAGCGTTCAATGTTTCTTGCAACTAATGCCGCACGCAAAGTAATGAAATAACAAAGACTTAAGCCTGTAAATTGGAAACGATTTGGGTGTGTGTGGCATGGGATCGTTTGCTGTGTAAATCGTGCTAGCAATTAATATGGTCAGCATTACGCGGCACTTTTTAAGTGAGTTTTTCAACGTTTATCCGAACCGTACAAATTGTGCAATCACCCTGCAAAATAATCGATCATGTGCGATCGATTTGTTGTGGAACGCCCTCTAGCGTTCAATGTTTCTTGCAACTAATGCCGCACCCAAAGTAATGAAATAACAAAGACTTAAGCCTGTAAATTGGAAAAGATTTGGGTGTGTGTGGCATGGGATCGTTTGCTGTGTAAATCGTGATCACAATTATTATGGTCAGCATTACGCGGCACTTTTTAAGTGAATTTTTCAACGTTTATCCGAACCGTACAAATTGTGCAATCACCCTGCAAAATAAACGATCATGTGCGATTGATTTGTTGTGGAACGCCCTCTAGCGTTCAATGTTTCTTGCAACTAATGCCGCACGCAAAGTAATGAAATAACAAAGACTTAAGCCTGTAAATTGGAAACGATATGGGTGTGTGTGGCATGGGATCGTTTGCTGTGCAAATCGTGATCGCAATTATTATGGTCAGCATTTCGCAGCACTTTTCAAGTGAATTTTTCAACGTTTATCCCAACCGTACAAATGTGAACGTTTAACCATAAGATCTGTCACTTAACCGTGTTACCGTCACAGGCTTACGTGTATAAGTAAGTGTATTCACGTGTTTTTTTTGTAAACATGTAACTGTTTCTTAAACAGTTGGTGACCCGTGTAACAGCAGTTTCATAAACAAAATTTCAAGTAAAAAAACCTGTTTACACAACCACGCATGTGATCAAAAACATTGTGTCTTCATTCTTCTTTGCAGCATTTTGACTTTGCGCAATCACCTTGCAAAATAAACAAGCATGCGCAATCAAATTTTTGTGGAACGCCCCCTAGCATTCAATATTTCTTACAAATATTGCTGCACGCACAGTTGTATTGAAATAACAAAGACTACAGCCTGTAAATTGGGAATATGTGTGTGTGTGTTTTATGGGATATTGTGCTGTGAAAATCGTGATCACAGTTATTAAGGTCAGCATTACACGGCACTTTTTGAGTGAACTTTTCAACGTTTATCCGAACCGTAAAAATGTAAAGGTTTTTTGTAAACCTGTAACCATTTCTATCTGTGTACAAACCGCATGGCGCTATAAGTGTAAATGTTTTGCTGGTCTAAAACACAATATTTTCTCAATAAATTAAATTGGAATAAGTTGCATATCATCGTGTTCCTTATCAAATTTGTTAGTATGAAAAACAATTTTTTTTACTGCGACATCATCAGGTGTCAAATTACTGTAATTTAAAGTTTATTACTCAAAAAATCATATCTCCTAAAATTGTAATGTTTGTTTTGTATGGTAGCTTTCAACAATTGCGAAATTGTATGAACTAAAATAACCCAACTTTGACCTTTACTTCCGGTCGAAACAGGAAGTTCAAATATTGAAAAAAATCATATCTCCCGAACAACATGTCATAAAATCGTAATGTTTGTGTTGTATTGTAGCTTGCAACACTTGCGACATTTTATTCAAAACGATGACCTTACTTTGACCTTTATTTCTGGTCTAAACAGGAAGCTCAAAACATGAGATAATCATATCTCCTGAACCACATGTCATAAAGTTGTAATGTCCGAGTTGTAGTGTAGCTTGCAACACTTGCGAAATTTTATTCAAAAAGATCACCTAATTTTGATCTTTACTTCCGGTCTTAACAGGAAGCTCAAAACATGAGATAATCATATCTCCTGACCCACATGTCATAAATACGTAATGTTTGTGATTTCTTGTTTTTTTTGGGGTTTTTTTATGAATCAGAAAACTGGAACAGCTTCGTGTTTTTACACAAACACCTAATGTCTAGTTTATGCAGAGATTGTATCTGAAAATAATATAAACGAATTGTCCAACATTTGAGGGCGAATCTGTTTCATCTGTTTCTACCTTCATGGTTGTAGTTACCGGCATGTGATGAATGGATGGGGGAAGGGGGGGGCTCTCACTGACCACAAGTTAGAGTAGACAAGCTTTGCTTTCTTTTTGAAATTTATTTACTTATTTTACTTTCAACTTCTTTTTTGAAAAATTTGTCAATCAATATGAAATCATTGTAGAATATTCTTTGTGATATTCTAAATGATTTATTGTACAAACACGGCCGACCTCACCTGCATCAATCAATTAGGAGCCAAGTTATAAAGCCATCTGTCATTTCCTCATACTGTAAATTCTCAATAATCATTGATAACTTCACAGCTTCACTTGAGTATCATTATACCAACACGTAGGACTGTCCCAACTTTAATTGGAATACTCAAATTTCATGGAGCACAAAGACTTACTGAGCATAGAAACAGTCGTGCTAGCAAAACCAGGTTACCAGCCAGAATGTCATTTGTGACTGGTACTTAGCTTATGTTTTCTGCTAAACAGTTTTTAAACCAACTACAGACTGGATAGGCTCAGGGAAAAATTATTAGGATCCGCCCCTTTCATGCATTGGCCGATAAACCCCTTGCATAGGCAGCCAATTTAAGGTCAGACAATGAAAATGTGCAGGGCCCAATTTTATTGCGCTGCCTGATGAGCAAATTTGTTGTGCTTACTGTAGCAGAAAAATTTGCTAAAGTAAAAGCGTATTTCACAGGTTAGCAAGAAAATAGGCGGACAGCTTGCGCGTTCACCATGGATTTACATTGCCATATTCATTCATTTTCATACCTTTGCATGCCTTTTTGTGTGTGTACGGTTTAGCAGTGCTATGAATTTGAAACTCGTTCAGCAAGCACAAAATTGGCCGTTAAGCACCTCTATGAAATTGGCCCGAGGTGTGTACACAAACCACGCTTACCCTCAATAAATGGTCTTCCTTTGACCTCCTTGAGGGCAGTGTTTAAGCTTGTAATGTCATATGCAAGGGGTTCCATCACATTGTAATGGCGTGCAATTAAGTCTAGTATCTTAAAAACCATGCATTCATGAGGTTGTACCCGCAATTTTACTAATAATAGCCACTTTCTACTATCCACACCCATGCAAAGCTTCAGGCATCACTTATCTTAAAACCCATAAGTGTTGATTGATAAGCTACAGCAATCAGGATTGCAGGCTTCCAGGTTTTTTTTCTCAAGTTGGTACCATTGATTTGCTATGGTGGATGGATTGGTCTGTAGTAAAAAACTGGTTACAGCTTTGGAAGATTACCTTAATTGTTAAAGCCATTTCCAAGATTGAACTCGCAGCAGAGTACAGTGAGCAACCTCCTGACAAAGTTTGCATTGGGTTTAGTTGTTCTGGAGCTCTGAGCATAAATGCAAATAACACTGTGATCAAATATACATGAACATGACCACTACAGCATCTGCAGATTGATGATAGATCACCACTCATAAATGTGGCTCATTTCAACTCGATTTGGTCGAATCTTTAGATGTGCTTGAGTCCTCCTTGTTTATTTTAATAGCTCCGCCTTCTTGCTCCTTTTGTTTTATGTCTTCTACAACCTGCTGCTTATGTTGCATCTGCTCTAGCTGTTCTACTGGAATCTGCTGTGCCTTCCTGAACAAATCAATTTCTGTTTGCATCTTCCCAAGTCTTTCTTTGAAGGAATCTAAGACATCAATGCCAAGAGACCTTCCACTCGATGAGAAGGGATTATACTTCACAAGTCTCATCACTCCCAAAACTCCGAACACTGCAAAATAAAAATAAAAGATTTGAGAATGCATTTTGAACACAACAAATGAGCAACAAATACAACAAGAATTCTGTGAATCATTTTGGTAATAAGCACTGACAGATACAAGTTATCAATGTTGCATTCAAATTAAAAGCAAACAAATAATAGCGACAACTACAATAGAAAATCTTGAAGGTTTCCAATGAAGCAGACTTAATTTCCTTAAAATCTATCAACTGAAAGTAAAAGATACAACTATTGTTTTATTTGTATAGACCCCTTGCATTGATGGCCATCTTTGATGTCTAAAAATGGAAATGTGCACACGTGTACGTGCTGCGCATGACTCTCAGCCAATGATAGCTCTTCATTGACCTAGGTGAGGGGACTGTTTTGAGCTTTTAAAAGCTTTTAAAAGCATCATAGGCAAGGGGTCTATTGCCATGAACATTGACTCTAAAAGACTTACATGATCCTACCACCGTGGATGGAATAAACCCATATCTGCTTCCAGCTTGCTTTGCTCGATGGTGACCCACATAAGCGACATACAACCCAGCCAGCAACAAGCTTCCTCCACTTATGTACCTACAGCTGTTGCAGTCCTCAACGTCAAATGTGCGCAAGTCCTCACGGAAGCTTTTCTGTTGTTTTTCCCACCAACTCAGTTTGGTTGGCTCAATATCCTCCCCACTGCTCATCTTGGACTCTGTTGAGGACAATTATAATGTGACTTAATGGCTATAACTGTAATGGTTTGCCTTTGTCCCCAGGAAAAGGAAAGCATGCAAACCAGATCCTGTGACTGCAGTCATGGCTGTCATTCCATCTCCTGCTATTCAAATTCAAGAACAAGGGCATGGATGTAAAACAAGCTGATTTCGTGTCTGTGGTAACATTTCTTTACAAAGTGAAAGTGTGGCATGATCTTTTGTTTAATTACGAATTTGAATAGTCAAAATTGATCACAGCCCCGTAAATTGAGTCACTTGACAGGAGTTCAGAGTATCGAGCACTTTTTGAGGGGCAACAATCCTCGTCATAACTCGTTGGGCCCCCTAGCCCCCAATCAAATGTCTATTCTCGTTGCCCGGTCTGCATTCCAGCTGGGATGGTTACTATTATTATTGTTATACTCATTAGTTAATTATTTTTTGGGCCAAGATTTCAACTAAAAAGCATTAATACAAAAGAAAGTAATGTTTGTTATTGTTTTGTTAAAGATTATGTAATGGAACAGTAAAAGAAAGGCACACCGACACCAATTCTCAGAAATCTGAGAAACAATTCATAATTTTATACATGAATCATTTCGGTACAAGTTTTTATACATGAACTGTTGGTTATTGTGAACCAGCGTTGCGCGTAGCATACCAGTTGGTCTCTCCAACATGCAAGCCATATGCAGCTGCTTACAACACTGGTTTACTATAACCAACGGTTCATGTTTTTATACATGAAACGTTGGTTGTCGTGGACCAGCGTTGGGCGCAGCATACCATTGATTACTTCTTGAAACTATAACTAAGGCTCCCCTGTGCGCCTTATAGGGGTCAAACATTTTGGGCCTCCACAACGCTATTTGTTTTCAAAATGGTCATTAATATATCAACATTTTCTGGTCTTTAGCAAGGAATAACTTCAGTTTCCTTTGTACTACTACACACCTAAAACAATTCCCAACACACTGCACATACATTCACAATGTTTGTGAGGAACAAACTTCGTAGTTTTAGGAGTAGTAAACGTGGAAGGCAAAAGTTTTGAATAGGATTTTGTTCTTGAAAATCTACACATCAGGTTCATGGAGACGATAACAAACCTCTAGCTAGGGTAAGGAGTATACCAAATTTTATCCTACCTAGGTTAGGAGGGTAGCAGTACCAAAATTTACAATACATCGGTCTCAATAATGGCGGCTATAGTTTTAGTTCTAGGTATGATTCTAGCCCAGATTGGACTCCTCCGTTGCATACAACACAGTGCAGTGGCACTGATAGTTGCGATAATCGTAACCCTCTTCCCGACTGTCTTTAGACCGGAGGGTTACGACACGGTGAGCACAAGATTCGACCATGAGTGCAATTTTGACCAATGTTGACAGACTAGTCACCAGATTTGCCCAATTTTTACCACTTTCGAAAATCATGACACAAATTCTAAGAACACAGATTTGATTATCAATGTCTAATGAATCCATTCATAATACTCAAAAAATCATTGAGAAAATATTTTGAAGAAAAAAATACAAAAACTTACCGGAGACTGAGCAAAGCCCGTGAAGTGTATACAGACGATGGTTGAGGTTTTAAACCCCGCACTTTTTACTTCTCGACCAATCAGCGTATTTTCTCGACCAATCAGCTTAAACCATAGGCGTGGCCTATGTTTTTATACAGACTTGCACAATGCGCAGTTTGCGCCACACATTGGCGCTATCGGCACACAGAGTTATGTATTAAATCAGAACGCGCGCTCAATCTTACAAATTTTTTGTGTGTGTGATTGTGCACAGCAATGAATTGCGCTCAGCTTGTGACGTTGAGACTGCAAGCGGCGTTTGGTTTTACGCTGATTGGTCGTGATGTTACTACATGTTTGTATACACGTTGGTCAGTCTCCGGTAAGTTTTTGTCTTTTTTTAGCCGTTTCGCTTTGCAGCGAAACAGCTCTTGTTTTTGTTAGAGTTTTTGTTTTAATTTTTTTAATTTTAATCCTTCAGACTTCCGGAAGTCATTGAAATAACGCACAATTTGTTCTAAGCGGCCTTTTGCATAGTTCCTAAACTTCTAAAGAGCAATTGCAATGAAACTTTCAGTGATGAAAGGCATTGGTGCAAGGAAGGTCCTAATCTTCAAAATATTTTCTCAATGATGTTTTGAGTATTATGAATAGATTCATTAGACATTGATATTCAAATCTTTGTTCTTAGAATTTGTGTCATGGTTTTTGAAAGTGGTAAAAATTGGGCAAATCTGGTGACTAGTCTGTCAACATTGGTCAAAATTGCACTTCTATCTATCTATCTATCTATGCTGGTACTCGTCAACGCCTTTCAGCAACTAAACGAGGGTTGTGTGTGATGTGTCTCAGTTGGTAGACACATGTGCGTGGTGCGTGGTGCTCTCAAATTTACAAATGGTGCAAGTAAAAATTAGTTCCATGATTAATAGGCACTGATGGCTCCCTTGAACTGCGCAACTGTGGGCAGCTCAATGATGACTTATGGTCGAATCTTGTGCTCACCGTGTCGTAACCCTCCGGTCTAAAGACCGTCGGGAAGAGGGTTATGATTATCCCAACTATGGCACTGAATGACGTCCTACCAGGGCTATATACTGGTATGATTCGATTGATCAGACTGATTGATATGAATATAAGGACTAGTACACAACAGCCCAACAAGGTGGGCCACATTAGTGGTGGTACTGTGTAAGTGTAGGACGCCAATCTCCGTTGCACTGCACTGTTGTTTGTTAGCTAAAAAAGTAATAGTTAGTACACTGTAGATACAACCAGGCAAAAGCAAAATACACTGTGAATGAATGCACGTGTCTCGTCTACGACTTTCACAGTTACTAAGTTAGGTAGGGTTTTCTTTCTTTTATTTAGGCTCTTCAACCTAAACTATGTACAAGTAAAATACCCTGGTTGAGCATTGTATTGGAAAAAGAAAACCCCAGAAAAGACTTCATTCAACACAATACAAGAGATAAACGTAAATAAATGAAGAGTGATCAACTTACCGCGACTGTTGTTCTACTGTCATGTCAAAGGTTATAATTACGACAACATTCTAGGACTGAAGTACACCGAGTGAGGGCGCTGTACTACTTTTTATTTATGGGCGTGGTTTGGGGTGGGAATGGGCGGGGGCGGGGGGGGGCTCTACTATGATGGTAAATGTTCTTTTTTGTTGGTGTCCGTCGAGAGTTAACTTTGTTGGTTGAGGGTACGATGGCTTTCATTTTAATAAGATGTTCGAACCTCGTGTTATAATTTGTGAATCTTTTCCCCCCAGAGAAGGTAACAGGCCGGGGGGGGGGGGGGGGGGGGGGGGGGGGTAGATTGAAAAAAAGTTTCTCCCCAATCAGCCTCAAAACATTTTTTTAACGCTCTTAATAATAATTGCACAAAAATCATCCACCAATGTTGACACACTGAGCTAACCATTACATGCAAACTCATGTTCTTTGCACGTTGCACCGCCAAGGGGTTATCGGGTATCCTTCATGTAGGCCTATTTGCATACTGCGTGTGTGTAGATACCGTTATAATCTCCTGCGATAATCCCACTCCCTGCACCTAGCTCGGTGTCGTGTCATGGCTTGGTAACTTTGTGTTGTAAATAACTCAAAATAAATTCCCTGTCCTTTCAATTCAACCACCCCCCATGATTAGTCTGTACTGCCCAACAACCTCTGCGGCTTTTTGCATCTCCATCTGAGCCAATCGATAATACCTGCTTGTATTCCGTTAGCTTTCAATGTCCAAAGCGGTATCTCTTTAATGCACCTGGTACTTGGAATGGTCATCAAGAGCATTAGTTACCAAATAGTGACTACTTTAATTGTACACCCTCCCCCCAATCTGAACGGCCACTGAAGGACAAACCACATGTTGACTTGTGTAAAACGGTTTAAAATGTCAACATGTACACATTATCTGCATGTTCGTTATGCATTTGTCGGTTCTACCACCAGTTGCAATGATTCCTTGTATTGTATTATTAAGCATTTTAAACACCGTTTTACGTTTTATACAGGTTTGTTCCAGAGGGAGTTATTCCACCAGGTAAAAATGTCTCTCAACAAAGCCAACGGTAACGTGTGCGTGTAAATGGGTATTACCAATCAAGCGACAATGATTGAACGTGTGCAGAAACGATGAAAATAGACAACCGTTGTCAAACAACTGTATTCACGTGAACAGTTAGACGGCCGGGAGATATGTGTGTGATAGCTACACGTGACCAAACGGTTAACAGAAACTGTCAATACACAGCAAAACACGAAGAGGCCTAAAAATAAAGTCGTACTTGGATTAAGAACTATGACATCAAACGCAAGTATTAAAAAAGAAGATGTCAAACAACCGACCAGCAGTGTCTATGCCTTCAAGACACGGTAGCTCTTTAGCAGGTTATCAATGTTGCGGTATTCGCTTGTGAAGAAGGCAGAATACGCAGTGTGCTGTAAGACATTCACCATTATGTCTTCGATCTGTATGGCAACTCATCATTCTAAAGACGAGGCCCTTTTGTCCATGGACCAGACATACCTCCAGTCCAAGGAGCTACATATTCTTCAATTTGTCAAGGACCAGAAGGATCTGCAACGCCGTCTGGAGACGTGCAGGTTCAGCGAAAGCGGACAGACCGTTAGAAGGGCTTCGGCGCACCGGTTGAGACCCCTGACCGCAGTGCCGCGGACCTCCGATAGAGATATCAGTAGAAACGCTTTAGTACCCGCACATGATCGGAAACACTCCGGCAACGGTGATGGATTAAATGTTGAAATACGCCGACCCGGAACGGCGAATGACTTTCGGAGGAGCCGAAGTGTGGCCGGGGAGGAGCTGGAGGATATGCAATTAGCTGGAGTCGACATAGACACACTGTCCGTTACAAGTATACGGAGTGCGAGTCCAATCTTTGAAGATTTGGAAGACGAAGTCGACGATGCACCATCAACTATTTATTGGCCCCATGGAAATAACTCAATTGAGAAAAAAAGACAACTTCACTCAAAACATGGCAGGCGACCACAACAGGTGAGAGGGTCAACCGGAGCCAGAAATGAAACTGTTTTATCGAAGTCAACCATATCACGTCATATGTCGGCGCCCACCGGACTTAAAAATGAAGAAATACTCGAGCATTTCGGTGGACCTCGCATCGTGAACAAGAGGACTGTGTTCAGTGCGCACCAGCCTCTACCACCGCTGCAGACTCCATGTACCACTTACATCCATGGAAACGACTCGGAAAAGGCATGACGTCATTTTAAGAAAAACAAAGACAATATAGAAAATATACACAAATTATATTTATTCAGTAAATACAATTTTATTAACAGTATAGTAGTGGAGTGGATCACTAAAATAATTGCTTGTAAACCTTGAATTTTAAACACAGTATCCAAGAGTTCCTTTTGCTGTCCTTTTTGTTTGCTGAACCTTTCAATGGTAACAGTCTCTGGTCAAATTACGTTGTAGAACTGCTATTGGCAATTTTTTTTAAGTCAGTTTAATGATTGAAGAACAGAAACATTCAAAGCACTGTCGTGTATCGCCTTCGCTTAACAAGTAAAGAGAGAAGACTGTTCGTACTTAAACGCACTTTGATCATGTTTTCCCCTATGTCTGGAATTTTGTCTTCGCTACTCTTGTTTTGTGAGAACCAACTACATTGTATTATGTGAAAGAGTGGCTCCAAGGTCAAATTCATTTTTGTGATGCACTCATTTTCCAGTAGATAGAGTCCTGATCCTGGTCTGATGAAATAAACCTCACGTCCAAATGTTGTTGGATGTCATGTTGTTTGATACTCTTTCAGAGCGAAATTTGAAACATGACTTCATCGGGTAGGCCTATATCAACACTAAATGGATGCGTCTGTATCAAAGAGGAATTTGTGCGTCAGTCAAAAGGTTAAACTCAATGCCCTTTTGATTGAATTATTATAAAAACTCAGGAATGTATTGTACACTTCCCGTACAAAACTTTTACAGATACCCATTTGATATGTGACGTCATTGGACGATTATGTATGTTGACAAAATAAGCACTGGTGGTGTTTTAGATACAATGGCACTTTACGTTACCTTTTCGTGCTTGAGGTTATTTCCCGCCTTCATTTGAACAACACTGGTGTTTTTTAAAGTTACTAAATGACCATCCCCGCAAAAAAATTATAAAAACTTGCTTATTTAATTATCGTTACAAAACATCCACACAATGTGGACACAATGCTATTGAGGGCGTCTTTTGTCAACACGAAGTACTAGGGCTTGATATTATTACTATAAAGCGGCATTGAGATTCATCTAAAGATGAGTTGTCAATGTTGCCATAGTGATTTGTATTGTGACGCCACACTTTGCTTAGCAATGTAGATTGATGCACAGTTTAAGATCAATATATCTTGACTCTTTGTGAAATTAAATAAAATGAGATGTAGACACTCATCCGGTTACAATGCAACTTCTTGAGTTAAAACATTCATGAAATGACAGTATCAGTTTCTTACTTCATGTTTAATTTATTATGCTATAAATACTATAAATTATAAGCCCAATGTCCCCGTATTAAATTGACGTTTTGTAACGCGATGGAAGTTCTGTAATGTGACAATCAAATATGCAAATTATTTTCGTATTGCACCCTTAATTATAAAACATTGTTAGTAATAGTCGTAATTGAAGCCAACGGGCATTTTATAGTAAATGTAACAATAACAGTTGTTTGCAGAAAAGAAATACAGGTTGCAAGAGCAAAAATTGAAATGTTTACATATTCATGCATGTACACGTTAGGCACTAAAGGGTTAACAAACTTGTATTTTTTCCCCACTTTCACATTGGAAAATGATTGCAACACAAAACTGAATTCAACCTTAGTGCTTCTCTTTAAAATCTAACTGATTTATTCTATGAAGTTCTTAAACGGAATAATTTTACTCACAAATCTGATTCACACCCTGCCTTTAAAACAAAACAGAAGTATTAAAAACTAAAATCTAAAACTAAAATCACCAAATAAACACACAGAGGAGGCTACGTAAATGTCTTGTTATAATTAAAGTAAAATTTTGAAACGATCAACCAATTAATAGGACACACGTCTGTATAGGGTGCGTATGTGTTGAATAATTAAAATATTAGTTTATGCCATTATTGGAAAATTGTATTTATTGCATAATGGTTGTGTGGTTGTTTGTTTGTTTGTTTGTTTGTTGGCTGTGGATAGTTTATTTTTGTTTTATATTTATTCCCTGTTTTTGTTTTACTTTCTTCTTGTTCTCACCCATACACTATTGCTTTGATGAGAACCATTCTAACAGCTTGATTCCACGGCGGCCTACTGCATCTCTTTGGAACTCCTCGCCTGATGCACGTTTCCCTCCATCCTAAAATCTAGAATGTTTTAAGAGGAATATAAACTCATACCTTCAGCTCCACTGAGTTATTTTCATCTTAAACGTTTTCTTCTTGTAGCCCCTTACCAAGAGTGGCGTTTAGCCTTATTTGGGGGGTAAACTTGCATAAAAATAAACAATAACGATGATTAGTGACTAAAAATAATGATGAAGCCATTTCATACTTGACTATGAGGTGAAAATCATAGAACACACACGTGCATACAAATCTCCAAATTGAGGTGGCATTATTATAGAGTTGTTCATGAAGCCATCTCATGGTTTGAGCTATATTTAAAAAATAATAAAGACTGCCGTACACCGAGCTTATTTATACAAAAAAATATCACAAATAGGGCCTACTGTTGTGTTGGCAGTTTACAAGAAAATAACAGGCAAAATAGATTTTTTTTAACTGAAACGGCGGAGCTTTCTTTCAATTATTTCATGACTAAAAAATGGTTAAAAAAAAATAAAGTCCAATAATGAAACTGATTATACAATATTTTGATTAGAGAAGGTAACGTAATAAACAAAGGACCTTGACAGCAAATATCACCATGACAGTAGATCGATCATTATGATGAACGTCACTCCACCGCTCAGCAAATCTTTAATTTGGCGGGAGCACTACAACGCCGCAAGGCTTGATAACCTAAGTCCTAAATGTGACTCTTTTAATAATTAAGATGCCCCAAAAATGTTTGGTAATGAAGAATTCTACTAAAGATTTCTTTGTAAAATTTTGAAACTAATTTTAAAACAGTCTCGAAAACTATATGTCGTTTATTTCCATTTAGGCCTATATACTTTACAATGATCTGAACATTTTGCCCCGTTTGGGAAACAATACTAATTAATGTCAGTTGCGTAATGTCAAAATAACAGAAACCAAATCAATTAATTGTCATTCTCTTTTGAAGGACTGAAGTCGTGGAAATCAGCACTGTATTTCACCTCGGAAAAAAGTACAACCGAAACAAAACAAGTGAAAATATTATAAGTATTGTTTACTGTACCACGCCTCTTCAAAATAGTCGTCATTGTGTAAGTTGTAAGTTCGATTGGAGCACTACAATACGTTACGTGTAACTCTTGAAGAGGACTCTTATTAACAAAACTGGTGTGAAAGGCACGCTTCAAGAAGTAGCAACGATGATGCCCCAGACGACTGTTCCATGTCATAGTTTTAGCGTGAGCGTGACTGTGAGTGTGGGTAAACGCATAGGCCTACCTGGTTCCCTTTCAAGTGACCTGGGCCCAATTTCATATATTATTATGAGATGCTTAAGCACGAAAAGTAGCTAAGCACAATACAATGTTGCTTACCAGAATAAGGTTGCCAGGCGAACTACCATGTCACATGTACAATTTGTGACTGGCATCCTGCTCATTTCAGTATAAGCAGAAAATCGTTAAGCATTTTTTCTGCCTAAGCAGCTCTATGAATTTGGGCCCAGGCTGTCTATCCCAACCCCACAACCCTGCACTATATGACAAGCAATTATTTCTTTATTACCTTTTTAAAAATTTAGGTTTCAATAGGTAACAAATTTGCATCGGTTATCATCAGCCAAGTGTAGGTTACTGTTAATTTATTGAAGCATTTGAGAGTTCCGCCTACGAATATAATCACAGGGGGTAGGTCGGTTTCGAACACATTAAAAATAATGTTTTATTTTTGTATTTAGTTACTTGTAAAACTTGCTGTAGTATAGGCCCTTACTTTAATTCCCAATAATAAAACATATTTATAGGGCCTACGGAAAAACGTGACTAAAGGAAAAAGACCTAATTAGTTTAAAAGTTAATTGCTCGAATTGGGAACAGTTTTACATCACGCTTTTTAAAAGACACACCATCAAACCAAAAATAAGAAAATCAGGCTAATATAGGTGGTCATGTTTTAGAGTGAGAGAGGAACAGTGGTTAACGATTTGTATGGGATTTTGTGCACGTTCATATCAGGGTTATTCCGATTGCGGCAATCGAAATAATTATGTGTTGATGGGGTGGTGAGAATCTTCAGATCTTATTTCCTCAATTTTGACTGTCTTTGAGATGGCAATACTTCTCTGGAGAATTAGTTCTGATGGGCCTACGGCATAATGACATGTAGTGAGCTTTCAGAACGAAGCTTTATTTTTGTTACAATTTTGTATGACCAATTCTGAAAGTTTGTCGTATAACACCTTCCTTTTACTTCAAAAATTAATAAAGACATCAAAATAAATAAATAAATACAAGTACAGAATGTATTAATTTTCAAGATGTATTTTTTTTTAACAGATCAAGATAATTACACTGCCTTCTAGCGCATGCAATATACGTGGGTGGATCTCGGCTCCACTTAACGGAACTTCCTGATTCGTTATAAAAATATGATATTTTAATTATTAACATAGTATCGGCACATAGAGGGGAAACAATTTGGCCAAATTACAGGGTGTGTAGGTTTTTTGAACACCATTTGCGGCACTGACTTTAGTGGTCAAGTAAAATTTTAAAGTGTTTGCTTGGTTCACAGTTTGCTTCTCATTGACCGTTTGTTGCCATGGTGATCTCTCCTGGTTTCTTGGGGAAACTATGTCAAAATCATGATCAACCGATACACATCGTCATAAAGGAGTCATTACATGGTGGCAGTAAAACTACCGTCGAGCTCGGGGGAAACTCGAGGTTAAGTAAGATATTTTTACAACGAATAATCTTGGTTACAGACGTCACTCCAGCGCCGTAACCAGGGTAAAATTTGAGGAGGCACAAGGGGGTGCACCGGTTTTATTTCTTTCTAGGGGGCACTTCTGGCCAAGTTTCAGTTTGCCTTTTTCTTAAACAAGCCCTTTTCAGCGCCTTTTTAAATGTATAATTTTCTGGGGTTTTTTATAAGATAATTTGGCGTTAGTGTAAAAACAAATACATTCTTCGTGTAAATGTAAAAATAGTTTGAAAAACATCGAAATTATCACATTAAAGCTTATGTATAAAATGTAACATTTTACTCTGGAATTTCCAATAGATAGGTTGCAGTATGACGTAAGTCGGCCATCTTTACGGGCAATTTGGAACAAACAGTCATGCGTTACGCGTGAGAACGGCGTGCAGGACGCGCACATTTCACCAAACTCATTGCATGATTGGTTAGTGAATGACGCGGCTGCGTTAATAATTTGAGCGCTTGACGCGCCTGCAAGCCAAAATGCGATTTGCCCGTAAAGATGGCGTCTACTGGGAACTATCTATACTATAAGTCCAGTTTCAAACGAGAGGGAAGGGGGGGGGGGGCATGTGCCCCCAATAGTTACGCCACTGCGTCACTCTGTATGTTTTGTTCCCATTGAGCATTTCAGTTTTTAAAGTAATACGTTGCCTGAAAAGATGGCGCTTGAGACGAGTTCGTGTGTGTATGCTTCGGGCTATTCGGTTAAGACGGGCTCAAGCAAAGGTCATTGGACAAATCCCATAGGATGTCATTACAGTCTAAAACATCAGTTTAATAGACCTTATGCATTGACGTCACCAAGCCGCCATCTTAGAGGTAAACTGATGATGAAACAATGGAAACGCGCTGATTTGTACGCGCGGCGCACATGACTGGCCAATGAACATCTTCCTTTTGACCTCTAGGCGAGGGCGCCCAACTCAAATGACGTCATATGCATAAGGTCTATTGACAAGCATCTTCTGCAATGAATGGTTCTCATGAGAAGCATCTATGGGAGAAGGTACGTGGTGACCATTCAATGCCCCGACGGCACAATCTCAAGGAGAGGGGGGGGGGGGGGGGGGGGGGGAAGGGGAGTTTAAAAAAAATATATTCCCACAATGCTCCCGTTTGATTATCTGTACCCTGAAATCTTAACAAGATGAGTGATAATGACGTCATTCATTTCTGAAAATTTCAAAACATTCATCGGTTTGCCAACTCATACTGTCATACTTTGTCATCAATGAATGAAAGGTAAGGCCACATAAAAAAAAAAAATTGTTGATCGTCCCCGCCCGACCGTTCAAAACCCCCCGACCCCATTTTTTTTTTATTTTTATTTTTTTTTTAAATCATAAAAAACAACCTTTTCAATGATATTTTCGGTCAAATTTGGCTCCACACTGCACCGCACGCACAGTAACATCAACGCCGACACCGGGTTTCGATCTTGCGGCACGCAAATTGTATTTCCTTCAAAAAGTCGGCAAAGCCGTAAAACCGTGTGATACGAAACAACAAAATTGCTGGCCGTGGTTGGTCCCCTGTCGTGTAATTCCATGTGCACTGCACTATTCGAGTTAATTCACTAGTTTGTGCGAGGCAGGAAACCAGACTAGCACACAGAACTTTGTACTGCTCGCTGTCGTGTGGATTTTCTCGCGCAAAATGCCTGTTGTAGTCGTATCAATAGCCGTGAGGGCTCCAGCCAACGCGCAAGATCGAAACCCGGGGGCAACGCCAACACGTTTCGATCTTGCGGCGCGCAATTTTGTTTCCTACCACATGTTGGCTATGACGCCAAGCCGTACAGGTTTAAAAAGATGTTTAAAGAAGGTTTTTATTCATGTTGGCAAAGCAAGAACAATTCTTCAAATATTTACTTGGGCTTTAGTTGTTTGAAAAAGTTTACAGAAAATGTCATCTAGGAGTTAAATTTGTTTGACAAAACTATTGAAAACCTCAAAAACACACAAACCATCTGTTTTATAGTGATTGTGATGATTTCTTTATTCTTGATTTCATATTTGGCATGTCAACAAAACTTAAAAAAAAAAAAAACAAAAAAAAAAAAACCTCCCTCCCTCCCCCATCCGCAAAAAAAAAAGGACGATCAACAATTTTTTTTTTTTATGTGGCCTAATGTCATGTCAATCTCCTGAACAAAGCCATGGTAATTACATGAAAACATTTACACAGAGATTTGTAGGGTAATTACGACTCGTAACTAGGACTCCCAAGGTCAATCCACAGATTGAGTGAAACCACAGATTGAGCAAAAAGAATGTCGCTTAAAAAAAAATTAAGTCCACAGAATAACGCAAATAAGTGCTCAATCTGTGAGTTTTGAAAAGGGGGCTCAACCACAGATTAAGAACAGTGCGGTAAATGCGCTAAACTAAAATAGGCAACAAGTTGTGCGCCAAAAGTGATTACCATAATTTGTAGGCCCCTCAACTTTTTTTGAATCAAATAATTTTTGGGGTCATGCAATTAACAGAGTGTGTAACTATGACAACACAACCTGGGGGTTCTGTGCTTCAACTTTTGAGACTTGATAATTTTAGGCTTTAAAGTTGGTCCTACTTGTCTATGGAAGTGGGGGATGCCGCTCTTGAAAACTGACAGTAAGTCGATTTGGGATAAAGCACATTCGAAGGTGTTACTTTCTAGGGAAATTAGCAAAACATTCCAAAATGCTGACCTCCCAAAAATTGAAAAGAAATCTGAAGTTTAGTTGTCCGAAAAAGTATCTGATTGGTTTTCAAGAGGCATGAGAGACTAGAAAGTATTTTTTGAATATTTAAGTATTTAAGATTTGGTTGTTATGTGAGTTTATTTAGTCTAACTCTGGTTTGGGGTTAGGGAGGGACGTCACCGATGACGTCGTCCTTCTTTTTCCCTTACAGGTCCCATCAAGGGACAGCTCAAGAAATCATTCGTTCCTTCAAATCAGCTCTTTCCCAGCTCAAAGAAGGATATATCTTTTCGAGGGAACGGAATTTAATTAATTTTTGTTTCACCTTAAGATGTCCATTTTCGGGAGCTCCGCAGGGCTCAATATAAATCGGAGAGAAAAAGGGTACAGAATAGAACTAACCATTGTCATCGTCAGTTACTGAATCACAATTTATTGATTTTGAGCAACTCATGATTATAGACGTTAAACCATGCAATTCATAACCATAGACATTTAAACTAAAATGTTTGTAAGACTGAGAGAGATGGGCTGTTGCCAGATTGGTGTTTAAATCCCCTTATGGGGGTTAGCCAAGTCATTATTGGGAAGACCATCTAACAAACAAACAAACAAACACCCAAACAAACACCCAAACAAAATCAAACAAACTGCTCATTTTATAGGCCTAAAGCTGTGGCGTAAAATTACACACACATATTGGTAAAAAAAGGGTTCCAAGTGACCAAGGGCCAAAACATAAAAACACACAATGCTTTCTCGATACAACCGATTACAATCTTGACCTTCATAAACATTCCGATTCACTACTTTAAAAAAGCAACTACTACAATATCAATATTGCTTAAAGAAATTTCAGAAAACAAGTTCACTAACTTTTACAAGTCATTGTTTAGAGTTGGTGCTTTAAAACTGATTTCTAATTCTGCACACAATCATTTAGGCCTAATTTCAAGATACATTTCTGTTCACAAAACAAAGTCTTAAGATTATATTCCATTCATCAACTAAAGAAAATTATAAAGTATAGACCTTATGCATTGACGTCACCAAACCGCCATCTTAGAGGTAAACTGATGATGAAACAATGGAAACGCGCTGAGTTGTACGCGCGGCGCACAAGACTGGCCAATGAACATCTTCCTTTTGACCTCTAGGCGAGGGCGCCCTACTCAAATTACGTCATGTGCATAAGGTCTATTGCAATCCAATTCAACTTAATTGTTGCTTAAAAATATACACAATATATATGTATGTATAGAAATGCTTCTTTTAATACTGAGATTTTCCATGACTGTATTGCATTTTATCCGTTACAATTTAGTGATTGTAGAAAAATATGAAAATATATAAAGATGTATGACTTCAATACCTGAATTCTTGTTTACGATATTTCAATGAAAAATTCACAGGAACAACTGCAAGAAAAATAAGATTTGTTTATTGCATTTGCAAAAGAAATGACTTGATTATATTAAAAGTATCATCTAGCACATTGCACTCCAAGTATGAAGAAGCAATCCATCTTATTTACATGTATTTCATCTCGTTGGTAAGTGGGGGGTAAGTATACTAAACCACGCCCACTTCACATATACTGGCGCCAATAATTACAGAAAGACCCTCATGAAAAACTTAAACTTTTTTATGGAAGTCCCCGGCACAAGGTACAAAAGGCCACTTGAGGTACATGCTGCAAAAAGGAAAGAAAAAGAAAGCGCAGAGAATAAGTTAAAAAGAAACCCATTCACATTACGCTTGAACTGGGACAGATTATAGGCAGCAGGGAAATAGGATGGAGGCAAGGAATTCCAAAGTGAAGCAGTGCATTGGAAGAAACTTGTTGAATACACCTTGGAATTGTATTTTGGAACTGTGACTGTTTGAGGATGTGACTGGATAGAGAGGCCTGTAGTGCGTTCAAAGGGGGTGGTTGAGAAGGACAACCATTGGAGCACATCTCGTGATAATATATGTACACATCAGTGAAGCCAGGAAATTATGTGGTGTCGCACACAAACGTTTACCCACTTTGCAGCATTAAGAAGTGAACGCCCTGCAAATGTGTGACGAATATTCAAGTATGAGAAATTTAGCTGTTGCAAACTGCTTACCAACCAAAAATGCAAAAACTATAGTAAGTGGCCTTACGTTTCGACCCTAGCAGAGTCTTTCTAGAAGGCTAATATTCAAGTATGTGACGTAATGACTTACTAAAACTAATAAGCATCTTATAAATAATGTAATCATCAATTGCTGCCACAGTGCGAGTTGTCAAGGCACATTTCATTTTCATTTACTCCTGTTTGGTTTCATGTCTGCATGAAGTCTTCCAACACTTTTCCAACCTCAAGGTTCAGAATGGAAAGACATAAATTCTATGATAAGAATATATTTTCATTTAATATTTGCTACAAAATGTTTTATTGCAAGACAGAAACACATAACAAATATGAACAGATACAAAATATTGTTAAAAATGACTGGACAAACAACTTGAGTAAACAAAAGACACATCAGAGAGACTGAACAAATGCACAAACAACTCCAACAAAATAAACAAAGCTGATGCAGAATATTTGTGCAAAACATTTTGACCCTTGAACCAATGTCACATGCGTCTGCTGTCTGCCCTGCTAACACTTCTAGAAGGGTCAAATTGCACGTACAAATTATTGTAAGCGTGTAAACGCCAAGTTGCCTGAAATGCACACTACACTGGTTAACACACAGGGACATTGACTCCAAAAATAGCACAACCAAGATTATTGTGATGATGATCTAGGCCAATGAAGTGGGTCATTACAACGGAAATAATGGCACTTCTACTTGGAAACCCCGTTTCCATATAGCTCGACGTTTGATTTGGCGTCGAGACACTCTGCTTTATATCACATGATAAATTCAATTGAATGTAGTCCAGCACCATTAAAGGGTTAGTCTTGGTTCCAAGACGCTCCAGTTGTGTAGTCACGAAAACCTAACCGCTATCTAAACCGCTATCACCCCAATAACCACTCGCCACTAGCACACCACGAACCGCTCTTGGGGTGGTGAGAGCGGTTAGGTTTTCGTGACTACATGTGTTCTTGACTACATCACTGGAGCGTCTTGGAACCAAGACTATTAAAGGGTGTGCATAACATTGGTAAGAGTTAAATAATAAATGTTCACAGATTTGCACACAACGTAAATGGTATAAAGTTGGTCATGGTGGGAACTCTCTTTGAAATATTTTTGTTTGGAAAATAGTTTTTGAGAAATGAGTAAAACAATTGGTTTTGATCTTGCAAGTCAAAAACTCAATGTTTGAAAACATTGAAAACATTAAAAAGATTTCCCCACCTTTTTCTCAAGACTCCAATGACGGATTGAGCTTAAACTTTCACAGGTTTGTACATCATGTGTATGTTAGGTTACATCAAGTGTGGATACCGGTCTTTGACAATTACCAATGATACAAAAATCATGCATAGTGTTGATTAAAAGGTAGATGACTGTTTCACAACATTTAGGCTATGTTGAAATAAATACTTCTGTTGGCAGACAAACAATGAAGAATTTGATTGATCTATTAACAATTGCATCGGGGATAAAGACCATTTGTTTACCCTTACACCAATGTGTGATACCCACTGTAAGAACATCAGTGCAAGGGTAACATTCTGAACAATATTGTTTATCCCCGATTCAGTCATTACATTACAACTAAATTGTTTGCAGTATCCACTCATCACAGGATTTGAACTGGCCTCTCATCAACAGTCAAACTCAGTGGTCAAGTGGTTAAGAAATCTGCTGTAGATAGCTGAGGTCTTGGGTTCGAATCCCACGCGAGTAGTCTGAGGGTATTTTCCTGCAGGACTCGAGAAAACACATATAAAAAATTACACCATGCCTGGTATGTGGGAAGGGGTTACCACTTGTTTTCTCTTGTATAGAAGTGTCCCCCCCAAAAAACAAATCCTCTAAAGAATTCCTGAGATTTCAAGTGCACAATGAAGTCACAACAGGGAGGGGGTACAGCAAATGTAAAAAGCAAGTCACAGTGGCCTAATTAAACTGTTTCATTTATTGCGTGAATCCCTGCAGCTTCTCCAGGGCTGTGTTGGTAGCTTGTATGCTCGGATGATTGTGCTCAAGAAACAGCACAAAGATACGCAAAGCCTCATCAAACTGGTATTTAGCTCGCTGGTACATGTTGGTGGCAAAGAAATAGGCACCTAGATTGTATCTGGAAAAAGAAGAAGGTAACTTTATTTATCACAGCTGATGAAAATACACCTGTAACACAAATGTTACACGCTAATGGTGTTTTGCTGTTATTTGAAGTGTTATTTAAAGTAAACTATGCATTTAGTTTTAAAATTAATATGTAGACATGGGTGCAGGGCCCTGAATGGAAAACAGTCACGGGGTCCCCTGGGTAAAGAAATGAAATACTTGAATAAATAAACAAATTAAATATAAAGGTCACTTATAAACAAACTTTGATGAAAGGACAGTCCCACCCTGGGCTCGGTTTTACAAAGCACTGAGACTTATTTATTGTTGTCAATATTGACATAGTGATTATAATATTGTGACATCAAACTTTGCTTAGCAATTAAGATTGATTGAAGCTTAAGATGTATCTGAGTGCTTTGTGAAATCAAGCTCTGGTGAATTATGCAGCATGATTTCTAACTGACCTACTGAGCAATCAGTAACTGACTGATTTATCAAAATTAAAGGGAAAGTATACCTTGAGTAATCACTCTTAAAACTAATGGCAATAAAAACTTACTTGCCTACAAGTACAGCAGCTTTCGATTGTATAAAGCATTTTGAGAATCATTTCACTTCAAAGTAATGTGGTTATGGAAAAAGATAACAGGTCTTATGCCCCAAAATTTGAACCTGAGAAGCGTTTCTGTCAGAACAGATTGTGTATTTCTATAGGGATAATTCTTCTAATAACTATTTTCTGTATTCCATGAGTGCACAAGTGATAATGAATTTATCTTCAAGCTACCTTAATGGGCAGCTTAAAATGGCGCAATTGACCACTTTGCAGCAATGCCACACGTACTGCTGCCACCCTTGCCATTTTTTGAGCCAACTCCTAAACGTGTGATAAGCGTTACGTCCCCTAAAAATTAGCGCACTACACTGACTCCCAACATGGCACATCCAAGATTATTGTGATGATGACGTCAAGTGAATTCGGTCAATACACATATAAATCAACCAATCAGAATCGAGGATTCAAGTTTGTTTGAAGATAAAACAAAACATTAACTTTCTACAGCTGTTGTAAAATTTCTTTTTTCATTGTTCTATAAGAATTAAAGGCACTGAACACGTTTGGTAATTACCCAAAATATATATTAGCATAAAAACTTACTTGGTAACGAGCAATGGAGAGCTGTTGATAGTATAAAACATTGTGAGAAACGACTCCCTCTGAAGTAACGTAGTTTTTGAGAAAGAGGTAACTTCTCACTAAAATAATAAAAGACTTCATGCATGAAGTCTTTTATTGGCATCTGAAAGCACACAAATTGTGCAACACGGGTGTATTTTCTTTCATTATTTTCTTGCAACTTCGATGACCAATTCAGCCCAAATTTTCACAGGTTTGTTATTTTATGCATATGTTGGGATACACCAAGTGACAATACTGGTCTTTGATAATTACCAAGCGTGTTCAGTGCCTTTAAACCCTAAATAAGGTTTAAGGATTATCTGAGGATGAGATTAGCGTTCTTACCTGACGGTAGCAACGTCTACATGATCCTTCCCGTACGCCTCCATTAAGATCCCAAGGACTGCCTTGAACACAGCTCCAGCCTTCTCATCATTCATATCATCCAGAACCAGACCACAGTTGTTGAGGATAGCTGCAACCCTGGGATGGTTCAGCCCTACATCGCTCTGAGTCAGCTTCAGATCCCAGAGATGAAGGATCATAGCGTCGTCCAGCTTGCTCTGGCTGTAGTATAACTGACCGATCTAGAGTGGATTGTCAGAGGGGATGTATAAATCAGCGCAAGACCATGATTTTGAATTTTAAATTTTTATTTAATTTTTTTGATCACCTATTATTACTAGGCCACGGACGGCCACTTGGAGGTGAGTGCTACACTGCATCAAGTAAACTCTACATACTTGTCTCAAATACCGAACACACTTTCTCTTTGAATTCACATATCAGCTGATTTCAGCCCAGACTAATCTCCCATTATCTTTCTCTCAACATCAATCCCTCAGTGTGATTCAAAACAAACACAAAGTCCCTTTTAGTTTCATCCTAAGTACTGTAACTACCCTCCATTCGTTCAAATATGCTTTCCCCAAAATCTCACCATTTCCAATTTACTTTTATTCTACAAAATATTACTTCACTTAAACATACAGATATTTACTTGTAGCTTTGTCAGTGTAAAACACATTGTTGTAGATTAATGTTTTGTTTCCATTCTGTTTTGCTGTTGACTGTTTTTTTCAAGACATATTCATCACAAAAGGCGGTTCTTTCAGTTCTTGTAAGCAGATGAGTGATATAGCAGTGCAAAACAAATTGGAACGCGCACACACGCTGTCAAATCTGCTCAATTTGTTTTCCACAAAAAATTGCTCACAAAAGTTTGCTCACTGGTAAACAACTTTGAGTTGCTTTTAAAGCAGACATTGAGTGCTTAATAATTGTCTGCTAAGGATACCAGTCAATGATAGTTCATGTGATAATGGTATTTTGGCCGTAACCTTATTTGGTGAGCATAATTTGGTTGTGCTCAGTAACTTGTTGTGCTTAATCAACTCTAATGCAATTCGGCCCTGGTCACAATTAAACACAACTGTATCCACTTTGTGAACCAACTCTGTGAACCAACAACACTTACCTGACCGTTAATGGCAGCAACATAATGATGTTTAGGTCCCAGTACATCCGTTGCGACCTCCTCGGCTCTTCTTAAGAAGTGGATTGCCTGGTTGGCATTGCCCTGAAGACTGAAAACTGACCTGTGTGAAATAAGATGGGAACCATTATGTCTTGGTCTAACACAAACAAAGATAATTGGACTGTTTGGATCAGGTTGGCTCAGTGGTGTCTTGCCCACCTTTCACCTCTGTGGACCCAGGTTCGCATGTGGATTGAGTTTTCAGTCTCTGCCTTCCTTCCTTATAAAGTGCAGCCATTACACAAATGGGGATATATGGCACTGTGAAGAATCATTGTAAAGTGTCTTGCTCAAGGACACAAGTGTCACCTGACCAGGATTCGAACCCACACTCCGATGACTTAGCCAGTAGAATTGCTCAGCCAAGACATGCTACCTGATTACATGTAATTTTCCTTTTTTGGGGGGAGGGGGGGGGGGGTTATCCTCCCAAATCTAAAACTGGGCATTTGTTCATCATCTTCTCTACACAGGTATCATCAGGCCTTAGGGTTACAGTGCTAGTCACACCACCCCATCGACAAGGGAAACAACATTAGTTCACTTGTTCAAAGATCAGTTTCATTTCCTTACCTATGGGATAAAACCTTCCAAATATTCCACTAAAACCAAAATGCACATAGACCTGGATAAGTGTATGTTGAACTTACCCCACTCCTAGCAATGCCTTGACGATATGAAGCTTCTGGTGAGGTGTTCGGACTTGAGTCTGTCTTTGTAGAGCCTCTTGGAAATGTTTATAAGCCGTGTCCAGCTCTCCCAGTTTGATAGAGACTGTACCCAAGGAGATTAAAACCTTGGGACAACAAAGGGAAATTATTCAGTTACCTGCAAATTGTTTTCCTCATTGTTTAAGAGATGGAACAATATCTGTTTAATTTCAAGAATCTTATCTTAAAACTATATACTTTGTAAAATGTTTTAATGCAAAAGTTGGCCACACTATTTTAGGAAATAGTGTGAAATACTGATGCAATAACAAACAAAATCTGCTAAAACTGAGTATTTCAAGTACATCACAATTAAAAGAATCATTAACACTACCAACAAATGTATGATCGACACTGCATCTTTACACTTCAGACCTACAATTGCACACTCTGATCCAGCTCAGATACTAGGATTTTATAAACAAAACACCAAACTCTTTTCTCCTCACCTGCCATTGGTAGTTCCCAACTTGAGGTCACACAGTGTAAAGTCGGTAAACAAAATTACGGGCAATGATAATCATTTTCTGAATGTACCTGAATGCACAACAGTGCATTTTGCATACATACCACACAGCAGTGGGAGTTTTATCAAATTCCTTGCATGATTGGTTGGTCAGCAAAATGGCCGAGTGGCAAAATTAGAAAGCTTGATGCAGCTCAAAGCCAAAACCCAAGTTGTCTGTAAAAATGGCGTTTATCTGAATCTATCTATGGGCTTTTATGCAGCAGCCCCAAACCTTTGAGATGTTCTTCTGTTCGCCTAATCAGTTCAGAACACTGATCTTAAAGCTTGTTCTATCCAGTTCTGTACTGCATAGACTCTCATTGATCTTTTACGCTGTACCCTACTGTTTGCTAAAAGTTATTTAAATGTGGTTAAGCAATCTACTCTGACTAAAATAAAAGGTTATGGGTTCGAATCCCACCCGAGAAGTATGCTTATGAATTTTGTCTGCAGGACTAGGGAAAGCACTGAGAGCTTATCACACATAGTGTATGGTAAAACTTTTTAAAAATTGCCTTAATAATTACTGCTATTATGAAATATACAGAACATCTTGCCCATTGAAATCACTTGTTTTCTTATCAGCTGTAAATTTCTAAACATTTTCTAAACGGTTTTCCACTGGGAGTAAACCTTACCTCTATAACATCAGGGTGATTACATCTGGTCTTGTACTGGTACTTTGTGTGATGGTAAACGATGGTGGAATGACTCCCCTCATAGCGAGCCTCCAGCTCAGACAAAAGACGTTGATTAAGAAACCTGTAAAGGATGGAACAACATCATTCGTTTTTAGAAAAGTAGATTCACAGCATCGAAGATCTGATTCAACTTTTCATAAAACAAACTCTCCATTGACCCAATCCACCTGACATCATTATCACAATAATCTAGGTGTAACTTTTGGGAGTCACAACTTTTTCAGAAATTAATTATAAGCCGGCGCTCTTGTTTTCAAGAAAAACACTGATTTAATTAGTTACAATCTTTAAGACGAAAGGAGGAATAAAATGAAATTCACAAAATTCCCAAATTCAGATGTAAAAAGTTGGCAGGACAAATTGATACCTGTAACTGTACGATCTTCATAACCAGGTTGGCCTTTAGGGGAAATGAACTGTTCAGCATATACTTCCAGTTACCAAAAAGTCACACCATGAATGATTGAGAAAATTATGCTTGATTATCTCGGACTGGAAAATAGATCAAACAAGTCTCTAACATCTTCAAATTTTTCTGGGACTCCTATTCCCACATACATTTAACGTGTGAAGGAATAAAAACCGCCCATTTTAATGTTAAAATTGTATAAGACTTACACAATCCAAACTGACCTAGACAGGTCCCATGTCTTCATTCACAATAAAGACGGGCACTCGTGTCTAACCGAATACTGGGAGTTTCATTAGATAAAGATATACATGCAGACTTAAAGTGAAATAATAGTACACATGGGTACAAATACAGTATTATGGCATGTGAGGTCAAAGGTACATCTGTCAGGAAACTGCCAGGTTCTAAAAGCCGGTATCTTGCATTATTCACACGACCTCAAAGTGTGATGTCAGATGTTCAGGCTAATACTGACCTTGCACCCTTGAGAAGACCGAGTTGGGTGAAAAACCCAGCCATTCCTCGGATCAAACCATCTTTAGATCCAGATTCTCCAGATTGTGACAAGACTCCAAGATAAGCGTTCTCTACTTCTGCATAACCACCGAGCTGTAGGTAAGAATAGCAACAAGAAATCACAATAATAATAATAATAACAACATTAATAAAGCATTTATATAGCACTTTGTGCAAGGCCTCAATGCACTTCACAAAAAAATACATAAATCAGCAACTACAAATCACGGATAACCTCTTCTTCTTCTTCTTGAGTATGACCCAACAGTTCTAGTCAATTATTATTTTGAAATCAAGTTCAGCGAGTCACTTGACAGCTTCGTCAGCGACTTCATGTGGTTTCTTCAGGGATTCTTTAGAATCTCCTCAGCCTGCAGTCCTGCACCACAATCGCAATGGTCTGGACTGGTAACTTATTGGCCTGCTTCGTGTGATGCATTTCCTTTCACTAAAATACATGGTCTTGGGGCTTGGGTCCCAGGCGCCTGGTGGGGATCTACACCACCAAGTCAGTTTTTGAGGGAAGTTTTGATTCAGTTATTTCTTTGAGTTAAAAATGAAGAAGTGAAAACAAACTGCTGTGTGACAATACCTTGTAGAAGAGGGTATGAACCCTGTCCAGAGATGTTATAACAGGTATGACCACAAACCATGTCACTAACACTTCACGAAAACACTTTACTTTATTCCCTCATTGGCAAAGTCTTTTTACAGTTCAGCTCATAAAGTGTTTCCGAGCAAACAATTTTCAGTTCAAGAAAAGTTAACACCAAACTATAAAGAACTTACAAGCTGCCATGATTTATTGAGCTGGAATTTGCCATCTTCAGTACCCATGAGACGCTCAAAGACAGCCGTGTTGAGTATGGTCGCTCGAAGACGTCCAAATTCCTTGGCTTTTGCAAGACAGTATGGCACCTCATCCACCTGAAAGAACAACAACAAAAACAATGAAAACCATGTCTTGATAATATCTTCAACATGAAATGAAATATTTAGTTGCATATATACTTGATGGAACTGATGGACAACCACCTTCACTTCAGTTGCAGCCAAGTGTTATCGTACATAATACGGAGTTAACAAAGAGTATTAGTAACTTTATTGGAATGTCATTGACCCTAATCATCTTGTTACATAGAACGTAAATGCACGTAAAAGAACCCAGTACACTTATTGTTAAGAGAGGAGGGCCTGCAGAATGTGTTTGTGGCTCAGTCCGGCAGCAATATGCACCACCTTGGCTTGTATCCATTTCAAGGTGTTGTATTATGAATGCTTCTTCTCATAACATCAATCTTCACCAGATTTGATGATTCGATGCCAGGAGCATCATTTGAGACACAAACAGCACATTATAAATGTACACTTATTATTATTGGTCAATTGACCCCTTGCACCAACATCGCACATTTTGGGTCAAATTGCACACAAAACTATGGTAAGCATGTTAACATCACATCGCCTAAAATGTGCAGAACACTGTATAACACACATTGACTCCCAAAATGCCGCAACCAAGATTGTGATGATGACGTCAGGTGAAATGGGTCAGTAAATAAAGTGCCCTTTACTACGAAAAGGAGGTTTCCACAAGAAAGAAATTCAACTGGGCATTTTGTTTGCATCCCAGTAATGCGGGCCAAGAACACTGGTACATTATCAAGGGACACTAAGGCCACATAAAAAAAAAAAATTGTTGATCGTCCTTTTTTTTTTGCGGATGGGGGAGGGAGGGAGTTTTTTTTTTTTTTTTTTTTTTTTTTTTTAAAGTTTTGTTGACATGCCAAATATGAAATCAAGAATAAAGAAATCATCACAATCACTATAAAACAGATGGTTTGTGTGTTTTTGATGTTTTCAATAGTTTTGTCAAACAAATTTAACTCCTAGATGACATTTTCTGTAAACTTTTTCAAACAACTAAAGTCCACACGACAGCGAGCAGTACAAAGTTCTGTGTGCTAGTCTGGTTTCCTGCCTCGCACAAACTAGTGAATTAACTCGAATAGTGCAGTGCACATGGAATTACACGACAGGGGACCAACCACGGCCAGCAATTTTGTTGTTTCGTATCACACGGTTTTACGGCTTTGCCGACTTTTTGAAGGAAATACAATTTGCGTGCCGCAAGATCGAAACCCGGTGTCGGCGTTGATGTTACTGTGCGTGCGGTGCAGTGTGGAGCCAAATTTGACCGAAAATATCATTGAAAAGGTTGTTTTTTATGATTAAAAAAAAAATAAAAATAAAAATAAAAAAATGGGGTCGGGGGGTTTTGAACGGTCGGGCGGGGACGATCAACAATTACACATGCTGCACCAGAAAGAACATTAAAGGCCTACTTGAGCAAAAATGCCAACAAGTGATCTTTACTGAAATTCTTCGAACATGTTTTCAATCAATAAAGAAATTGAGTTCACATGGGATTAAACAGATTTTTATTGTGTAAAAAAACAATCATTTTGAATACCCTTCTCAGTTGCTTTTCAGAAAGGTCTGTTTCGTCATCACTAACATTATGTCATATATGGGAGCTCCGTTTTGTACAGTTGCTTTGTTGCAGCATGGAGGTATAACAAAACATCATCCCACACATTATCATTTTGAATGACACACGCCGTCAATAGCAGAAGTGTTTGTGGTTTTTCAAAACCTTAAGGTTGGGGCCTAAATTTTGGATGGATAGTTTAAAACAAATCTAAAGTGTACAAGTATCTAAATTACATTTAAATGATGAACAAACACAATATAAACAAGCTTGAATAGCATTCCCGTTAAAAAACTTGTTCAAATAGCTGTTTATTAATATACTCTGGATATCATGAAAACTTACATATCTGTCATCAATATCCTGGGTATTGAACCAGTTGGCCAGCGCTAAGAAGGCCTCTCTCTTGAGCTCTGGTGTTGATAGGTATTTACGCTCAACGGCCTGGCGGAGATGATCGTGGAAGAAGTTGACGATCCCGTTCCGGTTTACAAGATTCTCCTCCAGAGAGAGGTAGAATGGAGACCATACTCTGCTAGGAATCTACACCAAAGTAGACTTATTATTATTATTAGTAGTAGTATTACTATTATCATCATTGTTTGTTCTGCCAAGAATCAACAGACAAAGTGTTAAAGTACACGCAAAACTTTATACAACAAAATACAGTAAACAAGTACAAGGAAATAAATGACAAAATAATAATGGAGACTTGGAATGCGCCATGTCTGTCACAAAGTGACACTCCTGGAGCAGAAATATCCCTTCAATTAAAGTGACATCTCAGAAGATACAACAAAATGAAGCTGAGAAATCTTGTTGAAATACTCAATTCAAGATGAAGCTAGAAGGGATAGAGTGGGATGGCAATTGGGAAGGGGGGGAGGGAAGGACTGAGGTTGAGCAAACAAGCCCAGGGACAAAGACACAAGACAAACAACTCGGGATGATCAGTCTACAAGATGACAGCGTAGAGGGATGTAACATTCTGTTACGAACCTTAAGGAACTCTAGAAGTTCTGCCTCACTCATTCCACGACGAGAACACCATAGGGCCACGGTAGCATCCCGGACAAGACCAGGTCTAGAAAAGGAAATAGAAATAGGGTACTGACTTGATGACAGCCTTAATACAAAGATGTCAAAGAAGAGTTCTTTAATGCAAACAGTTTAGTGGTTGTTAGAAATAAATCCGTCTAGAAAAGGTTTGAAACTTTTTTCAATCACCCATATTTTGGTACCTGATTGTACCAATGGCATATATCAATGGAAAGCTTGTTCCTTCCTCTTCACAATAAGACCATATTTGTAACAAGCACTTGTTTGGGGGCTCAGCAACTCTGTTGCGAATGTGCGGGGGTCTGAAACAGAATGTGGCAAATCTGCATACATTCATGCATGATCGAGTACCAAGCACTGCTACTCCAGTCTCACAAACAGTGAGTCTTTGATCACTACTCACTTTATCAAAGAGTTGGTGTCTACTCTAAACATTATCATGCAACCGATGGCTCAACATAAGTTATCACTTTCTGATAACTGACCCACTCTGTACTGTGCTATGAAACTGGCCATCTATAACCAGCAATGGGATCGATGCCCAGTAGGCTGATTTCAAATAGTCAACAAGCATCAGAGTCCGGCCATCATCGACTAGACATAGTTCAGGCCAACATTTAGTCAAACTATGGTCAACGATTGTTCTTGCGCAAACCTGGCCCAGGCTGTTGTGGCTGCATGTGGTCCTTCATTCCACCCCCAACTGAAAATCATTATACAATTGGTTCACATTGCGGTGGGGTCCACAGTGTTTTGTACACCCAAGGGGGTAAATGGCACGTAGTCTTGTTGTGAAGAAGAACGATTAAGCTTTCTACTGATATGCGACATGAAACAAAAATCTAACAAATAACTAAAATATAAGTTATTAAAAAGAAAATTTCCAAACCTTTTCTGAGGGGTTGATCAATTAACAAACTTGCATTTGGACTATTTTTTGATATAATTTTTGAATTGTCATTCTAAGAAATATGTCTGAATGTAATGCTGTCATCATACTATGTTCGAGTACACAGGCCTGTTACTTTAAGGAGGCAATTGAGGCCTCCGTGCCCTTGGTCTTAGCCTTGGTGCCCCTTGAATTGCTCCAGTAAAATTTTCAATTACTTTTCTAGCATAAGACAAAAACTTTCTTGCCCTTACAAAAAAGTATCAGGCCTGAGTACGATCTTATTTCTCTTGCCATGTGTGGCTGGTTTATGGAATAGTTACCAACAACATACAAACCTGTCGACAAGTCCTTGCTCAAAATCATATTCAAATCGTTCCAGGATCTTGACAAAGAGTTCACCTGGACTGTCTGCTGCTAGGTACTGCTTGATGGCTGTGGTCAACTGGAAGAAACTTCCGTAGATGCGAACCTGGAGGGAAAATATGACTGAAGATTAGTCAGGGAGAGATGTGATTTATTCTCAACTCTTTCAGTGCCATATGTATTCCAAAAGCGCCATTATTGTACATAAACGTTTTTTGTTATGTGCTCAAAAAGCATCTTCAATCGTACATGTAGGACCTATAATGGTTGTACCCGCAAGTTTACTATTTATTAATTTATTTCTAGTTACCTCTTATCTCCACACCATGCACAGCTTCAAACAGCATTTATAATATACATGTTATCACAAGAGGGCAGTATCACTCAGAAAATACTATTGGCTTTGGGATGTACCAAGGCAACACAAATCAGCAAGATAAACAAATTGTGAGAAAGACTAATTTTTAAATAACTATTTTGTTTTACAGAATTTCAAAAAAACTCAAAAAGCTGGGCACTCAAAATTGAAATTGAAAACAATAGAGCTGGCACGTTAATAACGACCAGCCCATGAAGGGTTTCTGCAGACAAATTGTGACCTCAGCTTAAAGTCATTCTACAGGATTGAAAAGGACAAAAACACATCACTGTTTAACTTTAGTCTGAAAGCTTACTGATAATGAAGTTCGTACTAGAACCATTCTTTTGTGAAATATTTCCCTCTGAAATGAAGTCATATTCTAGAAAACTCAAGTATCTGAAAACTTGAAAAATTGCAACAGCTGATTTCGGTTGTTACAACCAATATTAAAGACAGTGTTTACATGCTGAAAATTGTGCATGGTTTGTCACTATTTGCTCCTGACTCACAACGGATGAAGCCCAAATTTTCACAGGTTCGTTATGACATAAATATGGTTTATCACACAAAACATAAAAATAGTCTGCATCTATTTTGTCAGCTCTACCAAGCCTGTATAAAACCTGAGCATTGTCAACCTTATGCATATGGGATGAATAGAATGTTTACGTTAAATGATGTTTTAACTATTTAAAAAAAAATTTCAACCCAAAACAATTGAATGTGAGAAACGATTAATGCATTAATCTTTTCTCAGATTTCTAAGGGTTAATGTCTGTTCCCGATCGCTGCCGCCAGAGATGCGGTTGGTACCCGCTGTCACCGCGCTATACGTGGATGGATTTGAGGTTCTTGTGAAAATACGTAGACAGTTTTTTGCTGTTTTCTCAGCAAGCAGACACTGTAATCAGCTGAAACTTTCACATGTGACTTTTGTTTTATTTTATTTCCTTTAATTTTGCCAATAAGTCACCATTTTGTTGACAAAAACCTATCACCCTACCTTTAACAACCACGCAGCCAATCGCAGCACTTAACATATATACTTGCTGATAATCAATTAACAATCAATCTATAATCAATACCATGAGATGTATCTACACTACCTCATCCAGAAGAGCCTTGAGGTACAATGGATTATTGGTTTGCTTAGCGTCAATAATCAATGCTCGCTGCTCATCATTCAGCGTCTTGCCGTACAGATTCATGTATCCAGTCACAATCTCCGACTTCTCATTCATGTCCAGAGGATGAACTTGGAATGTCGGCCAACCAGCCAAGGTCACTGCATCCATCGCCTTGTTCAAACAAACAAAATAGAGTGCACATTCCAGAATTATTAGGAATATATATATTTTTTTTTTACCCTCACACTGATGTGTTTTTAAGAAAAGACTAAAGAGTGCCAAAAGCCTAAGATAGGAAACTCGGGCTGCAATGTGAAATGTGCACTGGATGCCATTTCAGTAAGCAACTCTTTTGATGCAACAATAGATCATGCAGAATTATGTGTAGTTTGGTTGCATGATAAAACCAGGTCCATCAAGTTCAAGCAAAACGAAGCAACTAAAACATCTACAACTGAGGATTTTTTTGTATGTGTGCTTCAAAAGAACCAGTGCTGTAAACCTGAAGAAAATGATTTAAAGGTGCTTTATTTGAAATGTTGTTTCTTTGAAGTATGAATGCCAAGAAAGTTTTGCAGTGATATATAAATCCTAATTCCATACTCACCCTTCCAGGAAGCGTAGAGAGAACCATAAACACATTTTTGGGTAAACACTTTGGAATCCACTTCAAATCTTGTTCCTCACCTGAGAAATTTCAAACAAGTTTCACAGAGAAAAAAGGGAATTAGCTATTGCAACTGGCTTACCAACCAAAATGAAATACGTTTTAATAATAACAATGATAATAATAGTAAGAATACGCAGTTCTTTTCTACAAGGTATGCAGAACTTTGTTTAAAATACAGACCCATTTAATTACATAGCACCATGCAATGAATTACAAGGTGCTGTGGTGCAATCTGCAGTCAACCATACCAGAAAACACTCCGGCGAACTCCTTCTTTTAACAATACTTTTAAGTCTTTTACACAACACACAGACCAAGGGCTTTATGTCCCATCCAAAGGATGAAGCAATAATGAAGGACAACAGTGTCAAGACGGGGACTGATCATACCCACTCTCCTCTGATCAAAATCATCAGAGTTTGAGTCCAGTACGCTTGACTGCTTTGCCACAACACCCCCATATCAAATGCAATAACTGTTCATTGACCAACATTCTTACCTCAGCAGAGTCTTTCTCAAAAGAAAATTTAATGATAATGCTTTGTCATGTTTGTTGAGAAATAAGGTGGGTGACATAATTTTCTTTATGATCTTCTTCAAGTATGTTGGTTAATTAATTCAAAAACCATCACCATCTCCTCTTCTTCAATTTTACAGATTACTCTCTAATGTAAACAATGAGAACATGTACCTAATCCAGAGCCACTGTCCAGCTGGTTGAGGGCGTCTAGAACCAAGACGACTTGAGCCTGCTTGGCGGCCATCTGAAGCCATGTGGATAACTCTAAGACCAGATTCCGCTGGGACGAGGGCACGGACATATCAAAGCCAAAGAATTGTTTCATCTCCTCATACAATCTAGAACAAGAAAAGTACATAACTGTTTGATCTTCTCACTTTGCATCAACCCAGCAGGGCAGGACTCAAAATCTTCAAAAGACAAACATTTTCTTACAATTCCTTTAAGTTCTAAATCCCTCGGCGTTAATTATTTTTTCAATAGCTGGCCCCAAACTTTGGAACACCATTCCCATCAGCATCAGTAACTCCCCGTTTCTCACTACTTTCAGGAAGTATCTTAAGTACTTGTTATTCAGGAAGTAACTTAAGCACTTTATAAATACTAACTACCGGTACTATTATTAATGGTTACAGAAACATTGGTATTTTCTACGAATATCCTGTTGTCGAGGTAGCTCGGTTTATGGTAAAATAACTCTAAAAGTTATATTATGTGTATTATGCTCAGAAAAATACTTGGTTTATCTGCTGCCACAAAACAAACAAAGTTTCCCATTTCGATTGTCAAACAAGAACTAAAAAACTCCACTAATTAAATTTTTTTTTCCCACAAGGAATTGTTCTTCAGGAAGTGCCTTCATCTTTACAGAAAAATGATGACTGAAATATATTTCGATAAGTTTTCTTACTAAGCAACTTGACAAGCATGCAACAAACATAAAACAAAATGTGCAACCTCTAAAAAATGCTTTCAGAAAATTATGATCCTGTGTAATAAATATTATCGTCCTGTTTGATAACAAATTCAGGCGAGGGCACTATTGTAGGTTTCTTGGTAACTGGAGGGTTAGAATCAGAGTACGCTTTCTAACATCCATAATGTATCATCCTATTGAGTATTTTTTGAGGTGAACAAAGAACAATTTACAGGAACAAGATTTGATTGTGCGATCTCCGGATTAATGTGCTACCAATGCAGATATCTAACTCTGTGATGGCGGTCTCCCCAATGGTTGTCAATCTCTTTGTTCATGGGTGCCAGGCAGAAGCCATTCAATCTGAGACTAGAGATTAGTATGGCTGTACTCTTCAAGAACCCCAACCCCTTGTCACACCTCGAATATTTGTTATCTCAGACCCGACATTCTTAACCTTACCGTCTGAGCAGATTCAGATGAGAGGCGCTCTCAGATGAACTTCCGATAAAATGAATGAACAGAAATACACTGGGGTTCTTCTCCTGGTACCCCTGACTCCAATTAGCGACCAACGCTGATTTCCCTGAACCTGATTCCCCCAGAATCACCAAGGGGGTGTTACCGGACTCCTCCTCCCCTTCTAGGCCATCCTTCTCTAGGAATTCATTGATCTGCTTGATGTATGCTGTGCCACCGATGTAAATTCTCCGCCTGGGGTCAGCAAAGGCCAAGTGAGCTTCGTGCTCACGCTGTAACGGAGTGAGCTCTGTGCCTGGTGGGAAGTCTTCATCGAAGCACCAAATGAGGTCCTAACAGTTGGGAAATATTGCAATGATTAGAATTAGAGTTGTCGCCACATTTATAAGAACATCATAAGTTTAAAAAAAGAAAGAAAAAAAAATACTTGACTCTTTTAAAACCAACTTCATTAAAAAGAGAGAATTGAAATAAAGCTGTTGCAAATAATCATAACTGTTTATTCAGGAAAGAAAGACCCCCCAAAAATGTATTTGCACAAAAAGCCGACATTCTTTTGCTATACAATGGAGCGCATTCCTTGCATATCCTCTGTTAATTTTATTCACGCTAGCCTGATTTCCGTATTTAACCGAGGGTTCTGACCGCAACGCCCCTCACTTCAGGCTCATGCACAGTCGCTGATACTCCGTATTGTCTCCTCTTTTAATAAACCTAATATTTGCTGACCGACGATGTCGAAGTTTGTCTGATACAGCTTTAATTTTTGATAAGTTCAAGCACTATTTTGACGAAAGGTTCGATGCCATTTCAACGCCAAAACACGAGTCAATTTCCATAAGAGAACTTAGAAATAAACTTGAAGCGAAGGAGCTAGAAAGGCCAGGCAACATAGAGCAATTCGAGTTCTGCGGGAAGATAGAGATTGCTGTGGACAAAGCAAAATTGGCTCCCATCAACAGATCTGATCCTGACTCAGCGATTGAAGCGCTTCTAGAGGCCGAGGAGTTGGAAGCGGAGCGAAAAAAGAAAATCCGCATCGCCGACGAAAGCAAGGCTGGTTGGGTGACGGTCTCGAAGCTGGAGAAGAAAGGTTCGGTACACCTTTCTGCAGAGCAGCAAAAGAACGTCAAAATCGCCGAGGAAGAAGCACTGAAGGACCTTGAAAGCCGAAAACGCAAGAGACTGGACTCTCACTCTCAGTATCATGGGTCCGTTTACAATCCACATCCTGCTGTACAAAGTACACTTTTTATTGTATACTTTGTTTTCTTCAGCTTGCATCATTGTGCATACAAGCCTGCTACATCCCATGCTGTCTGATTAAATTAATATTATTTATATTCTACATACAAGAATATCTTTTGTCCTTTGTGTCATTTAATGTCCTTCTGGCGTATTAAACCAAACTGTTTTTCATGCGTATGAGCGCAGCGAAGTAGCATGAAAAAAACATTTTCCTCACTATTCATCCATTTCCATGAGCAAGTACCCAATATCTTGATCAATATTGAAAACTGGAGTAATTTTCTGGCAACATTTCAGTGGATTAATGGGTGGGTCGGTTGAACATTTTTCCACAGAGGTGATGGAGCGGTCTGGGGCAGAAAGTGTTTTCAAACACGTGTGTCCCTGATGAGCAAGGCACTTTATCATAACTGCTTCTCTCCACCTAGAAGTACAAGCAAGAGCTGGGGAGTAGCCTGTGATGGCTAACTGTCCAGGGGATTAGAAATATTGTGTTGTTTAAAGCCAAGGAAACCAGTTAAAAACACCAGCCTGATGAGCCATATTGGCTCAGGACACACTTTACTTTTGATTGGCTAAACATTTTTCACAGAGGTTTCAAAACTAGTTATTACATTTCTTCAATGTTAAAGAAGTCAGACCCTCCCCCCTGTGTAAATAATTTAGCTTATAACCCATGTAATGATGGTGACCAATTAAAGATGAGAGTTGTGTCATGAACATGTATGAGGATTGTCACTAACAACTCATACAGTAGGGGCGCGTTTTGGGGACCACAACCAAAAACATGTTTGAGCTTCAGTCCTTGGTTTAGCATTTTTGTGTGTTCGGTTTAGCTGCAGTGACGCAGCTGTTCCGACTAAACTACAGCCGATTTGTTGGCTTGGTTGGCTCCAAGATAGCAGAGGTACAAACTAACTAAAATTGTTTACAGAATTCTGTTAAAAATGACAAACCATGAAGCATCCAATCTAATAACGTCAATAAAATCATAAAGACCCGAGCTCCACTACATGAAAATAAAATAACATGAATTTTCAAGAGATGTAACAACATCAAAAACTTTCTGGTGGTTACCCGACCGTTTTTCCGTAGCTCTCGAATTTTGCGTCAGAAACCCGTTTCTCGTCAGAATCGGCAAAACATACCCTAGGTCTACCTTGATGGTTTGAAATACTGACCTTCTTAATGAGTTCACATCCTTCCTCGGCTGTGGCAAAGCGGCGTAGATTCACAGCGGATGATTGGACGTACTCTCTCAAGGACTGCTGCTTATCAAAATGCCACTGGGTCTCACCTTTCTTTTTCTCTTCCTTCTTGTTGTCCTCTTTGTCTTTATTGTTTGCCCCGGTGGTCAATCGGCGTAGAACACTTTGTTTGCTGGTCTGTTCCTTTAATAGCAGAATATTTGTGATGGAATAATTACACTGAATCAAACTCCAATGATTCAGCCATCAGAACTTATTAGTCAGATACACTAGACCACTCGGCCACAACTCTCAGTCAATAATGAACCTTTTTTTGGCAATATTACATCAAACGTAAAAAGTATGTTCTGTTCATTTCAGTTAGATCCAATTCTATTTGTCATGTCTTGTTTTTTCCTTATCTTGGTGGTTCCCGTCTCATCTATAAATCTAATAATTCCTCATCTTCATTTCTTCTAAGATGTCTACATCGGACAACTTACTTTAGATTCCTTGGATGGGGCCTCTTCTTCCTTTTTCTCTGGCTCCTTGTCAGGAGGTGGAAGATCTTCTCTCTTGATGCGCGGTTCACGGAGGTAAAAGAATCTACGACCCTGGCTAACAATTTCCTCTTTATTCAACGCACCATGCAGGACCTCAAGCTAACCAAAGGAGGAGAAAAGGAACAAAAACTGTTTCAATGAAAATATAATCTACTGTCTAAACTTGTAATTTCCCCATGCCAAAAGGCACTTCTCGGAAATAGTATGGCATTAAAAGTAAAGACAACCAAAACATCAGCATGACATCAATGTGATGATATTTCCTAAATATTGAGATGTACTTACCTTGCATGCCTTAATAGGTGTTATTTGAAAATCAAAGCTGTCTGTTCTTCTCTTCTATTTGATGAGCAAACAGTTTCAAGTTTTGGCAGGAAGTGACTGGTTTTTGCATGGAACATCACATTTTGATATTATCAAACCATGCTTGCCTCAAAGACAAAATTAGTCAATGTCGACAATCTGTCGACAAAGCTTGATAAAAAGCTTGACTGAAAAGAGTCAACTAGTTCTTATATAGCACTTTTCACACCTGAAGGGCATCCCAAAGCGCTGATTATTTTATAAACATGTACATGTAGCACCATGAAATTGTTTACAAGGTGCTATGACGCAATCTGCAGCCAACAATACTAAAAAACACTGCGGCGAACCCTTTCTCCAAGCAACAATTGTACTGGGTTCTTGTACGCGCATTACACAACACACGAGACCTCTGGCTCTACGCTCCATCTGAAGTACGAAGCAATAATGGTGAAGGGTGTTGAAGACATACGTGTCAAGACCGGGACTGCCGGGACTCCACTGCCTTTGACTGCTCAGCCACGACGCGCCAAGATTAGATCATTGATTACTAGCAAGCACAGGTTTAGATGACGTACCTTAGTAACGCTGGTTTCATACCGATATTGATCAACCCACTTCAGGCTGTCAAATTTTTCCACTGCATAGTTAAAACTCTTATTGAGTAGCTCATCTGGATTCTTCTCAGTCTGACTCCAGCCATAGCGATCACCCATAAGACAGATAAAATATGGCCGGCATTTTTCAATCTGAAAGTATAGAAGAATGTGTACCTTAATCCAGATAAACAGCCATCTTATGTTCTTAATCCTAATAAATAGCAATCTTATGCCCTTAATCCTGATTAATAGCTATCTTATGTTCTTAATCCTGATATAGCAATCTTATGCCCTTAATCCTGATTAATAGCTATCTTATGTTCTTAATCCTGATATAGCAATCTTATGCCCTTAATCCTGATTAATAGCAATCCCATGTTCATAATCCTAATAAATAGCTATTTTGTGTCCTTAATCCTGATTAATAGCAATCCCATGTTCTTAATCCTGATATAGCATCTTTAATCCTAGTAAATTGCTATCTTATGTCCTTCCATTTAAAACTATTGATAACCCAAAAGTTGGGTTGGAATGAAGTGAAAATAGTCCCATTGTTTTTCTGTAATGAGCATCATGGTCCATTATAGCCAATAGAAAAAACAGGAAATTACGCTACAACAAATAAGCATGTTTAATGGCCAACATTCTAATTCTATTGTGGGGTGTCGTGGCCGAGTGGATAAGAACACCGAACTCAAGTTCTGGTGTTTCTGTTCAGCAGAGTGTGGGTTCGAGTCCCGGTCGTGACACTTGTGTCCCTGAGCAAGACACTTAACTATAATTGCTTCTCTACCCAGGGGTAAAATGGGTACCTGTGAGGGCATGCAGAGATGGTTCTTGTGATTGATTTAGCCTAGTAGCGCATATATTGCAGCACAGGCTGTATACTCCCCAGGGAGCTGAGATGGTTTAAGGAATGAAATAAATGGCCCAGTGACCAGGGGTAATAATATGCGCCTCGGAATAGGCTACCTAGATAGATGGCGCTTTATAAATGCTTGATATTATTATATATTATTATTATATTATTCAATTAATACTAAACCATCTACCCAAATTTTAATTTCAAATTTTGTTGCTGTGTTTTTTCCTTCAGTTTTTTAAATATTAAAAATAAAATTTTCAACTTTCATTAACTTTTCTTGACCACAAAGACTAACAACTTGTATATATGAGGACAGCTGCAGGATAAGGCAGGACAGACAATTACAGGATAAGGCAGAACGAACAATTACAATCAACACAATAGGGGCAATGAATGTCTTACCTCACGCAGGCATATGGAGATCGTTTCCCCATCACGCGTCTGTGATTCGGTAATACCCCAACGCAGATCAACATACGTGAAGAACACTCCACGATCCAAGCAAATCCGGTTCAGCTCACGAAAGACCTTTTTGATCAGAACCTAGTAGAGTGGATTAACAGTTTATTCATAATGTGATAATAATAATAATAATAATATTTAAAATTTATATTGCGCCCCTTACATACAAAATGATCAAAGGCGCAGAACACATGTTAAAAAGCACATAATGGAAGAAAAGGACAAAGAAAAAAGACTGGTCACCAGGCCAGCGCCCAAACAAAAGTATGGGGATACGTCTGTCCCGCCAACAGAGAACTAATAGTACTTATTACATAGGCCTATCCCTGCTGGCATCGGTAATGTTTTGACCTTTTCAGGAGACAGACGCCTTTAACCCTATTTATGCTAAAAATCTAAACTAACTGACAAGGTGACCATAGAAGAAAGACACACTAAAAAGCGGCTTTAAAAAGATAGGTTTTTATATTACATTTAAAAGAGGTAAGTTTCTGTTCGCTACGTATATGAAACGGTAGCGCATTCCAAAGCTTAGGGGCTGCCACAGAAAAAGCCCTATCACCAAATGTAGTCAACATTTTACCAGAAGGATAATCCAAGAAAATACCATTATTCCCTGACCTAAGTTGATATGAAGATACCTTCCGGATGGAAACAAGATCCTGTAAATACTTTGGAGAAAGACCATGAAGAGCTTTAAAGGTCAACAAAAGGATTTTAAAATTAATCCTGTACGAAACAGGCAACCAATGTAATTGACGAATTATAGGTGTAATGTGTTCAAACCGGTGTGTGTTAGTAACAATTCTGGCTGCAGCGTTTTGAACCCTTTGTAGTTTAGCTATCTGTGACTTTGGCAGACCATACAAAAGGCCATTACAATAATCAAGACGACTAGTCACAAATGCATGAATTAGTTTTAAAAGAGAGTCTTGTGTTAGGAATTGACTAATGCGTTTGATGTTGTGAAGATGAAAAAAAGCTGCAGAGCAAGCTTTATTGATGTGGGTGTTCATTGTAAGTTCAGAATCAAACCATGACCCTAAATTACGAACACATGTTGTAGGAAAAACTTTAGCATCACCTATCATGATATTGGAAATATTAATTTTCTGCAACTGCTGCTTTGATCCGATGATCAAAAATTCACTCTTAGCATCATTAATTAGAAGCCGGTCATGCAACATCCATTGCCTGATGTCCCCAATGCAGTCTTCCATTATAGTTACAGCAGCTTGACAAAATTTATCGTCCGGTCTAAAAGATAAATACAGCTGAGTGTCATCCGCATAACAATGAACATCAGGCAGATGACGCTCAACGATGTCAAACAATTTAGAGGCATAGACAAGGAATAAAAATGGTCCTAAGCAGGATCCCTGAGGCACACCACAGTTGATGTTAAACTTTTCTGATAAGGTACCCTGAATAGAAACACGTTGACTTCTATCCAACAAATAAGATGAAAACCAATCAAGGGCCTTGCCAGTGACTCCAAATTTAGACTGCAGACGTTTCAATAAAATGGCGTGATCAACAGTATCGAACGCTGCACTCAGGTCTAAAAGGATAAGCAGAATAACATGTTGGGAATTCATCCTCATCAATAAATCATTTTTAACCTTTATAAGAGCTTATTACAAAACCAGGGGCCGATTTCACCAAGAGTTAAGATTGATCTTAAGTGCAAATCTATCTCAACTGTTAAGCAAAGTGTGATGTCACAATACAAATCACTATGGTAATACTGACAACTCATCTTAAGATGAATCTTATCTCTTTGTTAAAGCAGCCCCTGGCACTTCCTGTGTCAACTCAAAACTGGGTTTATTTGTTCATCACATAGATGCGAATAAGAACTTCCAAATACATTTGTTATACCACAGTAACAAATTTTGAATTTTATTGGTGGAGAACCATTCATATGGTGTGCTACAAAGACGAACGTATGGAAAAATAAATGCTGTAGCCCAGGGGGTACATTACCTTGATCCTGCCCACCCTTGGTCATCATTTCTACCGCCTTGTACAATTTCAGAAATAGACCCGGTATGAGTTTGTAATTCTGCTGGTCTTAGGTACTAATTAATTTACGTTTATGGGCAAAGTGAAAATTTTCTGTCAATGACTGCCATTGTTGTTTACAATTCAGTCTCCACTGTCTGTCTGCTTGGATAACCTTGTGCTAATTTTGTTGTAAATGATGTTGGAAGATGACAACAGATTGCCTTCAAAGAAGAGAAATCTATTACCATGGTAAAACAAAACAACTGTTGCCCGCTCTGTGATGGAGTCTATGGGTTTTGAACACCTTCGGGGGGCAAATCGCACCCTTCCGGTGTACAAAACACCATGGACCCCAACACAGCATGCAACAATTGAATAGTATAACACCTAAATAATTGATTCTCATAAATGATAAACACTTATAAAGCGCCGGTATTCACCACAGATAAGCACTCATGGCGCTGATAGTTGCTCTTTCACAACAGCAAAAGATATGCAGAGCTATGGATTCTGTGACCCATCTAATATAGCACCCCGTGAAGGTTTAACACTGGATATGTTTTACCTCCCTCTCCTCTGTGAAATCTCTGAAGGTACTGGAGACAAAGATCCGCAGCTCACGCTTCTTGCGTTTAATCCTGCCCTGTGTTGGTCTTTGGTGGATTTTTGACTTGTCTGAAGTTGGTTGATTAGCAGGGGCTGCTTTCGTACCTTCTTTTTTCTCTGGAAATTGGACAAGACAATTTATTCAACTGTACCTATGATACAGAATCAAAGATTTCTCAACAATTGCACGGAACCATTGCCTCAATTTTTTTATTAAGGCGTATAGTCACTTTTTTTTTTCTTTGATTAAAACCAATTTTACCAAATTGAGGTTTGAATGGGAAGTTAACGAATTCCCAATGGGGCAGTATTAGAATCTTTACCGTGCCTTTGGCGGTATTATTTTGTAGATCTTTTTGGATCATCTAAAATAATACAATGGTAAACGATGGTGACAGCCTATTGATCTCTTGACATCCTCATTTGTCCAACAAAAGGAAGAAGGTCTGGAATCTGGGATTTTGAGCAAGATTTGCCGTAACCTTTGTCTCTCTTTGTACAGGGCAATTAAAGCATAGCATAGCACAGTAGGTACATGCCTGTCCATGCTACAGTGGATTGTCTGGGGGCATAATTATACATCAACCGGTCAACCGACTGCAACCAAATCAGAAAGTCTAAAATTGTTCTGAAACGTTTATAAACGTCCACCGTTATTCAGTTTGGAAAAGTTTGAATGAAAGGTGACAAACAAATACACCCTACCAATTAGTTCTTGCATTTCCTTGAGCTCGTCGTCATACGCATCATACAGACTGCGAACCATCTTGCCTAACTCTGTGGTGAAGCTGACGGTGTTCGTCGGCTGGATGTCACTGTAATTGTCACCCGAGGCTGCGATGACCTCATTCTTTACCCGAATGCAGGCCGCTGAGCAGAGTGAGCCAAAATGACCACCCCAGTACTTGTCATCTCGGGCTGTGTAGAAAAGTACAAAGAAGGTTGAGAAATGTTGAGAAAACTCCACCAGGTAAACTTTAAACAGTCTGGCTTACATAATGCTCATAGGTAATACTCTGAGTATGTTATTCTTTTAGGATTTAAGCAAGCAACTGTGAAGCTCTGGACTTGCCTCTTTTGTTATGTTTTGCAAATACTTGCGGTTTCATTAAACAGGTAAACTTTTGTCATTACAATCGCCTTTGGGAACAAGGGAATTTTGATGCCCTGACAAGAAAAAACCTGAAACGTGGCAGATTAAATCTAGACAATTACCTGTGTCTCATCTAAAGGAAAGGTCATTCTTTCGTAATGATTCTGAAAGGATTGGTAAAGATGGTAATAGTGGGCAACCTGAGTAATTATTTCCTCTGAAATGCCCCCCAAAAAGTACAGTATGTCAACAAAATTCACCTCAAGGCGAGTTTTAAAGATTTAAATTTCCATGGTGCCCTTTTGTGAATGCTTTGGCCAGAGATGCCATTGGTACCCGCTGTCACCTTGCTAAACGTTAATGGATTTGACGTTCTTTATGAAAGTAGCATGATGGTTTTTGCTGTTTTCTCAACAAGTAGACACTTCCTTCAGCTGAAACTTTCACAAGTGACTTTTATGGTATCTTTCTTGATACGTTTGCCTATAAATCAGCATTACATTGACAAACACTTGTGACAGTCACATTTTAAAAGAAGCACTATCTAGAGTAAATTTCCATTCGTTTTAAATAAAGACAATATTTTCACAAATTGAAAAAAAAATTACTGTAATGTTCAAAAACCAATAAATTTCACATTTCACTATTAATTGTATAAGGTTATCTGCTCTGACAGATTCACAGCCGAGTCCCAATTCACAAACTGCTACATTGAAACAGTTTGTGCAGGATTTAAATATGCACTCAATGATCACCTAATGCATTAACGGTCATCACAAGGTGAAGCGATGATGAAATAATGGAAAATGCACATCTATGTGCAGCGCTCAGGATGAGCCACTGAGCAACCTTAATTAGACCTCTAGCCGAGGGCGCCCTACACAAATGACCTCATGTACATTTGGTCTATTAACTACACATGGTCTACAAATCTTTGTTCATTTAAAGACCAGCTTGGACGAAAACGGCAACAAGTGTCCTTTGCTGAAATTTATTTTAAAATGTTTTCAATAAATAAGGAAATCAAGTTTGCAAACAAACTTTAATTGCAACAAAACAGTATTTAGGAAAAAAATGCAGAAAAGCCTGTGACGTCATCACTCATTTTTTTATGTCATTTGTGGGAGTTTCGTTTTGTATAGCCGCTTTGTTGCAACATTGAGGTATAACAAAGCAACATCCCACAAATTACGTCAAAGTATTGTCATGTTGACAAACGCCGTCATAGGCAAAAGTGTAGCTAGTTTTCCAAAACCTTGAGGTTGAGGCTAAAAATTGTTATATCGATAATTATGAACATTTCAGAAAAGTCAAAATATCAAAATTATCAAAATATCAAAAGTAAATAGTAAACAAACACATTATAAACAAGTTTAAACAGAATGTAATTTGTTTTTGTTTTGGATTTTAAGATTGTTTTTAAAAAGATTCAAACTGCCTCTTGTCACCAGGTTGTGGGTTCATATCCCATCCAAGCAATTTGCCTGTGGATTTGTTTTCACAGAGCTCGGTAAAGTACCGAGTATACAGTGATTAATGCACTTTGGTATAAGGTTAAAAAACAAATTAAATTCCTTATCCCCGATGCAAAACTAACATCTATTCCTGTTAACAATTGTTTTTGCTCAGGTAGCTTTTTAAGACGGGTAGAGATCATAAAATTACCTGTTGTTTCTATGGCAACAGAACGAACCCCTGGCCCATAGTCCTTGAAAGTGAAGCAGACTTTGATCCAATCATGGGTCTGGATGGTTCCTTGCTCCCCAGTGGTCTGGCTTTGGACCACACTACCATCGTGTGTGATTAAGGAAGCAGTCAGCGAGTAGAAACCTCCGAGATTTCTGCCTTCATGAAAGGACTCCGATACCTTGGAGAGGAAAATAAAGATGAGAAAAATAGAATTAGCTGTTCCAAACTGTTTACCAACCAAAAGGACCTATAGATGGTACAAATGCAAAAAATAGTTAATGGCCTGACGTTTCGACCCTAGAAGAGTCTTTCTCTGTGGGGTGGTCGACTTTCCAAGTTTTATTGTGAAAAAAAAAGGTTTTAAATGACAAGGATCAATGTGCGAGTTATATAAAGCAAATATTGAATGCATTTTGTTTGTGCATTGTCGCAGAATAGAATCACTCTGCTAAATCTTTGCCTCCTGAGATGGGACAGTCCAGATTTCACTGTTTTATTATATTCTATGACAATTCACTCAAATGCATCCAATATTTGTATATTATTTCTGAACATTAACGAAATGTAAGGGTTCATTTGAAGAAAAACAAAAAAACAAAAACATGCTTGATATATGGTGTGGTGTAACCCCTTTCTTTTGTGTCTCCATTGTGTTCTGGAAATCTCAGAAATTCTTTAGAGGATTTTAGGGGGGGGGGTACTTCTGCACAAGAGGAACATAGTGTATTAAAGTATGGGAGACACCCTCCGCCACATTTTGGGCATGGTATAAAAAAACTGATCAACGTACCTGTATTTCTGGGCTTGAGTCTAAATGCTCGGCTGAGAAGACTTGTGACAAGTCTATCTCCTGGTTCTTGGAACATGTCATGAAGGATGATACAAAGGCTGTTAAACAAACAAACCAACAATAAATCTTCATCAGTCATCTGCAAACACAAGAAGGCTGGAAGCTCTGATTTTTTTGGATATTTTTATTTGTTTATGCAAGTTCACACCAAACAATTGCCACTCTTGGAGGGGCGGCTCCAAGAACACAAATATTTAAGATGAAAATAACTCAGGAAAGATAAAGGTAGGAATTGATATTCCTAGCTCTTAAAAATAGTCTAGATTGTAGAATAGAGGGAAACATGCACCAGGCAAGGAGTTTCAAACAGATGCAGTACATGAAACATTCTGATAGGAGGAACCAGGTTAGACACATTTCTATTTTTGCACGTGAAGATTATGGTAAGTGTCTCGCAATGCGCGCATCGCCCAAAATGCACACTAAACATACCACACAGGGAATCTCACTCCCAAAATGGCACAAGCGAGATTTATGGTGTGATGAGGTCAGGTGAGTTGGGTCAATATTCTTTTTTTCTCACTGCCCCGCCTTCTTCCCATGGTATGTATAACATCAAAAGTCTTAGCTAGTCTCAATCTTGATTGAACAACATGAAGTCTAGATTATCAGAAATTCTTGAAATGTTTCTCGAATTGAACCTAAACCTATTGGTCATTTTTCAGTCCAAATTTAATTTGGATGGGCTGGTAGTTGTAAGAAGATTAAATAGCTCTTTACTTTTTTCTGTTTCGTCCCCTCCATCAGCAATTAGCCAGTTACCAGAGTAGTTCCAGTTTGTCATATCACCGTTCTACAGTAAAGTAAAAACAAACAATCAAAATCAATTTCAGATTTTACCCAAATCAAACATTTTCATTATTATTTTATTATTATAAATTTCTGGTAATGAAACCAAGGATGCCTCATAAGTGAACTTAATCACTGTAGCTCGCAAGTCTCAGGAAACCTCTAAACTAGGGTGCTTGCTATTTGAACCAGAAACCCCAGGGTTAACCCCTTTTCTTTCACAATAAGTGTTCTGGGTTCTTTTACCTGCTCTACCAATCCTAGTACACAGGACCTACAACTTAATGTCGCATCCCAAGGACAAAGCAATTATGGTAAAGTATCTTGCTCAAGCACATAAGTGCCATGATTGGAACTCGAACCCACACTCTGCTTATCAGAAACACCAGAGCTTGAGTCCGGTGCTCTTAACCGGGCCACGACACGCCACTGGGTTTACCTAAAACTCCAAACAAGTTTTAAATCCATCCAGGGGTGTGATTGTATGCAAATGCAATACCTGAAAATTTGTTAACAGTTTCCTGTTAGTCTTGAGCGTAATTTCCAGGATGACACATCTTAAAACATACTCTTTACGTCATTTCATATAGAAATGTAGAGGTTTGGTATAGCAAGGGCAGAGTCTTTAACCTTTGTAGAAGGCAAAGTAAGGTCAAAGAAAAATCCTGACATATCATGTTAGCCATCAGAATCCTTCAGCTGGTAAGAACTCAACCAAAACACTTGGACTCAGATAAGATGAACACACCTAGTTCCATGCTATGTACAGTGGGTTTTGCTGTGGAGAACTAATCAAATAAAATCCTGTAAAGCTGGTTGTTTTGGGGGGGATTTGAGAAAAAGCGTTTAATTTTGAATTTTGGGGACACGGACACGAGTTGTAATTTTTAAATATTTTGTCAAACTATAAATGCCACTTTCAATTAATACATAGTCGCTCACCAACTAAGTAGTACCAGTAACAATGGAGTTTTAGACCAAGTAACAAAGTACCTCTTACTCAATTCTCTGTTTATTTACGCAAATCATCATAACTCCTTTGACGAGGGCATATCACAGAAACCAAGTTTACCAAAATGTAGCTCTACCTTCTTACATACCCATTCACCCCTCATCGTCTAGAAGAATCAACCTTGATAAAGTGTCTAGTCCAAGGCTGGAATTACGAACAGTTTGATGAGTTGGCCATTGTAACTTAAATTCAGCAAACCTGACAACTTGGCCATAACGCTCAAATAGAAATAAGAACTCTAAAGTATAAGATTGTGATCTTACTTCTCCAGATGGGTTGACAAGCAGATTTGATGACCAGCCAGCAATCTTGATCTGTTTTAGATTCAGAGTTCTATCCAAAGGCACCAAGGTATCAGCCAACTTGGAGGGGAGACAAGAAAAGAAATGTTAGTGATGCAGACAGTCAAAGCTGATTACAATTTTCACTCTGCGTCGTGATAAAACACAGCCAATGAAGTTTACATTCTTACATTTGACAGTTTAACAGTGAAATGAAAAGTGTAGAATCAACAAACAAAAAATAAACCCAACTTGTACTGGGCAATAAGCAAACCAAACACTACACAACAGCTTTTACCAAAGATTTCTACTGATGTCTTTACATGTTTGCTGGCAATCATGATCGTCTTTGCTTGTTTTCAAATCAATGCTTCCAAATAAGCACGATTCCATACTTGGCATAGCACAAAATTATGCGCTAATGAACTTAAAAGACTTTACTATGCCAATTTTGAAATTTTCATAACTGCATAATCACAGCACTCACTTTCCCCGGTTTATACTTAAATGAAAATACAAAGAGAAATTTGAGGCCACAATATCACAACAAACAATTTGCTTAATTTGAAATGCGCTCAACTCTTGTGCAGCATTGGCAGCGAATGACAAATTGTGACGTCAAAATTCACTTCGCAATCGCATTAGCTTGAAGCATGAAAAATGCTTTAGAGCTCAACTTTTGAGCTTTAGAGCTTTAGAGGTCCCTGTCAAATGGAACAAGCTCAGTTAGGAGAAAAACATGTGCTTTGTAGCTCTGTTAGTGTGCTTTGTAGCTCTGTTAGTGTGCTTTGTAGCTCACAGTGTACTTTGTAGCTCTATAAAATGTGCTTTGTAGCTCTGTTGATGTAGCTCTGTTAAGTGTGCTTCGTAGCTCTGTTAAGTGTGCTTCGTAGCTCTGTTAAGTGTGCTTCGTAGCTCTATAAAGTGTGCTTCGTAGCTCTATAAAGTGTGCTTCGTAGCTCTATAAAGTGTGCTTCGTAGCTCTATAAAGTGTGCTTCGTAGCTAAATAAAGTGTGCTTTGTAGCTCTATAGAGTGTGCTTTGTAGCTCTATAGAGTGTGCTTTGTAGCTCTATAGAGTGTGCTTTGTAGCTCTATAGAGTGTGCTTTGTAGCTCTATAGAGTGTGCTTTGTAGCTCTATAGAGTGTGCTTTGTAGCTCTATAGAGTGTGCTTTGTAGCTCTATAGAGTGTGCTTTGTAGCTCTATAGAGTGTGCTTTGTAGCTCTATAGAGTGTGCTTTGTAGCTCTATAGAGTGTGCTTTGTAGCTCTATAGAGTGTGCTTTGTAGCTCTATAGAGTGTGCTTTGTAGCTCTATAGAGTGTGCTTTGTAGCTCTATAGAGTGTGCTTTGTAGCTCTATAGAGTGTGCTTTGTAGCTCTATAGAGTGTGCTTTGTAGCTCTATAGAGTGTGCTTTGTAGCTCTATAGAGTGTGCTTTGTAGCTCTATAGAGTGTGCTTTGTAGCTCTATAGAGTGTGCTTTGTAGCTCTATAGAGTGTGCTTTGTAGCTCTATAGAGTGTGCTTTGTAGCTCTATAGAGTGTGCTTTGTAGCTCTATAGAGTGTGCTTTGTAGCTCTATAGAGTGTGCTTTGTAGCTCTATAGAGTGTGCTTTGTAGCTCTATAGAGTGTGCTTTGTAGCTCTATAGAGTGTGCTTTGTAGCTCTATAGAGTGTGCTTTGTAGCTCTATAGAGTGTGCTTTGTAGCTCTATAGAGTGTGCTTTGTAGCTCTATAGAGTGTGCTTTGTAGCTCTATAGAGTGTGCTTTGTAGCTCTATAGAGTGTGCTTTGTAGCTCTATAGAGTGTGCTTTGTAGCTCTATAGAGTGTGCTTTGTAGCTCTATAGAGTGTGCTTTGTAGCTCTTTTGAGTGTGCTTTGTAGCTCTTTTGAGTGTGCTTTGTAGCTCTATAAAGTGTGCTTTGTAGCTCTATAGAGTGTGCTTTGTAGCTGTTAAGTGTGCTTTGTAGCTCTATAGAGTGTGCTTTGTAGCTCTATAGAGTGTGCTTTGTAGCTCTATAGAGTGTGCTTTGTAGCTCTATAGAGTGTGCTTTGTAGCTCTATAGAGTGTGCTTTGTAGCTCTATAGAGTGTGCTTTGTAGCTCTATAAAGTGTGCTTTGTAGCTCTATAGAGTGTGCTTTGTAGCTCTATAAAGTGTGCTTTGTAGCTCTATAGAGTGTGCTTTGTAGCTCTATAAAGTGTGCTTTGTAGCTCTATAGAGTGTGCTTTGTAGCTCTATAAAGTGTGCTTAGCAGCTCTATAAAATGTGCTTTTTATAGCTCTACAAAGTGTGCTTTGTAGCTCCATAAAGTGTGTTTTTTAGCTCTATATTTTTATTTCACTCTTGAGGTTGAGGCAAATCTAACTCCTTATAATACCTTTTGTTTGATCTCGGTTTCCTCTGCTTGGTCATCTTTGGTTAGTTCCGGTTCCTTATACGAGTCATCATGAATCATTATGGCTCCTAAGTGGCATCCACCAGGTCCTAGAATCAATCATACAGTCATCTTCCTTACTGTAGCACAATGACTAACTTTTTCCTTATGTTAGGTGGCAGCAGAATTACAGAATTACCAGGCAAAGTATGTGCATGCTCAAAAGTCCCCATTGAGTCTTGTGGGTGACTGTTAGGCTGGAATCTACTAACCAGTTCAAGAGAACACTAAAACTCAGTCATTTGCCTTAAAGTAATACTTGTTTCATGCGATCAGACTGTTACTGGTTCTTTGTGCATTCACCACTGTTTTTATTCAATTTATTTTTGTAATAATTGTTTATGGCCAGATGCTGAGGATCTGACTGAGGGTGCATGTGCTGGAAACCTCTCCCCTTTTTTATCGCTTCTTTTTAATAACTTTTGTAGTACTTTAAGTTGTTAGTAGTTTCTTTATGTTTTTAGTTGTTTCTTGTTTTTTAGAATTTCATGGAATTCCTGTTTCTGTGTACAGTTGTTTTATATTTTTCTGTATGTTTATTGGCTTGTTTTACATCTTTATATCAGTAAAGTGCCTTGAGCGTCTTTTTAGGCGGATTTTGGCGCTATATAAATGCTTTATATTATTATTATTATTAATCCATGTGTCAGTAATGCGATATGCGTAATTTGTAAAAATGAAAGTACACGCCATGCAATGCACACAATTCCATGTGCAGACAGAACGTTGATTTGAACCCTTATAAACATGACAAGTACAAGTTTGGGAAAGGGGCTAGGGACATTGAGCGGCAACATTCTTTGTTGTGTTGACCTTCATTGCACTGAGAGGGGCTCTAAGGTCAAATTCAGTTTTGTGTTGAAAGTGGGAAAAAATCACTAATCCTCACGTTTAAATGATGTAAAATGCCATTGTATTTGGTACCCTTCCATTGTGAAATGTGCCAACATCCAATACATCACATATCGATTATATGGATCTGTACATTTTTATTTGATTCCTGAATGTCCATGATATTCAATTAAAACACCCATTGAATTAGACCTTTTCAAAAAAGGTCTAATTCAAAGAGTGTTTTCATAAAAAAGTTGTGCGTATAATACAGATCCATTTATTGTTGACATCCAATGGTGTCATGTTTCAAATTTCACTCTGAAAGTGTTTCCAATACATTTAAATTTTACACCCTTTTATCGTGAGGTAATTTCACAAGGACCCCATATTTTGGAAAATGAGTGCTTCACAAAACTGATTTCACCTTCGAGCTCCCTCTTCAATTATTCAGTCTCCAACAGAGATGTTTACTACCTGGCACTCACCATTATGAATGAAGAGTTCAACGTTATTGCCTTTGCTGACAAAAGGCAAGGACACTACCTTCGCTGTATAACCTGGAATTACTTCAGGGATTTGGGCAAGCTGGTCACTCACCTAATGATGGTTAAAATGAAAATTATTGAATTTTTTTTTTTTAATAAAGTCAAAACAAACCAATTGGCTTGCATGGCTTTACCATGGTAAAAATCTCTTAAATAAATAACATTTTTGTTACAATAATAATAGTGTACATTTAAATGACACTAATGGCACCAAAATATCTAATTTGGTGGAGCTTGTTTGGAATGATTTTATGAGATGAAGCAAGCATTAGAACACAACAACTTGAAAGCGATACTAGGCAAGGTGGCGCATATATACTGCTGCCAGCCATGCCAGAAACATCAGAGCAAAACTCTTTTCTTTACAACACGTGTACTGGGTTCTTTTACGTGCCTTAAACAACGCACAGAACTAACAGCTCTTTTGAGTCCCATCCAAAGGAAGCAATAATGGTTAAGTGATTTGCTTAAGGACACAAGTGTCAAGACTGGGACTCGAACCCACACTCTGCTGATCAGAAACACCCGAGAGCTTGTGTATGGTTCGCTTGACAGCACAGCCACGACATGCCACATATACATCGATGGAGGGTAGCTTATGGCTATATTTGACCACAAGAAAAAGAACAATCAAGACGGAAAACTTACCATTCCAGAAAAGCTTTGGTCATGGTGATGACTTTCTTGATTGATTCGAATCGTATTGCCCAGTAGATGCCCACTGATACTGTACAGCTTCATGGTCAAGTCTCCTTCTCTGCTGACTGGAATCTGGACATGGTGTTAAAAGTACTATAGTTGAGGGCAATCATTTATAGGAAAGATCTTCCAAGGACAACATGCCGCCTTGATTAGAATTTTCGGTGGACTAAAAATATGTTTACATTTCCTAAAATACTTATTTTTCTTGTTGATGAACTAGTAGGGAAGGTTGGAAATGAAAATCTATACATGAATGAATCATCAAAAATTAGACTGCAGGAATTGTTGGGTTGCAAGGTTACTGGAGTTTCTAGCCTCGAAGGGGACCGTTTAAATATTCACTCACCTTCACATCGAACAAATAACATAACATAACAATGAAATTTATAAGGCGCAATTCCATCAAGATCATAGCGCACATAATATAAATTAACATGTATAGAGGCGAGTCTTAAGTCAAGCTTTACGAAATAGAGATAAACAGATTCCCTTATGACAGGAGGAGTTGCTCACTACACTGAATGATTTTGACCCAGAACTTTGGAACATTCACAAATCACACAGAGGGGTTTGACCAACTTGGAAATGCAATGACATGATTTGGTTGAACATTTGTTTTTTAAAAGAAGGTGGTTGAAGTCTAGTACATTTTTTTTAGGTCTTGAAAACTGGAATCTTGTTTAAGAACCTCAGTATCTTCATATGTTTCACACACAAATTCTGTGAACACTTTTTTATTGGCATACTTAGTAATCACTTTTACAGGGATGAGGTAACTTCATAAGATCTTTCTTAGGGTGAGTGGTGATTCACCTACTGTACATAAAGTGAGTAATGGACCATGCAAGTCATGTGCCCGTTCGAACACTTTGGTCCCACGTACATTGCTTTAACAGGTGGAAGGAAACCAACTCGGGTCACAATGTTCCAACACATGCGAGACTTGCACAGTCTATTGAAAAGGTACATGTAGTTGACCGTTTAGGAATTAGGCTGTTACCACTGCTGTCCCAAAATGCCTTAAAAAGCACAGGCTGATACTTCCCAGAGGCAACGAAGGCAATCGCCTCCATGCCTCTCATCATTGCCTGGGTGCCCTTTGAAAAGTTCAAATACCTATAATTGTTTTTCCCTCATAGATGCCCCTTCATTAAAGAGGGGCTTCAATGTCAAAGTCAGTTTTGTAATACAGTATTTTTTTTATAGACTCTGCTAGGGTTGAAATGTCAGGCTATTAATTATTTTTTGCTTTTCATTTTTTGGATAGATCGAGTCCTAATCTTTAATCTCAAAGTGAAACTTGAAACGTCATCGAACATCAACATTAAATGGGTCTGTAAAATACAAACCGACTGTGCCAGTCAAAAGGTAAAATCCAAAGTTGTTTTGGTTAAATATTTTCAACATTTTGGAATGAACTCAATGTTTCCCATACAAACCAGATATTTAAAATGCGACGTCACATCAAACATTTTTAGTTTTGACCAAAATAGCCCTTGAGTGGTATTAAGCACTGTGGCATTTTACTGTTTTAACATGAGGTTAGAAACTTCTATGTTTTCCCCCCACTTTTATAAGGATTCTATCTATTGGAAATGAATGGATCACAAAACAGAATTTAACCTTGTAGGCCCTCTCAAGGAAAAATTGCGCTGCCTTACTGGAACATGGAACCAGGCTTAAACACACTCCTTCTTCAAGGCCATAACGTTTAAAAAAACATGTTGCCTTGGAACTGCTCAAACTCCCAGGTTGCTGCACTATGTTTTCCATTCTGTCCTTATATACTTACATCGAACGAAATCTCATCTGCAAATTCTGGATGAGTATGGATGTTTGATGTGAACAGAAAGCCATCGTTGGTATTGGCCACAATGTGGTACATGTTATTCTCTGCATTTGTATGACAGTCAAACTTGCGTTGACATTTCACACCTACATGAGAGAGAGAAAAATCAAGCCATGCTTTACACAATGAAGGATCCCTGTTGGAAAGCATTACATACCAGGTGTAGACCCAAGGAAAAAAAGATGCCTACACTTTGCAGGATCTAGAGAATCTCTGTGGATTTACAAACATCCAAATGAAGTTGAAACATAATTTTAATAGAAACTGTCATTTTCTTACACTTGTTTTTCTCTCTCTCTCTCTCTCTCTCTCTCTATCTAGTAAACATAGGCATTTGCCCGTGGTCTCCTCCTTAAATTGTACCCCGCTGGAATCACTGGGACCAATCCCACCACAGCCAGTCTTTCTAGTGCATGCTGCTTTGAGTTCAGTGGTATCTCAAAGTGAAAAAACAGCCAGGGCAAAGATAACCCCTAGATACCACATAATGACATCTTGCACCAAGACTTCTTGCACCAAGACTTCATCTCAAATATAGCTCCTTGGGCTTATTCATGTTGCCTTTCTTCAAGACATTCAGATTGAAAGTGTGATTTTGAAAAAACCCAAATTAACATTGAAACTTGGATCCTTTATAATCTCAGAGGCATGTCCTTCTTACCATCTGCCTTATCAACCACCTTAAATGTTGTCTCCGTTCCAGCAAATACCGCTTTGTTGAGAGCTTCATGCATAGGTCCTCCTAGATTGAGGGCATAGAGGACACCTTTGGGCTGGTTAATGATGTGATGTGGAGAGCCGTCTAGCTCAACAGTTACTGGCTCATTTTCTATGATCAAACAAAAATAAACCAAAACCAGTTATTAACAAAATGGAACTACTCAAGATAAAAGGAAAACAAAAACAATTATTATTTATTATTATTTATTTGACCAAAACAAACAAAACAAAATTACAAAGAAAGTACAAAGAAGATGATATAGAAGTCATCCAAGCAAGTAAGTAGGTCCTAGAAAAATAATTTATAAAAAGTGTGAAAAAATAATTAATAAATACGTAAATAAATAAGTAAACAGATAACACTTAAGAATAAAAAATAAATAAATAAATACATAAATAAATAAGTAAATAAATAAATAAGTAAATATAAAAACGAAATGAGCGACTTGAGGGTGGAGCATGCAGGAGGGGAACACAACCAAAAAACTAGGACAGAAAACACGAGCAAAACAACGACAAGTCATGCGGGTCAAGGACAACAAAAGTAAACTCAATTACTATTGCTCGGAAGCATGCTGCCCCATACTTGGTTTCTCCTTTTTTAGTTTAAACTTTTGGCACAGAAACTCTATTTAGTTGAATAAACTTAAACTTCTTTTAAAGACAAAATAAGAAATCAGGATATTCAATGGATCTTAGCTGGTTCTCAACAGCCATAACAAAACAAAAATCATAACATTCTTTGTATACTGCAAATAATTGTTGTGCCTTATTTTTCCCCTATGAAAGCTTGAATCCTGAAAAGAAAGTTAATATAAATGCGATGCTGGAACAGCATGTAAATTAGGGTGGCAGTATAACTCACTGATATTGCTCGTCATGCCATAGACTTGAAGAAGCTTCAGACCCGGGCTGGTGTCTTCGCTGGTCAACTCCCTTTGGAATCCAAATCTGCCATCTGGCTGTTCCAACAGCTGGCCTGCCTCCATCAGCTCGATGGTCAGTCCGTTGATCATGATTTTGACCTGTGATACTTTGGACACCCATCCATAGATGGTACTCCCCTTGACGTAAACTCCACCGCGGTACTCTTCTGCCAGGCCCGTTGCCATGCTGGATGGACTTGAGAATCTCCTTAGCGGATCGGGGTTGTCTTCTGGAATGTTTGATATGAAGCCGTAACGGCAGGGTGCATCAGGGCCAATAACCACCAGCTGATTATTATCAGCAGAGATGAACCAATCATTATGAGACTCGCCAGTGTTGGATCTACCAGCGACGAAAGAACTGCTGACCCCCCATTTTTGGATTGTCACCAAGTACAGACCAGAAGATGTCATGTCAGCCGGACCAGAGCTACACGAGCACATGATCAACAAGGCGTGACCATTGTACTTGGAGAGGTTTCTAAGGAGAACCAACCTTTCTGATCCGTTGAAAGTCTGGATGTGGCAAACTTTCCCAGCATTCTCTGGAGGGGTGCTGTTGTTATTGCCGTCACAGTTCCAGATTCCGTACTGACTCTGGGCTGGCCCTGTAATCTCCAAGCTTTCTCCTGGCCATGCGAAATTCCATAAGTCATCACAACTCTCGTTGGCAATTGTCTTGGAGATCATCTGATTTGGTTCATTCCCGATGCTCACAAAGTAGGTATTGAAGGTATGCGTCCCATTCTCGCCTGGGGCGCTGCATAAAACCAACAGGGCCTTGCCGTACTTGCCAGGACTTATCAAAATATTTGTATTCACAGTCCCCCTACCGCTATTCTTGGGCCCAGCATAGACATGAATACATCCACAATGACCCATTTGAGCTATATTGGATATGACAGTAGCTCTAGAGAAACCATATCGTAAACACGGCGACAGGTAACCGTCTTGGTCAGTGTGAATCTTGTTGTATTTGTACATGGAGTGCACGCCCGCTTTATCAAGGGATATGTACTCGTAATTATTGCCGTCAAAACCACAGCGGATAAGACAGAGTTCTGTGCTGAAGTTTGTATCGGGGGTGATAGAAGTCAGCATCATCAGAGCAGTACCGCCACCATACCTAGCATTGACATTGAAGTCCGTCTTGGTGAAGGCAGGGATTGGAAAGACACTGGAGGCAGTGCCTTCCATGCAAGCAAAATCAACTGCGGAGAAGGGTTGAATACAAAAGAATGGAGTTAAAAGAAATATTACAGCCGTCTTGTTTCTTATTCCCTGAAGTGGCTATTACAGTATCAGTTATCTTTTCATAAAAAGAGAATGGTATTTATTTTTGTAGACACAGGAAGGAGGCCGGTCTTCTATTTAAAAAGGACGAGCATTCACCAGAATATAACAAAACCAAAATCCATAAGATGACGTCTAAAATATAAAACAATCTCCTGTACTGATTCAATCCTTCAATGCAATACTATAGCACACAAAATAGTATTAACAGAATAAAACACAGTCACTTTACATGTATGCAAAGGGCAAAAGGTTAGCACAACACGGCTGGCTCCATACACACACAAGTTTACAATATATTAACCCAACGAAGAGGCCCTAAAAATGACAATATTTCTCTTATTAAAGATAGATTAATACAAAAACAATATACTCACAAAGAGCTCTGACACTATTCCTCCCTACTGAATAATTTGAAGCATGACGCGAGCCATGCTTCCTACAAAATAGAGAGAAATACTGACAGAAAATATAATGTGCTCTCTCTTGCTTATTTCAACCCTACCTAAATTTTGTTATTTCTCAGGTATGTTTTGAAATTGGTACAAACTGAGACTCACAGTTGAAGAGTTGTACTGTAGTATTGTTATAATTTGAATTTATTCATTTTATTTATTTATTTATTTTTGTCGTGTTAGGGGAATATAGTGTAAGAAAGGCAAACAAAAATGAGACGACGCACAAAGTATGAATTCCAAAGAAAACATTGATATTTTTTTAAGGGGAAGAAACTCAACTGTCTCTGCTCCCATCCCCCTGATGCTGCACATGCATGAGATAATCAAATATAACAATGTCCCAAGCCAAAACATTACACTGCATTGTATTGTAGTTTGTACTGGTTTTGGTTAAAAAAGCATTTGGCCCAGAATGCTGCAACCAGTGTCAAAACATTCACTTTGGGGTGAAAGCTCAACCCATCTACATTTCTGTAGTATCTTTATATTGTACTGGTTTGGGTAACAAGGAATTTGGGGCCCCAAATGCTGCGACCAGTGTCATTGGGTTGAAAGCTTACCAAGCTCAAACATACCTGTTGGTCTGATAGTCTTGGGCGGTGGTAGCTGCAGATCAAGTTTCTTTAAATCTTTAGGCATAGCTGCCAAGGATAAAAGATACACAGAAGAATAGAATCAATATAGTCAATCAACCAACCAACCACTGTATGGCTCTGAAAGTGCTAATCACTACTGAAGGCCTAGCCCCATCACTTCTGTGGCCAAGCTGAATCTTTGGCCCCAGAAGTGGGGCTACTGAAGGCCCTGACAGCTGTGGTGTGACCCTCGTCCACTTTCTCCACTCTGGAGGTTGATATATTTTGGAGATTTTACCGATTTGTCAAAACAAGATTTAATTTTGGACAGACAGCAAAGTAAGCTCTTGCGATCCAGGGTAGAATGGTCGGCTGTTTAGTGCAACCATGGAGGAACCTTGGTGCAACCTTGTACACTGTCGTAGGTGTCATCACATTGTAGAGAAAAGTACCCATTCTGTAGTTATAGTAATTGCGATGAACCAACGACCTCTGGTTATGTGTGTACGACCATGGAGGAAGGAATATCCTTCGGCTGAAGCTAGCGAGCCGTGCAGCCGTGTTTTGCACGGCCAGTTTTATGAAAACACGGCCTATTTTTCCAAGCACGGCTTTTGTGCTGTAAATAAAGCCGTGCACCACATTTGTTGGACTCCCTTCAAAAAACATGACAAACATATTTTTAAAATGTAATATTATTGGAGAAAGAAATGAAAACGTTGACTCCGATCCAAAAATTATATTATCCCAAAAGACGTAAGTTGACAACATGTGTCAGTCGGGTGCCTCGTGTTTGGTAAATGTTTTCGTGTGAAAGGCGAAATAAACTATAGGAACCATACCACTCCCATCACTCGCGCGCATGGATGCCCAACAGACTGTGCAAGTCTCGCGCGTAAGCGAACTTCCGGGACCATTGTGGTCCCAACCTATGGAGTTTTACGTTGGCAAGATTTTGTTTCGTCTACTATTTTAGTTTAAACGTACTTTATGACCATGAAAATTAAATATGTTGTTGGGAATGTAATACTAAGTGATAAAAAAAATGAAAGTAAAATCAATTCAACAATACAACGAAGAAAACCCAAGAATTAAACTTCTCTGCTTCCGGTTATTTGCAAAAAATTAAGAATTTGTGCCCACCTCTGATCATTTGTTTTGGTCGCGCGATGATATTCACCGCTAAGCCTTTTCATTTGAGTCTACGGTATGTCGAGGGTCAGCATCCTCTTTAAACTGCGTCATGCGTGCGATCATCAAATCGGGTTCCAAATGGAAAATTGAATGGGAAATTTTTGTAAGGGATAACTCACGACAAAATCTGAACAACAAAATAAATCGTTTCAATTTTATGAAATTTGTTTCAGCTTTTGTTTCAGCTGTTTCAGCTATTGTAATTATTATTGGAAAAAAATTAAAACTCTGGGATTCTTTTTTGATGTTAACTTTTTAGAAACCCCTTACGCAGATTCGTGATGGTCAAACGGGTGTAAAATGACCCGTATCGCAGTTTAAGGCGGATGCTGACGCCTCAACAACCATAGACTGCAATGAAAAGGGTTCGCTTTGTAATCTGGTTGACTTGTTCAATGAATAGTAAAAGGGCACTTCTCAGATTGCAGAGCACGGTTGTCTCCAACAATTTTGATTACATAAACTTTCGTGGTGAAGACCTCATTAGTCAATTATCTTGGCAATTGCAAACCTTGGAACAAAGAAGGGATTTCTTTTTAGCCTGTCTATTTTATAAATGTGTTCACGGACTATGTACTTGATGACGTAGAAATGTACTTTGATAGACATGGTATTAATACAAGAAATATGCTGACTCTCTTAATGTTGTTGTCCCTAAACAGAACGTCGAGTGCTTTAAACAATCTTTTAAGTTTGCCGGTGCTAAGGTTTGGAACAATATTCCTTCTTCCATTCATTAAATGCCTCCTCCATTGAAATTTTAAAACGTTTATAAGAAACTGCATTTTAAGTAGTTTTTCTTTGTATTCTTCCTTTTTCTTGTGTGTTGTCTACGTTTATAATTTTTTATGTATAACAGGACATTGATGTAAAACAGCTTTTTGTCCTGCATAAAGATGTTGCAATAAATAAATAAATAAATAAATAAATAAATAAATAATATGGCGATTACTAATCGCGCATCCAAAACAAGCGTTTACATAAGTTTTTTGATCGGAGGCGAGCACAAAATTATCATTTTTGGCAAAAACCGGAAGCTGAGGTCAAGTTTAATTCTCGGGTTTTCTTTGTTATATAATTGTTGAATTATTGGTTTTACTTTCATATTTTGTTATCACTTAGTGTTACATTCCCCAAAACATGTATAATTTTCTAGGTCATAAACTACGTTAAACTAAAATAATTGACGAAACAAAAGCTCGCCCAAGTAAAACTCCATATTATGTTGGGACCACTATGGTCCCAGAGTTCGAATGCGCGCAAGACTTGCACAGTCTAGGCCTATATAGGTTTTGCCTGGAGGGTAAAGGTTGACTTAAATTTTTAGTTTTTTTAATTAAGCGGTCGCCAAGTGCGATTTAAAACAGCAAATACTAATTACCAAAAATTCCGCTCTGGTCGTGAGAAAAAAATGATGTTCCATGTCACAATTAATATAAGGGGAAGGCCTAAAAGTGGTCAAATCCCCGGTATTTTAAGCTCGTGAAATGGTTCGAAATATGCGAGAATTTGTTCTTTATATCGATTTGATGCATGCCATCATTCACCACCATCTGCCAAGCGTCGCGCGTCACACTCACCATGCCCACACAGACCTAAAAACACATTAATTAATTAAAACAATTGCGAGTTTGCGCGCTCTGTGTGGATTTTCGGTGAAAAAGTTGCCACCCTATTTTTCAAATCCTAGCTAAAACTACAACAATATTACATATGAATACCTCAAGTTGTAAGCAAAGCGAACGCACCCCAAATCTCATATACATACTGTTACTATCTGCCAGCTGCAGAGAAAGGTAACTTTCAGCCAGATGCAATTTATCAACTTATCTTACACTGATCGCCTATTCATTGTTTACCGACGAAGGGATCAAATGACCGTCAGAACCAACAGCTGAGCCGAGTTGCCCCAAAATTTTTGACACCCCGTTTTTCAATCCAGTCACATTTTTACACCATATTTTCAACTCCTAGCTAATGTAAAAGCCTGGTCAGGGGATCACCTTAAGGGGATTCAACTTTTTTATTTCAAATATAAAGTTATAAACCACAAGGTTTATAACTTGATATTTTGTAAAATAATAACACTATGATAAGCCTATTCAATCATTGCCATTGTGGTAACTTTGCAATTAACATGTCATTTTTACATTTACTTATATTTGAACATTACCAGTTGTACCTGAAGCAAACTTCATTGCTGAGATCCGTTTGGTTCCAGCTTGCTTCTTTGCCAAGTTGAAAGCCGTGACAGCAGCAACCTTCCTGGAGGCATGGGGGCCCTGATCCTTAGAGTCCTTCGCTCCCATTCTGGATGTCTGTCTCTCAGAACTCTCCCCTGGAAACCTAGACCAGTGCAACAAAATAAAAGAAAACATTTAGCAACTTGTAACTTTTAAAATGCTTTTTGGGGGTAAAAGAAAATTATAAGGTGTAGTTCAAACCAGAGCCCTAGATGATGGGTGTCCTGGTAAATGACGCCAGTCTCTCCGTTGCCTCCGTTGCACTGAGACAAACAAGTCCAAGCAGTGGGCTAAGTGGTGTCAGTCTTTTTCATTAAATTTAAGGATACTGACGTCCAGCCAGGGTAAGTTAATAATATTTGGTAATGGTCATCTAAATTGTCTGTATGGTCTTGTATTTTAGATATATCTTGATAAATTGGAGGGAAAATGTGATGATTACATTCTGGCATCCACTGCTACGGGCGTTTTGTTAGAAGTAAACAAATTATCATCCAGCTACATAGAGTCCTTGTAAATGTAATGTATGAAATAACACTCAGACCGCAGGCGTTTAAATTCTAATTAACCACATCCTCTGAGTGATGGTGATGTTTGGAGTGTGTCATCGCACTCGTCTCATGATCAAGTAAGTTTAGCCACTTGGGCATGGGTTGACGGCATGCCAGTCAAGTCAAGTTGGCCTGCTGCCGAGTGTGACAACGTGTCAAATCATTACACTAGAAAATAGTGCATTTAAAGCCACACCCCTTCGCTGTTTCAATGATCAGTGCTACCCATAGAGCTATATAATAGCTCTATGGTGCTACCACACGTTTACCACTGCACACAAAAGATAACCACAAATTTAAGTTTAGCGCATTTTAGGGATTTGCTAAATCTTCTGTTGCGCAACACTTTGTCCATCAGTCAATCTACAGTTAGCAGATTGGGCAGATCGTTTACATTGTCTGTCATTTTCCACAGCCATAATAATTACCCTACAGTTAGCAGATTGGGCAGAGCGTTTACATTGTCTGTCATTTCCCACAGTCATTATAATTACCCTGGTAACGTTTCAAATCATGACATTTCAATCGATGCATGCTGCATTAATTCCGTTCGGTCGGTCGGTTTCATGTGACGAATAATAACTATCATTTGAAAAAGGTTCTAATACTAAAACACATTGAAATAAAAAGAAGACGTTTCAACAAAAGACACTTTATTTTTACACTTTAATAATGTAATACATGGCACATCATTTTCAAGAGTATAGGCCTACACAAAAAGGTATACACAATAATATTTGATTAAGAACAACCCGCGCTGAAATGGGCTGCTCCATCTGCAGTGGTGAATAACAAGCAGGAACAATCATTTCTAAAGCAAACTACTAAACCAGGGACATGTTGATGATAAACCGAGCACAACTTCTAACTCACTGATGTAGAGTTGTATCAAAAATTCAAAAAATAACACATACCTAAAAGTCTTTGCTACATGTTAGTGGTAGGCCTATGACGTCACTTTCAGCGGGTAAGTGTACAAAATAAATATATCATTGGTGGCTTTACCGTACTAATTTACATTGTAAATTAAATATGCCCCCCCTACCGAATTAGATAATTATTCTTGTGTCAAACTCAAAAGTATACATGTAGGCCTACATGGTCTCATTTACAGTGTTTTACAAACTCACTTTATACTTCTTGCAGAGATTGTTCCATTCTGCAGCCTTCAAGGTTAAGCTCTGTCACAATCTCCCTGTGTTCTTGACAATTTGTGTAATGTGTACAAAACAAGTTTAAAATGTATTATTTATTTGTAAGGATAACTGAATCTGGCTGAAAATTATTCAGTTTTATTGTGTTCAATTCTTCTTTTATTGTTAACTTCTGTTTTTGTTTGAAATGATGAATTGGTGATTACCCATCAACAATAACTACAACAACTTTCTTTATAATATTATATTTTCAAAGGCAAGCTGGTAGGCCTACAACCCAACTTACTCAATGCAACCCCCAAAACAAAAGTAAAGGGTCGGATTATTTTAACATCAGTATAAAGATGGCGCACTAATACTATAGTTGATGGTCACATCTGTATCAGTACTTACTGGTATATTGCCTTGAGTGTTTTCCTTCCGCTCCGGAACTGCTCGCTGTGACTTGAACCGACAGCAATCGAATCATCTGACCCAGTGTTAGGTAAAAGTGAGTTATAAATAGACTTTTGACATGGTGATGTGATTAAAAGTTGAAGGTAGTGGACCTCATGGAGTCATGAAACAACAAGACACCAGAGAGCAGAATTAATACTTGGCAGAAATCATGATTGTCCATACATAATATGTCGTATGGACTAATTGGAATAGCACCAAAAAGCTATAAAACGACCGTGTAAAAATAGACACTTTAGAAAAGTTTAAATGCATGCCCTATTACAGTGGTTTGACCAGGGCCCAAGTTCATGGCTCTGCTTACCTTAAGCAAAGAATCGGCGCTTACAGAAGCATGGAATTCCGCGCTTACGTCAAGACTCGGGCGGGAAGAAAACGAAAATTCCCATCAGGGGAGTGAGAAAAGTTGAAAAGCTCCCAGTTCGTGAAGACAGGAAAGTTGGACTACGACGACAGACTGCCGCCAGACAGCAGAAATCGGGGGCGCAAGGGGAAACGCCAACCGAAGGGAAAATTACAGAAGATTTTATTTGCGAGCAAAGCTTTGAAGGTCTCAACCCCCACAAAGAGTAAGACATCCTCATCACCGGGAAGTTTGTTGATGTGAAGAGAGGCACACCGGTAAAAGGCAACCGAAGGTCTGGATTACATTGCCAGCAAGTCGATTTGGGATAAAGCACATTCGAAGGTGTTACTTTCTGGGGAAGTTAGCAAAACATTCCAAATGGCTGACCTCCCAAAATTTGAAAAGAAATCTGAAGTTTATTTGTCCGAAAAAGTATCTGATTGGTTTTCAAGAGGCATGAGAGACTAGAAAGTATTTTTGAATATTTAAGTATTTAAGATTTGATTGTTATGTGCGTTTATTTAGTCTAACTCTGGTTTGGGTTTAGGGAGGGAGGTCACTGATGACGTCGTCCTTCTTTTTCCATAACGGGTCCCATCAAGGGACAACTCAAGAAATCCTTCGTTCCTTCAAATCAGCTCTTTCCCAGCTCAAAGAACGAAATTTTTTCGAGGGAACGGAATTTAATTTATTTGTGTTTTACCTTAAGATGTCCATTTTCGGGAGCTCCGCAGGGCTCAATATAAATCGGAGAGACAAAGGGTACAGAATAGAACTTACCATTATCGTCAGTTACTGAATCACAATTTATTGTTTTTGAGCAATTCATGATTATAGACTATAAACCAAGCAATTCATAACCATAGACATTAAACCAATGTTTGTAAGACTCAAGAGAAAGATTGGGCTGTTGCCAGATTGCTGTTTAAAACCTTGTAGGGAGAGACGTTGGCAGGCGCGCCTGTCACAAGTCAAGAACTTAACATAACAGCACCCACGTGGTAAATCCCAGCCATGCTATATTACATGATATCCTCCCCTGTACCATAACACAGTCTAGAAGGGGTGTCAAACAACAGGGGTCGGTGACTTGGGTCAGAAGGGCTGAGAAAAAAGAAAAAAAAATCCTCTTATTGCGCCTGTGCATTAGTTTGTACACAAAGCAATGGCCGCCTGGTTAATGTCAATGACACCGAAGTCACGCGCGTGGTCGCCAAAAGTCCTGAACCCATTGAGTTGATTGAAAACATCTATTCCCCAACTAGCTGGGAGTCCTTTGATGTCTTGCCATCATTTCTGCGGTTAGAAAATGGGAAATAGCCCTTGCAAGCCCTCTTAAGTGATTTATTACGTGCGACAGTCACGACTGCCGACCAGTTGAATATATGTTTGGCTGAAACAGGTGCCTCCCTTGAGGGTTAAATCCCCTTATGAGAGTTATCCAAGTTCCCATGTTGGGAAGATCATCGAACAAGCAAACAACCCAACAAACAAACTGCTCATTTTATAGGCCTAAAGCTGTGGCGTAAAATTACACACACTTTTTGGTAAAAAAGGGGTCCAAAGTGACTGAAGGCCAAAACATAAAAACACACAATGCTTTCTCGATATAAACGTATTATAATCTTGACCTTCATAAACATTCTGATTCACAACTTAAAGAAAACTACTACTACAATATCAATATTGCTTAAAGAAATTTCAAAAACAATTTCACTAACTTTTACAATTCACCGTTTAGATTTGGGGCTTGTTCACTATTATACAACTTTTTATAAAAATGTTAACTACGTGTTGCTTTAAAATTGATTTATAATTCTACACAGACTCATTTAAGCCTAATTTCAAGATAAATTTCTGGTCACAAAACAAAGTCTTATATCATAAATTAAAGAAAACTGTAAACTATTGCAATCCAATCAACTCAATTGTTGCACAAAAATAATATATATATATACCTATACCTATATAAAAAATGTATGCCTTTTATACTTATATATAGAAATGCTTCTTTTATAATACTGAGACTTTCTATGACTTTATTGCATTTTGTCCGTTACAATTTAGTGAGTGTGGAAAAATATGCAAATATGACTTCAAAACCTGAATTCTCGTTTACGATATTTCAATTAAAAATTCACATGAACAACTGCAAGAACAATAAGATTTGTTTATTGCAATTGTAAAAGAAATGGAAGTCACCCGGCGGCACACAAGGCACAAAAGGAAACCAGAGGTACGTTCTACAAAAAGGAAAGAAAAAGAAAGCGCAGAGAATAAGTTAAAAACAAACTCAATCACATTACGCTTGAACTGGGACAGATTATAGACATCAGGGAAACAGGATGTAGGCAAGGAATTCCAAAGTACAACAGTGCATTGGAAGAAACGTGTTGAATACACCTTGGAATTGCATTTGGGAACGGTGACTGTTTGAGGATGTGACTGGATAGAGAGACGTGTAGTGCGTTTAAAGGGGGTGGTTTGAGAGGGACAACCAGTGAAATACTAGAGCACATCTCGTACGTACACAGTGAAGCCAGGGATTCTATGTGTGGTGTCACACACAAACTTTTACCAGCTTTGCAGCATTAAGAATTGAACGCCCTGCAAATGTGTGAGGAATATTCAAATATGTGACGTAATGACTTACTAAAACTAATAAGCATCAACTGCTGCCACAGTGTGAGTTGTCAAGGCACATTTCATTTTCATTTACTCCTGTTTGGTTTCATGTCTGCATGAAGTCTTCCAACAATTTTCCAACCTCAAGGTTCAGAATGGAAAGACATAAATTCTATGATGAGAATATTATATTCATTTAATATTTAGTACAAAATGTTTTATTGCAAGACAGAAACACATACTAAATATGAACAGGGAACAAATATTGTTAAAAATGGCTGGACAAACCATCAAACAAAATTCACATCAGAGAGACTGAACAAATGCACAAGCAACTCCAACAAAATAAACAGACTGATGCAGAATATTTGTGCAAAACGTATTGGCCCTTGCACCAATGTGACATGCGTCTGCCGTCTGCCAAGCTAACACTTCATGGAGTGTCAAATTGCACATACAAATTATTGTAAGCGTGTAAACGCCAAGTTGCCAATAATGCACACTACACTGTTTAACACACAGGGACATTGTCTCAAAAAAGGCACAACCAAGATTATTGTGATGGTGACGTCAGGTCAATGAAGTGGGTTAATACAACGGAAATAATGGCACTTCTACTTGGAAACCCTTAAAAGAAAAAAAAGAAAATAAATTAATACAAAAATATACCATGATACAAAAATCATGCATAGTGTTGATTAAAAGGTAGATGACTGTTTCACAACATTTAGGCTAAGTTGAAATAAATACTTCTGTTGGCAGACAACAATGAAGAATTTGATTGATCTATTAATAATTGCATCAGGGATAAAGACCATTTGTTTACCCTTACACCAATGTGTGATACCCACTGTAAGAACATCGGTGCAAGGGTAACATTCTAAACAATATTGTTTATCCCCGATTCAGTCATTACATTACAACTAAATTGTTTGCGGTATCCACTCATCACAGGATTTGAACTGGCCTCTCATCAACAGTCAAACTCAGTGGTCAAGTGGTTAAGAAATCTGCTGTAGATGGCTGAGGTCTTGTGGGTTCGAATCCCACCCAAGTAACCTGGGGTTTTTTCCTGCAGGACTCAAAAAAACACTTAGCGTACAGTGCTTATCAAACATCAAACTAATAGTCAATTGGATTGTTATGAGACATCAACTTAAAGGGACTCAGCAAATTCGTCAACATATAAAAAGCTACACCATGCCTGGTATGTGGGAAGGGGTTACCACTTTATTTCTCTTGTACAGCAGTGCCCCCTTAAAATCCTCTAAAGAATTCCTGCGAGCGTACAATGAAGACACAACAGCAGAGGGGGTACACCATGCCCCATATCCAGCACCAAATGTAAAAAGCAAGTCACAGTGTCCTAATTAAACAAAGTCGTTTATTGCGTGAATCCCTGCAGCTTCTCCAGAGCTGTGTTGGTAGCTTGTATGCTCGGATGATTGTGCTCAAGAAACAGCACAAAGATACGCAAAGCCTCATCAAACTGGTATTTAGCTCGCTGGTACATGTTGGTGGCAAAGAAATAGGCACCTAGATTGTATCTGAAAAAAGAAGAAGAAGGTAACTTTATGGATTTAGTTTTTCACATTTTTGGAGCCAACTCTTAAACGTGTGATAAGCGTTACGTCGACTAAAAATTAGCGCACTACACTTTATAACACACAAGGACACTGACTCCCAACATGGCACATCCAAGATTATTATGATGATGACGTCAAGTGAATTCGGTCAATACACATATAAATAGACCAATCGTCACAGAGATAGAACAGGGTGTGATATGGGCCATGCAATATAGGATAATGTCACACTCTTGTTGTTGCTATAAATTGACCAATGAGAATCGAGGATTCAAGTTTGTTTGAAGATAAAACAAAACATTAACTTTCTACAGCTGTTATAAAATTCTTTTTTCTGTGTTCCATAAGAATTAAATCCTAAATAAGGTTTAAGGATTATCTGAGGATGAGATTAGCGTTCTTACCTGACGGTAGCAACGTCTACATGATCCTTCCCATACGCCTCCATTAAGATCCCAAGGACTGCCTTGAACACAGCTCCAGCCTTCTCATCGTTCATATCATCCAGAACCAGACCACAGTTGTTGAGGATAGCTGCAACCCTGGGATGGTTCAGCCCGACATCGCTCTGAGTCAGCTTCAGATCCCAGAGATGAAGGATCATAGCGTTGTCCAGCTTGCTCTGGCTGTAGTATAACTGACCGATCTAGAGTGGATTGTCAGAGGGGATGTATAAATCACTGCCAGACCACACAGCATCAAGCACAAAAGTTTGATATTAGTAAACAGCTTTGAGCTGCTTAAGCAGAAAATTGGTGCTCAACAATTGTCTGCTAAGTAAAAGTAAGTAGGATACCAGTCACAGATGGTACATGTGACATTTTGGCTGGAAAGCCTTATTTGGTGAGCATAATTTGGTTGTGCTCAGTAACTTGTTGTGCTTAATCAACTCTAATGCAATTCGGCCCTGGTCACAATTAAACATAACTGTATCCACTTTGTAAACCAACTCTGTGAACCAACAACACTTACCTGACCGTTAATGGCAGCAACATAATGATGTTTAGGTCCCAGTACATCCGTTGCGACCTCCTCGGCTCTTCTTAAGAAGTGGATTGCCTGGTTGGCATTGCCCTGAAGACTGAAAACTGACCTGTGTGAAATAAGATGGGAACCATTATGTCTTGGTTTAATACAAACAAAGATAATTGGACTGTTTTGATCAGGTTGGCTCAGTGGTGTCTTGCCCACCTTTCACCTCTGTGGACTCAGGTTCGAATCTCAGCTCAGACCGGAACCTCGCATGTGGATTGAGTTTTCAGTCTCTGCCTTCCTTCCTTAAAAAGTGCAGCCATTACATTAATGAGGATATATGACACTGTAAAGAATCATGGTAAAGTGTCTTGCTCAAGGACACAAAAATTAAGTGTCACCTGACCAGGATTCGAACCCACACTCCGATGACTTAGCCAGTAGAATTGCTCAGCCAAGACATGCTACCTGATTACATGTATTATTATTATTATTTTTTAAAGGGCTATCCTCCCAAATCTAAAACTGGGCATTTGTTCATCGTCGGGGAAAAACCTTCCAAATATTCCACTTAAAACCAAAATGCACATAGACCTGGATAAGTGTATGTTGAACTTACCCCACTCCTAGCAATGCCTTGACGATATGAAGCTTCTGGTGAGGTGTTCGGACTTGGGTCTGTCTTTGTAGAGCCTCTTGGAAATGTTTATAAGCCGTGTCCAGCTCTCCCAGTTTGATAGAGACTGTACCCAAGGAGATTAAAACCTTGGGACAACAAAAAGACAAAGGGAAATTATTCAGTTACCTGCAAATTGTTTTCCTCATTGTTTAAGAGATGGAACAATATCTGTTTTCATGAGGATCTTTTGATTTCAAGAATCTTATCTTAAAATTATATATTCTCTGTAAAATGTTTTATTTCAAAAGTTGGTCACACTATTTTAAGTAATAGTGTGAAGTACTGATGGAATGAAAGCGAAAAAAACATAATCTACTAAACTTGAGTATTTCAAGTAAATCACAATTAAAAGAATCCCTTGTGGTTTATTATTTGATAATTAAAAGAATTGTTACCAATACCAACAAATGCATGATCGACACTGCATCTTCACACTTTAGACCTAATGACCCCTTACCAGCCCAATTGCACACTCTGATCCAGCTCAGATACTAGGATTTTATAAACAAAATACCAAACTCTTTTCTCCTCACCTGCCATTGATAGTTCCCAACTTGAGGTCACACAGTGTAAAATTTGGTAATTTTTTTACGGGCAATGATAATCATTTTCTGAACGTACCTAAATGCACAATAGCGTCTTTTGCATAAATACCACATAGAGCAGTGGGAGTTTTATCAAATTCTTCCATGATTGGTTGGTGAGCAAAATGGCCGAGTGGCAAAGTTAGAAGGCTTGATGCAGCTCAAAGCCAAAACCCAAGTTGTCTGTAAAAATGGCGTTTATCTGAATCTATCTATGGGCTTTCATGCAGCAGCCCCAAACCTTTGAGATGTTCTATTGTTCGCTTAATCAGTTCAGAACACTGATCTTAAAACTTGTTCTATCCAGTTCTGTACTGCATAGACTCTCATTGATCTTTTACGCTGTACCCTACTGTTTGCTAAAAGATATTTAAATGTGGTTTAGTAATCTACTCTGACTAAAATGCAAGGTTATGGGTTCGAATCCCACCCGAGAAGTATGCTTATGAATTTTGTTTGCAGGACTAGGGAAAGCACTGAGAGCTTATCACACATTGGTGTATGGTAAAACTTTTTAAAAATTGCCTCAATAATTACTGCTATTATGAAATATACAGAACATCTTGCCCATTCAAATCACTTGTTTTCTTATCAGCTGTAAATTTCTAAACATGACAGTTTTCGACTGGGAGTAAACCTTACCTCTATAACATCAGGGTGATTACATCTGGTCTTGTACTGGTACTTTGTGTGATGGTAAACGATGGTGGAATGACTCCCCTCATAGCGAGCCTCCAGCTCAGACAGAAGACGTTGATTCAGAAACCTGTAAAGGATGGAACAACATCATTCGTTTTTAGAAAAGTAGATTCACAGCATCGAAGATCTAGTTCAACTTTTCATAAAACAAACTCTCCATTGACCCAATCCACCTGACATCATTATCACAATAATCTTGGTTGTACCTTTTTGGTAGTCACAACTTTTTCCGAAATTAATTGTAAGCCGGCGCTCTTGTTTTCAAGAAAAACAGGTTGGCCTTTAGGGGAAATGAATTGTTCAGGATATACTTCCAGTTACCAAAAAGTCACACCACGAATGATTGAGAAAATTATGCTTGATTATCTCGGACTGGAAAATTGATCAAACAAGTCTCTAACATCTTCAAATTTTTCTGGGAATCCTACATTCCCACATACATTTAACGTGTGAAGGAATAAAAACCGCCCATTTTAATGTTAAAATTGTACAAGACTTACACAATCCAAACTTACCTAGACTGGTCCCATGTCTTCATTCACAAGAATAAAGAAAGGCACTGTCTACCGGAATACTGGTAGTTTCATTCATTGGATAGAGATATACATGCAGACTTAGAGTGAAATCATAGTACACATGGGTGAGTGCGACATTTGTGTACACGTACATTATTAAGGCATGTGAGGTCAAAGGTACATCTGGCAGGATACTGCCAGGTTCTAAAAGCCCGTATCTTGCATTATTCACACGACCTCAAAATGTGATGTCAGATGTTCAGGCTAATACTGACCTTGCACCCTTGAGAAGACCGAGCTGGGTGAAAAATCCAGCCATTCCTCGGATCAAACCATCTTTAGATCCAGATTCTCCAGATTGTGACAAGACTCCAAGATAAGCGTTCTCTACTTCTGCATAACCACCGAGCTGTGGGTAAGAATAAAATAATAATAATAATAATAATAATAATATTAATACTAATAAAGCATTTATATAGCACCTTACACAAGACCCAACAGTTCATGTCAATTATCAATTTGAAATCAAGTTCAGTGAGCCACTTGACAGCTTCGTCAGCGACTTCGTGCGGTTCTTCAGGGGTCCCTTAGAATCTCTTCAGCGTGCAGTCCTGCACCACAAGCGCAATGGTCTGGACTGGTAACTTATTGGCCTACTTCGTTTGATGCATTTCCTTTCACTAAAATACATGGTCTTGGGGCTTGGGTCCCAGGCGCCTGTGGGGATCTACACCACCAAGTCAGTTTTTGAGGGAAGTTTTGATTCAGTTATTTCTTTGAGTTAAAAATGAAGAAGTGAAAACAAACTGCTGTGTGACAATACCTTGTAGGAGAGGGTATGAACCCTGTTCAGAGATGTTATAACAGGTATGACCACAAACCATGTCACTAACACTTCACAAAAAACTTCATTTTAGTGCCTTCATTGGCAAAGGCTTTTTACAGTTCAGCTCGTAAAGTGTTTCCGAGCAAACTATTTCAGTTCAAGAAAAGTTAACACCCAACTTCCTTAAACAACTTACAAGCTGCCATGATTTATTGAGTTGGAATTTGCCATCTTCGGTACCCATGAGACGCTCAAAGACAGCCGTGTTGAGTATGGTTGCTCGAAGACGTCCAAATTCCTTGGCTTTTGCAAGACAGTACGGCACCTCATCCACCTGAAAGAACAACAGCAAAAAAAGCCAATGAAAACCATATATGATAATCTTGATAATATATCCAACATGAAATTGAATATTTGGTTGAATAATTGATGGAACTGATGGAAAACCACCTTCACTTCAGTTGCAGCCAAGTGTCATTGTCCAATAAGGAGCAATAGAAGAGTATTAGTAACTTTATTGGAACGTCATTGACCCTAATCATCTTGTTACATGGAACGTAAATGCATGTAAAAGAACCCAGTACACTTATCGTTAAGAGAGGAGGGCCTGCAGAATGTGTTTGTGGCTCAGTCCGGCAGCAATATGCACCACCTTGGCTTGTATCCATTTCAAGGTGTTGTATTATGAATGCTTCTTCTCATTACATCATTCTTAACAATCTTCACCAGATTTGATGATTCGATGCCAGGAGCATCATTTGAGACACAAACAGCACATTATAAATGTACACTATTGGTCAATTGACCCCTTCCACCAACATCTCACATGGCAACAGTCTGCCACGCTCGCCATTTTGGGAGTCAAATTGCACACAAAAACTATGGTAAGTGTGTAAACGCCACATCGCCTAAAGGGTGCATAACACTGTATAACCATAGAGCAAGGTCCTTGCTCTATGGGCGGACCAAGAACACTGGTACATTATCAAGGGACACCAAAGAGAAACATCTCAACTGCTACAGACAGGCTCTTTTCTGAACCGACACTTCTACCAAGAAGAGATTAACACATGCTGCACAGGAAAGAACATTAAAGACCTACTTGAACTGAAATTCTTCTAACATGTTTTCAATCAATAAAGAAATTGAGTTCACATGAGATTAAACAGATTTTTATTGTGTAAAAAAACAATCATTTTGAATACCCTTCTCAGGTGCTTTTCAGAAAGGTCTGTTTCGTCATCACTCACGTTATGTCATATAATAATGGGAGCTCTGTTTTGTACAGTTGCTTTGTTGCAGCATGGAGGTATAACAAAACATCATCGCACACATTATCATTTTGAATGACACATGCTGTCAATAGCAGAAGTGTTTGTGGTTTTTCAAAACCTTAAGGTTGGGGCCTAATTTTTAGATGGATATAGTTACAAAAAATTAAAAAGTGCAGAAATATCTAAATTACATTTAAATGATAAAAAACACACATTAAAAACAAGCTTAAGTAGCATTCCCGTAAAAAAAACTTGTTCAAATAGCTGTTTAATAATATACTCTGGATATCATGAAAACTTACATATCTGTCATCAATATCCTGGGTATTGAACCAGTTGGCCAGCGCTAAGAAGGCCTCTCTCTTGAGCTCTGGTGTTGATAGGTATTTACGCTCAACGGCCTGGCGGAGATGATCGTGGAAGAAGTTGACGATCCCGTTCCGGTTTACAAGATTCTCCTCCAGAGAGAGGTAGAATGGAGACCATACTCTGCTAGGAATCTAAACCAAAGTAGACTTATTATTATTAGTAGTAGTAGTATTACTATTATCATCATTGTTTGTTCTGCCAAGAATCAACAGACAAAGTGTTAAAGTACATGCAAAACTTTATACAACAAAATACAGTAAACAAGTACAAGGAAATAAATGACAAAATAATAATGGAGACGGGGAATGCGCCATGTCTGTCACAAAGTGACACTCCCGGAGCAGAAATATACCTTCAATTAAACTGACATCTCAGAAGACACAACAAAATAAGTTGAAGCTGAGACATCTTGTTGAAATACTCAATTCAAGATGAAGCTGGGAGGGATATTGGGATGGAAATTGGGAAGAGAGGGGGGGGGGGGGGGAGGGACTGAGGTTGAGCAAACAAGCCCAGGGACAAAGACACAAGACAAACAACTCGGGATGATCAGTCTACAAGATGACAGCGTAGAGGAATGCAATACAAAAAGTCCTCATTCTGTTATGAACCTTTAGGAACTCAAGAAGTTCTGCCTCACTCATTCCACGACGAGAACACCATAGGGCCACGGTAGCATCCCGGACAAGACCAGGTCTAGAAAAGGAAATAGAAATAGGGTACTGACTTGATGACAGCCTTAATACAAAGATGTCAAAGAAGAGTTCTTTAATGCAAACAGTTAAGTGGTTGTTAGAAATAAATCCCTCTAGAAAAGTTTTGAAACTTTTTTCAATCACCCATATTTTGGTACCTGATTGTATCAATGGCATTTATCAATGGAAAGCTTGTTCCTTCCTCTTCACAATAAGACCATATTTGTAACAAGCACTTGTTTGAGGCCTCAGCAACTCTGAAACAGAATGTGGCAAATCTGCATACATTCATGCATGATCGAGTACCAAGCACTGCTACTCCAGTCTCACAAACAGTGAGTCTTCAAAGAGTTGGTGTCTACTCTAAACATTATCATGCAACCGATGGTTCAACATAAGTTATCACTTTCTGATAACTGACCCACTCTGTACTGTGCTATGAAACTGGCCATCGATAACCAGCAATGGGATCATGCCCAGTAGGCTGATTTCAAATAGTCAACAAGCGTCAGAGTCCGACCATCATCGACTAGACATAGTTCAGGCCAACATTTAGTCAAACTATGGTCAACGATTGTTCTTGCGCAAACTTGGCCCAGGCTGTTGTGGCTGCATGTGGTCCTTCATTCCACCCCAACTGAAAATCATTCTAAAATTGGTTCACATTGCGGTGGGGTCCACAGTGTTTTGCACACCCAAGGGGGTAAATGGCACGTAGTCTTGTTGTGAAGAAGAACGATTAAGCTTTCTATTGATATGCGACATGAAACAAAAATCTAACAAATAACTAAAATATAAGTTATTAAAAAGAAAATTTCCAAACCTTTTCCGAGAGGTTTATAAATTAACAAACTTGAATCTGGACTCTTTTGTTATTGAACTTTTTAAATTGGCATTCTAAAGAAATATGTTATCATACTTTGTTCGAGTACACAGGCCTGTTGCGTTAAGCAAGCTATTAGCCAGCGATGCGTCTGGGCGTCTTTTGGACGCCCTATTTTATTTTTGGACGCCCTGAAAAACTTTTGTACATAATACAAAAAATTACATCCAAATACCTGAAATTGTAAGCAAAACGAACGCAAATCCAAAACTATTACTACCTGCCAGCTGCAGTGAAGGTAACTTTATGCAAGATACAACCAATTTATCTTAAATATACTGATCGCCCATTCATTGTTTACCGACAAAGGGATCAAATTTAACATCAGACAGTGCCCCTGACTAGTGGGAAGGCTTGAACAACCGCAAAGGCTTTAGAAACTATAGCGGTGAAACGCCACGCAGTAGAAAAGTTTACAAAATACATGTACATGTATGTCGACGTAAAAAGCGTTGTGTATGTATGTATTATGTACAGGTACATGTCGTGTACCTACCAGGGTTGTGTGATAGATCGGCAGCGCTCGAGAGACACACGTGTTGTAGACTTGATTTCAAGTCTGAGATAACGGTTATTTCTCTGCATCAGCCACACAAAATCCCCCCGCAGATTGGCTATCACGCGCTCTAACTCGTAGGTTAAAGACGGAGGTTAATCCACAAGAGGGTGCTATTTCAGGCAATAATGTATTGGCTATCAGGTAGACTAAAAACCACAAGCACAGACTTGAAACCAAGTCTAGGCACGTCATTCCCGCTCTTTTCTGGCTGCCGCAACCTTTCAGTGCATACTACGATTCTTAGGGCTGCATGGTGCTGATTTCATTTTTGTTTAACCCTTTAGCCGGCCCAGACCCAAAGCATACGTTGAGTACACAGTAAATGCAATAATAGTTCTGTGGTACATGCTTGCTGAAAATTTACCCCAAAAATTTGGACGCCCTGTTTTTCAATCCAGTCAAATTTGGACACCCTATTTTCAAATCCTGGCTAAAAGCTTGGCGTTAAGGAGGCAATTGAGGCCTCCGTGTCCTTGGTCTTAGCCTTGGTGCCCCTTGAATTGCTCCAGTAAAATTTTCAATTACTTTCTTGCCCTTATTACAAAAAAAGTATCAGGCCTGAGTGTGATCTTATTTCTCCTGCTATGTGCGGCTGGTTTCTGGAATAGTTATCAATAACATACAAACCTGTCGACAAGTCCTTGCTCAAAATCATCCTCAAATCGTTCCAGGATCTTGACAAAGAGTTCACCTGGACTGTCTGCTGCTAGGTACTGCTTGATGGCTGTGGTCAACTGGAAGAAACTTCCGTACACTCGAACCTGGAGGGAAAATATGACTGAATATTAGTCAGGGAAAGATGTGATTTCTTCTTGATAACGACCAACCCATGACGGCTTCTGCAGAAAAATTGTGACCGTAGCTTAAAGGTATTCTACAGGATTGATAAGGATACACACATCACTGTTTAACTTTAGTCTGAAAGCTTGCTGATAATGAAGTTCGTACTAGAACCATTCTTTTGTGAAATATTTCCCTCTGAAATGAAGCCATATTCTAGAAAACTCAAGTATCTGAAAACTTGAAAAATTGCAACAGCTGATTTCGGTTGTTACAACCAATATTAAAGACAGTGTTTACATGCTGAAAATTGTGCATGGTTTGTCACTATTTGCTCCTGACTCACAACGGATAAAGCCCAAATTTTCACAGATTCGTTATTACATGTATATGGTTGATCACACAAAACATGAACATAGTCTGCAACTATTTATGTCAGCGCTACTAATCCTGTATAATACCTGAGCATTGTCAACCTATATTATGCATATTATAAAACCACTTGCAAAGATTCTGCCTTAGTGATTGGTTCAGAGTGCGTCACATGATATGTCTAATTTTTACTAGAAAGCCACGCAAACATGACGCGCTGACTTATACCAACCAGTGTACTATACCCACAGAAACGGCAGCTTCTTGGCTCCTGAACGTCTAGGCACAATATATGTGTAGGGTGTTACAAAACAAATATTGACTGCTTAATTATACTCATATTTTTGTATAAACAAGCTCGAAACAGTAACTACCTTCTGTTTGCAGCATGGCCAGTTTTTCATTATGAAAGGGAAAAAGTTGGGCATATAACTTTGTTTTCATCTTTTGTTAAAAAGTTACTGGATTAAAAATAATCCAGTTCAGACACAGATAACAATTTAAAATACAAATGTGAACAAATACAAAATTGAAGGGGATATCCCACACAACAGGTTCATTAACTTTAAGGTTGGTTCATAGATTGGTAAATACTCAAAACAATTCATGACCATAAAAACTTACTTGGGGAGAAGCACTGCAGCTCCTGATAGTATAAACTACTTTGAAAATTGTTCACTCCAAAACAATTGAATCTGAGAAACGATTCATGCACTAACCCAGATTTCTGAGGGTTGATGTCTGTTCGCAAATACTGTGGTCAGAGATGTAGTTGGTACCTGCTGTCACCTTGGATTCAACGTTCTTGTGAAAATACCGTGACAGTTTGTTGCTGTTTTCTCAGCAAGTAGACACAGTATTCAGCTGAAACTTTCACATGTGACTTTTATTATATCTTTCTTTAATTTTGCCTATAAATAAGCGTTTAAAAAAAACAATCTATAACCCTACTTTTAACAAATCAATCGCTGCACTTAACGTACTTAAAGGTAACTGCTGATAATCAATTAACAATCAATCTATAATCAATAACATGAGATGTATCTACACTACCTCATCCAGAAGAGCCTTGAGGTACAATGGATTATTGGTTTGCTTAGCGTCAATAATCAATGCTCGCTGCTCATCATTCAGCGTCTTGCCGTACAGATTCATGTATCCAGTCACAATCTCCGACTTCTCATTCATGTCCAGAGGATGAACTTGGAATGTCGGCCAACCAGCCAAGGTCACTGCATCCATCGCCTTGCAAAAGAAAAAAAGAAAAACAAATGCACAATGCCAGAATTATTAGGAATAAAATTATTTTTGTTTAAGACTAAAGAGTGCCAAAGGCTTAAGATAGGAAACTCGGGCTGCAATGTGAAATGTGCACTGGACGCCAATTCAGTAAGCAACTCTTTTGATGCAACAATAGATCAGTGCAGACAATCATTATTGCAATCAATGATAACAAACCTTTTGCTTGCTAAAATAGCGCCCATGAGTGTTTCACGCATTCCAGCAATAGATAGAGCTCCAGTCCCCCAACTTGCACCTTCGGCGCTCTATAATCTTTGGTGTTAAGTACTGTATACTCAGTAGTTTTTTGAGAACTGTGAAAAATATCCACTTGGGATTTAAACCCACGACTTTTGCCATTCTAGAGCAATTGTCTTACCACTGGACCACTGAGTTTGCCCAGAGAGGCAGTTTGAACCATATATTTTTGGAGCAGGTACGAAATTAAAACTGTTGTAGTGGGAGAATTCAAAGGATTGAAGTATAAACACCATGGTGTTATAATCTTGCTCATTACCTAATCATATTTGGCTATAAATTCCTCCTACACAGCTTGTGTTATCAGCCATTACTTTGATGGGACAGCATGACATGATGTAGAACACACTTGTTAAATATTTGAAACTAAACAGAAAGCGAAGACTGAAATTCTCAGTTTTAATGGATTCAGTTTACACTTTTAATTGCAAATGTTTATGGTCAGTTTTCAATATCGTTATGTCATGCTGTCCTGTCAGGGTAATTGTGTAAATTGTTGAGCAAGACACCCATTTCAAATAAAAAGTAAAACACAAAACAATGATTTTTTCCATGACATGTTGTACAAAACCTTGAAATGCCACTATGCCAGCACCCCAGAATGGTGGCACGGCGTGCAGCACGTGCGCGTACAGATTGATCTTACACAGCTACTCAAAAGCCAACCGTTTGAACTCATGATTGTCTGTCAAACTATGTGCAGTTTGGTTGCATGACCTCATCAAGTTCAAGCAAAATGAAGCCATTAAAAAATGGACAACTGAGAATTGTTTTTGCAGTGCTGTGAACCTAATTTAAAGGCGTTTGATTTCAAATGTTGTTTCTTTGAAATATGAATGCCAAGAAAGTTTTGCAGTGATATATAAATCCTAATTCCATACTAACCCTTCCAGGAAGCGTAGATAGAACCATAAACACATTTTTGGGTAAACGCTTTGGAATCCACTTCAAATCTTGTTCCTCACCTGAGAAATTTCAAACAAGTTTCACAGAGAAAAAAGGGAATTAGCTATTGCAACTGGCTTACCAACCAAAATGAAATACGTTTTAATAATAACAATGATAATAATAATAAGAATACGCAGTTCTTATATAGCACTTGTTCACACTCACAGGCATCTCAGTCAAGGCACACATTTTTTTTTTTTTCTACAAGGTATGCAGAACTTTGTTTAAAATACAGACCTATTTAATTACATAGCACCATGCAATGAATTACAAGGTGCTGTGGTGCAATCTGCAGGCAACCATACCAGAAAACACTGGGGCGAACTCCTTCTCTTAACAATAGTGTACTGGTACTTTTAAGTGCATTAAACAACACACAGACCAAGGGCTTTATGTTTTGAAGCAATAACGGTTAAGCGCCTGCTTAAGGATAAAAGTGACAAGACCGGGACTCAAACCACTCTCTTCTGATAAAAAACACCAGGCCTTCAGTAAAGTACGCTTGACTGCTTTGCCACAACACCCCCATATCAAATGCAATAAGTAAACAATGAGTACAAGTACCTAATCCAGAGCCACTGTCCAGCTGGTTGAGGGCGTCTAGAACCAAGACGACTTGAGCCTGCTTGGCGGCCATCTGAAGCCATGTGGATAACTCTAAGACCAGATTCCGCTGGGACGAGGGCACGGACATATCAAAGCCAAAGAACTGTTTCATCTCCTCATACAATCTAGAACAAGAAAAGTACATTACTGTTTGATCTTCTCACTTTGCATCAACAGGTCAGGGCAGGACTCAGATCTTCAAAAGACAAACATCTTCTTACCATTCCTTTAAGTTCTAAATCTCTCAGCAATAGGTCTTTTTCAATAGCTGGCCCCAAACTTTGGAACACCATTCCCATCAGCAAAATACTTGGTTTATCTGCTGCCACAAAACAGACCAAGTTTCCCATTTCGATTATCAAACAAGAATTGAAAAACTCCTTTAGTTTTATATTTTCATCTTTACAGAAAAATGATGACTGAAATATATTTCAAATAATAAACCACAAGGGAAACTGACTGGGTAATTTTTAATTGATTGGGGGTTGAACAAAGACAAATTTACTGGAGCGGGATTTGAACCAACGACCTCTGGGTTAACGTGCCGGAGCTCTACCAACTGAGCTATCTAGCCCTATGTTGGCGTTCACCCTATATTGTCAATATCTTTGTTTAGGGGTGCCAGTCAGAAGCCATACAACTGTTAACTGCGGTGTAGCCAGGGATCACACCTAAGTTTATGCTACAACCCGGGAAGCGGCAGCCAGCGGATGCGACTTTTTGTTGAAATATATTTTGTTGAAATATATTTCAATAAGTTTCCTCACCAAGCAACTTGACAAGCATGCAACAAACATAAAACAAAATGTGCAACCTCTAAAATATGCTTTCAGAAAATTATGATCCTGTGTAATAAATATTATCATCCTGTTTCTTAAAAATTCAGAAGAGGGCGTTTCTTGGTAACTGGAGGGTTAGAATCAGAGTACACTTTCTAACATCCATAATGTATCATCCTATTGAGTATTTTTGGGAAGAACAAAGAACAATTTACAGGAACAAGATTTGGTTGTGTGATCTCCGGATTAATGTGCTACCAATGCAGATATGTAGCTCATTGATGGCGATCTCCCTGATATTTGTCAATATCTTTGTTCATGGGTGCCAGGCAGAAGCCATTCAATCAGAAACTAGAGATTGGTATGACTGTACTCTTCAAGAACCCCAGCCCCTTGTCATACCTTGATTATTTTTTACCTCAGACCCAGCTACGACATTCTTAACCTACCGCCTGAGCAGATTCAGATGAGAGGCGCTCTCAGATGAACTCCCGATAAAATGAATGAACAGAAATACACTGGGGTTCTTCTCCTGGTACCCCTGACTCCAATTAGCGACCAACGCCGATTTCCCTGAACCCGATTCCCCCAGAATCACCAAGGGGGTGTTACCGGACTCCTCCTCCCCTTCTAGGCCATCCTTCTCTAGGAATTCATTGATTTGCTTGATGTATGCTGTGCCACCGATGTAAATTCTCCGCCTGGGATCGGCGAAGGCCAAGTGAGCTTCGTGCTCACGCTGTAACGGAGTGAGCTCTGTGCCTGGTGGGAAGTCTTCATTGAAGCACCAAATGAGGTCCTAACAGTTGGGAAATATTGCAATGATTAGAATTAGAGTTGTCGCCACATTTATAAGAACATCATAAGTTTAAAAAAAGAAAGAAAAAAAAATACTTGACTCTTTTAAAACCAACTTCATTAAAAAGAGAGAATTGAAAAAAAGCTATATTTCAAGTCTTTCTCAAACAATCAGAACCGTTTATTCAATTACAAAAAGATTTTTCAAAACTATTCATTCACTGCCATGACTTAGTACCCCGATCTTGGTCAATGTTTCAAACTAGAATAATTTTCTGTCAACATTTCAGTGGATTAATGGGTGGGTCGGTTGAACATTTCTCCACAGAGGTGATGGAGCGGTCTAGGGCAGAAAGTGGTTTCGAACACTTGTGTCCCTGATGAACAAGGCACTTTATCATAACTGCTTCTCTCCACCTAGGAGTACAAGCAAGAGCTGGGGAGTAACCTGTGATGGAATGGCTTACTGTCCAGGGGATTAGAAATATTGTGTTGTTTAAAGCCAAGGACACCAGATAAAAACACCAGCCTGATGAGCCATATTGGGTCGGCACACACTTTACTTTTTTGTGCTTAACATTTTTCACAGAGGTTTAAAAACTAGCTATTAAATGTCTTCAAGAGAGAAAGAAGTCAGACCCTCCCCCCTGTGTAAATAGTTTAGCTAATAACTCAAGTACAGATGGTGACCAATTAAAGACAACGATTGTGCCATGAACGTGTAAGAGGTTTGTCACTAACAACTCATACAGTAGGGTGTGTTTTGGTGACCAAAACCAAAAACATGTTTGAGCATAGGTCTTTGGTTGAGCATTTTTGTGTGTTCGGTTTAGCTGCAGTGAAGCAGACAAACTACAGCCGATTTGTTGGCTTGGTTGGGTTTGGCTCCAAGATAGCAGAGGTACAAACTAACTAAAATTGTTTACAGAATTCTGTTAAAAATGACAAACCATGAAGCATCCAATCTAATAATGTCAATAAAATCATAAAGACCCGACCTACCACTACATGGACATAAAATAAATGAATTTTCAACAGTTTTACCGACATCAAAAACTTTCTGGTTACCGGACCGTTTTTCCGTAGCTCTCGAATTTTGCGTCAGAAACTTGTTTCTTATATAGGCAAAACATACCCTAGGTCTACCTTGATGGTTTGAAATACTGACCTTCTTAATGAGTTCACATCCTTCCTCGGCCGTGGCAAAGCTTCGAAGATTCACAGCGGATGATTGGACGTACTCTCTCAAGGACTGCTGCTTATCAAAATGCCACTGGGTCTCACCTTTCTTCTTCTCTTCCTTCTTGTTGTCCTCTTTGTCTTTATTGTTTGCCCCTGTGGTCAATCGGCGTAGAACACTTTGTTTGCTCGTCTGTTCCTTTAATAGCAGAATATTTGTGATGGAATAATTACACTGAATCAAACTCCAATGATTCAGCCATCAGAACTTATTAGTCAGATACACTAGACCACTCGGCCACAACTCTCAGTCAATAATGAACCTTTTTTTGGCAATATTACATCAAACGTAAAAAGTATGTTCTGTTCATTTCAGTTAGATCCAATTCTATTTGTCATGTCTTGTTTTTTCCTTATCTTGGTGGTTCCCGTCTCATCTATAAACTGAATAATTCCTCATCTTCATTTCTTCTAAGATGTCTACATCGGACAACTTACTTCAGATTCCTTGGATGGGGCCTCTTCTTCTTTTTTCTTGGGCTCCTTGTCAGGAGGTGGAAGATCTTCTCTCTCGATGCGCGGTTCACGGAGGTAAAAGAATCTACGACCCTGGCTAACAATTTCCTCTTTATTCAACGCACCATGCAGGACCTCAAGCTAACCAAAGGAGGAGAAAAGGAACAAAAACTGTTTCAATGAAAATATAATCTACTGTCTAAACTTGTAATTTCCCCATGCCAAAAGGCACTTCTCGGAAATAGTGTGGCATTAAAAGTAAAGACAACCAAAACATCAGCATGACATCAATGTGATGATATATCCTAAATATTGAGATGTACTTACCTTGCATGCCTTAATAGGTGTTATTTGAAAATCAAAGCTGTCTGTTCTTTCTCTTCTATTTCATGAGCAAACAGTTTCAAGTTTTGGCAGGAAGTGACTGGTTTTTGCATGGAACATCACATTTTGATATTATCAAACCATGCTTGACTCAAAGACAAAATTAGTCAATGTCGACAATCTGTCGACAAAGCTTGATAAAAAGCTTGACTGAAAAGAGTCAACTAGTTCTTATATAGCACTTTTCACACCTGAAGGGCATCCCAAAGCGCTCATTATTTTATAAACATGTAGCACCATGAAATTGTTTACAAGGTGCTATGACGCAATCTGCAGCCAACAATACTAAAAAACACTGCGGCGAACCCTTTCTCCAAGCAACAATTGTAATAATAATAATAATAACTAGTTCTTATATAGCGCATTTCACAATACAATGTAACGTCTCAATGCGCTTTACATTAGTGCCCTGGTCATTGGGCCAATAACATTCCTTTAATCTTTCTCAGCTCCCTGGGGAGTATACAACCCTGTGCTGCCGTAGCGCTCCAAAGGTTTTTCAAACACAATTTCAACCTCTACCCTTGCAGGTACCCATTTATACCCCTGGGTGAAGAGAAGCAATTATAGTAAAGTGTCTTGCTCAAGGACACAAGCGTCATGACCGGGACTCGAACCCACACCCCGATGATTAAACCACCAGAACTTGAATCTGATGCTCTTAACCACTCGGCCACGACATGCTACTGGGTACTAGGTTGTACTGGGTTCATTGTACTACATTGTACTGGGTTCTTGTACGCGCATTACACAACACACGAGACCTCTGGCTCTATACGCTCCATCTGAAGTAAGAAGCAATAATGGAAGGGTCTTGAAGACACAAGTGTCAAGACCGGGACTGGAGCCCACACTCTGCTGATCAGTAACACCAGAGCTTGAGTCCACTGCCTTTGACTTCTCAGCCACGACGCGCCAAGATTAGATCATTGATTACTAGCAAGCACAGGTTTAGATGACGTACCTTAGTAACGCTGGTTTCATACCGATATTGATCAACCCACTTCAGGCTGTCAAATTTTTCCACTGCATAGTTGAAACTCTTATTGAGTAGCTCATCCGGTTTCTTCTCAGTCTGACTCCAGCCATAGCGATCACCCATAAGACAGATAAAATATGGCCGGCATTTTTCAATCTGAAGGTATAGAAGAATGTGTACCTTAATCAAGATAAACAGCCATCTTATGTTCTTAATCCTAATAAATAGCAATCTTATGCCCTTAATCCTGATTAATAGCTATTTTATGTTCTTAATCCTGATATAGCAATCTTATGCCCTTAATCCTGATTAGAAGCTATCTTATGTTCTTAATCCTAATAAATAGCTATTTTGTGTCCTTAATCCTGATTAATAGCCATCTTATTTTCTTAATCCTGATATAGCAATGTTTCTGCCCTTAATCCCGATTACTAGCCATTTTATGTTCTTAATCCTGATATAGCCATCTTTAATCCTAGTAAATTGCTATCTTATGTCCTTCCATTTAAAACTATTGATAACCCAAAAGTTGGGTTGGAATGAAGTGAAAATAGTCCTTATGTTTTTCTGTAATGAGCATCATTGTCCATTATAGCCAATAGAAAAAACAGGGAATTTCACTACAACAAATAAGCATGTTTAATGGCCAACATTCTAATTCTATTATTCAATTAATATTAAACCATCCACCCAAATTTTAATTTCAAATTTGGTTTGTGTTTTTTCCTTCAACTTTCATTAACTTTTCTTGACCACAAAGACTAACAACTAGTATATATGAGGACAGCTGCAGGAAAAGGCAGGACGGACAATTACAGGATAAGGCAGAACGAACAATTTCAATCAACACAATAGGGGCAATGAATGTCTTACCTCACGCAGGCATATGGAGATCGTTTCCCCATCACGCGTCTGTGATTCGGTAATACCCCAACGCAGATCAACATACGTGAAGAACACTCCACGATCCAAGCAAATCCGGTTCAGCTCACGGAAGACCTTCTTGATCAGAACCTATGGGAACACGACGGGGAACATGGAGGCAGTGTGATAGTTGCTAGTGTTGAATAGATAACAGAGGAGTGGATTAACAGTTTATTCATAATGTGATGCGCTTATTACAAAACCAGGGGCCGATTTCACCAAGAGTTAAGATTGATCTTAAGTGCAAATCTATCTCAACTGTTAAGCAAAGTGTGATGTCACAATACAAATCACTATGGTAATACTGACAACTCATCTTAAGATGAATCTTATCTCTTTGTTAAAGCAGCCCCTGGCACTTCCTGTGTCAACTCAAAACTGGGTTTATTTGTTCATCACATAGATGCGAATAAGAACTTCCAAGTACAATTGTTAAACCACGGTAATATATTTGAAATTTTATTGGTCGAGAACCATTCATATGGTGTGCTTCAAAGACGAACATATGGGAATATAAATGATGTAGCCCAGGGGGTACATTACCTTGATTCTGCCCACCCTTGGTAATTTCTACCGCCTTGTACAATATCAGAAACAGACCCGGTATGAGTTTGTAATTCTGCTGGTCTTAGGTACTAATTAATTTACGTTTATGGGCAAAGTGAAATTTTTATGTCAATGACTGCCATTGATGTTTATAATTCAGTCTCCACTGTCTGTCTGCTTGGATATTAAACTTGGTGCTAATTTTGTTGTAAATGATGTTGGAAGATGACAACAGATTGCCTTCAAAGAAGAGAAATCTATTACCATGGAAAACAAAACAACTGTTGCCCGCTCTGTGATGGAGTCTATGGGTTTTGAACACCTTCGGGGGGCAAATGGCACCCTTCCGGTGTACAAAACACCATGGACCCCAACACAGCATGCAACAATTGAATAGTATAACACCTAAATAATTGATTCTGATAAATGACTAGACATGAATTTGTTACGAACAAATACTGGGGTTTCGGCTTCATTATTGTCAAGAATAAAGGTCACATTTTAAATGTGCAGTAAGTGTGTTCAAATCCTGCCTTCTGTAATTCTTGTGTCCATGAGAATTGTTTCTCCCGAGTAGAAATAGGTATCTATGGGGTTGTGGTGAACGAAAGATGCAAAATAATTGATAACCCTTTGCGCGGTGAGAACTCTGAGAAATATTACTGGTCAGCACCCTCTTGTGTTTCCCTATTTCCACGCAAGAGGGCGCTATACACGTTCACCATCCTCCTGCCATCGTTAGATAAACCATGAATGGATCAAAGATCAGAAAGATAATACGTCTTGTGTGTGTGCCTGTGTACGTGCTACGTATGCTATGAACAGCGTGTTTTACATGCGATGTACACACAGGGATCGTGCAATCTGTAATATCGTCAAGAAAGAAACAAAAAACACCCAAACCAACTGCTGATGGATCTAAGTTAGAACACATGTGCTTTCATTTGATGTATTGTTGTGTCTTTTGACTGTAGTTCCTGAGATCAAGCGATCACAAAATTCAGGCGGATAGCCGAAACCCCCAATAAACACAATATAAAGCACCGGTATTCACCACAGGTAAGCACTCATGGCGCTGATAGTTGCTCTTTCACAACAGCAAAAGATATGCAGAGCTATGGATTCTGTGACCCATCTAATATAGCACCCCGTGAAGGTTTAACACTGGATATGTTTTACCTCCCTCTCCTCTGTGAAATCTCTGAAGGTACTGGAGACAAAGATCCGCAGCTCACGCTTCTTGCGTTTAATCCTGCCCTGTGTTGGTCTTTGGTGGATTTTTGACTTGTCTGAAGTTGGTTGATTAGCAGGGGCTGCTTTCGTACCTTCTTTTTCCTCTGGAAATTGGACAAGACAATTTATTCAACTCTACCTATGATACAGAATCAAAGATTTCTCAACAATTGCATGGAACCATTGCCTCCATTTTTGTATTAAGGCGTATAGTCACTTTTTTCTTCTTTTGATTAAAACCAATTTTACCAAATTGAATGGGAAGTTAACGACTTCCCAATGGGGCAGTATTAGAATCTTTACCGTGCCTTTGGCGGTATTATTTTGTAGATCTTTTTGGATCATCTAAAATAATACAATGGTAAACCATGGTGACAGCCTATTGATCTCTTGACATCCTCATTTGTCCAACTAAAGGAAGAAGGTCTGGAATCAGGGATTTTGAGCAAGATTTGCTGTAACCTTTGTCTCTCTTTGTACAGGGGAATTATAGCATAGCACAGTAGGTACATGCCTGTCCATGCTACAGTGGATTGTCTGGGGGCATAATTATACATCAACCGGTCAACCGACTGCAACCAAACCAGAAAGTCTGAAATTGTTCTGAATCGTTTATAAACGTCCACCATTATTCAGTTTGGAAAAGTTTGAATGAAAGGTGACAAACAAATACACCCTACCGATTAGCTCTTGCATTTCCTTGAGCTCGTCGTCATACGCATCATACAGACTGCGAACCATCTTGCCTAACTCTTTGGTGAAGCTGACAGTGTTCGTCGGCTGGATGTCACTGTAACTGTCCCCCGAGGCTGCGGTGACCTCATTCTTGACCCGAATGCAGGCCGCTGAGCAGAGGGAGCCAAAATGACCACCCCAGTACTTGTCATCTCGGGCTGTGTAGAGAAGTACAAAGAAGGTTGAGTAATGTTGAGAAAACTCCACCAGGTAAACTCTAAACAGTCTGGCTCTGGCGATTACATAATGCTCATAGGAAATACTCTGAGTATGTTATTCTTTTAGGATTTGCAAAAAATAAGTTAGTGGCCTGAAGTTTCGACCCTAGCAGAGTCTTTCTCGAAAGCTAAATGACAAAACAACACACATACAAGCATACAAGAGGTACGGAGTTCCAAAGGGAAAGTTCCTTTTGTTGTTACTTTTCACCCCTCACTTCCTCCCATTCGTAAAATAACCAGTTCTAACCATCATATTCTTCACACATCAGATCGGCTTCAACGTGCTGTACAGGAAGAACCCATAGTTGTCTACCGACGCCCACCCAGTCTCAGGGATCTCATCGTACGGGCAGAAGTCCCCCCCATTAATGATGATGTTAATCCCCCTTTGCCACAGGGTACTTTTAGGTGTTCCAACACATCAAAATGCATTGTTTGTAGACAACACATCAGGGAATCAGACTCCTTTACCAGCCATACTGGTGGTACCACCCACAAGACAAGGGGTCATGTCACCTGCACCACCACTAATCTAATCTATCTAAGAGTCTGTGGTGTTCAATGTATAGGTGAAACATGAACTACACTCAAGAGGCGTTTCTATGGCCACAGATCCACAGTCAACACCCAAAAGCTGGATACACCTGTAGGACACCACTTCAATCTTCCTAACCACTCCATTTCTGACATGAATTTACAGGGCATTGAGGCACTAGGTAACTGCAGAGAGACTGTCCGTCTGAGTAGGGAAAAACTTTGGATAAGGCGCATAAAGACCACTCAGCCCCATGGTTTGAACATCCAAGAAGGAAATGACTAATACTTTTGTCTTTGCCTTATCCTTTTCCCACACAGATATCCACTTTTTAGGCTGCCCTACATTGTATTAACTAATTATTTACCATTCTTCCAACCTTCCATTTTGTTCTTTGTGTTTCCAACTTTTTGTGGTCAAGCCATCCCCTTCCCTTCATAACCCCCCCCCCTTGTCTTCATAAACCCTGCTTACCCACTGCCCTCTCTGACTGCTTTCTGCTTTTCTCTCTCCACTCTCTCTATTCATGTATTTCCACCTGACTGCTCTTGTAACTCCTGTATGCTTGTATGTGTGTTGTTTTGTCATTTAGCCTTAGAGAAAGACTCTGCTAGGGTCGAAACGTCAGGCCACTAACTTATTTTTCGCATTTATACCTCAGGTCCTTTTGGTTGGTAAGCAGTTTGCAACAGCTAATTCTATTTTCTCTTTTAGGATTTAAGTAAGCACCTGTGAAACTCTGGACTTGCCTCTTTCGTTATGTTTTGCAAATACTTGCAGTTTCATTAAAACAGGTAAACTTTTGTCATTACAATCGCCTTTGGGAACAAGGGAATTTTGATGCCCTGACATGAAGAATCCTGAAGCGTGGCAGAGTAAACCTAGACAATTAACTGTGTCTCAGCTAAAGGGAGGGTCATACTTGCATAATGACTCTGAAAGGATTGGTAAAGATGGTAATAGTGGGCAACCTGAGTAATTATTTCCTCTGAAATGCCCCCATTTTGTTTAAATAAAAAAAGTATGTAAACAAATTTGAATCTCCAAAGTTCACCTCAAGGTGAGTTTAAAAGATTCAAATTTCCATGGTGCCCTTTTGTGAATGCTTTGGCCAGAGATGCGATTGGTACCCGCTGTCACATTGCTAAACGTTAATGGATTTGACTTTCTTTATGAAAGTATCATGATGGTTTTTGCTGTTTTCTCAACAAGTAGACACTTCCTTCAGCTGAAACTTTCACAAGTGACTTTAATTGTATCTTACTTGATACTTTGACTATAAATCAGCATTACATTGACAAACACCAATCTGATCCTACCTTTAACCAATAATCTTGTGACAGTCACATTTTGAAAGAAGCACCATATAGAGTAAATTTCCATCCGTTTAAAGGGTGTGTACAACATTGGTAATTGCCAAAGACCTGTATCCAAACTTGATGTTACCCAACATATACATGAAATATATGTTGTACACAGCCTTTAAATTACAGAAAATATTTTCACAAATTGAAAAAATAATTAACTGTAATGTGTTTATTAACATGTCCCAATTCACAAACTGCTACATTGAAACAGTTTGCATAGGATTTAAATATGCACTCAATGATCACCTATAGACCCAATGCACTAACATTAACCTGCATTAATCTTCAAGGTGAAGCGATGATGAAATAATGGAAAATGCACATCTATGTGCAGCGCTCAGGATGACCCACTGAGCAACCTTAATTAGACCTCTAGCCGAGGGCGCCCTACACAAATGACCTCATGTACGTTCGGTCTATTAACTACACATGGTCTAAAAATCTTTGTTCATTTAAAGACCAGCTTGGACGAAAACGGCAACAAGTGTCCTTTGCTGAAATTCATTTAAAAATGTTTTCAATAAATAAGGAAATCAAGTTCGCAAACAAATTTTAATTGCAACAAAACAGTATTTAGGAAAAACTGCAGAAAAGCCAGTGACGTCATCACTCATTTTTTTATGTCATTTGTGGGAGTTTCGTTTTGTATAGCCGCTTTGTTGCAACATGGAGGTATAACAAAGCAACATCCCACAAATTACGTCAAAGTATTGTCATGTTGACAAACACCGTCATAGGCAAAAGTGTAGCTAGTTTTCCAAAACCTTGAGGTTGGGGCTAAAAATTGTTATATCGATAATTATGAACATTTCAGAAAAGTCAAAATATCAAAATTACAAGCAAATACAGTAGTAAACAAACACATTATAAACAAGTTTAAACAGAATGTAATTTGTTTTTGTTTTGGATTTTAAGATTGTTTTTAAAAAGATTCGAACTGCCTCTTGTCACCAGGTTGTGGGTTCATATCCCATCCAAGCAATTTGCCTGTGGATTTGTTTTCACAGAGCTCGGGAAAGTACCGAGTATACAGTGATTAATACACTTTGGTATAAGGGTAAAAAACAAATTAAATTCCTTATCCCCGATGCAAAGCTAACATCTATTCCTGTTTACAATTGTTTTTGCTCAGGTAGCTTTTTAAGACGGGTAGAGATCATAAAATTACCTGTTGTCTCTATGGCAACAGAACGAACCCCTGGCCCATAGTCCTTGAAAGTGAAGCAGACTTTGATCCAATCATGGGTCTGGATGGTTCCTTGCTCCCCAGTGGTCTGGCTTTGGACCACACTACCATCGTGTGTGATTAAGGAAGCAGTCAGCGAGTAGAAACCTCCACGATTTTTGCCTTCATGAAAGGACTCCGATACCTTGGAGAGGAAAATAAAGATGAGAAAAATAGAATTAGCTGTTCCAAACTGCTTACCAACCAAAAGGACCTATAGATGGTACAAATGCAAAAAATAATTAATGGCCTGACGTTTCGACCCTAGAAGAGTCTTTCTCTGTGGGGTGGTCGACTTTTCGAGTTTTACTGTGAACAAAAAAGGTTTTGTTTGTGCATTGTCGCAGAATATAATCACTCTGTGAAATGGAACAGTCAAATTTTCTGTTTTATTATATTCTATGACAATTCACTCAAATGCATCCAATATTTGTATATTATTTCTGAACATTAACGAAATGTAAGGGTTCATTTGAAGAAAAAAAACAAAACAAAACATGCTTGATATATGGTGTGGTGTAACCCCTTTCTTTTGTGTCTTCATTGTGTTCTGGAAATCTCAGAAATTCTTTAGAGGATTTTAGGAGGGGGGGTACTTCTGCACAAGAGGAACATAGTGTATTTAAGTATGGGAGACACCCTCCGCCACATTTTGGGCATGGTATAAAAAAACTGATCAACATACCTGTATTTCTGGGCTTGAGTCTAAATGCTCAGCTGAGAAGACTTGTGACAAGTCTATCTCCTGGTTCTTGGTACATGTCATGAAGGATGATATAAAGGCTGTCAAACAAACAAACAAACAATAAATCTGCAAACACAAGAAGACTGGAGGCTCTGATTTGTTAGTATCTTTTTATTTGTTTATGCAAGTTCAACCCAAACAATTGCCACTCTTGGAGGGGCAGCTACAAAAACAAACATATTTAAGATGAAAATAACTCGGGAAAGGTGAAGGTAGGAATTGATATTCCTAGCTCTTAAAAATAGTCTAGATTGTAGAATAGAGGGGAACATGCACAAGGCAGAAGAGTTCCAAACAGATGCAGTACATGAAATAAACCTGTTGGAATAGCTCTACATCTCAGCAAAGTGTATGGTTATGAAAAGAAGCAGAAAGTCTGATTTCACACTCAAACAGTCTCTCTGATAGGAGGAACCAGGTTGGACACATTTCTTCCCTTGCACTGATGTCGCATGCAGCTTCTGTCGGCCCATGGTCTGCCGTTTTGGAAGACTGCATGTGAAGATTATGATAAGAGTCTCACCATGGCATGCACGCATCGCCCAAAATGCACACTGCACATACCACACAGGGAATCATGAATCTCACTCCCAAAATGGTACAAGCAAGATTTATGGTGTGATGAGGTCAGGTGAATTGGGTCAATATTCTATTTTTCTCACTGCCCGCCTTCTTCTCATGGTATGTATAACATCAAAAGTCTTAGCTAGTCTCAATCTTAATTGAACAACCTGAAGTCTAGATTATCAGAAATTTTTGAAATGTTTCTCAAATTGGACCTAAACCAGTTCGTCTTTTCTCAGTCAAACTTTCAACATGGATGGTCTGGTAGTTGTAAGAAGATTAAATAGCTCTTTACTTTTTTCTGTTTCGTCCCCTCCATCTGCAATAATCCAGTTACCAGAGTAGTTCCAGTGTGTCATATCACCGTTCTACAGTAAAGTAAAAACAAACTATCAAAATCAATTTCAGGTGTTAACCAAATCAAACATTATCATTTTTATTTTATTGTTATAAATGTCTGGAAATGAAACCAAGGATGCTTCATAATTGAGCTTAATCACTGTAGCTCGCAAGCCTGAAGAAACCTGTAAACAAGGGTGCTTGTTATGTGAACCAGTAAACACCACGGCTAATCCCTACTCCTCCACAATAAGTGTCCTGGGTTCTTTTACGTGCACTACCAATCCTAATACACGGGGCCTATGGCTTAATGTCCAATACGAAGGACAAAACAGTTATAGTAAAGTATCTTGCTCAAGGACAAGTTCCACGACCGGGACTTGAACCCACGCTCTGCTGATCAGAAACGTCAGAGCTTGAGTCTGCTGCGGGTTAAAAAAACACCACTGGATTTACCTATAACTCCAAACAACTTTCTGTTGAAAAAAAAAAAACCATTTTACATCCACCCAAGGGTGTGATTGTTTGCAAATGAAAACACCTGAACATTTGATAAAAGTTTTGAGTTTAATTCCCTGGATAACACATCTTTTTAATAGAGGTTTACATAGTCTTTACATCATTTCAAACAGAAATGCTAAGGTTTGGTATAGCAAGGGCAGAGTCTTTCATCTTTGTACAAGGCGAAAAAAAGGTCAAAGAAAAAACCTGACATATCACTCCCAGGTCTGCCATCAGAATCCATCAGCCGGTAAAAACTCAACCAAAACACTAGGACTCAGATAAGAAGAAAATGCCAAGTTCCATGCCATGTCTGATGGGTTTGGCAGTGGAGAACTAATCAACTTAAATCCTGTAAAGCTGTGATTTTTGGTGGATTCGGGGAAACAAAAATTCATTTTAACCTTTGGGGACATGAACTTGGAGCTGTAATTGATAAATATTTTGTCAAACTATCAATGCCACTTTCAACGAATACATGGTCACAAATCAAACAAGTAGTACTAGTAACAATGGAGTTTTACACCGAGTCAAACAGTGCCCCTCACTCAATTCCCTGTTTATTTACACAAATCATCATAACTCTTTTTGCGAAGGCATTAAACGCTCAAATGGAAATAAGAACTCTAAAGTATAAGATTGTGATCTTACTTCTCCAGATGGGTTGACAAGCAGATTTGATGACCAGCCAGCAATCTTGATCTTTTTTAGATTCAGAGTTCTATCCAAAGGCACCAAGGTATCGGCCAACTTGGAGGGGAGACAAGAAAAGAATTGTCAGTGATGCAGACAGTCAAAGCCGATTACAATTTTCACTCAGCGTCGTGATAAAACACAGCCAATAAAGTTTACATTCTTACATTTGACAGTTAACAGTGACATGAAAAGTGTATAATGAACAAACAAAAAATAAACCTGACTTGTACTGGGCAATTAATAAGCAAACCAAACACTACACAAGAGCTTTCCCCAAAAGTTTTTACTGATGTCTTTACATGTTGCTGGCAATCACTATCATCTTTGCCCGTTTTAAAATCAATGCTTACAAATAAGCACGTTTCCATACTTGGTAAAGCACATAATTATGCGCTTATGAACTTAAAAGACTTTACTATTTTGAAACTGTTTATAATTGCATAATCATAGCACTCACTTTCCCCGGTTCATACTTCACGCAAATGAAAATGCAAAGAGAAATTTTAGGCCACAAAATCACAACAAACAATTTGCTCAATTTGAAAAGTGCTCAACTCTTGTGCACCATTGGCAGTGAATGATTGTGATGTCAAAATTCACTTCGCATTTGCATTAGCTTGAAGCATGAAAGAGGCTTTAGTGCTCAAATATTGTGCTTACTGCTCAAAGGTGCCTGTGAAATGGAAAAAGCTCAGTTAGGAGAAAAACATGTGCTTTGTAGCTCTAATAATTTTGTTTGTTTTGTATCTCTATAAAGTTTATTTTTGTTCTATAAAGTGTTCTTTGTAGCTCTATAGACCTTTCTTTTGTTGATAAACAAAGTGCGCCGGTTGGCATGGACGGCCGAATGTTAGCAAAACATTCAATCGTGTTAAAAAATAATGTGACCAAATTCAACATTTTCTGTAAAGATTCATGAACTGAAATACCTCCCATGATTGGTTGATTTGTTTCCAACAATTTCAGCACTATTTTAGAATATTTGTGTAACATTGCTTCAAACTATGGCTATCTGTTTTTGATTTGAAGTTATGGCTTTCCATAGTTTTCCATCCTGGGTTGGCAAAAACTTGGGCTGTGACGTTGCAAAAGAAAGGTCTATAAAGTAAGCTTTGTAACTCAAAGCTTGCCCAGAGTTAACACTTCTTTTCAATGGTTATTGGTTACCACCTCACAAAATCAAAAATGTGAAATAAGTTAAAACAATTAGTTTTTCCAACAATCTTTCGGCAGTTTTTCCCTAAATGATGTGCCAACTTTTTATTTCACTCTTGAGGTTGAGGCAAATCTTACTCCTTATAATACCTTTTGTTTGATCTCGGTTTCCTCTGCTTGGTCATCTTTGGTTAGCTCCGGTTCCTTGTACGAGTCATCATGAATCATAATGGCTCCTAAGTGGCATCCAACAGATCCTAGAATCAATCATACAAGCATTTTTCACTACTGTAACACAATGGCTGACTTTTTCCTGATGCTAGGTGGCAGCAGACTTACCAGGTAAATTATGCACATACTCAAAAGTCCCCATTGCAACGGGGACTCAATGCATTGAGTCTTTTAGGCTGGAATCCATGTGTCAGTCATGCATTATGTGTAATTTGTAAAAAATGAAAATACACGCCATGCAATGCACACGATTCCATGTGCAGACGGACCGTTGATTTGAACCTTTATACCAAGTTTGGGAAAGGGGCAGGGGACATTAAGCTGCAACATTCTTTGTTGTGCTGACCTTCATTGCACTGAGAGGGGCTCTAAGGTCAAATTCAGTTTTGTGTTGAAAGTTGGAAAAAATCACTAAACCTCACGTTTAAATGATGTAAAATGCCATTGTGAAATGTGACAACATCCGATGACATCATTTGATTAAATGGGTCCCCGTGCGAGAATTTTTTTTTGATTCCTGAATTTCCCTGATATTTAATTAAAACACCCATTGAATTAGACCTTTTAATAAATAAAAAAGTTGTGCGTATAATATACATGTACGGACCCATTTATTGTTGACATCAAATGGTGTCATATTTCAAATTTCAATCTGAAAGTGTATCAAATACATTGAAATTTTACACCCTTTTATCGTGAGGTAATTTCACAAGGACCCCATATATTTGGAAAATGAGTGCTTCACAAAACTGATATTGACCCTTCAAGCCCCCTCTTCAATTATTCAGTCTCCAACACTTCCTTGCACTCACCATTACGAATGAAGAGTTCAACGTTATTGCCTTTGCTGACAAAAGGCAAGGACACTACCTTCGCTGTATAACCTGGAATTACTTCAGGGATTTGGGCAAGCTGGTCATCCACCTAATGATGGTTAAAATGAAAATTATTGGGAAAACAAAAAAATTAAAATCACAACAAACCAATTGGCTTGCATGGTTGTACCATGGTAAAAATCTCTTTATAAAAAAAATATAATAATAATAATAATTGTGTACATTTAAATGACACTAATGGCGCAGAAATATCAAATTTGGTGGAGCTTGTTAAGAATGATTTTATTATTATTATTATTATTATTATATTGGTTTATTATCATTCATCTCGTGGCCCAAGGGCCAAATTACAGGAATGTTACAATATAAAACATTAAAAATACAAAACAGTTAAAATCAAAAAAACACAAGACCCGGAAGTAACAATCATGAATTTAACAACTTAATGTAGTGAGGAATCGGGCTCTTTCTGAATCGATCAGTCCTACAGGGTAACATTGAAATGGCTTGTGAGTTGCGCAAATTCCTGCCATGTGTGTTTTTCCTAGTTGGGGGGATGAGGTTTTCTGTTTGCCTGCAATTAGCCAATGACTGAGCAAATTTATAACAATGAGCTTGCCTACGATCAGAAAGAGTTTCGATTCCACACTCATTGATTGCATCTTTATAAGTAGTGTAGTTTTTCCCTAGCATGATTTTGCAAGCTCTCTTTTGTACTTTTTCTAAAGTTTGAACCTGAGCTTTGGTGAGTGAGGAATTCCACACTACATCCCCGTACTCTAACAGGGGTCTAACATATCCTTTATAAACCACTGACAGTTCATCCTTGTTAAAACAAAATGTCTTAAGTGTACGCAGCATATATAAACGTGAGTTAGTTTTTTTTTGCATATCATTAACCTGTACATCCCATTTCAAGTCATTTTGAATCTTAATGCCTAAAATTTTAGCGGAGGACACAAACGTGAGTGGATTATTGTCAATAGTTAATGCTGGTTGAGGGGGGTCTCTCTTGAAACAGACTTGAAGGTCTTGACATTTGGAAGGATTCAAAGTTAAGTTATTGTTTTTTGTCCAATCAACGAATTTGTCCAAATCTGCTTGAAGATTGCCTTTTTCAGAACATAAACAATTCTCAGCCATAGTTAAATCGTCTACGTACTTCCAAACACTAACAGAGGCGTCTGATGCAGCATCGTTAATAAAACATTGAAAACCCAAGGGACCGAATTTAGTACCTTGAGGAAGGCCACCATTTAAACCTTTGAAGTCAGACAAAGTCTGGTTGTATCTGACACACTGTTGTCTGTTAGAAATGAAATTGCAAATCCAAGGGATGATTGATTCCCTGACACCTAACTCCAGAAATCTTTTAATAAGGAGAGTGTGATCAATGAGGTCAAAAGCCTTAGAAAAATCAGACAAAACAACAGTGCCAGTATTGTAAGAAGAATCAGCCCCCCTATGTAGAAAGTGCATCAGACTAACCAAATAGTGTGAGGTAGAGACTCCTTTCACATTACCATACTGATTAATATCAATTTTGTTTTGAACATCCTGAAGCACCCAGTTAGCAACAAACTCTTCGCAAATTTTAGCAAACCCATCCGTCAGGGACACAGGCCTCAACCTATCAATATTTGCCGGATACTGTTTGGAAATCGGAATAACTATCGCCTTTTTCCACTGAATTGGAACGATTCCCTCAGTATAAGAGCTATTGAGGATCTCGGTAAACGGAACACTTAGCTCATAGGCAAATTCTTTGACAAGTCTAGGCGGTATCCCATCAGGGCCAGTAGCTTTAGATGATTTAACCTTTTTTAACACAGCATACACGTCCCATGGGTACAGATGAGGGGGTGGCTTAGGTGCAGGCAAAGTTAGTTTTAACAGTCACAATTCCACGTTTAATTTTATTGCGTATCGACCGCCATTTATTGGAATCACCATTACCAAAAGCAACCTGACGATCAGAAATCAATTTCTTAATTTTCGGCGTCATCCACGGTTTGTCAGAAGTACAAGATTTCTTGGTTACTTTGGGAAAGTGAGTATCAACTGCATCATTCAATAACCTATAAAGGGCATCTGTTTTTCCTTGGACACCAGTAGAGTTATGCACATCAGCCCAATCCTGGTTTTGAACCCAGGTGCCAAAGCTATTGATACCAGAATCCTTCAAAGGCCTAACAGTGCGCATTTTAATTTTGTTAGGCACATTGTGGTCGCTTTTCCCAATTGGTGGTAAACAAATTGGCACACAGTAAAACCTGTCCATATTAGTGATTATCAAATCTAGAGTGGCTTGAGCTCTAGTAGGAAATTTAATAACCTGTTTCAAGCCATTACCTTTCACAAGTGTATCTATTTTAGATCTATTAAAGTCACCTGCTATAACAAAACCAATATCAGGGTAAGCTGTACGCAGAATGTCAGTGGAGTCAATTAAATGATCGAGAAGCAAATCCTGGTGGGGAGAATCAGGTGGAAAATAAACAGCGCACACTGCTATGGCTGACACTCCTCGAGGAAGCCGCTCAGGTCGAACCATCACCCATAAACACTCAAGCTCCTCTGGTACAGTAATGTCGGTAATGGGTTTAGCATTAAAGTGGTTTTGGATGTAGATGGCAATACCACCTCCATGTTGATTTTGACAGGACTTAGAAAACAAGTTGTAATTGTCTATGTTTAACGAATGGTCTGGCAGATCTGGGTGGAACCAAGTCTCGCTGATGATACAGATGTCAATGTTGTTCTGCATGAAAATAACCTCCGCTTCATCTAGTTTATTGACAAGAGACTGAGCATTAGTCAACAGAACAGAAGGTACAGATGCGAGGGCTGGTCGTAAATTACATGGTGCTTTTGATAGCGAAGTCAAAACTCTAGGTCTCTCAGTTTGAACCACATGCTCACCATAAAACCAGCCATTGTTGTGGGTAACACGATGACTGTGGGTGCTGATTTGTGCTAGTGCAGGTCTGTTTCGGAGCGAATGAATATCAGAGCGATTAGTTATCCGAGTAGGTATCTGTCTGTCATGTCTGCGGGTGTGGGTACCTGCTCTGCAGCCTCTGTAGCGACGATTTATACCAAGTTCTTGTAATGTTAGCAGGACACTGTCAGACAAGATCTTGTGACTAGAATTGGCCTCTATGATCAAAAGATCACAACGTTGATAACGATGTCGATTTTCGTGATCATTACAGTTGACATTACAGTTGATATTGTCAGGTCCAGGATTAACTGATATGTCCATGTAAATTGTTAAATCTACCGGGGGATCACGGCCGGGTATCACAAGACAAGTTTGTCCATGTTTGGACCACTTAGATAATGCTAACTTTGTAGAACAAAATCCAGTGGAACAATTACTCAGTGAAAATAGTCTCAGGCACACTTTGGCTGGAACAATATGTAGTTGCTCAGTGCAGCAGATGTAATTAAAAGGTCTGTCTCCATGATATTTATGTAAACAGTACCTTGTTGACAGCAGAAGTAGCACTAATCGCCAAACTGCACAAGTCCATTTTGGAGTCATTTTGTAGGTATGCACTTATACTGAAGACAGCTTTGGAGACTTCGGGTCACAACTCACATGTTACAACGTTACATGCACATGTGCATGTAGGTATAGTGATGCACTCAAATTGAAGACATCGGGTCACGATAAAATCCATTAAAATCACACAAAATAATAATCAAATAGACACAAAATTCACCAAACTGGAATCCAAAACATCAGCAAAACACACCACGTTGCGATTAGGACTTGATGGCAAATATAAACGAAGAATAAAACGGATTTAAAATGACAAACATCAGCACAAAAAATAAAAAACATGGCAGCTACATGAACAGCGCCCTCAGAGATGAAGCAAGCATTAGAACACAACAACTTGAAAGCAATATTAGTCAAGGTGGCACATATATACTGCTTAGAGCCATGCCAGAAACATCAGGGCAAAACCTTTCTCTTTACAACAAGTGTACTGGGTTCTTTTATGTGCCTTATACACAACACACAGAACTAACAGCTTTTTTGAGTCCCATCCTAAGGAATCAATATCTGACCACAAGAAAAAGAGCAATCAAGACAGAAAGCTTACCATTCCAGAAAATCCTTGGTCATGGTGTTGACTTTCTTGATTGATTCGAATCGTATTGTCCAGTAGATGCCCACTGATACTGTACAGCCTCATGGTCAAGTCTCCTTCTCTGCTGACTGGAATCTGGAAATGGTGTTAAAAGTACTATCGTTGAGGGCAATCATTTACATTAAAAACAGAAATCAAATTTGAAGAAAATCTTCACTGGACATGCCGCCTTGTTTAGAACTTTCGGTGGACTCAAAATATTTTTACATTTCCTAAAATATTTAGTCATTTTTCTTATTGATGAACTAGTAGGGAAGGTTGGAAATGAAAATCTATACATGAATGAATCATCAAAAATTAGACAGCAGGACTTGTTGGGTTGCAAGGTTACTGGTGTTTCTAGCCTCGAAGGGGACCGTTTAAATATTCACTCACCAACAAATAACATAACATAACAATGAAATTTATAAGGCGCAATTCCATCAAGATCATAGCGCACATAACAGAAATTAACATGTATAGAGGCGAGTCTTTGAGTCAAGCTTTACGAAATAGAGATAAACAGATTCCCTTATGACAGGAGAAGTTGTTCGCTACACTGAATGATTTTGACCCAGAACTTTGTTTGCATTCAAAAATCACACACACACACAAATTCTTCAAATCCATAAAGAGGGTTTTGACCAACTTGGAAATGCAATGGCACGATTTGGTTGAACATTTGTTTTTTAAAAGAAGGTGGTTGAAGTCTGATACGTTTTTTGTAAGGTCTTGAAAACTGGAATCCTGTTTGAAGAACCTGAGCATGTTTGTATGTTTCATACACAAATTCTGTAAACACTGTTTCATTGGCATACTTAGTAATCACTTTTACAGGGATGAGGTAACTTCATAAGATCTTTCTTGGGATGAGTGGTGATTCACTTACTTATACATAAAGTGAGTAATGGACCATGCAACCATGCATATTCAAACACTTTGGTCCCAAGTAAATGATTGCTTTAACAGGTGGAAGGAAACCAACCCATGCACTTTAAGGGGTCCCAATGTTCGAATACATGCGAGACTTGCACAGTCTATTGAAAAGGTACATGTAGTTGACCGTTTAGGAATTAGGCTGTTACCACTGCTGTCCCAAAATGCCTTAAAAAGCACAGGCTGATACTTCACAGAGGCAACAAAGGCAATCGCCTCCATTCCTCTCATTATCGCCTGGGTGCCCTTTGAAAGGTTCAAATACCTATTTGTTTTTCCGTCATAGATGCCCTTCATTAAAGAGGGGCTTTAATGTCAAAGTCAGTTTTGTGTTACAGGATTGTTTTTGGAAAGACTCGACTTTATCTGCTAAGGTTGAAATGTCAGACCATTTCCTTGCTGCAGGAGAAGAGGCAGAGGAGGAAATTGCGAGTAGCAGCCCCCACTCCAGTGTCAGCCCCCTCCCCGTATGTCTGCAACAACTGTGGCAGAGACTGTCATGCAAGAATCGGACTTCTCAGTCACAGCCGCAGCTGCAAGAGAGAGGAAAATCCCCCGGGTGCAGTCCATCGTCAGTATTGACGGACGGATGCCTACTAATTATTTTTGGCGTTTCATTTTTTGATAGATTGAGTCCTAATCTTTAACCTCATAGTGAGAAATTTAAAACGTCATCAAACGTCATTGAACATCAACATTAAATGGGTCTATAAAATACAAACCGACTGTGCAGTCAAAAGGTAAAATCCTATGCTGGTTTGGTTAAATATTCTCAACATTTTGGAATGAACTCAATGTTTTACATACAAAAGTGTACAGACCAGATATTTAAAATGTGACGTCATCAAACGTTTTTTGTTTTGACCAAAATAGCCCTTGAGTGGTATTAAGCACTGTGGCATTTTACCATTTTAACATGAGGTTAGAAACTTCTACGTTTTCCCCCCCATTTTTATTGGAAATGAATGGATCACAAAACATAACTTGACCTTGTAGGCCCTCTCAAGGAAAAATTGCGCTGCCTTTACGAGAACATAGAATCAGGCTTCAAAACATTCCTTGTTCAAGGTCATAAAGTTTTTACAAACATGTTGCCTTGGAACTGCTCAAACTCCAAGGTTGCTGCACTATGTTTTCCACTGTCCTTACTTACATCGAATGAAATCTCATCTGCAAATTCTGGATGAGTACGGATGTTTGATGTGAACAGAAAGCCATCGTTGGTATTGGCCACCATGTGGTACATGTTATCCTCGGCATTTGTATGACAGTCAAACTTGCGTTGACATTTCACACCTAAGTGAGAGAGAGAAAAATCAAGCCATGATTTACACAATGAATGATCCCTGTGGGAAAGCATTACATACCAGGTGTGGACCCGAGGAAAAAAAGATGCCTACACTTTGCAGAATCTAGAGAAGTTCTGTGGATTTACAAACATCCAAATGAAGTCAAAACATAATAGAAACTGTCATTTTCTTACACTTGTTTTTTACCCTCTCTCTTTCTGTAGTAAACATAGGCATTTGTCCGTGGTCTGCTTCTTAAATTGTAGCCCGCTGGAATCAATGGTACCGCTCCCACCACATCTTTCTAGTGCTGCTGCTTTGAGTTCAGTGGTATCTCAAAGTGAAGAAACAGCCTGGGCAAAAATAACCCCTAGATACAGGTGGAGTTGTCAATGCCACATAATATGACATCTTGCACGAAGACTTCATCTCGAATATAGCTCCTTAGGCTTATTCATGTTGCCTTTCTTCAAGATATTCAGATTGAAATTGGGAAAAAAACAAATAAAAAATAAACATTGAAACCTGGACAAATCCTTAATAATCTCAGTAGCATGTCCTTCTTACCATCTGCCTTATCAACCACCTTAAATGTTGTCTCTGTTCCAGCAAATACCGCTTTGTTGAGGGTTTCATGCATAGGTCCTCCTAGATTGACTGCATAGAGGACACCTTTGGGCTGGTTAATGATGTGTTGTGGAGAGCCGTCTAGCTCAATAGTTACCGGCTCATGCTCTGTGATTAAAAATAAATAAATAAAAACCCGTTATCAAGATAAAAGAGGAACAAATACTTAGTTTCTCCTTTCTTAGTTCAAACTTTTGGAAGAGAAAATCTCGTAAGTGGAATGAACTGAAAGTTTTTCAAAGATGAAATAGGAACTCAGGTAAATTTTCAAATTTGGATCTTAGCTGATTTTCAACAGCAAGTAACAAAACAGAAATCAATAAAGACAATAAAAATCTTTGTATTCTGCAAAATGTTTTGCCTTATTATCCCGAAAAAGAAAGTTGACAATAAATGTGATGCTGGAACATCATGTAAATTAGGACGGCAGTAACTTACTGATATTGCTCGTCATGCCATAGACTTGAAGAAGCTTCCGACCAGGGCTGGTGTCCTCGCTAGTCAACTCCCTTTGGAATCCAAATCTGCCATCTGGCTGTTCCAACAGCTTGCCAGTCTCCACCAGCTCAATGGTCAGTCCATTGATCATGATTTTGACCTGTGATACTTTGGACACCCATCCATAGATGGTACTCCCCTTGACGTAAACTCCACCGCGGTACTCTTCTGGCAGGCCCGTTGCCATGCTGGATGGACTTGAGAATCTCCTAAGTGGATCGGGGTTGTCTTCTGGAATGTTTGATATGAAGCCGTAACGACAGGGTGCATCAGGGCCAATAACCACCAGCTGATTATTATCAGCAGAGATGAACCAATCATTATGAGACTCGCCAGTGTTGGATCTACCAGCAACGAAAGAACTCCTGACCCCCCATTTTTGGATTGTCACCAAGTAAAGACCAGAAGATGTCATGTCAGCCGGACCAGAGCTACACGAGCACATGATCAACAAGGCGTGACCATTGTACTTGGACAGGTTTCTAAGGAGAACCAACCTTTCTGATCCGTTGAAAGTCTGGATGTGGCAAACTTTCCCAGCATTCTCTGGAGGGGTGCTGTCGTTATTGCCGTCACAGTTCCAGATTCCATACTGACTCTGGGCTGGCCCTGTAATCTCTAAGCTTTCTCCTGGACATGCAAAATTCCATAAGTCATCACAACTTTCGTTGGCAATTGTCTTGGAGACTATCTGACTTGGTTCATTCCCGATGCTCACAAAGTAGGTATTGAAGGTATGCGTCCCATTCTCGCCTGGGGCGCTGCATAAAACCAATAGGGCCTTGCCGTACTTGCCAGGACTTATACAAATATTGGTATTCACAGTCCCATTACCGCTATTCTTGGGCCCAGCATAGACATGAATACATCCACAATGACCCATTTGAGCAATATTGGATATGACAGTAGCTCTAGAGAAACCAAATCGTAAACACGGCGACAGGTAACCATCTTGGTCAGTGTGAATCCTGTTGTTTATTTTCATGGAGTGCACGCCCGCTTTATCGAGGGATATGTACTCGTAGTGATTGCCGTCAAAACCACAGCGGATAAGACAGAGTTCTGTGCTGAAGTTTGTATCGGGGGTGACAGTAGTCAGCATCATCAGAGCAGTACCGCCACCATACCTAGCATTGACATTGAAGTCTGTCTTGGTGAAGGCAGGGATTGGGAAGCCACTGGAGGCAGTGCCTTCCATGCAAGCAAAATCAACTGCGGAGAAGGGTTGAATACAAAAGAATGGAGTTAACAGACATACTACAGCCGTCTTGTTCTTATTCCCTGAAGTGGCTATCACAGTGTCTGTGATCATTTCATAAAAAGAGACTGGTATTTATTTTTGTAGAGACACGGGAAGGAGGCCGGTCTTCTATTTAAAAAGGACGAGCATTCACCAGAATATAAAAATGACAATATTTCTCAAATTAAAAGATCATTGAATTAATACAAAAACAATACTCACAAAGAGCTCTGACACTATTCCTCCCTACTGAATAATTTGAAGCATGACCAGAGCCATGCTTCCTACAAAATAAGAGAGAAATACTGACAGAAAATATAATGTGCTCTCTCTTGCTTATTTCAACCCTACCTAAATTTTGTTATTTCTCAGGTATGTTTTGAAATTGGTACAAACTGAGACTCACAGTTGAAGAGTTGTAGTATTGTTATAAATTTGAATTTATTCATTTTATTTATTTTTGTCGTGTTAGGGGAATATAGTGTAAGAAAGCCAAACAAAAATGAGACGATGCACAAAGTATGAATTCCAAAGAAAACATTGATATTTTTTTAAGGGGAAGAAACTCAACTGTCTCTGCTCCCATCCCCCTGATGCTGCACATGCATGAGATAATCAAATATAACAATGTCCCAAGCCAAAACATTACACTGCATTGTATTGTACTGGTTTTGGTTAACAAAGCATTTGGCCCAGAATGCTGCAACCAGTGTCAAAACATTCACTTTGGGGTGAAAGCTCAACCCATCTACATTTCTGTATTTGTATCTTAATATTGTACATGGTAACGAGGAATTTGGGGCCCAAATGCTGCGACCAGTGTCATTGGGTTGAAAGCTTACCAAGCTCAAACATACCTGTTGGTCTGATAGTCTTGGGCGGTGGTAGCTGCAGATCAAGTTTCTTTAAATCTTTAGGCATAGCTGCCAAGGATAAAAGATACACAGAAGAATAGAATCAATACAGTCAATCAACCAACCAACCACTGTATGGCTCTGAAAGTGCTAATCGCTACTGAAGGCCTAGCCCCATCACTTCTGTGGCCAAGCTGAATCTTTGGCCACAGAAGTGGGGCTACTGAAGGCCCTGACAGCTGTGGTGTGACCCTCGTCCACTTTCTCCACTCTGGAGGTTGATATATTTTGGAGATTTTACCGATTTGTCAAAACAAGAGAAGATTGAATTTTGGACAGACAGCAAAGTAAGCTCTTGCGATCCAGGGTAGAATGGTCGGCTGTTTAGTGCAACCATGGAGGAACCTTGGTGCAACCTCGTACACTGTCGCAAGTGTTATCACATTGTAGAGAAAGTACCCATTCTGTAGTTAGTAATTGCGATAATCGTAAACAACCATCCTCCCGACGGTCTGCCGGCGTCCGTCGGGGGGGGATCTGACCGTCGGGAGGATGGTGGGTTACAATTATCGCAAAGTACATGTACCAAACCATTCTGTATGTTTCTGATCTTCGAAGGAGTCAAGACAATAAGATTAAGATGTTCAGCTGATGGTAAGTTTTATTTTTATGCCACAACTCATTTTGGGGGGTTTTCTTTTTTACAAAGATGAAGTAAAACCAGGCCATACATTATACATTACCTCCGGCATGTCCGGTCGGCTTACTCGAGGAAGGAATCGAAACAAGGACCAAGGTTCTGATTAATAGTGATTGATAAATTGATTTGATACAATGATAGCACTAGTGTAGTAGTAGCAGGAACAAACCTCGTTCTACTCTCTACGGTCAGCTGAACTTTATACAAAATCATTTTACTTCAGTTTTAAAATATTTTGTAAAATAACTTAGGGTTGAACAAGGAAATATTGACTAGAGCGGGATTTGAACCAACGACCTCTGGTTATACTACCTCCATGGTACGACCATGTGGAGGACTGGAATGGGTAAGCACTGGAATATCCTTCGGCTGAAAAAGCTAGCGAGCCTAGCCGTGCAGCCGTGTTTTGCACGGCCAGTTTTCTGAAAACACGGCCTATTTTTTCAAGCACGGCTTTTGTGCTGTAAATCAAGCCGTGCACCACATTTGTTGGACTCCCTTCCAAAAACATGACAAACATATTTTTGTAATATTATTGGAGAAAGAAATGAAAACGTTGACTGAGACTCCGATCCACAAATTATATTATCCCCAACAGACGTAAGTTGACAACATGTGTCAGTCGGGTGCCTCGTGTTTGGTAAATGTTTTCGTGTGAAAGGCGAAATAAACTCTAGGAACCATACCACTCCCATCGTTAGCCGTTATCGCATGGATGTCCAAGCGAATTTCCGGGACATTGTGGTCATAGACTTTGACAAGTCGTTCATGATGGTCGCGGTGGGTCGAGTGGTCGAGTCGCGTGTGCTGGCTGCCGACTCGGTAAATGTGACCAGCAGTAATCTCGCGCAGAGCAGCCCTCTCGCGGGATATTGCGAGACAGCCCCACCGCTATCACCGCGACGACAATCATTTAACGACTTGTCCACAAGTCTATTGTGGTCCCAACCTATGGAGTTTTACGTTGGCAAGATTTTGTTTCGTCTATTATTTTAGTTTAACGTACTTTATGACCATGAACATTAATGTGTCAGTCGGGTGCCTCGTTTTTGGTAAACGGTTTCGTGTGAAAGGCGAAATAAACTCTAGGAACCATACCACTCCCATCATTCATTCGCATGGATGGATGCCCAATAGACCTTTCTTTTGTTGATAAACAAAGTGCGCCGGTTGGCATGGACGGTCGAATGTTAGCAAAACATTCAATCGTGTTAACAAATGTTGTGACCAAATTCAACATTTTCTGTAAAGATTCATGAACGGAAATACCTTCCATGATTGGTTGATTTGTTTCCAACAAATTCAACACTATTTTTGAATATTTGTGTAACACTGCTAAAAACTGTGGCAATCTGTTTTTGGTTTGCAGTTATGGCTTTCCATACTTTTCCAACCTGGGTTGGCAAAAACTCGGGGACGTTGCAAAAGAAAGGTCTGTTGACGATTAGCCGTGTGGGAGATTGTAAACTAGTGCAAGCTGTTTCAACGACGGAACATGACCAAAGAAACGAGTTACCGTAATAGACCGCCCAAGTCTTGCGCGTATCCTAACGAGAAAACCCGTCAAACGAAGAACATTTTTATTTCTGAAATCAAATCTTTGCTTTTAATTATAACTCACGACAAAATCTGAACAACAAAAATAAATCGTTACAATTTTATGAAATTTGTTTCAGCTTTTGAAAAAAATACACAAAAGTGTGTTAATTATTGTTGAAAAAAAAATAAAACTCTGGGACAAGGATGCTTTATTGATGTTAACTTTTTAGAAACCTCTTACGCGGATTCGTGATGGTCAAACGGGTGTAAAATAACCCGTATCGCAGTTTAAAGGAGGATGCTGACGCCTCAACAACCACAGACTACTCAATGAAAAGGGTTCGCTTTGCAATTACATCATCTGGTTGACTTGTTCAAAGAATAGTAAAAGGGCACTTCTCAGATTGCAGAGCACGTGTTGTCTCCAACAATTTTGATTACATAAACTTTCGTGGTGAAGACCTCATTAGTCAATTATCTTGGCAATTGCAAACCTTGGCACAAAGAAGGGATTTCTTTTTAGCCTGTCTAGTGTTTTATAAATGTGTTCACGGACTTGCTCCAAGTCGACTATGTACTTGATGACGTAGAAATGTACTTCGATAGACATGGTATTAATACAAGAAATGCTGACTCTCTTAATGTTGTTGTCATGTCCCTAAACAGAACGTCGAGTGTTTTCAACAATCTTTTAAGTTTGCCGGTGCTAAGGTTTGGAACAATATTCCTTCAAGTTCCATTCAATAAAGTGCCTCCTCCATTGAAATTTGTAAACGTTTATATAAGAAACTGCATTTTAAATAGTTTTTCTTTGTATTCTTCCTTTTTCTTGTGTGTTGTCTACGTTTATAATTTTCATGTATAGACCCATTGCACAACGCGCAGCGCGCATACATGCGCGTAATTTGGGGGGTCAAAACGTGCACAAAAGGATGGTACACGTGTTTACGCCCAATGCGCTTGTAAACACGTGTACCATTCTTTTGTGCACGTTTTGACCCCAAAATTACGCGCGTGTAGATGATGACGTCATATGCAATGGGTCTATAACAGGACATTGATGTAAAACAGCTTTTTGCTGATCTTTTTATCCTGCCCTGCATAAAGATGTTGCAATAAATAAATAAATAAATAAATAAATAAATAATCTGGCGATTATAATCGCGCATCCAAAACAAGCGTTACATAAGTTTTATGATCGGAGGCGAGCACAAAATTCTAATTTTTGGCAATAACCGGAAGCTGAGGTCAAGTTTAATTCTCGGGTTTTCTTTGTTATATTGTTGAATTATTGGTTTTACTTTCATATTTTGTTATCACTTAGTGTTACATTCCCCAAAACATGTATAATTTTCTAGGTCATAAACTACGTTAAACTAAAATAATTGACGAAACAAAAGCTCGCCCAAGTAAAACTCCATATTATGGTTGGGACCACTATGGTCCCAGAGTTCGAATGCGCGCAAGACTTGCACAGTCTAGGCCTATATAGGTTTTGCCTGGAGGGTGAAGGTTGACTTAAATTTTTTAATTAAGCGGTCGCCATGTGCGATTTAAAACAGCAAATACTAATTACCAAAAATTCCGCTCTGGTCGTGAGAAAAAATGATGTTCCATCATGTCACAATTAATATAAGTGGGAAGGCCTAAAAGTGGTCAAATCCCCGGTATTTTAATCTCGTGAAATGGTTCGAAATATATGCGAAAATTTGTTCTTCATATCGTTTTGATGCGTGCCATCATTCACCAAGCGTCGCGCGTCACACTCACCGTGCCCGCACAGACCTAAAAACACATGTGCAGCCTTAATTAAAACAATTGCGAGTTTGCGCGCTCTGTGTGGATTTTCGGTGAAAAAAGTTGCCACCCTGTTTTTCAATTTGCACTCCCACTTTTCAAATCCTAGCTAAAACTACAACGAATACCTGAAGTTGTAAGCAAAGCGAACGCACCCCAAATCTCATAATTATACACATAGGCCCTATACTGTTACTATCTGCCAGCTGCAGAGAAAGGTAACTTTCAGCCAGATACAATTTATCAACTTATCTTATACTGATCGCCCATTCATTGTTTACCGACGAAGGGATCAAATGACCGTCAGAACCAACAGCTGAGCCGAGTTGCCCCCAAATTTTTGACACCCCGTTTTTCAATCCAGTCACATTTTGACACCCTATTTTCAAATCCTAGCTAAAAGCCTGGTTAGAGGATCACCTTAAGGGGGTTCAACTTTTTTATTTCAAATATAAAGTTATAAACCACAAGGTTTATAACTTGATATTTTGTAAAATAATAACACTATGATAAGCCTATTCAATCATTGCCATTGTGGTAACTTTGCAATTAACTTGTCATTTTTACATTTATTTATTTTTGAACATTGCCAGTTGTACCTGAAGCAAACTTCATTGCTGAGATCCGTTTGGTTCCAGCTTGCTTCTTTGCCAAGTTGAAAGCCGTGACAGCAGCAACCTTCCTGGAGGCATGGAGGCCCTGATCCTTTGAGTCCTTCGCTCCCATTCTGGATGTCTGTCTCTCAGAACTCTCCCCTGGAAACCTAGACCAGTGCAACAAAATAAAAGAAAACATTTAGCAACTTGTAACTTTTAAAATGCTTTTTGGGGGTAAAAGAAAATTATAAGGTGTAGTTCAAACCAGAGCCCTAGATGATGGGTGTCCTGGTATATGTCGCCAGTCTCTCCGTTGCCTCCGTTGCACTGAAACAGACAAGTCCAAGCAGTGGGCTAAGTGGTGTCAGTCTTTTTCATTAAATTTAAGGAGACTGACGTCCAGCCAGGGTAAGTTAATAATATTTGGTAATGGTCATCTAAATTGTCTGTATGGTCTTGTATTTTAGATAGGCTATATATTGATAAATTGGAGGTAAAATGTGAAGATTAGGCCTACATTCTGGCATCCACTACTACGGGCGTTTTGTATAGAAGTAAACAAATTATCATCCAGCTACATAGAGTCCTTGTAAATGTAATGTATGAAATAACACTCAGACCGCAGGCGTTTAAATTCTAATTAACCACATCCCCTGAGTGATGGTGATGTGTGGAGTGTGTCATCGCGCTCGTCTCAAGTAAGTTTAGCCACTTGGGCATTGGTTGACGGCTTGCCAGTCAAGTCGAGTTGGCCTGCTGCCGAGTGTGACAAACGAAATCATGAACGTAAAGAAAACTGTCAAATCATTACACTAGAAAATAGTGCATTTAACCCTTCGCTGTTCCAATGCTCAGTGCTACCAAACCAACCATAGCACCAATGCCATTACACGTATACCACTGCTCACAAAAGATAACCACAAAGTTCGGCGCATTTTAGGGATTTGCTAAATCTTCTGATTGCGCAACACTTTGTCCATCAGTCAATCTACAGTTAGCAGATTGGGCAGAGCGTTTACATTGTCTGTCATTTTCCACAGCCATTATAATTACCCCTGGTAACGTTTCAAACTTCATGACATTTCAATCGATGCATATGCTGCGTTAATCCCGTTCGGTCGGTCGGTTTCATGTGACGAAAAGGTTCTATTAACAAAACACATTGAAATAAAAAGAAGATGTTTCAACAAAAGACACTTTATTTTTACACTTTAATAATGTAATACATGGCACATCATTTTCAAGAGTATAGGCCTACACAAAAAGGCATACACAATAAGATTTGATTAATAACAACCCGCGCTGAAATGGGCTGCTCCATCTGCAGTGGTGAATATTACAAGCAGGAACAATCATTTCTAAAGCAAACTACTAAACCAGGGACATGTTGATGATAAACCGAGCACAACTTCTAACTCACTGATGTAGAGTTGTATCAAAAATTCAAAAAATAACACAGACCTAAAAGTCTTTACTGCATGTTAGTGGTAGGCCCTATGACGTCACTTTCAGCGGAAACCATAATGTGCCAGTGTACAAAATAAATATATTGGTGGCTTTACCGTACTAATTTACATTGTAAATTAAATATGCCCCCCCCCTACCGAATTAGATAATTATTCTTGTGTCAAACTCAAAAGTATACATGTATGCCTACATGTGGTTTTCATTTACAGTGTTTTACAAACTCACTTTATACTTCTTGCAGAGATTGTTCCATTTTTCCCTTAACTGCTCTGCACTTTGGCAGCCTTCAAGGTTAAGCTCTGTCACAATCTCCGCATGTGTTCTTGAACATTTGTGTAATGTGTACAAAACAAGTTTAAAATGTATTATTTATTTGTAAGGATAACTGAATCTGGCTGAAAATTATTCAGTTTTCAGTGTGTTCAATTCTTCTTTTATTGTTAACTTCTGTTTTTGTTTGAAATGATGAATTGGTGATTACCCATCAACAATAACTACAACAACTTTCTTTATAATATTATATTTTCAAAGGCAAGCTGGTACAACCCAACTTACTCAATGCAACCCCCAAAACTAAAGTAAAGGGTCAGATTATTTTAACATCAGTATAAAGATAGTGCATAATAGTTGATGGTCACATCTGTATGAGTACATACTGTATAATAATTGCCTTGAGTGTTTTCCTTCCGCTCCGGAACTGCTCGCTGTGACTTGATCTTACAGCAATCAAATCATCTGACCCAGTGTTAGGTAAAAGTGAGTTATAAGACTTTTGACATGGTGATGTGATTAAAAGTTGAAGGTATTGGACCTCACGGAGTCATGAAACAACAAGACACCAGAGAGCAGAATTAATACTTGGCAGAAATCATGATTGTCCATACATATGTCGTATCGTATGGACTAGTTGGAATAGCACCAAAAAGCTATATAAAACGACCGTGTAAAAATAGACACTTAAGAAAAGTTTAAATGCATGCCCTATTACAGTGGTTTGACCAGGGCCCAATTTCATGGCTCTGCTTACTTTAAGCAAAGAATCGGCTTACAGAAGCATGGAATTCCGCGCTTACGTCAAGACTCGGGTGGGAAGAAAACGAAAATTGCCATCAGGGGAGTGAGAAAAGTTGAAAAGCTCCCAGTTCGGGAAGACAGGAAAGTTGGACTACGAAGACAGACTGCTACCAGACAGCAGACATCATCGGGGGCGTAAGGGGAAACGCCAACCGAAGGGAAAATTACAGAAGATTTTATTTGCGAGCAAAGCTTTGAAGGTCTCAACCCTCACAAAGACTCCTCATCTCCGGGGAGTTTATTGATGGGCAGAGAGGCAAACCGGTTAAAGGCAGCCGAGGGTCTGGATTACATTGCCAGTACCGGTTCGCCGAGGCCCCTCCTCGTGCTCACCAGCCGAAGGGAGGGGATAGAACAGGCTAGAGCGCAGATTAACAACTGTGACCGTTCACAAATATGGAGAGGGTCCCATTCATGTCTCCCATGGTGACGGTGAACATCCCATCTTCCGTGTTACTGACCGAGGCACGGGAGACGGGATGTGGTGTTGAGAAAGAAGTGTCTCAAGAAATCCGTTGGTCAAATAAAGCTCAAGTGTCATCAACCTCGACACCTAGTGTAGATGTTGCTATCGCGACTGTTCCTTCAACTGGCGAGGGCCAAAAGGAGCAAGTAGATCAAACTGGTACCGGCACTAGCAAGGACCTCAATAACTCAAACAATAAGGAAACAGATGAAAAGTCATTTTAGAGAGTCCTCAAGTTACCTAACTTTATTGACGATATCAATAACAAAGTTCAGGAGGGATATGTGGCTGGGTTTGACACCGATCATGCAACTGATAATGGAGACTCGAATGTTATCTATGTGTCTCTTCTGACCAAACAGGCGACGACTGCAGTTAACAAGGAAGACACTACCACCTTTGGTATTCAGGTGAGGGAGGCTATATTCATGCACCCAAATCTGACATGATGTCTACGAGTGCCTCTACGGGACGAGGTACAGACAGCGGAAAAGGTGAAGCGATGGCTGGTGAACTCCAGCTCCTCAAACATCGAGAGTACGCCGCAATTTGAGCATAATTTGGAGGACAAACGCGTTGCCGAAGATTCTTTCATGTCCGGCATTGCTCTATTGCCATCCACAACAGTGCCCAACAGAGGAAAACAAAAATATTTTGTTGGAATTTTGAGGGATGAAATAATATTTCGAGGGAGGTATTTTGTTTCCACATTTTAATTTGGTATTTCTTTGTCACCTGTCCCTTCAGGGGTTCGTTTTTTATTTTTGATTAAAATAAATTTTTGGGTCATGCAATTAATAGATTGTGTAACTATGACAACACAACCTAGGGGCTCTGTGCTTTAACTTAAGAGACTTGAAAATATGAGGCTTTAAAGTTGGTCATATTTGGCTATGGAAGTGGGGGATGCTTCTTGAAAACTGACAGCAAGTCGAATTGGGATAAAGCACATTCGAAGGTGTTACTTTCTGGGGAAGTTAGCAAAACATTCCAAATGGCTGACCTCCCAAAATTTGAAAAGAAATCTGAAGTTTAGTTGTCCGAAAAAGTAGGCCTATCTGATTGGTTTTCAAGAGGCATGAGAGACTAGAAAGTATTTTTGAATTTATTTAAGCATTTAAGATTTGGTTGTTATGTGAGTTTATTTAGTCTAACTCTGGTTTGGGGTTAGGGAGGGAGGTCACTGATGACGTCGTCCTTCTTTTTCCTTTACGGGTCCCAATCATTCGTTCCTTCAAATCAGCTCTTTCCCAGCTCAAAAACGAAATATTTTTTCGAGGGAACGGAATTTAATTTATTTCTGTTTTACCTTAAGATGTCCATTTTCGGGAGCTCCGCAGGGCTCAATATAAATCGGAGAGACAGAGGGTACAGAAATAGAACTAACCATTGTCGTCAGTTACTGAATCACAATTTATTGATTTTGAGCAATTTTATGATTATAGACATTAAACCGTGCAATTCATAACCATAGACATTTAAACCAATGTTTGTAAAACTAAGAGAGAGATTGGGCTGTTGCCAGATTGCTGTTTAAATGCCATTATGATAGTTATCCAAGTTCCCTTGTTGGGAAGATCATCGAACAAGCAAACAAACAAACAAACAAACAAACTGCTCATTTTATAGGCCTAAAGCTGTGGTGTAAAATTACACACACATATTGGTAAAAACAAAGTGGGAGTGGGGGGTTCCAAGTGACCGAGAGCCAAAACATAAAAACACACAATGCTTTCTCGATACAAAAGTATTATAATCTTGACCTTCATAAACATTTCGATTCACAATTTAAAGAAAACAACTACTACAATATCTATATGGCTTAAAGAAATTTCAAAAACAAGTTCACTAACTTTTACAAGTCACCGTTAGAGTTGGTGCTTTAAAATTGATTTCTAATTCTGCACACAATCATCTAGGCCTAATTTCGCTAACAAAACAAAGTCTTAAGATTATATTCCATTCATAAATTTAAGAAAATTCTAGAGTACTGCAATCCAATTCAACTCAATTGTTGCTAAAATAAATAAATACACAATATATATATATATGTAAGTATACACCTATATATAGAAATGTTTCTTTTGTAGTATTTAGACTTTCTATGACTTTATTGCATTTTGTCCGTTACAATTTAGTGAGTGTAGAAAAATATGCAAATATGACTTCAAAACCTGAATTCTCGTTTACGATATTTTAATTAAAAATTCAAAGGAACAACTTCAAGAAAAATAAGATTTGTTTATTGCATTTGCAAAAGAAATGACTTGATTATATTAAAAGTATCATCTAGCACATTGCACTCCAAGTATGAAGAAGCAATCCATCTTATTTACATGTATTTCATCTCGTTGGTAAGTGGGAGGTAAGTATACTAAACCACGCCCACTCCACATATACTGGCGCCGATGATTACAGAAAGACCCTCATGAAATTCATTGATCTTTGATGAATTTAGGCAACAAAATTCAAATATTTAAAAATGTCATGTCATAAAATATTTCCTTATTTAAACTTTGTTTTTTTATGGAAGTCAACAAGGCACAAAAGGCCACTTGAGGTATGTGCTACAAAAAGGAAAGAAACAGATTGCGCAGAGATTAAGTTAAAAAGAAACCCATTCACATTACAGTTGAACTGGGACACATTATTGACAGCAGGGAAATAGGATGGAGGCAAGGAATTCCAAAGTGAAGCAGTGCATGGGAAGAAACTTGTTGAATACACCTTGGAATTGCATTTGGGAACTGTGACTGTTTGAGGATGTGACTGGATAGAGAGACGTGTAGTGCGTTCAAAGGGGGGTGGTTTGAGAGGGACAACCAGTGAAAGACCGTCAGAGCACATCTCGTACGTACACAGTGAAGCCAGGGATTCTATGTGTGGTGTCACACACAAACTTTTACCCGCTTTGCAGCATTAAGAATTGAACGCCCTGCAAATGTGTGACTTAATTACTAAAACTAATAAGCATCCTGTAAATAACGCAATCATCAGCTGCTGCCACAGAGTGAGTTGTTAAGGCACATTTAATGTTCATTAACTCTTGTTTGGCTTGGTTTCATGTCTGCATGAAGTCTTCCAACAATTTTCCAACCTCAAGGTTCAGAATGGAAAGACATAAATTCTATGATGAGAATATTATATTCATTTAATATTTAGTACAAAATGTTTTATTGCAAGACACAAACATAAAAATAAACATGAACAGATAAAAAATATTGTTAAAAATGATTGGACATACAGGAAAACACATCAGAGAGACTGAACAAATGCACAAACTACTCCAAAACGTATTGGCCCTTGCACCAATGTGACATGCGTCTGCCGTCTGCCAAGCTAACACTTCTTGGAGTGTCAAATTGCACATACAAATTATTGTAAGCGTGTAAACGCCAAGTTGCCATAAATGCACAAACAGGGACATTGTCTCCAAAAAAGGCACAACAGAGATTATTGTGATGGTGACGTCAGGTCAATGAATTGGGTCATTACAACGGAAATAATGGCACTTCTACTTGGAAACCCTGTGTCCATATAGCTTGTTTGATTTGGCGTTGAGACACTCTGCTTTATATCAGGCACTTAACCCTTAAGGCACTTAGGCACTTAAAAAGAAAAAAATAATACAAAAATATACCATGATACAAAAATCATGCATTTAGGCTATGTTGAAATAAATACTTCTGTTGGCAGACAACAATGAAGAATTTGATTGATCTATTAACAATTGCATCGGGGATAAAGACCATTTGTTTACCCTTACACCAATGTGTGATACCCACTGTAAGAACATCAGTGCAAGGGTAACATTCTAAACAATATTGTTTATCCCCGATTCAGTCATTACATTACAACTAAATTGTTTGCGGTATCCACTCATCACAGGATTTGAACTGGCCTCTCATCAACAGTCAAACTCAGTGGTCAAGTGGTTAAGAAATCTGCTGTAGATGGCTGAGGTCTTTGGTTTGATTCCCACCCAAGTAGCCTGAGATTTTTTCCCCGAAAAAACACTGAGCATAGAGTGCTTATCACACATCAAACTAATAGTCAATTGGATTGTTATGAGACATCAACTTAAAGGGACTCAGCAAATTCGTCAACATATAAAAAGCTACACCATGCCTGGTATGTTGCAAAGGGTATACCCCCGATGTTACCACTTTATTTCTCTTGTACAGCAGTGCCCCCTTAAAATCCTCTAAAGAATTCCTGCGAGCGTACAATGAAGACACAACAGCAGAGGGGGTACACCATGCCCCATATCCAGCACCAAATGTAAAAAGCAAGTCACTAATATAATCGTGTTATTTATGCGTGAATCCCTGCAGCTTCTCCAGGGCTGTGTTGGTAGCTTGTATGCTCGGATGATTGTGCTCAAGAAACAGCACAAAGATACGCAAAGCCTCATCAAACTGGTATTTAGCTCGCTGGTACATGTTGGTGGCAAAGAAATAGGCACCTAGATTGTATCTGGAAAAAAAAAAAAAAGGTAACTTTATTTATCACAGCTGATGAAAATACACCTGTAACACAAATGTTACACGCTAACAGTGTTTTGCTGTTATTTGAAGTGAATTTACCAGATGTAAGTTTTAAGTAAACTATGCATTTAGTTTTAAAATTAATATGTAGACATGGGTGCAGGGCCCTGAATGGAAAACAGTCACGGGGTCCCCTGGGTAAAGAAATGAAATACTTGAATAAATAAACAAATTAAATATAAAGGTCACTTATAAACAAACTTTGATGAAAGTACAGTCCCACCCTGGGCTCGGTTTTACAAAGCACTGAGACTTATTTATTGTTGTCAATATTGACATAGTGATTAATTTTGTGACATCAAACTTTGCTTAGCAATTAAGATTGATCGAAGCTTAAGATGTATCTGAGTGCTTTGTGAAATCAAGCTCTGGTGAATTACGCAGCATGATTTCTAACTGACCTACTGAGCAATCAGTAACTGACTGATTTATCAAAATTAAAGGGAAAGTTTACGTTGGGTAATCACTCTTAAAACTAATGGCAATAAAAACTTACTTGCCTACAAGTACAGCAGCTTTCGATTGTATAAAGCATTTTGAGAATCATTTCACTTCGAAGTAATGTGGTTATGGAAAAAGATATCAGGTCTTGTCCCAAAATTTGAACCTGAGAAGCGTTTCGGTCAGAAACGTTTCTCAGATTGTGTATTTCTATAGGGATAATTCAGTGATAATGAATTTATCTTCAAGCTACCTAAATGGGCAGCTTAAAATAGCGCAATTGACCACTTTGCAGCAATGCCACACGCGGCTACTGCTGCCACCCTCGCCATTTTTGGAGCCAACTCCTTAACGTGTGATAAGCGTTACGTCCCCTAAAAATTAGCGCGCTTCACTTTATAACACACAAGGACACTGACTCCCAACATGGCATATCCAAGATTATTGTGATGATGACGTCAAGTGAATTGGGTCAATACACAGAGTTAAAACAGGGTGTGATATGGGCCATGCAATATAGGATAATGTCACACTCTTGTTGTTGCTATGATTCGACCAATCAGAATCTAGGATTTAAGTCTGTTTGAAGATAAAACAAAACATTAATTTTCTACAGCTGTTATAAAATTTCTTTTTTCGATGTTTCATAAGAATTAAAACCTAAATAAGGTTTAAGGATTATCTGAGGATGAGATTAGCGTTCTTACCTGACGGTAGCAACGTCTACATGATCCTTCCCGTACGCCTCCATCAAGATCCCAAGGACTGCCTTGAACACAGCTCCAGCCTTCTCATCGTTCATATCATCCAGAACCAGACCACAGTTGTTGAGGATAGCTGCAACCCTGGGATGGTTCAGCCCGACATCGCTCTGAGTCAGCTTCAGATCCCAGAGATGAAGGATCATAGCGTCGTCCAGCTTGCTCTGGCTGTAGTATAACTGACCGATCTAGAGTGGATTGTCAGAGGGGATGTATAAATCACTGCCAGACCACACAGCATCAAGCACAAAAGTTTGATGTTAGTCCTTTTTAGTTTCATCCTCAGTACTGTAACTATCCTCCTTTCATTCAAATATGCTTTCCCAAAAAGCTCCCATATTCAGTTGATTTATTCAACTTGAATAAATCAACTGAATATGGGACAAAACATGATTTCACTTAAACATACAGATATTTACTAACAAGTAGTTTTGTCAGTGTAAAATACATCATTGTAGAATAATGTTTTGTTTCCATTCTGTTTTGCTGTTGACTGTTTTTTCAAGACATATTCATCACAAGCCCCACAAGAGGCGGTTCTTTCAGTTCTTGTAAGCAGATGAGTGATAGTAGTAGTTGGCAGACGTCTGTCGCGGACGACAATGTCAAGTTTAGATGTATCCATCAAGGACAACTTTCTCTCCTCATCTTGTTGTCTGTTTGTTTGTGATCGTGTCTCATCCCATCATACAGCGTAGACCTCCAGCTGGAACGGTTGCTGGCCAACTGAGGCCATGACCAGGTGGGGATTTCAAAGTCTACCAAATCCCTCTTCAAGACATCTTTGAAACGTAGTTTGGGACGTCCAACTGGTCGGCCTCCATTTTCAAGGACTCCATAGAGTATGGAGCGGGGGATTCGGTGTGATTCCATACGGGTCACATGACCTGCCCAGCGGAGACGGATGAACTTGAGCCTTGATGACAATGGCTGAGATTTGGTTATCTTGAACAGTTCCTCATTGGGTAGTTTGTCCTTCCAGGTGACTCCCAGAATGGAACGGAGACATCTTGTGTGGAACGCACTCAGTCTGCTTTCTTGACTTCTGTATGTCGGCCAGGTTTCAGCACCGTAAAGCAGTACACTAAGCACACAGGCATCATAGATGCGGACTTTGGTGCAGATGGAAAGTTGTTTGTTATTCCATACACGCTTAGAAAGGCGCCCAAATGTAGAAGCAGCCCTTCCAAGCCGAACAGAGATTTCCGGGTCAAGAGTAGCGTTGGAGGTAATTGCAGAGCCGAGGTATGTGAACTTGTTTACTCGGTCCAGTGTAGTGTCATTGACGGTGAACTGGTGGTTGTCAAATAGCTCAGAGGACAGGGTCACAGTCTTCTTCAGGCTGATAGTTAACCCAAAGTCGGCACAGGACCGTGAGAACCCATCAAGCAGCTCCTGAAGTTGACTGGGACTGTTTGCACATAGTGCTGCATCATCAGCATAAAGTAGTTCTCTAGTGACGAAATGTTGCACTCTGGTTTTTGCTTTGAAGCGAGATACATTGAAGAAATTACCGTCATCCCTTGTAAGAAGTGATACTCCAGTAGAGGCAGGTAGATTGATGAAGGCCCTCCGAAACATGAAGGAGAAGTATACACCAAACAGCGTCGGAGCCAATACGGAGCCAATACGCACCCCTGCTTGACTCCTCTATTGATCGGAAATGTGTCAGATAGGTCGCCATCATACTGGACACAACCCTGCATCCCCTCATGAAAGGATCTTATCAGAGATAGTAGAGTTGGTGGGCAACCTGCCTTCTGAAGGACAACAAATAGAGATTGGCGATCGACAAGATCAAATGCCTTTGTTAGATCCACAAAAGCTAAGTGCAGTGGCTGTTGCTGTTCACGAGCTTTTTCCTGCAGTTGCCTCACAGAGAATATCATGTCTGTTGTTGATCGACCTGCTCTGAAGCCGCATTGAGCTTCTGGGTAGATCTCCTCCGCAAGAACTTGTAAGCGGGCAAGAATCAGCCGAGCTAGCAGTTTCCCAGTGACACTCAGGAGAGAGATACCTCTGTAATTATCACAGTCTCCTCGATCTCCTTTTCGTTTGTACAACGTTGTTATTTTTGCATTCTTGAACTCCTGAGGTACACTTTTGGCAGACCAACAAAGGGAAACAAGGTGGTGTAGTTTCTCAGCTAAGGGTTCAATGCCAGCTTTCAGAAGTTCCGCAGAAATGGCATCTGTACCAGCAGCCTTACCAAGTGGCATTCGTTTGATGGCAGCCGTCACCTCTTCTAGATCAGGTTCTAAATCTAATTCAATCTTTGGTGGTGCATTAGGGAGAGAGGCGATTGTATCGGATGAGACCCGACTCTGCCCTGAGTAGAGTTCACTGTAGTGCTCAATCCAGCGATTCAATTTGTTGGATTTGTCTTTGATTACGGTACCATCCTTCTGTTTGAGTACTCCACTGGACTGAGTAGTTGGTCCTGTGGCCCTCTTAATTCCTGCGTACATCCCTCTGGTGTCACCGCGGTCCCTTGCAGTTTGAATATCCAGGCAGATGGAATCCCAGTACTCACGAGCACAGGCGCGAACGGCTCTCTGGGCATCGGCACTTGCAATACGATGGGCAGTGCGAGCCTGTCTGGTTGGTCGAGCTTTCAATCGTAGTAGAGCTTTCCTCTTTTCCTCCAGTACAGGTTGGATGATAGGGAGTGAGGCATTGTACCAGTCAGGATTTTGTTTAACTTTTTTGCCATATGTTGCGAGTGCCGATTCATGAATGGTCTTCCTGAGGGAGCCCCAGTATACATCAGGGTCAGTTGCAGTGGGTAGGCTATCCACAGCAGAGAACAGCGAAACACAGAAGGTCGCATTGAGATGGGGCAGTGTGGTTTTGTGTATGTTGATTTTGGCTGATTGTTTCTTTTGACGATGGAAAGGCTTAGGCTGCAGTGACATTTTAGAGCAGACAAGGCTATGATCCGTGTCACAGTCTGCGCTGTGATAAGTGCGGGTGTTTTGAACTTCCTGTTTGTGACTCTGTTTCACTAAGACGAAATCAAGCTGATGCCATGATTTAGATCGTGGGTGACACCAGGTCTGTTTTCGGTGGGGTTTTCCAGGAAACATTGTGTTAGTAATACACAAGTTTTGCCGACAGCAGAGCTCGAGCAGTCGTTGACCATTTTCATTCATATTACCAACTCCAAACTTGCCTATGCAGTTGGGCCAGCTATTATAGTCGGAGCCCACTCGTGCATTCATGTCACCGAGTAAAACAGTTCGGGTGGTCTCAGCTGAGGTTCGGAGTAGATCTTCAAGTTGATTGTAGAAAATGTCCTTGTCAGACGCGTCATAGTTCAAAGTCGGAGCGTAAGCAGAGATAACAAGGAACTCGCCCAGTCTGGAGTTTAGTCTGAGTGAAGATAGTCTCTCATTGGCAGCCGTTGGGGTCTGGATGCTGCCGATGTGACAGTTTCTGACAGCAAAACCAGTACCACGGGTCCGTGGCTCTCCAGCTGGTTTCCCAAACCAGAAAAAGGTGTAATTCTCTTCCTTGATGGTTCCAGTGTCTGAGAGCCTTGTCTCTTGTAGGGCAGCGATGTCAACATTACGCTTTAGAAGTTCCATGTCAATGGTAGCAGTTTTTCTTGGTTCAAAATTAACATTATCTAAATCAAGGTCGGGGGACATTCCTGTGGTCATAGTCCGTACATTCCAAGTCGCGAAGATAAACTTTGTAGTTGCAGGTTGTTGAGGCACACTTGATTCCCAGGTACACCTATACTGGGAGTGTGTTGGTGTGAGTAGCACCTTATTGACCAGGGGCTGCCTGGCTTAAAGCGGGCGGTAGCTTACTATGACGTTAAATAACATCTCCCACTGTCGACTACAATCCCTGGCGCTGAGCCCCGTAAACACCATGGGCCTATGCTTATAACCGGTAACTATCATAGTCCGGTTTGGTTCGCAGGTTAGACCTGCCCGCAGTGCACCTCTGCGGTTGATGGGTTTAGACTGTCTGGTGGTCTGATGGATGGTCTAAGCCAGGACTGTTAAATCACCTTGGATGGTCCTATCATTGATCAAGGGCTTCTCTCGTCCAGAAACTGCCTGAGTCAGAGGAAGGGCGATGCCAATACGTCTGAGGTAGATCCTGGATGCAGGGGCTGCCATAGGAGTCAGCAGTGCTGGGCTCAGATGCCTAGTGGGACCCCAGCTCCATTTGACCCAGTAGGGGGTTTGAAATCAGAGTTTTCCTTCTCCTAGGTAGGCTGCCAACCAAGGCTGCGAGCCCCACCAACCCGAGTTTGAAATCAGAGTTTCTGTCTCCTAGGTGAACTACCTTCCATGGTTAACGAGCTCCACCTGCCCGGAGCAATCTGGATTTAAGGCGCCAGAAACCCGCCTTCACACCTCTGCCCTCAGTTCAAAACAGGGATCGGCACGTGAAGCCGGGCAGTAGGAGTTTGAATTAGGAGAGGCTTTTGGAGACGCTGATCATATTGGACATTTCATGGATGAGGAGTTGCTCAATTCCACCTCACCGCCCCGATCATCCTAAGACCTTTAATCCCCAAGCAGATGAGTAAGCAGATGAGTGATATAGCAGTGTAAAACCAATATGAAAGCACACCTCGCTGTAAAATCGGCATGATTGTTAATGAAATTGACTTTTGCTTACAACACGTTTTCCACAAAAAATTGCTCACAAAAGTTTGCCTACTGGTAAACAACTTTGAGCTGCTTTTAAAGCAGAAAATGAGTGCTTAATAATTGTCTGCTAAGTGAAGAAAAAGCAGGATACCAGTCAAAGTTCATGTGATATGATATTTTGGCTGTAACCTTATTTGGTGAGCATAATTTTGTTGTGCTCAGTAACTTGTTATAATCAACTCTAATGCAATTGGGCCCTGGTCACAATTAAACACAACTGTATCCACTTTGTGAACCAACTCTGTGAACCAACAACACTTACCTGACCGTTAATGGCAGCAACATAATGATGTTTAGGTCCCAGTACATCCGTTGCGACCTCCTCGGCTCTTCTTAAGAAGTGGATTGCCTGGTTGGCATTGCCCTGAAGACTGAAAACTGACCTGTGTGAAATAAGATGGGAACCATTATGTCTTGGTCTAATACAAACAAAAGGAAAGATAATGGGACTGTTTGGATCAGGTTGGCTCAGTGGTGTCTTGCCCACCTTTCACCTCTGTGGACCCAGGTTCGAATCTCAGCTCAGACCGGAACCTCGCATGTGGATTGAGTTTTCAGTCTCTGCCTTCCTTCCTTATAAAGTGCAGCCATTACATTAATGAGGATATATGGCACTGTGAAGAATCATGGTAAAGTGTCTTGCTCAAGGACACAAAAATTAAGTGTCACCTGACCAGGATTCGAACCCACACTCCGATGACTTGGCCAGTAGAATTGCTCAGTCAAGACATGCTACCTGATTACATGTATTATTATTATTATTTTTTAAAGGGCTATCCTCCCAAATCTAAAACTGGGCATTTGTTCATCGTCGGGGAAAAACCTTCCAAATATTCCACTTAAAACCAAAATGCACATAGACCTGGATAAGTGTATGTTGAACTTACCCCACTCCTAGCAATGCCTTGACGATATGAAGCTTCTGGTGAGGTGTTCGGACTTGGGTCTGTCTTTGTAGAGCCTCTTGGAAATGTTTATAAGCCGTGTCCAGCTCTCCCAGTTTGATAGAGACTGTACCCAAGGAGATTAAAACCTTGGGACAACAAAAAGACAAAGGGAAATTATTCAGTTACCTGCAAATTGTTTTCCTCATTGTTTAAGAGATGGAACAATATCTGTTTTCATGAGGATCTTTTGATTTCAAGAATCTTATCTTAAAATTATATATTCTCTGTAAAATGTTTTATTTCAAAAGTTGGTCACACTATTTTAAGTAATAGTGTGAAGTACTGATGGAATGAAAGCGAAAAAAACATAATCTACTAAACTTGAGTATTTCAAGTAAATCACAATTAAAAGAATCCCTTGTGGTTTATTATTTGATAATTAAAAGAATTGTTACCAATACCAACAAATGCATGATCGACACTGCATCTTCACACTTTAGACCTAATGACCCCTTACCAGCCCAATTGCACACTCTGATCCAGCTCAGATACTAGGATTTTATAAACAAAATACCAAACTCTTTTCTCCTCACCTGCCATTGATAGTTCCCAACTTGAGGTCACACAGTGTAAAATTTGGTAATTTTTTTACGGGCAATGATAATCATTTTCTGAACGTACCTAAATGCACAATAGCGTCTTTTGCATAAATACCACATAGAGCAGTGGGAGTTTTATCAAATTCTTCCATGATTGGTTGGTGAGCAAAATGGCCGAGTGGCAAAGTTAGAAGGCTTGATGCAGCTCAAAGCCAAAACCCAAGTTGTCTGTAAAAATGGCGTTTATCTGAATCTATCTATGGGCTTTCATGCAGCAGCCCCAAACCTTTGAGATGTTCTATTGTTCGCTTAATCAGTTCAGAACACTGATCTTAAAACTTGTTCTATCCAGTTCTGTACTGCATAGACTCTCATTGATCTTTTACGCTGTACCCTACTGTTTGCTAAAAGATATTTAAATGTGGTTTAGTAATCTACTCTGACTAAAATGCAAGGTTATGGGTTCGAATCCCACCCGAGAAGTATGCTTATGAATTTTGTTTGCAGGACTAGGGAAAGCACTGAGAGCTTATCACACATTGGTGTATGGTAAAACTTTTTAAAAATTGCCTCAATAATTACTGCTATTATGAAATATACAGAACATCTTGCCCATTCAAATCACTTGTTTTCTTATCAGCTGTAAATTTCTAAACATGACGGTTTTCGACTGGGAGTAAACCTTACCTCTATAACATCAGGGTGATTACATCTGGTCTTGTACTGGTACTTTGTGTGATGGTAAACGATGGTGGAATGACTCCCCTCATAGCGAGCCTCCAGCTCAGACAGAAGACGTTGATTCAGAAACCTGTAAAGGATGGAACAACATCATTCGTTTTTAGAAAAGTAGATTCACAGCATCGAAGATCTAGTTCAACTTTTCATAAAACAAACTCTCCATTGACCCAATCCACCTGACATCATTATCACAATAATCTTGGTTGTACCTTTTTGGTAGTCACAACTTTTTCCGAAATTAATTGTAAGCCGGCGCTCTTGTTTTCAAGAAAAACAGGTTGGCCTTTAGGGGAAATGAATTGTTCAGGATATACTTCCAGTTACCAAAAAGTCACACCACGAATGATTGAGAAAATTATGCTTGATTATCTCGGACTGGAAAATTGATCAAACAAGTCTCTAACATCTTCAAATTTTTCTGGGAATCCTACATTCCCACATACATTTAACGTGTGAAGGAATAAAAACCGCCCATTTTAATGTTAAAATTGTACAAGACTTACACAATCCAAACTTACCTAGACTGGTCCCATGTCTTCATTCACAAGAATAAAGAAAGGCACTGTCTACCGGAATACTGGTAGTTTCATTCATTGGATAGAGATATACATGCAGACTTAGAGTGAAATCATAGTACACATGGGTGAGTGCGACATTTGTGTACACGTACATTATTAAGGCATGTGAGGTCAAAGGTACATCTGGCAGGATACTGCCAGGTTCTAAAAGCCCGTATCTTGCATTATTCACACGACCTCAAAATGTGATGTCAGATGTTCAGGCTAATACTGACCTTGCACCCTTGAGAAGACCGAGCTGGGTGAAAAATCCAGCCATTCCTCGGATCAAACCATCTTTAGATCCAGATTCTCCAGATTGTGACAAGACTCCAAGATAAGCGTTCTCTACTTCTGCATAACCACCGAGCTGTGGGTAAGAATAAAATAATAATAATAATAATAATAATAATATTAATACTAATAAAGCATTTATATAGCACCTTACACAAGACCCAACAGTTCATGTCAATTATCAATTTGAAATCAAGTTCAGTGAGCCACTTGACAGCTTCGTCAGCGACTTCGTGCGGTTCTTCAGGGGTCCCTTAGAATCTCTTCAGCGTGCAGTCCTGCACCAAAAGCGCAATGGTCTGGACTGGTAACTTATTGGCCTACTTCGTTTGATGCATTTCCTTTCACTAAAATACATGGTCTTGGGGCTTGGGTCCCAGGCGCCTGTGGGGATCTACACCACCAAGTCAGTTTTTGAGGGAAGTTTTGATTCAGTTATTTCTTTGAGTTAAAAATGAAGAAGTGAAAACAAACTGCTGTGTGACATTACCTTGTAGGAGAGGGTATGAACCCTGTCCAGAGATGTTATAACAGGTATGACCACAAACCATGTCACTAACACTTCACAAAAAACTTCATTTTAGTGCCCTCATTGGCAAAGGCTTTTTACAGTTCAGCTCGTAAAGTGTTTCCGAGCAAACTATTTCAGTTCAAGAAAAGTTAACACCCAACTTCCTTAAACAACTTACAAGCTGCCATGATTTATTGAGTTGGAATTTGCCATCTTCGGTACCCATGAGACGCTCAAAGACAGCCGTGTTGAGTATGGTTGCTCGAAGACGTCCAAATTCCTTGGCTTTTGCAAGACAGTACGGCACCTCATCCACCTGAAAGAACAACAGCAAAAAAAGCCAATGAAAACCATATATGATAATCTTGATAATATATCCAACATGAAATTGAATATTTGGTTGAATAATTGATGGAACTGATGGAAAACCACCTTCACTTCAGTTGCAGCCAAGTGTCATTGTCCAATAAGGAGCAATAGAAGAGTATTAGTAACTTTATTGGAACGTCATTGACCCTAATCATCTTGTTACATGGAACGTAAATGCACGTAAAAGAACCCAGTACACTTATTGTTAAGAGAGGAGGGCCTGCAGAAAGTGTTTGTGGCTCAGTCCGGCAGCAATATGCACCACCTTGGCTTGTATCCATTTTAAGGTGTTGTATTATGAATGCTTCTTCTCATTACATCATTCTTAACAATCTTCACCAGATTTGATGATTCGATGCCAGGAGCATCATTTGAGACACAAACAGCCCATTATAAATGTACACTTATTATTGGTCAATTGACCCCTTCCACCAACATCGCACATGGCAACAGTCTGCCACACTGGCCACTTTGGGAGTCAAATTGCACACAAAAACTATGGTAAGTGTGTAAACGCCACATCGCCTAAAATGTGCACTACACTGTATAACACACAGGGCTAGGGACATTGACTCCCAAAATACTGCAACCAAGATTATTGTGATGATGACGTCAGGTGAAATGGGTCAGTAAATAAAGTGCCCTTTACTACGAAAAGGAGGTTTCCACAAGAAAGAAATTCAAATGGGTATTTTTTCTTGCATCCCAGTAATGCGGGCCAAGAACAATTGTACATTATCAAGGGACACCAAAGAGAAACATCTCAACTGCTACAGACAGGCTCTTTTCTGAACCGACACTTCTACCAAGAAGAGATTAACACATGCTGCACAGGAAAGAACATTAAAGACCTACTTGAACTGAAATTCTTCTAACATGTTTTCAATCAATAAAGAAATTGAGTTCACATGAGATTAAACAGATTTTTATTGTGTAAAAAAACAATCATTTTGAATACCCTTCTCAGGTGCTTTTCAGAAAGGTCTGTTTCGTCATCACTCACGTTATGTCATATATGGGAGCTCTGTTTTGTACAGTTGCTTTGTTGCAGCATGGAGGTATACCAAAACATCATCCCACACATTATCATTTTGACACACATCGTCAACAGCACAAGTGTTTGTAGTTTTTCAAAACCTTAAGGTTGGGGCCTAATTTTTAGATGGATATAGTTACAAAAAATTAAAAAGTGCACAAATATCTAAATTACATTTAAATGATAAAAAACACACATTAAAAACAAGCTTAATTAGCATTCCCGTAAAAAAAACTTTTTCAAGTAGCTGTTTAATAATATACTCTGGATATCATGAAAACTTACATATCTGTCATCAATATCCTGGGTATTGAACCAGTTGGCCAGCGCTAAGAAGGCCTCTCTCTTGAGCTCTGGTGTTGATAGGTATTTACGCTCAACGGCCTGGCGGAGATGATCGTGGAAGAAGTTGACGATCCCGTTCCGGTTTACAAGATTCTCCTCCAGAGAGAGGTAGAATGGAGACCATACTCTGCTAGGAATCTACACCAAAGTAGACTTATTATTATTATTAGTAGTAGTATTACTATTATCATCATTGTTTGTTCTGCCAAGAATCAACAGACAAAGTGTTAAAGTACACGCAAAACTTTATACAACAAAATACAGTAAACAAGTACAAGGAAATAAATGACAAAATAATAATGGAGACTTGGAATGCGCCATGTCTGTCACGAAGTGACACTCCTGGAGCAGAAATATACCTTCAATTAAACTGACATCTCAGAAGACACAACAAAATAAGTTGAAGCTGAGACATCTTGTTGAAATACTCGATTCAAGATGAAGCTGGAAGGGATAGAGTGGGATGGAAATTGGGAAGGGGGGGAGGGAAGGACTGAGGTTGAGCAAACAAGCCCAGGGACAAAGACACAAGACAAACAACTCGGGATGATCAGTCAACAAGATGACAGTGTAGAGGGATGCAAATCAAAAGGTCCTCATTCTTTTACGAACCTTAAGGAACTCAAGAAGTTCTGCTTCACTCATTCCACGACGAGAACACCATAGGGCCACGGTAGCATCCCGGACAAGACCAGGTCTAGAAAAGGAATGGAAATAGGGTACTGACTTGATGACAGCCTTAATACAAAGATGTCAAAGAAGAGTTCTTTAATGCAAACAGTTAAGTAGTTGTTAGAAATAAATCCCTCAAGAAAAGTTTTGAAACTTTTTTCAATCACCCATATTTTGGTACCTGATTGTATCAATGGCATTTATCAATGGAAAGCTTGTTCCTTCCTCTTCACAATAAGACCATATTTGTAACAAGCACTTGTTGCGATTTTGCGGGTGTCTGAAACAGAATGTGTCAAATCTGCATACATTCATGCATGATCGAGTACTAAACACTGCTACTCCAGTCTCACAAACAGTGAGTCTTTGATCACTACTCACTTTATCAAAGAGTTGGTGTCTACTCTAAACATTATCATGCAACCGCTTCATATGGTTCTTCATTCCACCCCAACTGAAAATCATTCTACAATTGGTTCACATTGCGGTGGGGTCCACAGTGTTTTGCACACCCAAGGGGGTAAATGGCACCTAGTCTTGTTGTGAAGAAGAACGATTAAGCTTTCTATTGATATGCGACATGAAACAAAAATCTAACAAATAACCACAATGTAAGAAACTGAAAAGAAAATTTCCAAACCTTTTCCGAGAGGTTTATAAATTAACAAACTTGAATCTGGACTCTTTTGTTATTGAACTTTTTAAATTGGCATTCTAAAGAAATATGTTATCATACTATGTTCGAGTACACAGGCCTGTTACGTTAAGGAGGCAATTGAGGCCTCCGTGTCCTTGGTCTTAGCCTTGGTCTTAGCCTTGGTGCCCCTTGAATTGCTCCAGTAAAATTTTCAATAACTTTTGTAGATAACACAAAAACTTTCTTGCCCTTATTACAAAAAAAGTATCAGGCCTGAGTGTGATCTTATTTCTCCTGCTATGTGCGGCTGGTTTCTGGAATAGTTATCAATAACACACAAACCTGTCGACAAGTCCTTGCTCAAAATCATCCTCAAATCGTTCCAGGATCTTGACAAAGAGTTCACCTGGACTGTCTGCTGCTAGGTACTGCTTGATGGCTGTGGTCAACTGGAAGAAACTTCCGTACACTCGAACCTGGAGGGAAAATATGACTGAATATTAGTCAGGGAAAGATGTGATTTCTTCTTGATAACGACCAACCCATGACGGCTTCTGCAGAAAAATTGTGACCGTAGCTTAAAGGTATTCTACATGATTGATAAGGATACAAACATCACTGTTTAACTTTAGTCTGAAAGCTTGCTGATAATGAAGTTCGTACTAGAACCATTATTTTGTGAAATATTTCCCTCTGAAATGAAGCCATATTCTAGAAAACTCAAGTATCTGAAAACTTGAAAAATTGCAACAGCTGATTTCGGTTGTTACAACCAAAATTAAAGACAGTGTTTACATGCTGAAAATTGTGCATGGTTTGTCACTATTTGCTCCTGACTCACAACGGATGAAGCCCAAATTTTCACAGATTCGTTATTACATGTATATGGTTTATCACACAAAACATGAACATAGTCTGCAACTATTTATGTCAGCGCTACTAATCCTGTATAATACCTGAGCATTGTCAACCTATATTATGCATATTATGAATAGAATGTTTACGTTAAATGATGTTATAAAACCACTTGCAAAGATTCTGCCTTAGTGATTGGTTCAGAGTGCGTCACATGATATGTCTAATTTTTACTAGAAAGCCACGCAAACATGGTGCGCTGTACTTATATTAACCAGTTTAAATATATACCCATAGCAACAGCAGCTTCTTGGTTCCTGAACGTCTAGGCGCACGGGGTGTTACAAAACAAATATTGACTGCTTATACTCATACTTTTCTATAAGCAAGCTTGAAGCAGTAACTATCTTCTGTTTGCAGCATGGCCAGTTTGGTGTCAGTTAACAAAGTTTTTCATTATGAAAGGGAAATGGTACGCTATTATAACTTTGTTTTCATCTTTTGTCAAAATGCTGTTACTGGATTAAAAAAGTTACTGGATCAAAAATAATCCAGTTCAGACACAGATAACAATTTAAAATACAAATGTGAGAAAATACAAAATTGAAGAGAATATCACACACAACAGCTTCATTAAAGGTTGGTTCATAGATTGGTAAATACTCAAAACAATTCATGACCATAAAAACTTACTTGGTGAGAAGCACTGCAGCTCCTGATAGTATAAACTACTTTGAAAATTGTTCACTCCAAAACAATTGAATCTGAGAAACGATTCATGCACTAACCCAGATTTCTGAGGGTTGATGTCTGTTCGCGAATACTGTGGTCAGAGATGTAGTTGGTACCTGCTGTCACCTTGGATTCAACGTTCTTGTGAAAATACCGTGACAGTTTGTTGCTGTTTTCTCAGCAAGTAGACACAGTATTCAGCTGAAACTTTCACATGTGACTTTTATTATATCTTTCTTTAATTTTGCCTATAAATAAGCGTTGACAAAAAAACAATCTATAACCCTACTTTTAACAAATCAATCGCTGCACTTAACGTACTTAAAGGTAACTGCTGATAATCAATTAACAATCAATCTATAACCAATAACATGAGATGTATCTACACTACCTCATCCAGAAGAGCCTTGAGGTACAATGGATTATTGGTTTGCTTAGCGTCAATAATCAATGCTCGCTGCTCATCATTCAGCGTCTTGCCGTACAGATTCATGTATCCAGTCACAATCTCCGACTTCTCATTCATGTCCAGAGGATGAACTTGGAATGTCGGCCAACCAGCCAAGGTCACTGCATCCATCGCCTTGTAAAAGAAAAAAAGAAAAACAAATGCACAATGCCAGAATTATTAGGAATAAAATTATTTTTGTTTAAGACTAAAGAGTGCCAAAGGCTTAAGATAGGAAACTCGGGCTGCAATGTGAAATGTGCACTGGACGCCAATTCAGTAAGCAACTCTTTTGATGCAACAATAGATCAGTGCAGACAATCATTATTGCAATCAATGATAACAAATCTTTTGCTTGCTAAAATAGCACCCATGAGTGTTTCACGCATTCCAGCAATAGATAGAGCTCCAGTCCCCCAACTTGCACCTTCGGCGCTCTATAATCTTTGGTGTCAAGTACTGTATACTCAGTAGTTTCTTGAGAACTGTGAAAAAAATCCACTTGGGATTTAAACCCACGACTTTTGCCATTCTAGAGCAATTGTCTTACCACTTGACCACTGAGTTTGCCCAGAGAGGCAGTTTGAACCATATATTTTTGGAGCAGGTACGAAATTAAAACTGTTGTAGTGGGAGAATTCAAAGGATTGATGTATAAACACCATGGTGTTATAATCTTGCTCATTACCTAATCATCTTTGGCTATAAATTCCTCCTACACAGCTTGTGTTATCAGCCATTACTTTGATGGGACAGCATGACATGATGTAGAACACACTTGTTAAATATTTAAAACTAAACAGAAAGCGAAGACTGAAATTCTCAGTTTTAATGGATTCAGTTTACAATTTTAATTGCAAATGTTTATGGTCAGTTTTCAATATCGTTATGTCATGCTGTCCTGTCAGGGTAATTGTGTAAATTGTTGAGCAAGACACCCATTTCAAATAAAAAGTAAAACACAAAACAATGATTTTCCATGACATGTTGTACAAAACCTTGAAATGCCACTATGCCAGCACCCCAGAATGGTGGCACGGCGTGCAGCACGTGCGCGTACAGATTGATCTTACACAGCTACTCAAAAGCCAACCGTTTGAACTCATGATTGTCTGTCAAACTATGTGCAGTTTGGTTGCATGACCTCATCAAGTTGAAGCAAAATGAAGCCATTAAAAAATGGACAACTGAGGATTTTTTTGCAGTGCTGTGAACCTAATTTAAAGGCGCTTTATTTGAAATGTTGTTTCTTTGAAGTATAAATGCCAAGAAAGTTTTGCAGTGATATATAAATCATAATTCCATACTCACCCTTCCAGGAAGCGTAGATAGAACCATAAACACATTTTTGGGTAAACGCTTTGGAATCCACTTCAAATCTTGTTCCTCACCTGAGAAATTTCAAACAAGTTTTACAGAGAAAAAAGGGAATTAGCGATTGCAACTGGCTTACCAACCAAAATGAAATACGTTTTAATAATAACAATGCTAATAATAATAACAATACGCAGTTCTTATATAGCACTTGTTCACACTCACTCGCAGGCATCTCAAGGCACTCATTATCTTTTTTTAACAAGGTATGCAGAACTATGTTTAAAATGTTATGACCTATTTAATTACATAGCACCATGCAACAAATTACAAGGTGCTGTGGTGCAATCTGCAGTCAGCCATACCAGAAAACACTCGGCGAACTCCTTTTTTTAACAATAGTGCACTGGTATTTTTAAGTTCATTAAACAACACACAGACCAAGGGCTTTATGTTTTGAAGCAATAACGGTTAAGCGCCTGCTTAAGGATAAAAGTGACAAGACCGGGACTCAAACCACTCTCTTCTGATAAAAAATACCAGGCCTTCAGTAAAGTACGCTTGACTGCTTTGCCACAACACCCCCATATCAAATGCAATAAGTAAACAATGAGTACATGTACCTAATCCAGAGCCACTGTCCAGCTGGTTGAGGGCGTCTAGAACCAAGACGACTTGAGCCTGCTTGGCGGCCATCTGAAGCCATGTGGATAACTCTAAGACCAGATTCCGCTGGGACGAGGGCACGGACATATCAAAGCCAAAGAACTGTTTCATCTCCTCATACAATCTAGAACAAGAAAAGTACATTACTGTTTGATCTTCTCACTTTGCATCAACAGGGCAGGGCAGGACTCGGATCTTCAAAAGACAAACATCTTCTTACCATTCCTTTAAGTTCTAAATCTCTCAGCAATAGGTCTTTTTCAATAGGTCTTTTTCAATAGCTGGCCCCAAACTTTGGAACACCATTCCCATCAGCATCAGGAACTCACTATTTTCAGGAAGTATCTTTAAGTACTTCTTATTCACAACATCCTTGTTATTTGTCTATTCTTGTTCAGCGCTATGATCTCCCTTGTAAAAGCGATTTATAATTACTTACTATTTTCATTAATGGCTACAGAAAGATTGGTATTTTCCACGAATATACTGTTGTTGAGGTAGCTCGGTTTATGGTAAAATAACTCTAAAAATTATACTATTATCCATTTATCTGTTCACAAAATATCATGTGTATATGCTCAGAAAAATACTTGGTTTATCTGCTGCCACAAAACAGACCAAGTTTCCCATTTCGATTATCAAACAAGAATTACAAAACTCCTCTAGTTTTATGTTTTTTCCCACAAGGAATTGTTCATCAGGAAGTGCCTTCATCTTTACAGAAAAATTATGACTGAAATATATTTCAAATAATAAACCACAAGGAAAACTGACTGGGTAATTTTTAATTGATTGGGGGTTGAACAAAGACAAATTTACTGGAGCGGGATTTGAACCAACGACCTCTGGGTTAACGTGCCGGAGCTCTACCAACTGAGCTATCTAGCCCTATGTTGGCGTTCACCCTATATTGTCAATATCTTTGTTTAGGGGTGCCAGTCAGAAGCCATACAACTGTTAACTGCGGTGTAGCCAGGGATCACACCTAAGTTTATGCTACAACCCGGGAAGCGGCAGCCAGCGGATGCGACTTTTTGTTGAAATATATTTTGTTGAAATATATTTCAATAAGTTTCCTCACCAAGCAACTTGACAAGCATGCAACAAACATAAAACAAAATGTGCAACCTCTAAAATATGCTTTCAGAAAATTATGATCCTGTGTAATAAATATTATCATCCTGTTTCTTAAAAATTCAAAAGAGGGCACTATTGTAGGTTTCTTGGTAACTGGAGGGTTAGAATCAGAGTACACTTTCTAACATCCATAATGTATCATCCTATTGAGTATTTTTGGGAAGAACAAAGAACAATTTACAGGAACAAGATTTGATTGTGTGACCTCCGAATTAATGTGCTACCAATGCAGATATCTAACTCTGTGATGGCGGTCTCCCCAATGGTTGTCAATCTCTTTGTTCATGGGTGCCAGGCAGAAGCCATTCAATCTGAGACTAGAGATTAGTATGGCTGTACTCTTCAAGAACCCCAACCCCTTGTCACACCTCGAATATTTGTTATCTCAGACCCGACATTCTTAACCTTACCGTCTGAGCAGATTCAGATGAGAGGCGCTCTCAGATGAACTTCCGATAAAATGAATGAACAGAAATACACTCGGGTTCTTCTCCTGGTACCCCTGACTCCAGTTAGCGACCAACGCCGATTTCCCTGAACCCGATTCCCCCAGAATCACCAAGGGGGTGTTACCGGACTCCTCCTCCCCTTCTAGGCCATCCTTCTCTAGGAATTCATTGATTTGCTTGATGTATGCTGTGCCGCCGATGTAAATTCTCCGCCTGGGGTCAGCAAAGGCCAAGTGAGCTTCGTGCTCACGCTGTAACGGAGTGAGCTCTGTGCCTGGTGGGAAGTCTTCATCGAAGCACCAAATGAGGTCCTAACAGTTGGGAAATATTGCAATGATTAGAATTAGAGTTGTCGCCACATTTATAAGAACATCATAAGTTTAAAAAAAGAAAGAAAAAAAAATACTTGACTCTTTTAAAACCAACTTCATTAAAAAGAGAGAATTGAAATAAAGCTATATTTCAAGTCTTTCTCAAACAATCAGAACCGTTTATACAATTACAAAAAGATTTTTCATAACTATTCATTCACTGCCATGACTTAGTACCCCAATCTTGGTCAATGTTTCAAACTAGAATAATTTTCTGTCAACATTTCAGTGGATTAATGGGTGGGTCGGTTGAACATTTCTCCACAGAGGTGATGGAGCGGTCTAGGGCAGAAAGTGGTTTCGAACACTTGTGTCCCTGATGAACAAGGCACTTTATCATAACTGCTTCTCTCCACCTAGGAGTACAAGCAAGAGCTGGGGAGTAACCTGTGATGGAATGGCTTACTGTCCAGGGGATTAGAAATATTGTGTTGTTTACAGCCAAGGACACCAGATAAAAACACCAGCCTGATGAGCCATATTGGCTCAGGACACACTTTACTTTTTTGTGCTTAACATTTTTCACAGAGGTTTAAAAACTAGCTATTAAATGTCTTCAAGAGAGAAAGAAGTCAGACCCTCCCCCCTGTGTAAATAGTTTAGCTAATAACTCAAGTAAAGATGGTGATCAATTAAAGACAACGATTGTGCCATGAACGTGTAAGAGGTTTGTCACTAACAACTCATACAGTAGGGGCGCGCTTTGGGGACCAAAACCAAAAACATGTTTGAGCTTAGGTTGAGCATTTGGTTGAGCATTTTGTGTGTTCGGTTTAGCTGCAGTGAAGCAGCTGTTCCGACTAAACTACAGCCGAGTTGTTGGCTTGGTTGGGTTTGGTTCCAAGATAGCGGAGTTACAAACTAACTAATAATGTTTACAGAATTCTGTTAAAAATGACAAACCATGAAGCATCCGATCTAATAATGTCAATAAAATCATAAAGACCTGACCTACCACTACATGGACATAAAATAACATGAATTTTAATAGTTTTACCGACATCTAAAACTTTCTGGTTACCAGACCGTTTTTCCGTAGCTCTCGAATTTTGCGTCAGAAACTTGTTTCTTGTCAGGATCAGCAAATTATACCCTAGGTCTACCTCGATGGTCTGAAATACTGACCTTCTTAATGAGTTCACATCCTTCCTCGGCCGTGGCAAAGCTTCGTAGATTCACAGCGGATGATTGGACGTACTCTCTCAAGGACTGCTGCTTATCAAAATGCCACTGGGTCTCACCTTTCTTCTTCTCTTCCTTCTTGTTGTCCTCTTTGTCTTTATTGTTTGCCCCTGTGGTCAATCGGCGCAGAAAACTTTGTTTGCTCGTCTGTTCCTTTAATAGCAGAATATTTGTGATGGAATAATCATTACATTGAATCATACTAAATAAAACACTGTATAGTGTATAGCGCACATTTTTCTAGTAGCTAGATCAAGGCACTTTACAACATTACTATCCCTGTCCATCAGGCATACTTCTAAACCATTCCTCAAACTTTCTCAACTCCCTGGAGAGCATACAACCCCCAAGCTGCTTAAATTAGTGCCGAGGGTTTAATCCAAAACAATACTGTCTCAGCCCTCTCAGGTTCCTATTTATTAACATTGGGTAAGAGAAACATTTATGATTAAGTGCCTTGCTCAAGTGTCATGATCAGGAATCCAACCCACACTCCAGTGATTCAGCCATCATAACTTAAGTCTGATCTAGACCACTCGGCCACAAGTCTCAGTCAATAATGTACCTTGTTTTGGCAATGTTACATCAAACGTAAAAAGTATGTTCTGTTCATTTCAGTTAGATCCAATTCTATTTGTCATGTCTTGTTTTTTCCTTATCTTGGTGGTTCCCGTCTCATCTATAAACTGAATAATTCCTCATCTTCATTTCTTCTAAGATGTCTACATCAGGACAACTTACTTTAGATTCCTTGGATGGGGCCTCTTCTTCCTTTTTCTCGGGCTCCTTGTCAGGAGGTGGAAGATCTTCTCTTTTGATGCGTGGTTCACGGAGGTAAAAGAATCTACGACCCTGGTTAACAATTTCCTCTTTATTCAAAGCACCATGCAGGACCTCAAGCTAAACAAAGGAGGGGATAAGGAACAAAAACTGTTTTAATGAAAATATAATCTACTGTCTAAAGGCACAGGACACTTTTGGTAATTACTCAAAATAATTGTTAGCATAAAAACTTACTTGGTAATGAGCAATGGAGAGCTGTTGATAGTATAAAACATTGTGAGAAACGACTCCCTCTGAAGTAACGTAGTTTTTGAGAAAGAGGTAATTTCTCACTCAAATAATAAAAGACTTCTTGCTGAAGCCTTTTATTATGCATCTGAAAGCACACAAAGTAATGCAACAAGGGTATTTTTTCTCTTGCAAATTCGATGACCAATTGAGCCAAATTTTCACAGGTTTGTTATTTTATGCATATGTTGGGATACACCAAGTGAGAATACTGGTCCTTGACAATTACCAAACGTGTCCAGTGCCTTTAAACTTGTAATTTCCCCATGCTAAAAAAAGAAGGCACTTCTCGGAAATAGTATGGTATTAAAATTGAAAACAACAAAACATCAGCATGACATCAATGTGATGATATATCCTAAATATTGAGATGTACTTACCTTGCATGCCTTAATAGGTGTTATTTGAAAATTAAAGCTGTCTGTTCTTTCTCTTCTATTTCATGAGCAAACAGTTTCAAGTTTTGGCAGGAAGTGACTGGTTTTTTCATGGAGCATCACATTTTTATATTATTAAACCATGCTTGACTCAATGACAAAATAAGTCAATGTCGACAATCTGAAGCTTGATAAAAAGCTCGACTGAAAAGGGTCAACAATAATAGTTCTTGTATAGCACTTTACACACCTGAAGGGCGTCCCAAAGTTTTCTACAGGTATGCAGCTGAGCTATGTTTGGAATTACAAGGCCCATTTTACATACATATAAACATGTAGCACCATGAAATGGTTTACAATTAGGTGCTGTGACGCAATCTGCAGCCAACCATACCAGAAAACATCGTGGCGAACTCCTTCTCTAAACAAGAATTGCACTGGGTTCTTGTACGTGCATAACACAACACACAGGACCTCTGGCTCTATGTTCCATCCCAAGGACGAAGCAAATATGGAAGGGTCTTGAAGACATAAGTGTCAAGACCGGGACTTGAGCCCACACTCTGCTGATCAGTAACACCAGAGCTTGAGTCCACTGCCTTTTGACTTCTCAGCCACGACGCGCCAAGATTAGATCATTGATTACTAGCAAGCACAGGTTTAATTGACGTACCTTAGTAACGCTGGTTTCATAGCGATACTGATCAACCCACTTCAGGCTGTCAAATTTTTCCACTGCATAGTTGAAACTTTTATTGAGTAGCTCATCCGGTTTCTTCTCAGTCTGACTCCAGCCGTAGCGATCACCCATAAGACAGATGAAATATGGCCGGCATTTCTCAATCTGAAGGTATAGAAGAATGTGTACCTTAATCCAGATAAACAGCCATTGTATGTTCTTAATCCTGATTTAGGCATCTAATGTTCTTAATCCTGATATAGCCATCTTATGTCCTTCCATTTAAAATTGTTGATAACCCAAAGCTAGGTTGGAATGAAGTAAAAATAGTCCCATTGTTTTTCTGTAATCAGCATCAACATTCAATAACTTTTCTTGACCACAACTAACAACTAATATATATGAGGACAGCTGCAGGATAAGGCAGGATGGACAATTACGGGATAAGGCATGATGGACAATTTCAATCAACACAAGAGAGACAATGGATGTCTTACCTCACGCAGGCATATGGAGATCGTTTCCCCATCACACGTCTGTGATTCAGTAATACCCCAACGCAGATCAACATACGTGAAGAACACTCCACGATCCAAGCAAATCCGGTTCAGCTCACGGAAGGCCTTCTTGATCAGAACCTGGTAGAGTGGATTAACAGTTTATTCATAATGTGACTGAAGCGCTTATTACAAAACCAGGGGCAAGATTGATCTTTTAAGATAATTTTTTTGCCCAGAAAGGTAAATTAATTCACCTAGTACCAGCAGAATTACAAACTCATACCCGATTCTATTCCTGGTTTTGCACTTAAAAGTGCAAATCTATCTCAACTGTTAAGCAAAGTGTGATGTCACAATACAAATCACTATGGTAATACTGACAACTCATCTTAAGATGAATCTTATCTCTTTGTTAAAGCAGCCCCTGGCACTTCCTGTGTCAACTCAAAACTGGGTTTATTTGTTCATCACATAGATGCGAATAAGAACTTCCAAGTACAATTGTTAAACCACGGTAATATATTTGAAATTTTATTGGTCGAGAACCATTCATATGGTGTGCTTCAAAGACGAACATATGGGAATATAAATGATGTAGCCCAGGGGGTACATTACCTTGATTCTGCCCACCCTTGGTCATTTCTACCGCCTTGTACAATATCAGAAACAGACCCGGTATGAGTTTGTAATTCTGCTGGTCTTAGGTACTAATTAATTTACATTTCTGGGCAAAGTGAATTATTTATTTCAATGACTGCCATTCACACTGTTCATCTACTTTGATAACTTTGTGCTTATTTTGTTGTAATTGATGTTGGAAGATGACAACAGATTGCCTCCAAAGAAGAAAAATATATTACCATGGTATAACAAAACAGTTGTTGCATGCTCTCTGATGGAGTCTATGGGTTGTGAACACCTTCGGGGGAAAATGGAACCCCTCAGGTGTACAAAACACCAATCAATCAATCAATCAAAGGTAATTTATAGAGCGCCAAAATCAACAGTTTGTTCCAAGGCGCTGATGCACAGTTGAATGGTTAGTAAGCCTGCTGGAACAGGTGAGCTTTAAGGAGTGTCTTAGTCCATGAGCCAGGGGCTGAAATTTCACATATTGGTACCACCTCGAGGGACTAATTCTAATATCACTTTTCTTGTTGCAAATAATCCATAACTTACCATAAACTATGATAGCCTTTCCGAAAAATTAGATTTCTACCAGTTTTCGAAAGATTTTCACCGTAAAATCTGAAACCTCTCGGCCTCTTCCGTTATTGATAAGTCAACGGCCGTTTACATATTAACAACATTTTAAGCCCATGTGTTTGCATGGAGAGAGAATAATTTGAGTGTGCACACTCAAACAGCCGTTGTTTTTTCACTTTGCTGCCTCTCAACGAGGGCGTTCGATTAGCCATCACGTGATACTCGTGTCTGCCCCGGGTGTAAGCCACCATAACCTTGAGTTGGTACCGGCAAGTGGGGCTGGCTCATGGACTATCTTGAATGAGGTGAGTGAGCTGGCATTTCTAATATGTACAGGAAGCTTATTCCACATTTTGGGGCCATATACAGAGAATGATCTCTCTGCAAAAGATGAATAGCGAGTTCTTGGCACAACAAATAGGGAACAAGAGCTAGACGAACGAAGATGTCTTTGTTGAGATCTCAATTTAAGCATGTCTGTGATATACCCAGGGGCTTGCTTATGATTCGCTTTATACATCAGGATCATAACTTTGAAGATGATTCTTTGAGAGATAGGAAGCCAATGTAGGTTGAACATTATGAATTAAAGCCTTCTTTCCAGGTTCTTGTTGATGCCAGTCAAGAGACTATTGCAGTAATCCAGTCGTGACGTCACTAGTGTGAGCACAGCCAACTTTGTGGTCTCGACCCCATGGACCCCAACACAGCATGCAACAATTGAATAGTATAACACCTAAATAACTGATTCTGATAAATGATAAACACTTATAAAGCGCCGGTATTCACCACAGATAAGCACTCATGGTGCTGATAGTTGCTCTTTCACAACAGCAAAAGATATGCAGAGCTATGGATTCTGTGACCCATCTAATATAGCACCCCGTGAAGGTTTAACACTGGATATGTTTTACCTCCCTCTCCTCTGTGAAATCTCTGAAGGTACTGGAGACAAAGATCCGCAGCTCACGCTTCTTGCGTTTAATCCTGCCCTGTGTTGGTCTTTGGTGGATTTTTGACTTGTCTGAAGTTGGTTGATTAGCTGGGGCTGCTTTTGTATCTTCTTTCTCCTCTGGAAAGGTGGACAAGAAAATTTACTCAACTGTAACAAATTGTTAGAAATCTTTACTTACACCGAGGTGAGTATTGATTTATTGATGATAGAGAATCAACGATTTCTCAACAATTGCACAGCCTCCATTTTTTTTTTTTTATCAAGGCATGTAGTCACCTTATTTTTCTTTGATTAAAACCATTTTAACCAAATTGAGGTTTGAATGGGAAGATAACGACTTCCCAACGAAGCACTATTAGAATCTTTACCGGGCCTTTGGCGGTATTATTTGGTAGACCTTTTCGAATCATCCAAAATAATACAATGGTAAACCATGGTGACAGCCTATTGACTTCTGAAAATCTTCATTTGTCAACAAAAGGAAGAAGGTCTGGAATCTGGGATTTTGAGCAAGATTTGTCGTAACCTTTGTCTCTCTTTGTACAGGGGAAATAAAGAATAGCACAGTAGGTACATGCCTGTCCACGCTTCACAATGGATTGTCTGGGGGCATAATTATACATCAACCGGTCAACCGCCTGCAACCAAACCAGAATGTTTGAAATTGTTCTGAAACGTTTATAAATGTCCACCGTTATTCAGTTCGGAAAAGTTTGAATGAAAGGTGACAAACAAATACACTCTACCAATTAGCTCTTGCATTTCCTTGAGCTCGTCGTCATATGCATCATACAGACTGCGAACCATCTTTCCTAACTCTGTGGTGAAGCTGACGGTGTTCGTCGGCTGGATGTCACTATAACTGTCCCCCGAGGCTGCGGTGACCTCACTCTTGACCCGAATGCAGGCCGCTGAGCAGAGTGAGCCAAAATGACCACCCCAGTACTTGTCATCTCGGGCTGTGTAGAGAAGTACAAAGAAGGTTGAGTAATGTTGAGAAACTCCACCAGGTAAACTTTAAACAGTCTGGCTTACATAATGCTCATAGGTAATACTCCGAGTATGTTATTCTTTTAGGATTTCAGCAAGCAACTGTGAAGCTCTGGACTTGTTATTCTTTTAGGATTTCAGCAAGCAACTGTGAAGCTCTAGACTTGCCTCTTCGTAAAATTTTGCAAATACTTGTGGTTTCATTAAAAAGGATAAACTTTTGTCATTACAATCATCTTTGGAAACAAGGGAATTTTGATGCCCTAACATGAAGAAACCTGAAGCGTGTAATCAACGACACAAATTATTAATTGTACCTCAGCTAAAGGAAGGGATGACTCCGAAAGGATTTGTAAAGATGGTAAAAGTGAGCATCCTGATTAATTATTTCGTCTGAAATGCCCACACTGATTATAAAATCAAAAAAGTATGTCAAATTTGAATCTCCAAAACTCACATCAAGGCGAGTTTAAAAGATTCAAATTTCCATGGTGCCTGTTTGTAAATTGCCAGAGATGCCATTGGTACCCGCTGTCACCTTGCTAAACGTTAATGGATTTGACGTTCTTTATGAAAGTAGCATGATGGTTTTTGCTGTTTTCTCAACAAGTAGACACTCCCTTCAGCTGAAACTTTCACAAGTGACTTTTATTGTATCTTTCTTGATACTTTGACTATAAATCAGCATTACACTGACAAACACTTGTGACAGTCACATTTTGAAAGAAGCACCATATAGAGTAAAGTTTCATTCGTTTTGAATAAAGACTTCAATATTTTCACAAATTGAAAAATTAATGAACTGTAATGTGTTCCAAAAAACTCAATAAATTTCACATTCTACTATTAATTGTATTTAATATCTGCTCTGACAGATTCACAGCCGAGACCCAATTCACAAACTGCTACATAGGATTTAAATATGCACCCAATGATCACCTACAGACCTCAACGTGCATTAAGGTCATCTTCAAGGTGAAGCGATGATGAAACAATGGAAAGTGCAGATCTATGTAAATGCAGCGCTCAGGATGGGCCACAGAGATGTAGCTGTTTAAAGCCCGGTTAACACTTCCTGCAAATGCGAAGCGAATTTTGGTGATGCAATAATCGGTACGCCCTGTTTTTCCAATAGTGGCGCGAGAAAACTCGCTTCGCACGAAGTATTCGCAAGAAGCATGAACCGGGCTTCAGATGGGTAAAGATGAATGATAAAATTACCTGTTGTCTCTATGGCAACAGAACGAACCCCTGGCCCATAGTCCTTGAAAGTGAAGCAGACTTTGATCCAATCATGGGTCTGGATGGTTCCTTGCTCCCCAGTGGTCTGGCTTTGGACCACACTACCATCGTGTGTGATCAACGAAGCAGTCAGCGAGTAGAAACCTCCGCGATTTTTGCCTTCATGAAAGGACTCCGATACCTTGGAGAGGAAAATAAAGATGAGAAAAATAGAACTACCTGTTCCAAACTGCTTACCAACCAAAAGGACCTATAGATGGTACAAATGCAAAAAATAGTTAATGGCCTGACGTTTCGACCCTAGAAGAGTCTTTCTCTGTGGGGTAGTCGACTTTCCAAGTTTAATTGTGAACAAAAAAAGTTGTAAATGACAAGGATCATTGTGCGAGTTATATAAAGCAAATATTGAATGCATTTTGTTTGTGCATTGTCGCAGAATAGAATCACTCTGCTAAATCTTCACCTCATGAAATGGAACAGTCCAGTTTCATTGTTTTATTACATTCCATGACAATTCACTCAAATGCATCCAATATGTGTATATTATTTCAGCACATTAACGAAATGTAAGGGTTCACTTGAAAAAACAAAACAAAAAAAACATGCTCGATATATGGTGTGGTGTAACCCCTTTCTTTTGTGTCTCCATTGTGTTCTGGAAATCTCAGAAATTCTTTAGAGGATTTTAAGGGGGGGGTTATTCTGTACAAGAGGATAACATTTTTTTGGGGGGAGACCAAATAATGGGCATGGTATTAAAAAACTGATCAACGTACCTGTATTTCTGGGCTTGAGTCTAAATGCTCGGCTGAGAAGACTTGTGACAAGTCTATCTCCTGGTTCTTGATACACTTCATGAAGGATGATATAAACGCTGTCAAACAAACAGACCAATGAACAATAAATCTTCATCAGTCATCTGCAAACACAAGAAGGCTGGAAGCTCTGATTTGTTAGTATCTTTTTATTTGTTTATGCAAGTTCAACCCAAACAATTGCCACTCTTGGAGGGGCGGCTACAAGAACAAACATATTTAAGATGAAATAACTCAGGGAAGTTGACGGTAGGAATTGATATTCCTAGCTCTTAAAAATAGTCTAGATTGTAGGATAGAGGGAAACATGCACAAGGCAAGGAGTTCCAAAGAGATGCAGTACATGAAATAAACCTGTTGGAATGGCTCTTTGCTCTACATCTCAGCAGCGTGTATGGATGAGAAGAAGCAGAAAGCCTGGTTTCACACTCAAACAGTCTCTCTGATAGGAGGAACCAGGTCGGACACATTTCTACTGTTATAGATCCCTTGCACTGATGTCGCATGCAGCTTCTGTCTGCCCATAGTGTGCCATTTTGGGAGACTGCATGTGAAGATTATGGCAAGTGTCTCGCCATGCTCGCATCGCCCAAAATGCACACTGCACATACCACACAGGAAAAATCACTCTCAAAATGGCACAAGCAAGATTTATGGTGTGATGAGGTCAGGTGAATTGGGTCAATATTCTTTTTTTCTCACTTCCCTGCCTTCTTCCCATGGTATGTATAACATCAAAAGTCTTAGCTAGTCTCAATCTTGATTGAACAACATGAAGTCTAGATTATCAGAAAGTCTTGAAATGTTTCTCGAATTGAACCTAAACCTGTTGGTCATTTTTCAGTCCAAATTTAATTTGGGTGGGCTGGTAGTTGTAAGAAGATTAAATAGCTCTTTACTTTTTTCTGTTTCGTCACCTCCATCAGCGATGATCCAGTCACCAGAGTAGTTCCAGTGTGTCATATCACCGTTCTACAGTAAAGTAAAAACAAACAACCAAAATCAATAGAAGATATTAACCAAATCAAACATTATCGTCATTATTTTATTGTTATAAACTTCTGGTAATGAAACCAAGGATGCCTCATAAGTGAACTTAATCACTGTAGCTCTCAAGCCTGAGGAAACCTCTAAACAATGGTGCTTGCTATGTGAACCGGAAACCCTAGGGTTAACCCCTACTCTTCTACGATAAGTGTTCCAAGTTCTTTTATGTGCACTACCAATCCTAGTATATGTGACCTACGGCTTAAAGTCCCATTTGAAGGACAAAACAATTATAGTAAAGTATCTTGCTCAAGGATACAAGTGCCACGACCGGGACTTGAACCCACGCTCTGCTGATCAGAAACACCAGAGCTCGAGTCTGCTGCAGGTCAAGACGCGCCACTGGATTTACCTATAACTCCAAACAACTTTCTGTTGAAAAAGAAACCCCTTTCACATCGATCCAAGGGTGTGATTGTATGCCAATGAAAACACCTGAACATTTGATAAAAGTGTCGAGTTTAATTCCCTGGATAACACATCTTTTTTTTAACATAATCTTTACATCATTTGAAATAGAAATGTTAATGCTTGGTGTAGTAAGGGAACAGTCTTTCATATTTCTATCCATCTTTTTGTTGTTGTACAAGGCCAATATGAGGTCAAAGACAAAACCTGACATATCACTCCCAGGTCTGCCATCAGAATCCATCAGCCGGTAAAAACTCAACCAAAACACTTGGACTCAGATAAGAAGAAAATGCCTAGTTCCATGCCATGTCTGATGGGTTTGGCAGTGGAGAACTAATAAACTTAAATCCTGTAAAGCTGTGATTTTTGGTTGATTCGGGGAAACAAAAATTTCATTTTAACCTTTGGGGACATGAACTTGGAGCTGTAATTGATAAATATTTTGTCAAACTATAAATGCCACTTTCAATTAATACATAGCCACTCATCAACTAAGTAGTACCAGTAACAATGGAGTTTTACACCAAGTAACAAAGTACCTCTAACTCAATTCCCTGTTTATTTACGCAACTCATCATAACTCCTTTGACGAGGGCATCTCACAGAAACCAAGTTTACCAAAATGTAGCTCTACCTTCTTAGATACCCATTCACTCCTCATCGTCTAGAAGAATCAACCTTGATAAAGTGTCTAGTCCAAGGCTGGAATTACGAACAGTTTGATGAGTTGGCCATTGTAACTTAAATTCAGCAAACCTGACAACTTGGCCATAACGCTCAAATGGAAATAAGAACTCTAAAGTATAAGATTGTGATCTTACTTCTCCAGATGGGTTGACAAGCAGATTTGATGACCAGCCAGCAATCTTGATCTGTTTTAGATTCAGAGTTCTATCCAAAGGCACCAAGGTATCAGCCAACTTGGAGGGGAGACAAGAAAAGAAATGTCAGTGATGTAGACAGTCAAAGCTGATTAAAATTTTCACTCTGCGTCGTGATAAAACACAGCCAATGAAGTTTACATTCTTACATTTGACAGTTAACAGTGAAATGAAAAGTGTAGAATCAACAAACAAAAAATAAACCCAACTTGTACTGGGCAATAAGCAAACCAAACACTACACAAGAGCTTTAACCAAAGATTTCTACTGATGTCTTTACATGCTTGCTGGCAGTCATGATCGTCTTTGCACAAAATTATGTGCTTATGAACTCAAAATACTTTACTATGCCAATTTTGAAATTTTTCATAATTGCATAATCATAGCGTTCATACTTCATGCAAATGAAAATGTAAAGAGAAATTTGAGGCCACAAAATCACAACAAACCATTTGCTCAATAAGAAATGTGCTCAACTCTTGTGCAGCATTGGCAGCGAATGACAAATTGTGACGTCAAAATTCACTTCGCATTTCCGTTAACTTAAAGCATGAAAAATGCTTTAGAGCTCAACTGCTTGAAGGTCCCTTTGAAGCTGTTAAAAGTGTGCTTACTTTGAAGCTGTTAAGTGTGCTTTGTAGCTCTACAAAGTGTGCTTTGTAGCTCTATAGAGTGTGCTTTGTAGCTCTATAGAGTGTGCTTTGTAGCTCTATAGAGTGTGCTTTGTAGCTCACAGTGTGCTTTGTAGCTCTACAAAGTGTGCTTTGTAGCTCTACAGAGTGTGCTTTGTAGCTCTACAGAGTGTGCTTTGTAGCTCTACAGAGTGTGCTTTGTAGCTCTACAGAGTGTGCTTTGTAGCTCTACAGAGTGTGCTTTGTAGCTCTACAGAGTGTGCTTTGTAGCTCTACAGAGTGTGCTTTGTAGCTCTATAGAGTGTGCTTTGTAGCTCTATAGAGTGTGCTTTGTAGCTCTATAGAGTGTGCTTTGTAGCTCTATAGAGTGTGCTTTGTAGCTCTATAGAGTGTGCTTTGTAGCTCTATAGAGTGTGCTTTGTAGCTCTATAGAGTGTGCTTTGTAGCTCTATAGAGTGTGCTTTGTAGCTCTATAGAGTGTGCTTTGTAGCTCTATAGAGTGTGCTTTGTAGCTCTATAGAGTGTGCTTTGTAGCTCTATAGAGTGTGCTTTGTAGCTCTATAGAGTGTGCTTTGTAGCTCTATAGAGTGTGCTTTGTAGCTCTATAGAGTGTGCTTTGTAGCTCTATAGAGTGTGCTTTGTAGCTCTATAGAGTGTGCTTTGTAGCTCTATAGAGTGTGCTTTGTAGCTCTTTTGAGTGTGCTTTGTAGCTCTATAGAGTGTGCTTTGTAGCTCTATAGAGTGTGCTTTGTAGCTCTATAGAGTGTGCTTTGTAGCTCTATAGAGTGTGCTTTGTAGCTCTATAGAGTGTGCTTTGTAGCTCTATAGAGTGTGCTTTGTAGCTCTATAGAGTGTGCTTTGTAGCTCTATAGAGTGTGCTTTGTAGCTCTATAAAGTGTGCTTTGTAGCTCTTTTGAGTGTGCTTTGTAGCTCTATAGAGTGTGCTTTGTAGCTCTATAGAGTGTGCTTTGTAGCTCTATAGAGTGTGCTTTGTAGCTCTATTTATAAAGTGTGCTTTGTAGCTCTATAGTGTGCTTTGTAGCTCTATAAAGTGTGCTTTGTAGCTCTATAGAGTGTGCTTTGTAGCTCTATAGAGTGTGCTTAGTAGCTCTATAGAGTGTGCTTTGTAGCTCTATAGAGTGTGCTTTGTAGCTCTATAGAGTGTGCTTTGTAGCTCTATAAAGTGTGCTTTGTAGCTCTATAGAGTGTGCTTTGTAGCTCTATAGAGTGTGCTTTGTAGCTCTATAGAGTGTGCTTTGTAGCTCTATAGAGTGTGCTTTGTAGCTCTATAGAGTGTGCTTTGTAGCTCTATAGAGTGTGCTTTGTAGCTCTATAGAGTGTGCTTTGTAGCTCTATAGAGTGTGCTTTGTAGCTCTATAGAGTGTGCTTTGTAGCTCTATAGAGTGTGCTTTGTAGCTCTATAGAGGGTGCTTTGTAGCTCTATAGAGGGTGCTTTGTAGCTCTATAGAGTGTGCTTTGTAGCTCTATAGTGTGCTTTGTAGCTCTATTTCAATGGTCATCTCACAAAATTAAAATAAGTAAACCAATTAATTTTTCCAACAAGCTTTCGGCAATTTTTCCCTAAATGATGCACCAACGATTTATTTCACTCTTGAGGTTGAGGCAAATCTTACTCCTTATAATACCTTTTGTTTGATCTCGGTTTCCTCTGCTTGGTCATCTTTGGTTAGCTCCGGTTCCTTATACGAGTCATCATGAATCATTATGGCTCCTAAGTGGCATCCACCCTGTCCTAGAATCAATCATACAATCATTTTCCAATATTGTAACACAATGGCTGACTTTTTACTGATGTTAGGTGGCAGCAGAATTACCAGGTAAAGTATGCGCATGCTCAAAAGTCCCCATTGAGTCTTGTGAGTGACTGTTAGGCTGGAATGCATTAAGCGTAATTTGTAAAAATGAAAATACATGCCATAATTCCATGTGCATGAAAGACTGTTGATTTGAAACCTTATAATACAAGTTTGGAAAAGGAGCGGGGGACATAATGACATTGAGCTGCAACATTCTTTGTTGTGTTGACCTTCATTGCACATTAGAAGTAATTACTGAGAGGGGGGGCTCTAAGGTCAAATTCAGTTTTGTGTTGAAAGTGGGAAAAAGTCACTAATCCTCACGTTTAAATGATGTAAAATGCCATTGTATTTGGTACTCTTCCATTGTGAAATGTGCCAACATCCGATGACATAATGTATTGATTAAATGGGTCTGTACATTTTTATTTGATTCCTGAATTTCCATGATATTCAATTAAAATTGAATTAGACCTTTTAATTAATACAGAAGTTGTGAGTATAATTTACAAACCCATTTATTGTTGACATCAAATGATATGATTCAAATTTCAATCTGAAAGTGTTTCAAATACATTGAAATTTTACACCCTTTTATCGTGAGGTAATAGACTTCCCAATTTCATAAGGACCCAATCTATTGGAAAATGAGTGCTTCACAAAACTGATATTGATCTTCGAGCCCCCTCTTCAATTATTCACTCCAACAGAGATGTTTACTACCTGGCACTCACCATTACGAATGAAGAGTTCAACGTTATTGCCTTTGCTGACAAAAGGCAAGGACACTACCTTCGCTGTATAACCTGGAATTACTTCAGGGATTTGGGCAAGCTGGTCACTCACCTAATGATGGTGAAATGAAAATTATTGAAGAAAACAAAAGTTAAAATCACAACAAACCAATTGGCTTGCATGGTTGTACCATATTGAAAATCTCTTTATTAAAATAATAATAATAATAATAATAGTGTACATTTAAATGACACTAATGGCGCAGAAATATCAAATTTGGTGGAGCTTGTTAAGAATGATTTTATGAGATCAAGCAAGCATTAGAACACAACAACTTGAAAGCAATATTAGTCAAGGTGGTGCATATACTGCTGCCAGCCATGCCAGAAACATCAGGGCAAAACCTTTCTCTTTACAACAAGTGTACTGGGTTCTTTTATGTGCCTTACACACAACACACAGAACTAACAGCTTTTTTGAGTCCCATCCTAAGGAATCAATAATGGTTAAGTGACTTGCTTAAGGACACAAGTGTCAAGACCGGGACTCGAACCCACACTCTGCTGGTCAGAAACACCCGAGAGCCCGAGTACGGTGCGCTTGACAGCACAGGCACAACACACCACATACATCGATGGAGGGAAGCTAATGGCTGTATTGACTGTAAGAAAAATAATGATAAAGATTCAAAACTTACCATTCCAGAAAAGCTTTCTTGATTGATTTTAATCGTATTGCCCAGTAAACGCCCACTGATACTGTACAGCCTCATGGTCAAGTCTCCTTCTCTGCTGACTGGAATCTGGAAATGGTGTTAAAAGTACTATCGTTGAGGGCAATCATTTATAGGAAAGATCTTCCAAGGACAACATGCCGCCTTGTTCAGAACTTTCGGTGGACTATACAATTGTTTACATTTCCTGAAATATTGAGTCATTTTTCTTGTTGATGAACAAGTAGGGGAGGTTGGAAATAAAAATCTATACATGAATGAATCATAAAAAATAGGGAGTTTGGAAAACATTGGACTGCAGGTCTTGTTGGGTTGCAAGGTTACTTGGGTTTCTAGCCTCGAAGAGGACCGCTTAAATATTCACTCACCTTCACATCGATCAAATAACATAACGTAACAATTACATTTATAAGGCGTTATTCCACCGAGATCATAGCGCACATAACAGAAATTAACATGGATAAAGGTGAGTCTTGGAGTCTTACAGTTAAAGACTGGAACACATTGCCACCAGACATCATATCCATCACGGATAAGAAGACCTTTAAAGGAGCCGTTATAACCCACCTTAGAAGCAACTTAAAACTATACCGGGCACAGTAGAAGTGATGACAGAACGGCGGCCGATGTTAAAACTGTACACAGAGCTGAGCAGACGATAATCACATATACCCCCGGAAGTGATAGACATATTTTTGAGAGCGCCCTCACGCGGTCAAAAATACGGCGCATTACCTCCATGCCTCTCATCACTGCCTGGGTGCCCTTTGAAAAGTTCAAATACCTATTTGTTTTTCCCTCATAGATGCCCTTCATTAAAGAGGGGCTTCAATGTCAATGTCAGTTTTGTGATACTGTCATTTTTTGAAACACTCTGCTAGGGTTGAAATGTCAGGCCATTATTTATGTTTTGCTTTTCACTTTTGATAGATCGAGTCCTAATCTAAAGATTAGTGAAATTTAGTGAAACTTGAAACGTCATCGAACATCAACATTAAATGGGTCTGTAAAATACAAACCGACTGTGCCAGTCAAAAGGTAAAATCCTATGCTGTTTTGGTTAAATATTCAACACTTTGGAATGAACTAAATATTTGACATACAAAAGTGTACAGACCAGATATTTAAAATGTGACGTCATCAAACGTTTTTTGTTTTGACCAAAATAGCCCTTGAGTGGTATCAATTAGCACTGTGACATTTAACCGTTTTAACATGAGGTTAGAAACTTCTCTGTTTCCCCCCCCCCCTTTTTATAAGGATTCTATCTATTGGAAATGAATGGATCACAAAACATAACTTGACCTTGTAGGCCCTCTCAAGGAAAAATTGCGCTGCCTTTACGAGAACATAGAATCAGGCTTCAAAACATTCCTTGTTCAAGGTCATAAAGTTTTTACAAACATGTTGCCTTGGAACTGCTCAAACTCCAAGGTTGCTGCACTATGTTTTCCACTCTGTCCTTACTTACATCGAACGAAATCTCATCTGCAAATTCTGGATGAGTATGGATGTTTGATGTGAACAGAAAGCCGTCGTTGGTATTGGCCACCATGTGGTACATGTTATCCTCTGCATTTGTATGACAGTTAAACTTGCGTTGACATTTCACACCTACATGAGAGAGAGAAAAATCAAGCCATGATTTACACAATGAAGGATCCCTGTTGGAAAGCATTACATACCAGGTGTGGACCCAAGGAAAAAAAGATGCCTACACTTTGCAGAATCTAGAGAAGCTCTGTGGATTTACAAACATCCACATGAAGACGACGAAACATAATAGAAACTGTGATTTTCTTACACTTGTTTTTTTATCTCTCTCTTTCTGTAGTAAACATAGGCATTTGTCCGTGGTCTGCTCATTAAATTGTAGCCTGCTGGAATCACTGGGACCGCTCCCACCACAGCCAGTCTTTCTAGTGCTGCTGCTTTGAGTTCAGTGGTATCTCAAAGTGAAGAAACAGCCAGGGCAAAAATAACCCCTAGAGTTGTCAATGCCACATAATTATATATGACATCTTGCACCAAGACTTCTTACACCAAGCCTAAATCTCAATCATAGCTCCTTAGGCTTATTCATGTTGCCTTTCTTCAAGACACTCAGATTGAAATCGGGATTTAAAAAAAAAATAATAATAATTTGAAACCTGGACAAATCCTTAAAAATCTCAATAGCATGTCCTTCTTACCATCTGCCTTATCAACCACCTTAAATGTTGTCTCTGTTCCAGCAAATACCGCTTTGTTGAGGGCTTCATGCATAGGTCCTCCTAGATTGACTGCATAGAGGACACCTTTGGGCTGGTTAATGATGTGTTGTGGAGAGCCGTCTAGCTCAATAGTTACCGGCTCATGCTCTGTGATTAAAAAAATAAAAATAAAAACCCGTTATCAAGATAAAAGGGTAACAAATACTTAGCTTCTCCTTTCTTAATTCAAAGTTTTGGAAGAGAAAATCTATTAAGTGGAATGAACTGAAAGTTTTTCAACTCAAGTAAATTTTCAAATTTGGATCTTTTGATTTTCAACAGCAAGTAACAAAACAGAAATCAATAAAGACAATAACAATCTTTGTATTCTGCAAAAATTGTTGTGCCTTATTTTTTCCCTATGAAAGCTTGAATCTCGAAAAGAAAAGTTGATAATAAATGGGATGCTGGAACAGCATGTAAATTACGGTGGCAGTAACTTACTGATATTGCTTGTCATGCCATAGACTTGAAGAAGCTTCCGACCAGGGCTGGTGTCCTCGCTAGTCAACTCCCTTTGGAATCCAAATCTGATATCTGGCTGTTCCAACAGCTGGCCTGCCTCCACCAGCTCAATGGTCAGTCCGTTGATCATGATTTTGACCTGTGATACTTTGGACACCCATCCATAGATGGTACTCCCCTTGACGTAAACTCCACCGCGGTACTCTTCTGCCAGGCCCGTTGCCATGCTGGATGGACTTGAGAATCTCCTAAGTGGATCGGGGTTGTCTTCTGGAATGTTTGATATGAAGCCATAACGGCAGGGTGCATCAGGGCCAATAACCACCAGCTGATTATTATCAGCAGAGATGAACCAATCATTGTGAGACTCGCCAGTGTTGGATCTACCAGCAACGAAAGAACTCCTGACCCCCCATTTTTGGATTGTCACCAAATACAGACCAGAAGATGTCATGTCAGCCGGACCAGAGCTACACGAGCACATGATCAACAAGGCGTGACCATTGTACTTGGACAGGTTTCTAAGGAGAACCAACCTTTCTGATCCGTTGAAAGTCTGGACGTGGCAAACTTTCCCAGCATTCTCTGGAGGGGTGCTGTTGTTATTGCCGTCACAGTTCCAGATTCCGTACTGACTCTGGGCTGGCCCTGTAATCTCTAAGCTTTCTCCTGGACATGCAAAATTCCATAAGTCATCACAACTTTTGTTGGCAATTGTCTTGGAGATCATCTGACTTGGTTTATTCCCGATGCTCACAAAGTAGGTATTGAAGGTATGCGTCCCATTCTCGCCTGGGGCGCTGCATAAAACCAACAGGGCCTTGCCGTACTTGCCAGGACTTATAAAAATATTGGTATTCACAGTCCCCCTACCGCTATTCTTGGGCCCAGCATAGACATGAACACATCCACAATGACCCATTTGAGCAACATTGGATATGACAGTAGCTCTAGAGAAACCAAATCGTAAACACGGCGACAGGTAACCGTCTTGGTCAGTGTGAATCCTATTGTATTTGTACATGGAGTGCTCGCCCGCTTTTTCGAGGGATATGTACTCGTAGTGATTGCCGTCAAAACCACAGCGGATAAGACAGAGTTCTGTGCTGAAGTTTGTATCGGGGGTGACAGTAGTCAGCATCATCAGAGCAGTACCGCCACCATACCTAGCATTGACATTGAAGTCCGTCTTGGTGAAGGCAGGGATTGGGAAGCCACTGGAGGCAGTGCCTTCCATGCAAGCAAAATCAACTGCGGAGAAGGGTTGAATACAAAAGATTGAAGTTAAAAGACATACTACAGCCGTCTTGTTTCTTATTCCCTGAAGTGGCTATTACAGTATCATCAGTGATCATTTCATAAAAAAACACACGGCAAGGAGGCCGGTCCTCCACTTAAAAAGAACGAGCATTCACCAGAATATAACAAAAGCAAAATCAATAAGATGACATCTAAAATATTAAACAATCTCCTGAACTGGTTTAATCCTCCAATGCAAAACTACAGCACACAAAATAGTATCAACAGAATAACACAGTCACTTATGCGAAGGGCAAAAGGTTTAAGCACAACACAAGGCTGGCTCCATACACACACAAGTTTACAATATATAACCCAACGAAGAGGCCCTAAAAATGACAATATTTCTCTTATTAAAGATAGATTAATACAAAAACAATACTCACAAAGAGCTCTGACACTATTCCTCCCTACTGAATAATTTGAAGCATGACCAGAGCCATGCTTCCTACAAAATAGAGAGACATACTGACAGAAAATATAATGTGCTCTCTCTTGCTTATTTCAACCCTACCTAAATTGTGTATGTTTTGAAATTGGTACAAACTGAGACTCACAGTTGAAGAGTTGTAGTATTGTTATAATTTGAATTTATTCATTTTATTTATTTATTTTGTGTTAGGGGGAGTATAGTGTAAGAAAGGCAAACAAAAATGAGACGATGCACAAAGTATGAATTCCAAAGAAAACATTGATATTTTTTTAAGGGGAAGGAACTCAACTGTCTCTGCTCCCATCCCCCTGATGCTGCACATGCACGAGATAATCAAATATAACAATGTCCCAAGCCAAAACATTACACTGCATTGTATTGTACTGGTTTTGGTTAACAAAGAACTTGGCCCAGAATGCTGCAAACAGTGTCAAAACAATCACTTTGGGGTGAAAGCTCAACCCATCTACATTTCTGTATTTGTATCTTAATATTGTACTGGTAACGAGGAATTTGGGGCCCCAAATGCTGCGACCAGTGTCATACCCATTGGGTTGAAAGCTTACCAAGCTGAAACATACCTGTTGGTCTGATAGTCTTGGGCGGTGGTAGCTGCAGATCAAGTTTCTTTAACTGTTTAGGCATAGCTGCCAAGGATAAAAGATACATAGAATTAGAATCAATACAGTCAATTAATCAATCAATCAATCCATCAACCAACCAACCAATATGGCTCTGAAAGTGCTAATCGCTACTGAAGGCCCTGAAGCCCTGATAACTGTGGTGTGACCCTCGTCCACTTTCTCCACTCTGGAGGTTGATATATTTTGGATATTTTATCAATTTGTCAAAACAAGACTGAATTTTGGACAGTGAAGTACTGTAAGCTCTTCCGATCCAGGTTAGAATTGTCTGCTGTTTTAAGTGGGAAGGCCTACAGTGGTCAAATCTCCGGTTTGTTGATTTTAATTCTTGTGTTATTGACTTTTGTGGACTAAACAAAGTCTCATCCTAAAGGACAAACAAGTTCATTTCTTACATTGAACTCCAAAAAAATAATGTATTTATAGGAGCCTACATTGCAACCCAAATTCAGGGCACAGAATACACCAGCGAATAAAAGAGTACAATCAGTAAATGAAGCTTCTCGCTGGGCCTTAAAACAATTGATAAACAACATTTTCAATGTAATTTGAACAAGTTTGTGCGCTCTGTGTGGATTTTCGGTGAAAAAAGATCATAGATGCACATCTTATTTTTCAATTTGCACTCCCACTTTTCAAATCCTAGCTAAAACTACAACAATATTACATCTGAATACCTGAAGTTGTAAGCAAAGCAAACGCACGCCAAATCTCATTTACATACTTACTATCTGCCAGCTGCAGAGAAAGGTAACTTTCAGCAAGATACAATTTATCAACTTATCTTATACTGATCGCCCACTCATTGTTTACCGACGAAGGGATCAAATTTATTGTCAGAACCAACAGCTGAGACGAGTTGGCCCCAAAATTTGGACACCCTGTTTTTCAATCTAGTTAAATTTGGACACCCTATTTTCAAATCCTAGCTTAAAGCTGGTCAGGGGATCACCTTAAGGGGGTTCAACTTTTTTATTTCAAATATTGTAACGAAATATTGATTGCGTGCTGCAGAGTTGCTGGGGGCTGGTGCGCGGGCTGCGGTCCGTGCATCAGCATGCTGGCTGGTACCCTGCGTGGGGTATAAAAGCGCGTCGCACGTGTGCTGCGGGTCCCTCTTTTCCCGAACTTCTCTCGAGCGCTGTGCTCGTGCTGGTTGTGTTGCGGGCATGCTCTGAGCGTTGGCTGTTGCTGGTTGGGCTTCGGGGACGTTGCAGGCCGGATGCTGCGAGGGTGAGTAGCTGCACCTCATGTGTAATCAGTCCCGATGTCCGTTTGATTAATTACTAGATTAATTCAGTGATTCTTGATTGAGATAAATCCCCGCTGAGATATTGTTAGTTACAATTACAAACGGATCAACAGATAGCCAATACACCTGTATTATATAACCACCTAATAAGGAACCTCTAATCAACGCCTACAAACACCTAATTAGGAACCCCCAATCAACGCCTAGGAACACCTATTCAGGAAACAGTTAATAAATAAACCAGTCCAGACAAGGTATATGATCGGTGTAAGGTGCATAATCATTTAAGTGTCAGCCCTGTATGGTGTGTGGTGTGTGCGTGGTGATCGACTTAGGCGCCTGGAGGTAGACTTCCCCCAAAACGAGTCCGCCCCTCAGGTCTCTGCGGTTACCGCTCGTCGTGGAGGCCGAAGTCCCGTGGTACCCGGCGACCCCGCCGGGAGAATCCGTTACAGATTGGTGTCAGAAGTGGGATAGGCGCTGGGTTAGTCACCTACAGTAAGAACACATGAGTTAATCACCTGTATAGATCATTAATCACCTGAATAGGACACCCTTTAAACCACCTGTGTAGGTGTAGATCTTAAATCCCCTGTATAGGACCTGATTTAACAAGGCTATGGAACAACAACAGCAGCAACCAAGGGGAGAGAGAGCAAAGAAGACGCCGTCGGTGGAAAGGCGGCGGGCCGAGGCGCTAGAGATTAGCCAACGTTCTCTGGACGAGAGGCGGCGGTTGGAGGAGTTGTCCTCGCAGCTTCAGTCGGAGTTAGATCAACTTCGAGTGCAGCTTGGTGTAAGAGAGGATGCAAGACCACGAGTTCCGCCGGGAGGTGTGATGGAGTTAGAATCATTACCGTCAGCGAGAGGGGGGTTTGAAGATTATACTGAAAGGGCTTCAGTTTTGGCGAACTTTGGGAACACGGGAAGCAGTTTGTTTTCGTCACCTACACCTGTACCAAGGTGCAGACCGACACCTACACCAAGAACGAGAAGTTTTACACCATCGACAAGTATGATGGCGCCTGTAAATTCCCCAGTTTCATCATCTACTGCATTGGGTCCATCCCTTCGAATGGACAGAACAAGAAATGGAGAACTTCGTAGCATGTGTTCGGCGATAGAGAGAAACTCCGCCTTGCAGAGTGTTGAGAAACCTTCGGTCAGTGGGGATTTGAAGCATGAGGGGCAACGTGCTGTGAAGGGAGAGACGGAGGATAGTCGTGCGACGGCAACAACGATACGCCGCCCGAACATTGTACCGGATAGATACAATGGAAAGACGTCTTGGAGAGACTTTTTGCAACACTTTGAGGCGTGCAAACTTGCAAATCAATGGGACGATAAACAGGCGAAAGTCTTCTTAGCCGCCAGTCTTCAGGGGACAGCAGTGAAGGTGCTGAGTAACGGCCCGGCGGGCAAGGAAGAAGTTACTTATGTGGGCCTGAGGGACAGACTGGAAAGAAGGTTTGGCCCCGGTCAGTTGTCAGAGAATCATTTGATGGAACTGCGTTGCAGGCGGCAAGCCCCGCGGGAAACCCTGAGAGAACTTGGTCAGGCTATAAGGGAGCTAGCGACATTAGCCTATCCAGAGATTGCAGATGAGGGGAAAGACCGCCTAGCGAGAGGCCACTTTTCAGATGCAATTGAGGACCAAGCCGTACGGGAAGGGATTTTTCGTGCGAGGCCAAACACGCTCGATGAGGCAATAAGAGCAGCAATGGCGACGGAGAGTTTCTTGAAAATAGAGGAGCAACGCACGGGCCATAGACAGAGATACGCACGAGTCCTCGGAGGAGAGGCAGAGGCTCCACAACTAGAGTTGGAGAAAATGTTCGACGACATACACCGGAGAACAACTCGAGCAATACAAGACGCACAAGTCGAAACAAGGGCTTGGATGGCAACCCAACTTGCCGAAATAAAGTGTACGGACAGAGTTCGCAAAAGAGAAGACGAAGAGAGTAACACCTACCAAGGACGTCGACCTATGTCGGACGTAGTGTGCTACAGGTGTCACAAGAAAGGCCACTTCGCCCGAGATTGCAGACAAACTACAGATGAAAAACAAAAGTCGGGAAACGGGCTGCAGCCGGCCCAGAGGCCCGAGGGACGGCTGAGTGGAGACGAGGGTCGAAATACCAGGACGCACGCCCAGTAGCTGCTGAGCACACATACAAAACTACAATTTTTCCAAAAGTGAGCGCCAAGGGAGGCATGTATGTGCCTGCAGTGATCCGGGGGCAGCATGCAAAACTACTCGTTGACACCGGAGCAACCGACACCTTCCTTTCATCTGCATTATATTACAAGATTTCACCAGAGCGAAGACCGCACCTTAAAACAGATGGGACGCACATTAAAAATGCTGACGGGACAGTCATAGCGACACTAGGTAGCGCCTGGATGGAGGTGCAGGTGGGAAAGACTACACACGCTGTTTATGTGACTTTTGGGACTTTCCCGAAAATGGATGGCATCCTGGGCATGGACTTTTTGCTACCGACGTGCGGAACACTTAACTTCAAAACACTTGAGCTGTCCGTAAATGGTGAACAGGTGCAGTGCAGTGATGGGATGGGATCACCCTTTTGTGCAAGAATTGTCGTTGGACAAACACTTAGGGTGCCACCTGGACATGAAGCAATTTTACAGGGACGTGTGCAGAGTAAGGTGAAAGTTAACGGCATTGGAGTGATTGAGCCAGCTGACCGGAGTGAAATTGCAGACAAGGGGATGCTTGTGGCACGGATGGTCGTGACAGCAGAAGAGGGTGTTCTGCCAATCCGTGTGTTTAACCCCGGTAAAAGAGAATGCGTGGTCCGTAGAGGGACCATGGCCGGTTACCTTACACCTGTAGAGGCGGCAGAAATAGAGGAGATGCAAGGGGCACATGCTCAGACTTCAGGACCACAGGATGTTCCTGAGCACCTTTCAGATTTATTCGATAGGTGTAAGGCGGGAGTGGACCAGATACCACAGAGATATTGCAAAACTGTTGCATCAGAACCAAGATGTGTTCTCCAAAGGTGACTGGGACCTTGGTAGGACAGACCGTGTCAAGCATCACATCAACACGGGTGACGCAGCGCCTGTGAGACAAAGACCAAGGAGATACTCATCAAAGGAACAAGAAGAGATAACACGCCAAGTGCATAATTTACTTGAAGGTGGGCAGATAGAGCCATCAGACAGCCCATGGGCGTCAAACGTGGTGTTAGTGAACAAGAAAGACGGGACAAAAAGGTTCTGTATTGACTATCGCCGCCTGAATTCGTTGACAATCAAGGACGCATACCCAATACCACGTATTGATGACACACTGGACACCTTGGCAGGGGCCAAGTGGTTTTCGACGTTGGACCTCGCTGCAGGGTACTGGCAGGTAGAGCTTGACAACGATGCCAAAAAGAAATCAGCATTTGTGGTCCGCGGGGGTCTTTACTGCTGGCGGGTCATGCCGTTCGGCCTATGTAATGCTCCCTCCACATTTGAGAGGTTAATGGAGCGGGTATTAGCGGGCCTACAGTGGGATATGCTTCTTGTGTATCTGGATGACGTGATTATCTTCGCCAAGACTGTGGAAGAAGAACTAAGACGCCTTGAGGTAGTCTTTCAACGCCTTCGAGGTGCGGGTTTGAAACTAAAGCCCAAAAAGTGTGAGCTGTTCAAGCAGCAGGTGTTGTACCTGGGGCATGTCGTATCAAGAGAAGGCATTGCGACTGACCCAGAGAAAATACGGGTGGTACGAGACTGGCCGACACCAACAAGTGTGACCCAAGTGCAGAGTTTTGTAGGACTGGCGTCTTATTACAGACGTTTCGTGAAGGGATTCGCCGACATAGCCCGACCCCTGCATCGCTTGACAGAGAAAGGAAGGCAGTTTGATTGGGACGACAGTTGTGAGACATCATTTCAGAGGCTCAAGGGACTGCTGCAGGAGTCACCTATACTTGCCTACCCTAATCCTGCACAAGATTACATCCTTGACACAGATGCCAGCAATGTAGGGATAGGCGCTGTACTTTCTCAGTTGGTGGACGGACAGGAAAGAGTTATCGCCTACGAGAGCAGGGCCTTGAGCAAACCAGAGAAAAACTATTGCGTGACACGGAAAGAGTTACTAGCAATTGTGGTCTTTTTGAAGCAATACCGACCCTACGTTTACGGACAGAAGATAACGATTCGAACTGACCACGGTGCACTCCGCTGGCTGCTCAACTTTCGAGATCCATTGGGCCAGATAGCGCGTTGGATACAGGTGCTCAGTGAGTATGATTTCACCATAATTCACCGGGCAGGGCGGTCCCATGGGAATGCTGATGGTCTTTCACGTCGACCTTGTCCACAGTGTGGTATGGATGATGTGGATAAAACGGCAAAGACCTGTACAGGTGATGTGAACCAGGGCGCTGAGATAGAACCTATGGAGGAACCTACCGTGCGAATAGTGACAATTGAACCAACCGTGGAGACAAGAGCAGGAAGATGACCACTCGCTGGGTTGGATTCTAAGGACAAAGGCTGTTGCTGCAGCAAGACCAGAGGGGTCGGAAATAACATCGAGTTCGCCTTCTTTGAGGTCGTACTGGTTATTGTGGGACCAGTTGGAGATAAGAGGGGGACTTTTGTGTAAAAGATGGGAGTCCGATGATGGCGGGCGGATACGATATCAGGTGATTGTGCCCAAACCACGCCGAGAGGAGGTAGTGAATGAACTACATGGAGGACAGACAGGAGGGCACCTAGGTCAGAAGAAAACATTAGCTAAGGTGAGGCAGAGATTTTATTGGTCTGGTATGAATGCTGATGTGAGGTCCTTTGTCAGACAGTGTGACACCTGCGCCTCAAAGAAATCACCTACTAAACGCCGACGGGCCCCACTGCAGCAGTATGTTGTTGGTGCACCAATGCAGCGGGTGGCATTGGACATACTTGGACCCCTTCCCGAAACAGAGCGTGGAAACAAGTACGTGTTAGTCGTAGGTGACTATTTTAGCAAGTGGATTGAGGCGTATCCAGTGCCTGACGAGAGGGCAGAGACCATAGCTAATAAGTTAGTTATGGAGTACGTGTGTAGATTTGGAGTCCCCGTCGAGCTACATTCAGATCAGGGGCGGAACTTCGAATCCCAGGTGTTTGGGGAGATGTGCAAAGTTCTTGGGATCAATAAGACGCGTACAACACCTTACAACCCGAAATCTGACGGGATGATAGAACGCTTCAACAGGACTTTGATCGGTATGGTTGCTGTGATGATAGAACCCCATAAACGCCAGCGTGATTGGGATGAGAAGGTGGCGCTTGCAACCTTCGCCTACCGGGCGACGCCACACGAGTCCACTGGGGAAACACCTAACATGCTGATGTTAGGTAGGGAAGTGTTCCTACCACTAGACTTGGCAACTAGATTCGATTCAGATGTAGAGGAAGAGGATATCAGAAGCGATTATGCTTACAAGTTGAGAGAGGGAATGCGCCTTGCTCACAATCGAGCCAGGGAGCACTTAGAACAAAGTGCAAGGCGACAGAAGAAGTATTACGATCAGAAGACAAGTCCAACGACATTAGAGACCGGGCAGTTTGTTTGGTTACACAACCCGACTAAGAAGAAGGGACTTTCACCTAAATTACAACGAAGGTGGGACGGACCATTCCTTATCCTGAAGAAACTGTCTGAGGTCACTTTCAGGATCCAGAGGCAGCCAAGAGGAAAGAAGAAGGTTGTTCATTTCGACCGGCTAAAACCTTATGAGGGTCGGCCACTAGTGCCTTGGAATGGAATGGAACCACCTGCAACACCTGTTCAAAGGCGTCAAGAAGAGCTAGAGATGGTAGGAGGGGAAGTCATAGGCCTAGATGTGATAGAAGAGACTCTGGGGGAGAGTGTAGAATCGGAGACTTGCCTTGAACCGAGTATGTCGGTGCAGGGAACCCCAGAAACCCTAGAGGTACAGGGAGAAAACCAGAGAGAAACTCCCCCACCAGTAGTAGGGAGAAGAAATCCACCTCGGCATCGCCGTAGGCCTCAACGTTACTTGTAACGTTGCACAGAGGGCAGGGAGACCCATGCGGGGGGAACGCAGGGAAGCACCTCCACTGAGGCGTTGATGTGTGAGGGGAGAGTGAATGAGTTGGAGCGTATGTCACCTATAACTATTGATGTTAGCAGTAGAACTTACGGTAATTTCATTGTGTGTGTTTTGACAGGGACGTCATGAAGAAGAGTACACCATCGAAGATGAAGACACCAAGAGACCTGGATGAAGCAGAGACAGTGGAGTGTCCCAAATGCCACGACGTGTTCCTACACAAGCGGAGTTTGGAACGCCACATGACAGTCGAGCATGGTCCGAAAGTCTTTTACTGGTGTGGGCAGTGTGAGCACAGGAACAACAGACGAGACAATCTGCGGGCTCACTATAGGGATTGTCACTCTACGGCCCTGAAAGATTTAGACAACATAAGAGCTGAGTCATACGAGTCCAGGGAGCGAGCAAGGCACTCTAAAAGCGAAGAGTCAAGCCGCCGTCGCCCAAAGGAAAAGAAGTCGAGCTCCTCTGTGAAAAGAAGTGATCGATCGGCCGCCAGTGACAGCGAGAGAAAGTGAAGCAGAGATATTAACGTCGATTCCGGAGTGAGATCTGCAAAGAAACGGGCTCGTAGTGAAAGAGCCCCAGCGACGGTGTCCAAAGCACCCGAAGAGCGACAGGAGGAGTTGCCGAGTGTGGACAGCAGCGGCCAGAGGGATGCACCTGTGCGCCAGGATCCTCACGGGAACACCGAAACGACCACAGTGATGGAGGCAGCTGTGCAGATGGAGAAGGAACGCCCGATTGTAGAGGTTTCCGAGCAAATAGTGGAGACACAGATAGAAACCATTGACCATGATGTACGGGAGGAGGTCGTAGAGATTGCACTTTCTGCAACACCCACTAGGTGGGAGGAAGAGGAATTAGCCCCACCTAATGGAGGTCAACCGGTTCCCGAGAAATCCGGAGGAAAACCCAGGGGCATGCTGAAAATGATGGAGCAAAAGCAGCGAGAGAGCTCTGGTGCCGAAGAACTTGAGGGGGAGTCGGTGGAAAACCTACCCTTGAGCGACACACCCTTTCAGCTTGGAAGACTGCTGCCAGGCCAGTTGGTCCGATGGAAGGAGACGAGGGAGAGTTACATTTACAGGTCAAAAGACAACATCATCAGGGGAGAAACGACACAAGAGTATGACGTCGTTTATCTGAGACCATGCAGGAAGCCAGAGGAGGTAGAGCCACCTGCACCAGGGGGACGCCTTTGTAGGCTGGTGAGACTTAATGGTGAGCAGCCAGGGATGCCTCTTGCAGATAACGAGATAGCTGATGCCATGATTGGGAATGTGCATTGCGTCACTGAAGAAACCACACGTGAGGTGTTCTGTGACGGTAGGCAAGTTACCAAAGATAAGACCAAGCGGGTCTTTGACTGTACCTTCCAGACAGGAGTGGCCATGTACAAGAAGCCTTAGGATATTCGCCTGAACTTTCGTATTAGATTTGGACACCTTGAAAGGACTATTAAAGTGTTATGAGTTCGACCTTCAAGGACCTACTTGCGGAAGGCATTTATATGTGTATTAAAACTGTTGAGATATTTATTGTTTGAACAAAGTTTATATAAAGTTTTAAAACCCTTTGTATTGTATAACAAAGCAACATGTATTTTCTTATGCTAAAGTTAAAGACCTACTAAGGACAGTTTTGTGTTATTTTGAACCACCTAGGAGACTCTAGGCCACCTTTACTTTAAAGACACAATATTTCTTTTAAAGTTTTGTTAAGCTATTTGGTCAAGGGGACTGACCAAGCTTGAGGTGCGGCTGTGTAACGAAATATTGATTGCGTGCTGCAGAGTTGCTGGGCGCTGGTGCGCGGGCTGCGGTCCGTGCATCAGCATGCTGGCTGGTACCCTGCGTGGGGTATAAAAGCGCGTCGCACGTGTGCTGCGGGTCTCTCTTTCCCGAACTTCTCTCGAGCGCTGTGCTCGTGCTGGTTGTGTTGCGGGCACGCTCTGAGCGTTGGCTGTTGCTGGTTGGGCTTCGGGGACGCTGCAGGCCGGATGCTGCGAGGGTGAGTAGCTGCACCTCATGTGTAATCAGTCCCGATGTCCGTTTGATTAATTACTAGATTAATTCAGTGATTCTTGATTGAGATAAATCCCCGCTGAGATATTGTTAGTTACAACTACCAACGGATCAACAGATAGCCAATACACCTGTATTATATAACCACCTAATAAGGAACCTCTAATCAACGCCTACAAACACCTAATTAGGAACCCCCAATCAACGCCTAGGACACCTATTCAGGAAACAGTTAATAAATAAACCAGTCCAGACAAGGTATATGATCGGTGTAAGGTGCATAATCATTTAAGTGTCAGCCCCTGTATGGTGCGTGGTGTGTGCGTGGTGATCGACTTAGGCGCCTGGAGGTAGACTTCCCCCAAAACGAGTCCGCCCCTCAGGTCTCTGCGGTTACCGCTCGTCGTGGAGGCCGAAGTCCCGTGGTACCCGGCGACCCCGCCGGGAGAATCCGTTACAATATCAAGATAGGCCCAACCAAACCACAAGGTTTATAACGATTAGTCTATACTATTACAATCATTGCCCTTAATGTAATGCAACATTTTATTTTTACATTTATTTATATTTGAACATTGCCAGTTGTACCTGAAGCCAACTTCATTGCTGAGATCCGTTTGGTTCCAGCTTGCTTCTTTGCCAAGTTGAAAGCCGTGACAGCAGCAACCTTCCTGGAGGCATGGGGGCCCTGATCCTTAGAGTCCTTCGCTCCCATTCTGGATGTCTGTCTCTCAGAACTCTCCCCTGGAAACCTAGACCAGTGCAACAAAATAAAAGAAAACATTTAGCAACTTGTATCTTTTAAAATGCTTTTTTGGTAAAAGAAAATTGTAAGGTTTAGTGCAAATCAGAGCCCTAGATCATGATGGGCATGTCCTGGTACATGGTGTGACGCCATTCTCCGTTGCCTCCGTTGCACTGAAAGTGAAATAGAGGAGTCCAACTGGGCTAAGCGGTGTCAGCCTTCATTAAAGGAGACTGCATGACGTCCAGGACAAGTTAATAATATTTGGTAACGGTAGTCATCTAAATTGTCTGTAATCTTGTATTGTATTGTAGATTTAAACTGTCTCAGACGAAAAAATTTCAGATTACATTCTGGCATCCACTACTAGTACTACTATATACGGGCATTTTGTTAGAAGTCAACAAATTATCATCTACAATACATCATGTAGTCCTTTGTAAGGTATGAAATAACACTCAGACCGCAGGCGTTTAAATTTTAATTTTACCATCCCCTTTAATTAGTGATGGTGATGTGTGGCGTGTGTCATCGCGCTCGTCTCATCTCAAGTAAGTATAGTCACTTGGGTCTACCTCCATGCTTGGGTTGACCATGGAGGAAGGAAGAGGGTTGACCATTGGGTTGGCGGCATGTGCAGTCAAGTCAAGTTGGCCTGCTGCCGAGTGTGATACTAAACTGACAAACGACAACATGAACGTAGAGAAAACTGTCAAATCATAACACTAGAAATTCAGTGCATTGAAAGCAGAAATAAAAGCCTAAAATTGAGACTACGAGCTTGTACTTCATGTTATCATGGAGGTAGGAAGACTCCTTTTCTTCCTACCTCCATGATGTTATAAAGAGAGATTTCGGTACTTACTACACTGACTGTTGGCGGCCGAGCCACGATTCATTCGCTTTAAACGATAATGCTCAGAGTGACTAGTGATGGACGGTGCTGCTGCACACATATGGAGGTGGTGCTACCAGTAACCATAGCACCTAATGCCATTAGCCTTTTTGATGGTGGATTACTGCAGCATGCATGAGTGCACTGTTTGCTTTGTACGGCGCTCCATGAGTGCCATCCCACTTATCAAGAAAATCAGATAAATTATTGCAGCAAGTCGACTTCTCTGTGGTATAAGTCGACTTTTAAGCGACATAAAATATCGGGTCAAGTCGACTTATAATATTAAAGAAGACGACTCACCGAGATAAATTACCTCGCCAATTTAAATCAATGGCAAGTATTAGAACCCTTGCACCGACGTCACACATGCGGCTATTGACCTTCTAATTTGGGAGTCAAATTGCTTGGATGTAGGCCTGTAATGTGGTGAGCGTAAACGCAAGCATCGCCTTCAAAATATCAATATCCAGTACACTATAAAAGAAATCCGGTCAGAATAGACCCATGATGTGGGTCTCAGAGGGCCTTACCCAATATTGTGTCAAACTAATTACCAAGAACTGGGTCAAACTGACGCGAGTCGAGTTAAAATGCCATGTTGACCACTTTTCGGATCAGCACGTGGTGATGACGTCAGTTGAATTGGGTCTATCTGTTGGCTGTTGATAAAGGATAAATTCGGAGATTAAACTGACGGTCTACTTTAGTAGAATCTTCTTCCCAGAAATAAACATTATTGGATATGTTTATTTATCTGGGAAGAAAATTATACTAGGCCTAAAGTAGACAGTTTAATCTCCTACTACCCTAGTTATTGGTACTGTTTTAAAATACTCAGATTTCCCCTTTCACTTTGAACAGATGATCCCATTGAGGAAAGGCGGGTTAGAGTCATGACGAGCCAACTATGGTTTGAGGCACAGTAAAACGGCGGGCTATTCTATAAAACACTTTATGCATGGTTTGACGCTTTCATCTTCTGACTCAAAATAGCTTCTATGATTATTTTGTTTGAAAAATACAATTAGACCTTTACAGACATGATGGGAAATTTTGCTAACTTGTTATTCTACAAGTAGGCCTATGGTTAACTGGAATATTTGACGACTGTTCTTAACTTTAATACAAGAGTTACAAATTAATGTTTGATTCTCATTACAACACAAAACACAATGTGAATAATTTTAGGATGGGATACTAAACATCCATGCAAAGTAGGATGATGGTCACCTGGCGCCGTATGTTGGTATACCCTGGTAACCCTGGTAACCCTGCGCCCAAAATAGAGCTGCTTAACGGCCGATATTGTGCTTACAGACCTTTCCATTGTTAAACTGCGGTTGGCATGTTAATACCAAATTCAACATTTTTTGCAAACTTTCAATTACATAAAACACATCACGTTAACACTATTTTTAAATATTTTTTGTGACCATGTTAAAAACTGTGGCTTTTTATTTTTGTTCTGCATTTATAGCTTTCCATAGTTTTCGAACCTCGGTTGGCAAAAACTCGAGCAGTGACTTTGCATGCAACAGAAAGGTCTATACTGCGCGAGTTTCCATTTATAGCGCTGCTAACCCAACCTCGTTCACTTGAACAGAAAACAGACGCACAGGAGGCTCCTCCCTGCGTTCGATCCTCTGCCTCCAGTGGCCCAAAAGGTGTAAAACAAAGGGGTGTATGAAAAAACCAACCAGTAACCTTAAGAATAAGAGTGTCATAATCGCCAAAAGACGCCCGAGATAGACAGGCCATCTCCTTAGACTGCCCGCGCTTAAGTTATATGAGAATGGTGAGCCTCGTTCCAAGCAGCCTCACTACCATGGGAGCGCACCCACGATACCTCTTTTCATTATCATACTGCCAAGTGCCAGCAGTGTCGGTCCGATATCAAGGTCCATGGCTTTCAGGTAATTTTGTTTTCCAGACATGTTGTTCTTTGACCACCTCTTGGTAGCTTGTGATGACGTATATACACTCCATATAAAGCGCTTGCTTATCTGGTGTTTCATCGGGCAGTCTGAGGAGATGGCCTGTCCATCTCAGGAGTCTTTTGGCGATTCACTCTAAGGTTTCTCGTTGGTTTTTCCATAGAGAAGGATATTATCGAAAATACTTTCCTTCTCGTACCAACCGCGGGCATGGTAGGGATTGGCCCTATATAGGACTCTTCCTCTGTGCTGTACACTGTACGAAAGTGAAAGGCCGCCAGGGCTAGGTAGGGATGTATTGTACAAAAGCGCTTATAGATGGATTGCACGTGACGTCAGTGACCAACATCTTTGATGAAAAACAGTGGAAACGTGCACGTGACTACTCTGCGTGCACGCTTTTTAAACGCTTAGTACACGCGTGTGAAAATGCAAGTATTTTTACGCCTAATTATTTTCTAGCTCACCTGTGAAATACGCCTACGCCTCAAGATTTGTTGTTTGTTTGGTATGGGCCAAGTTAGCACTATTATATAAATATTGACTGCTATATATGAGGGGCATAGTTAAAATTATAGGCCCTCGATTATCTTCAAGCAAACTTGATGCGCAGTTAGAACACACAATACGCAGGGTGTGATATGGGCCGTGCAATATAAGTATATCACACTCCTTGTTGCTATGGATCGACCAATCAGAATCGAGTATTCCGGCCTGCTTGAAGATAATGACCCATTGCACAACAAGCATATCAGAAAACAATAATAGTGTTCTTGGAGCATGCGTTTTCTGATCACCGCGCGCTAACAGCGAACGCTCGCGTTTATCAAGAACATCACACAAGGGAATTTCAAAAAAATGCAAACAAGATGTGAAATCTTAACATTAATAAGTGTCTTATTAGATTACTCTTGAACGGCTGACCGTGGAATTCTTACGAAGTAACCCTTTATTTTGATTTATCATCGACAAGTTAATACGAGCAGTGATGGCAGAGAGAAAAGCCCTTAGATTAGATATTAATCGATGTACTGCTGATAGATTGAGTACAGTGGCTGGTATAGGCCTAGTGACAGCAAAACGAATCATTGCATATCGACGTAGGAAACAGAGATTCGCTAACATTAACGAAGTCTCTAATGTGAGAGGGATAGCACCCAAGGATTTGGAGGTGAGAATGCCCAAATGATACGAAATAAATACGTCATATAAAGGGGCATCATAAATTCCCACTCAAATATTTTTGTCAAATTGTATACCTTCATTTATACGTGTTTATTAGCAAATGCAAAGGTACAAATACAACTTAGATGTTTCTGTGACCGTCACATTTTGTAGCCTCCAAAAAGATAACTGTGTAATGTTACAGAAAAATGAAATGTTTTTAAATGAAATGTTTTGTATACACAATAGTTCATTATATTCCTTTATGTGTTGACTTGCAGAGCTTAAAGCAAACCGCAACCGTCAATCACAGGAAAGCGATGCCTGCAAAATCTACCACCAAAAGAAGTTCGTCCGAGGCACCATCTGGCATGAAAAAAAAGGTCAGGCGACCTGTGGTCAAATCTTCCACATTACCCGAAACATGTACGGAGAGTAAACGAGGAAGAATGATGAAGCCGAAGACTTCAAGAAAAGGAACCCAGACGATCGAAACGGTAGACTCGGTTGGGAAGAAAACGAAAATTGCCATCAGGGGAGTGAGAAAAGTTGAAAAGCTCCCAGTTCGGGGAGACAGGAAAGTTGGACTACGAAGACAGACTGCTGCCAGCAAGCAGACATCATCGGGGCGTGTGGGGAAACGCCAACCGAAGGGAAAATTACAGAAGATTTTATTTGAGAGCAAAGCTTTGAAGGTCTCAACCCCCACAAAGAGTAACAAATCCTCATCACCGGGGAGTTTGTTGATGGGCAGGGAGGCAAACCGGTTAAAGGCAACCGAAGGTCTTGATTACATTGCCAGTACCGGTTCGCCGAGACCCCTCCTCGTGCTCACCAGCCGAAGGGAGGGGACAGAACAGGCTAGAGCGCATATTAACAACTGTGTAGTGACCGTTCACATGATGGAGAGGGCCCCATTCATGTCTCCCATGGTGACGGTGAACATTCCGTCTTCCGTGTTACTGACCGAGGCACAGGAGACGGGATGTGGTGTTAAGGGAGAAGTGTCTCAAGAAATCCGTCGATCTAATAAAGCTCAAGTGTCATCAACCTCGACACCTAGTGTAGATGTTGCTATCGCGACTGTTCCTTCTACTGGCGAGGGCCAAAAGGAGCAAGAAGATCAAACTGGTACCGGCACTAGCAAGGACCTCCATTCAAACAATAAGAAAAAAGATTTAAGTGAGGAAAAAGTCATTTCAGGGAGTCCTCAACCTAACTTTATTTACGATATCATTAACGAAGTTCAGGAGGGATATGTGGCTGGGTCTGACACCGATCATGCAACTGATATTGATAATGGAGACTCAAATATTATCCATGGGTCTCTTCCGACTAAACATTCGATGACTGCAGTTAGCAAGGAAGACACTACCACATTTGGTATTCAGGTGAGGGAGGCTATTCCTGCACCCAAATCTGACACGATGTCCACGAGTGCCTCTACGGGACGCGGGAAACGGAGGACAAGAAGCCACAGACAGACAGCGGAAGAGGTGAAGCGTTGGCTGGTTAATACCAGCTCCTCAAACATCGAGAGTACGCCGCAATTTGAGCATAATTTGGAGGACAAACGTGTTGCCGAAGATTCTTTCATGTCCGGCATTGCTCTACTGCCGTCCACAACACCTGCCCAACAGAAGTCCGGAAGTTCAAAAACTACTCCAAACTCAAGTGCTAGGTGTAAGAGAGGACTGGAACAAGAGCTAGACACCGCCCTGAAAATACAGCCAGCAACGGGTGATAAATCCAGTCAGACGCCCCCTTGCAGGTGTCGATCATGTTGCAGGAAAAGACGCGCCAGCAGGAGGTCGGAGGCGGCAGAGAGCGGTGTGAAGAGACCAAGAATCGAGGCAGAGCTTTCTCCGGATGCCCACAACCAAGAATTTAGCACTGCTTGGTGTTTACTTCTCTGAAATGTTGGCTAAGAGAACAAAAAATACCCATAATGATATTGATTTAAAAGCATAAACTCTCAAAACATGACTGGTGAGAGATTACAAACCTTCGGGGTAAAATTGTACCTGATGATGGCGATTGTGGTATTACCACCGGTATTGCAGAGAAGGCAGGGTGTCCCTTTTGTGTTTGATGCAACAATCACATGATGGGTGAGTTATTGGAAGAATGCAATTTTTGTTGAATTAGTGTTTATTAGACTATTAGTGCGGAATGTGACACTTCTTTTCGACTGGCATCAAAGGACACGTTGCAAGACGAGTGCTTACGTATTATCCCTGTGTTACTGGTGTTCACCGACCAGTGTAATGGTGTTTTTCTAAAGCTGTACGTACAACTTGTACCAAACAATCCTGTACATCTTTAATTCACTCCTTTGTTTGTTTGTTGGGTTGTTTGTTTGTTTGTTTGTTTGTTGGGGTGTTTGTTTGTTTGTTTGTTTGTTGGGTTGTTTGTTTGTTTGTTTGTTGGGTTGTTTGTTGGTGTGTTTGTTGGGTTGTTTGTTGGGTTGTTTGTTTTTTGTTTGTTTTTTGTTTGTTTGTTTGTTTGTTTATTTGTTTGTTTTCTGTCTGTGTGTTTGTTTGCTTAGCACGAGGTAGATACGGAAAGAAGATTTCCTTCTGACACATATATTTTGTTTAGTCATTGGATTTGAGCAGTGGGCCTACGTACATTATTATTGTTAGTCAAATTGTTCTTAAATTAGGAAGAGGTGACTGAGGGTTGTTAGGTCAGAGGGACTCTGGTCCAATGCATGTGTGTATACGTCAGCCCATCCAAACGCCTTTGGACGAGGTGCTGGGTGCTAGCGAAGATCTTTTCTTTGAACGAAGCAGTGAGGGCACTGTTTGAGCTTATATAGTTGACGCTACTCGGGCCGAACTCGGCTTGAGAGGTTGTGACCACGGGTTTTTGCAATGTTAGAAATTCGTTTTTGCCATCCAGGCCGATCCTGGGCAGCACGAACAGCCTGATCGTGTTGTAGGCCGATGGCGTTGAGGTCGTCTATAACCTGTGATATGTAGGTCATGTAAGGGACCTATAACGACAACCCATCTTAAGTTGAATCTTGAGTATTTTGTGAAATCCAGCCTGGGCCCAATTTCATAGAGCTGCTTAATTAAGCAGATAATATTGCTTATGTCTGCAAAGCAGAATTGAGCAGGATACCAGTCAAAAAAAATACACGTGACATGGTAGTTTGGCTGGTAACCTTATTCTGGTAAGCAACATTTTGTTGTGCTTAAAATACTTTTTGTGCTTAAGCAGCTCTTTGAAATTGGGCCCTGGTTAACTGCTGTTTTCGATATTTCGTATACACACAAAAAACTGACTTTGGTAAACCAGAATGCGTTAAGACAAGAAATCTTCACATAACGCTTTTTGTTATACTATAATTATAAAATCAATATCTTATAAATAATAATCTTACGTAAATTGTAACCAACAGATAAGATGACAAAGCGTAAACACAGTGTTAACTACCGACAATTTTTGTTGATGCTTGTTTTTTTTGGAGAGATTTCTTAATTTTAAAGAACTGGATTCAAAATAAAATGTTTAACTCTGTATAATTGACGCTTGTTTTATTTATTTACTGTTTTAATTTCTATAAAAGAAAACACACTGTGTATTGAATGTTCATTCAAAATAATGTAGTGGTATTTGACTTCTGCGACATATCTAAATATGTATGACATGTTTACGCACAGCGTTTGGTAAACATCGGATGACCAATGTGCATTGATCAAGTGCCCGTGTTTCACGGCACACTGAGTGGTACGAGAACAAAATGGAGTCGCGTAAAAATACGCTCACTTTTCAAACTCTAGCACTATTAGCCAGATTTCAAGCCTTTATTGTGATCGAATTCAACCAGTTTGAGTCTCTTCGGCCATGAATATGAAGGGGCCGCATTAGCAGCTCACCGTATCGATACGGACACCAGTCAACTCGCCCCCAGCAAAGTCGCCCATTACAAAGTCACCCCTAGCAAACTCGCCCCCTCTCAAAGTCGCCCCTCACAAAGTCGGGGCGACTTTGAGAGGGGCGACTTTGAGAGGGGGCAAGTATGTATGTGAGGGGGTGACTTTGCTAGGGGGCGACTTTGTAGTGGGCAACTTTGTAGTGGGCGACTTTGTAGTGTGCGACTTTGCTGGGGGGCGAGTTGACTGGCATTCATCGATACACCTCTCGTCACTAACCTCTGGAAGGGTAGTGTTGAACAAAACAGCGCTGATTGGCTTCCTGAAAGTGACCGCTTTGCGTGCATGCTTATTAAAGGGACACACCGGCTTCGTTGGGCTATTTTGGCAACAAAATAGACTAAAACATGACTCCAAAGGTCTTCCAAGAATGGAGAAGAACGGTTCCTAAAAGAAACCATCAATTTTGGTCGTTTTTTAGCATTTTTCAAAAAACGAAGGTCACATGGGTTATCCGAACCACTTTTTTGGTTCGGATAACCCTCGTGATCTTCGGAGTTCGTTTTACTTCCAGCCGTATAAAAATTAATTACTGCACCGAATTCAACTCTGTTTTTAACAAGAATTCATGAGTAGGAGTTGACACACAAAAATACGTATTCAAATTATGGATAAAGTTGTAAATAATACAAAAAAGTCGAACGTGACATTTATTTCAGAGAGTCCGAGCAACGGGACAGCGTGGGGACTAGGTACACGTAACACAGAGGCAGTCGCGTCGCTTGCGGGCGAGTAACTCGGCAGTGCTAGCACGACGGAAACCCACTATAGCCAAGAGATAGCTGTACATGGAAGCTCATGAACATGTGGGAGGGGTAGGGAGCCAGACCACCAACTACGTTGTTGTTATTGCGGGTTTGCTAGTCGGTACACCTCGCTGATCGAATCCGTTGTTTCAAAATTGAAACTTTTCAATGCTCTGTGTACGTTCCTTGACCCGATTTGTACCGAATTTCTTGGTAATTAAATAATATTTATGTCAATACATAGGAATACCACTTTTATATTGACGGTACAATTAGTTTAAACAAAATTTGTGACAAACAATTCCCCCAAAACAAGCCTCCCCCCAAAAAACCCAAAACGGAGCCCCTGAAGGGACAAGTGAAAAGAATTTAAATTAAAAGGTGGAAAAAACAACCTCACTCGAAATTTCTATTGCATCCCTCGACACACAAAATTCAAACAAAATCATTTCGTTTCCTCAAAATATTATTTAATTCGATGAAAATATAATTTTGTCTCACAACAAATTATTTTTCATTTTGAGAACGCAGTGTGTTTTTCTAGGTAACGAAATGAGATTATTTCTAGAAAAAAGGTTCTCGTTCCCTTGAACACGGTTTCTTTCCCCCGAACTACGATTAAGTTCCCCAGAAATACGCTTTCGTTCCCTGAAGATACGCATTCGTTTCCTTTGCGAACTAATACGGTCGGCCATTTATGGGAGTCAAAAATTTGACTCCCATAAATTGCCGACCGTGTTAGTTCACGATTTAAAAGGAAAACCACGCAATTTCGAGGCATATTTGTGTGGATCATTGTATTCTACTTTTAAAACATCTTTCTAACCATATGCATCTCATAACAAACTGTTACAAACGCTTTTTATAGACCAACTCGTCCAATCCAAGGCACATTATTTCGTTTGTTTCATTCAGATTCGTTTCGGTCATTCTATTTCATTAGGGATAGTCACCCGAGACTACACTTTGATCATTCTCAGGTTGAATTTCTTCCTGTTTGATGAAATTGAATGGTTGACTAAAGCCATTGACCAGTTATAGCCAATGGCACTTTGATGTTTCGTTTCTTTCCTCGATGACGTAACAGGTTCCTCCGTGACGTAACAGGTTCCTCCGTGACGTAACAGGGGACCGAATTCGAATTGATAGTATGGCAAGGATGTGTATTTATTGATACAATGTGGAATTTGGCATCCAGTCAATGGTACAATGGACAAACTAAAGACGGAACCCGTGTACATTGAGTTGTGCAAGGACCTCCAGGAAACAGAATTGACATAGTTTTGTCATATGGCGCACCCCATTGTTGATGCATGATTGAGTAGTTGGATTTACCAATATATCACCTGTGATTAACAGATTTTACGTGTATTGTCCATGTGGGGAACACAGGGCACGCGTCAGCAGTTGTCGAATTCCTCATGGGAGTCTTGGCTTTGCTCTGTAATCGGGGAATTGTGCTTTATTGGGGACACCCATAATAAGTCGCTCTTCAGTGATAGGTTGTCCCGTCGCAACGAAGACAAAATATCTCTCCGTATTCACATGAGACTGCAGTCATGCCAGCAGGTAGGCAACATGCTCAAGGGACAACAACTCGTATCCACTACATCAAGTGTGTCAGTTGTGTGGTGTTTGGTGCCTGCATCTTGTCTTTACTGTATGCACAACTAGGTATGATCATCTATCATTGTTTTGTAGGTGTCAGCCCTTGGTGGTTAATTGATGACAATATTACTAATCTGCAACTGCATTTACGGCTTACGATATCAAACACTGTGCCAGGTTTACCAATAGTTTGGAATACAAAAATCGTTGACTGGTGGAACGAACATGTTTGACTGTAATATTTGGCTCCATCTTAACATTGTTTTAGCCGTTTCGCAAAATAGTGGGTTGAAACGGAACCAAGGCACACCCATATTCGGATGGAACATGAGAGGAGCATAAATACCCCTTTGTGCTTGATTCAGTATAAATCCTAAACACACTATATATACCAGAAATGTAGTTTCAGTGACATCCGAGGTGATGTTTTTATGCCACGGGGTCTTCATCGCGCTAAAGTCCCCCGGAGCCACGGTCCATATTACTCGGACTTCAGAGTTTAAATTTTGAGTTGGAGATCCCACCATTATTACATATTTGTAACCATCATTATGTCCACTTTATAGTTATAAGTGATAATTGTAAGAAACCAGTTATATTTGGCTCAGTATAGCATTCAACTTTGAATAATCAGGTAGAGTTATATCTGTTTCAAGTTGTTGATGCAGATAAGCCACGTGAACGTCACGGGAGCCATTTTTTTTATTACAACGATTCTGGGTAAATGTGGTTATTGTAGGCCTATAGTAAATATCTATATTCTACTTTCAGAGGATCTTTCTAATCAAGTTCGAGTCAATAATTGTTATATTACCGACCAAAATAATTTCCCAACGAGGCCAAAGTGTTCCTTTGAACATAAAGTTTGGTTTTCTCACAAAATCTCTGAGGCAAGGTCCAAATCAACTTTAACCCAAAGAGCTTTAGGCCGAGGCATAGCTTCATTTTGTATTTTAACACGGTAAGCAATAAACTGTGTGGCCTAACTTGTATGACTTGTTTATTTGAAATGATATTCTTGATTGTGTGGATGGGTCGTCATCTTACGATTTGGTCATCTCAACATGCCGCAGTACTTCCAAAGCTCCGTAGGGTTCGTTTATATTAGGTCATATCTCTAATGCTATAGACCATGTGACCTGTGACATCACAATGTTTACAAAAGAACCACAGAGCCTGGACTTCATGCAGGCAGTTTTTACACAGCTCAATGGAAGAATACAATAAATCTTATGTTTTATGGAGACTGCACTGTCTGATTTTTCTCAATTTTTGATAAAGAAAGGGGGAACATCTCAAAAGCTGTACAGCTGTTGCTTTTGTAACTCTTAAATTTATGTGAAAGTTATGACACAAAATGTAAATTTTCCTATAAATATGGCCAGTGTATAGTATCTTGCCAGTCAGGAAATGAATTAGAATGTACAAGGTCACTATTTCTGTAAACAAAGGTAAAAACATGGTCTATTGGAGACAAGTTAGTTGATCACTTCAATTGTTTTTGTCTTGTCTTGTAGCCTACTGCACAAAACGCCTGCCTGGGCCCAATTTCATGGATTTCCTCTTTACCACTGGTATGTACGTGCCTATGGCGCCCCGTAACATACACGAATCTATGTGCTGTATGTAGCCTAAGCGCAAAATTCCACGGTTGAGCAAAGCCATGAAATTGAGCCCAACTCGTGACTATCAACGTGCACTAAACCATCATGCAACGAATTAGCCCATTAATTTTGTGTGTACTGCCTTTGAGCATAATCTTGAAATAATCCACATCAGTTTCTACTTTGTGCAGGGTGTAAAAAGAGTTCCATGTCGGGATAGTCTGGGAGTATAATGAAAAAGGTAGCAATACTTGTAGAGACCGAATGACATGTGCCGGATTAGCAACGAAACGAAGCTCTTTGCAGAAAATCATCAATTTGTGTTAATTTTGTGTTTTATCCACCAATTACCGGGTCTATTCTGAGCAACCCCTTTCAATTAAAAACTTAAAATAACTGCGGGGTGGAAATGTTGTATATATTTCGGGAAAGTAACAACCGTTTTCATGATCCCTGAATGTGGTGCCAAGATGGCGAAGGAATTCTTCAAGGTGTAATGTCCAATAAAGAACACGCTTTTAATAAACTGAACATCTAAAGAGTTTGGCACTGCATTAATTTGAAGTGGTAAATTTGATTTGTTGCAAACGATTCCAGTGCCATAGTGCTCCTCGCAGTGGCCATGGAAATGCCATTTTTGCCCTGTAATTTGCCCGTAACATTAACTATTTGTGTACCTGTACTTTTTTCAAAATTATATTCGAACAGAAACTTCATCACATTCATACCAAAGCAGTATAACAGTACAACGGAACGTCATGTATATGAACATAAACAATACCAGGTCGAGAAGCCTATTTTCCACGAGGACACCAAGTTTCAGCCCATCAAATACCAGGGAAACGACATCGCAATCAGCTACAAGGGAAAACCCTCCACCTGCTGGGAACAGTACGAACATTTCATTGTCCTTGGTGGCTACGAAATACCCGCCGATTGATCTGGAAAAAGAAATTCCACCAGTGGACAAGATTTTCAAGAGGACTGTTATTGTAACGGCGGTCTCCTCGACCCACTTCACTGAGGTGCAAGCGATGGTCGGTTCCGTGCAGAGAGTCATGCCAAACACGAGGATAGTTATTTACAATTTGGGACTGGGTCCTAAACAAGTTCAGTCAGTAAGTTTGTGGCTGTACATGTACATATAGGACCCTACTTATTACTAGGGTACAGTCATCAGTTTTCATTTGATGATTGTAACGAGAAATATATTTACAAAAAACACAACAAGCAATAAGGATCACTTGAAAAGAAATTTTAATTAGATTTTCGTTTTGTGAGTCTCCGTCGATTCATGCCTCCTAAACAGTTACCGGCTTTGTTTGCATAATTATTCAAGTTGATCAAGATCTTAGATATAGTGTTAAACTGTGTAACATTCAGAATATCTTACTTAATTTTTGTTTCTGTCGTAGAAGAATATTGTTGGACATGCTCATAATCATTTTTTAAATAAATATTCCATTCTGTATTAAATATTATTTTTTAAACATTGTTTTATATAGTTGTCCAGTCTTTGCAATGTAGAAGTGCGACGATTTAAGTTCTCCAAGTATCCCGACCACGTAAAGGATCTTCTGAACTACGCATGGAAACCTCTCATCATAAAGGTATTCACAAAACCCATAAAATAATGACAAACTAATTGCAAGAAATGTTCCTTATCCACGAAACGCCAGGCTCTATCCTGTCTGTAAGTGTGACGTAGTTCATTGTGCGCCGCGCCCACTTCACACGAACTGCAGACAAGCAGCCCATGTAATGGCAAAAAAAGCTTGTTCATTGCACTATTTATGGCCATATTATGTGCAATGAACAAGCGTTTTTTTATATACAGATTTTCTGCAAGCAAAAATCAGTAATGTTTTGCAGAGTCTCGTGGTCTTGTCAAAATAGCTAAACAAAATGGCAAGAACATAGGAGGATTGCAGCATCATGCGATCTCCCTGCCCCCCCCCCCCTTGGAAGCAAGCCTCCCGCCCCGCCTCCTCCCCCCCCAACCGAAAAATTCCTGGCTACGCCGCTGCGGATTGGTCGATATTATAAATGCCTTTATTGTATTGTATATACCATGCCCACTGTTCAAGTATATTTTGTTATGGCAGGAAACACTTTATGAATTCGGTGCCGTGTTTTGGGCAGACTCTTCGGTGAGATTCAAGGAGAGCATCAGACTCCTAACGCGCCATCTTGAGACATTCCACGGTTTCATTCCGCGGGTGGCAAATTACGCCAAGGGAGGGAAATTCTCAGTGCCTGCTTTGACCCATCCAACCATGTTTGACTATTTGAAGATTGACATGAAAACCTACACGAGGGATGATGGATTCACTCCAAAACCACAGGGCGGCATTCTTTACTTCGTCAACAGCTCCTACATCAACGATAAACTAATGCAACCGTGGGTGGACTGCGCGATGGTGTTAAAGTGCATAGCTCCAAACGGAAGTCAAAACCCACACAAGCAGCTCATGACCGGATATCACGTGCACCGCTACGACCAATCAGCGCTTGCCTTATTGATGTATAAGAATTTGAGAGGTCTGTACCATCTTGGGCATGATGCGACCAAAACCTTCGACTTTGTTATGACAGTTAAAAATAGAGGTCGATCTCAGATTAAAACAATAAAGATCAAGCGTTGCCCGGGGGGGAAAATGTGATTTTTTAAGCAATATTGTTCTTTATTTGATCACGTTGACGACAATCATGCTCAAATATAATCTGATTTACATTTACAATTCATTTTTATTAAAGTTTTAGTTAAATTTATGTTATTGTTATGGTATGTTTCAAAAGACAAAACACAACAATTCTTAATGTGATATTGGTGCTTGCCAATTTTTGGCCGTTTTGAACCGAAAAGTTAGATTACAATTTCAATAGCTATCTAGGTGTTCGGAGCATAGCTCGGAACATCTCGTTTTTGCTCGTTTTTGAATTTTTTAGGTGGTCGAGCAATATCATGTTCACGAAAACCTCTTAAGGTGTTCGGGCAACAGAGGAACACCTATTGTTGTTGTTCTGCATAAAAGAAAGGTGTTCGGCATCAGCCGGAAACCCATTTTTATTGTACCCTTTGTCTTCATCTTTTCTTCTTCTTCCTGCCTCTGCTTCTTCCCATTGTCATCAAGATTTTGCAAAAAGGTAAAACTCGCATACACTTCAACCTTAACAATAAAACATGAAGGCAGTCACGTCATGATGTCGAATGACAAGGTTTTTAAAGTGGACGTGTTTGAAGCTTTGCATGGTGTTAAAAATAAGAAGTAACTATAAATAAAAAGTAAACTTGCGGGTATACTGTTCGAAACGTCGAGACCGCCGGCTCTTTTCAGAGCCAACACTCCCACAAAAAATAAATAATGGTTGTATCCGCAAGTATACTATTTATTTATAGTTCCTTCTTAAGCTTGTTAAATTTACAAATAAAAATTTTCTTCTTACTGTATTTTATTCAATTTGAAAGCTATGATGTTCATATTATTGGGAATCTGATAGACTAAGACTGGGGCAAGATTTGAAAACTTAACGCCGAAATCGTATGACCTTTACTTCCGGTCGTACCGTAAGGTCAAAGTTTGCATTTGTTGTTTTTTACTTCAGTTCAGTTCAGTTCAGTTTATTTCCACTCAATCAGTTTGCTTAAACAAAAATACACATACGCTACTTTAGATACAATGTATGATTAAGTGGTGGGAGTCTCCTAAAAGCAAGCTTGTTAGGTGGAGACCCCCGACATTTTTATAACTGGGTTGAGGAAGTACTGAGTTGGAAACCTACTAGTAATGTAACATCAATGATTACGTAAACACACATTAAGGACACAAGACAAACACAAACAGGACAACAGATAGCTGGAAAGGCTCACCGCGCGACGGCATTCAAATAAATAATTAAGTAGGAGACAATATAAATAATTTTGGTAACAAATTGAATCTACATCTAACAATACCAGGAAAAGTGAGGACTTAAGGACTCAGTATTTACCAATAAGATAAATTTTAAGTTTTTTCTTGAACAACAGTAACTGAAGACTCTTACATATTTTTATTTCATTGCCGAGGGAGTTCCAGTACTTTGGACCTTGAAAATAAACACAACTCATGGATTTAGATGAGTAGACACGAGGTATATGAAAATCTTTTGCATGTCTAGTTTGATAAGCATGGAATTGAGAATTTAGTGTGAACATACTCTTAAAAGAATTAGGTAAAACATTGGAGTTGTATTGATGCATAAATATTCCAAGTTGTAAAAGATAAATATCGGAAACTTTAAGAGTATTGTGTTTTTTAAATAATGGGTCAGAATGAGCACAAAAGTCGGTACGATTAATTATTCTAAGAGCCCTTTTCTGCAGCAACATAATTCTTTTCAGTAGACAGGCATATTTAAAAAAATATTAAATAATATTAAAAAATATTTTTCCGGGCCATCTTCAAATCAACAACACCATAAAACCTTGATGAGACATTCATAATTATTAGTTACATCCTTAAAGGTGCACTTTTCAAAGATTTTTATATTTAAAAGAAAAAATAAATGACAAAACTTTGCATGTGGCCAAGCCAGGATGTGTAACACCTAAAATTCGAGGTTCTGTTCTAATAACGTCATGAAGTGTCACATGACGTCACCTAAGGTGCAGTGTTACAAGCTCTTTAGGCCAAAACAAAAATACATGTTGAGTTGCCCTCCGCGACCGACCCAAAAATGCTGAAATCTCGGGTCGTTTTTTTTTTTTTTTCCCCCCCCCGTTTTTTCATTTTTTATGAAACTTACACATTATCTGTGTTTAACCAATCTAAAACGAATATATTTATTCCAAATAAGCTGAAACAATTTTGCAAAGCAAAGATTTTAAAGTAAACATGCAAGAGGTCGATATTTTACGTTTTGTGTTTTGTGTGCCGCTACACCCGTAGTCGTACGCAACGTGCCCGGCCATCTACGGTACCCCTCGGATCGATCCCACGCAATATAATAGCACATGACATGAACTAGAACTGCCTGCAGACAGAATTCGCTGGCATACAGCCCGAATTCGCTGGCATACAGCCCGAATTCGCTTGAGCCAAAAAGCGGATTCACTGGTGGTACCCAACACTTGTTTTGAGCGCGAGTACCAGATCAAACGGTCATTTTTAGAACTTGTGTTAACTAATGTGTTCACCTAGCTCTTAGCTTGCCTTGTGTGTTTTGGATGTTCAAACAAATAACTTTTCAATAGGATATTTCAAACAATAATTGTGCAACTTACTCCGAATTATTTTCCGCGATGAGTACCGGGCGCCGCCATTTTGGAATGATCCCAATCATGCCAATCAAACTACGACGTCATCGGCCGGCCAGACTGTGGGAGGAGCGTATAAGTAAAGCAACCATTGAAATGTTCGCACCCTCGCTCCGCCCACCAGCCGGCCGACCGATGACATGGTATTTTGATTGGCATGATTGGATCATTCCAAAATGGCGGCGCCCGGCACACATCGCGGAAAGTATTTCGGAGTAAGTCGCACAATTATTGTTTGAAATATATTTTTAAAAGATCGTTTGTTTGAACATCCTAAACACGCAAGGCAAGCTAAGAGCTAGGTGAACACATTTAGCTGGTTTAAACCACCGAATGGCCCTTAGAGAATGCACTTTAAAATGGTTATAGCTTCAAAAGAAATGGGCGGGATGTGTGACCAAGGATCCAGGAAAAAGTGTATAAAATGTTTGAAAACAAATTATAAAAGATATGAAGTTAAATGTTTCTTGTCTTTTCATTCTTTATGTACTTCTGCACACTAGTACATCATTGTATATTGATTGGGATTAGTTCCAATGCATTTCAATCTTCAAATGACAGTCAAGGTAAAACAAAACAAAATAAAAAAATAAAATAAAAACCCGACCCCTTCAAATTTTTGTACTGGGGGAAACTCAACAAAAAAAATTTGTTTGGCCTTATAATATACAGAATTAAATATGCAATCGGGCTTGAAACCTAGCATGCCGGGATGTGTTACATCTACAATTTGAGGCGACACCATGGTCATCAAGCATCGCTTTTCAAAGATTTTACAAGAAAAAATGTGTGATAAAGATGAAACTTTGCCTGTAAATAATCCGGGATGTGTGACATCCAATATTTGAAGTCCTGTTCTAATGATGTCATCAAGAGTTACGAGACTTTATCTTAAAGGTGCAGTTTTATCGGATCTATATATACAGCAATAAATGTTGGGTCAAGCTGAAAAGTGAAACCAAGCTTACATGCAATAAAACTGGTTTGTGTTGCACGTCATGCCGAACACCTTGTTTTTGTTATGTGACAAAAACTTATATCTAGTTTTTTATTTATTTTGTTGTAGATTCGAGAAGCTTTAAGGTATTGCAATGATAAAAGGTAGGCATAATTAAATAAAAACTCACTTCCATCAGCAATGTACAGACCATTTTGTTTGTTACTTTGTGCATTGTCTATGGCATAGGTCTATATGTGAAAAATTTTCCTTCTGCAAAAATCGGGCGATGCAACTTTTAGTTCAGTTCAGTTGTTTATTGCCACTCAATCAGTTCACATACATGGTACTTTAGACACAATGCAATAACTAAGTGGTAGTGTGTCCCAGCAGAAAGCTTGTTTGGTGGAGACCCCTGGTATTTATATATCTGAGTTAAGAAAATACTTAAGGAAAACTACAAGAATAATAGAACATCAGATGATTTGGTAATCACACATTGGGGACACGGGACAACGGTATACCTGGAGAGGCTCACCACGACAAGGCAGCTTCAAATAAACAATAAGTAAAAAAAGCAACAACAAAAAACCACCCAAAACTTAGTTAATACATCATCTTTTAAATCACACTGAGATGTTTGTGCACAATCTTTTAAAATAGAAAATTAAATCTTGAAAAATCAGCTTATGAACAGACTGGATTTTTACAATCTAACCATCATCAGAAAGGTCTTCAAAAACTAATCAACGCATCAAAGATGTGATCTTCATTTGACCTTGTTTTCCGTTTCAAATCTATGAAGCGGAAAACTGTTAAAAATCCATAATTTCAGCACTGCGTTCAGTATGACATTGAATTTGGACAGGGTTTCAGTGCATGGAACATCATTGCTCATTGTCTTTTCAATATTATCAAATATTGCAGTTTGAGATGTCATGTTTAAAATTTCATTTCTTGAAGCAAATGTTATCTTTATTCTATTTGTACTAATAGATAATATCGATAAAAGCTTAATAATGATTAGTGACATTTGAACAAAATGGACAGATGCACAAGGAAGTTATGGTCAAAAGAGTGGATGCTCTATCATGGTGCCAGGTATGTATTTACACGGTATGTTCATAACCAAGGATGCCTCATAGGTGCTCGCAAGCCTAAGAAAACCTGGAAACAATGCTTGCTATGTGAACCAGAAACACCAGGGTTAACCCCTACTTATCCAGAATTAGTGATCCGAGTTATTTTACATGCACTAGTACAAGGAACCTAGGCATAACTTTCCATCCAAAGGACAGAGCAATTATGGCAAAGTGTCTTGCTCAAGGCCTCGTGTAGAGCCTCCACTTCATGCTTTATTTGTATTGTAATTATGAATCAGTTTGGATGAAAGTGTCATTACATTACCGTAACAATACAGAGTTATATAATGCTTCTATTCCTATTGTCCCCAATACACCGATCCATTAAGCCACGCCCATTTCTCAATCACAACCCGCGAAATCTGATCACCATTTGAGCCGTTTGGTGATCTTTGCACTAATGGTGATCGGGTTTTGCGGCTGTGATTGGTCAACTCGTAAGGAGGCGGGGCTTAATGGATCGGTCTATTCAAGGCAAATGGCAAATAATATCATGAGAGGTTTACAGGCGAAGCGTTTACACACGAGACCTAAGCCATGATGGCTAGGCAAATGGCTCATAATAGAAACCACACTATAAGTGTACCGTTACTATTTAAACATTCACAATCAATAATCAAGATATTTGTTCATCATTTAGGTTCAGGAATCAACTTGTCCAACATCCCCTCAATGAAAGGACATGGCTACTTGGTACAACACTACTAGACCAAGATCCAATTTAATGGCTCTGCTTACCACAAAATTCCATTGGCCATAAGCGTAGTTAGTAAGTAGAGCTATGGAATTGGGGCCCAGCTCACTACCAGGGCCCAATTTCATAGACCTGCTTAAGAACAGAAAGTAGCTAAGATCACTGGGGAGGGGACAGGGTACTTCTGTACAAGAGTGTGATAGAGCATATATTTTAAGGTATACCGTAATTAACATACACCCTAACTGCCTGTTTAATTTGAACCCTTCTACAAAAATGACATTAAAACAAATTATCCAAAAACAAAGGAAAAACCGAATTCTTTTCATGAATAACAATGTTGGTCAGGGTCTCTCCATGAAGAGGGAGTTTATGAGTGGTTTATGGTAGCGACTCTTTTATGGTAGCGACTCTCCTCAGATGTTCCCTATTAAGAGTGCATCAACGACCATTCCCTCTTTTACCTCCTTCATTCCTTCCGTCTTCGGGGGCAGCATCAGTAAAGCATTGGCTTCAGCCATGCTCAGAAGCCTGCTGCTTATCTGACTCCCCGTGGTTGTGGCTTTTGGGATAGGATTGTCTTCTTCCCAAGCTAGCTTGACCCGCTGGAACTCTGGGCGTGGGTCAAGTTTGATGTCCGAAGCTACCTGTTGTGTGTGAATCCAAAGGTGCATACAAATTCTTTACAGTGTTTTACTTTTTTCAGTTTGTTTAGTTAATCACGTGCAACAAGGTATACTTGTGCAGGTTAGGCCTTTGTCTTATTGAATGACTTATTTCAAAGCCTGGGTTCATTGAACAAGAACTGGGCCCAGTTTACCGCTGAATTCTGCTCTTGTGATCACCATTCTCCGCTTACCGAGCAAGAGTCGAATGTCTGCGCTAGCTGTGTAAGCATAGAATGCCTAGTAACGTGGACTATGCAAGCGCACTAAGCAAAAATTCCCCACTAACCCGTGAAATACGCTTGACGTAAGTGCGGAATTCCCTGCTTCCGAAAGTGCCGATTCTTTGCTTACAGTGACCAGAGCCATGAAATTGAGCCCAGATCTATAACAATCAAATCCTTCACCATATGAGAACTCATATTGAACAAATATTGAAGATCAGTGCATGTAAGACTGGCCTGAGAAAATTACAGTTTGCTTGGCAGTATAGTACTGATTCCATTCACATGCCACGCACAAGTTTTTATTAAGCAAGTAATGAATCAGCAGACAGTATACCTGCTGCTGTCCCCTTTATATACAATTTATTCTGTTTAAAATGATGCTCTCCAGGAAGGCCCACAAAAATAAGCCTTCCTCATGATCTGACATCAATGGTGGAACAATGTTAAGAAATGCTCGCGTTACCACCGAAGTATGTATTGTGTACCCCCTAAGTTGCAAAGTTTTGAAAAAATCTTTTTCATCACAAACCAGTCAAAATGCTAAACAATAGTAATACGTATTCTCCAATAAATTCATCCTGTTGGTTTGTAATCCAATAGACCTTATGCATATGACGTAATTTGAGTAGGGCGCCCTCACCTAGAGGTCAAAAGGAAGATGCTCATTGGCCAGTCTTGTGCGCCGCGCGTACAAATCAGCGCGTTTCCATTGTTTCATCATCAGTTTACCTCTAAGATGGCGGCTTGGTGACGTCAATGCATAAGGTCTATAAGAAAGGGATTTTCTTTATATACACACCTTCAAGGGAAGTTTACCATGTTTATACCACGTAAGTTATGTGCAAATCTGTGAACATTAATATTTTCAATCTTACCAATGTTGTACACACCCTTTAAGGGGAAAAGTAACAGGTATAATTTCAGTGTATTCTTTTAATTGACATGAAAATGGTAGTAAAGCCACACATCAAAAGGCAGGGTCATAGTAATGACTCAAAAAGAAAATGTGTACTTTTATCTAAAAGCCTACTTGTTATAAAATGGAAATGGCAGTAAGCATCCTGCAAAATAATTTTGTCTGAAAAGCCCCCGTTGATAAGAAATCTACAAAAGTGTGTTGAAAAATGTGAATCGCCAAAGTCACCTGTAGGCGACCTTTCAAATTTCCGAATATAGTGTCCATTTGAATGCTGCCCTCAATACGGCCAGAGATGCGATTGATACCCACTGTTAACCTCGCTGAATGTGGATGGACTAGACATTCGTTATATATTCTTCTTTAAGTTAAATTGTTTGTTTGTTGCTTTCGTTTTTGCTGTATTTTGTATCGTTTTGTTTTTGTTGGTTGGCATTTCAATACATCCTTCTTTTGGATTCTGAAAATGCCCCCATATTGGTTTGCTTCGTATCCATTTTTCTCCATTAGTTCTTGATTGTCCTTGATTTAAATAATTGTTCTAATTTTGTTTATTGTTCTTTCTCTTTCACCAATGTTGAAATGAATAACAATTTGAGTTTAATTGAATCCATTCTTGATTGAAAATACCATGACCATTCTTTGCTGTTTTCTCAACAAGTAGGCACAGCATTCAACTGAAACTTTCACAGGTGACTAATATTTTTTCTTTCTTGATAGTTTTGCCTACATATCAGCATTATGTTGACAAAATCGGTTTGCATTTGAAGCAGCAGCGTTCTGTACTCTTTGTAACTTTGCCAGTAACAATAATCAAGACGGCTAGTGATGAAGGCATGAATTAAAATAATAAGAGAATTGTGAGATAAATATTTACTAATGCGTTGTATATATTTGGAGATGATAAAATCTATTAGAACAGACTTTAGTATTATGAGAACTCATAGACAAATTGGAGTCAAACGAGAAGCCTAGATTTCTATGCCAGGAATCTATCAAACAAATAGTTGAATTACAATCGGCCCATTTAAAAGCGAAACCGATATTAAACCTTACCCTCGCTTTTATCTTGGTCAATCCGGGTTTAGGAGTCCCCATCATTTTACGAAGGGCTGGCAGCACAAAGAGTTCAAATGTCACAATAGCTGACACAGGATTCCCTGTGTTAGAAGAAATATATACCAGGAATAGTTTTGTAAAATAATAATAATAATAATATCAAGCATTTATAAAGCGCCATCTATCTAGCTAGGCTATTCCGAGGCGCATATTATTACCCCTGGTCACTGGGCCATTTTTATTCCAATCCTGAAACCATCTCAGCTCCCTGGGGAGTATATACAGCCTGTGCTGCAATATATGCGCTACTAGGCTAAATCCATCACAAGAACCATCTCTGCCCTCACAGGTACCCATTTTACCCCTGGGTGGAGAGAAGCAATTATAGTTAAGTGTCTTGCTCAGGGACACAAGTGTCACGACCGGGACTCGAACCCACACTCTGCTGAACAGAAACACCAGAGCTTGAGTTCGGTGTTCTTATCCACTCGGCCACGACACCCCAAGCTTGGAAATGCTACCTCATAGAGAAAAAGTTAAATGATTGATTAAAACCAGCCCGACTGGTAAAATGTTCAGCACAAAACACAACCAAAGATTAAAAGATTCAAAGTTGAAGGTGTCAGGTTTAATGACTTACCTGGCAAAGCAAAGAAGAGTTTTGGAGAGCTCTTGGAGGAAATTGTAGCGAAGGTTGTTGGTTTTCTGAAAACAATGAAAAGAAAAGGTGGATTTAAAGATTGCCCTAGTTAGAATAACTGCTTCAACGGTTTTTATAATTTTCCCCATTTTTGAAGAGCTTATGCAAACTGTAAAAAATAATAACCAGTAAGCAAAAAAAGACACCACACAAAAAACGTTTCTTTAAAGAACATGAAAAAAAAAGCCGTTTGAAAGAGCTGAGGACATTTAATGCCCATGGGTATAGGCTTGAAGGTCAGCAGTTTGTGCAGCATAATTCAGTTCATGTGCCTATTAAAGCAGTTAGGTTCTAGAGATCAAAGATTTTACCATGCAACTAACTGAAAAGTATAGTGATAGGTAAAACACAGACATTCAACAGCAGTACAATTTTGGCAGCAATAACAATGGAGCAGATTTCCTGTAGGGTTCAGTTTGTGATGAAAATAAAACTTGGATAATGTTTTAAATTACACACAACATGACACATGCTGTATTTCATTAATGTGCTTCGTACACTTTTGTGTGCTTAATGTCATGATAATAGTCATCCCCCACCTCACCCCCTTCCTCCTTCCCCATCCCCTAATCCTCATTAACATCATCATCAGCCTGTATTGTCCAACTGCAGGGCAAAGGCCTCTATGAAAGCACACCGGTTCACTCTCTGTCTTAGTTAAATTATCTCTTACAGACTGCTGTCCCTGTTCTTCCCCAAAATGTTCAGTTTCATGGCGCTGCTCAATGCATAGTTCTGCGCTTAAGACTACCTGTAAAGCACAGAATTCTATGGGCCATAAGTGCATAATTCTGCTGTAAGGAGCACCATGAAATTAAGCCCTGTATTTTCAGCTTGACCTTGGTCTCCCTAAGTTGCTTAGTTTGGAAAAAAATCTTGTCCATCAGTAACAGGAGTTACCAGCCAAAATACTAAACAAAAGCAAGACACAATGAAATAATAATAATAATGGAGATCTAAAAAAGAAAAAAGAAAAAAGAAAAGACACTTGTAGGCGCATGTGATCTATTGCCAGTGCCCTGCACCTTTCTCACTAACAAATAAATTTCTTTTGCAATATCTTGTTTTTGTGCACAGCCACAATCATGGGTACACTTTTTGTTACAAAGACACCAAATGAACAACATATAAATATTGAGTAACTCTTTGCAGATCTTGTATTTGACAAACTCAAGCACTTTTTATTCATCATTGACACAGTGACTGCTAATTGAACATTGAGATAACTGCTACCAGTGGTTTTCAAACTGTTGTTCATAAAATGGACACGGAAAAAATGTGTGTCCATGATCGTGGCTGTGCACTTTCCTAAAAGAGCTTTATGAAATTGATATTGTGGATATATTGCTCACCCTGGTTTGAGGTACACTCTCCCAAAGTGGACCTTAGCATGAAGACCGACCATGAGGCAGTACTTCAGAAGATCTCGTTCACCCATGGAGACACCTCCAGTAGATATAATCACGTCTGCTTGGTCTGCAGCTGACTTCAAGGTGGATTTTAAACTCTCTTCACTGTCGCAACAATTGGATACAAAAAAATAGTTCAAAACTCTTCTTAAATACTCCTGAAATATATTAAAGGGACATGCTGCCTTCGGATTGGGCAATTTGGGCTAAAAAAGCGTTTGTTAATGAAATGAATATGGTAAGAATGAGGTTTTAAAAGTAGAATATAATGATCCACACAAACATACCTCAAAATTGTGTGGTTTCCCTTTTACATTGTGAACTAACACCACCCACCATTATGTAGAACAAAATGTTTTGCTCGACAAAACAGTGGACCTTGTTAGTTCACGAAGTAAAAGGAAAACTACACAGTTTCAAGGAATATTTGTGTAAATCAATACATTTTACTTTTAAAACATCTTTCCAACCATATTAATTTCATAACAAATGCTTTTATAGCCCAAAGTGCCCAATCCGAAGGCAACGTGTCCCTTGAAAGGAAAATACAATCATGGCATCTTCAAGGTAAGGTTTTGTTCTTAAACACAGATATGTGCAAATATGTCATGTTGTCGTGTCATGTTGCGTCGCCTCGCGTAGTTTTCATTTCAATTCATTTTATTTCATTTATTCTGGTTGTGAAGCCAAGGACTCTCAGAAAAGCAAACTTAATCACTGTACTAGCCAAGAACCTAATGGAGAGAAGACAAGGAAGGAAGTTTTAGTTTTAGATGTGGGAGGAAAACACCAGAGAAATATTCCAGGGAAAACTCATGTAGGGACTGAAAACCCAATCCACATAGTGCCCCCGGCGTGATTTGAACCGGGGTCCTAGAGGTGGACGGCAAGGAAAGATGCCACTACACCAACCTGACCACCCAACATGTCCCGCACAATGTTTTGATACCATTTTGAGTACCGGTACTCACTTGTCCTTTGTTATGCCCATATCCAGACATGGGAATCCATGGTCCCTCAAGGCAGACAGTAATGTTGTTCTATTACTGTCAAATATGTGTCCCTTCTTCAACTTCTCATGCGGCTCACAGAGCTGAAAATACATCAAGATACAGCACTCTCTGGTTACTGTACTGTTAGTGAGGATAAAACTGTTTTAAAAGTCTAGTCAGTACAACTAAACTATATAAGAAGATTTAACTAATCCACAGTGGGACATGCAATAATTGGGGGGGGGGGTGCACACATGCCCCATTTGCTCCAGTCATCATTAGGACAAATTAAATTAATTACAGGGATGGACTAAACCATGAACAATGGGGCGCGTCCTGGCCGAGCGAACTAGTTCACCAGACCAAAGCACTGGTGTTGTCAGCAGCAGAGTGTGGGTTTGAATCCCGATCATGACACTTTTGCCCTTGAGCAAAACCATAATTGCTTCGTAAAAAGTTGGGAAGGTAGCGCATTCTGCTCCAACAGCCAGGCTCCTAGTGGATTATACCCATGCCTACATTCCTACGGACTGTGAAGGGGATAACCCTGTTTCAGCCCCAAGAGTAGGTGGCAATAAGCCCTTGGTGACAGTTGATTTGGGTCTACAGCGCAAATCAGTTCAGTGTAGCCCTCACCTTTTAAAGTGGCTGGGCGATATTTCATAAAATCTTTAAAAAAAATCATTCCCAGAGATGATGACCGACTCAATCAATCGCAGAGACGGCATGGGTCGACACTCACCTCATTACCAGTGGATACCACAGCCACTGTTGGCATTTGGTAAACAGGAACGTGGGTCACACCGACTGCAGCTATGAGTCCTAGCTCTGACGGACCAAGCTTCACACCTCTCTTGAGAATCACCTGATTAAGTGGAATGTCAAGCCCAATTGGTCTGAGAAGAACAGGACAAAAATGTCAGCAAAGTTACCATTTTCTTCATTGAAATTTTTATTGTACTCATTATTATAGGTGTACTAAAAATGCAAGTTTATATAAACACAAAATAGAAGGATGACCATGCTATATTAATAAAAAACGGAAAGCATTAAACAAATTAAGTAATCTTATAACTGGACCAGCCTTTTAATATTAAAATACATCAGACATTAAAGAAAAATATGAAAGATAAATGTATCCAGGGATCCTTAACCCAACTCAAAAAGGGCGTCAAGTTAGGAAACTTGCTTTGTACAAAGGTTACCATCCAAATTGCCACATTAATGTGCCTTTTTGTAACCGGTTTCCACACTAGCTGTTAGAAATTGTAAACTGTTGGACTAATTAGTCATAGTGGGAGATAAACACTATTTAAATGTTTAATATATGCAAACAATATGAGAGCACATTGATCATGTGGCTTTAGATTCCGGTTGGACCAGATGTGGCACTTGAATCTCTGTGCATGAAACTTGACAATAATTGCTCATGTGCCATGCTGCAGTGAGAGGCCATGCAGTCTCATGGCCTAGAAACATTTGATGAATGTACATACATCTTTATGAGGAATGTAACATTTACCCAGTGTCTTTGGTAGTTATTTGATAGCAGTGGGGGGCTTGGCACATTGCAAATCACTTGATAATGGCATGGTAATCATGACTTTATATAAACTTGATTGTAAATATTTACCTGATGTCTTGCCCTGGTTTAGGATCACACAAAATGTTCACTTCTAACTCCATCTCACCCTGGATAAAATAAGAGAGTGGTTTAAAATGACTGTATTAAAAGCTTACTGATTGTGAAAAATTATGCACGATGATCCGAGCTGAACCCAATCTTATCTTCATGGATTTTGTTTGTGCTTCAGCAGAGAATTTTGCTGAACAATTTTCTGCTGAGCAAAGGTCGGCAGGAAACCAGGCAAAGACAGTATGTGTGGAATGGTATTTTGGCTGGTATTTTTATTCTTGTGAGCAAATTGTTATAAGTGTTTGCGCTTAAGTAGGTCTATGAAATCGGGCACTGGTTACAGCAGAAATACTATAAAATGTTCACAATGTTCTACCTAAGACATTTTTTTTCTTTTCCCTTAAACTAAACTGACGGTTGAGATTTGATCGTACATCAAACTAAAAAAAGTTAAAGAGCACAAAACTTTGACCATCCAGTAAAACATTAAGCTCACACTACCATGTTGTATTTGTGACTGGCTAACTGCTAGATTTGAATGGAAAATGTTTCTGCATTCTTACTTATTTATCAGCTATGCAGTGCTATGCAGCAGGTCAACTTAACCTTACTCCTCCCATCAGACTCAACCATACTCACACCATCAGACTCGACCTTTCTCAACCAGGCAGACTCAGGCAGACTCACTTTTACTAAAGCTGTCAGACTCACTTTTACTCACCCTGTCAGACTCACTTTTACTCACCCCGTCAGACTCATTTTTACTCACCCCATAAGACTCAACTTTACTCACCCCATCAGACTCCTTCAGCAATTCAGTACTTTCCACTTCCACGACAGCATCTGCTCCAGCGGGTACCGGGGCACCAGTGGTTATCCTGATGACATAACCAGATATAACTTCACTCTTTGGTAGTTCACCAGCCAAGCTATCACTCAGGACCCTTCGAGGGCCTGGTCCATCTAAAGCTGTGCACAAATCAAAACAGGATTTATTATTTATTTTTTAGAAGCAAACACTGACAATGATACGTTAAACTTCTTCCATCATGAAAACACATCAAAAGGCATGGCCACACAAATGGAAATTAGAAAGCCTTATATAATCCAAACAGTTGTTTCACACATCGCAGAACTTGTTGTTATACATCAGTATAGGTAACCCTAACACTAAAAAAATACTCTTTATCCAAATGCAAAGTTGATTAAAACTTCAAAACAAATTTTGTGATTGGTTAAAGGTGAAGCATGCATTTTGGCTAGTAAATGACTGCAGGTCAACTTACCGATGACTGCGTAACCATCCTTAACTGATGCCCGAAAAGAAGGAAGTGGGTGATGGGCAGTGACATCACTGGCCAAGACGTAACCCAGTGCATCTAGAGTTAAATACAGAGGGGAGTTATTGCAACCAATCAAAGCAAGCATTCAAAGACATTCATAAATACCCTCCAGACAGTATACAAAGCAATCTTATTGGTTAGGAGGCAGTCACATGGTATGTTCACTTGGTTTTAATCATTGTTTCAAGAACTTTCAAACACAATTACTAAAACATTACACATAACCATTGTTTTTTATGTATCTTGATGTTCTTTTACTTTTAGTGGTAATGTTTAATAATCTACTGGGATATTTTAATTATCTGTCTGGTCCAGATTTTGACTTCCTTTTATTTTTAACATTGTAAACATACTAACAATTTTTTAAATTGTAACACTGTCGTATTATTATTTTTCTGTGATGCATTATACCGACCATGTGATGTTTTTAAAACCAAAATAAAGTAAATAAATAAATAAATGAACAAATAAGCATACTAGAAAAAAGTAATTGTTAGTCTGAATGTGAAGTCTAGGTACCTTGGCACTTGACTGAGCATTGGTGTAGGATGGGAGCTTTGTCTTGAACCAGGTTGTATGCATCATTGTATGATATCATAGGATATGGTGAGGTTCTAGGACGCCTTGCTACTTTATTGATGTCGTGGTGCTCAACTGAGGACAAAGAGTGTTGGATTATATCAAATTACCACACAAAATAATAGTCAAACTAGTGTAGGCTGGGCTCAATTTCACAAAGAGCTATGACTGAGGCGTATCGTATCAATTTGCTAACAAAGTGTGATCTCAAAAACTCACAATACAAATCTTAAGCAGGAGCCACAAATAACGTCAGACATCAAATGTCTTGGATGAAGCAAAGAGAATAAAGGGAAATAAGGAAAAAAAAATTGACAGAATAAAGTGGAGAAATATACTATGAAAATAATACTGAGACCATATCTAAATTGGCGGCTGCAGCTACGGCTACGATTATGGTTGTTGTTAAGGACGTCCTCCAATGCATGATGGGGCGGTGATCCAGTCATAGCCATAGCTTTAGCCGCCACTTCTGAAGTGGAATTACATGAGGTATTTCAAAAGTGACAAGTTTCAGGCAAAAAAAATAAAAATTATTTTATCTCAATTCTGACATGATTTACTTGGAGACAGTAACACAGTGTTACCAAAAGAGTGTTTCATTGCATGCAGCAGTACAGTTTGTTGCCCTCTCAAGTAAAAAATGCCGTGTGACGAGATCCCAACGTTTGTATAATGGAAACTCGAAATTCAAAACAAATGAATTAATCACCATGTTACATGTTTAAAAAATAAATCACAAAGAAAGAGGTCTTACCTGGCATGCCTGGGATATCGTAACTGTGAGGGCACTGCAATTAACATTCATACAACACTTATGAATATTCATGAGGAATACTTCTAACGTGAATAAGAAAATTATGGCATCGAGTCTCATGTTGTTAATACTTGCATCACTGCTTCAGACATCAATAATGCTACTGCACTAAATTTAAGCAATAATGAATGCTGAATCTCTTTATAAAAACAAGCAACAGACTATTTTGTCTTTCAATACTCTGACCCTTTTTTGAAACCCAGGGATATTTCCAGGGCTCTGTCTTCGGCGGGCTTCGTATGATGTTGGAAACATCGTACAAAATGTACACTGTTCCAAACTTGATGACGAAACCCAAGCCAGGAGAGCCCAAGCCACAAAAAAGGTCCCTGGCTTTGGCTTTGATCGGCCAGGCTCTGGTTCCGGCTTAGTATCCATCAGTAACTTTTAAAATGTGTCCTGGTATGGGGCGACAACCAGGCAGACTGGGCTCAAGCCTGAGCCAAACCTAAGCCATGGTTTATAAGGGCTACAGCTTGGATATATTGACTTGAATGAAAGAAAGAAAAACAAGATGGCTGCTCCATGATAAAGCGGTCTGTGATGGGCCCAATTCCCCCATCCTGCTTACCACAGAATTACTGGCCCGTTCAATGTGCATAATTCTATGCGCTGCAAGTGCAGAATACTGCAGTAAGCCTATCCTGTCCACCACTTTAGGAGCCAAAATGTACACGAAGGAATTGACTATCAAAATGGTGAAAATGGCAGACTAGCATTGTGTGGAAGTGTGTTCTGCTAGAGCAAGGGGTCAATAAAAAAACAAAACACATGGAGAACATTGTACTGAACAGCCCTAAGTGTACGCCTTGCTCATTTTACAATTCTTTTAATTGTTAAACAGATAGAAAGGAGTGTCCCATAAATTACAAAACACACAATGAGATTTCCAAGAGATATCCGACCCACGGCCTTAAGCTGGTCTGAAAAGGAATGTGAAGATAATGGATAGGATCAATGACACGATAGAAACCTAAGTAATTCAAAGAAATTGTCCCCTATTTGTATTAAAAATAACTCTAGGCCATCTGAAAATTATTTTACACCTGATGTGCTCATTTTTCTAGGAAAACAAGACAGTTTAGAGTTTGAAATTAGTTTTTCAGACTTTTCCCCCTAACTTGACAACATTTTCTTTTCCTCTAGCTGAGGAATCTAAAGTTCTATAACTATAATAAAAATAATTTCTCTAAAATAACCTGAAAATCCCTTTTCAATTGCAAAATAAGTAATTTCTTTTACCCTTCCTTTCTCCTGTTATATTTTGTTCTCTGTCTGTCTACTTTTTAAAGATACATGTTCTCCACTACCACCCATACCTCCAACACAATTGTCTTATTTTTATATTTGTGTAGGGGTACAGATCAGGGTCCGAATTCATGATAGCTCTGCTTACCGTGGAATTATGCGCTTACAACAACATATAAAGCACACTGTTCTATGGGCCGTAACGCAGAAAGCAGGTAAGCAGAGCCATGAACTTGGGCACTGTACCTGTATGACCCATACCGCATTATGCAATTTATAGGCAACCAATTTTCGAAAATGTAAAAAAAAAAAAAAAAAAAAAAATCATTCTCATTAAAATGTTCAAAATGATTTAGAAAAATGTCTCCTTAGCTACAAATTTATTTCTTCTTTTTCTTTGCAGTGCAGTTGGTTGCCTCCAAGTTGCCTGTAAACATTCTTTGTATGTCAAGGCCCTATGGAAAATATGAAATGTTGAAGTGAACTGAATTTCTTGGAGACTTTTTGCACAGTAACCAATGATGTTCAAGATCATGAGTAGAATATCCAATGAATGAATAACGTAGAATGAATGAGATGTAATTTGCGCTCAGGGTTCTCCACAGGATTTTTTAAAAACTTTGGGGCATTCTGGACACCAAAAATAGTTTGTTTGCATGCGCATACCGGCAACAATTCGTGCAAAACAGCCGATACGCTAGCTTAAGTGCATGGGGAGAACCCTGTGGTTGTACCAGGGCCATTGAAGTAATGTAATGATACAGGATGTAATTTGGGCATGTAGGGGATGTCCGCCATTAGCCATTGCTGGGGAACCTGCAGTGACAAACAATACACACAAGGTGGTATGTTTGCTAGCAACACCATTCGCTGAACAAAATGTACATCATTGCATCTCCGTGAATTTATCTGCTGACCCAGCTCTTGAAAAAAATGTTGGAATGTAACATCCTACACCATGTACTATGCTGGTATTGGAACTCAATCAATGGGACTTCACTTTTTTAAACTATCATTATAAGACGGACATTTATCATTCTTTTCTTGAATTCTTGGGGTCTGCATAAGAAGTCTTCTGCATCTATAAAGAGTTTACGCTAGTGTCTCTGTGGAGGATCATGCTTGGGGGTACCACCTTCATTGTGTGATTTTCTGTCCTCAGCACGTAGTTCCTGATTAAAAGCCTGCGTGTAGATGATGTCTGTCACCAGCTCTGTTACTCAGCTGTTGTTGAGTCTTGCTGCCTTGTCATGTGACAGTGCCCTCTTGTGGCACATGTTGTCCAGTAATTGTGACCTTCCACGTGTGGAGGTCAGAGAGGAATAGTTTGAGGGTGACCAGGACAGAGCAATTATGACGATCTTGTTTGTGTCGAGCGCCTTTGCAACCTAGTGTAGAACAAAAGAATTTACAAAAAAATGTAACAAAACACAGAAAACCATCATTGAACCTGGATGCTTAATTTTAAAAAGCTTCTAAAAATAAGCAGCAGCTTAACAGGTTTGCTTTATGAAGATTCCTTACCAAAACACTATGACATAAATATTACTTGCGACTGGTTTTCTGCTGATTTGGATTAGCATATAACTCCCAAAATTTAAGCACTTTGGTATTTGCATGAAATTTTATTTTCAAAAGATTTTTCACTTTTCTTCAGGCAGTTATGCGATAATACATTGGTAAAAGTTTGTTCAGTATTCAAACCTTTAGTACATGTACATCCATTCTGATGTAGTCATGTTGCATAACTGTTGTAAAAACATTACAACTTACTTTGTTAGGTTCAAGATTTGCAACACACAAAGAGCCTAGTTGCTGTTATGAAGCTGTTTTTTTTACTTCTTAAAAAAGCAAAATAACAAAACAAAACAAAAACAAAAAGGAAAAAAGGAATTCCTTACTCACCATCTGAACATTTACCGTGACCACCACACTTCCGTTGGCAGTTCCCTTTCCCTGGACACCAAAGGTACCACATCACCACATATTGGTCCTTCCCTCCTGTCTTCATCTTGTTTAGCAATTTGTCCCCCTTTTCCGTTGCCACAAATAGGTCATCATAGCAGCAGCGTTCATTGAAGCGATCGCCCCGATGCCAAGTCTGGGTGGCAGTTGCATTCTCTTGGCGTTGGAGAGTGACGAGGTCACGCTTGACAGCCCGCTTCCCTCTCTTCAGAGTGACGTTCTTGAGTAAGATTTGAGATGTAAGGAAGTTCCTCAGGGGACTACCTACAGGGATGTTGTACTCTGTTTGGTTTAGTTGTTTTGACTTCTTCTCTTTCCTCTTGATTTTGGATTTTGATGTCTTTTTCCTGGCTCGCAGCTGCCGCTGTGATTTTCCGAAGGGTCTCGGTAAAGCAATGATGCGTTGCTTCTTGGTCTGTGGCTCTGCATTTCCATCCTTTGGTCCGATATCAGTGGGATCAAACTCAAACACAACATAAGTATCCTCCTTTTTTTCCCCTCTGGTCTGTTCTTCGTTGTCAAGAAGAGTATTCCAAGAGACTCCTGGTGACTTGGCGCCCTGTTGGATGAGTGACCTCTTGCTTTTTCCAGCTCCACTGTCCTTATAATGACTCTTGCCATCTTTAAGATGTAAACACGTGAATCCACTTGAATAAGATTCTTTATCATCCTCTATGATAGTGTTATCATCACTTGTGCCGTCATCTCTTGCATCATCTTCATCCTCTTCATCCAAGGTATCATCTTCATCCTGTTCTTCAACATCCATCACATCTTCTTTATTTGCATCGACATATAAAAATCCTTCCAACGAGCTCCTCTTTCCAGTTGAACTCTGACTTCTATCGATTCTTATTTTACTTTGCTTATCCAGTCCAGCTGTTGAGTCAATCTCGCTGTTCCCATCTCGGAAACTCTCTCTTGACTGCCCAGCCTGCTCCGCTCTCCCATCATCTATTTCACTAATGTGCTGGGAGAGAGCCTTTAGAATGCGGTTAATTTGCACCCCAGTCTCGTCTCCTTCAGTGAATGGAGTCGTCTCTGGATGCAATGAAGTCTCCTCCAGATGCAGTGTCTCTACTTGAGAACTCTGTGGCGTTATCACCAGGTTAGACTTGGCCCTTAGATCAAGTACAGTATTCTCCAGAGGTGCTAGTGAATCTTGAACTATGGAGCATGAATTCTCAGACACTTGCTTTTGATTTGTATCCGCGTGAGACATTGTTTTAAAATGGCGTCCTTCAGACCGGCGTGTCTTAATTCTCTGAGGTGAAAACAGTCAAATGAACTTTCATCTATTGACTTCATTTATGTCACTAAACTCTGAGGGAGAGCATTTTCACAAATCGTTGTGTGCGTGGAAGTACATAACCAAAACTTACTGGAGAAAGGATGCAATTGATGTACAAAATTCGGTTCAAGAAACCGAGTGTGAAAGTTTGATCGGTTTTGTGCCATTCATTAGTCATTATCGGTAGGTTAAATTATGCATGGGAATGAGAAATCATGTCTTTGGGGTAATTCTAGCAACAAAAATGTAACATTAATGCCATATTTTTTTGTCAGAGGTGCCATTGCATTGCTTACAGCCTTTTGTTACTAAAAAATAATGTTACTTTGTGTGCCTGGAAGAATAGCGTAGAGCCTTACGGCTTCTTCCGGGCACAGGACGAAATGATGAAGATGGTTTGATGTTTGATTTGCAGGGGGTTTCTGCACTCTGTGATTGTGTATTTTTTTAAGTGATTTTTTTTCACAATGACCGACTTCAGATGATGTCAAGTAAATGTAATGGATGGTGAAGAAAAATGAGAAATTCTCTATAATCATAAATTGATGACAAAACATACATATTTTGTTTAACTTGATAAATTGAATGCTTGTGAGAGAAACTGAGTAATCAACAAAGCAGTAACTGTAGGTCTACTTGTCTTTATGATAAAATGAGGATTAGTACTCAAAAAGAAAGATGTTTTTAGCAAAATAGCATTTCATTCTAGTGTGCATACATATAACAGTTGCAAATGCCTGCACTGTTTCAGGGGTGGGACTGTATGACAATGAAAAATCCTGAACATTTGATACGTTCCCTCTTGTATCGAGATAAAAGCCAATAGAGTTAGAAGATGTTAAAATGTTGAGGTTTACGGACTCTCTACAGAATTCAACGATGGTTTGGTCATAATAAGGCAAAGTCTTTCATCTCTGTGATGGCAATTTCGCCATTAAAGGTGCAGGGAGACCATTCCTGACTATTTAACCTATGTATAAGGCACATAATGGCTACAGTGAAACTGAATTGATAGTTGTCTGTGTTTCCCAGCAAGGAAATCAGAAGCATGGTCTCTGAAGGGTTAAGCCACCAAACATACATTGTGTACATTCCGGCTTATACTTTGAGCATCTAACCCATAAAGATCCTTCATTAGCAATCAAACACCTCCATAGAGGAAATGTACAACATTGCTGTCACTCCGCGTGTGTGAAATGTTTTCAACCCCAACAGTGCCTTGTAATAAATACACGTAAAATACTTTAACAAAATATACTCCATTTATCACAACTTGAACTTTCACAAAGGTTTTTTTTAAAGGTCACACAGGTGTTTTGTAACAAACACAAATGCATTCCCAATAGAGTCATTTTAATCATCCCTGCCAAATACAGAGTCCATAAATTGTGCAGATTTAATCGGCCCGGGACACTGCTAGGGTTAAACTCTCTCTTTTCTTCTTCATGGGAAAAATTTAAATATAGTATTTTCCTTTCATAGATAGTTCTCACTTGGCGTCACAAAATGCAAAGTCGGCCACCTTTACGGGCAAGACGACCCCTTTTTCAATGTACAACTATGCGTTTCGCAAAAGTACTGCGTGCGTCACGCAATAGTTTCATCAAAATTCTGGCATGATTGGCCGATGAACCAGTTGGATGCATACAAAAATTAGAACCCTTGAGGCAGCTCAAAGCCAAAACCAAAATTGCCCTGAAAGATGGCGTCTATCGGAACTATCCATACAAGTTCATAACAATGTCAGTACTGTCATCCTTGACACATTTGCATAAGTGATTCACTGAAATGACGCCCCGTGTTACATAAACAAAAATTGATCATGGTTTTCCTTCAAAGAGCTCAGATAAAGATAGTTCCCGATAGACGCCATCTTTACGGGCAACTTAGGTTTTGGCTTTGACCAATCATGCATGGAATTTGACAGAACTTCTGCTTGTAGTATTTATGCATAAATCATAGCTATGCAATAAAAAAAATGATTGATTTGCCTGAAAAGATGACCGACTTCACTCTGTGTGACATCAGGTGGGAACTATCTGTTAATGAACAAAACCATTTGACCTATGATAGGTTCAAGGAGTGATACTTTATTGGGATGGAGGTTGTTGGAACACTGAGGATAGGATTGAACCAATGTTGTTTATTCTCTTGTTAAATGTTAAAGACAAAGCTGCTTACCCTGTGTTGATGACTAGCGGGCTGGTCATGTGACACCGCTGACGTCATCGTTTTGTGCGTTGACTCCACGTTCTTAGTATCTCCTCTTATGAGCTGGATGGCATGCGGCAAGGCAGGCAATACAAACTCATAACATTCCTTACGAAAAAAAAAATAGCCAGTCAGTTTCACTTGTGGTTTATTACCTGATATCCTGATATATAAAAAACAAATATTATATAAAATACAGAGATGGTACGACACTCCATTTCTTTTAAAATAGTCTCAACAATTCACTCAAAGATACACAATCTCTTTACTCCTGAACTGAGCAGAGCTTTTGGCCACACAAATTTTAAAAGAATAGTCTATTCACAGGAATACACATTTTTTGAGAACTCTACAACAACTGCAAACATCCACATGTCAGAGACTCAAACACACTTTGCAAATTACAGTTATTGACTCTTTCTCAACCTGCAGAATTATTTGAAAAAAATAACCTGATCAAAGTTGTCAGCTGACTCGGATTATAAAAAATGATCCATTGGTTGTGCAACTATGACAAATCCTGAACATAAACAGCAGTCTCTTCTTGGTCTACAGACATGAAACTACCTAAACTTCAAGGCTGGCACATTTTACAAACACTCCACATCACAATGAATGGAAACCTAGAGATTTGAACACAGCAAGGCTAAGTCTTTCTACCCTTGACTGTATAGAATATCAACATATTTCAAGGCAAATGTTGATGTGGGACGGAAAAATAAGTAAATATATATCTGCCAAACAGAAGGCCTGATTGAAAGGAACAAATTAAATATCCATGCGTGTATCCAAGGTGGAATCTGGCTTCAGGTACTAAACAAGTACAGACTAATTTTTTTCCTTAAAGATTCAGAGGTGGATAAGGATATTTATTGAACTGATGAAGGCTGTTACTGCATTCATACCTGGGCTCCTTTTTTACTGCCTGGTAGGTTCAGAATGAGGGATTTTCCCCTGATGCCGCATGCAGGCCTACAAATTAAAAAAAAGTGTTAAGAATTACAGGACATTGGTTAAGTAGAAGAAATCATCAATGCAAAGAAACAGGGTTTTCAGGCTGTCTCAGTGGTTAAAATTTTGGACTGGTGTCTTGCATGTGGGTCAGGTTTTCAGTCCCTATACCTGCATGGGTTTTTACTATTTGGGGTTTTCCTCCCACACCTAAAATCGATCTTTCGTCATCAACTTTTCCACACAGGTTTCTTCATGCCTACGGGTCACAGCGAAAGGGACATTTGAGGATTCCTTGATTTTATTACCGGAAAGATAAATCAATAATGATACTAAAAAAAGAACCCTACGAAAGATTAATTTCATTAACCCCAAGATATTCTGACAGGTTGCTGTCCCAAATCTATCTAAAACACTACACTCTATGGTAACTCAACACCAACATGTTTGGACTCGCATCAGCAGAGTGTGGTTTGGAGTCCAAGTCTTGACAATAATACATCCTTAAGCAAGAAAATAAAGTAATGTTGCTTTGTCCCTCGGATTGGATGGGATCGTGTGTGTCGTGCAATGCACGTAAAAGAACCAGTTACACTTGCCACAATAAGAAGGAGTTACCCCCGGTGTTTATGGCAGTGGCTACTGAATGCGCCGCAGCATCTTGTAAACCCTCATTAGGTGCTACACAAATCGGTCTCTAATTCAAAAACCTGTCTTAAATGTTTTTCTTTGTTCAAGCACATTGAGTACCTAACTATACGTTGCTATGCGAGACTCTAGTATTATTATTACTACAACATTGGTATGTCTGGCTCATACTACAGAAGTTTTCAGTCTTAGATCCTGTGCACACACCATGCAAATATGAACTTAATTTTTGTGATGCGCTGAAATATTAAATGCAGTATACTACACACACATTTTTTGCAAATGTAGACGCTTACAGTAAAGCATTCAGATAGGGTAAATAAAAACTACAATACCTCGACAGCATGGCTAGTGGTGTAACATTGAGTGAGCCCATCAACATTGACAACGCCAACCCAGGAGCTTCCTTCTCAAGTACAGCTTTAGTTGCCTGCAAATTTCAATTCAAGAAATTTCACCAATCCATTAACATTTAAACATATCAGTGACCCGCTGGGCGTGATTTCACAAAGCACTAAGATTCATGTTATGATGAGTTGTCAATATCACCGCATTGATTGGTATTGTGACATTACACTTTGCCTGTGAAATCACATTTTGCTTAGCAATTATTAAGATTGATTAATTGGCTAGCACCATCTTTATATAAGTTTTAACATGCCGTAAAAATCGACTCCTGCACCCAGAAAATAATAATCAAGTCTTCAAAGTTAGTAAGCAGTACACAGTCGTATATAGGCCTAAAGTTAGTCTTACCCTTCAGAGGTGCTTGCAGCTGCAAACAGCTTGTACCCAAATGCCCATAGCAGCTGCAAACGACACTGAGATTTGACATAGGATCTATTCATTCCACCACAAAGGACCTAGGTAATGACCAGTGCACTTTTTCCAGGTTAGGCCGTATTGGAATTGGCGGCTACACCTGCGGCTACACCTACGGCTACGACTGTTGCTTATGGTATTGCTAAGGGGGCCTATACTTCAATGTATAAAGACATGGCCATCCAACCGTAGCCGCAGCTGCCAGTTCGAATATGGCCTTAGCATCCCCTCTATCACTTTCAAAACAACAAGTTTACAATTTTCAGTTTCCCACAAGAAATTGTTGAAGAAAAGAAAACAAAAACCAACCCATTTTTTGAAACTGATGAATGATATTCCCAATATTGCTGAATTTTCAAATGCTCTTTAAACAATTTTGTTTCAGTTTCCTTTTGAGTGAATTCTTTACTCAAGCAAAAAGCAATCACTTCATCTAGTTTTTAAAGGGATAGTTGGTAAAAACGGCCGAGACTCACCTCGGGCGTGACATCTCTCTCAGCAAACCCAGTTCCCCCGGTTGTCAAGATCAGATCAAACTTGTCTTTATCGCTCCATTCAACTAAGATGTCCTTGGGAATCAAATGAAAGCTATCAATATGAGACTTTACAACAAGTGAAGCAGCAGGCATACCAGGTAAATATCCATTGGAACTACATGGAGGTCATGCTCTCTGTTGCCCTGGTGACCCATCAAAAGTTTTCCATAAATTTTCCAATAGAAATGCCCTATAAATGAAAATGGCCTTGCCCTCTCAAGGATGAAATTCTAGACCTGTATTGTGTTTGTAGTTCCGAGCATGCTCATATTTCAGAAGACAATGGATTTACCAGAGCCCAATTTCATAGAGCTGCTTTAAAAGCACTGTATAAATGCTTATAACATTTCTGCTGCCAACTGAGAAAATGAGCAGGATACCAGTCACAGATGGTACATGTCAAATGGTGTTTTGGCTGGCAACCTTATTCTGGTAAGCATATTGTGTAGTGCCCACTGCTATTTTTGTGCTTATAAAAAGCAGCTTTATGACATTTGGCCCTGGTATTAGTCTGCAGCCATCTAGCTTCCCCAAGGGTTTTATTCAAACCAAAACATGCAGTACTTTTTTGAATTGCACTCATCCAGCAAACGTTGTCATGTGATGAGCATTTTAAATTGCTCTTTACCCCAGAGGCTTTTAACTTCTGTAAAACTACAGTGTATTGGGTATTATTGAGTATTAATTAGCTAAAATTTTTCATTAAAACAGCAAAATGGCCTTTAAACACCAAAACCTGTGCAATCTGATGAAATTGTCACACTATGACTTTATGTCAGGTATGGACTGATGGATGGTTGTCCTACATTTTTGAAGCACTTTGGTACACAAAGAAAAAAACATCAACAACAACAAGTTTGATTGTTAGATTTTTACAACATTATCTATGGAGATTCCAGATCATGCACAGTAACCACAGCAAATTTACCTTCCATACAATACAATGAGCTGAAAACAACAAAACATGTAATTTCATCATAACCAGAACTCTGCCCTTTCGTCTTTTGACAACAAAGGCCAGAATTTGTTTCAGTATGTTGGTCTACAAAGTTTGACAAGTACAGTAAATGGTCCCTTATATTACCAGTTTTTCCTACCTTTATCTGTTTGGTTTCATCAGGAACAATCTTAGTTTTAACAACCAATGCTGCCAACCTGTAACACAATATTGTTAATTGGATTAAAATAAAATAAAACATGAATCAAAAAAGCAAAAAACACAACATTGGCACACTTTGAGGCTATAATGTTGTCAACATTTTTGTGACTGTCTTTTGCTGCAACTTTTGAAAGCAGTAAATCTTTCTTTTTTACAGTCCAGTTTGGGTCTGTACAAAGATAGTTGGGACTCAAAACTATGATTTGGACAGTCCCAACTACAGTTGGGATGTTCTTCAAGACTATGCTTGGGTCTGTACAAAGTTAGTAGGGACTCAGAAACATGGGTTTGACAATCCCAACTATAGTTGGGATAATCTTCATGACTTCACTTGCATCTGTACACAAGCTTGTCTGTACAAAGATAGTTGGGACTCAAAACTATGACTTGGAACAGTCCCAACTATATAGTTGGGATGATCCCAAAGGGACATAGAAACCCCAGTAATTCGTACCCATTTTTCTGCTCAACGATGGATTTTAAGTTAGGTCCACTCTGATCCTCTTGGGTACCTTGGTGACACCTGTCACTCACTGGGGATAAAAACAAATTAGACATATATGACATCTGATCATTGAAATTTGCTTGGTTAAAACGGTCAGATTTGCCTAGTTAAAATGGTGACACCCCAATTCAGACACCCATGATGTGTTTTCATAATCCTAATACTAACCCTGACCCTAATACCCAAGCGTGTAGATCACAAGGGGTTATTGGAACATGGCTGTCAGAACTTGTTGGAGTATAGAGCACTGAGCAGTCACTGTTAAAGCTTAAGAAACAACTTGTCTGGAAGACTACTTGGCCATTGTGACTAGTGCAAATACTTGGTGTTGACAGTGATAACTTGACCTTTAACAAATAAGAACCCAAGGAAGAACAACTCTTTGAAAACTGATGGGGCTATCCCACACACCAAATAAATACAGGTCATGAAATACTATTCAAAGGGGGTAATCAGTTGTACATGTATTTCAAACTTTACAAATTCCAATTGTAATAATATAATTCATTTTATCACTGGCGGATAAAATAGTAAATACATTATTTAAATGGTGCCACCCAAGGGGAGGGGGGGGGGGGGGGGGGGGGGGGGTTGTCATGTTGGGTAGCTACCTGGATCCTGTCCAGTTGGTCTTTGCCATATTGACCTTGCACATTGCAAAGCATAGTAAAATCATGGAGGTAGGAAAAGAAAATGCTACACAAAATGTCTTGGTTGTTACTAAAAAAACACCATTTGCTATTCAATATTAGCATTCAGTAGGCCTCGGCACAAAACATGTCTAGTCTAAATATTTTGCTACACAAAATTGCTTGATGAAATCGCTCCCTGCCCTAAGCTGAACTGAATGAAGTAGGTTGTTTCAAATAGCGGGACCAATCTTAATTTTGTTTGTTTCAAAATTGTTACAAATGCCTTGGCTCTAGTCTATGATTTTATTATAATTATATAGAATGTTTTTACATTTTGTTTGTTTGTGCATACTTGTAGACTTCATATATATGGGACAAATAAATAAAACTATTTTATTTGTAAGAAACACAATTCAATTGATTGCAATAGACCTTATGCATATGACGTCATTTGAGAAGGGCGCCCTCGCCTAGAGGTCAAAAGGAAGATGTTCATTGGTCAGTTCTGTGCGCCGCGCGTACAAATCAGCGCGTTTCCATTGTTTCGTCATCAGTTTACCTCTAAGATGGCGGCTTGGTGACGTCAATGCATAAGGTCTATTGTCAGGTTAACTCGTAAACTTGTCTAGAGTAGAAATTAATAAAAAAAGTTTTAATTGATTGTGGATTTGTTGATTACAAGATACCCGCAGCAAAATCAGTGGAACGAAGCCAAGGAAGGAGTCCCACCTGCAAAGATAGCAACGTTGTTTAGCCAATGTACTGACAGTCACTGCTCAGTGGGCACTACACTACTCACTAGCTGTCTAGGTGCCATTGCTTTACACAGTAACACAGTACACTACTACAAAACACGAACAACATTGTGAAAACAGTACACACACACACATACAACGCATTGAACGCCCATTGAACTACCTCCATGCACTGCACTCTGACACTGACGGTGACAAATTTTGTTCATAGAAAAAGTAGCTAAGTGAAATACCTGTCAAAATGCCTACCACGAAGGGATCATTATTTGATTGTGATGCCATTTCGGCAATGGCTACAGTGCGAGTGTGGTGAGCGGAAAGAAACCAGTCTCGATGATCAGTTAACGGACCCTTGTTTACAGCTCTATCAAATCAGCAGCCGATGGGCGCCGCCATTAATATTATGATTTTCTGTTTCACGCGTACGCGCGCGCGTAAAAACCCCGGATCTCTCTGACGCGGACGCCCACGGCTCTGGCAGTATAAATATATAATGCGGTATCTGCAAAATTATGTTGAAGCCTTTCCATCGTACGCGCGTAAGCCAGCCAGAGTCGGTCAGAGGAGGTTTATCCGTAGTTTTGAAAAGGCGCATAATTGACACATTAGATTCCTTGCATGGATCAAACAATGACTAGAGTAATGAGATTTTTAAAAGTCTTTGGGTATAAGCCTGAAAACCTGTTATGTTAAAAAACTGTCTTTATGATAGAAAACCAAATAAAAGAGCATTTCAATGGCAGGCAAGCTGTAAATGTGTAATTTTTAATGGAAAAATTACTACAATCTCCTTCAAACTGTTTGAAAGAAGAAAACAAAAATTTAATGAATACAATTTGTGAGGACTTAGAAAAAAAATGTAATGTACTTTTTGATCATTTATTTTGTATACTTCCTGTACGTTGTCTTTAAAAGATTATTTTCACAAAATGAAATGGAAGCAAACAATAAACAACACTTTGAGTATCAAGAAAAGTATGGTTTATTAATTATTAAAAACTACTGGGAAATCTCAAGTCAATATAAAAACAATACAGTCACACACAAGAATTATTAGAGGTACGAAATCTCCACTTCCTGAATTAATAAACGTAATACATTGATGACAAGTTTATCAACTAAGATTAAAAGCTGCATTCCCCAAAATATACTCAACTTAAGTTTAGAGAGGTAGTGGTAATGGTATGCAATTCAGGTTTTAGTAAAGCATAGGCTTAATTTCACAAAGAGCTAAGATTGATCTTTACTGCGAATCAGTCTTATATTGCTAATTAAAGCATGATGTCACCAAACAAATCACTATGGTCATACTGACAACTCATTTTAAAATTAATCTTAGTGCTTTGTGAAATCGAGCCCTCAGCTCACAAATGTTGAAGGGTCGGCTTTTTTCAGCGATCGGGTCATAGCCAGCGACAAGGCCAGTCCGATTTGTACACAGCCAAACTCTTCTCCAAGTCATGCCTACATGCTCTTTACTGTGAGAGGGCAAGCAGTTCAACAATTAATGGACATCATTTATTTATTTATTTATTTATTAATTCTGGTTGTGGTGCCAATGACTCTCAGAAAAGCGAACTCAATCACTATACTAGCCAAGAACCCCGTGGAGAGAAGACAATGAATGAAGTTTCAGTTTTAGATGTTGGAGGAAAACCCCAGAGAATTATTCCAGGGAAAACCCACGCAATCAGACAGGGACTGAAACCCCAATGTGCCCCTGGTGGGATTCGAACCGGGGTCCCAGAGGTGGAAGGAAAGGCAAGATACCACTACACCAACCTGCACTGACATCATCAAGCTGCCATCTTAGATGTAAAACAAAGATGAAACAATGGAATGGCATACAGGATGGGCAAATGGGAAACCTTCTTTAGCCGAGGGCGCCCTACTAAAATGATGCGCATAAGGTCTGTAATACATCTTCTTTAGATAGTTGTTTATGCAGGTTAAATTAAGCAATTTCTGACTTTTTATGCCTGATTTTTGTATTTGTGGATGTAGGCTACAGTACCAATTTCTGATACATTATGTGCAACTTTTATAGTATTTACTAAATTCAGAGATTTTCCTCAATAAAGTTCTACAACCTTCAAGTAGCTGGGCACAGCAAACCCCCCCCCCCTCAAAAAAAACAAACCCCAAAAACCAACTATATCTCAGAAAAATTAAAATAATTAGTTTTATCTAAAAGTCTGCAGCGCTACCTCCTCCAAAATCTTCAAGACTCAACAATATGGTCAACCAGTTTGACTTGTCTGACATCATTATACATATCATCTGAGCGCTGTTTCTCTATCCATTCTTCTGTTTGTACAATATTAATATTATAACTTTTTTAATTATTATTTATCTGACCAATAAACATTATGCATTAACATATTGACAAATATACTGCATTGCAGTCATTTCCAGTAAATATTTACATTTTCAAAATAAAATAGTGTACAGCTTTCAATTTAAAACAAAACACATACTTAACACTAATTTTCAAGCAAGTTACTGCAAGTTACCTGTATAAAGCATAAGGTTAAAGATGGAATGTTTGAGGTAAAACAAAACATTTTACAACCTTTAGTCTAAAACAATGGTCTATTAGGCTATTCTTAATCAACATGACAGAAGACGGTTTCAAATCATGATTCATAATGTGTTTGGCTTTCCCTTCAAATCATGATTTATAATAGGCTTTTCCTTTAAATTTGTTTTGCTTGCACAACAGTACATTCTATTTATAGACTCAACATTTGTTGTATAAAATTGTTGGAAAAGCATTAAAAAAACACAAACTTGAGTTTTAAAGATTCACCCCAGTCCACTTTCATGAACAGAGTAAATGGGTAAAAGTAAACTTGGGGATAGATTTAAAAAGAATTTTGTGTGGAAACTCCATGGCTACATACATTACTATGTGATGATTCCGCTTATAAATACATACATTGAAGGAAACTCATTTGTTTTACAACGTTAATTCTTTTAAATTAAGGCAACTCTTCTTTAGTGAGGCAGTGATATTGGCAAATGTTCTCACCTCTGAATGGGCAGGAAAAATTCTGGGGTACAAATAAATACATTCAGATTGTTTTCAAGATTATCTGAGAATTTCATTTAAACAACTGGACAAAAACCTGCAAGTTAATCAGTTTTTTGTTATTGCTATTGTTGTTGTCAGTTGTTGTTCGGTTGTTTTTATTAATACATTTTTGGGGGACAAAGTTTTGAATAGATTAGGAGCCACAAAAGGTTACAGAAAATAATAGGAGTAACGACTATAGTTTTTAAGGACACCGTCTATTAATATAAGTAGTAAGTCTAAGTCTGCTTTTAAGCTTAAAACGGTTTGAGATCAATCAAAATAGTTCCTGAATGAGTGTATACTGTATACACATTTTTGGTTTTACGCCCATATATCACTCCCAGATGTTGTCTTACTAGTGAATGAATGTAAACCTTTGATTGGCATTGGTGCCTGATACCAAATATAATCCTCGTTCTCATGAAGGGATAATGGAGATTGGCCTTCAACTTCTCCTCCCTCTAGTGTGCAGTCACTTTGACAACTGTCATCTTGGTCAGCAGACCCACAGTGTATCTCATAGCGGTAGAGCTGGCATCTGGAGGGCATCTTGAATGAGATCTTAGGTTTGAACCAGGTTAGGCCACTGTTCCTGTGGGCATACACCAGGAGCAGCGTGTTAGTGAGGGTTAACTGCTTTGCCTCCCAGATGGGAGAATCGGTGATTAAAGCCCGCATGATGCTACGCATACAATGCTTGGTCCTCAGATCTGTTAGAGTTGAGTCGTGAACAGATTCCTGGTTTGTGAAGACAATTTCATGCACCTCCTTTGGACTGACAGCTGTGGCGCCAAAAAGAACCAGAACTCGGGGTACAAAGGTCAGGGTGAAAAGGGTGTCAATATTTGAAAGCTGTTCCTCAGTTACTGTTATTAGCTGTCCTAACCGCTTGTATGCCATGCTTGGGATCTGATGTCTTTTTTTTCCAGTCTCCTAAAAAAAAAAGTAATGATGACAATAATTATAAACTCTACACAGCAATTTAACAGTTCTTTGTAAAGACTTATTTATGTCAGTCCTCATTTTTAATGGTAGGCTTTTCCCGCCTATACAGTCATTGCAACTTGCGACTACAGAGATGACAATCCAATGCCACTGCTAAAGCGAAGTAAAACAAATACATGTTTAGCGTCACCACCCGCTTCCGTTTTGCCACATGGATTTTCTTTTTCTTTTTAACAATTTAAAATAAGATTAAAAAACCATAAAATGTTAACTGATCCATCAGAACTATCCTGTGCTGTGCTGGTTACCTGATTAAAAACTGATCAATTAGTTGCACAATAAATTAATTACATTTTGTGGTTTATTATTTGATATTTTATTTATTCTTGATGTTCTTGTGAAACTGAAAGTGAGCTACGTTAGCAATTTTATTACTGAACAAACTATTATAAAAAAAAAAAAAATATATAAACATGTTCAATGTCCTTTTCTAACAATGTTTCTTTTGTTATTGTGCATTGAACAGTAGAATAAACAATAGACAATCACAATGGTTGTTCAAAATTTTAAAAAGAATCGCGGCCATCTTAAAACAAAAAATAAAAAGGCCCCTGCTGCTTCCTCCCTTTTTTCAGGAAACTTAACCGCACACTAAACATTTTCTTTTTTTCTTTTTGGCCTTCTAATAATATTAACAAGACCATCATTAATGATGATTGAATCACAGATAAAGTGATACACAAATTGTAACGCTATAAGTATAAATAAGAAACAAACACTAAACAAAAACAGCATTGGTATTACTATTATTTATGCACTTGCAGTTTTGCACAAAGTTTTCTTCTCAGTTTCTCAATCAAAAAAGTAAATACCTATAGCATTTTTTTAACAATTAAAAACATTGGCATTGCAAAATCACACTAGGCACTCATTAGCTTACAAATCACATTCAACATTCAGTTCACTCAAAATAAAATATAAATTACAGTAATTGTAATTGTATGGATCCCGTTGTATTGTGCATCATTCACATTTTGTCTAAACTTTCGTACTTACGCCGGTACTACTGTTGGCCGGAGACTGTCGTCGATGATACTCAAATTTTAACTGCTCAAAAGCCATCGGAATCTGATTCCTCTGGAACACAAGGTACTTAAACATCTCCTTAATAATATTAGCTTGTACATGCGGTGCAACTCGTCCATTTAAACGGATATTACAACTGTATTTTTGTTGCTCTTTTTTGCGGGTAGCGGTAGCCATTCTTGGGGAATTTTCAATACACGGGTTTATAGTTCGGCCGCCATCTTAGCCTCGTTCTGAAGTCGCGATGAAAAGTTACGCGACAAACGGCGGGGGCGGTATTTTTGAGTGGCAACGTTTGTCAACAAACATTTCGATTCAAGTAGAAGAACGAATTTATCTGCATTATTTTCATCAGACGAAACAGCACCAGGTGAGTTTTAAATGTGATGTTTATGGTTTATTTTAGCAGTGGTAGAACATCTTGCAGTACGTGCAACACGCACAAATTAGTATAAAGTGGCATTTTAACGTCATTTTCAGCAGGGGTGCTTGAAGTTTCTGGTGTTTGTTATTGTTTTATAAACTCACTCACGTACGCACAGATCAGTTTGACAAAACTTTAGCATACTTACTACTTAATGAAATCATAAATTTTACTTGTCTATAGTATCATGTTCATACGCCTCCCTTCTTGAGTTTTTATTAATCTCTTGTTCACCTTTTTTGTACACCTATATATATATAGGTTATCAACTTTAGTCACTCGAGCTCGTGATGGCCAACTCTCGGCATTGTTTTGTTCTCGGCTGTCACAATGGAGACTACCAACTCCAACTGTGGAAAAAAAAACATGAATGCCCGCTGCAGCCCTGCAAGTGTGAACCACCATTTAAGTGAGTAACTGTGTTTTTATTATTGTGCTGGAGGAACACTTTTTTTGTAAACTGTTTAACTATTGATGACTGTTTGATCGTTTGAATTGTGATTTGACCTGCACCCAAAAATGGCTTTGCTGAATAATTTTGTTTTTCAACACAAACAAAATTATCATGAGATTTGTCTATGTATGAATGTAGAGTATAATACTAAATAGATGAGAATAAGTAATGACTGTTGACTTGGGATTTTATAGCACGACAATCATGTTGTTCCATATTGGTCAGAAGGACAACATGTTTCTGTGGTTTGGCCATGGGTGTCCTTATTTGCTTTGAGTTTGAACGTGCCTACTACCTGCTACACAATTGGGAACATATTATTCCACATAGTGATGACTTCATTTGCCTATGAATTTTCCTCCATCATCATTTTCGGTAACAAGTGCTGGGAAAATTGTTAAAAGATGTTTCATGCCCACAATTTAGAGACATGTTTGCTTTGTCCCCAGGCTGATCACATTTCCAACCCGTCGCAAGCCAGAGAGTAGAGAGCAGTGGCTGAAAGTCATCAACCGGGCAGATCCACAACATCGCCACCGGCTGCTGGAGCCATCAAAGGACCAAAGAGTTTGCTCGAGGCATTTTTTTGGTAAGTAGTGGTGAAGATACTGGGGCACCCTCAAACATTGCTGTCCGATTTTGCAGAGACATAATCTATGTTTGAATTAAGCAAACTGTCATTTCTATTGGTTACAGATGGTGGACCAACGGAGACAAACCCCATTCCAAGTCTAAATCTTGGGTATGTTCCGACGCCCGTTTCAGAGGCTACAGAAGCGCGTAAAAGGCGAGCGGAAAAAAGAAACCGACATCAACATGAGATGAAAAAAGCTTGTGCAGGGCCCAGCACCAGAACGACACACCCCACTCCAATTCTACCACTGCTTTGTGTTAGGTTTATCATCATGCTGCTCTTAAAGATCATCAGGAAACTGAAGGAAGACCATTCTCAGCAAGTCACCGCTCTCGTCCGTGAAAATTGTGCACTGAACAGTAAAATTCGAGCTCTCAGGCTTAATCTAAAACGAGAACGAGAGAGAAAAACACAAGCAACTTCTGTAGCAGATGACCTTCTTAAGTCAGACAGAGATGTTTCTTTACTAACCGGTGTGCCTTCAAAACTACTGTTCCGAGAAATACATCGAAAAGTCGCTCCTCTCATAGAACGACGATGGCAAGGACTGAAACAACACGCGAAACAAGGCCTGAAACGCTTCAAGAAAATTTCAGGACCTCAGCGGAAGCTGAATTCCAAGGATGAGTTGCTGTTAACACTGATGAGGTTGCGCCTTGGTCTAGTCAATTATGATTTGGCTCGACGCTTTGGTATCTCAGCTGGGCTTTGCTCGCGCATATTCCATGCATGGCTCAGTGCTTTAAATTCTGTAGTGGGCAGATTTGTGCAATGGGCACCCAAGGAACTTGTAAACACAACTATGCCTGCACGATATCGCCATTTGTCTGACCTCAGGTGCATAATTGACTGTACTGAAGTCTTCATTGAGACACCAAAGGATCTCTTTTTGCAATCAGTAACATGGTCTGATTACAAACACCACAATACCGGAAAGATTTTGATAGGTGTAGCGCCAAATTCCATGATAACATATGTGTCTCGGGTGTATGGTGGGCGAGTTTCTGACAAGGAACTGACGATGACAAGTGGATTCCTTGACCTGTTGGAGCCTCATGACATGCTACAGGCCGACAAAGGCTTTCTCATAGAAAATGAATGTGCGGAACGACTAGTGTCTTTACAGATACCCCCTGGAAAACGAGGAAAGGCACAGATGACATCTGCTTCTGTACAGAAAACGAAGCGCATAGCTAATCTACGTATAATAGTGGAACAGGTGATCAGGCGTATTAAAGTATTCCGCATTTTGAAATACGAGTTGCCAATTAGTCTTGTTCCTCAAATTGATGCAATCGTTGATGTTTGTGCTGGGTTGTGTAACCTACAGAAGCCCATCTATTCATCATAACTGTTGACTTCATATACATGTGTAATACCAGCCATTTGTTAAAGTTCCTTTTTAGAGCACTCACCCACCAGCAAGGTGAAACATGTTTTGGTTTTTGTAAAGTTTGGGCCAAAGCAGAAAACTTATTGATTTGAACAAATTCCATTTATCATAAAACACAAGGGAAACTGACTGGGTAAACTTTAAATAACTTGGTTCAACCCCAAAACAAATTCCATTTATTAAGCACTTTATTGAATCTACTTTAAATATGCCTACCTCCCCTAAATCTGGTCAATAGGCAAGTGTGCAAGTACTAATTTCGAAACATTTTCACAAAATGTGCATTGTTATTGTTTCAAACTGTGGACCCTCTGAATGTTTTTCACCATAGATGGAGCATGTTGACATTTTTTAGGCATCTTACTAATTCTTAAGATTAACCACATTCGTGTATTTATAAGTGACATGGGATGGTGAAATTGTTACTGTTTTAGTGAGTTGTTTAATAAAATGAAAAGTTGACTGCAGATGTTGTCTGCAGCTTGTTTAATGTTCTTGGATAGGCTTATACATAAACATAGAGCTTCAGATGGGAATAACAAATAAATTGAGAAACCAGTCATTGTGAAAATGTAAGCTATTATTTTGAAAAAAATAACACCAACAAACATTTCTATCACGAGTGTGCTCAAATCTCTGTGTAAAAGTGACATTAATGTTTAAACCCAGAGATAAATGCTTAACTAATTTAAGAATTCAATGAGCAGAATCACAAATTCTCACTATAGGCCAACAACAATTAAAAATTACTTGTACTTGAACTGTAGCATGGTGTAACCACATTCCTATTCAACATGCACAAAAGAAGCATTTCCATCCAATGACAGCAGCATCACTATCGGGGTTTACACAAGAATTGTGGTATTTCATGGAGCAAACACTACATTTCAATAAATCATCCGTTACATCTTGGCCACAAATGGCACAAATATAGATTGGTGGGTATGGGGACTTTGAGAGCAGTCTACGCTTTGCAGGCTGAGGCAGTGAGGCACTTTGATTTTGCAAAGTGTTCAAAGGCAGTACACCAGTGCATGACTTTGCATAGTCGTGATCAAGAAGCTCTTCACTTGCACTGCATTTTGCGTAGCTGTGATCAAGAAAATCTTCACTTGCACTGCATGCCATGGAGCCTGATGGTTTAATGGGTGCACCACACTAAATAAGCCAGAATTAATGCGCCAAGCTACTTATCATAATTTGTAAACCCACAACTTATTTTTAATTATAACGTTTTGGGGGTCATGCAATTAATAGATTGTGTAAATATAAAAATCTATCACAACCTGGGGGTTCTGTGCTTCAACTTTTGAGGAGACTTGATAAATTTAGGCGTTAAAGTTGGCCCTATTTGACCGGGGAAGTGGAGAAGTGCTTCACGAAAACTGGCAGCAAGTCGGTTTTGGAAAAAAAAAAAATCGTGTTTTTTTCTTCTGGGGTAGTTAGCAAAAATTCCAAACGGCTGACCTGCCAAAAATTGAAAAGAATTCTGAAGTTTAGTTGTCCGGAAATATGTCTGATTGGTTTTCAAGAGGCTGAGAGACTTACACGATTTTTTGAGTATTTTTGAATAATTATCATTTAGCATTGGTTCCTATGGGAGATTATTTAGAGGGGTGCGCCCTGATGTGGTGTACAGTACGGACTGATCGCCTTTGGTTGGTATTCCGTGTGTAGTGAAATGGGTGCAAGACCAGGAAGCTTTTCAACCTCGTGTCAAATTATGGCACGTCAGTCCGTGCGCAGCGTGTTAGATAATGAGGCCGAACACCAGATTTTATTTGCAGCTGCACGGCGGTCTCGGACCCTTCGAGATTTCGCGTGAATGCGCGAGCGTTCGGAGACGACCCTGCAAGATTGGCTACAGGAGGGCAGTGGAGGGCAGTGTTGGGTCAAGATGGAGTGGTAAGTTTCTTTGAACATTTTCATCGTAAAATAAACACATTTTTACCCGATTTTAGGTACCAAATACATGTGAATTATCTTCTGAAATGTGATTAAAGTTTCACACTTTTTGTTGATTAGCTTTACATTTAGGGTGCCCCTGACTGTTTCGAGCACGATTGAGACAAACGGAGTCCATATTCTGATAAACGAATGATCGTTCTTTCGATACGTACCACATACACTTCTGCAGGTTTAGCCGTTAATGTTTTGTTCGGTGCAAAAACTTTTGCAAAAATCGTTATTTGTGCCGTATCGTTTTGGCTTACGTGACGTCATCATTAAATGGCGGGAGAAAAAGGCCTTGTGTTTTTTACTTGTTCTTACGACGCTATTTATTTTGTCATGTTTTTTGATGATCTTCGTGACAAAAATGATGAAATTTTGTCATGAAAAATATTACTAAACACTAAACAGTACTTTTTAACAGCAACATGAACTTTTAAAACACATGGTGGTTTGATGCAGGATGGGAACATGGAATCATTATTATTTTCTTTACAGTACACTACAACTGCAGGGGTACATTGATGACTTCCTTGTCATCAGGTCATGCTTGGTGTTTACTGTAGTGTTAATATATTGTTGAGACTTTGTGAATTGTGGCTTAATTAAGACTGCTGACAATGCAAAACCTCAGAATATATTTTTTTAATTACCTTAAAATATATTAAATATCTGTTGGCACGATGTTGAGAAAATAATGAATAAATGAGTTCCAATTTTATCAATTGGTTAATACTTTTTTCACATTCATAATACTGTTTTTTCATCATGTTAATATTTCAGACAGTCAATTATAGTTAAGTCTTTAACATACGTTAGGCTTTTGTCAAACATGTCATGAGATATAATTTCACACAGACGAAAATATTTCACTGGGGGATGGCAATTTATTGGTACCAATATTGTAGTCCACGTCAGTCCTCTGTCTGTGTAAACCGTTTCTGAAAAGTGTTTGTCTTTTTTGGAAGCTGTACTCGTGCCTTTACTGTTAGCGGCCTTCGTAAATAAGTGTTGCCTAGTAGTAGTAGTACCAAGTGGGGAAAAAGGGAAGAGTGAGACTTTAGAGACTAACTTAAACCACATTTTATAAGCTTGTGTGACATGGGGTGAGGAAAAACAACATCATCACAAAAAGACTGCTGGTAGCACAAGCAGTCAAGCATACTAAACAAAGGGTGGGGGAAGAGTCTGTGTAAACATGATGGTCCCTATTCAGCCCTCTATCAATACAGTGTCAGGATTATCTTTTGTTCTGCTGTTTACCAGTCCATCCTAGTTTTGAATTACCTTCCTCAAGCCACCAACATGGTGAGAAATAAGGGAGATTTAATATGTGTTTGAGTGTCTTTGTTCCTGGTACATATATATCCTCCAACAGATAAAGGTTGGGGCATAGTATTTAACATACATTGATTATAATTTATGGAAAAACGAAACATTTGTGTTTGATACATCATATTACCCTATTTTATCACTTATGATGTTTTGATTCGGTCATTCTATGTACTTGAACACCTTTTTTCTCTCGCCACTTTATTTTGTATGCTTTGTTTATTATTTATAACTTCTTAAAATTTGGGAGTAGTTTTTAAATCTTTGTATTCTAACTTTCAATTACAGGCCCAGCTCTCTGACGGACCTACCATGGTTTAAAGTAAAGATAGTTGGAGACTCCCTCACAAGATATCTACCAGAGAACATGAACAGTGACTGGTTTATTCCTAGTGTAACAACTCTGCCGGGTGCTAGAATTTCTTATGTAAGAGATACTGTCATACATCTACCATCCACACCACCACATGTGGTACATGTAGTTCTTCATGTTGGAACGAATGATCTGTGATCTGATTTATTTATACCAAGGCACTTGCCACAGTGTTTATTTATTTGTTTTATGCAGTGATCATGTATTTTTGTAAACTTAACAAAACTGATATTTATGTTTATTTTATTTATACGAAGGCACTTGCCCCATTGTTTATTTATTTGTATTTATGCAGTGATCACTCGGGTATTTTTGTTTACTGAGCAACACTTATTTTGTTTTCATTTTACTTTTAAAAATGTTTCACAGTACCAAAGGTGGCACTTGCTGCAGTGTTATTTTTATTATATTTTCATTGAAAGCAACATGTCTGCCAAATGTTGTAGCACACATTTTTTACTCATTTCATGTGCGCAGAAACGCAATAACGCAATAGCATTATTTTGTTATACATTTACATGGTCATGCATGTATGCAGCTGAAAGAAACTTTTAAATAAATGTTTTGTACAATTATAACAAAAGAAAAAGAACAATTGTCATTTGGTTTATTCTTGTGTTTATTCTTGGTTTAATCATCTTTTCCTTCCTCCATGGTTTAATACATGTAATTGAATATATTTTATTTGGAGCTGACCAGAATTCCCAGCTTTTAAGTTAGATTTCACAGTAAATAGATGGGGGGCAGGGTGAGGGTCAGGAATTGAACTTTCATTGGAAAAGTAAAAGAGAACAAATATGAGTTTTGAAAGACTTTAGTCTTTAAAACAAAACAAAGAAAGATTTCATTTTTAAAACTGTCAAATATATTTGTATCCATAGCATTGGATTGGAAGGCCATCATTATTTAGGCCTAAACTAGCAATTTACCCGTTGCGTTTATGCCAGTTTTGGTTTCTGCGACGTAAAGATACAGATCCTTCCAAATAACTGATGCTAAACCCGGCCAAACACCATACTAACGAATAATAGTCGGGCACCGGTTTCTTGTCAACACAAGCCCTCGTAGATTGCATGACCGGAGCAGGGAATCGTGCCAAACCATGGTTGCCTTGCGTTTTGTTACGTAGTAGCTGATTAGTCAGTTGGCACGCTTGCTGCACATTCTGACCAATCACATTCGGGCTCCCAGTAGACCAACGAGTAATGGCGGATTTTTCTACCGAGAATGTTAACGCTGACGGCGACGGATACTTAGGGTGCCCCTGACTGTTTCGAGTGGCTTCAGAAAAAACGACTATAGCGTATGAGTAGATTAATAATGTACCTAAACACCCATGATTCAGGTTTTTCTGCACAATTTCGTTAAATGCTAGAAAAGGGACTTTTTCGGAAACCGTTATTTTTGTACAACGATGATAATTTTTCTCGTCCGATATTTCTCATTTCTGAACAATTAAAAATTCTTCCATGATTTTTGTTATTACAATGAAGCATCCCTCGTTCATAATATTACGTTTTTATATTTTTACATGGTTGGATTTTCACAATATGATTTTTTGAAAATGTGCCCTCCAAGCTCATTATATATGCAAAACTGCCACTGCCGTGCATACGCTACAAATGAAAGGAAGCACTTTTCCGAACGCTGCGCACTGACGACTGACGTACTTTAAAATAGGGGGAAATGGTGGCCCCCCCCCCCCGCGGTACCGCCCCCCCGTGCACTTCATGCTTTTTCTTGATCTCCAATCAAGTTCAGAGTTCAAACAGTGTGTAAAGTGCAAGTAAGTCATGTGTGTTTATGTATGTAAACAAAAGAGTAACATTTTGTAGATGCCGATGGTCAACAAGTTCCATCATGGAATGAAAACCATGCATATGCTAGGTTTTATGATGGGGGGTTTAGTTGGTGACTTTGGTCGCAAATCAGCATGCCATCGGCATTTTTATTATTGCCAGCAACAGAACATGCAGTCTGTTCTGAACTTCTTAATCTAAGTTCTGGAATGCTGCTGCTGCAAAAAAACACTGCAGTGCTAGTAGTGCATGCTTTAGTTACGATAATCGTAACCCTCCTCCCGATCGGTCTGTGACCTTCGGGAGGATGGAGGGTTACGATTATCGCAACGAACTACTAGTATAGTCGTTTGACCAGTTCCGGATCATTGACCAGTTCCGGATCACTTAAACTTTGCAGCAGCCACATAATTAAATTACTTGTCACATTACCAATTTCTGTTGATACATGTGAAGAACAACATCCAATAAACCAACAAACCCAAAATAAGGTGCCAAACATCATCGAAAGAATAAATTATGGCAATTTTTATAAAGTTTGTCGGCGAAAATGATCGTTATTTAAAAAAATAAAAATTGTTGAAAAACGCTGTTAAATTGTCTCACCTTTCAAATTTTAGCGCCAGGACGAATAACATTTATTTCAAATGGTAAAAACGTGTAAAAAATACTTCACGTAAAAACTGAGCAGTCGTCTTGTTTTTTTGATGAGATAAAATTACCGTAATCGTTTGTTGTGAGGCATCGTTCCTTTGACCAGTTCCGGATCACTCAATATATTGGTATGTTAAATGGTGGCGCACTCAGTTAGTTAAAATCATACGGCTGTTGTAGAAAGTTTGTCATTTAAGTTGCACTGGAAGCGTGCATTTTTATATTTCAAGGAATGTAAAACTACATGTACTTCATCCAACAGCCGTCGATAACGTTGCATGTATTTTCAGTTTTATGAATGGGATTTGGAGTATTGGTTTGCAATAGAGGGCGCGCTACTGATTCGGAATAGATTCAACCGATCCGGAACTGGTCAAACGGGTGACGATACTTTTCTCGAAGCCACTTCAAAAGTATTACTTGTTTTTGGCCAATGGATATTTGGTGAATGTTATGACATGTGTAGGTAAACTGATCGACTTTTGTTTGTTTAAAATGTTAAAGAGAATGCAACAAAAACATCGTGAATTCAAAAAGTGATCCGGAACTGGTCAAACGACTGTACTACTACTAGTGCTTGTACATTTTAAAATTATAATGTATTGACAATACCAACATGACCAAATAATTACAACATTCAACAAGTTTTGTTTCAATTGTCATAATCAAAATTAGTAACTAGGCCCTACTTACATGACTTAATTATGTTTTCACTGTTTTCAAACATCGGATTTTATCACGTGTGATAATTTTAATTTAAAGACTGTCGATTGTTTAAACTAGTAATAGTTTAAAGCCGATTCTACTGCTCCGAGTCCTAGGTCAGCCCTCTTGATCAATACATTTTCCTATTGCTTTCCAAGGACCAAAAATCATGCCTGGCATTACGTAATTCAATTTCATACAGTAAGCATTGATAGGTTAGGATGCCGTTTTAAAACGCAAACGAACTTTGACCTTTCCTTCCTGTCTATAAAAAACAGAAAGTTAAAAAAACAAACACATTTTTCCTCATGAAGCACATGTTATTAATTAAGTCATAATTTTTGTGCCATCTTGTAGCATAAAAGGCACGTGACATATAACATTTTGTTTAAAAACATGACCACACTTTAGGGTTTTGGGCACTGTAGAGTCAAGTTGAGGGTCTGTGTTTGGTTTTAAAATAGGGTGGTGGTCCAATTGCCTGAAATTTAGGGCCAGTTTCAGGGTCTGGATCATATAATCATAAAATAAAACCCGGAACTTATTTGTGTTCTTACAAAGGACAAACACCTAATGTCTAATTTTCTTTGTCTTTTCTAATTCTTCAAAGTATTTAGTATAGAATATCAACCACCATGAGCAAAATGAAGATCTACTTCTGCGGAAGTATCAGGGGAGGTCGCCAAGATGTAGGTCTCTACGCAAAGATTATTGAGACCCTCGGTAGCTATGGAGAAGTCCTCACGGAACATGTTGGAGATGCCAAAAAGAATGGTGTGTGTGTACTGCCAAGGGCGTCGTTGGGTGGGGGACGGGGGGGACATGTCCCCCCCACTTTTTAGACTGGGGGGACAGCATATCAGATGCCCCCCCCCCCACTTTTTGTATTGACTGTTCATTAGAAATATGCAACAACATTTTCTTGATTTAATATTTCATTACAATTTTTGTTAAAGTAAAAGAATAGCGAACAAACGAAATGTTTTCTTCATTTTCATATTTTTTTCTGATGGACCACGTGCAGAATGGTATTTTGGGCCCATTTCCGCTTATATAATACAGACAATAGATGACAGTCACGTATCGTCCAAGACATGAACGCCAAAATCCCGCTTACATACCTTGTTAGCATTCAAGTTATGCGTCGTTTGTGTATGCGTCCACAAAGGAAGTCTGTGTGTGCGCACACGTGCAAATGTGTTTCATTTTGTTACAATCGCACAACGCACAAAATGTAGTAAAATCCATTACAATAAATAGGAGCAGTTTGGGCCATGACAAGATTTGTCGAAGAAGCAATATTTAGTTTTTTCGAAGAACTACAAGCTGACACACGATAAACGCCGGACTCCCGAAGCATATTAAAAATGTGGGGTGCAAATAATGTATTTTTTCAAGACTTGCTCTCCGTCCCCCCTACTTTTCAGTAGCGATCGACGCCCTTGTGTACTGCTGGGTTGAGGCAGTTAACTATGGAAGAGACAAGAATTATGAATCAAGATAAATAACAGTTTACTAAGTATAAGTTTACTATTCATGTTAGGTAATAATACTAGTTTAACCCTCCTATACTGTCTGACCATTTAAAATCATCCACTGTGGTTTTGAATGATGTAGATGTCAGTCTGCAAGTGCAATATATAATGTGGCGAATGTATCAGCACAGTACACAGTTGACCCTCCTACTGTCTGACCATTCAATCAATATCATCCATTGTGATTTTGATTGATAGATAAATTATGTCAGCCACAAGTACAATATTATGTCATGTGGTAAATGCATCAAAACAGTACACAGTCAACCCTCCTACTGTCTGACCATTCAATAACATCCACTGTGGTTTTGAATGATAGATAAACTATGTCAGCCTGCAATTGCAGTACGATATCGTTTAGTGAATGCTTCAACACAGTACACAGTCAACCCTCCTAATGTTTGACCCTTCATTATCATCCACTGTGGTTTTGGATGACAAAATATGTCAGTGCAATTTGTTATCATGTGGTGAATGCAACTGTACACAGTACACATTCAATGCAAGCCTTATATGCCACTATGCCAGCCTGCAATGTTCTGTGCACAGTTGTATCATCTTTCATAACCCTTTCTTTCAAATGGTTGGTCACCTTGCTGGAAAATTTTACCAGAAGTAGAAGTAGGGTGAATCATATTTAAAAGTTTGTGAAAGAGATTTAGAATGTTTAGGGGCCTATTATTTAAAGAAAAAACATTCAAACAAATGAAGCAATTGGCAATAAGACGAACAATTCAAACAAACGGCCAAATCATAGGTTTAAAGTACAGACGCTCATTCAAAAAGATGTTTGTTGTTGTTTTGTGTCACTCATTCTATGAAAGCACTCGGCTTGTGCTAATCACTGATTTGTTTGTTTGTCTAATTGTCTATATTGCTTCCTTTGTTTGTTAGTTTTTCAAACAGCTGTGCATTAAGGTACCATTTCAGTTTTATGAATTGATTACAAAAGATTATAATTTTTATTTATTTTTTCCTTCTAGAGGACTTGGATGACAAGGGAATTCATGACAGAGATGTAGCATGGCTTAAACAGTGTGATGGTACGTCTGTAATACCATGGTCATACTAGGCAGTCAGTGGAATCAAGGCCTTCAGCTAAATGTCATGCCTGGAATTACATGGCAGGCCACAGAGGCCATTGCCTCTGTTGCCCTGGTCCTGGTCTTGGCCTTGGCCTTGGTGCCCATAGACTTTAAGAGTTTATAGGGTAGCTTGTGATATACATCCTGCCAGTGCCTGGAAGTACATGGCAGGCGACAGAGGCCATGGCCTCTGTTACCCTGGCCTTGGCCTTGGTGCCCATAGACTTTAAGAGTTTATAGGGTAGCTTGTGATATACATCCTGCCAGTGCCTGGAAGTACATGGCAGGCGACAGAGGCCATGGCCTCTGTTACCCTGACCCTGGTCTTGGCCTTGGGTGCCCATAGACTTCAAGAGTTTCTATAGAAGTGGCCTTTGTAAAATGAAAACGGCCTTACCCTCCAGCAAAGATGAAATTACAGGCCTGAAACGTAATACTTGGGATAGGGTAGCTTGTGATATATATCCTGCCAGTGCTTTGGTTCATTCATCTTTTAATCTTCACATACACCTAACAAAATATTGCAGAATTGATAACATTCATAATTTGTAACATAATTGTTCTCTTGGTCTATTGCAGCTGTAGTCGCTGAAGTGACCCAACCTTCAATGGGTGTTGGTTATGAGCTTGGCAGAGCTGTCGCCATGGGCAAAAAGATCCTCTGTCTCTTCAGGCCCAATACGGACAAATGTTAGTCAGGAAAGTGTTATATTTCATCTAGCGGATTCATGATATTAACAATAGAAATTTGAACAGATTCACCCGAGTAAGCTAATTCACCAGCATGCTGGGAACTAGGTTTGCACGTATGTTTTTGTCTTCACCTACTGCATGCTGGTGCAGGCCCGGAGTTACACAGCCACTGTTGCCCGGGTATTGGCCTCGGTGCCCCTTCAAAAGTTTTCCAACGACATTAAGTTTTTCGAATGGAAGGACCCTGTGCAAAATGAAAATTGTCTTACCCTTTCAAAGATGAAATTCTAGGCTTGCTCGTTTAATATAGCTGTATATTACGATAGAAGGTATAGTTTTAAAACAAAACAAAAAAAAGCTCCAAAGTATCTCCTCAAAAATTATTTGGACTTCCTTGTGATCTGGGCTAAATTTTGAAAAGCTGTTGAGCAGAAAACACTGCTCATCAAATATAATTTCTAAGCCAAAAAAAAGATTGGGGCACCAGTCGCAACAATGTCAACTTAATGGGATTTCGGCTGGTAACCTGTTTCTGCCAAGCAAGATTTGTCTGTGCTAAGCAAGTTTTTGTGCTTGCTGGCTTTATTAAAATGGGCCCTGGTAGTGATTTAGGCTCAAATTCATAAAGCTATTAAGCAGAAAATACTGCTTAGCAAATATCTTTGCCAAGCAAAAAACGAGAGGGACACCAGTTGCAATGATGCAAATTATGGGTTTTTGGCTTGGTACCTGTTTGCGCTTATAGGCTTTATGAAATGACAGTAGAACAACTGGTTGTCTGCAACTCTTGTGTATTCTGTCCGTAGTCTAGGCTCGATTTCACAAAGCACTAAAATTCATCTTAAAGGCACTGTACACGTTTGGTAATTACTCAAAATATATATTAGCATAAAAACTTACTTGGTAACGAGCAACGGAGAGCTGTTGATAGTATAAAACATTGTGAGAAACGACTCCCTCTGAAGTAACGTAGTTTTTGAGAAAGAGGTAATTTCTCACTAAAATAATAAAAGACTTCTGGCCAGAAGCCTTTTATTCCTATCTGAAAGCTAGCACACAAATTTGTACAACAAGGGAGTTTTTTCTTTCATCATTTTCTTGCAACTTCAATAACCAATTGAGCCCAAATTTTCACAGGCTTGTTATTTTATGCATATGTTGGGATACACCAAGTGAGAATACAGGTCTTTGACAATTACAAAACGTGTTCAGTGCCTTTAAAATGAGTTGCCAGTATTACCATGGTGATTTGTATTGTGACATCACACTTTGCTTAGCAATTAGGATGGATTTGCACTTAAGAATCAGTCTTAACTCTTTGTGAAATTGAGCCCTGAGGTCCCATAACAGCAACAGGTTGGAGTGATGACTCCAGCAGACGGATTAACAAGGATTCTGTAGGATTTCAGACTAAACTGTAGTTGCATGATGAGAAGTTTGTACCACAACTCCCCAAGTTGAACCTTTTAGACTTGTGGGAGGGGAAGCATGAAGGAGACTACGGCCGTGTCTGACTTGTTGGAGGGGAAGCATGAAGGAGACTACGGCCGTGTCTGACTTGTTGGAGGGGAAGCATGAAGGAGACTACGGCCGTGTCTGACTTGTTGGGGGGGAAGCATGAAGGAGACTACGGCCATGTCTGACTTGTTGGAGGGGAAGCATGAAGGAGACTACGGCCGTGTCTGAATTGTTGGAGGGGAAGCATGAAGGAGACTACGGCTGTGTCTGAATTGGTAGCTACAGCTACGGCTATGGCTACATTTCCGCGTCATGCTTTGAAGTATAGTACGTCCTTAGCAACACCCTTTAGCAACAGTAGTAGCCGTAGCTGTAGCTGCTGATTGGGATACGGCCTAAGATCATGTCCAAAATGGCAGCTATGATTGTTGTCAGTAGTGTTGCTGTGGGTCTTCTGTGCTGTAATGCATGTTACCGTGCCGACCAAGCCACAACCACTAATTGAAGCTAAGTGAACACAGTCTAAACTTTGAATTTTACCATTTTGTTCCTTTTAGTGATATCTGCGTTGGTTGAGGGAGCTCACAACGGATCATCCTTTGTAGTCAAGCATTACAAAGTGGAGGACTACCCAGGCATCTTGAAGGAGTTTTTTGATAAATTGTGAGTCCTTTTTTCTCTAGTGTACATGTAGCCTGTTGAGTTTACCCTTTAACCCTCCTACTGTTCGCAACATTTTCAAGTGAGTTGACCAACCATTTGAAACCATTCAACTGCCAAAGTTGTGTATGGTGGCACAACTGTGCACAGAACTTACTGTGTACATGCATTCCCTCATGGTATCATATTGCAAGGCTGGCATAGCTTATCTATCATTCAAAACCACAGTGAATGGTATTGAATGGTCAGACAGCAAGAGGGTTAATGTACCATTTGATGCAGTTTTTCCTCTGGTAACAAGTTCAAATTTCATTACACCATGAATAATGAAAAGAAAATTTAAATTTGTTGCCTGGTTCTGACAATTTTTTAAAAATTTGTCTCCTGCCTCAAACTGAATTATAATTTTTTTTGATTTAAAACAATCATATAGTAATATTTGCATGCCAAAATGTTTGCTACCATTGCAAAGATTGTTTTTCTACTAAATTTGGGAATGTAACAAACTTCATTTCATAGAGCTGTTGTTGCTCTTTTATAAGTGGAATATCTGAGGGAACAATTTTCGTTTTGTTCAACATCATTGGATTTTGAACTGATATGCTGTCAGAACTTTATCAGTAGGAAGAAAACTTGCTGTTGTTATTCTGTTCTGATTATCATTTCATCACATCATATTTTAAAAGTTTGTTATTATGCAAAACCTTTCGGGAAAGTCTGAACAATTTGTGCAGATGTCTTTATTTCAGACTACAAGGATTAACGAACATTATTTTGTTGATCAGATCCATAAATGATTCAGATGGTGAAGTGGCCACTAAGAGGATGAAAATGGATGCAAATGAAGGAAAAGAGGTTAGTTGGCTAGAGAGTTACAATTAGTAATTTTGTCGTGCCATAGCCTATGTTTCCCGATGGTCTTTGCTTTGGTACCCTTCAAAAGTTTCCCATAGACTTTTAGATTTTCCAATGGAAGTGCCCTTTGCAAAATGAGAATTGCCTTACCGCTCAAACATGAAATTACAGGCCTATGTCGTTGTAACATGGTCTTTGTAACTGCAACAAGCTCATATGATTTGTTTAAATGCCTGAATGTAAAAAAGCGCCAAACCAATATAGTGAGATACAACTTTGTTTCTCCGTAGCAAATTGCTTGTTTTCAAGTGTACAAGATAGGCCTATGACTAGGCCTGGTCTTAGCCTTGATGCTTGATGCCCCCTCAAAAGTTTCCCATATGCATTTAGATTTTACGAAATGAAAATGGCCTTGTCCTTGCACAGATGACTGATGGAGAAAATCTCACCATTATGTTTTATCAGCGATTCTCAATAAAGAAAGAAAAGAGTGGGCAAAAAAGTCTTACATTGAGTACCATTATGTATTATGCTTTGCGTGTAAATTAGCGACTGCAAAAGTTTGTGCGCCAACACCTGTATGTTTAAACACTTTTACCATGTCTATATTATATGTTTAAACATTTAAACATCTGGACTGTGTGGGGGTACTTCTGAAGTGTTTTTAAAACCCAACAGAGTCAAGCAATAATGAATATCTAGCAGATTGATTGGTCAATAACAAAGTCTCTTGTTCTTTTCTCCTCGTGCAGAATGTAGAGTCAGCTGAAAGCAAAGAGCGCAAGATCTATTTCTGTGGTAGCATCAGGGGTGGGCGCCAAGATGCTGGTTTATACGCAAAGATCATTGCCGAGATGAAACGTGAATATGGCCCTGTGTTGACCGAGGTCGTAGGTTATGAGAACCCTGTTCTTCCTGGTAAGTATGTTCACAATTTGGCCCAATTCAGCCAACTCGTCACCCACGATAAGTCTATCATCACATTGTTTTCCTATCAGTTCATAAAGAACCGATTTATGCTGTGTGTAATAAAAGTAGCATTAAGTCTGAGTGGGTAGAGCTGTTTCTCCCCTGCTTAATTCACTGATTTTTGGTCTAAAGTTTTGTTAAGGGTAGCATGAAAAGGGTTTTAAAAAGTCCTAAATTCAACTGTTAAAAGTGTGCAGATACCCTGTCTTCAGTTCTTCAGTATGGGGTAAATTAAATAGGCAATCAAAATATAAAAATATAAATTTGGGGTGGGTGGGTCAAAACAATTTCAACAAAATATCACAAGTTTTTAACAATTATTCTTAATGGCTCCTTAATTTTGACCAAAACAAATTCCCATAAGTCTAGCAACTTGTCTGCCTGCAGTAATTGTAACTCGGTAATTGTAAAATGCCATAAAATAGCATTTATGGGTCAAGGTCTCTTTGCAGCCAGAAAATATCTGCTTAATATCTGCTTACAGGCTTGATAGAATCTGGCTGAGGGGTTGTTACTCAAGCCATTGTGATGTGTATACATTCAGAATTATGTAAGACAAATACAACCATGTGGCTGGGTGGACTGGTAGTGAGACATCTGCTGTAGAATGGTGGGTGTTGTGGGTTGAATCTCACTCCAGTAGTATGCCTGTATATTTTTTTGTAATTGTTTCGCAGCTTTTGAAAAATCAAAATGACGTTCAGTTTTTTGCTGTTTTTTCAGCAGTTAGACATTTGTTCAGCTGAAACTTTCACAGGTGACTTCTATCATACCTTTCTTTATAATTTTGCCTATAAACACCATGATGGCGTATTTATGTGTATTAATTTATATTTTCAACATTTAGAGCAAGTTTGTGGCCTGATATTTTTATGGTTTTGTGATTTAGGGGAAGATAAGATGACTGATGGGAAGATACATGAGATTGACATGGCATGGCTTCAAGAATCTACGGGTGAGTGAAACTCTTTCTCACTTTTAACCCTTTGAACCCTGACCTATATATAGGTACGGCACCTCCACCCTGAGTTATTTGCATGAAATTTGAATGACAATAGAATGCGTAACAATAATTAGTATTATCTCCACTCGACTCATGTCACTATCGGACACTGAATGCATATGCCTACTTGCCTGTGAAGCTTCAGCTTTGTGTGTCACTTTCATCGTCAGTTTCGTCCTCAAAATCACTATTATTTCCGTAATTTGAAGCATCCATGTCCTCCTATGAATCTTCATCGAGTACCCTTTGCAGTGCCTCATCCATATCCATCGCATTTCCTGCCATTTTGGCCAATTTTCATGGAGAAATTTCACGAAAAATAACGTTGAACCATTACCCGACCCGTTACTAACGCTGGCAGACGTGATGTGGTCACATGACCACGTAAAGTCACATGATCCACTAGTCACCTGTTCCGAGGCCGGAAAACCGGCCTTTCGGGTTATAGTACTTTGTGCGTGCGGCCGGTTTATCGGCCTTTCGGGTTCAAAGGGTTAAAACAGATAAATTTAATTCATTTGTGTTCCTCTTTTTGTTCTGCTTATCTTTGTCTCCTTGTTTTTGGTTGTTTGATGTGAGGTAAAAAAAGGTCCATTACTGTTTTGTATTATAACATCAAGTTCATTAGGAGTCGTCCAAAATTATCAACATTTTCATTGCCACGCAAAGAGTCCAACCAGGGAAGGGGGGGGGGGGGGATTCAGAGACTTATCAAAAGTTTTAAAAGGTGTACTACAAAATTGTTGATATTTTTACAGTGAAATCTATGGAGAAAAGGAAATACGTTACAATCTAGCACTAGCTTGTGTTCAGGTTGATTATGCTGTGTTGGTAGGGATTCTTTTTAAAGATTATATCTGCATCCAATTTTTCATGCACAAAAACAAGTTGATAAGTTCTTGTTTTGAAGGGAGGGGATTTGAAAAAGTGTCATTTTCTGTATGGTGTGTCAAGGCAGAGCGGTTAACTTAAGAGCACTGGACTCAAGCTCTGGTGTCTCTGTCCCCGGTTGGGGCCCGTATTGCCTTGAGCAAGATACTTTACCATAATTGCGTTGTTCTTCAGATGGGACATTAAGCCATAGGTCACGTGTACTAGGATTGGTAGTGCACGTAAAAGAATGCGGAACACTTATCGTGGAAGAGTAGGGGTTTACCCTAGGGTTTCCGGTTCACATAGCAAGCACCCTTGTTTACAGGTTCCCTCAGGCTTGGGAGCTACAGTGATTAAGTTCACTTATGAGGCATCCTTGGTTTCATTACCAGAAATGTTTAATAATGACCTAAAACATGTGTAAAATTACCACTTTTGAAAGGGTCGTGAATTTTCAAGAAAATTCTTCCATACTTCAACAACAATTTTTCTTAATGGTTCTAGAGTTAGTTGCAGAGGTTACACAGGTTTCGACTGGCGTTGGATATGAGATCGGTCGAGCGGTTGAAATGGATAGGAAGATCATGTGTCTATTCAGGCCAGACACTGTCCAAAGTAAGTTTGAAATATCTTCAAGTTTTATTTTTAATTTCATATATTTTTTCAAAGCTAAAAAGAAACAACTTGGGTTTTTGAGTTACTTTTACAATGTGAAATTTGAAGAAAAGCACAGATTGTTCATCTTTTAAGCACATGGACAACATTAGTAATTATCAAAGACCAGTGTCCACACTTTGTGTGGTGACCCAACATATACATGAAAGAACAAACCTGTGAAAATTTAAGCTCAATCAGTCATTGGAATCACAATAAAATTGTGGGAAACAACCCTGGTATGTTTTCACTGTTTTAGAACATAAAGTTTTGTTCTTGTGAGATCCAAACTAACTGTTTTACTCACTTCTCCAAAACTAGCATTTCGGGCAAAAATACTTCAAGGGTGGTTTTCCCACCATGACCATCTTTATACCATGAAAGTTATGTGCAAATCTGTCACAACAAATTTCTTTCAATTTTACCAATGTTGTGCACACCCCTTTCAGGTTTGTCAAGAATTAATCATCATCACTTGTACAGGATTCAATTCATTTATATGTTCCAACCATTATGACAAATAATTGATTTCTTCAATGTTTCAACAGGGATATCTGCCATGATCAGCGGCGCTCACAACGGAACGTCTTTCACTGTCAAGGGGTATAAAGATCAGGAATATTCAGCAATCCTCAAGGAATTCTTCAAACAAAGCCTTTGACAAGATGGACCAAGAGACTCACAGAATGGCAACCAAGGACAGACAGTAGAAGAAGAAGAAGACAACAAGGAGATGGAGAAATGAAATGCAAACGTACACGAACATGACAACATGGGCATTAGCAAGGAGACGAGAATGGAACTTTCATGTGGAGGGCTTCATCCAACAATGGAGGAACACAGCCTGATGATGATGATGATGTTGATGATAATGATTACAAGCCTACTATGATCAGCTTTGTTTCTTTAACCCTCAGACAACATAGCAGCTGCAAGCAGCTTGTGCCAAAATGCCCATATCGGCCGCAGGATTTCAAGACCTACTTCCACTCAAACAAGAGGGTAAAGAAAAGGTATTGGACCAAATTGACATTTCCCAATATTTCCTATGTTTAATATAGAATCTACATTTGTAAAACAAAACCATGTATTTATGTTTCTTATTAATAAAAGGTTCCTGAAACACATTTCCTGAAAATAACGAGGCACAACATTTACAAGATTAAGCATTGCCCGGGTGTATTGTGATGATTATACAGAAATGAACAATCTCTAAATGCAGTTTTCGCCATTAAATAAAGAGGAAATGTCAAAGTACACAAAGCTCGTATTCAGTCTCTGCAGTTTTCCGTGGCATTTAGTAGAGGTCAGCTGATAGAACATTGAAAGGGATAAGGTTGTCTCCAGGGTCTGAAATCCTGAAGATGTATTCAAAAACATCTCTGTACAACTGTGAATGTTAACTGCTTTATAAACATAACAAGGGGCATTAATTAACACTTTTCTGTGCGGACAACTTTTCTGTTTGGGCATTTTTTCTGTGCTCAGCAACTTTTGTACATTTGGAAGTTCTATGCAATCAGTGTCTGAAATCTTTATTGATTTTTAAAGGGGTACATTGCCTTCGGATATACAAAACATAGAACATAATGATTCACACAAATTTTCCTTGAAATTGTGTGCTTTTTGGTGTAATTTCACGACAGAACACGGTCTGCTATTTTGTACTAACCAAACTTGTGACTCCACAAAATGGTAGATCATGTTCCGCTGGTTGTATTTCCTGAGGCAAATTTATGTTTTTCTATCACTACTCACTGATATCAACACACTGAATGTGTTTTATAGTGCATGAACAACTTGTAAAAAAGATGGATTAATTCCAAACAGCAAAAGTTTGAGAGATTTGAAGGCAATGTGCCCCTTTAAGCTCAATAAATTAAGGAAAGACGAACAGATTTGAGATGATCATGTAACATGTTTTGCCATTCTCCACCTCATTGGACTTGATTTCAGATAATTTGTTCTAATTTCAGGGTTTCAGTATGAAAGGCCGTCTATAATCATCAACTGTATATACTTCATACACAGATCCTGTCTGTTCAGAACAAAATCAGATATCCAATATTATAAGTAATCATTAAAGGCACTGAACACGTTTTGTAATTGTCAAAGACCAGTATTTCCACTTGGTGTATCCCAACATATGCCTAAAATAACAAGCCTGTGAAAATTTGGGCTCAATTGGTCATTGAAGTTGCAAGAAAATGATGAAAGAAAAAACACCCTTGTACAAATTAGTGTGCTTTCAGATAGGAATAAAAGGCTTCTTCTGGCCAGAAGTCTTATATTATTTTAGTGAGAAATTACCTCTTTCTCAAAAACTACGTTACTTCAGAGGGAGTCGTTTCTCACAATGTTTTATACTATCAACAGCTCTCCGTTGCTCGTTACCAAGTAAGTTTTTATGCTAATATATATTCTGAGTAATTACGTGTACAGTGCCTTTAAACTTGACTCAAGAATAAAAACAAAAGTATTCTCTATTGTGTTTCCCTGTAGCACCAGGTTTTCATTTTTATTAGACAAATAAACAAACACATAAGGGGTCTATAAATCAGCAACAATTCAATCAACTTTTTTTCTCAGATTACTTGAACTGATTTATCTTAAATACAAGGTGCATTATTATGTGACAGGTATTTTGGAATGTTTCATTAGAACTGGGGTTTAAAGGATGTGTACATCATTGGTAATTGCCAAGGACCTGTATCCAAACATATACATGAATACTTGAACTGATTTATCTTAAATACAAGGTGCATTATTATGTGACAGGTATTTTGGAATGTTTCATTAGAACTGGGGTTTAAAGGATGTGTACATCATTGGTAATTGCCAAGGACCTGTATCCAAACATGATGTGACCCAACATATACATGAAATAACAAACCTGTGAAAGTTTAAGTTCAATCGGTCATCGGAGTCATGAGAAAACAGTGAAAAAAACCCTTATGTGTTTTAACTTCTTTTCAAACATCGGAATTTATCCTGCAGGATAAAGACTATTATTTTACTCATTTCCTAAAAACTATGGCATTTCAAGCGAAGTTTTCCACCATGACCATCTTTATACCATGTAAGTTATGTGCAAGTCTGTGAACATTTATATTTTCAATCTTACCAATGTTGTACACACCCTTTAACTGTTTTCATTAACCTCTCTCTACAGCCCCCCCAAAAAAAACACTAAATAAAGCACAAAAAATACGAAATGGTGATTTATACTTCGATCAGTGTAGTAAATTTTAGAGTGAACAAAAAAATCTGCCCATGTTTTCAACCACCACTAACATATAGATAACAAAATTTAGTGCAAAAACCTTACTTCAATCTGGGCACTGTGTTTCTAGAGTAAAAACCGACTCAAAATCAGTGCCGACTGCCGAGTCCAATAAGTATAGAGTATCTGTGAAAATCTTCAAGGTTCAACACCAATTGAATGGTCCACTGAAATTTGGCTGTCAGAATAACATGTATTAAACTTAGCATCCCTTGATACTTTGCCCGACCTGATAAGAGTGCCACACATTTTTATGAAATTATAAAAATACTTCATGAATTTAGATTGTTCAAAAAATAAATATCATGACTACATATTCCGAATGTGTATACAGCACACACACCCTAAATATTTAACTTCAACTTCCAAAAGCAAATGATTCTCATCTACAGTATAAAAAGAAGCACTTTCTGACCCTGTGACCTAAGTAATGGTTCTTGCCTTTCAATTAAGGACTGTCCCACAAGAAATATGTCAAGTATTAGTAAACAAATTGTGAACACTTGGACTGAAATACATGTGTACTCATGGTTTTTACAACACAGCATACAACTGCATGCTGTGTATTCTTTCATGTTACATCCTTGCAAGAAAAATGACATCATATTTGAACACAATTTGACACTTAATCTGATTTTGATGACATGTACCAACTTAATACTAAATAACATTTCAGAATCATGAGACTGTTTATATAATTATTGCGGTGCAGCTATCTTTGTTTGAGGTCATGGCCACAATGCACCCTCAACTACATTCCCAGGTCCTCTTTGAAACCATGGCTTGCTTAATATCGGGGATTCAATGTTGAAAATGTACTCTTTCAGAATGGGACTTCAAACGAGCCGAAAGAGCTTAAGCCAGAGTTGAAGTCTGAGCAGTGGTTTTAAAAATGACCATAAATTAAAAACAGGTTACAAACAAATTACTGTCTTTTACAAATAAATTGAAGACAAAAAAAATCAGGCGGTCGAAAAACAATTTGTTCAGAGTTTTACTATCTTCATTGTTAGTAACATATTATATATATCTTTTCCTTATGGATATATTTACATGCATCACCATAAAAGGCACAAAAATGTTCACTTCTCACTTTATATGAACTTGTCAACTTAAAAACAAGCATGACAATAAAAATGACATGTGCCATTTTTGAACAAGCAAAAACATTTATACATTAACTTCTCAATATATACATCAACGGGCGGTGTTTAAATTTACAATTTTACGGCTTTGGTTTAAAAAACATGATTACAAAACTTACAAAGTTTGAAAGTTGTTCTTCACCAGCATTTTTGTTTTCATTCGGCAAACATCACTAAACTGTTCCCAAACATTCATATTTCACAAAATTTATGACAACTGGCAATTCCAATGATTAAAAATGTCCTTATTCGAGTCATTACTTTGTTTGACCTGCTCAAACACCTCTCATTTGTTTTCTAGTAGAAAAATAAGTAATACACAAGTTGTCTAAGAATGGCACAAATCTTAGGAACTTCAGATCTATCTGCTATTTTTCAAAGAAGGTTATGAAAGAAAAAGATAAAATACAAACAAAAAAATTTGCAAAAATGCTTCACAGATATTGTCCCTGAATGATGGTTTGTTCAGCATTCAATCCAAACGTGAAACCGTTGTCATTGTGAGTTAAGATCTTTGAGTAAACCTGTAGACTGCACTGATCTTTGTGCAATTTGCTCCTCTGCAGGAAAGAAAAAAATGATAAGAAAAACACTCCAGAGTTTTCATATCCAAGATTTGGAGTTCAGGTTCTATCATTGTTTGTGTTCAGTGCTTGTGCTGAATGAAGTGTGTTGCTCACGAGGGTGTTTATGGCAAACGTAAAAAACGTGACATTTCAGACTTGTATCTGATTTCAGGCATTTTTATGTCTGTCTAGTGCTTTGATTTCTCCAGATATAAAGAAAACATGCTCTTTATTTCTTCTAAAGTTGAGGATTCCAGAGGTTACCAAAAGATGAAAAAGCCACCATTTCAACATTCTCCCTCAGATCTGAATTCTAGTTTCAGACTTTGGTGTCAGCATCGACTCTTATTGCTGAACATACATCATGCATACAACCGTACCAATGCTATGCCTACACTGATGATGAAATGACAGCATTACTAAATGTCTGTGATTCACCAATCTGCATAGTACACTGAACTGTCCCTATTAACTTCACCATCTGAACACCAAACTTTGTCAAAGCATAGATGTTGCCGCTTGTTAAGCAATTCGTTCTGCTCTGCCCTTCAAATGAGAATTATAAGTAAGCAGAGCTAAGGTTTCCCCTCCTGCATACATTAGGATACAACTGATTAATAAGAGGGAAGTTGCAAGGGACAGCAGAGTCATTAAGAATGATTTCTTTGTGTTCTTATCTCTTGAGTATGTATACACAGTGTAAAAGTACATGATACTCCTCTGCCCTGAGCATTGCAATGAATGAAAAAATACCGCTAACAAATTTTAAGGAACCCTAAAAGTTCCTAAAGAATAACTCTTCAACCAATTATTGTGATGGCCTGTAGGAGCATGGTGTTTTTCAGGGCACTACTTAACATGAGTGGATAATTAGCAGCTAGCGTAGAGAACAAAAGCTGAAAAAAAAAAATATATATAAGAAGGAATTGCCTCAATGCCACTGGTCATTGCCTTGGTGCCCCCTTGAAATGTTCCAGTAGAAATGTAAATTTCCATTGAAAACTGCCTTGCCCATACAACAATGAAGTCTCGGGCCTGCAAGGTACATTTTAACATCACCATGTTTCATGGTATAGCAAGAAATTGTGGCAAATGCACACATGTAAGTCACATAACTAAGGAATCAACCTTTACACAGATTGGGTAGAAATTTGTCATAAAAACCTTTAAAATAAAGATTAGCAGCGGCAGGACAGTGGTTCCTTGTAACGCTTTCTAAAGCACCAACGGCTTTAAAAATAAACTTAAAATGACATTGCTGCTGTTTTCTTTAAAACAACACACACTAAGAGACAGTAAGCCACGGAAAAAGAATTCACCTACTTCAATAGATACAAAATCCATTCCAACTCGATGCAAATTAAGCATCTATTAAAAACGTTGCGGTACTCACTGCTAAAATAAAGGATTCCAGCTGCCTCTAGCTACAGGCAGTCTTGGTGGTCTAGTGGTGAGGTATCTTCTCTAGAATGGCAAAGGTCATGGGTTCAAATCCCACATGAGTAATACGCCTTTTATTTATTTTTTTCACAGGAATTGGGGAAAGTACCGAGTATAAAGTGCAACACACATCGGTGTATGGGTAAAACTCAAATGATATAATTTACATAACGCAGATGTACTCAACTACAGAATCAGTGCTTTAAGGACCATACATACACAAAAAAATATGTGGGAGTCATTGCAAAAATTTCACTGTTGTAATAAGCCATCTACATTTCTAAAACAAAACTTTTGTTTTGTATTATTTTCCCCATACCTGGGCGTCCATTGGTCTCTAAAAGATTAAGCTTAATCCCACACACCACTGGTTCACTCAGCACTATTGAATCCATGTAATGCGCAGGAATAATTCTTGACGACGAGGTTTGCTGACTAATGGGCACATACGGTTTTGTAAGACCCTGGCTTGAGATACCAGGTACATTTGATTTCCTTGAAGAGATTTGAATCACCAGATAAAAGACCAGTTGAAGACTACAATTTACTGTGGAAAGTACACGTTGCAATCATGGTACCAGGTAATCTGACAGAAAAGGTAGGCTTATTCTGACTGGATTGTGCATTTTTATACTCGTGCAAAAAAGTGCAAACAGCGACGATGTGCTAATAATGCATTTCCCCACGTGATTTGAACCAAGAGTAAATAAGTGTAGACTGGGTCTTCAGTGGCTTGCTACTAACGAGTAAGGTGCTATGGTTAATGGTATGCTGTGCTGTGTAATGGTATACGGTGACTAGCTCGGCATCATTCAACTAATTACGGTCCCAAGATACGAGACTTGCATTCAAGCTTTGGGTGAGGTCCTCAACTCTCTACAGTGAGAAGCTACTGCTCGGGGTGGTGTGCCTTTGTGCTGTGTGAGGCCATGGTGAAGTGATGAGGAAGACATTTCACAAGGAGATTGTCTGATTGCATTCAGAATTGCGTTCCTTTACCTTTATGGATGGATGGAAGCTGGTAATGACCGTACATTGTTTTGGTCGGCTGCTGGAAGGTTGTTGTCTGAAATGGCAAAGAATATAAAAAGATTAAGGTTAATGGTACTGGATTGCAATGGACACACGTAGGAAACCCAATCCATAGGTAGTGGGGGTTGGGGGATTGGGGGGGGGGGGGGCAAAGGGAGTCATTTGGTACTGATATCAAGTAAGCCTTCAGATTCAAACTCATTAAATTTGTATAATTACTACTCGTATATTTTATCTAATCTCACTTGAAATTTGAACTATAAGGCTTTGTACATTCTCTTGGGATTAGTCGGTGTCTTTTGGTACAGGGTTATGCTACGTTCCTCCTGGGCATATTTCAAAGTGCTGTTTACTACTTAAATGACATTGGCAAATCAAGTAAAAATAGTCTTAACATTTTTAACTGGCTGCTGTGGTAATTTTTGCTTGAACAATTATAATTTGATTCAATATCATACAGATGATAAACCCTCTCATTACCTAGGGCAAGAAAAGGGTTAAGCAAAGAATATTGCCAAGTAAATTTATTTGCCGAGTAAAACAAAACCAAATGACAGGGTAAACTTTCTAATAACCTATAATTTTTTGCTCTTGCGTAAAATTCTGTGCCTAACAGCTGTATGAAGTCCGGTCCAAAGAGCTGCTGAAAGCAGAAAATATTGCTCAACAATTTCCTGCATGCAGAAATGATCAGAGTACCAGTCACAAATGGTACATGTGACATGTTATTTTGGCTGGTAACCTTATTCTGGTAAGCATAGCTTTGCTGATTTTGGGTTGAACAAAGAATCCAAAATCATTTAAAAGTTTTACCCAGTTAGTTTCCCTTGTGGTTTATTATTTCATAATTTTGATGATTAGCTTATTTTTTCTGCTTAGCAGCTCCATGAAATTGTGCCCTAACCTATGGACCTGGCTTCCAGGTTCTTTTTCCACTCACCTTTTTAGCGTGTTGATGGTGCTTATTGTAGTGAGTGTTGGCTATACTAGGGAGCATGGACGGACCTGTGTGAAGCTTAGGAAACGTTGAGGATGGGAAAGAGGACATTGCAGGAAAGCTGTTGACATTGGAGGAAGATGTTATCTGACTAGACTGAGCCACCTTCGGTAGGAGAGCCGTCTGATATGTCTTCTCTGATTCTTGGAACCTTCTTGGTTTCCTCTGGATATGGAGCAGGACAAAACAAAACAAGAAACTAGAATGACAAGGCGATCTTTTTCTAATTGACAATATATTTAATAGATGTTATTTTTTTTTTTTAATAGATGTTATTTTTGCATCGGGGATAATGAATTTAATTTGTTTTTTACCCATACACCGATGTGACAATATATTATTTTAAATTTGTTTAGACTTCTTTCAAGAATTTGAATGGTTAAAGTTTTAGCTTTAGATTAGATCTATGAAGCAAACTGGAAATGTTCTTTGTACAAACTTAACTTTGACTGAAAATTAAATATGGTCATTCTAAAGAGTATGCAGTTTAATGTGTATATTTTAACAAGTCAAAAATTAAATGCACTATTTATTCTAACATTTTTACTCACCCGCCTCCTTTGTTGTGGTTGGTAGGTTGCATCAATCTCCTTAGTGATAATGTTGTTGTTGTTATTTGTTTTGATGTTGGCTTCGTCAACTGAGTTGGGTGACATCTTGCCGGACTCCCCATCAACCTTCTTCACCACAGGATGTTTTCTCTTATCAGCATCTCTGTAAAAAAACCACACCCAGATATTTACATATCCAATGAGAATTTGTCCAATCTGTTACTTCTGAGGGGCAGCAGTCTAAAGCTAAGCTAGGACACCTACATGTAAAGCACAGGTATGGCCTGAAAACAACCTTACCTGTCAATCAATGATTTACTGTTAATATGTAGCAACAAGTTGTTTGGCATTGGCAGACAGCTTCAATTTGGTAAAAGTCAACACAATTCATCAGCATCTAGGTCATAGTTCTAACCTAAAGCTGTAATTTTAACCATTGTTCAAAGGCTGTAGTGCCTCTGTAATTCTTCTTACTATCACAGAACAGTCTTATCAATGGTATCAAAAGTGGACATATTGTGGCACTAACTGCAGCTTCCCACTATAGAAATGACCTTCATTGAGAAATCAGTCACATGAAAAACATACCAGAATATGAGTATGCCAATTGACTTGGAACATTATCTTAGGTTGTGCAAATAACCAATGTGGGTGATGTTCCCTACATGCGTGCATTTGCAGTCCCTGACAACAGTTTAGTGTGGTTGTTGGGAAACTCTCTGGTTAGGCCAGGTAAAATAAATAACATGTTGCTCGTCCGTACTTTTTAAAAAGTTGGTGAGGGAGGTCCTTGTTATTTGTTATTTTCAATTTTTTAATTTTTTTTTTCAAGATGGCCACCATGTCTTAGATGCATCCATATCGTATTTGAAGATGGTTTTATGGTTTTATGAGCATGTTCTGTATGTCCTCAAATTCTGTTTAAAGTTGCCATGTGTGTTTCTGTGTCCATTTCGATACATATTGTTATTCTTTCAAAGAGTTCTTCTTGCATTTGCTCCAAAATTATTCTGTGTGTGTGGCATCACGTCCTGGAAAAGATCTCGTTCAAAAAAGAACTTTGGCATGCAAACGTGAAGGGCAAAAACGTTTCGAAGAATATGAGGATTTTCTCACGATTGCGTTGTGGAAATAGCATTTTTTGTAGACCTACCTACATGCAAGAAAGATGATCAAATTGCTCAATAAAAATGAAGGATACATTTGAAATAGCTCTCAATATGTAAAGTGATTTCAAAGATTTGTTTTATTTATTTATTATATATTTTTTTATTTATTGGTTTTTGAAATAACAAATAACAAAAAATTTGGTGCGGCCTCCAAAATCGGAGTGGGCGGGGACGAGCAACATGTTATTTATTTTACTTGGCCTTATAATGTTTTAAAGGGAAGGTCCAGCACTGGTTATGTTTGCAAAAGTTGTTCAGTAAGAATCCTTGATAGAACAAAGATGGGTAGCTGACAAAGATGATTGGCATAAGGGCTTCGATTCCACATATCCCAGAAATATTTGTATTGTGTGCCTTATTTTAAAGTAAGTTTCAGGTATTTAAAAAGTGAAAAAAGAAAAACCCAAAAACAAAACAAAACAAAGAAAGCAGTTACATAAAAAATACATAGGCTTACTTTTTGTAAGAATGTGAGTATGCTAAAACTAAAACAACAACAACATTGGAAACAACATCGTAATATGAGAAACGGTTGGACATTGGAATTGGTTTATCTCCCTCAAATTTACCAGTAAACATCTTAATGTAATCTGATAATTTACACTGATTGCAAGATAGGAGATTTCTGTGAGTATTTTACATGAGCACTTTGACATAAGTTTTTATTGAATTTTCTATTTTCATAAATGAAAGTCCCTCCTAACAGTACACAATTGAATCGACCATCGAATTACAACTCAATTCTTGACAAGGCCCCCCCCCCACCCCCTCCCCCCGTTGCTTTGATTGGAAAACTGTAACTCTAACAAATTGTTCACTTTGTATGCTTATGCAGTCCCTTTAAACTGTACCATGAAAGATTAATCCATCTACTTATGTTAGTGCTCCGTTAATGAACAGATTAAAATGAAATGACATGTAAGTGTGTTATCATTTGACTAGATCCACTTTACAATCAGATATGAACAGGAAATAATTCTGTTCTCTCTATGTATATACAAGACCATATCTCTGCATATATATAAGCCTGGTGCAATTTACATGCACACCGACCTTCAGTTATTTTAAAATCCTTGTTTCAGCCAACTGTCTGTTTTAGCTCTCCTCCAGTCATCTACCTCATTGCAGTCTTCGCAAGAAATTAATGACCAGAGTCATTTATGCACCTGGGGCTTATTCATCTCCAGGGGGGCATCCATAGCGTTGTCTTTCTCAACCTTTCTTTTTTCAATTGCATCAAGATCAGAGTTTATGTAATCAAATTTTTTTTCCCCTTCTCCTTTTTATCTCAGAGCGCCATTCGAGGTGAATGCTTTTCTCCCGCATTTAATATCAAAAGTCTTTGTGCATGTACCGAGAGACTTTCTTAAAAACTTGCATTGTTTGTGCCATGTAATCAGGTAGCAATATTCCTCCGTTCTCTGCATAATTCCGCATCGTAGCTTTTTAATATCATTAAAGATAATTAAGCATCCGCTAACAAGGTACAGTTGGCATGGAGTGTATTAGATGTGCTCCGGAGTAGGCAAGACGAGGATCAAGGTTAGCAGTTATAGTCAATATGAACGCATTATGACACTCTTAATGTTTGCCATGGCTTTCATTAACTTGCTTCAAAACAACTTCCTTATAAACACTTCCTACGTAACCTGAAAGCTCCCCTGATGTCAGGATGACAGCTTGATTCCCATAAGTTACCAAAAAAAAATTATATTTCTGGCAAATTTACAATACTTGCTGCTCTGTCCAATCAGTCTTGCCTCAACTACCAACATCCATTGATTCCTTGATTTCATAATGTCACACACAAGGAAAAATTCTGAGCCAAGTACAGCACCCGCGAAAAAGTTACTTAACATTCGCTGTTAATGACAACCTTGTTTCTCTGTGCGTCGTTGAGAACTTATTTCAAGCACTATGTAAGTTATATTTATAGCTACATCTCCCTTTTTGGGGGGTAAATTCACCATGCTCATATGCAACAGTCAAAAATAGTAATGCAAATAATGCACACGGATAATACTTTGTAACAACTGGGGGAGCATTTGATTCAATCGGAACTCAGTCAGACAGAATAAATACTGCCTGAAATGAGATTATACAGACATACATGACATACATGTAATTTACATTGGGAATTCTGTATAATTGTTCACTGTAGATGCTATGCTCCTTGCTAATTAAAGATTTTTATATATGGAATGTATGATTGTAGACATTATACTCTCCTGTACTCAAATCAAGTCAGGAATTATTTAAATTCCAAACTAAATCAATTCAGTTGTAACGCACACTGTGCCAAAATCAGGCACTTCTTGACAAGAGTGATTGGCATTAAAAAAGGAAGCAAACAAATAAAATAAAAATATCAGCCAAGAAATGTCGATGTTACATGTGTATGTGATGTCTCAAAACATTCTACATGCATGTGTTGATCAATACTTGCCTGAAAGGCCTTAAATTAAGTGCTTTTTAAAAAGTTCTTATTCTCAATTATTTGATGAGTAATTAAACCTGATTTTGAGTTTTGGAAAAGAAGTGCCTGGTTTTGGCGTGGGCATCACATTTATGTTAGTTATTATTTTAAGGCCCGCTTAACCAAGGAATTAAGAACTAGTTTGTGGGTGATTAGCATCTTAAATCAATCTCTTCTACATGTAGGTTAAAAATTGTTCATTAATACAAGAGAATTGATCCACAAAATGCTAAAATGAACAAAATAAGTTGTACAAATGTCAAACTAATATATAAAAAACCCCACACAAATGACAGAAGGTATGAATGGGGGTAACATCCCAGAGAAAGACTATGCCTTCTGTAGAGGAGCACCCAAGACTGCTGCCAAATTACAAACAAGTAAAATAATAGCAATGAGGAATATACAATGCCATATTGGTAGCTCCCAACATTTTAAATAGTATCTACATGTGACAATTTGTGTCCCAAGGTATCATCCTGACAAGCCAAGGTTTGAGTCTAACCCGTATGGAGAGAAAAGAAATGAAGCATACAAATATTGACTGCTTCAATTGCTGTGGTTAAACCCGTCACTCCCAAGGTGATACTCACTCCCAAGGTGATACTCGGCAGGTTCTCAGGGTTCTGCCCACGGTGGTCGGTGCCGGAAAACCCGACCGGCACTCATGATTCCCCGACCGGCACTCGCAGAATTATTTCTTTTTCCGACCACCACACATTTTCCCTTTTTTTTGCCCATTTCCTTCAAAATATTTTGAACAACGTGTAAAACAAATTATTTACCAGTAAACAGTTTTATCCAAAGTTTCGAGTAGCCTACTTCTTTGGTTTGAGTCTATTTTAATGATCCAGGATCGAGCATTCTTCCCGCTACGATGTACAATATAATATATCCAACGCACGAAACCCGCATTGATTTTGCAATGGTTTCCAGTCACGCTGATTATAGCTTTACGCTTGGAATAACATGATACCAGTTTCATCATGTTGCGAACCCTATTCTACAGCGTTTAATACAAAGGAAATGAACTGCAGAGTAAGCACCATGCTATAGATGCTGTAAATTGTTTTCCCATGGCGGTAAAGGCGTGCGCGCACTGAGGGCCTACACACAGCTGCAGGGCGCACGTGTGTAACCACTCCGTGCACGATCGAAAGGAAATTGACTTGACTGTACTAGGAAAAAAGAAATTTCCGGCACTAAACAAATCCTGGGCAGAACCCAGGTTCTATTTTCACAGAAGCCTCACAGAGAACGCTTCAGGGATCACCGAGGGAGACGTAGTTTTAACCATCATGACCATAGCACAAGTAAAAGCAGCCAATACTTGTTTTATAACACCCTATATGTTGTGCCTAGATGCCTAGGTACCAAAGCTGATATTGCTATGGGGTATAGTACAGTGGTTCCTTAGAATAGTAGATTGATTGCTTCAGGTACGGTACATTGTTTGCTATGTGTTTAGCGTGTCGTGTTCACATGGCTTTCTAGTAAAAAAAAAAGACATATCATGTGACGCACTCTAAACCAATCAAAAGGCAGAGTTCTTGTAGGGGGTGTTTTAAAGCAGACCGATGGTCATACTCTAGTACAAGTGAACAGCTGAGGCTTCCTACCTTAACTCCTTGAAGTAAGAATGCCTGAGTGCCTGCTTGGCTGATATTCTCTCATCGGGATCGTATGTACATAATTGGAAAATGAGCTCTATGCTCTCCTGGGAGGCATGGGGGAGCAACTTCTGGATCCCTGTTCCTTTCTTGGCTGGGAAATTGAAGTTCATACCTCTTGTTTTACTGAGGATGGGAACAGTCAAGATAAATTTGTGTTATTTTAAGTCAAAATGGATTGATGCAGATTACAAAATGAAATATATAAAAGTCACTTTTTTGTTATAATAATGTCTGACAAATAAACACATACATAGATGACCACTCAAATTGTGTTGATTTTGTTTTTATGTGAGGTTTACAATTTGCATGAAAATTATTCCTCTAAAAGCCAATCTTTTTTGACTCTATACTTCAAATCTTATTGTCAAGATTCAAGGTTGAGAATTAGGTGAATACTAAGTGTCTATTTTGGGGTTGGCAATTATACCTGCTCAATTAAAACTCAAGGACAAATAATTCTTCCCAAGGCCTTTTAGTATAAATTGTCTTTAAATAGCAGCAGCAATACACCGATCCATTAAGCCCCGCCCATTTCTCATTGACCAATCACAGCCGCGAAATCTGATCACCATTTGAGCCGTTTGGTGATCTTTGCTCTAATGGTGATCAGGTTTCGTGGCTGTGATTGGTCAACTCGTAAGGAGGCGGGTCTTAATGGATTGGTCTATTGAATCCTTATGATATCATTCACTATGACTCTCCCTGTGTATTAAATCATCAACTGTTCTGCATTTTTTTAAACTTGAATTCAGGGACCTGATGAAAACATCAAAAGATGAAAGCAGCCCACAGCAAAAGCTCGAATCAAGAATCAGTTACAGTGATATTAACTTTGCTCTGTCACTATAATTACTCATAAAATATCCATTATTGTTTTCTCACTTTCTGAGTTTGTTGAGAATGCTGGCATCGGGCGTTCCCATGATATCATGGATCTTTGCTATTTGATCAACTTCGTTAGCACCGGGAAACAATGGATGAAGGCTAAAAAATAAATGGAGACAAAAATAAACAAATGAGTGAATGTTTAAAATGTCGTCATGGTCCTGGTGCAGCGATCTACTGCATTGAACTGAGGTTTTAGTATTGTTAGAGTGTGGGTTCGGTTCTCCATCACTTGTGTCCTGGAGCAAGACACTTAACCATCATTTCATTATCCTTTGGAGGGGACAACCTAGGTCACATGTGTCGTGTAATGCATGTAAAAGAACCCAGTACACTTGGCGTTAAGAGAAGAGGTTTCCCAGGTGTGTCTGGCAAGGTTGACTGCATAATTACATTGCATCACCTTGTAAACTGTTACAATGTGCTATACAAATGGGCCTTTTTATTAAAACAGAGCTCTACATAGCTGACGAACAGATAATGAGCACTTTGATCATCTCATCAGGTGTGATATAACAACTGCCAAATAGTTCTGGTACAAATATTTAATGTGCTTACTTTATACACTTGAAAACATCACTTTCATTAATTGCATTCTATTCAACATGAGTGATGGACATGTTGAGTGTTCCTGTAAAGTGTGTGGTGTACAAATTCAACCACGCTTGTCATTATAATTCAATTTGCTGTAGCTTATACACTGTACATAAAATATAAGATCTTGTACAAAGCCATATAAACACATTTCTGTGAATAGACTGCGCAAGTCTCGCGGATATCTAAAACGAGAAAACAACTTGATTGACCACTATATGTTTTTATGAAATAAAATCTGCTTTTCAAATTCTATTTATCTGAAATTCTTGAAAATACAAACACCTATAACAATTTGTAATAAATACAATTTCAAATACGAAATACAAATTACAAACCACACTCCGTGGACAATTTGCAAAGGCATGAATGGTATCAGCAGTACTGAAAGGCTGTCATTGTAGAATAGTTTCTTGTTTTTTTGTTCCTTGCAAAAAGGAGCGAGCATGATGGAAATACGATAACAATAATAACAATAATAACAATAATACAAAATTTGTGAAGGGCCATCTATCTATAGCCAAACATATTCCGAGCAAAAAGCATCCATTACAAGATACTTAGATAATGAAAGTATACAGGGGATCAGAGCACATTCAAGAGACATGTGCACACTAACAAAAAAACAAGTGGATAAACACAATTATAGAGTCAGTCAAAGTCATAAGCAACACTGAACAAACATGTTTTAATCATGCTGATAAAAATTTCCAGAAAATTCTGTAGCTTGGATATTTAATGGTAAAATGTTTGAGAATTTGATCAGATATTTTACCTTAGTACTTCAAAGAAGACGCAGCCGACACTCCACAAGTCCATTTTATACGTGTAGTAGCCGTCAGTCAAGAGGCACTCTGGGGCCCTGTACCTGTAGAATTAGTAATCAGGGTGACATAATATGATGAGGAAAGACACAGCAGGGCCAAATATCATAGAGCTGCTTTAAGCACAGAAAGTAGCCTAAGTACAACAAAACTATGCTTCAATCAGAATATGGTTACAAAATACCACATCACATGTACAATCTGTGGCATCCTGTTTATTTTTACTTATCAGAACATTATTTTAAATATTGTCTGCATCATTTGTGGACAAGTGCCCCCATAGACTGTACAAGTCTCGCGCGTATCCGAACGAGAAAACACGTCAAACGAAGAACATTTTTATTTCTGAAATTAAATCTTTGTTTTAAATTATATCTCATGACAAAATCTGAACAACAAAAATTAATCATTACAATTTTATGAAAAGGTTTAGCTTTTGAAAAAAAAAAATCACAATAGTGTGTATATTATTATTGAAAACAAATTAAAACTCTGGGACAAGGATGCCTATTTGATGTTAACTTTTTAGAAACCCCTTACGCGGATTCGTGAAGGTCAAACGGGTCTTAAATGGACCCGTATCGCAGTTTAAAGAGGATGCTGACGCCTCAACAACCATAGACTGCAATGAAAAGGGTTTGCTTTGCAATTACAGCATCTGGCGATTATAATTGCGCATCCAAAACAAGCGTTTACGTAAGTTTTATGATCGGAGGCGAGCCCAAAATTCTTAATTTTTTGCAATAACCGGAAGCTGAGGTCAAGTTTAATTCTTGGGTTTTCTTCGTTATATTGTTGAATTGGTTTTACTTTCATATTTTGTTATCACTTAGTATTACATTCCAACAACATGTATACTTTTCTAGGTCATAACCTACGTTAAACTAAAATAATTGACGAAACAAAATCTCGCCCACGTAAAACTCCATATGGTTGGGACCACTATGGTCCCGGAAGTTCGAATGCGCGCGAGACTTGCACAGTCTATTGCCACTCCTTCTGCACACCACTGCAAACCATCTTAAAGTCTAACTACTAAATCTAGTCCAACCTGTTCACATTTATGTCAGAAACAGAATAACACAGCTCTTGGCTTCTGAAAAAAAAAAACCCAAAAACAAACAAACAACGAAAAACATTAAAATGTTGGCCTTACCATCTTGTTGATATATATTCTGTGTACGGCTGCTTGGAATACACACTCCGACATGAACCAAAATCGGCAAGCTTTAGTAAATCATCCTGCATACAAAAAAAATAAACTTCCTTCAATTAAAGGGGGTAAATATTCACGTTTCCATTCAAGTGGTGAAAAGCAATATTCAATATGTCAGGAGTTTAGCACGACAAAGAATTTGTATCTGTTGACAATTCAAGTCAGTGCAATCTTTCAGTAGTTTACATATTATAAACTAGTTCTAGCCTTCAGTGAAACTGAACAGATAAAACAAAATAAAACACTGAGTAAATTGAAATTCTTAGTCCTTGGAAGCAATAGGAGTATGATGAGTTTTTAGAGCACGACAGAATATGAGTTCAAATTAGTTGGTGAAGAGTTAGTCTTCGACTAAGATGTCAGTTATTATTTTTTCATCCATAGTAAAAAAAACCTTAAAAAACCAAACAAACAAACAAACAAACAAACAAACAAACAGTTTTAACGCTTTCTTGTCTTATGCTTTGTTGCACCCCTAGCAAATCGATCCCTAAACTTTTTCGTTTCCCTAGTTTTTCATTTTCAAAGTTAAATCAATCAAAACAAAAAAAGAGTAAAACTGCCCACACATTGATGTCTTAAATGGAACACAAAAAATGCAAAACGAAATGCAAAACATAATTTTATTTTATTTTAAGGTAAACTTTGGTAGACATGTCTTAAACATCTAGAAGTCTGATATCAAAACATGGAGTTAAAAGCTAGAACTGCTACATCCGGCATGATATTACCACACATATGAAACTACATGTAGCACAAAATGATATGCACTGTCAAGCTCTAATCAGTAAACCCACAAACAAAACAGCAGGTACATAAATATGACTTCACACAGTTAGGAATGAGCATTTATAAAAGCATCAAGTTTGACTACTTTGGCTAAATACTTACATTAAAACTCATTTAGAGAATTGTCACAACCAAAAACAATGAATCTAGAAAGTATACGTAACTCAAGCCAGTAACTATGTAGAATGTGACAACAATACACTTTGGCACAGTTGTGATCAAGTACAGTGTTTTTATAATTCTTTTCTTTAAAAAGAAAATTGTGAGATTATTTTATACAAAACTCAGTTATAAGCCTTTTAAGAAAGTTGTTTGACTGCTTAGGTCCAAACAGCAAGCATTTTACTATTCTTTGATTGTAAAAGAAATTAACTGGCTTTGGAGACTGTGTGAGGAAATTTGCATGAAGAAAAACTTCATCTTTTTTTTTACCAAGGAAAATTGTTATTGTTTACAGAACTTAAAATGATTTCCCCTATGACAAGACAAATTTTTTGAAATTCTTTCTTTTTAAAATGTCATTCATCTGAACTGGCAAATTTGTACTACTTTATGCAAGCTGAACTTATCACAACTATGGGCATGATGAGGTTTATGTTCTAATGGACAATGACCACTCAGTTAAAGGCAAAATTTCAATTCAAAACTATAAAGGCTGCAGTGGCAAGACCAGACACTTTTATTAGGGGTGGGGCAGTGGCTAATAAATAGTTATCTGTAAATTCTTTATTTTATTTTATTATTTATTTATTTATTGTTATTACAATTATCACAGTTAATATTATTATTGAGAAAAAATAATTAGCTGTCAACAAGACCAATGGTATAAATGAACAAAATTGTTCATGGCCTGACGTTTCGGCCCTAGCAGTTTCTCGAAAGACTCAGGTCTGCTGGTTTCGAAACGTCACACCATTAACTACTATAAATATTTAAAACAATTGTTTTCCTCTTTCTTTTCCCTTCCTTTTTTTTCTTTCTTTTTTTCGGTTTTCTTTGATGTTGATCCATTAAGCCATTCAGTTGTGCACTTTTTAAATCTCATTTCAAAAAGGGGTTCTGAGCTGGGGGGATCTCCGCTTCCCCCCCCCCCTCCCCACCCCACTGTCTGTCAACCTGAAAACGAGGGCAGGATTATCCAACTCCCATGATCAGGTGGTCCAAGTAATTCAAACCATTCTATTCTTTCCAAGAGAATAGCAACTAGATGCAATATGCATGACCTACATATGTACAAATCTTTCTCTCATTAACTACTACAGTCTGACCAAAAAAAAAGTTTCCTGGAATAATAACTATAATTACCTTTTCTCTGATCAGCTATTTGTTTTTCGAAATGCAGAAAAAAAGTTGAATTGATGAAGAAAAGCAAATTGATGATTTTAAACACATATCTAGACTCTGGGCTACACAAAATTAATGATGCACACTTTGTGGGCTTTGACACCATCTTGATAAACTGCATGAATTGAACTCCCAGAGCTGCCAACTTTAGCATCTTGCAAGCAGGGAGATTTTGTACAACAATCGGGGAGATATTTAGAATTACATTCACATAAAAGGGAACAAGTTTCCATAATCAGGGAGACTTTCAAATTTGTTCATCAGAACACGGAAAGATTGGTTTATTTTCAGGTACTTTTCTGCACTATCAGGGTAAGTTGGCGGCTCTTCACTCCCAGAGGGTGTGCCAAAGTTTATGTACAGAAATATCAATCTGTAATCAACTACGGCAACAAGCAATTACTTAGTCATGGCACGGAGCACAAAAACTCATTACCATTTTCCCAATTGCCATCACTGTTTTCCTACTTGCTGTCTGAGTTTTGTTCAGAAGCTCCGGGGACATGCCAATCAACCATTCTCCTTGGCATGTTGATGTAGATGCAATTTTATGTCCTAATCTGAAATTTGCTCGATTCCCAACAAAAGATCAATCAAGAGAAAAGGGGCTTTTTTTTGTACTGGTTCAAAATATTTGTTATTTATTAATTTTTTACTTTCATTCACACTGCAAATTAAAAAATGACACCCTGTAAAGATTCAATATTGAGCACCATCTTACCATGAAATACACTCAAATGCTGATAACAATTTATTATAATGTAAGCCTGGATGGAAATGTGCTTAGCAAAAACATACATTGCTCATGTTAACAAATTTAGAGACTTGGCAAAAAGTTTGCAGAAATTTCATTCAATGTATATTTTAATGGAATTCGTTTGAATAGCTAGTTTCTGCTACTTGGGACTTCTCAGAGCTTAGCACAATTGTGTGTGATTAGCAAATCTGGTCATCAGGCCTGATACTTCATACTTCTGAGGGCAAGGCAGTTTTGTCCATAGATAAGGGCACCTCAACAAGGGCAACTCAACAAGGGCACTTTAAATTTCTACTGGAACATTTCAAAGGGAACCAAGACAATTAGCCCTTCCCAGGAAATATGCTAATCACATCCATGCATGCGTACAAACACAACTGGCTGGCAAACACCATCGATTTGTGCACTAGGCAGAACATGGATGCATATCATGCCACCATCAGCCCCACACAAAACGGCGCAATGTTCCCGCATTTTGTAAACCAATAGTGCCAGTGCGTTGTACAATTTGCATATTTCATGGGAAGGGTCATTTACCCGGCCGTAAAGTATCAGGCCTGGGTCCTGGCAGACAAAAAGATTCTCAGTAACTTACCTTGATAAGAATATTCTCTGGCTTCACATCTCGATGAAAGATTCCGTTCCTAAAACAAACAACCGATAAAATTAGAATACAATTTGATTTAAACAAACAAACTTCAGTCCTTTGAGTCTCAGTGAGCCTTGACAGAGATACACCTCAACTAGATTGCATTTTTGTTAAAGTACACTTCCAGAGCTGCCAACATTTGTATCTTGCAATCAGGCAGATTGTGTACAACAATCAGGGAGATATTTAGAACTAAATTCAACATAACAGCGAAAAATTTCCACTCAGGGAGATTTTCAAATTTGTTCTTCGGAGCACAGAAAGATTGGCTTATTTTCAGGGAACTTTCTGCAGAATCAGAAAAGTTGGCAGCTCTACACTTCCAGGAAGTCTGTTTTGTTTCAGATAACCCTATTAAAATGTAAATGAGATTGTTAAAAAGTGCAGTTGCAGCTCTTTCTATCCATTAATAAACTTTGTATGTACCCTTCTCATAGTGTTAGCCAGAGGGTTGTCTGGGTGTCTTTTGGACACCCTGTTTTAAATTTGGACACCCTGTTTCATCTGTCATTTACATGTAAATGTATTGTAAGTGAACAATTTGGACGCCCAGTTTTTAAATTTCCAGCAAATTTGGACACCCTTTTACCAAATCCTGGCTAAAACCTTGACCCTTCTCTTAGCTACCAGGCAAGCAACATACAAATTTGATTGAAATAAAGTTTTCACATAGATTATCACATTTGGCGTGAAATATTTCACACAATAGATTGTGTCAATACTGAAATATTGTATATTGATAACATCATCAAATTTACATCATATTTTAACTTTTTTAAATCTTTCAAACCTGTTGGACAATGAATACAAAATATTTGTGAATTTTTTGCACTCACCATCATATTAATACTTGTAAGTTTCTCGTGCATTAAATTAAAACAGTGCTGAACCATTGCAGTGCCATTCACTGTAAGTTACTACTTTTTAAAAGAAACTACAAAATAAAATTTCTAATAACATTTTCGTCAGATTAGTCAAGGCATACACAAGTTCACTGACAGGTTCCAAAAGCTTTTTTTTTTTTACGTGAACTTTCACAAAGGTTATTTTAAGGACACAAGGTGTGTTGAAACTAATACAAATGTGTTAAAAATACAGTCAAGATAAACGGCCCTGCCAATATTAAGCCTGAAAGTTTGGCTAATTAAATTGGTCAAACCTTTTGTAATATAGTAAAACAATTAGACCCAAATAAAGTCAAAATTACACTTAAGTTTGTTGTTTTTTGAGTCCAATATATTAATTCCACTTAAAATTTTCGGACACATACAAAGAAATTCTAATGTCCCTTAAAAAATAATAGCAAAACAAACCAACGACAAAAAACAAAAACAGGTGGTATTCCCTAAACATGTACAAACTCTTAAACGTACTCGGTACAGCAAATTATTTTGAAGCGTCACTCAGGAAACTCACCTATGCATGTGATCTAGAGATTTTAAGAGCTGGTACATATACGCTTTCACTTTATGCTCTGCGAGATAATGTCTTCGCCCTGAAATAAAATCGACAGAAAGTTATGTTTGGAAGTGGATGGATTTGAATGGAAACCATTCTAAGGACTGATATCTAAATGTACATGTACATGTACTCACTAGTAATAATAATAATACGCAGTTCTTATATAGCGCTTTATACTCCCGATGGGTGTCTCAAAGCGCTCAGTATTTTTCCTACAAGGTATGTGGGGTTACGTGTATGAAGTATGAGACCTATTTCTTTACATAGCACCATGTAATGGTTTACAAGGTGCTGTGGCGCAATATGCAGCCAATCAAACCAGGAACACCGGGGCGAACCCCTTCTCTTTACGATAAGTGCACTGGGTTCTTTTACGTGCATTACACAACACACGGGACCTACGGCTTTACGTCCCATCCGAAGGACGAAGCATGTGGTTAAGTGTCTTGCTTAAGGACACACGTGTCACGACTGGGATTCGAACCCACACTCTGCTGATCAGAAACACCAAAGCTTGAGTTCGGTGCTCTTATCCACTCGGCCACGACACGCCACTAGTGATGTTCAAAATTGTTTACGCATGTTTACGCATGTATCTCCCTTCGTGGTTGACATGTTCAAGAAAACATTAAACATTGCACCATCAACAAAACTTATATAATGGACTGGAAGGGATTATGTGACCCAACAAACCATTCTTGAATAATTGATATACAAATATAATAAATCATTATTATTATCATTATTTATAATTTAAAAGTGTAACACATTATTGGTTTAAGAAAGAGTAGATTAAGTCCATTCCTCAATTTGTCATCATTTTGTGGCGTGTCCATGGCCGAGCAGTCTATGAGTCCAGAGCTGCCAACATTGGTTTTTGAAAATCAGGAAGATTTTTTTTTAAAGTCAGAAAGACTCGATCTCAGCGCGCGTCACGACGATTTTTGCTGATTGAAATAAAAACCAATATTCATGTACAGACAGATATACTTTTGAAATATTACCAACAAATATTGCTATTTATGTTTTAAATGCTTTGCACATGTTTCTAGTTTTGAAGCACTGACCTATCTTCCTAATCCTATCCTATTGTTGCCTAAATAGAGGACCAGCATGGTCAGACGATGCTAAGTTTAAGTTATGTTCGATAAGAAAACATGTGAACAAAGTTTCCGCCTTAATTATGCTGTCATCTGTGCCCGATTTTCTAAAAAATCTGTAATTCCTGGCGTGCTGGATCGTGCTGTTGTACTGTTCACGCAATGTTTGCCGGATCGGAATCTATGTGTCGCAAGATGTCATTTCGTCCGCCATATTTCACTGAAACATCTGAAATACACGTGGTACAGAACGCTTGATTTTCATCCTAAGTTGATTTTCATCCTAAGTTGATTTTTTAATACATGGCCATTCTTTGTGGTCATCGTCTCTGTATTTTTGCGCATATTTGATTTTTTTCCAGCGACTTACCGGTTACTCTGCAGGGCGGCGCCATTTTGCTTTATATTTCCAACCTCGTTCCCAGTAGTGTACGATCTTGCAGCGTCATTTGCTCGATCGTGGGCAGCGCGTCGTAGCGATACCACTAGTAAGCACTGTAAGCATCTCTTCCAGGGGTTAGTGAGAGAGGTATCGATATAGCGTGCTGCCCATGGTAGCGAGGCTGATCAGTGCGACACATAGCACATGTATGGATGCGCAGAAGACGAAACTGCGGTTAGAACAACTTTTTCTGCGCATCTATGGATGTATTGGCAATTAAATATGCATATGCGCAACCATTATAAACACACACGGGACGGAGGGCTAGGAAATTCGTAAATTTTATTATTTTTTCCATCAGTAGGTTGGGGATCCGGGAGATTTTGACTGCTTGCGGGATGTCGGAAGATTGCCGTCAAATACGGGAGTCTTCCGCAAAATCCGGAAGAGTTGGCAGCTCTGTGAGTCTAGCGCACTGTACTCAAGTTCTGGTGGTTAAGTCATCAGAGTGTGGGTTCGAATCCTGGTCATGACACTTGTGTCCTTGAGCAAGATGCTTTACTAATAATTACTTCTCTTCACCCCGGGGTATAAATGGGTACCTACAACGAGGGTACCGGTTCAAACTGTGTTTAAAAAAGCCTTTGAAGCGACATGACAACCCAGGGCTGTATACTCCCCAGGGAGCTGAGAAAGACGCTAATGTAAAGCACGTTGATAAGTTATTGTAAAATGTGCTAAAGAACTAGTTATTATAAACAGACAGACAGTTAAGTTTTGTCTGGGATTTTGTGCACATTCATTTCAGGTTTATTGTGATTGAGGCAACTGGAAAAAGCAATGGTAATTTTTTTGTATTTCTATATTTTCTTTTTTTGGGGGGGGGGGTGTTTAAATGCCACTTTTAAAAAACTATTTCAGTATTTCAGAGGAAAAATTTTCTCTTGAGTATTACATTACGTGTGGTATGAATTTTATTATCAGTTAGCTTTCAGATTGAAACCAATCAATTTTGTTTTGTTAACTACAATTTTCACACCTTTCCATATAAAATAATAAAACCATTAACAAAAATCATTACATTTGCAAACATCCCTTGATTCTAGAGGAGCTGTTATCTATGGAAAATTTGTGCAGACACAACCTACCAGAACATGTACAGATTCAATTTGAAACTGCCTTTGACATGTATGCCGCAGCCAATTGTAGGGCTCAATCTCACAAAGAGCTTTAAAAGATGGATCTTAACCCTTTAGAGACCATTCATTTCCACCAAAACGCCCAGACATTGCTGATATTGTTAGTTTCTTTATTGACATTTTTTCAGTAAAAATGTCAACATAAATAAAATGAAAGAGAAAACCTAGTTTCTTGTTTATAAATTGAGATACTATGTCAACATACTACATCGGTAAATTTCATATGACCTCTACTTTTATGTGAATAGAAGTAGGTTAAACTTTGCGGGGGTTTGCGGCCGCTATGGGCGTTTTGGTACAAGCCGCTTGTGGCCGCTATGGTCTCTAAAGGGCTAATGTGTATCAATCTTAATTGCTAAGCAAAGTGTGATGTCACAATACTGTCAACACATCTTAAGATGAATCTTACTGCATTGTGAAATTGAGCCCAGACCTGATACTTTGTTCTTGTAAGGGTTAGGCAGTTTTTCCTTTTATGAGGGAAATTAAAATGTTTACTGGGACATTTCAAGGGGCAACAAGGCAATATCCAGAGGCATCGTGCAATTGTCTCTGTTGCCTCTGTGAAGTATCAGGCCTGCTATCAACATTAAGATACATGTATTTCCAATCTTTAGCACTTGACAGCTTGATTGGGCCGGTTGGGGTGACCTTAATTAAACACAGTATTGTAACTAATTCAATTTGTACACACACACACAGTGCTGATTTTCTGATTTGAGGGTACTGAGGTCAGCTCTATGATATTTGCATCAGAACTGATCAGATCAACAGTATTTGCGTAACGACTTCCTTGTCCCCTGTCGAGGTTGTTTGACAGAAAAACAGATGATTGGTTTGTTTAAAAGACAAGTTCTGACATTCAGCTTACGTTGTAAACATACCAAACAGAGTCATTTTTGGTTGCTGTAGCAACTGTGTAGTCATATAAACACACAGTAAATGTAATGGTTATTGTGTGAAAAGTGTGTTGAAAATTTGTGTGCTCAATGTACATAAAAATAAAAATAAAGCTTAAGCAGAAGGAAATTGCTCAACATTTTTTCTGCTTAGCAGAAATGAGCAGGATATACCAGTAAAAAATTGGCTAGTAACCCAACTAACCAGCCGGCCCTCAGCTGACCCCACCTTAATATTTTGTGCATTTCAATAGTCAGTTGAATTATTTTATGTATTTTCATGTGCATTTGTAGCCAGTGGCATTGGAGTTGAAGGCTTTCGAGTCACAATTATCAAGTTAACTTTTTTAATTCCAGGCATGTGCCATTGGCTTTTTGTAGCGGTTTGTTCATTCTGTATTTTGTTTGTACTTTTTGATATTCCGAATAAATAATAATAATAATAATAATAATAATAATAATAATAATAGTTAGTCTTTCTTTTTCCTCCACAAAACCTGGCCCCGTGTTTGATTTTACGAACACTTAATTTCTAGTTATTGTTATTATTTCAGGATTTGAACACAGGGTAACAGGGTAGCCTTGTCCGTGTGCAGACACTGGGGGCCCTGATACATAATTATAAAACACAACAAAAACTCCATATATTCTGAACAATGAAACAACATCAAACAACATAACCTATCTACTATATTTTAACAAGCCTAGTTTAAAGTAGGTACAATAAATCCTTTTTTTTTAATCAATAGGTACAATGTATGTAAACAGTTTTTGCAGATGCATAATTTATTTGCACTTTTGGTTATATATTATTGCTAAAGAATGCTTCATATTTAACTTGTGACCATGAAATTAAAAGAATGATTGTATTTTTTGTCATTTATGCATTCTCTTCAAATGCCAAGGTCCATATGAATACATTATAGTTTAATTGCCGTGCCGTATTCAGTCATTCTGTTCCTAAAAATACTTTTTGAAAGCTATCAGCGAGCATTACAATGTATTACAGACGATACTAAAAACCCAGGCTTAAGGTCTTTCCATTCTTATTGGTAGATTACAGTAAACCCTTATCCGGAGTTACTTGTAGTGCAACATAATAAAGTAACTGTATTTTAAGAGGGTCTTAGGGATGTTCGGACATGTAGTAAGCTCTTCGTCTCTTGGTAACCAGAAACAGTTTTAGCAGCATTGTAAAAGGCTTTTGGGGGGGGGGGGGGTCATTCAAACTGACAAAGTTGGTTTTAAATCATGGATGTGTTTATAAATTTGCGACATTTGCCACAGCACCACTGTCGCGTCTTCCTTATAATAGCCAATACAAAAGATGCTCATATCTGAACACGGTTCAACTCTTTGACTTGTTAGCAGGGCTCTAAATTTACAGCGGACAGCAGGCTCGAGGCCAGTGATAATAGCTCGAGGCCAGTGATAATAGCATCGGGCCAGTAAACTTCTAGCGGTCTTGTGTTTCTGTTTAAGTATTGACTTTCAGTCTGATAAATCATTTAAAATTCTGTTGAGTATTAAAGAATACTTACCCATAATACAAATGAGATAAATTTTCTCTTAGTGCCCGTTTAAATTAAAACAGTTCAAATGTTTTGTATTTTTCTCTCTTTTCAATTCGGGTCTTGTAAAAAAAACAATCTGGTCCAGTAAATATTTTGAGCTACAAACCCTATGGTGTTTTGGATTTTTCCGCCCAAATTCGAACCCTGCCTGTACCAGCTGAGACCTTCGAACAAAATGTGTGTTTCTTGACTTCATTCCTAAAAATTAACTTCATTTCTAAAAATTAACTTCATTTACATGGTTTGTTTTTACATGTTTTTTAAAAATATATTTTAAATTGGATTTCTTTACTATGTATTGTATTCTGGATTTCTTCAAAGCTTAGGCCTAAGTTTCCATTTTGACTATTGTACATGTAAATATGTTATTGTTTGTATTAGCGCCATGAGCACTTTTGTGGATTTGTGCGCTTTATAAGTTTTTATTATTATTATTAGTATTTACAGAGAGACTGAGCGCAGTAAAAAGACCTTGAGAAATTGAGTGAGAAAATTGATCAAGCTGCAGCAGGATGATATGCAGACAGTCTAAACATTTCTTCTTTTCATTTTTCTAACATTGGTTTCTTTAGGTCAGTAACCCAAGGTACTGTTTATTTTCACGTTTTATAAGAAGCAAATGTTTTGATATCAATCTGAAGCCTTCGAAATTGATTTCTTGATTAATTCGCAAGACACAATGTTTACAGAGTGTTTTTTCTTGTCATTCAACACACAGTAGATAATTTGACGCATAGAAATTGATGAAGTGTTTGGGTCAATGTTTCATTCAATCAAGTTTCCAAAACAATGCAGTATATAATTTGACATACAGAAGTTGATGAAGTGTTTGGGTCAATGCTTTGGTAAATCAAGTTTCCAAAACAATGCAGAGTATGATTTGACACACAGACATTAAAGAAGTGTTTGGGTCAATTCTTGGGTCAATCAAGTTTCCAAGACAATGCAGTATATAATTTGACATACTGTACAGACATTGATGAAGTGTTTGGTTCAATGCTTCGGTCAATCAAGTTTCCAAAACAATACAGAGTATAATTTGACACACAGAAATTGATGAAGTGTTTGGGTCAATTCTTGGGTCAATCAAGTTTCCAAGACAATGCAGTATATAATTTGACATACTGTACAGACATTGATGAAGTGTTTGGTTCAATGCTTCGGTCAATCAAGTTTCCAAAACAATACAGAGTATAATTTGACACACAGAAATTGATGAAGTGTTTGGGTCAATTCTTGGGTCAATCAAGTTTCCAAGACAATGCAGTATATAATTTGACATACTGTACAGACATTGATGAAGTGTTTGGGTCAATTCTTGGGTCAATCAAGTTTCAAAAACAATTTATCCTATGTACATGTAATCAGGATTTAATTTCCAACTCATAATGTATTTTTAAAAAAAATCATTTCAGATAAAAAACAATAGGACCACGGGTATCTTAAAGGGACACACGTTGGGCTATTTTGGCTACAAAATAGACTAAAACATGACTCCAAAGGTCTTCCAGGAATGGAGAAGAACGGTTCCTAAAAGAAACCATCAGTTTTGGTCGTTTTTGAGCATTTTTCAAAAAACGAAGGTCACATGGGTTATCCGAACCACATTTTTGGTTCGGATAACCCTCGTGATCTTCGGAGTTAGTTTTACTTCCAGCCGTATAAAAATTAATTACTGCACCGAATTCAACTTTGTTTTTTAACAAGAATTCATGAGTATTTGACACACAAAAATACGTATTCAAATTATGGATACAAGTTGTAAATAATACAAAAAAGTCGAACGTAAGATTTTATTTCAGAGAGTCCGAGCAACGGAAGCGTGTCTTACAGTGCACAGCGTGGGGACTAGCTACACGTATACACAGGGGCAGTCGTGTCGCTTGCGAGCAGAGTATCTCGGCAGTGCTAGCGCAACGGAAACCCACTAGCCAAGAGATAGCTGTACCTGGAAGCTCATGAACATGTGGGAGGGGTAGGGAGCCAGACCACCAACTACGTTGTTGTTATTGCGGGTTTGCTAGTCGGTACACCTCGCTGATCGAATCCGTTGTTTCAAAATCGCAACTTTTCAATGCTCTTGACCCGATTTGTACCAAATTTCTTGGTAATTAAATAAGATTTATGTCAATACATAGGAATACCACTTTTATATTGACGGTGCAATTAGTTTAAACAATTGACAAACAATTCCCCAAAAACGAGCCCCCCCCCAAAAAAAAAACCCGTAGCCCCTTAAGGGACAAGTGAAAAAAAAATAAAAGAATTAAAAGGTGGAAAAAACCCCCCATTACAAACAGGCTCGACAATCGATCATTTCTGCCAACCAAAATGTTAGTGCGCACGCGAGATGTGCAGTTTATATATTTTTGTGGGAAGGGTCTACTGCCCTCTGTTGCCCCCTCCGTTATTTGCTCCAACAACAATACAGCAGGCAACAGCATTGATTTCCTTTCATTTTAAGAGGACCTACGTGGTGTCTCATTGATAATAATTAAAATTTGAAAAAACAAAATGAAAGACAAAAGGGACAGACAAAATACAGTAGGTTTTTCTGAGAGAAAGACAAACCGTGTGAAAAACAAGTATTCAACCAATCTTACCTCTTATTAATTCATAAATGTTCATGTCCATTAGTTCACAAAGCAAAGCCAGCTTGCCAGTTTTCTTGTCACTGAAATAAACAAAATTGAAAACAGATTATAATTAGGGTAAAATCTTTGTTGGAAAAACAAGGGACCTAATGAAAATGGCTGCATCAACCCTTCTTGGTTGATTAAAAAATATGTGCTTCTCCATGCCAACACTGAGCACTTCCTGCCCAAACTCAAAGCTGGGTAAATTTTCTCATCAAAAGAACGAGGAGTGTTTTCAAATCACACCTAGGGCCTGTAAGGTAAGTACTTCTTAACATAAAACATCGAGGCTGACTTAATCACTGTACTAGCCAAGAACCCAATGGATAGAAGACAAGGAAGAAAGTTTCAGTTTTTGATGTGGGAGGGAAAACCCCCTGAGAATTATTCCAGGGAAAACCCATGCAGTCAGGTAGGGACTGAAAAACCCAATCCACGTAGTGCCACCTGCGTGATTCCAACTGTGGTCCTAGAGGTGGAAAGTGAGCAAAGATACCACTACACCAACCCAACCACCCAACTGATGTTTGACTTCTTAGTCCATTTCACTATTTCTGAAATACATGTATGCTTGATTTTGGCGTGAGGGGGTCACATGTTGTGAGCTTTTAGGATAGCCAACCCAGGGCTATGGATGTACATGTACAGGGTTCTGCCCACGGTGGTCGGTGCCGGAAAACCCGACCGGCACTCATGATTCCCCAACCGGCACTCGCAGAATTTTTTCTTTTTCCGACCACCACACATTTTCCCTTTTTTTTGCCCATTTCCTTCAAAATTTTTTGAACAACGTGTAAAACAAATTATTTACCAGTAAACAGTTTTATCCAAAGTTTCGAGTAGCCTACTTCTTTGGTTTGAGTCTATTTTAATGATCCAGGATCGAGCATTCCTCCCGCTACGATGTACAATATAATATATCCAACGCACGAAACCCGCATTGATTTTGCAATGGTTTCCAGTCACGCTGATTATAGCTTTACGCTTGGAATAACATGATACCAGTTTCATCATGTTGCAAACCCTATTCTACAGCGTTTAATACAACGGAAATGAACTGCAGAGTAAGCACCATGCTATAGATGCTGTAAATTGTTTTCCCATGGCGGTAAAGGCGTGCGCGCACTGAGGGCCTACATTCAAGGCACAGCTGCAGGGCGCACGTGTGTAACCACTCCGTGCACGATCGAAAGGAAATTGACTTGACTGTACTAGGGAAAAAAAAATTTCCGGCACTAAACAAATCCTGGGCAGAACCCTGCATGTATGTGCATCAAAAACCAAAAACATGTTAAATATCAGGGAATATTGTTATACCCTTTGTATTAAAATTAACTCAATGCAAGCAAAGCATACTTGGACAGGAAGTACATGTTTTGCTACAAAATTCCCATTTGGGAAGTTAGCTTATAGCATCCTTTTATTTCAAGAAAAAACAAACTGAGAAGAAAGTATACTTGTATTTGATTTTGATCTCCCGAACCCATGGTTAAATAAATTTAACTTAAAACAAGTTTTACAATAATGTTGAATCTGAATTACATGTAAATCTCTCAAAGTGACTTAAATTGCCCCAAAAGGAAATTTGCCTAATAATGGCAGGATTGAAACAAAAATTATGATAAACTTAAACATTTCTTTGGCTATTTATACCATTAAGTAAAAATACAAGTACATAAGACTTCCCAATAACAACAAAATAAATTTACTTAAAAATAAATATAAAACAAGACAACTGATGTAGCAGCTACATGTATACTTACAAGACGACTTCAACAAGCTCCAAGATATTCTCATGAGGGCTTAACCTTCTCATAGCTTGAATCTCACGTAAGTTATTCACTTGCTCTAGACTGAAACGAGGGGAAAGAACGAATGCAAATAAACATCTACATTCTAAGAAATATAAAAATAATTTGTTTTTCCCAAGGTGAAGTACACACCGCAAATTGCAACTCATCTCATATTGGATGAATTCCATCAAGATCCTTACTGCCACTTTCACACCCTTGCACTAAATATCAAAAGGATGTTAAATTTAAAAGAGCTGTGACAGCTCTATACCAAGGAAGAATTTAGCCGTAGTTTAGTTTTAAAAGGCTATTGTTTGAATAGTAATCAGTCTCCGAAACAGCAGTTTAAAAAATAGTTCAACTTCAACTGCAATTTTCTCCAAACACAGCATTTTTGCTGTGGTGCACCATACGTCAATTCGTGGTGCAACCAAGGAATTAACTGGACAGGACACTCTAGTAGGGTTCTTTACATCAAATCTTACCTATCATAAGTCTGCTTCATCTTCTTACAGGCAAAGTATGTCCCATCTTTGATATGCTGGCACTTCAGAACCTCCGAGAAGGTCCCTTCACCTTTCTTACCAAGGACTCGGTACTCTGGCAAGAGGGAATTAAAGAGAATAAAATATTAAAGCAATAACTATCGACTGAAAGAAGTATTTGGGGCTATCATGGCTATTCTGCCAGATTTTTATCACAGAATATGGTACATCTGCTAGGTAATCTAGACGAGAGATTTTTAGATATTAAATTTGCCACTTCAACAGCTGCAAAATGTTTGCCAGTTCGGTGTTTAATGGGCGTAGTTACGCATCATCACCAATAATAAAATCATTTGAATGTTGATCTCTTGTGGCGTGTCGTGGCCGAGTGGTTAAGAGCACTGAACTTAAGCTCTGGTGTTTCTGATCAGCAGAGTGTGGGTTCGAGTCCCGGTCATGACACTTGTGTCCTTAAGCAATTAAGCAAGACACCATCTATGCACATAAAAGACCCCAGTACACACTTGTCGCTAAGAGAAGGGGTTCGCCCCAGTGTGTCTGGCAGTGCGTTTTTTTCAAGCATTTGAAGGCTGCACTCAAAAGGAGGAAGAAGAAAGAGGAACTGATGCTAAATTCATACATGTTTTTTTAAAAATTAAACAATTAAAGTGGACAATTCATCACTGGGCCGGAACTCTTTCACACAGCGCACTCAAAGGAACAAAACAGTAAAATGGCATTCAGCGAGTAACAGCGCCAAGACCACTAGTAGTACCGTACTAGTAGTACCACCACAGGAAACGGCTTAGTTTTCATCAATTCATGATCTCAACTCAACCCTTTGAGATGGATTCGGGTCAACTCGTACCCGAGTCATCTCGTACCCAAGTCAACTCGTACCCAAGTCAACTCGTACCCGAGTCATCTCGTACCCAAGTCAACTCGTACCCAAGTCAACTCGTACCCTAGTCAACTCGTACCCAAGTCAACTCGTACCCAAGTCAACTCGTACCCAAGTCAACTCGTACCCAAGTCAACTCGTACCCAAGTCAACTCGTACCAATATGTATGGGGCGCCTTTTGTGACTTTATTACGAAACTATTATTTATTAATGTATATTCCAAACAAAAACAAACACGCATTCGGGTCAACTCGTACCCAAGTCAACTCGTACCCAGGTGAACTCGTACCCAGGTGAACTCGTACCCAGGTGAACTCGTACCCTAGTCAACTTGTATACCCAAGTCAACTCGTACCCAAAATATTGTACCTAAGTCAACTCGTACCCAAGTCAACTCGTACCCTAGTCAACTCGTACCTAAGTCAACTCGTACCCAAGTCAACTCGTACCCAGGTGAACTCGTACCCTAGTCAACTCGTACCCAAGTCAACTCGTACCCAAGTCAACTCGTACCCAAAATATTGTACCTAAGTCAACTCGTACCCAGGTGAACTCGTACCCTAGTCAACTCGTACCCAAGTCAACTCGTACCCAGGTGAACTCGTACCCTAGTCAACTCGTACCAATAATATAAATTAATTATATACATCGTTCCTTTAATGATTTATCGAATTTATCTATTGTAATCATTTTGTTCTCTTATTTTTGTATGTTGCAGGTAATGTACGAGAGACTAAGCAAATGACGTGCGTAATAAATGTCTGCGTTTTTTTTAAAAGAATCTTTTTAAGTTAGTTTGGATTTGTTTATCGGAAAAAATAATCAAAACTTTCGCAAACTGTTTACTTTGGTAGATCGAAAAGTGGAAAGAATAACATGTTTGAATTATTTTGTATTTCTTCTTCGGAAAAATAATCAGAACTTACGCAAACTGTTTAGGCCCTACTTTGGTAGATCGAAAAGTGGAAAGAATAAAATGTTTGAATTATTTTGTATTTCTTCTTCGGAAAAATAATCAGAACTCACGCAAACTGTTTACTTTGGTAGATCGAAAAGTGGAAAGAATAACATGTTTGAATTATTTTGTATTTCTTCTTCGGAAAAATAATCAGAACTCACGCAAACTGTTTACTTTGGTAGATCGAAAAGTGGAAAGAATAAAATGTTTGAATTATTTTGTATTTCTTCTTCGGAAAAATAATCAGAACTCACGCAAACTGTTTACTTTGGTAGATCGAAAAGTGGAAAGAATAACATGTTTGAATTATTTTGTATTTCTTCTTCGGAAAAATAATCAGAACTTAGCAAAATGTTTCATTTGGTGAACAAAAAAGTAAGAAGAATTTTTTTTAAATTAATTTGTATATCTCTTTTGGAAAACTAATCAGAACTTGTAAAAAATACGGCAAAAAAATAATCAGCAACTAGACAGGCTCAATATCTCTTTTTTGAAAATGTGGTGGCTCTGAAAAGAGCCGGTTGGTTTGTTGGTCGATGCAAGTGTCTTCACATCGGCGGGCTCTGAGAAGAGCCGGTTTGTTTTGATGAAAGTTCATTCACATCGCCGGGCCAGTCAGGTGCTTGCAGGCAGACAGCAAGCTTGAAGTTGTCAGCTCCCCTGATTGGTAGCGATCCCACAGCTTAAAGATTCTACCCTGGACAGCCTTGACCTGCTTCCTCTGATACCTCTGCAGTTTTCCTTCAACAGTTTCAATTCAACAATATAATGAAGAAAACTCGAGAATTAAACTTGACCTCAGCTTCCGGTTATTGCAAAAAATTTAGAATTTTGTGCTCACCTCCGATCATAAAACTTATGTAAAAGCTTGTTTTGGATGCGCGATTATAATCGCCAGATGCTGTAATTGCAAAGCGAACCCTTTTCATTGCAGTCTATGGTGTTGAGGCGTCGGCATTCCTCTTTAAACTGCAATACGGGTCAATTTAAAACCCGTTTGACCTTTACGAATCTGCGTAAGGGGTTTCTAAAAAGTTAACATAAAAAAAGCATCCTTGTCCCAGAGTTTTAATTTGTTTTTAATAATAATTAACACACTTTGGCGTATTTAAAAAAAAAACTAAAACTAATTTCATAAAATTGTAATGATTTATTTTGTCATGAGATATAATTTAAAACAAAGATTTGATTTCAGAAATAAAAATGTTCTTCGTTTGACGTGTTTTCTCGTTCGGATACGCGCTAGACTTGCACAGTCTATGTCAGATGCACTTGACGAAAGCGCTTAGATGATGATTTTGCAAATCCACGCCTGAGTATACGTGCAACCACTAAAAGCAGTTTTAAACGCAGACGCGCGATGATCGCACGGGCGTAGAATTAACGCGTGACGCAGTTTGAAGAGGACGCTGACGCCTCGACAACCGTAGACTGCAATGAAAAGGCTTAGCGTCTGACAGTTACAGCGTCTGGTCATTATCATCGCGCGACCAAAACAAATTTGGAGATCAGAGGTGTGTGGGCACAAAATTCTTATTTTTTTGCAAGTACACCAGGGAAGCAGGGGACAAGTTTAATTATTGGGTTTTCTTCGTTGTATTGTTGAATTTATTTTACTTTCATATTTTTTATCACTTAGTATTACATTCCCGACAACAATTTTAATTTTCATGGTCATAAAGTACGTTAAACTAAAATAATAGACGAAACAAAATCTTGCCAACGTAAAACTCCATATTATGGTTGGGACCACAATGGTTCCGGAAGTTCGATTACGCGCGAGACTTGCACAGTCTATACAAAATATGAAAGTAAAATCTTTTCAACAATAGACCTTTCTTTTGTTGATAAACAAAGTGCGCCGGTTGGCATGGACGGCCGAATGTTAGCAAAACATGTTCAAAAATATTGTGACCAAATTCAACATTTTCTGTAAAGATTCATGAACTGAATTACCTTCCATAATTGGTTGATTTGTTTCCAACAAATTCAACACTATTTGTGAATATTTATGTAACATTGCTACAAACTATGGCTATCTGTTTTTGATTTGCAGTTATGGCTTTCCATAGTTTTCCATTCCGTTTTCCAACCTCGGTTGGCAAAAACTCGTGTTGTGACGTCATGCAGACAGGGGAAATTCACACACCGCACGGAAATTCTCCATTTCGGCACAACGTTCGTTACGAGGTACGAGTTGACCTGGGTACGAGTTGACTTGGGTACGAGTTGACTTGGGTACGAGTTGACTTGGGTACGAAATGACTTGGGTACGAAATGACTTGGGTACGAGATGACTTGGGTACGAGATGACTTGGGTATGAGTTGACTTGGGTACGAAATGACTTGGGTACGAGATGACTTAGGTACGAGTTCACCTGGGAAGAGTTGACTTGTTTCCCTTGAGTTATATAATAAGGTTGGAAAGGAATTTTTGTAAAAATTGGTTGAAATTATCAGAAATATCGGTAATAAAAATGCCTGAGCCTAAGAGGAGTGGGGATACTACAACAAAATTAATGTTGTCAATAAGGTGGCAGAGGTAGTCGTGATTCTCGTAGGTTTATTAATTAATGGGATAAAAGAATGGCTAAAAATGAATCCATGAATTATTGTGTTAATTGGCTATGACGTAAATCCTGCAGCTGATCACATTTCCAGTATAACATTCAACAAAGGACTCTTAATGAACCAGCATGGTGATGTACACGTTTGGTAATTGGAGCCTACTGTTTATTTGAAACCTACATAATTGTAGATATATTCCATGAAAACTAACCTGTGAAAGTTTCGTTTAAAAGGTGGTTGCGTTTTTGAGATATCACTGAAAAACCGGAGCGAATATTTCCACGCAGGAAGAAAATTCCCTTTAGGAATACGAGAAGCGTTACGGCCGTAAAGCTTCTCAGATTCACAGATTCACATTAATTGGTCTTCTTTGTCAGTTCGTCGTAATTTTTTTGTTTTGTATTTTTTCATTAAGTGTAAGTTTAATCTTGTTCATTGTAATGTGGCAGAATCCATTTCTGTCAACCATAGATATCCTGATGTTCTGAACTTCAAACACATGTACGCCAGAACTGATGCATTACATTATACCAGAAAACATTCGTAATTCTCTTTTGTTGTTACCTTTCCACAGATTCCTCAATTGACTTTTATTCTGTCTGCCAATCTCATGAATCAACCTAATTAGTTTTTACATTTTTATCTGGGTGGGATGGGAAGGGCTTCCTGTCTGTATTTTAATTTTGTTCTTTCATTTACATATTTGTCTATATGTTTTTTACTATTTCCTTTGTTTGTATTTAAATTTGTACATATTTATAATTATATAAATATATATAAACATATGTTTATTAATTTTTTTTCTCTGGAGCGGGGAAGTCAGGCTGGAGTTTGGTTTGGGGTTTTTGCACTCTTTTTTGCTGTGTATGGCTCTGGCCGCGGTGTGTTCCTTATTTTGGTGACCCACCCTCTTAATTGTTGCATTTACTTGTGCAATATTGTATTTGTTATTTTTTAGTTAGTTATTTTTGCTATTGTTTATTTACCTGATGTTATTATTGCATAAAAAGTGTACAAAAATAATATTTATTTATATTTCTGTGTACCCCAGATGTGGGGCAACAGATCTACGGATCATAGTATGTATTTGCTTTTGCTGTCCCTCGCCCATCTTGGGGGTATATTTTCTTGTATTTTTTTATGTACTGTTTTTATGGCAAATAAAATAATAATAATAATAATAATTAATTTTGTGTAATACAAAATGAGATATTTTTTTCGAAACCGCAGTTCTTCGAAGAGAAGAGTTTCTCGAAATGCATTAAACTATCCAAAGCTGTTGTACTTCTTACCAAGTAAGTTTTTTTTGCCATAAATTGTCAGTCATTAATACCAAACGTAACAGACCCTTAATAATTAGCGCCGGCACAAAAATTGCGGCGACTTCTTCAGTCGCGTGGTGGTCTTGCGCCATGGCCCAAGACGTCAGTGGATAGTGTAATGCGGTCGGTTACAACTCGTTACAGCGCGCCCTCTTGTGGCTTGAATTACCCAACTTGACTAGCTCGCATTACCGACCGTATTACACTATCCACTATCGATCACTGACTTCTTGGGCCAAGACTATGCGTGGTAGGCGGCTTTAGTTCACAACTCGAGCTTTTAGGCCGGTGACTCGATCTTTATTGCAGGTTTTCTGTTTGGTATTTCCTGCAGCCAGCCAATTACATTTCCAGTATATTTACGTTTTCCTGGCAGATTTCCATCCAGAATAAGTTTATGTTTGATAGGTGCATAGGTTATAAGCTGAACTAATTGAATTAATCTGGAAACTGGTGGGGATTCGAATTCCTTCCTTCCTTCCTTCGCTGGAAATAGGCCTGACAACTTCTTTGACGAACCCTTTATTTCTTTTAAGCAGAAAAAGTACCAAAGTCGTCGTTTGCGTTTTATACATCATTATATTGTTTATGGAAATGGTTTATTGTACTGAAGTATTCGCAACCACAGGCTGGACTTAAATACAACGTTAGAACAATCATAGAGCAAGGACTAGGCTTACGGTAAAACATTTAATAAACCCTTTTGATGTTTTTAATCCAGCTTGTTTTTAATCAAATGATGAATAGTAATATAAAACGATATTAATAAAAGTTGCACGATCCGTGTTGGTTTACTATTATTCGAACTTGAGATCGTCATGCAGACGGGTGAAATTCACACGCCGCACGGAACTTCTCCGTTTCGGCACCCCATACGTTAGACGGTACGAGTTGACTTGGGTACGAGTTGACTTGGGTACGAGTTGACTTGGGTACGAGTTGACCTGGGTACGAGTTGACTTGGGTACGAGTTGACCTGGGTACGAGTTGACCTGGGTACGAGTTGACTTGGGTAAAAATAAATGGGTACGAGTTGACTTGGGTACGAGTTGACTTGGGTACGAGTTGACCTGTTTCCTTTGAGATAGCTCAAAAGGAGATAAAGTGTGATACAGACACATCGTTTTTGCCTTCCCTGGCATGCTATTTTGGATCAGTCCTAGACTTGAGTGAGACTAAACATTGTGAGTCTGAGTAGTCGAAGTCTAGAGTTTATATTTTAATACAGGTAGGAAATAAGTATTCGGGTAAGATGTGGAATAGAGCGTATGGATTGCATGACGTCATTGACCGCCATCTTTGATGACAAACAATGGAAAATGCGCGTACATGCTGCGCACGACCTTAGTCTCTTCTCAGCAAATGCCAGCCTTTCACTTCAGTTTCACAAGTGCACGTTTCTTAACTTTGTCCAACGACCATTCAGCTTGGCAAAAGTTTAAAACATTTAAGTTTAACCATAGAGCAAGCTGGTCCTTGCTCTATGATGAGTATGATTTAACCCTGTCTGGGTGGGGGTAGGGTAGGCCTAAAAAATAACTTGCAAAATATTTTGTCAAAAGGGAATGGCTTAGCTTATAAAGAGTCACACTCACAGTCCCCCACTCACAGAGTCCGACTCCCGAGGACCATGCAGTAGAGCAATTTTCAAAAAATATTAATATTAATTATTATTAAATCATCAAAAGTTGTCACAATGTCACTTCCTTTGTTGTGTCAATGATCTTCCGCAACACATGTTTATTATAATATATTACTCAAAAGATTAAGTTACTGAGTTGATAATGCATTTTAAGCGTTACTTGTCGGTAGTCAGGAAGTGTAATACCAAATAAATAGTCAGTTCACTTACTGTGCATGTTGTTCTTGGTGATCAAACTATCTTTGAATCATGTATCATGATCATCATGAAAAAATCGTCCGAAAAGTTGCTAGGTTTACAAGATCGGCAGAATTGATAGTAGAGCTCTGTGTTTTCCAGTCCATAACTCTTCACCAGGGCCAGGCATACATGTAAAACATATGAAATAAACGTCACGGGAAACTTTCATAACAACGTGTGTTGGGAATGTATTGAACTCCCGGTTTCACGATATCATATCACAGCATTTGATAGTGTATCGAATCTCATACATTATGTACGTCACCGACAATGTTCATACTAGTGTGTGATTTTCCCGTACTTTCGGAACTATATTTAATGGATGGCCGGCGAACCACTTTTCAGCAAATTCAAAATAATAAAGCTGAATGAAATACTTTCTTCCATCAAGGTTTAATTTAACAACATTTCAATCATAGTTAAGTACACAATTGTTTTTTTTAAGAAACAGTGCTTGATAACTCGAACCTTTGAAGTTTTAGCATTGTTTTTAAAGATTTACTTCTTGATGCGTCGTTCCAGTGACGGGTGAGTTAAAAGGTACACCTGTCGTCAGTAGCAACAACCAACGCTAGAGAATAAAGCAACCACGCAAAGAGGGCGCACTTTCTAAATCAACATTGCCTCGTGTGTATTAAATAAATTGGCGAGGAGTCTCACTTCGGCCACATGCATCCGGAGAGCCACCCACGATGTGAAATACACAAACATAAACATGAGCCTTGGAAGACTTGTCAACACTGTCCAACCATGGAGATCTGTCCTTATATCCAATGCATTTCCTAGGATGGGAGATATGGCCTTATTTTGATGTACTACAAATCTCCACTCCATTTTGAATAGCTTTTGAAGAGCAATTGCCAGCGATAATTAACCCTGTTTCCTAAGTTGCTGCAGAATGTCTAGTAGAAAAACATGATATTTGAGAAGAACATGATGTATGTAAATATCTAGCCCCATTAGTCCAGAAGTGAAACACAAACCAGAAATTTCCTCTGCTCCTTTTGTTTTGTATTGTAGCGAGTGAGTTTTTTTAATCCTGTTTGCTTGGGTTTTCCTTACTGGCTGCTTCAACGTTTTAAAGTAGCGATATCTATAATTCTCAAATCAACTCGTATTGTAATATTGGCCCTTAAATTGTGCCGTTGGACGTGAAACAACAAACAACACGTTTTTGCTCTTTGGGCAGGAGTTGTACTGAGACACTCACAAAAATGTGTTTTAATAAGAGGACCCTTTATAATTATGGGCAGGACACTGTGTGATAGTGTGTCACTGCGGCAAGGCTGTACGCACCCCGTGTAGAGAACCCAAAATCATAAGGATTATCCAGCCATGACTATAGAGCCTGGACGCGGATGCCAAAATTAAGTATTATAGTCCGGGATTTTATATCTTGCATCTCACATCCCCAAAGATCGCCCTTGATGAAGGCTTTCCAAATTGAGAAAGCCCCATCAATTCTCGGATATGCGTGAAGAGGATCAACTAATGAAGCCGAGTGCAGGTAATTATCAACACTTCATTTATAGCACCATTGTCTGGAGTATACAGCCCAGGATAAAGAAATGTTATTTATTTACTTTTTTCGTTTTTGTTGCAAAACGTTTTATAAACTTATCCCTTGTGGGAATAAGTTATGTGGGCGAAAGGGTGCACCACATTAAATGGGCCAAAATTCATGCGCCAAACTGATCATCAACAGTAATGGCCGCGGTCATGCAATGATAGATTGAGTAATTATAACAATTTAACCTTGGGGCTAGGCTGTGCTTCAACTTTTGAGGAGATTTGATAAACTTATTAGGCTTTAAAGTTGGTCTTATTTAGCTTTGGGTAATGGAGGAGTGCCTCGATCGTCATGAAGACTAGTAGCAGGGGCAATTTTATAGTCGGTTAAAAAGATTTGGGAGAACATTAAATTTTTCGTTTTTTTTTCTTCTGGTAATTAGCGAATCCCAACTGCTGACCTGTCAAAAATTAAAAAGAAATCTGAAGTTTAATTAGTAGTCTGAAAATAATATTTGATTGGTTTTCAAGAGGCTAAGAGGCTAGACTTAAAATATTTTTTGAGTATTTTCGAATAATTTTAGCATTAGCATTGATTGCTATGGGAGTTGTGTAGCTCTGAGACATTTCGTCTGATAGCGCCCTCTTTTGACACAGTTTCAGCATCATGATTTTACGAAATCCATAAATTTATGCCAGACGAATTTACAAGCCTGCCTGTGCCCAAAGTGATCGAGAGCCATTAATTCCATTTATACTTCTTAGAACTCAGCACATATTTATGAACTTGCTACCAATTTATGGCATACGTTTGTATTTTATTCCCGTTACAACAAACGTCCGGTGTTTAGAGAGCTGAATCACCAGTCGTGGGTGTTGTCATTGTACGCTCATTGTGATATTATTGTCACGTGTTTATCATCATGTGACTAATCTCCACGTGATTTTTCTGCGCTGGTCACTGGAACTGATCAGTATATATAGAGATCAGTGGTCACTGGTGGTACTCAGCGAAGTCGAATCCTGGATAAAACTTGGTGAAGATCATCTGAACCAAGAAACTCTTTCGTCATGGGATCAACAATGATGTTGAAGTTTTTAAGTTTAACACTTTTCTTTACAGCTTCTTACGCTATTGATAAGTATATAAAATGTGGTAAGTACTGAAAATATAGCGTTCAAATTACGATGATTACAGACAAAAAATTGTCGGGTGCCCTGCCTCAACCGTGACGACTATCTATTATTTTACTTAAAAAGTACATGTATATACGCGGTTATAATATAAGGCAGGGAACGCATCAAATTTTCAGAGTTTCCCAGAGTCATGCGAAATTTGAACTTCAACTCCATAGATTTATTATTATTACTTCACGAGACAAAAAAATACAAAACAGTTGAGACAATGATAAAAATACAAGGGAACAAACAGATAGAGCCAGCAACACATGTTAACCTATTATTTATTAATAATATTATAATAACTGTGGCCCGAGAGCCTTCGTTTCCAATGCTCTAGTACTGGCTATACAGAAAAACATAGAATATTACAAAAAACTATAATTTTACATACACCAATAAAAGGTGGTAAACTATGTGAAAGTTGCATATTATTTCAACCAGTAGAAGAAATGTTGAAAAAGCCCTAAAACATTACAGCTTCCCAATGGCTTTTTAAAGGGTCTGTATATGTTTGGCAATGACTCTGATTCTCTGAAAACTAATGGCAAGCTTTGGATAGTATAATGAATTTTGAGAAACTTTTCACTTCGAAGTACTACGGTTATGGAAAAATATATCAACGCTTCTCAGATTGTGCTTTCCTATAGTATAGGAATATTCTTCCTGCATTGAAATATTCGCTCCAGTTTTTCGGTGATACATGTATCTCAAAAACGCGACCACCTTTTGAAGTGAAATTTTCACAGGTTAGTTTGATTGTATGTACCTACATTTATATAGGATTAACACAATCAGTAGGCTCCAATTACCAAACGTCACTATCATGACTATACAGCACCTTTAATGGTTGATAACACAGCCCAAAGCGACACATGATACATGAAGGCCTATCTCGTGTGAAATCTAGCAGCAAGCTGTGCTCTCATTAATCAGCCGTCGTGAATCAGTGGCATATTCATGGTTTGTGTTTTTCAAACATGGTTCCACCGGTTGAAATAGTTTGCACTCCAAGGTCTACATGGAGGCCAAGATTAATAATGACCAATATTTCAGAGAATGGTGCGTAACATGACAGTGTTCATGACAGTCTGGATAGCTAAGGCTTCAGAGAACACAGATAGTGCTATGACAGTGTTCATGACAGTCTGGATAGCTAAGGCTTCAGAGAACACAGATAGTGCTATGACAGTGTTCATGACAGTCTGGATAGCTAAGGCTTCAGAGAACACAGATAGTGCTATGCCACTGCATGCATTTTTGAAGCTTCCACCACAGGGCATAATGATTAGGAGGTTTGGCTAAGAATCGGCCAGTGTATGTCAGAGTCCGCTTTGATAAAAAGAAGTAATTTTCGGCCAATATATGCACTAGTATAGTCTATGGTGTAGTGTTGTTGCTATCATTTAAACAAATAATTTACAAACGCGACCGATTTTCAGTGATTGACGCCATATCGAAAACAGTTTTTATCCCATGTATTAAATTCTTTTGCAATGTTTATTTTTTTCATTCAGATGGAGTTAATTTGGTTGCTGTAATCAACAAGGTAGATATAAGCCCATGTGCTGCATTTCCATGTCAACTGAACAAAGGAACTAATATCACTATCATTGTTGACTTCACCCTAAACAGTAAGTATTCTCCAAGTTACGGAAATTCTCCTCTTTTAAACCACGGCTTAGGCTTAAGCTCCTGGCTTGGGCTCCTGGCTAAGGCTCCTTGCTTAGGCACCGTCTGCCTGTTTTAAGTCCCAAAGAACTGAAAGTGTGTGTTTTCAAAATAACTGACGAAGCAGCAATGCTCCGTATACATTGTGACAAGATCACAGTATGCTGAGATACTGGCATGACAGCACAAACCCAATTGGGGCATATGTAGCTCATTTTTCCTAATTGAAATGTCTTAACTGCCAGGAACCCATTGTCCAGAAGGGCGATGAAAATATTTGTGAAGGTGTCTTGTTTAAGGACAGGGTTGAGATTTTAACCCTTCCTCGTGTTCCTCTCTGTTCTGTGTAGGTTCTGAAATGGCCAAGACAGCTACCACGGTTGTGCATGGGATACTTAAAGGTTTGCCCGTACCCTTCAGCACAGGTTACACAGATGCGTGCAAAACTGCTGGCTTAAAATGTCCGATGAAGCAGTCTAGTAGAAATGTTTACACAGCTAAACTTTTCATCGAAAAGCTGTATCCTGATGTAAGTAGATATTTCCAGTCATTTTTACATTATCGGAAAGACATGGTAATTTGTCTCTGAAAGCTTGTGTGGTAGGCTAAAAATCTGGGTTCATTTTAAATATCTACGTATGTGCAATGTGTTGGGAAGTGTTTTTGTCAAAAGTTCATTAGATCTTATGCAGTGAAATCATCATGCCGCTATCTTAGAGATAAAACAATGATGAAACACAGGTTAGGCCAATAAGCAACCCTTTTTTGGACCTCCAATTGAGGGGGCTATAACCGCCCTACTCAAATTTCATCATGTTCATTAGGTTTAATAGTGAAAATGAAGCTAACATAAGAAAACGAAGGGTTTTTCTTTTGATCCATATGTTTCTTTTTGAAATCTAGATGTTATTCCACCTCTTGTGTTGTCCCATACAAAACACACAACCTTTTGAAATTATGCCATTTGGAGATTCAGTTGCAGTTGTGTTAGACAGTGTCTTTGAATGGTATTTCAACCGCTATCCTCCCAAATCCTTCTATATCCTTTTTGGCACAATGAAAGAAGCAATGGGAAATATTAGTAGTCGGCATATTGGCAAACTGGCTTCCATACAACCGTCCAAAAGGAAGTGTTAGTCCACAAAGTGGCTTCTACACATCCTCTGAAAGAGGGAAATTCCCTTGTGATGCCTCTTTATTGAGCCTGCTGATTGCCAGAATAAGAATGCTGTAGGTGATGCTTCACATGGTGTGAATCCTAAGAACAATTTTAGTGAGTAAACTTGCGGGTACAAGCAATGTTCAAAACTCTTTTGGCAGAAGTGTTGGCTCTGAGAAGGAGTCAGTGTGGTCTCCACGTTTCGAGCAGTACTGCTCGAGAGAAGAAGAGTATACTGCCAAAAGAGTTTAATACATTGTTGTACCCGCAAGTTCACTAACCTTTGTATAAAAAGAAATGCTTTATTTGGGTTCATACTGGCACAATAGAACTTATGTCACATTTTGTTGACATTTTTTTATTTAAAATATTTGTGGACTGTAAAGCAAAATACAGTACACTAGTACACAGTGTTTTCTCTGCTGAGGAGTATCAAATAACCAACTGTTATTTTTCTTCCATATAAATTTCTCTGTTTCATCCAAGTCCGGCCATCACTTTCCTCTTTCTTTTTCTTCTTTGCTTTTACTTTGAGTGGCCTAGTGGGGCCGCTTACCTACAGGTGACCTTAATCCTCCAATATCCTCCTCTCTTATCTATGCCACTCCACACCAAGTTTTGGGGACTTTGATAAGATTGGTTTGCCTTACCAAGTGATAAACAATTGTTATTTGGTCCTACAACCCACAGTCGTTCTCCTACAATATTGTCAAAGGAACAATTTTCTTTTTCAAAAAAAAAAATTTATGTTTAGCAAAATGACTTGCTTTAAGTCTAGATGACTTGGTTTCGTGCTTCATGTGCTGACAGAGGCTCAAAATGCTGGCTGAGAAAAAGTTATTGGTGTGTGACCCCCCCTAACCTGGTCACAACACCCCAGGCTCAGTTTTCAGAACCCCCAAAGCAGGGATAGTTTGTCTTTTTGAGTTAAAGAGTTACCTTTTTTTTCTTCCTTTTGGCAGAAATTTCATTTTCTTGCTTTTCATTAATGTATTAAATTTGCTTTTTATCTGTTCCTTTGTTCCAGTTAAACATCTATGTGAAGTGGGAACTGCAGGACCAGGATGGCAAGGATCTTTTCTGCTTTGAAATTCCTGTGTCAATCGTCGGGTGAAGCATTTTTGTAAGCTAGCTAGCGATCTTTTCTATTACCAAAGGCTTGCAGTATGCAGAGTGTAATGGGCAGAGTAAACACACATTATTTACAGATATGGTACATTATTGGTATTGATAAGAAAACAAGAAATATTTGGACAATTTGAAACCTGAAAGATCACTATGAAAGTTTAGTTTTAAATGCTTTACTTATATACTTGTAGTAATAATAATTATAGCAATAATGGGTGCCTAAATGTCAGCGGTATCTGCAAATGTTGACGCTTATGGCGCCTGAACGTTATTACTCTAGTCATTTATTTGATTTAAACCATTTCAGCTCAGTCTATACAACCTGTGCTGCCAAAGATGTAGCACAGCTAACAAAATAAATCACAACGAACTTCACAAGAACCATCTCTGCCCTGACAGGTACCCAATTACTACATGGCTTAGGATAAGCATTTATAGTTGAAGGCAAGGACAACGTGTCATGGCTGGGATTCGATCCGACACCTCAATGACTAAGTCACCAGAACTTAAGTCCAGTGCACTAGACCGCTCGGCCATGAAACGCCAATCTCTTTAGAGGACACTTTCAAACTAGCCAGTTACTAAGTCATTGCCTCACACACATGCGCATCTCAGGCCCACAGTTTTTGCTACTTCTACTTCCGGCTCCAAAGCTGGCATACCTTTGTGTGTAATTTTACCGAAAAATCACCCATTATAATTCAGTCTGGTGGGAGGGGAGGGGGTTCCCATGCACCCCGTGTATACCCTTTTCTAACTTACTTTTTTGTGATCCTTATGGTCTCTGGTTAATGAAATTTGATGTTCCCAAAATTAAATATTGTCCCATGGGGGTCCGTTGGCGGCCATCTTGGATTTTCGACAAAAAATCAACATTCGTCATAATTCAAAAGCATTTCTTTTGACAGAATCTTTAAATTCTGAGAAGACCTTTAGACTTTGAAGAACATTTTTAAATGTCAAGTCTAATTATTAAATCTTTCTTGCATAAATCACCAAAGAAAAACTAGTTTATTGCAACTCCTATGGGCTGCTGGTCATCAGATCTCTGGAGCCAGTTTGTGTAAAGTGGGCGTGGCGTACAGTGAAATCACGTCACACTTACGAACAGGATAAATGTACCCACATTGTTTAAGGCAGGGTTGCATTTTCGTGACTAGGATTTTTTTAAAATATTATTTATTTTAGTTTTAAAACACGTAACATGAATAGTAGCATAGCTGGGCAATAATAATACCACATGCTTACAATTAAAGAAATAAGTATGAACAAGATAATACAAATCTGAACCAGCCAGATAGTACGAATTATCCCACTATTACTCTGTTAAAATTTAAGGTTAACCGAAATAGAAGAAAAAAAGGTACATTAGCGAATACCGTGAAATATTTCCACTTCCCATGTTGTATTGTAAAGTGGCCATGATCCCTGGCTTTACTGCAGTATATTATTGTAGTGTCTTTTGACTGGTGCTCCCTGACCACTATTGACAACATAGGGGGACTGCCAACAGTAGGGCTGGATAGCTCAGTTGGTAAACCTGTAGGTTGCATGTTCAAATCCCGTTCTTGTCAAGTTGTTTACATTGGTAAGATTGAAAATATAAATGTTCACAGATTTGCACATAACTTACATGGTATAAAGATGGTCATGGTGGAATTTTGAAATAATTTTGCTTGAAATGCAATAGTTTTTAGGAAATGAGTGAAACAATAGTCTTTTTCCTGCAGGATAAAATCCGATGTTTGAAAAAAAGTTAAAACATATGTTTTTTTCCACTGTTTTCTAATGATTCCGAAGACTGATTGAGCTTAAACTTTCACAGTGACAGGTTTGTTATTTTCTGTATATGTTTGGTCACATCAAGTGAGGATACATGTCTTTGGCAATTACCAATAATGTAATGTACACACCCTTTAAGTCACTTTAAAAAAAAAAATAAAAAAATTAAATAAAAAACAATTAAAATAAATAAAAAGATAACAACACATCAGGATCCATACACAGGATCCATCTTGGACAGAGCTGTCTGCTAAGGGAAAGCCATCTTTTGTAGTTACTGTTATTGCATTTGATATAAAGAAGTCAAGGTGTGGAAGTATTTGATAATTTAAATCATTATTACAGGGACAAGGTATTAGTTAAGAATTAAAAAAATAGTTTAATTTGCAACATTTTGAGAGTGTATATTTTGAGAGGATGTTTATGTAGTTACCACTTCAGGATGAATTGAAACTAGGCGCACTCTTTGAATTGAGCTAAATTTATTTAAATCAAGCAAGAAATTGCAGAACACAGAAACTGCAAAATACTGAAAATGCAAAGTTACATGTACTTCCCCTTAACTCTGGCCGGACAAGCTAGGTTGCTTGTTCCCAGAAACTTCTGTTTTTCTATAGATGTTTCTACTTCATAGAGAGTTAGCAGTTTTGGCAACCAGTACAATAGCTTGTCTGAATGGAGTTTGACTCTTTCTATCTCCATGCTAAAATCTGACCACAAGTGACTTTAATGAATTTTAAATGCTGTGTTTATTCCATTCTTCCACCTCCGTTGTACTTTCTAAATATTAAAAAAATTTGGAAATCAGAATTATGTGGTGTGTATATTTATTTAATGTGGATTTTGTTTCTTTTTAAACAAGATATCATTATGCAATTTCATACAATGAAAAAAAAGAATCGCCATTTTTAGTAAATATTATCATTTTCCCCAAACCACAGAGTCGTGCATTAGTAATTTCAATAGAGTGCAAATGCAGGCCAATTTTTATAAAATGTAAAAATTATCGGTATATTATGAGTGGGGAAGTTGTGTTTTGAGTAGCAATCTTTTGTGTTGTTTTACTGTATTGAATCTCATTAAAATGCTGCACTTTGCTTTTCTATCATTGACATAACTAAATGAAATAAAGAAGAAAGGGAAAAACATACACGTGAAGTACCATCTAGCAGGCATTTGACGCAGGAATGTAAAGAATTGTACGCAGGCATTGTCAGAAAGATGCAGTAGTTTCTTATGAGCTGTGTATTGATTGGTAATGGTTCGCTGTATAGCGCCCTCTGACGTTTGTACCAGGATTGGATTGATACAATAAATCAGTTTCTTAAGAAATTTGAAGAGTTGCGATGAATATTGTATAAAATAGTCGGATATAAATTTCTGGGGTTGAGGGCTGTAGTTAATGGAGGAGTGGAGAACGAACTTTTTACCGTGCAATATGTGCTAAAGAGAACGCAGGACCGTAGTGAATTTATTTTCTACCGCGGTTGTCTATCTGTTTGCCCGTAGCTTCTATATCATTGCTTGGTGCAAGCCTATTTTGGTCTTTTGGTGTGTATAAAGATGATGCGTTATTTTGGTAACGCAACCAGAAGAATTTTAAAGTATTCTCCAAGGTAAGTTGAGTTTCTCAGTGAAACAGACCAAGGACGTGGGCTTGAAATTAACTTGAAAAAGACCTGAAATTAAAATCCCGCATTTTAGTGTTCATATAAGACATTGTTATAACGCTAAACCATGGAGGAAGAAATAGTTTCTTCCTCCATGGCTAAACACATGTACGGGGAAAATGCGTTGACTGCAAAAGCTGCGTGGTCGCCAAATGCAGCTGCTGTCGCCCGCTAGGAAAATTCTAGTGGCCGGTCCTTTTCTAAACTATGGCTTCGGCTTTTTTGACTTCGCAAATAATATTCGCAGACGTACGTGTGCGCACATAATTGTTTCACGACATTGCATACGTGTGCTGTGCGCACACATTCGCGATTTGTTTCACGACATTGCATACGTGTGCGCACATAATATTCGCGAATTGTTTCACGACATTGCATACGTGTGCGCACATATTCGCGAATTGTTTCACGACATTGCATACGTATGCGCACATATTCGCGAATTGTTTCACGACATTGCATACGTATGCGCACACGTTTGCGATATGCGTGTCCCTTCAGGGCCACCATACTATTCATAACAAGCAGACTTTGTCAAGAATGCACACGAGATAGTCATGACAGTGTGACGTATAGGCCTAAAGCCACAGATTTACTGAAGCTACTGAGATGTGTTATTTTTATCGATTCCATGCAGCAAGGTCTAGACAGCTGAAGCGAAGTTGTACATAAAATTGGTAATTGATTGTCTGAAGGTTTGCCACATTTAGATTTGTATCTCGCTTTAAAGTGAGATCGTCCAGAGGATCATCGGGGACTTAATTTCTAAATTTTGAATTGCTGTAGTTTTGACCGCGTGATGCAAAACAAGTAAGACAAAATACGTTTTCATTGTTGTTACTATTATAATTTATTTGGCCATTTATGAAACAACAAAGGCCTACATACAGGCATTCCAAACAAGACAATTGTGATGCAAGGAAATTCGCCGTTGAAAGCGCTCTCGTGCGGTAAAAAAAAACACGGTAATTGAGCTTAGTACGTATAGTTGTTAACGTATGTAGTAAGCCCACATGCTTGCTTAAAGGTGCTGCATACGTTTGGTAATTGGAGCCTACTGATTGTGTTAATCCTATATAAATGTAGGTACATACAATAAAACTAACCTGTGAAAATTTCACTTCAAAAGGTGGTCGCGTTTTTGAGATATCACCGAAAAACTGGAGCGAATATTTCAACGCAGGAAGAATATTCCCCATAGGAATACACAGTCTGAGAAGCGTTTCTGACAGAAACGCTTCTCAGATTCAAATTTTTGGGAATAAAAAGTGAAATATTTTTCCATAACCGTAGTACTTCGAAGTAATAAAAGTTTCTCAAAATTCATTATACTATACCCAAAGCTGCTGTACTTCTTACCAAGTAAGTTTTTATTGCCATTAATTTTCAGAGTCATTACCAAACGTGAAGGCATACTGTGCCTTTAAGAACCCTATTGATTTGTTATTGTTAAAACTAATTTGTGTTGGTATCAGTTATCATTTCGAGAAATTTTGCATTCTATTTCAGGCCTTCGTTATGGAAAACAAGTGATATATACGGGCTTATTTGAAGTTTTTTTTTCTTTTCTTTTAATAAGAAGGGCCGGGTCAGTGATTGTGATGTGGTGAGAGGTGTCTTTAATGCAGAAGATGATTTTCTTTGTATTTTGACATCTTATTTTAATACAATAATTTCGTAATCCTGAGATAACTTAGTTAGTGAAATCGACATCTTGTTGATTGGATGTATCGTTAGTGCAGGAGATGACAATCTAGGGATCTCAACAAGTTGAATGGCACTTCCAGAACACCGTATTAAATATTTGTAGTACCCTGTTTGGTTCCTGTTTCGGAATATGAAATCCACATCTATCTCATCGTGAACAATAGGCAAAACCTGAATAAACACAACCTTTAAAACCGAATCAAGGTCGTGAGGCGACCTTACCGAATAAAAAAATAGGGTAATTAATTTTCGTGAGTGATCACGGGCTCTAATTAATAATAATAATAATAATAGTGGCTTCTTATATAGCGCTCATATAGGGCTCTAATTGGACCTGTTTAAACATTTTAAATCGTTTGCTGCTTAAGCTCTGTCATAGATTGGTTTTTGTCAACGTTACTGATTTAGGCACAATTATAAAAGACATTAAAAGTCACATGTGAACGTTTCAACTGAATACAGTGTTTGCTTGCTGAGAAAACAGCTAAAAAGCTGTCATGGAATTTTCATAAAGATGTCGAATCCATTTACGTCTATAAAAAAAAAAGCAATTAAGGTTACAGCGGGTACCAATTGTGGCCCCAGTATTTGCTGAGAGACAATTCATGCATGAATCTGTTACTAGATTCTAATCTTTTGGGCTGACAAATTATCCAAAACATAATACTTCGAAGCGAATCTCAAAACAGTTTGCTATCAAACGTTTCGGTGCACTCACAACAAACCACGAACACACAAAACAAAAATAGAGGACAAAACATAGAAACCTTATCAAGAAACAATTAATAATTAATTAAACCGTAAACCTCCACTTTGTGATAAACTTATGCATTGTGTTTGAGCCAGTCGCAATCTTTCTTTCTAATTCATAGTTAAATTTTACTAAATTAACAAAAGAATGAAAATTTGGCCTTTGTTGATTAAACCTACTTCTAAATATCATCTTCTTTGTCAATAAAATGCAAAGGTTAAATAAAAGGTCTGGCTGGTCAGTGTTTTGACCAAACAGAATGGATTTAAAACTTAAAGTTATTTCCTCATGCGACAAACCTTTCCACCAATTCTCAAACTGTTTCCAAATAGGCTGCGTATATTTACAATCAAAAAATCAATGTTTCATTGTCTCTGGAAACTTAGAGCAAAAGTCGCTATTAATGATTTTCATCTTAGATAATCTAACATTAGTCATTAAACAATCCATATTAATTTTATATTGAAAAATTCTCGTACTGACTTCCATACTACACCGATAGGGCAGGTAATAGATGTTTTTCCATTCATCCTTCAAAATACCGAACTCCTGATTAAATTTGGTCTGAGCAGTTGGATGAATGAATATCCTAGAAGTAAACATTTTACGGATCTCTTTTGTTGAAGGATTTGCTCTTAAGTTACCTGCAAGGTTTGTTCCATTAACAAGCCCAGAAAGACCATGGGCGTTGCATATTTCTATGGTGGCCCTGAAGGGACATCGCATATCGCAAACGTGTGCGCATACATGCAATGTCGTGAAACAATTCGCGATTATATGCGCACACGTATGCAATGTCGTGAAACAATTCGCGAATATGTGCGCACACGTACGCAATGTCGTGAAACAAATCGCGAATGTGTGCGCACACGTATGCAATGTCGTGAAACAAATCGCGAATGTGTGCGCACACGGTATGCAATGTCGTGAAACAATTCGCGAATATGTGCGCACACGTCTGCGAATATATTTGCGATGTCGTGAACGTTTATTGCATACCAAGTTGCATACCTTTGAATAAAATGTCTAATGATCTGGGGGGTTTCTTGCCTACAGTGAGATTAGCGGTAGTCATTGCAGCGGTAGTCATTGTTGTGAGGCAAGCGAGGCGGGTGGCGTATTTCTTTTTTTCCCAGGACGAACGTGGGCTATTAACATAAAATGGGCGTGTTTGACCGTAAAATACCCTCGCGCGTGCGTACTCTTCGACCTTGATTGTAATAGCACAAGTACTTATTAGTAGGCTGTAGGTAGATAGCTTATGCTGTAGTACATGTTGGCGAAACTTGGCCTGGTGCCAAGTTCCTGGGTACACATTATTGTATAGCCATGCCTACAGGAGCCTGACTGTAGCGCCACGTACTCCCTAGGTCACTAACAAATTGTCTGCAACTATGACATCATCCCAAAGGTATGCAACTTGGTATGCAATGAACGTTCACGACATCGCAAATATATTCGCACTCGTGTGCGCACACATTCGCGATTTGTTTCACGACATTGCATACCGTGTGCGCACACATTCGCGAATTGTTTCACGACATTGCATACGTGTGCGCACACGTATGCGATATGCGTGTCCCTTCAGGGCCACCATATATTTCCCTTTTAAAGCCCGCTCTCAGAGTTTGTTGCCATACTGACCAGCATAATACCTTTAGAGTAAAAACCTTCATAAAAACAGGGTTTGTTATTAATGCGAACTCGCTGGTTATGCCAGACGCACTGTGAGTAAACCCCAACGTTATCATGTTGCATTAAATCAAAATAAGAATTAAATACATCCTTGTAAAACCTAGGAATATTCTTCCATTCTTTCACTTGGGCACAATTTACATTGCAATGAAACAAAAGATCTCCCCCGTAAGGAGTAATGAAAAAACTCAACATGGACTTCCAAGCTGCTTGATTAATGTTGTTATATCTCTGAGTCCATTTTACACGTAAAGCTTTGAACATAGACTTAACATCTACCATTTTTAAACCGCCTTCTTCAATATCTCCTACAAGTGTAGATCTCTTAACCATACCTTTGCCCCCATTCCACAGAAAATCATACACAATGGATTCAATCTGCTTAACTACCTGACATGGCACGTGGATACAAGATGCCAAGTATACAAATTGTGACAATGCAAAGGTTTTAATCAAAAGGATCTTACCAGAAAGGGTTAAACACCTTCCTCTCCAGACATTAAGAATAGTTTTAAGGTGCTTAAGTCTATGTTCAAAGTTTACTTTCTCTGCAGCTATGACATCGTACGAGAAATACACGCCCAGTGCTTTAACTGGAATGTTTGGCCATTCAACATTAAAAGGCTTTAAATTACAGTGGCGATCAGAACCTAGCCACAAAGCTTGAGACTTGTTTACATTGAGTTTAATTTTAAGGCCGGAAACTTTTGTGAACGAATCGATAAGCTTGAACAGATTTTTAGCAGATTGTTCATCTGCCAAAACACAACTAGTATATTTGTATGAAAAAAAAAAAAAAGTGCTTTGCACTTAAAAAAAAACAAAAAAACCAAACGTTTCGGTGCTTTTCTCCAAGTACGTTATTATGATCATATTGGAGTTTACCAATCTATGACCCTACCTCTAATGAGCGGCCATTTCGGTAATATATCATCTGAGATCAATAGACCTATATTCGTTAACACTGAACCACTCAGCCTTAAAAGATCAAGGTTATGCAGCCCCTGATGGAGTCATCAGCGAATGATTCATGACAATTAGCTTCCATTGACTCCTTTTGTTTTATCGCTTCTCTGATTCACTCAGTGTCCGGAAAATGTACGCGCTCTTTGGCCCCGTAATTTGTTGTGTGGAGGGGTTTGAATGATTCAAAAAACCAAGCGAAGCCATCAGTGTAATGAATGTATAAGTAATAGAGTAAAAGATCCTAATTGAATGCTGTGGTAACTGCGATGTGTGCGATGAGACGGTGGTGGCCATAAAAAGCAGTTATTTATTTGACGTCAACTTAATTGAGAATTGCATTAGGAGAGGAAGGTCATATTAAAATTCAATTCGTCTTGCATGCCATTATTATCATTTCTTTGTTACTACATGCTGGTTGACAATAGAGATAACATTCGCCTTATACAAAAACACAACACTGACAAATTTGAAAGCGCACGCGGAAGGAATACATTGATCTACACAAAATAATTTGCAAAAGCAGGGAAAACGTCTGAATCGCAAGACAGAACCCCCCCTCCAAAAAAAAATATAAAAATAAATAAATAAATACAAATCTTTCAAAAAGCGCACGGTGCATCCAATAAATGATCTGTTTGTGCATTACAAGCTAATGGTAGCGCGTAAAGACAAATTAAATCGGTGAATTCGGTCATACTAAAACTGTGCATTTGCTGTTTAGAGCCGAGAAAGATGGTTTCTGGCTTTAAATCACTTAATTTTACATTACATTTTGTTTAAAACTTAGACTAAAATATTCAATTTTTAGTTATAATCGTTTTTCTTTTCTTTTGGAATTAGATTGTTTGAATTTTGGTTGTAAGTAAAATTCGAAACTACATGGCGGAAATAAAATTCAATAGAGTTTGCGGAAACAAAATGTATGAAACTCTTAATTCTTGTGGTGATTTTGAAAAGAACAGGTGGTTAACAATTCGACGTTTAGATCTGTATGCTCTGATGGGCTCATGGAGAGGGATAGACTCTGTGGCTGTTTACTGCTTATCTACCGATGAGTTGAACAAATTAGATGAATGATGTGTGAAGACGGGAAACTGAACAGGATAAACTTATGGCTTAGCTAGATGATGTGTATGGATGCACCCCACCAAATAGGGACAGAGCGTCAGCATCATTAATATTTTGTAGGCCCTCAAAATATTCTCTATTAGACAGATTTGAGATAACGTGTAAACATTTTGCCCGATTGTGACCTGGGATCGTTGTTGCCTTCCAACTTGAGGTATTTTGGATGACATATAGGCCCTTAAAGTAATGGTCCTATTTGCAGAGAGGTGTAGGGATATTTTTCAAGATTGATGCTCGGACGGTTGTAAAATTACACCGGTGCAGGGGTGTTTTTATTTGGAGGGGAATAACTCTACGGGCCTTGGGACTCCCCATATCAGATTGAGCAGATAATGACAGTTCAAGAGTCATTTAATAATTGTCTCTTTACTGTGAAAAGCTGTGAGACTCGTAATTTGTGTGTGTGTATTTTTGAATATTTAGCAATTCCCACTAAAACCAATGAGAGTTGATTTAGTTGTGTGCACCCGTGTAGGCGGGAGCTGGATTCTACTGTGTCAGTTGTTAACAAGCATGGGAACAGGGAAGGAGGGAATTAACCTTGTGGAAAATGATATAGGTGACCCAAGTCTACAGATTATGGGGGTCACGGTGACTGCGAGGACACCCAATAATCGGGAACAGTGGGAGCCATAATTGTTACAATAATATGGGGAGCCATGTCACTAATAAATGTGGAAGTCGAAGATATCGATGGTCTCTGAGCTCGTGTGCCATGCCTGGGTCCACAGCACTCCCGTCTACTTGGTGGTCAGATGATGTTGGAGTGATTGACGTATACTGACACAAACGGTTCAGTTCTGTCTGATCCGCTTACCGCATGGTGGCGTCTTCTCGACAGTCACATTGAAACTATACGTATCCTGTGGACCATGTAACCTATGCCAATGCATGTTTACAAAGGACCCACAAATGCCTGGACTTCCTGCAGGCACAATTTGTACACACTCATAATGGACGAAAACAATGAAATCTCACATTTTCATGGAGATTGCATCGTACGATTGTATTAACTTTTAATATGAAGAAAGGGGGCACATCTTAAAACTGGTACAGCTGTTGGCTATTCGTTCAATTTATGAACGATACAAAATGTAAAATTTCCCGTATGACCAGTGCAGTATCTTCCCTGCCAAGAAATGTCATGAATTGTATAGATAGTTACTTTTTGTCATCAAAGGTTTCTTGGTATTTTTATTAGGCCTTCATACTTCAGATTCACTAATTGGGTCATCATCCTCGTGCTTCAGCCATTACCCTAATTCCCGGTTTGTTGTGCAAAACAATATCGCAACGAGGAAGGGGATATTTCACTGGATTGTTGTATCAAGGCCATGGGCCATACACTATAGGTGGATTGATTCAAAATTGGCAAAAATTCTGAAGATTATTGTATAAAAAGAGATCCCTTGACCCTCGTGGGCCTTCAGGCCTATTTGTTGTAAACACAAGAGTACGCTATTTTATTGTCAACGATACAAACTAGTAGAATGATGTTTTTTGTTTACCCTATGACGGCCTGGGACGAGTCCCCATTGGCAAATGCACTGCCAGAGGAAAAGTCAGTGGCATAACCGGACTTTTCATTTAGTTATTTTGTGTGTGTGTGGAGGCGGTGTAACGTTTTTTGGGGCCATTTGTTCAATTAAATTGTTTATCTTTTTGTGTGTGTTTATTATTATAATGTTTATTTGTTTGTAGGGGTGGGGGTGGGTTTCTTAGTCGGCTGGGAGTGGGGTGGGGGTTCCTGCCCCCGTCCCCTTCTGGTTACCCAACTGCAAAGGCTCAAAGTCCAAGGATGAATAGTTTGTGTGTGTTTGTTTGGATGTTTTATTTTTTAAGCTGAAAGTACTTTACAGAAATTGTAGATAATTGATTTGTGGAAGTTGGTTTTAAACTTAAGGCCCATCACGGCCAACTAATACACCAGCTTACCTTCTTGTCTTGGCTCATGTGAAGTATGCCCTAACTATCTTAGTGAAATACTGCTTCCAGTGTATGTATTTTTTTTTCATTTGCAGAAATCCGAGCATGAACATTATTTAGAGAGTTCATGGAGAGAGCCTGCATTTAGGTGTGTGGGCGGGGTGGTTTCGGGGGGGGGGGGGAGGTTGGGGGTGGAGGTAGAAGTGGGGTCCTTCGTTTCACCACTGTGTGTACCTTTACACTAACAATGAAATAAGGCACGTTGTCAGTCACTTTTCCCAGTCCGCTTTCCCCCAGATCACTTCTTGCTGTGTACTGTGCTGTTCGCATTTCGTGGAACCCGTCGTTGATGCTGAACATTGTTGGATGGCTAATAAAACGCAGGTGTACCAATACAGTTTTCAGCTTTGAACGCAGATGTGGATACCCCAAAACAACATCTTCCATTTATACGGACATTACTCCGTCCTTCGGAGTGACGGATACTACATGGGCCCAAAACCCTCACAAAATCCCTCCATGGACTATTAATGGCGAGATCTGTCCAAGGGCGTCGATCGCTACTGAAAAGTAGGGGGGACGGTCGAGCAAGTCTTGAAAAAATACATCTTACATTATTTGCACCCCACATTTTTAATATGCTTCGGGAGTCCGGCGTTTATCGTGTGTCAGCTTGTAGTTCTTCGAAAAAACAAAATATTGCTTCTTCAACAAATCTTGTCATGGCCCAAACTGCTCCTATTTATTTGAATGGATTTTACTACATTTTGTGCGTTGTGCGATTGTAACAAAATGAAACACATTTGCACGTGTGCGCACACACATACTTCCTTTGTGGAGGGATCGTGTACCGTACATTATAGCATACACAAACGACACATAACTTGAATGCTAACAAGGTATGTAAGCGGGATTTTGGCGTTCTTGTCTTGGACGATACGTGTCATCTATTGTCTGTATTATATAAGCGGAAATGGGCCCAAAATACCATTCTGCACGTGGTCCATCAGAAAAAATATGAAAATGAAGAAAACATTTCATCGTTTGTTCGCTATTCTTTTACTTGAAAAAAAATTGTAATGAAATATTAAATCAAGAAAATGTTGTTGCATATTTCTAATGAACAGTCAATCAAAAAGTGGGGGGGGGGGGGGGGACATCTGATATGCTGTCCCCCCCAGTCTAAAAAGTGGGGGGGACATGTCCCCCCCGTCCCCCACCCATCGACGCCCTTGGATCTGTCCACTATAGAGAGAGCTGAAGTGGGGAACCCGACTGACCTGAAATTTGATTGGCAGCAAGTGGAAAATGAAACTCCATTAGGCCCTATGGCCATGAATGGTTAGTCTGTAAAAACACTTTGAACTTAAGAGTCTTGAGAGTAAGGGGCAGGCACTGAAATAAAACGTTCTGGATAATCACTTGAAATCTTATTTATTTTTACTTTTTGGATGTTATCATTCTAAACATCTGAATCCTTTCTATGCTGGATAATGTGTTTCTTTAAAGAGCGGCTCAAAAAAATAAAATATGCTCTGAAATATAGTTTTTGTGTTTTTTCAAAAGGCCAAGATGGAGTCTACAAGAAATAGAAAACGATATTTTGAGTCCCTTACCTCACAATAAAACAGTGTAAAAATGTCTTATTCTCCGAAATACTCCCAGCTAAAAATCTGAAAAACACGAGGTCAAACAAACCACGTGACAAAGGACTCGTGACGTCAGCGGTGGCTAGTTAGTTTGGACCTGCCTATATGAATGTATTCTCTATCCTTTTATCTTGGTTAAAGTTCAATAAAATCTACTATGAATTTGGATGTATCTATACAAGATGTTATTTGGTTTGTAGTGTCCATTTTATTAAAAGGAAAGTATAGTTTTCAAGAAAGAAGACTTTGATTCTTGGTTGAAATCTTGGAAAGATTCAAAAGGTGTGCCATGCTTTATACGAGAAAACAGCGCATATAAGCCCTACGGGTTCATATTCTATGTTACAATAATTATTTTACATGTCGCTTGCAGATATATCGCTTGCAGATCCTGTGGTCAATTTTAGTTGATAGATTTTTATGCCCAGTTTGGTTTGATTCTTAAAACGACTCAATCAAGCATGGCCCAATTTCATCGAGCTGCTTAAGCCGATAATTAATGCTTAAAATGTTTTTGAGAAATGAGCAGGATAGGCATAATTTTCACAAATTACACATGTGACATGATAGTTTCGCTGGTAATCTTATTCTGATAAGCATATTTTAGTTGTGCTTAACAACTTTTGTGCTTAAGCAGCTCTATGAAATTGGGCTCAGAACTCCAATATCACTGCAGTTCCTTTAACGGATGAATACATGCATCTTCCCCATCAATATACACTGACCCCAGGGCCTAGAATTGTACAAAGCCAAGACACTATTAAAGGATGTGTACAACATTGGTAATTGAAAATATAAATGTTCACAGACTTGCACATAACTTACATGGTATAATACGGTCATGGTGGAAAACTTCCCTTGAAATAATTTTGCTTGAAATGCAATAGTTTTCAGGAAATGAGTGAAACAATAGTCTTTTTCCTGCAGGATAAAATCCGATGTTTGAAAACAAGTTAAAACATATAATGGGGTTGTTCACTGTTTTCTCATGACTCTGAAGACCGATTGAGCTTAAACTTTCACATGTTTGTTATTTCATGTATATGTTAGGTCACATCAAGTGTGGAAACAGGTCTTTGGCAATTACCAATGATGTACACACCCTTTAAAGAAACTCATGTCCAAGGCCCGGGGATGCAAAAAACAAATCATGATTACCATCCAGGGTTGCAAAATGAGAGAACGGCCATAACACTCACGTTCAACGTGAATATTCTTAACAAACAAGTTTTTTGAGTGGGGGGGGGGGGGGGGGGGGGGGGGGGTGGGTAAATCACTTAATATGCAGTTTTACAGCTTGGCAGCAACCATTTGGATTCAGCACCAACAAAAACCCGTACAGGTACCACAGAACCCCCGAAATAGGATCTTTTGTAATACCTATCCCATGCATTGTGTATATAAACTGGTGAGGCCAGCTATTCCCTTGGAGGAGTTTGTGTAAGCATCGGTCAGGTTTCTACAGTAAAACACACGTGTTTAACATTGCTAAACTGCTCCAAATTAGTGTTTATTGGTGGTATGATGGTTTTTCTCATAAATGTAAAACTTTAACAAAACGAAAATAGAAAATGCATATTGTAAGGGAAACATTTCAACATCCCTTTCACATAAACCCCCCCCCTCCCCCCAAAAACAACAACAACAAAACCAACAAACAAACAAACAAACAACCCAACAAACAAACAAACAAACAAACAAACAAACAAACAAACAACCCAACAAACAAACAAACAAACAAACAAACAAACAAACAAACAAACAAACAAACAAACAAACAAACAACCCAACAAACAAACAAACAAACAAACAAACAAACAAACAAACAAACAAACCAACAACCCAACAAACCAACAAACACACATCTAAACAACCCAAAACAACAACAAAATCCAGAAGCCAAAGAATGACTTATTAAATTTTTGTTCTGATTGTGCAGCTTTGAAGTGTTTTCAAAGCAAAGTCTCCGGAGTGAAGTGTAGGCAAGTGTTCCAATTCACGGCCGAGTTTTGTGGCATCCGAACCGTCTGTAAAGGCCAACAGAGGCAAAATGTGTTTTTCTGCATTCGACATTTAAACTGACAGATAATGTATACATAAAATAATTGCATTGTGCCTTGTCCCATCACTTCGCTTTCAGAAGATGTATTGATCTACACGTACGCCCGAAAATGAAGACAACGGCCTCACCATGTGACATTTTGAGTTCGGATGAGTGTAACATGTTTATATTTTTGAACTTTTTTTCTCAATCGATGCAATGAACGTTAGATGGCTTGTGTTGGTATGGGAGGAGGACCCACGACACATATTATAGGGGAATAACCTCTTGATTGTGTAGGGATTTGAATTCCAAACAGTACACCCGAGGATTTGGGGTTCGGCTTGGGAATCGAGACTCGAACAGGGAGGGCCAGCTGCCTCGGTCTGAGAGCCACATGATGTAGGCCTGCGTGAAGTTGCGTCATATATAACTCTTACGCCCCCTTCAAGCACGTGGAAAAAAGTTAGTAGTCAAAGATTAGTATTCTCACTTTAAGTGACCCAACATTATAAATGAAACAAAAACCTGTCAAAGTTAAAGCTCAAAAGAGTAACAACTAATTGTGAAACACTTGCCCCCGAATCATACGTGTGTTTTTAGTGTTTTCAAACATCAGATTTTGGACTATAAAAAAACATAATTGTTTCATTTCTCAAAAACTATAGCATTTCAAGGAAAAGCATTAAAACAAAAATAAATTAAAGGGAGCTTATCAATATGACCATCTTCATACCTTGTAAGTTGTGTGCAAATCTGTGAACATTTGTATGTTTTCATTCACACCAATCCTTTAATTTAATACTTGTTTTGTAATGCACTCATTTCCTAATGAAACAGTTTATAAGTCTGTAACCTCACGTTAAAATTGTGTTAAGAGTCATTTTATTTTTAACTTTTTAGAGTGGCCATACGTCATTGGAATATTTGGATATCAACAACAAATAGATCTGTACATCCCAAAGAGGAATTTATGAATCAGCCAAAAGGTCAAGTTCATCGCCGTTTTGATTGAATATAATAAAAACTCAGCTATGAACTAAACTTTTTCTGTTCAAAAATGTACAGATACCCATTTGACATGTGACGTCATTGGATATTTTGGCTGTTGATAAAATTCTCACAAATACAACGGCAAAGAGACTTGTGTATTTCCCCCACTTTCTTAAGGACTCCGTCTATTGGAAAATGATTGCATCACAAAACTGAATACGACCTTGGTGCCCGTCTTATTTGCTTACTACCGAGCGTGCCCAGGGACGAATCTTGCATTCTCTGCACGGACTAGTATGGGCGGCCGTTGGGGCAAAAAAGAAGAATAAGAGAAAACAAACAAAAACAACTCAGGCTGTGCAGGAGCAAAGGGGACGCATGGGTAGAAAATACACAGAACATGAAGGTCTTTGGACCATGGTGGAGTAAGCAATAGTATACTAGGTACCCTGTAGTCACGTCCAATAGTAGACCGTGTAAGTCTCGCGAAATAATTGTCACCATTGAGCTTCATGGGAGATTAACACAGGGGCAATTTTGTGTGACTTTAATTTTTGTCACATCACTTTTTCCTCCTCCAAAAATCATATTGGTGGAATGATTACATTTAAAACTAACAATTTAACAAAATAAAATTAGAATAAAATTAGAATAAAAACTGGAAACTTTTGAGAAAAATGAAAAAAATTGGTTCGAGATCAGGCTCGAAGTGTCAAATTGCGAATTTACGCCAAACCGTGTTGACTGCAATAACTAACCAAAGTTAGGTAATATTTTGAATCGGGATAAAAGTGCTTTGTTTCGTAACGCGAAACAGACCTTGTGTCGTATGGATTTTACGTGACCATTCATTAAGTCTCCGGGACAACGATGTCCCAGTTTCGGGCATGTAACTGCTTGCTCGAGTTTTCATTTTCTGTACGTCAAGGATCGAGACGATCGCCTTTTATTGCATGTTCTTTATGGTCAAACGTGAAGCGGAAACTATAAGGTCAGCTTAAAAAAAAACAAAAAAAAAAACACTGAACACGCTGCTCGCGCAAGATCATATTAGATCATCTCGACTACTAACGTCGAGACACAGCTAAACTAGCACAGGTGCCGCGTGGTAGATCAGCAGAGCGCGTCAGACCATCAGCCAATCAGAAGTCTCCAACCTGGAGGTTCCGAGGTAGGTTGATCTATTTCTGAAATTCGTTTATTTCCAAGTTGTTCGTTTATTTCGCTACTTTGTTGTACTCGCTCACGGTGGTTTTGCATTTTTGTCTGCATTTTAAAAGCCATTTCATGTTTTAAGTGTTTAATAAATATTTATAAATAGTTTCTGTTAACGCAGTATCATCATTATCTTTAACTTGATATTATTTTTAAATTGAGAAATATGTGTTTATTTTTGAGTTACTTCTAAAAATGTTTTCCGTCTATATTTATTGATTCATTTCATGTACATTGCGAATTTTGTAAGACTTTAAAAATAGTTTAGTTTTTAACACAATCATTTTTTAAATAACAAATTGTTACTGTTTTTATTTTAGTTTTACTTTTGTTTTTGATTTCAATATTTATTTTTGAGTAAGCTCTGTAGATTTGTGTCATTTAATGTATGTTATTGTTTTTTCTTTGTTTTTTTGTTTGATTTTGTTTTGTGTTTTCTTGTGTTATTCTTTGTTTTTTTGTTTGATTTTTGGGGGTTTTCTTGAGTTTTTCTTTCTTTTTTGCCCTATTGGCTGCCAATAAACTTGGTTATACACATCTGGGTACAGTAAAACCCAAAAGTATCAATTTTCCCCGCTGCAACATATTGTATCAATTAAAACAATTAAATAGAAAAAACTATATCCTAGAAAGCAATTTGTATGCAGTGAAACACTTTATAATTATTGTCAAAGCACGGCGAAATACACAAACATAGTGGCGATATGCAAACTAACCATTCAGATTTGCTATTAGGTCCATGGTATACACTATCCCATGACAACAACAAACCACTTATTCTAAGTAGGGCCTATAATTTCTGTTTAGTATTCGGTTGACGTCTGAGATTAACAAATTAATGAAAGATTAATGAAATACGAAATCGTCTTAATATATGACATTCTTTCCTCCGGGAAATATTGCAGATTGGAGACACAATGGTAACTTAATTGTCTTCCTTAGTGGTGTATTGATCATCCAATCTTTTGTATTTGCGGCAACTGAGAATTTCCCAAGGTTCTATTCTGTCACTGAGATGAGCTTATAGATTAACCTTTATTAAACATTCTGTCCAATGACAATCTATTGAGTTTTGCAGGACTAGGTTCACTTTGCCCGAAATACGCCTTTATTAAATTAAACTGACAAAAAAGAAAAGAAAAAAATAAGAAAAGAAAAAAATAATAATAATAAAAAATCAAATCAATAAACGACACATAGACTGATGGTATGCTGTCTCGTTCGTTACTGGATTCAGACATGTAGCAACAAAGCTCATCAGTCTGAGCTGCGTTAGACTGTGATACAACATTTAGGAACATTGAAATAACACTCATTTCAAGCGTTTCATTTCCAAGACATTGATTTAAAACCCTGTCATGACCCCTTGCTCGATCTTGTCATGCGTTGTGCGTAATGCGCAGTGCGCAATAATGAAAATACACGCCAAGCAGTTTTATTTCATTTATTATTTCATTTATCATTTCACTGGGTAAGAAAAACAGATACAAAGCAGACAGTCACTTAAAATACAAATACGTTTAAATGATACATTACGATGATTACACAAGACCGTACAAAGTAAAACCTGTTGACAGTACCCCCCGTAGGATAACCAATTAATGTGACCTTAATCACAATCGAGTGGATCTCCTATAGTACTGCCATGCCAGCAAACATAAAAACAAACACCCAAAACACCTTATTAATTATTGTTTGGATGACGCAGAAGTAGTATAGTAAATACGTCTAATCCGACGATGACACCTTGTAATCAGTGCGTTCGCAATGAATGTGGAGTCTGTCCTGGTACAGCTGGAACAGCTGCTGCCGCCTTTCTCCTCTCTCGGGCGCAGTAGGCCTACGTGCATTGCTTGGCGTGTATTTTTATACGGATGTGCACTTCGCTTTAAACCACATTAACATCCGGACAATCTGACTTTCAAAATGGCGTAACCATTATTTATTGTGGGTGATAACACGATTCTCCACTATGGTGACCATAATGAAAATCAATGGGGGTGACATCAGGTGAATTGGGTCAATAGGCCTATAGATGTACACTAAACAAGTTACTTTTAAATTAATATAATAAAGGTAGGGCTATAGATAATTTTTTTTTCTTTTCAATTTCATGCTGATTTATAGGCAAGGATTATCAAGAAATATACACTACAAGTCACTAGTGAACGTTTCAGCTGACAGTGTCTATTTATTGAGAAAACAGCAACAAACTGTGACAGTCATCAAGAACGTCGAATCCACGTTTTAGTAGCGAGGTGACAGCTTGTACCAACCGCATCTCTGGCTGCAGCATTCGCGAATGGACACCACGGAACTTTGAGTTTTCAGTCAACCCTCAGAAGTCTGAAAAACGATTCATGATGAATCGTTTTTCAGGTTCAAATGTTTTAGGGTGGGCCGGTGGAAAATTATCTAAACCATTACTTCGAAGAGAATCCTTTCTCAAAATAGTTTATACTATCAACAGGGCCCAATTTCATAGAGCTGCTTAAGCAGAAAATATTGCTTAACAATTGTCTGCTAAGCAGAAATGAGCAGGATACCAGTCACAAATTGTACATGAGACATGGTACTTTGGCTGGTAACCTTATTCTGGTAAGTGAAATTTTGTTGTGCTTAGCCACTTTTTGTGCTTAAGCAGCTCTATGAAATTGGGCCCAGCACAGTCCTTCTTACAAGCAAGTTTTTATGGCCAATATTGTTGACCAATTTATGACCCTACCTTGAAAGATCTTTTACAGGCAGGTTTGTCATCTTCAAAGGAAAAACAGTGAGTTGTTTTCCATAAATACATGGTACACTTTTTCGATTCGTTCACATCACTTTTTTATTTATTTTTCTCAATATAAATCAAATACACTGACATTGTATACCTATAGCTTTGTGTAGTATTTTAATTTAAGAAATCTAATAAGAACGTAGGCCTACTTCATTGAATTGTGCAGCCCCTGGGACGGGAATGCATCCACAACATAAAAACCAAACAGAATAAGGAAATGATTTGTTTAATTTTTGTTTGGTTTACGTTAATTTGTTCACAATGATCTTTTTGTTTTTACTTCCAATTCAATTAACTTTATTTTAAAGATTATTATTTGTAGCGCCGTCCGGCTTGATCCAATTAAAAAGTGCATTAAAACGGACTCCGATATTCAGGTAATTTTTGTTGATCCGCCAAAAATTATGTTCTGTCGATATGATTTTGACAATTATTTGGGGGTACCGTAAGTATTAACTCTTCGTAGCCCACTCTCGGTGCTATTTTTGGTTACTCTATGAAATAAAAAAACATCCTCAAACAAAAAACAGTGAGTTGTTTTCCATAAATACAACGTACACTTTTTGATTGTATACCTATAACTTTGTGTAGGATTTTAATTTAAGAAATCTAATCAGAACGTAGGCCTATTTCATTGAATTGTGCAGCCCTTGGGACGGGAACATCCACAACATAAAAACCAAACAGAATAAAGAGGTTCCTTTGAAGAAAAAAAATCAAGTATAGAGTTACTCAGTACAAATTTATATATATTTTTTGGTTTACGTTAATTTGTCCACAATGATCTTCTTGTTTTTTACTTCCAATTTAATTAACTTTATTTTAACTTGATTATTTGTAGGGCCGTCCGGCTTGATCATATTAAAAGGTACAGAAATGAATAAATTAGTTAAAACGAGAATTACGTTCTGTCGAATTACGTTCTGTCGAATAGATATGATTTTGAAAATGTTATGGGTACCGTAAGCATTAATTCTTCGTAGCCCACTCTCGGTATTATTTTTGGTTACTTTATGCAATAAAAAACACAGTGATGTTAGGGGCCGTTCACAATTATCAACATTTTCACGAGCGTACAAACCGTACACTTTTTCAAGCCCCCCCCCCCCTCCCCCCTAAAAGTGTACGAAAAAAATGTTGATTTTTTTTCACACAAGTCTACATAGTTGAACAACACCGGTTGAAAATGCGCGCTGATATGCAATTGCGTGTGTATGCTACAATTGTAGCTAGCAGGCATGTGAGACCTCCGCGTTTTTTATTTTCCCATTCCGCGTTTTTCTTGCGCGGGCTCCGCGTTTTTCTCGTCTCCACCGTGCGTGGAAATCACTCCGCCGTGGCAGCATCGGGAATCACTTTAATTGCGATTTGATTTCAACACGTGAGTCGGGGGCTAGACCCGGTAAAATGCTCCGCGTTAGTCTTTGATTAAAGCCGTTGTTTTCATTAAGCGCGATGTCCCATTAAACTTACCCATGTCGTCATCCCGTTCCACCAAGAGAGGGCGCTGTACTAAAAACTGTATTAAAAAGCCAACACCCTGAGCCAAGACTAGGCGCACACGGTCTTTGGTCTAGTCTGTGATGAACGCATCGCGCTTGTTTTAATTGTGGAACACATTTCTAAGGAATGTCACAAAAACATATTGAAAATGAGGACGAACAACACATTGTTACCAAGTAAGAATTGTGGCCTATATATTTCTGTTAATGTTTTGTTTACGCTGCAGTACAAAGCCTGTTATTCTGACTGTAGCGCTGGCCCAAAATCCGGACACGGATTTCACTTGCTAAAGTTTTCCGCGTTTTTTCTGTGACCCGCTCACATGCCTGTGAGCTAGGGAACGGAAGGGGAATTGCGCAATAATTTGCACTCGCAGTTTGACATGTTTGGTTCATGTACATGTACGGTGTAGGACTACAATGCCGCGCATGCTGTACACAATACGTTCATGGGATGCAATGCGGGGCCTGGCTCGGGGCGCGACCGTCTCGGCCAGTGCTCGCTCGGCATCGGTTGCGGCGTGGATGGGATGTGAGCAATGCTGTGGCGACGGGCGAGAAAACAGATCGACATAAAAAAAAAAAAAAAAAGCGTACGGCGGGCATTAACCCCCTCCCCCCCAGCGTACGGTTTGTACGCTCGTGAAAATGTTGATAATTGTGAACGGCCCCTTAAAGTAATTATTTTTTTTCTAAGATCCTCGTTGTTGCTTCAATGCTGCAGAGGACTGTAAATTATTTATAAAACTGAAAAATTCCTTCCAAGTCAGCCCGTTCTTTTAAAAAGGTGGTTCTTATGGTGGCCCTGAAGGGAAAACAAACAGGCATCGAACTTGTGCCAATAGACGGTGCAAGTCTCGCGCGTATCCGAACGAGAAAACACGTCAAACGAAGAACATTTTTATTTATGAAATTAAATCTTTGTTTTAAATTATATCTCATGACAAAATCTGAACAACAAAAATAAATCATTACAATTTTATAAAAAGTTTTAGCTTTTGAAAAAAATACACAACAGTGTGTTTATTATTATTTAAAAAGAAATTAAAACTCTGGGACAAGGATGCTTATTTGATGTTAACTTTTTAGAAACCCCTTACGTGGATTCGTGATGGTCAAACAGGTTTAAAATTGACCCGTATCGCAGTTTAGAGGATGCTGACGCCTCAACAACCATAGACTGCAATGAAAAGGGTTCGCTTTTCAATTACGGCAGCTGGCGGTTATAACAGCGCATCCAAAACAAGCGTTTACATAAGTTTTATGATCGGAGGCGAGCACAAAATTCTAAATTTTTTGCAATAACCGGAAGCTGAGGTCAAGTTTAATTCTCGGGTTTTCTTCGTTATATTTTTGAATTGGTTTTACTTTCATATTTTGTTATCACTTAGTATTACATTCCCAACAACATGTATACTTTTCTAGGTCATAACCTACGTTAAACTAAAATAATTGACGAAACAAAATCTCGCCCACGTAAAACTCCATATGGTTGGGAGGTCCCGGACTCTGGGACCATAGTGGGACCGAACGGTTCGAATGCGCGCGAGACTTGCACAGTCTATAGTCGTGAATATTGTCGCCAATATTAATGACTCATTTCACGATTTTGTGCATCAAGTCGTAAATATCGACGCTAGTATTTACGACTTGTGCTAAAGTTGTGAATGTTGACGCCAATATTTTCGACAAAACTCATAAATTTGTGCCTTATGTCGCGAATGTTTAGGGCCTACGCCAATATTCATGACACATGACTTGCCAGGCTGAGTCGCAAATTTTGACGCCAGTATTTACGACAAAATCCACAACTTGGCTTCCTTGACACCAAAAACATGTACGACAAAATTATTTGGCGCGGGCGCTGTCTAAAAATGCAGGCAAATATACGCTGCATGCATACACCACATTTTGCGATTCTCCGTACTTGCATTATTTTGGCAGTGCCCTCGTAGACTACAGGTTGCTGGAAAAATCCTCGTTCACAAAGTCGTGAAAGTGTGTCACGAATACTAACGTCAAATATTCACGGCGTCATTGTTTACGACTTTTGGCACACAAAGAGGTGAACTTTGTCGGAAATCATCATTTCGCAACCCAATTCACAACGTCACGCCAGGATTCTTTATCACTCAGTTTGTTTGGAAGGTTCTCAAGTTCAAATTACGTCTCTGCTTATCACGTCAGTGATTGAAAGTGGCACGGAAGTCCCCAACACTATTCAATATTTACGACTTGTGCACGAGTCATAATTATTGGCGTCAATGTTCACCACTTAGTATGGATGAATGTTGACACCGATATTTATGTTCGATGTCCCTTCAGGACCACCATAGATCATTAAGAAACTCATGGAAATGAAACCTTAGATGTTTTGAATGTTCACGAAATCTGATCATCGCTCTGATTGAAATTATGCAGATTTTTCTTTGTGTTGCTTTCATACAAGATGTAAAGCCACGTGCGAATTGGCGGCTGCGGTTGTTGCTATGGATGCTTCGGATCCTAGATGTGCACTTTGCTTCAACGCATGTTAATTTTAGGATGTGTATTACTTTGTACACATTTATTTCGTTTTAACAAGCATTTAGTTCCTTCAACCTTGTCGTCATCAGTCAGACCCAATTAATACGTTCTTTATAAGAACATCGTTATGTAATTGTTAAGAAATCGCAGCGAAAGTGCGCCACCGCGCGGCGAGAAAAGCTGCTCTCACCTGCTCGCCATCAAGGCTAAAATCGGATGGTGAGTTTCTCTAATTTAACGTAAACTTTTTTGATTAATATAATTGTGTTACGATAAAACCTGGTCTATAATAGTTTCTTATAAATGCTAAAGATTCTTAATCATTCAAATTCAGTGCATTACCGTTTCGTAATTACCGTGAATTTGCAGCCAATTTGCAGAGGTGATGATTCTTTAGGTGTCGGAAATACATCCCTTTCCATATATGCACAAACCCTATGGGAAATTTATTACGTGGCATTCCAATTAGTATGTCAATAGCCTTTTTAGTAGTAATCTTGCATAATTGATTTCCTAATCCCTATGTCTTTTCTTTGGTTTGTTTTGCAGACTAAATCCCTAAATACACAACACCCTACCGAGTGATCCAATTAGCCTGAATATTACAAACCCACACGTTACCGTTCCTGATTTCCTAACTGATTGTTTTGAACTGATTACTGTGATTAAACAGATTGAACTGAGAATTATATCAGATGAATGCTGACTCCAGTGCTTATTTTTCAGTAATGAACCCGAATGGCTTCATGATTGAGAGAATTATAGTTTTGAGGTTCTCCTACTGAGTTTCCTCAAGAAGAAATCGTTGTTAACTTCCTTTTAAATAAAAACGTCTGAAGTTGTGTTTTATTACGTGAACGGACGTTGGTAGTGCTCGCTCCGCAAGAACCACCAAAAAAAATAAAAAATCTCCATCTCTTACTTCATCAATCTTTAAAGTCACCTGGAAATAGAATTATTATTTTTTTAATATAAGAGTATATGTATATTAACAATAAAACAATTTTTTGAGTAATTGTTTGTCAGTATTTATATGTAAAAAAAATAGATAAAGTTGTTTGGGGGCGACTCCGCCCATCCCTTTTTGTGACGTCAATCGAGGAAGACTTCGCCTCGATTGAACATCGACCCCACTCGAACTTGCCTGCATTTACGTTGTATACACACGTGCAAGTAGTGAGATTGTACGTTTCGTTTGGTTATCCAAAAGGGTTTTTTTTTCTTGCATTTTTCCAGCGAAAATTGCTGCTGGATGCAGCAAAACGACTAAAGATGGGGTCAGCCAGCATTTTTTTCATGCAGATCCCAAATATAGGCAGTTACGGGCATCGGAAGTTAGGCTAACGAGGGCAAAGTGGTCCGGTCCGACGTCGTTTTCAGCGCTATGCAGCGAACACTTGGATAGCCCGGGGATTTTTTCGTTGGTAGTAGTGTGCAAGGGAAGTTGCAGTGAAGCTTAGGTTACCAGCGAAATGTTTCTGGTGGAAAAACAATACCTCGTATTATCCGTGTTCTCGTTATGACCATGCTCGTATCTTCCGTTTTTAAGACATAGAAACGCGCATGGGACAGTTCGGGACCGGTGAAAAACCTCGTATAAACTGGCGTCTCGTATTAGTCGACTGTACACTGTCCTAGGATTGCATTGGGTGGTGACGTCCGAATACAAAAACGCATCATACTGATCAGGTACCCAGACGTAATGTACGGGGCCATACTACACATTTTCTCCTGCCTCGATTGACGTCACGAACAGCGCCATGTAAAGGGGGGCCTATTTTTTAATTTGTAATTAAAAGAAAAATACAATTTGTTAACCTTAGTAAATTGTTTATTCACATTCCACTCATAAAAATGTATATATTAATGACAAAAGCTTTATTTTGAAAAAATACCACTGCCAGGTGCCTTTAACGGTTTTGCCTCTTCACCCTGCCAAACCGATTCTCCAACCTACAAGCCCTCAACAACACGATGCCACCAAGAAAGGAGAAAAAAAGATTGATTTTGGCTGAAACATCGGGTGTCAGTGTTCCCGCGCCAAGCACATCAGGTGACCATTCCCCTGGTGCCGCCCGTTCGCCCAACAGTCCTTCAGACTGCGAGATCGCTGGTCTGCGGCAAGACATCATGGGCTTGGCTGCTGATCTTAACGGTAAGCTAGATAAAGTAATTAGCAACCAACAAGATCTTCTTACCAGAATAGAAAAAATGGAATGCTGTCAACAAGAGATGGAGAAATCTTTAGACTTTACAACCCAATCCATTGAAGACATTGAAAAGAAAAACGGATCACTTACCGATGGTCTCTCCAAAATGGCATCTCAAATAAAGGAATCGCAAACAAAAATAGTCCAGCTTGAAGAGGCGAACCTACACCTTGAACGTTATTCACGAGGCTTCAACCTAAGATTTGGTGGAATACCGGAAACCCCAAACGAGAGTACTTCAAGGCCATCCGAAGTGGTAAGAGATATCCTATCCACCAAATTCAACATGTCGGATGTAAAGATCGAAAATGCCCACCGGTCTGGTCGCAGTCCCAATATGTCCCAGAAACCTCGCCATATCCTGGTTAAGTTCCTTTATCGACCTGAACGTCTAAAGATCATCAAGCAAGCCAAATCGTCTCTCGACAACACAGACATGTTTATTCTACAAGATTTGCCGGCCGCAGATTTTGCAAAAAAGAGGTCAATGAAAGACATCATGAAAAAAGCCTACGACTCTGGACACAAGGTCGCCTTTCGAAACGGCGACGTATTCATTGATGGCCGCAAGTATCCAGCACCTGCAAACTAGTCGTCCCCATGAACTGTTCTCGTTAAACATTAACTTTCACTGGACAGCTTGATAACTTAAATAACGGTTTATACATCTTAAATCTACTCGTGTGGTTCTGTTGGAGTCTTGCATCCAACTACAATTATATTAATTCATCTCATGGCAAATTTAATTTATATTTCTGTATTTTTCTGTGTACTGTGTTATGTTTTACTGTTGTTGTTTTTTGTTTGTATACTATCGTCATGGCTACTTGTACCACTACTACCGGATTTAAATGTATTGATGCTACAGCTGTAGAATGTCTTTCATGCAATGAGGGTTATTTAGCAATCTCAACAGATTACCCACCACCCGTGTATGGCTGGTCCTTGTGAATTATGTAACAGCTCCATCAACCCGTGTTTCCAACACGTGCTCCCTTTCAATCATTTGAATGATGATCAAGATTTCTTTGTGGCTCTTCTTGAACTTAAAACCGATCACAGAATAGATAGTCGTAGACTGGCAAACATGCGTTTCAATCCTCTCGTTTTCAACAACTATTTTGCTGATAATTCTGATATTGATCCTGATACAAATTTTTACGCCAACATTCAGAATTACTCCTCTGACTATCTGTTCTGTGATCAATTAAATGAACTGTATAAGACGAAAAATATGCAAAGCAGCTTCTCTACCTTCCATTTGAATGCTAGAAGTTTTTCTAAAAATTTCGATGCTATTAGTGAGTACCTTGCTCTTTTAAAATTTGAGTTTTCGGTGCTAGGTTTCACCGAAACCTGGCTTCACAAGGATAGTCCTCCTTTCGATCTCAAAGGCTACAACTTTCTTGGCAAAGATAGAGCAGTTAAAAGAGGTGGAGGAGTTGCTTTGCATTTACATAATTCTGTTTCATTTAAAGTAAGGGATGATCTCTCTCTTGATAATGATGTATGTGAGTCTCTATTTGTCGAAATATCTTCTACTGGGCGTAAAAATATAATTGTTGGGGTTTTATATAGGCCACCTACGAACAACCCTGTTGCTTTTGCCGAGTCTTTCGATAATTTTCTGCAGTTGGTTAACCAAGAAGACAAGCTTACGTTCTTCATGGGCGATTTCAATATTGATCTCATTCAGCATGATTCGCATAAGGCCACTAAGGAATTTGTAAATTGCCTGTTTAGCAATTATCAGCTACCTCTCATTAACAAACCCACACGCATCACAGAAACCAGTGCTACCCTCATTGACAACATTATTTCTAATAATACTGATTGGAACATTGCCAGTGGAATTCTTTTTGCCGATATTACTGACCATCTGCCAGTTTTTCAAATTACTACTTTGACTTCCAACATGTCTCCTCAGAGTTCAGGTCAGTCTAGAAGGGAAATAAACTCTTCTAATATTGCCTCGTTTTCTAATTGTCTAAGCAATGTTAACTGGAACTGTGTGTTATCCAACGTGAAACCTAATGAGGCTTTTAACATGTTTCATTCTATGTTCTCCAAACTCTATGATAAGTGCTTTCCAATCAAAAAAGTTGGGACCAAGGTTATTCGTATAAACAAGTGCTGGATGACTGCTGGTTTAATCAAATCTGTTAATTATAAGCATAAACTGTATAAAAAAATGCTTAATAACCCTTCAGTTTCAAATTCAAATAAGTTTCGACTTTATCGCAACAAACTCAATGCCTTAATTAAGAAATGTAAATTGGATTATTACCAGGACAAATTTGATAATGCCAAGAATGATGCTAAGAAGACCTGGAGTGTTATTAAAACTATTCTCAACAAGAGTAGCTCAGTTAATAGCACATCGTTTAAAAAGATTAACCACAATGGAAGAGTGATTACCGACCCCGGTGTGATTGCCGATGCGTATAATGAATACTTCATTAGCATTGGTCCTTCTCTGAACCGCACAATACCTCAGCCTAATGTCACCTTTAATAACTATCTGAAGGGCAATTATGCAGGTTCCTTATACCTTTTCCCGACTCATCAATCGGAAATTTGTGCCATTGTTAATGCCTTTAAGAATGGCAAGAGCTCGGGTTATGATGACATTAGTCCAGCGGTGCTAAAATATGTTATTGCGCAAGTCAGTCTTCCATTGTGCCACGTCTTTAATTTATCTCTTTCTGAAGGCACTTTTCCAGATAAGCTAAAAGTTGCTAGGGTGACTCCCATCTATAAGAGTGGTGATCAATGTGAAGTTGTTAACTATAGACCCATTTCCGTATTGTCTGTTTTCTCCAAAGTGCTCGAGAAGATAGTCTACACTAGAACTAATACTTTTTAAAACAAATTTAACATTCTCTACCATGGTCAATATGGGTTCAGAAGAAACCACTCTACCGATATGGCCCTCATAGACATGGTGAACAAAAATACTAAAGGCTTCGAGAATAATTCAATTTCTGTTGGTGTATTTTTAGACCTTTCAAAGGCCTTTGACACAATCAATCATGACATTCTCTTGCAGAAATTGAGTTACTATGGTATAAGGGGTATTGCATTAGAATGGTTTGCTAGTTATCTGTCCAATCGTAGTCAATTTACTAAAATACATTGTTCTTGCTCTACTACTGACACTGTCACATGTAGAGTGCCTCAGGGTTCCCTTCTAGGTCCACTGTTATTTTCTTTGTATATCAATGATATTTGTCACTCATCTACTTTGCTATCGTTTATTCTGTTTGCTGACGACACCAATATTTTTTATTCTAGTAATAACACTACTCTCACTGCACTTATCAACACTGTCAACACCGAATTGTGTAAGGTGTCTACCTGGCTTCAATCCAACCGACTTTCTCTTAACTTAAACAAATGCAATTTTATTATCTTTCGCAAAAAGGCTAATATCACCAGTGCCTCGAACTGTCAGGTAATAATTGATTCTGTTCCAATCCAGCAAGTTTTACATACCAAATTTCTTGGCGTTCATGTAGATCATAATCTTACCTGGAAATTTCATATTACAGAGATTGAAAACAAAGTGTCTAAAAGAAAACTCAAATTTGTTTTACCGAGTAATATCTTACGTACTTTATATTGTTCACTTATCTTTCCTCATTTGTCCTACTGTAATATTGTCTGGGCTAATATTCTTCCCTCTAGATTGAACAAACTAGTCAAGCTTCAAAAGCAAGCTATTCGCATTATTTCTAAGGTGCCATTTAGAGAGCACACTCCCCCTTTATTTCGTAAACTTAATATTCTTACTTTGACTAATATTAACTTGCTTCAACAAAATATATTTATGTTTAAATTCAATAATAACTTACTCCCGCCTATGCTCTATAATATGTTCAAATTAAATAGATCTGTACATTGTCATAATACCCGATCTTCTTCGAAAGTCCACATCCCTCTTGTTAAAACCACTCTATCTCAACATTGCATTACGTTCTCTGGTCCTAAACTCTGGAACAGCCTCCCGTTGTCGCTTTCTGCTTGTAAATCTATTGCTCTTTTTAAACAGAAGCTTAAACGTTCTCTATTGTTGTGTCCTCATTAACTATTCAATTTCCAGTAGTATTGCTTTGTATAACCATGTACGTGTATACACATTGTTTGGTCACCTTTGTCTAGTTGTTGTTTTTTGTTAGTTCTTTTTGTTTCTGTCTTAAGGCTGTTCCTCGACAAGCCCTGCTTTTTCGGAACATGCCTCCGCATTATCTATAAGCCATTGTATCTTCTTATTACAAATGTTAATGTGGAAATAAATGTTACTTTGAATTGAATTGAATTGAATTGAATTACTTTGAAAATTTTGACAACAAGCGCATGGGTATATGAGTTCCCGTTTGTGATTTGTTCGGCCTCTCCCATTTCAGCTTAGAACACGGAAGAGTGCACCACCGATGTGGTTTTACTACATCAACATGGTGACCCATCAAACTGTAGCCTTGATCGGCGACGCTAGTTTTTGTATCTCTTCCCCCTGCTCTAGTCACCATTGTTGAACCGTATAGTCACTCAGCCATCCCCAAGTGAAACACTGCAATTAGGGTTCGGAGAGAACGCAATTCAAATGACTTCATAGCTCAGTTTTTAATCAGTGCTCCGTTCACAGTTGACTTGTTAACGTTATATAGTTACAAGGATGATTCATTAGCAATTTTACAAACAAACTAATTGGATATGAATACATGGGGAAATTTGGATTCATGAGCTCATTTAACCAAAAATGTTATTTTCTTTCATTATGAAAGAGCATCTCGAGCTGGAAGCGTTTTTCCTTTAAGATGTCCCTTAAAGACCGGGTGCTGATTGCTAATCAAATTGTTTCTTCTAAACTCTTTCACACCCTCGCCACTTTGTCACCTCCTCAAGATATCCTGAACGAATTCCAAGGAAAGTTGAACGATTTCATATGGAACGGAGGAAAGCACCGGTTGAGAAAATCGGTTTTGTATCAAAACCCGGACAGAGGGGGCTTGGGACTTAATTGTCTCCAGGCACGTTTGCTCACATTCCGTTTCAAGTTATTGCGTTCTTTCCTCAAACATCCTCTCCATCACCCTTCCTTTGATTTTATCAGTTATTACTTTCGTCAGTACCGCAAACTCGGGTTCGATCGTGAACTCTTCACTACCGCTATTGACTCCAAAATTTTCCCCCATTTCCCAACGTTTCACTGTCTTATGCGTGCCTGGTTAGAAATAGGTGCTCGAGTGGCAACACTATACCCAGTGATTTTTCTTCCTTTGTTAATTTACCTCTTAATAGTTTGTTTTTCACTGAGCTAGACAGGGATGGGAGGCCTCCTGCCCCGCGGCTTATGGAGTGTGGGATTCGACTTGTAAACTATCCTCCCTTTTCAATGATAAGGGATGCTAGAGACCAGCCTGTAGGTCCCGTGACCAAATTCTGGGAACAAAGGTTTGAAAGTGTTTTTGTGTTCCCTGATGAATACCGAACAATTTTGACTTGGGCTGCCCCCTTGAAAATGTCAGGCATTTCCGGGAGGGGTCAACAAAGGTCAAACAGGGGTCAAAATTCACAAATATTCCAATCACTACTTGCACGGATCCACCATTTGAAATGTGGGCCTCGACTCCATGCATCATTTGTATTGTTTTTATGTATCTGTTTGGATGATAATGTCATTACATTATCTTGACAATACAGAGTTATATAATTGTTCTATTTACTGTTGACCCCAATTCGAGGCTCTACACGCAAGTGGTTGACCGTGCAAGGGGTTGTAATTTTCTGAGTGCACGACCTCGCCATGCATGGCTTCAGCAAAAACTCGCGGTCACGCATCACGACGATTAAAAGCTGTTTCGCTCGCCCACGAAAATTGGACATAAGCCTACCGACTAATTGAATCTTTAAAACAGTCATCCTGTCGGCGTTGAATAATTGCGACTTCGCAAATAGTAAAAATCTGTATCATTCAAGACGACCCGTCCATAACTCCCGGTGTCTTTGTGTCAAGTCGATACTTCTTTTTATCACGACAGAACTTGTTTTCATTTCGTTTTTAACATTTTAATAGAACACTCATGGCTGATAGCAAATTAAGCCTTAAAAAAAAGATTGAACAAAAAACTGCGGTATTTCTGTCGCAAGTCGCCAGCTCGATAGTAGACAACATTCAACAGCCTGAGAAAATAATCTTCTTATGGTGTGATTGGTGCCGTGTAGCTAATGGGGAAATGTGTACACTGTGTACTAACCCATTGCCAATAGGCCATACGGGGTAAACTGTATCTTGTCGTCCCGTTCCGACCCCTGTGGGTCTAAGATAACTCTACAGTTTTTAACAGAGTAATTGCTGGAGATTACGATTCCGAAAGTTCTCCACAAAAACGCCAGTCAAATTTGAGAAATTATCGACCAAACATTGCACTAGATAATCGACAGCGATCGAACACTGTTTACGGTTGTGATACGTCGGCTCGTTACATTTTATTTGAAATACCTGCGCACAGACACCATGTGATCTAAATTCGCCAATCACATCCTAGGTCACACGTCATGTGACACCCCAAAACAAACATGGCGGCGCCCATGCCTCGCTCGGGTGAGAAAGACTCCGTGATAAATCCGAAGTGTTTTGTTCACCTAAAATCTGTCAAAGCTGAGAAAGCACAATATATTTTCAGGGAAGAGTCAAATCATGCATGAGGCCGTGTCGTCATGAGATGAGATCATGTGTGTGAGATCACGAAAAACACAGCATCTTTTGATAAGTAGGCCCCGTACTCGATATAGGCCTATACAGCATACAGTGCATCATGCATGCGCTAATTTTTATTAGAGAACAAGGACATGCAAAGAAAATAGGACCGTAACGCAGTTAAAATGTTCAATGTAAATAAATGTTAAATAAATAATAAATGTTTGTAAATTATTAAAAATGTAGCTTCTCCCCGTGTCGAGTGAGAATCATGTATTTAGGCGAGCTTGAAGAAATGAGGCGTCATCATAGGGCCTATATTATACAGTTCTAAAGAGGGTGGGGATACAAAAACAATTGTTAGGGGCAGGCCTGTAAAAGGAATTATTCATCTAACCCTTTTTGGGGGGGGGGGGCGATTTTTTAATTTTTTTATTTATCTATTTTATTTTATTGTTATCTTTATTTATTATTAATATATATTTTTTTTTTTTGGGGGGGCGAATATGAAAGAAAAGGACAATCGGCACGTTATAAATTAGCGGCGCCCGTCGCTCAGTAACGAGGGAGGGGGTGGGGGCGCTGGATTTTTACAATTTTTTTTTTAATGAAGGCCCATGGAAGGCCCAATTCCAGCCAATTTTGTAAATTTGTTAGTTTTTGTTTGGGTTTTTTGAGGGCACCATTTTTTTACATTTTGTGTGGACTTTTTCTTCCTTTTTTGATCTTGGTGGGTTTTTAAATTATTTATTTATGCCTTCTATTGATACTTTTTTATTTATTTATTAATTTTTTTATCAAATGATAGGCCTAAACCATAAGGGAAACTGACTGGGTAAATTTTAAACGAGTTTGGGTTGAACAAAACAAATGTACTAGCTAGAGTGGAATTTGAACCAACGACCTCGGATTAACGTACTGGCGCTCTACCTGAGCTACAGACCTATGTTGGCCGTCTCCCTATCCTTGTTGGGGGATTACCAGTCAGAAGCTATTCAAAAAGTGTAGCCAGGGATCACATCCAAGTACTATACAACCTGGGAAGCCGCAGCCAGATATTGAATTCACCACAAGGGAATTTGACTGGGTAAATTTTAAATGATTTTGGGATGAACAAAGAAAATTATACTATGAGCGGCTCACCCCCTAGTTACGGGCCTGGTAAGGGAAAATCCACAAGAAAGGGGTGTGTGTGGGAGGGGGCGGAAAGGAGGGAGGGTCATGAGAAAAAGGAAACGGTGTGCCTATAGGCACTTTCCTGCCCATTAATCTTTAACGAATTAGCGAGTGTTCCGGCCAGAGACATCGACAGAAAAATGATCAGAAAAGCGTTGAAAACCATCCTATGGATGTTGTTTTCAGTGGGAGACAATGGTCTCCCTCGAAAATTCAAAAGGCGATAGTTAAACATACTTTTTCTTTGATGTTTGCATGCACCCTCACAGAAAAGGGGGTTCTTATGATAAGTGGTAAAGGGGAATGTTTTAACTTAATAAAACAAACATTTCCCCCTTTTTTAATTTTATTTTATTTTAATTTTTTATAGTTTACCTTAGGCCTTATGATATTTTTTTGTTGCAATAACAGTGATAGGTGTTTTAGGGGAAAAGTATCCTATTAGAAATCAAAGGTCAAAAGAATAAGACAAAAAATTGTCAGTTCCTTAATTTTGTTGACAATAATTGGAGCGACTCATCATTCCATCCTTTTTGTTCAATGACTAGCCTATACATTTTTTTAAACTAAGCTCTTTATTCTTGGAACAAAACATTGATGGCTTACCATTCAGTGATGTTAAAAGACACGATAGTCTAGTTTTTGAGAAAACATGGCCTAAACCACACAGTTGATGTTGTTGGACGCGACGCATTTATTTTTTTAAAATAAAGGATATAGGCCTATAATTATGTTTTACGGCCCACACACCAACGGGGGAATCGATACGGCGCGCTGCCCATGGTCAATACCGTGTCTCAGCCGCGCAATTTGATTTGTGTGTGTCGGAAGACTTCAGTTCGCACATTGCGCGCGCGCATTTTCACAGATTGCGCCCAACAACGTTTTTAGCAAACTTTGCATGTTTTTGCAAATTTGACTGGATATTTTTTGGAGAACTTTTAGTATAGTGTTTAGTATGTCTACAACTCACAAAATATACCTTCAAAAAGTAGACCCACGGGGGTCGGAACGGAAATCATTTTCCAGGCATCTTTTCGTTTACACCGTACGGCCTACAAGTAGGTATCGCAATAGCAATGCCGTCTCTATTTGTAGTGAAAGTTTCATTGACCATAACGCAATTTGCTGAAACACGAATGGAACAAAATATAAACGTATTTCGTTCGTGCACTACCGCAGAATATAGTCACTCGAGGAAATCTGAATTTTCCCTATAACAGTGGTCCGCTGACCAAAATGCCAGTTATAACTTGTCATGACTAGTCCAAACACAGTCCAACTGGTCCTGATGCCAGTGGCTACTTGTCATGACTAGTCCAAACACAGTCCAACTGGTCCTGATGCCAGTGGCTACTTGTCATGCATGACTAGTCCAAACACAGTCCAACTGGTCCTGATGCCAGTGGCTACTTGTCATGCATGACTAGTCCAAACACAGTCCAACTGGTCCTGATGCCAGTGGCTACTTGTCATGACTAGTCCAAACACAGTCCAACTGGTCCTGATGCCAGTGGCTACTTGTCATGACTAGTCCAAACACAGTCCAACTGGTCCTGATGCCAGTGGCTACTTGTCATGACTAGTCCAAACACAGTCCAACTGGTCCTGATGCCAGTGGCTACTTGTCATGACTAGTCCAAACACAGTCCAACTGGTACTGATGCCAGTGGCTACTTGTCATGACTAGTCCAAACACAGTCCAACTGGTCCTGATGCCAGTGGCTACTTGTCATGACTAGTCCAAACACAGTCCAACTGGTCCTGATGCCAGTGGCTACTTGATTTCTTCTAAAAAGCTACATGTTAAACCACTCCCTGCACTGATTGTTCATGGTGTCACTAGAACTGAGGTACCATACAAATTGAGTGTTAAAAGAAAACCGTAAAAGATGTGGGCCAGTGAAAAGGCTGGCGAACTTTTGAAATGTCAAGCTACCTGGTCCCGCTGGCCAGTCACTAGACAAATTGAAATGTCAAGCTACCTGGTCCCGCTGGCCAGTCACTAGAACTTTTGAAATGTCAAGCTACCTGGTCCCGCTGGCCAGTCACTAGAACTTTTGAAATGTCAAGCTACCTGGTCCCGCTGGCCAGTCACTAGACAAATTGAAATGTCAAGCTACCTGGTCCCGCTGGCCAGTCACTAGAACTTTTGAAATGTCAAGCTACCTGGTCCCGCTGGCCAGTCACTAGAACTTTTGAAATGTCAAGCTACCTGGTCCCGCTGGCCAGTCACTAGAACTTTTGAAATGTCAAGCTACCTGGTCCCGCTGGCCAGTCACTAGAACTTTTGAAATGTCAAGCTACCTGGTCCCGCTGGCCAGTCACTAGAACTTTTGAAATGTCAAGCTACCTGGTTCCGCTGGCCAGTCACTAGAACTTTTGAAATGTCAAGCTACCTGGTCCCGCTGGCCAGTCACTAGAACTTTTGAAATGTCAAGCTACCTGGTCCCGCTGGCCAGTCACTAGAACTTTTGAAATGTCAAGCTACCTGGTCCCGCTGGCCAGTCACTAGAACTTTTGAAATGTCAAGCTACCTGGTCCCGCTGGCCAGTCACTAGACAAATTGAAATGTCAAGCTACCTGGTCCCGCTGGCCAGTCACTAGACAAATTGAAATGTCAAGCTACCTGGTCCCGCTGGCCAGTCACTAGAACTTTTGAAATGTCAAGCTACCTGGTCCCGCTGGCCAGTCACTAGACAAATTGAAATGTCAAGCTACCTGGTCCCGCTGGCCAGTCACTAGAACTTTTGAAATGTCAAGCTACCTGGTCCCGCTGGCCAGTCACTAGAACTTTTGAAATGTCAAGCTACCTGGTCCCGCTGGCCAGTCACTAGAACTTTTGAAATGTCAAGCTACCTGGTCCCGCTGGCCAGTCACTAGAACTTTTGAAATGTCAAGCTACCTGGTCCCGCTGGCCAGTCACTAGAACTTTTGAAATGTCAAGCTACCTGGTCCCGCTGGCCAGTCACTAGAACTTTTGAAATGTCAAGCTACCTGGTCCCGCTGGCCAGTCACTAGAACTTTTGAAATGTCAAGCTACCTGGTCCCGCTGGCCAGTCACTAGAACTTTTGAAATGTCAAGCTACCTGGTCCCGCTGGCCAGTCACTAGAACTTTTGAAATGTCAAGCTACCTGGTCCCGCTGGCCAGTCACTAGAACTTTTGAAATGTCAAGCTACCTGGTCCCGCTGGCCAGTCACTAGACAAATTGTGGGCAAACCCTGATTACATAAGCGTGATGGGACTCTTTGGTTAAGAAGGGGGCAGCTCGAGGTGTGGATTTGCATGAAAAGTTGCACACAGATACAAACAAAAATACAAATTTCTAACACCGGGAAAACAGTTTTTCTTTCTGCTTTCTCTGTCTGGCCAACTTGTTTTTTTAAAGCTTTACCAGAATTTTCCCCTCTGTTTTGCCCGAATTTGGGAGGGCAGTTTCCCCCGCCTCCCTGTGATCGTATATATCGTAGGACGCCCTGTATTCAGGGCGTCCCTGAAATCGAGGCAAATCTTTTACCTCTCTGTGCGCGATGTAAACAGTCCCTAGATACAATTTTTGTGGTTTGACTTGCCAAGCAAAGAGTCTCCTCTCATTTGACCAAAACTTAGAAACATGTAAGGCTCCACTGGTTAGTTGCACTTGTAAATGCAAAAAGTTGTGGTATTTTAGGCATTTCTGCAAGGTACAAAAATATGTCATACTGTCGGGGCCATAAAAAAAAAATTCCCCACCGAAAAAGTTTCATCAAACACTTTTTCAATTCACAATTCACGATGATCAAATCATGTGACTGAACATTCTGCTGAGCATTCTGGGGGAAAAAATACAGAGGCTTAAAGAAGCCACGTGCCTTATATCATTTTCTAATAGTCTGGATAATTTTTTTTTGTAACACTTTATCATTTTTGTTATTAATATTAAAATTTAAACATCAGCTTTGTGATTCGATTATCACTGTTTATTTTATTATTATAAATGTTAAGAAACATAAAAAGACACAAAACTAAATAAAAATAAGATTTCAAAGCCAAGAATTATTTACATTTTTAAAAAAATTTTTTTTTTTTTAAGTTTTTGAAAACTACCATGGTTATTTTAAAAACTAAATAAAAAATATGTTGAATAAAATGAAGAAAACTGCTGGCTATAGAGTCATACACTAAGTCTCACAGAACACTTGTAGTCACTGCAGATGTTTCTTCCACGTATGGCTTCACCCGGACACCATCTTTCTTGTTTGCATCGAAAACAGGTAAAACTCAAAACAAATGGGACGCTATTGAAGTCATCGAAGATCGGTGCGTGGTGTGAAAGTTTCAATGTCCATCACGTTTTAATATGTTTGCATATTTCTTATAAACAAAGGAAGGTAATCAGGGCATCAGTTGATTATGGAATATTTTTATTTTTTTTCAATTCAAAGAAAAAGGCATGTCGTGGCCGAGCGGTCTAGGTCACCGGACCTAAGCTCTGGTGTTTTCAGCAGCAGAGTGTGGGTTCGATACCCGGTCATGACACTTGTGCCCCTGAGCAAGGCACTTAACCATAATTGCTTCGAAAAAGTTGGGAAGGTAGTGCATTCTGCTCTACCAGACAGGCTCCTAGTGGATGATACCCATGCCTACATCCTTAAGGACTGTGAAGAGGGTAACCCTGTTTCAGCCCCAGGAGTAGGAGGCAACGTGCCCCTGGTGTCAATTGATTTGGGTCGATGGCCCAAATCAGTTATGTGTAGCCCTCACCTCGAAAACCGGACAGGGGAGGATATACGTCTTTAAAATACCTTACTCTGCAACAATGAACGTAGGATGCAGTTACTGCAATTCTTTATACAAAGTTTTGTTCACCAAATTAGTTTTCTATTCTTAGATGTGCAAATGTCATCATATGCATACAGGTCTCGACTGTCGCTGTTTTGATTTAGAAAAATTATTAAATTTCGTATAGGCCTACAGGATACATTTTTTTTGTAACAACAATTGAATCTCTCTCGATATTGCAACGCCAACATAATTGACATTTTCTGTGGAATTGTCTAACTGGGAAATAATTAGTTTACAGTCCTGCTACTTGAATTTGTAGTTCTGCATACATTTTTGTGTTCACATAAGGATAAACAAAATAGAAAGTACAAAAATAAGATAATATATTGGCGAGAACTTTTATCATGGTGCAGTGGTGCAAAAAATAAAAACCTAACAAACAAAAACTGGGGCTGAAACAGAAAACAATTTGGCCCCGTTTTGGTACAAAGGAAAATCAGATGCCATGATAAATGGGATAGAGGGGATTTGACAACTTGATGACCGGAAGCATGATGAAGGCCAAACAATATTGCCTTCATATCACTTGAACCAAATCTCTCATACTAAATCGACTCTTGGATATCGTTTATATCGATTAAGTTTGATTTATGAAAGAGTGTTTTTCCCCCACGCTGAAGGCCTTCACGAAATCAACGCAAATAAGCGAATCGAAACGTGTGGCGTACTACCACGGACTTAATCGTATTACGTCACGACCACTATATGAATTTTTCATGGCTTAGTTTTTTAAAACGAAATCCATCTTTTCTTGGCCATGGAACGCTGATCAAAATGATTTTTATTCATTTAGAAATGACCTTAATTGATTCTTCATATTTTCATAGCAATATTAATGTTATTCACACTCCTTGAAAGCATACAACATCAGATTATTGTCCCCCACTCAAATACTCAAAGTGATTGGAGAGCCATGTTGTGCAATCGATGAGAAAGGTTTGTCTATAGGCCCTACTCACGACAGGGTACTACTGCACACCAAACACTATGCACTGGGCAAATCTTGCGAATATTCAAAAAACCTTTAGAACCTGTTAAAAGTTAATGCATGGCCCTATGTTTGCTGAAATAACTTGTAGGGCCCTATCTGTAACTTTTTTCTCTGACCGGATTTCGAGAGAACTGTTTCAAAACGGAAAACATAAAAACAACTGTTCGCGTATGCCACAGACAATGCACAAAGTAGGCCCTGTAACAGGCAACATGTTTGAACATGGCTGATGTGAGATAGTGTTTGGACCCTGGCAATAATTCAATTTTAGTTTTTAAACACTTATCATTGGTGGATGTTGTCATGCAATACCGTTTATACCTCCCTCGAATCTGTAAAAATAGTTATTTGAAATCAATTTTCTGTTCAAATTTGCAAACAATAGGACACATAACATAGCATCTTTAGAGTGATTTCGTTTCCTCCAAATTTTAAAGCAAGTAGTTTGTGATGTAGCTCAATGGTTCAGTGGTTTAAAAAAAGTAATCAACTACCGTACACTGCAAAAACTGATCAAATTGATACCATGGGTGTTGTCACATATAGAAGAAAACAGTTCAAAATTTACACCATTGGGTGTTAAAATAACACTAATTACATAAGTGTCATTTCAACACCATATGATGTTACTTTTGATTATTTGTTTTGTATCTATAGTTACAAAACCCATGGTGTCAATGCAGTGTTTGAACCTCATCAAAGAATCAATGAATGAACCTGAGGCCTAATAACAGTGTTTTACTTAGAATGCTTGTGTCCCTTTTATTATAGGGCTGTTAGGAAATTAAATAAAGTTCTTAAATTCGCATGAAATGTGCATAAGTAAAAAGTGTTAGATTTCAACCTTACCAATCCCTAATTGCCCTTCGTTTCAATTCTCCTAATTACATTTAGGATGGATTTTTGATTATGCACCACGTGAAGGTTGTAGCGACTAAAAGCACCACCTGTATACAGTGTACAGAGTGCGGCGGGAGATTTAACGCCGGAGGAATTAAAGGGACGCGTTGCCTTGGATCGGGCGAGTTGGTCTATGAAAAGCGTTTGTAACCGTTTGTTATGAGATGCATATGGTTAGAAAGATGTTCTAAAAGTAGAATACAATGATCCACACAAATATGCCTCGAAATTGCGTGGTTTTCCTTTTACTTTGCGAACTAACACGGTCCGCCATTATTATTATTATTATTATTTTTTTTTTTGGGGGGAAGTACAACTTTAGAAAATTTAACATTACTTGTATTAAACAACGGATGAGCAAAATGTGCACCATGTTGACCAGCTTTTCTTATAACGATATACGTTGCTGTGCTATTGGTGGGAGAGTTCCATTTTATGCGTCTACGCCTATTTCATCTTTTATGTATATTTGCCTGGTAATTGACTTTTCCTAATCGCTGATAAATTGGTCATTTTGCGACTCATGTGATCATATCATCCTGTCGAGTCCCATTTTATGCGTCTACGCCTATTTCATGCATCCTTTTATGTATATTTGCCTGGTAATTAAATTTCCTAATCGCTGATAAATTGGTCGTTTTGCGACTCATATGATCATATTATACTGTCGAGGCTTTCTGGAAAAATCGATTCTCTCGGAGGCCTCATCCCACATTGACCCATCAAACTGAATGATGTAGTACCTGAGCTATTATTCCCGGCCATCACTGCCCCACTGTAGAGATATGTACATGTCCATCAACGTGTTCTGTAATTTCGTAGAAAAACGGTAGTTGAAAAGCCTTATCAGTCAATTAGTGCGAGATGTAGGTCGTGGATGACCCAATCTATAGTGCACGATACCCAGGGACAGATCTACCCTGGAGATATATACCTTGGTGAACCCGAGCGAAACAGTAATGTCATTTTTAAGAAGGCCTACCGGTAGGCAGACTTGTTATAAAGAAGCTAATGGTGGTAAGCATCCTGCGAAATTACTTCGTCTTAAATGCCCCCGTTGATTGGAATTAAAAGTATGTGGACAAATTTGAATCTCCAAAACTCGGTTTGAGATTTGAGATTCAAATTTCCGTGGTGTCTGTTTGTGAAAGATGCAGCCGGAGATGCGGTTTGTCACCAGTCTTGCCCCCCCCCGTCCCCACAAATGAGATCGAAATTGATTCGACATATTAAATTCCTACCCCCCCCCCCCCAAAAAAAACCCCCCAAAACACACGCTACTGGTGCAGAATACTGACAGCTATTGCCAAAACTCAATTTTTTCGTCAAAGACTCTTTGTCTATAAATGAAAACAAGAGAAGCCCCGAATGCCGCTATCTGCGTTTCATTCCGAACCATCTTGATGTATCCCGAGATGAACGAACTCCCCCCGAGTTCCCCTTTTAAAATTAGAACAAAGTGAGCGACGCACAGATTGTAAACTAAATCCCCGGGAATCAACTGCGTTAGTGTTGTTCGATACACCTTGTGGATATCAATGATGCAAATTGATACAACCCTCAAAACGTAGATCGTTTAATATTCCAGAGAATGGCAAAGCCTTGTGATTGGTCCATTCAAATCTGGATTATGTTGATTTAGAGTGTGAGGCTGGTATTCCTATAACACGTCCAATGATAACCGCGGAAGTGCTTGTGGAGCGCTGAGGCCCAAAGCACACCATTCTATGGGACGTATAAGCGCATAATTCCGCGGTAAGCAGAGGCATGAAAATGGGCCCGTAACATGAGAACCATATTGTAATGACATAATAGTTTTTATTTATTTTAATGATTATTGTTCACCAAATATCCCGCAGTTTAAGTAGGAATGTTTTTACATAATTGAAAACTTTTCACCGCATAAAACCCATTGAGCACACACCCTCGTTGTCTTACATTAAGAGGAATCTGTGTCAAAATGAAGCAGAAATTGGTCAGATTGACGCAGAATCATCGGGTCAAAATCAAATTGTTTGGACAAGGGTCGGGTCAGCCTGACCCAGAAATGGCAGAGAAGATAACTACAAGATTTTAAATAAAATAAATGCAAATAAAAATAAAAGCTTGTTTCGCGGTTGTGTTTTACAGGAGTCTTATGACAATGTGCTACAAAATATCTTGTAGCAAGCTGTACAGTGTAGTCGATAATAACACTGACTGAATTATTAATATTGATAGTTTGATTAATTCGATATGACAAAAAGTTACAGATTCTGAACTGCTTAAGGCGTCGGATTAGAAAGTATATTAATATTGAGAGCAAGTTTGCATAAGGTTGAACGTCAAATTCGAAATTTTAGAGTCAAATCTGACGTCTCAAATAATAAAGTATATTATGCAAAATGTGGAACCACGTTTTAGTGTCGGGAACACAATCAGGTTTAAGCAAAAAACATAGTGGATAGATTTCATACGAACTGGTTAAACATAACTGACTGTCTCCCATTCAGCTAAATAATAATTCCGACTGTAAAGTGTTCGATTTTCCTTCTTTTAGAGAATGCTGACAGCTGTAATCGCAAATTATAAAGGGGATATATTTCGCCAAATTCCCTTTGTCCATAAATGGAGAGAAGTAAAGCCTTATCGTTCTGTGCGATTCATTCCTTACAGATTCATCTATATCAGGGTATTAAGGGATCAACTCTCCAGTGCCCGAGTCGAAACTAGAACAGAAGTGTGACGCACAGACAGTATTGAAAGATCCAGGGAATCAACTGCTTTAACGCTGTACACTCTAACAATCGATATCAATTACCAATTGATATATTCTTCAACAGGTAGGTAATTTATTGTCCTTCAAACACCCTGGCTGTACGTGTCATTGCTGTTTTTCTGAATTCCGAATCCATGTTTAACTTGCTGTTTGTGCCAGGCCATTCATTCTTTAGCCTTGGAGTCAAGGCGGTCTCAGTTTTCAATCCTAAGAAGACAGCGTAAACCCACACGTGTGCACATGCACATGCATGTGCACACAGAGACTGCAAATTAATAATCTAGCTCGGGCAGGTAGTGCAATAGCGCAATAGCTCAAAAGCTCAAAAGCTCAAAGGGAAATCAAACTAAACAAAAAACAAATAAATAAATGAAAATTAAACTCCAACGTCATGGCCAACACTACACATTCTCAAAAGTGCTTCTTTCATGTTACCATATGTACTTAATATCTTCCCATAGACGTTGTGTGGAGAACCCCAGTTTTTAGAATAAATGGAGACCTTTTATCTCCCTTTGTGAGTGTCCTTGATCTCCACAAGTACCGCCAATATGAGCACATTATTCTCGACACGTTTGATGGTAAACGTCGTATCGTGCGCGGGATTCATAGGTGTACAGAATCTCATTAGGTAAACAGTGTCTATATCTGCCCGAGGGATTTGTTTTAACGGAAACTTGTGAGAATTGATTCCTCGCAATACCTCAGAGAAGGAAAAGAAATAAGAAACTATACTAATATAAATTGTGAGTTATTTTGATATTAAAACTAAACAAACTAAATCTGTCTATTTTTTCAATCGATATCAAATGATTTTCGATAGGATTGACATTTATATCATCATTAATTAAACATACTTTTAAATTGAGATTTGGATTTTTGTATAGTTTGGATCTATATATTGACATCAATATCAATTGAAATTGATTTTGATAGTATATCACAATTGATATCAATATTCCTTGGATTAATTTTTTCTAATCCATATTGGTAACGATCGAACTTGACGTTTGATACTACTGGGCTCAACTTTGATATTGGTATTACCTGGAATCAATTTTAGTATTATCATTATATGGATCAATTTTTACTTTGATATTGATTGATGCTGACTGGACCAATACTAACTCGATCAAGATGAGGCCTTCATGTTAATATCAATAGGCAAAAGCTGCTTCTAAACTGAACTTAGTTCAATTTAGAAGTAGCTATAGCAGGTTTATAAACTGTATCAAAAGAAATCGATATTTGACCATAAGAAGAAATCAATCAGTTGTGAAGCAAAGTACACATGCATGACACTTACTAGGGTAGTTTTAATGTATAAGCGGAAAATGACCTACATACTTTCATTAAATAAACGTAAACTCTTTACAACTTTAAGTAAGAAAGATTACAAGTGTGTTTTTGACAATACATTAAGAAAGTTATAGAAAAGTATTTGCCATAATTATGTGCACTATGTTAAAAATCTTTGTATTATAAGTCTCAACACAGTGTTAAAAGTGAACAAAGTTTTTACTCAACCTGTCTTTAAATTGTTTATATAAATATAAAATGTAGGCCTCGTTGGTGTCAAGTCAATGACCGGCTTAATAAAGTAGTTCTGCTCAAAACAAAAATTTGTAGAAAATTATGAAAATAATTTCACAGCTTGAAAATCAGAAGGTGGCATTTCATTCAAGGAGGGATACAACAATATGTGATGAATAATATTCACAAATCTATCTGTGAAAATATCTGTATGAGCCCATGAATATTACCCGTCAGAGATTGAATCCATTCGCAGTATTTTCTAATGATCTAATGAAAACTTTTTTGGTATCAATATTTAACTTACTAACAAACGAATCGCCAATAAAATGCAATTTGCACTAGGCAACAAATGGAAATATGATAAATAGTTCATATTTTTTATGACCCAAGCGGCGTAAATTACACGGTAGAATTGCCAACTTGGCTTAACTCGTCTCAGGGCGAGCTATGATAATTAAGCCCTCATTATTGGAACTGAACACTGAATGGAAAAAACGTATTTGCCAACAGCAAGATAAGTTTAAATTTCGTGAACATTTTTGTGAGGCCCTCTTCATGTGTTTTTGCCATTTTTAAATAGTTACTTAGTTTTTGTGCGAATCAGGCTGTGTGTGATCTTTCCGTCTCATATATAAATTACGTTTTGATGTTTGTTTGTTTGTTTGTTTGCGGTGATCAGCCTCTCTTTGGCAGTGTTTGGAATACGGATGGCTCACAAAGGTGTTTTGTAAATCACTGCATAGATCATGCTTAAACATCAAATGGAAAGGAGTAAAGAGAGTAGAGGGGATCCAAGGTCAAATTCAGTCTCGTGGTCCACTCATTTTCCAACAGAGATTAAGTCCTCATGAAAGTGGGGGACAAATTCAAGTCTCAAACCTCACGTTAAAGTGGTGTAAAATATCATTTGGGTACGTCATCGAGCATCAGACACAAATGGGCCTGTTCATTCCGAAGAGCATTTTTTTGTGCCAGTCAAACGATCAAATTCAATGCCGTTTTGATAGATCAAAATTCAGGATCGAATTAGAACACTCTGTTTACAAAAACGTAAAAAATACTTATTTGAATTGTTACGTCATCGATTGTTTTTGGATTTTGTCAAAAATTGCACTTGAAGGGTATCAAACACAGTGGCAATTTACACCGTTTTAACGTGGAGTTAAAACTTGTAAGTTTGTTTTTAACTTCATAATGACTACCGGTATATAAGAAAACAAGAGCATCACAAAACAGATTTTTACATTGCAGCCAAAACACATTACAGGTGCATTTTGTATATTGGTCCTCTAAATAATCTATTACGTTAGCTACATTGTGCAGATTGGTCCCAAACTTGTATGTACAAAAAGACTAAAGAAGTCTTTATGTGAATAATGACAGATGTCATGTGATTATGTTAATATCAGCCTCTGGTAATGCCAATGTACATGCTTTAATTAGCTTTACATAAAACATAAAGTATGTAAAATATATTGTGAAATATAATATACGTAAAAATTATACTTGATTTAATTTAAGATCAAACAAAGTGGAGTGTAAAACATGATGCAGCAAGATTTAAAAAACATCGCCACTCCAAATAATGTTCAATGACATGTCCATGCTGATTCAATCGATCATAGTATATCACGGAATAAAAATTCAATCCTTACGGAATAAAATATTGATCACTATTATAATACGATATCACGAATGACTAATTAAAACACTCAAACGTGAGTACCTCTTTGGCATACAGTCTCAGTTTACGTTGTCAGCACATGCTTCCAAGTGTTTTCCATAGAGGGTCTGTTTTAATTACCTAAGTATTTGCATGAATATGCATTGCCTGGGTTAATTTGAGCCCACTTATCTGTATAAGTAAGTAAGTTTTATCGTTTGGGTACATCTGCCATCAGCATTTAACGTAAGGAAAAGTGCTGACAGGCTTTTCCCGACCTCCTCCTGGATGTGTGGAACGGTCCAGTTTATGATATCAGGGCATAATGAGATGACCGGTGAGTATGATGATGTTAAGACAACGGACAACACAAAATGTCAGCAACTGCTGACAGCGGCCCTCGTTTGAATGTTTTAACTTCCATTTTGAAATGTCATACCCGACTTTTAGCGTTTGTATACCTGCAGCGAACATCGCATTTGAAAAACCTCTCCGATCATTAAAGGCAGTTAACTTTACTTTATGAGTTTTTATGAGGTTTGCCAAACTCTGCTGCCAGATCTTAAAACCCTCAGTAAACATGCACGTTTATTTATCATAGAAGTTCTTGTTAGGTGGTAGTTGAAATTTGTGCTCGTAGTTTGACACAGTCGTGATTTTATTCTAATTTATTATTATAAAAAGCATTTAGGCTATACCACAGTTTATGAAAGTCGGCCCAGCACAAAACCCGTGTTATGTACAACCATCCGTCTTTAAAGTTCAACACACGAAGCCGTTTTCTCCTCTTCAATTCACGTCGATCAACGGTTTCTATAGTAGCTTAACATCTTAAGATCTATAAATATGCTTCAATGTTAATGTAGCTTGAAGTCTTTTCATTCGAATGAGCTTTAAAAGCCACTTTGAATGCAATTAAGGGTTCTGTACAAATTGCATTATAATGTCCGATGGCGCATTTCCAGTTGGCACAATATCACAAACATCACCAGCACTTTTCCAGACGTACTCCACCATTGGGTAGAACGACTATAATGGAGAATTTCGCCTTAAGCTATGTTGTCACAATATTATAAGAATACCCATCTATATACACTAAGAGAAAACGTCAGAAACAGTCTGAGTTTAAAACACGACGGTAGATATAACATTTTATAGATATCTTTAGACATGATGCAAAAAGACCAAAATACTGTTCACATGGACAATGTAGATAAGGCCACATAAAACAAAACAATTGTTGATCGTCCCCGCCCGACCGTTCAAACCCCCCCCCGACCCCATTTTTTTTATTTTTTTAATTATTTTTTTTAAATCATAAAAACGGCATTTTCAATGATATTTTCAGTCAAATTTGGCTCTGACGTTGTGTTGATCTATTTTTCCCATGTCTGGATATCTCTTTGTACTTTTACTGCCCAGATTTTTCAGCTGATATTTTTTCAAAATCTATAGGTTTGAAAAGATGTTTGAAGAAGGTTTTTATTCATGTTGGCAAATCAAGAACAATTCTTCAAATATTTACTGCGTTTTAGTTTTTTGAATTTTTTTTATAGAAAATGTCATCTAGGAGTTAAATGGGTTTAACAAAACAATCAAAAACACACAAACCTGTTTTATAGAGATTGTGATGATTTCTTTATTCTTTATATCATATTTGGCCATGTCAACAAAAATAAATAAAAACAAAAAAATAAAAATAAAAACCGCCCTCCCTCCCCCACCCCCCGAAAAAAAGGACGATCAACAATTTTTTTTTATGTGGCCTAACCATGCTGTGGAAATAATACAATACTTTCAAAACTTAAATTTGTTTGTGTACAAAAGTGAGCATTTCTTAAGTCGGATAACACTTTAAAATCTAGGCCTACAACTTGTTTAGAGTAATTAACAAAATTGCTGAATAGGTCTGAACCTTTTGAAAGAACTGTTTGCATTTGCCAGCTATTATTCCTGTCAATCAAGGTAAGCCATACAACACGGTGTCCGCAACAAACCTAAATAATTATTTAACTATACGCTAATCGTCGAAAATACGAGTAGGCTTATAACCTGTCTGACCGAAATTCGTTTTATTTCATTGAACACTAACAGACGTTTATACGTCTATTTTTTCCTTTGCAAAAAATCAGTTATAACTTAATAATGCCTGGGTGTTATGTGTAGTCATTGAATGACAGTTTGATCGATTCCTAACCGGTTCCAGACAGATTGAGATCAGACACAATCCTTCATTTTTTGCATGTTATGTCAATTTAAAGGAACTGAACATGTTTGGTAATTATCAAAGACCAGTATTGTCACTCGGTGTATCCCAACATATGCATAAAATAACAAACCTGAGAAAATTTGGGCTGAATCGGTCATCGAAGTTGCAAGAAAATAAAGAAAGAAAAAACACCCTTGTTGCACAATTTTGTGTGCTTTCAGATGCTAATAAAAGGCTTCATGCATGAAGTCTTTTATTATTTTAGTGAGAAGTTACCTCTTTCTCAAAAACTACGTTACTTCAGAGGGAGTGGTTTCTCACAATGTTTTATACTATCAACAGCTCTCCGTTGCTGGTTACCAAGTAAGTTTTTATGCTAATATATATTTTGAGTAATTACCAAACGTGTACAGTCTTTAAAGGGTGTTTGTACCATTGGGTAGAGTAAAAATATAAATGTTCACAGATTCACACATAACTTACATGGTATAAAGATGGTCATGATGGGAAACTCCCTTTGAAATATTTTTGCTTTAAATGCTATAGTTTTTGAGAAATGAGTAAAACAATTAGTTTTGATCTCACGAGTCGAAAACTCGATGTTTGAAAACACTGAAAACACTTAAGGTTTTCCCCCACTTTTTTCTGGTGATTGCAATGACCGATTGAGCTTAAACTTTCACAGATTTGTTGTTTCATGTTTATGTTGGGATACACCAAGTGAGGATACTGGTCTTTGACATTTACCAAAAGTATAAACTCCCTTTAAGAGAGACTCGGAAGTCTCGTTATTTTTCAATTTTCATTCACGTAGCTTAAAAAAACCCCAAAAAACAACATAGATGCATAAAATTAAGAATGAAAGTAAAAAGACATAATCGAAAGCGTGTAAAAATTTGCCGAAGATGAACAGATAAAACCCGTTTCGTTGGGTTTCATAAGCACTTGATTATCGAATAGTTTGAATTCGCTGAAATATTCTTTATGTTCATCCGTGGATGGATAGTACACATAATTTATCAATACGTAATCAGATGGAACTTTGATAAATATTGTTTCAATATGAATATGTAATATCAAATTTACCAAACAAGTACTTTTGTCTTAATTTTTGAAGAAATGGTGAAGAGAACATTTTGGAATTATTTGCATGTTTACATTTTGGAATTATTTGCATGTTTCTTTGCAAAGTGTTGAGTTGGGTTGACCTACAAGATGGTTACAAAGAAAACATTATATTATGTGAATATAGATTTTTTTTGCAATGTTAAATTTAATTTTTGTCTTGATTGTGTCCATACATGGACATTTAAAATGTTGGTACACAATCATGAATGAATATTGCAGCTGCAGTATTTGTCAACATATTTTCAATGATTTCTGTCAGGTTTTCCTTGATACCCAATGAATACGTGTAATATGCACCCAGTTCTGATGCAAAGAAAAGGAACCAGTCTTTTTTCCATATAGGCCTGTTTGTAAAAAAAGTGGAACACCATTTTAAAAATCAAATTTTGTGATTGAAGGACACAGGTTCGGGTCAATTTTAACTCAAGGTGGTTTGATATCTGTTAGGACCAATTTGACTCTTTTGTTAAAAATAAAATGTGGCATAGCCTACTTGAACTGAACATACGTGCAAATACGAACAGCAGTCTACGGCATGGACACTACAGAACCGAGCGCGGGAACGTGTAAAATAAACGATCTCACTCGATCCCTACGGGTCTCAACATCAGTGCCTGCATTGGTTCAATATTGTATGAAATATAGGTGCATCGGTATAAAGGCTAGACGACAGAATGTAGGTACCAACATTTTCAAGGAGATTCAAACATTATGTCCACCTGAATGCAAATTAAATAGATCAAAGGGGGGCTTGTGGCAGGAAAATAGACTGGTTCCTTTTCTTTGCATCAGAACTTGGTGCATATACGTATTCATTGGACATCAAGGAAAACCCGACAGAAATCATTGAAAATATATATATATTTTTAACAAATACTGTAGCTACAAATACTGCAGCTGCAATATGCATTCATTTAGATTTTGTACCAATATTTTAAATGTGCACGGACACATACAAGATATATAGAATTGTTCAACTAAATTTAACATTGCAAAAAAATCTACACCCGCAGTTTATCTCGTGCACAGAACACTTTCACGCCGCACCCATGCAATAATATGCAGATTTTGTTCAAGTGAAAATTTTCAACACAAACTAGTATATGTCACCCTGAGCAAAAAAAATAATGTAAACATGCCTGCCATCAATAACCGGTATAACTGCGGGAGAACTTATATACCTACTTGAACGAAAACGGCAATAAGTGATATTTGCTGAAATTCATTGCAAATGTTTTCAATCAATAGGGGGGCCGAAGGAAATTGAGTTTACATGAGGCTAAACAGATTTTAGTTATGTAGAAAACAATCACTTCGAAAAAACTTCTCCCGTGCTTTTCAAAAAGATTCGCGAAAAGCCCTAATATAATACGTCATCACTCATGTTACGTCATAATGTGGAGGCTCCGTTTTGTACAGCCGCTTTGTTGCAGCATGTAGGTATAACAAAGCAAACTCCCACATAATTATGACGTCAAATGATTGTCATTTTGACGCACGCCGTCAACGGCAGAAGTGTTTCTAGTTTAATTACGGGCAGTTCAGAAGTGTACAAAATATATAAATTGCATATAAATGATAAACAAACACAATATAAACAAGTTTAAATAGCATTCCCGTTGAAATAATTTTCGCTAAAGTACCTGTTTAACACTGTTGGCAATAAAAAACGCGTTATATATGACTACTCAAATAATTGATTGATTGATCACTACATCAATCAATTTATAGTCATTCGATAACAGCAGGTGTTTTACCTAGTAATACAAACTGTAAACAGATACTTTTCAGCCAGATATATTGGGTGACAATCATCGTCAGTATAGACTGTGCAAGTCTCGCGCGTATCCGAACGAGAAAACACGTCAAACGAAGAACATGTTTATTTCTGAAATTAAATCTTTGTTTTAAATTATATCTCATGACAAAATCTGAAGAACAAAAATAAATCATTACAATTTTATGAAAAGTTTTAGCTTTTGAAAAAACAATCACAATAGTGTGTATATTATTATTGAAAAAAAATTAAAACTCTGGGACAAGGATGCCTATTTGATGTTAACTTTTTAGAAACCCCTTACGCGGATTCGTGAAGGTCAAACGGGTCTTAAATGGACACGTATCGCAGTTTAAAGGGGATGCTGACGCCTGAACAACCATAGACTGCAATGAAAAGGGTTTGCTTTGCAATTACAGCATCTGGCGATTATAATTGCGCATCCAAAACAAGCGTTTACGTAAGTTTTATGATCGGAGGCGAGCACAAAATTCTTAATTTTTTGCAATAACCGGAAGCTGAGGTCAAGTTTAATTCTTGGGTTTTCTTCGTTATATTGTTGAATTGGTTTTACTTTCATATGTTGTTATCACTTAGTATTACATTCCCAACAACATGTATACTTTCCCTCTTCTTTTTGTTTATATTGATTTTCATTGTCCGTTTACATTTCCTTACATATTTACGCTTAGTTTATAATTTTTATATCGTTAGTTTTTATCATGTGATTTTGCCCGTTTACTTTTTAATATGTTTATTTGTTTGTTCTTAACAATGTAATTATGCAGGGCCCAAACGGAAACCAGTTATTTTTACTGATTTGGCTCACCCTGGGTAAATAAAGGAAATAAATAAATAAATAAATAACCTACGTTAAACTAAAATAATTGACGAAACAAAATCTCGCCCACGTAAAACTCCATATGGTTGGGACCACTATGGTCCCGGAAGTTCGCTTACGCGCGAGACTTGCACAGTCTATAGCCAGGCCAAACATCATACAACTTCGTTATAAAAAATACTACCACGTTATAATGAAAAAGAAGAGGAAAAGGAATAGAACGGGAATCTGTCTTTAGTACTTGAATAGCCTTGTAAGGTGTTTTTCAGGTATAGACCCCTTTGCATAGGCTGCCATCACTGAGGTCAAAGAATGGAAACGTACATGCCCGAACGCGCCACGCACAACTCTCAACCAATGAAAGGTCTGCCTTTGACCCCCAGCGAGGGCGCTGTTTGAGCTTGTGACGTCATGCAAAGGGTCTATTACACACATACATGACGGAAAAAGCGAATCAGTTTGAAAAGATGCACAGTTGCATGTATGTTTAACACGTGATGCACAGTGTATGGACATAACGACAGCTTCAACTTTCTTTAATAAGGGAAACTGTTAATTCAAGGAATAAGCAAACCATGCATGGGCAACGATTTTGTGACACAACGTAATGCATAGATAAAAATAATAGTCATGTTGAAGGTGGCGAAACTGTTTTATTATATAATAAAAAGTATAGGTTTTCCTTTTTCCGGATTTGGCAAGAACCCCCCCCCCCCCAGTCTATTTAACTTCTTTCATGAATTAGTATTTAAGCAATTTTGCCTCCTGAGTGATAATCCGTCAATCAATTTCACTTTGAGGTATGTGAATTTATATAGAATGATATTCAGTTAAACTTAGGCCGTCCATTTTAGCCATGCGAGATTGGCATTCAATTTTAGCAGACTAAGCGCAACTATAGAGATTTATTCGAAAAACTGCTGCAAATGTGAATGCTGTTCGAGTGGATTGTTAAACTATTGGTTATATTTTGTAATCGCTTGACGTATAAAAGACCAATTGCTCGCACATTAAGTGAAATTGAATGTTTGATTTCAGGATCTTTCAATTTCGAACGAGATAGAATAACTCATAGGCCGCTTATGTTATTTCTTCCAAAATTACCGGGAAACCCTACTATGGTCGCACGAATGAATTTGAAGACATTTTAACTGTGGAAGTGAACAACCTTTTCACCTCAACTAATGAATGGCTCGGTAGTTCTCTTAGCGTCTTCCTTTGCGGCAGCATTTCAGACGCACGAACAGTCTATTATAGGCAAGTCTAAAATTACGGTTAGACCAGGCGTAGAGGTACGGGTTGATTGCCGAGTTAGCCCAGATAAACAGGGATGCTAACTGACGAAAATAACCGGACACGTCCGTAAAACCGTTGCAGATGACGTACACCAAGTGTGGGGTCCAGCAGCAAGCGAAGACCGTAAAGATCAACAACGGTATGCGGGTTAGGTTAAGCTCTCGCTTGCTCACGCCACGTTGTTGAGGGGCAGCATCATTGGTGACAGAATTTGACACAGTGGAGACTATGCTACCTTCTATGGTGCTTCCTTCTTGAATCTGGAACGCATCAACAGTCGGTTTGGACGTGTGGTGGGGGACAGCACCATTGTGGACCCGCCGATGGCTCGCCCGTGCCGCGTACACCGTCAGACCGTATAATATCGGTACGAGAACGAAAGCTGGGATAATGACGAAGAAGCTCAAATAGACAATGGAGACAACCCGTTCGGAAACTTTGGTACATCCCTGATTCTTATAACTGTAAAACACTTTACTCGAGCCGTTGAGAGACAGAGACGGCAGGACCATGGTGACAAAGACAAAAATCCAAATGACAGCAATGTTAACTATCACAGTCTTGTTACCGCAACAATATGTGTAGCAGGTGCGCGGCCGGGTGATAAGAAGGTATCGGTTAAACGTGATGAACACGAGGGTGATGAGCGACGCAGCGTACATTGTGGTCGGAATGTAGTAGGAAATCTTACACAACACCATGTTGTCCGGAAAGCCCTTATAAACCATTATGGGAATCATGAAGAACAACTGTTGCACGCTGGAGACGAAATCTGCCACGCAGAGGTTGCCGATCAGAGCCGTGCATGAGTTGCGGAGCTTAGGCGTGGTGATGAGAGCTGTCAGTGCGAGGCAATTACCAAACACCCCAAACGATCCTGAGACGATGAAGAAAACACCTTGGAACCCTATCCATAGTGGATGATAGTCCATCGGACGCAACTTGTCTTGCTCTCCACTCGCATTGTGGAAAGAGAAATTATTAACAGTCATTTTACCAATCACACAAAACCTCTGTTTCAAAATGTGTGAAGTTTGAAGGTCGAACAGTGGGCCTAATCAACACAAAACGGAAGCCACACACACAATAAACAAATCTATCACTCTACTAAATAATCAGGTTATTTGTGGCTTTCAAATTTCAGTAGGATTACAACGCGTTTGGGTGACAGTGGCTTTGTTTTCAGGTAGTTTGTTCTCACTCTGTCAGCATCAGTGAAGATTGGTTATGATGTTCAGCTTTACCACTGCAAGGACATCAGCCAAAACGAGACCAGATTTCACCGTCTCATCTACTCCTGCGTCGTTCCGAAGAACATCTCGTCCTACGTTAATATTGATCACGAGTTCTCAACACCTCCAGATTCCTACAACATTCACCGCAGATTGTCTAAAAACCTACTTTCATGTTTTTCAATTTATACCTTTTGGTTTTATCGTGTCAATATAGATGAGACGTTCCTGGCACGTGTTACCGTTTGATCACTGTATAGATAAACATCACTGCCTTCTTCCAGAATTCAGCCAATGAAAGGAAACGGGGGACGGTACGATAGATTGATGCCTCATCAGCTAAGCAATCACAACGTGGGTGGCGCTATTGGGCTTATGCCGATGTATAATCCTCACTTCACAGTGTTCTGCAGCTCACGTCGTAATCTGACCCAACTCGTAGTTTACAGCCTCAATTTCTAATGTTCAATGTCCTAAAATTACAAAAGTACGAAGTCCTTTTAGAGGGACAAGTAAGGGCAAATTTTACAGGAAAAAACAAATTTAATATTGTTTCGTTCCTCAAATAATAGAATTTCGTCCCCTCAAAATGATAGTTCTTTCTCGCAATATTATTTCGTTCACTGGAAATAAATACGTTTGTTCCTTCAAAATACTTTTTCTTTCCCTCGAAGTCATTTCAATCCCTATTGAAATAAATTGACTAGGAATGCCAATCGTTTAGGCTGCGTGGTGTCATAAGTTTATTCAACTTTCGGTAGTTTCACAAGTGCATGTAGCATAGGCCGGTGGATACACAGAATTCAAGTCAGCCGACATGGAGCTCATGAATAATAAGAAGGGTCACTGTCGGGTCGTGAACTATCAATATTAAGCACCATTGGTGATCGGTTGTACTGACTTCGGTAAATTCGTCTGCAAAAACATAACACATGGAATGAGAACGGTGTATGCAGCTCTTTAAACCTAAAAGGCGTCTATTTCCGACACCTAAAATAACGTGGAGTCTCCAGGGTTTTAAACACCCTCAAAATTATGTCAAAAGAACTTAAAACTACTTGCTTTATAATCACAAGGAATCATTAATAATCAATATAACATGAAACATCATCAAGAAATATCAAAGAGTAATATTATTAAGGAAATCATAACGCTTACCATCCAAAACACAGCCCGCTATTTTGCTGTCATGCCTCGCTGCTCGCAACACAACCGCGCGGTGGCGCTATTCAAGTTAGCCTATTCGCAACACAGCCGCCCCTAAACTGCCAGCAGCAGTTTACTAAATAAAAAAACACATAATTTTCTATAAAATGATGAATAAGAACTTGGTATAAAGGCTTATCCACTGCTTCACCTGCAAAAAAGGACATGAGCAAGGTTAAACGGTTTAAGGAAAAACAAACGGATCTGCCGCCCCATGGGAGACAGAAAAATGATGATAGCACAGTATGTCACTTTGGGGCTCTAGGTTGCCAGAGGTTCGGTGTCATTGGGCACATCTGTATCACCCGGTTCTCCAGGCAGTCGGATCAAGCGTGCCACAGGACGAGTGTAGATACGGTCTCCTGTTTTCACTTTCACGACCCGTACTCTACCATCCTCACCAGGTAGTGTCTCGATGACCTTCGCCAGGGGCCAAGATGCACGACATTGTTGTGGGTCTATCAACAAGACCACATCGCCCTTGGACAAATTATCAGCCTCACTACGCCACTTCTGGCGTGATTGCATGGCTGACAAATAGGACTGTACGAATTCCTTCCAGAATCGCTGCATCAAAGCCTGGCACTGACGCCACCGACGTCGACTGAGAACATCCTTATCGGGATAAATCACCTGAGGAGGAGCGTGGTCAGGCCGCCCCATGAGAAGCGTAAACGGCGTTATTGGGTCTGGATCAGCAATGTCTGAGCTAATGTATCCCAGAGGCTTCGAGTTCAACAGAGCCTCCACCTCTACCAGACTAGTGTACAGGACGGTGGCAGAAACGGATCTATTTCCAAGGATGGCATATAGGGCAGTCTTCACGGAGCGAATCTCTCTCTCCCAAGTGCCTCCAAAGTGTGGTGCAGATGGTGGGTTGAACCTAAACTCGACTTTGTGCTTTGCAAGTCTTCCCTGGAGTTCAGGTGCCATCTCATCAAAGGCCTTAGTCAGTTCAGTCTGTCCTCCTTTGAAGTTTGTGCCATTATCACTGAGGATTTCGTGTGGGGTTCCTCTTCGGGAACGGAAACGGCTGAAAGAGAGGAGGAACGCGTCGGCATCTAGTGAGTCAAGTAGGTCAAGATAGACTGCACGAGTCGTCATACACTTCCAAATTATTCCCCACCTGGGTTCAGTTCGCCTTCCAACGGTCACTTTGAAAGGGCCAAAGCAATCAACTCCGGCTGAGTAGAATGCCGGCTTTCCAACTCTAAGACGAGCAGGGGGGAGGTCGGCCATCCTCGGGACCACGGGTTGACCTCTTCGTTTCAGGCAGCCAGTACAGCGGCTCTGCAGACTTCTGATGGTCTGGCGCCCTCTTAACAGCCAAAATCGTCGACGCATATCAGCAAGTATCCTGCCAGTACCACAGTGTCCCAGGCGTTGGTCGACGTCCTTGATTAAGAGTTGGGTGATTAGATGTTTGGAGTCAAGCACAACAGGATGCTTAGCATACATATCCAGTTCGGCTCTTCGAAGTCTTCCACCTACCCGGATCAGCTGGGACTCTGGATCTAGTTCTGGAGCAAGTTGGGCCAGACGACTGCTGCGAGCAATGTGCTTACCAGCCTTGAGAGCTGCCAGATCACAGGGAAAGCTGTCAGCTTGTACTACTTGGTAAAGCAGCTGTTCAATCTTCAAACGTTGGTTGGCACTTAAGAACTTTGGCTCAGGCTGGTCCTGGGATTTGTGAAGAGAGCTACCGTAAGCGTCAACCAGGTGGTCCCATGAGGTGTACTTAGAAACATCAACCTTGGGGCTCTTTTCAGGATTGTTCACATTGAGCACAGTAAGTGCAGTGTAAGCACTGCTTTTAAGTTCCACATTTTCTTGCGGTATCTGATCAGGCCACTTCGGCCAGCTTTCTTCTGGGCCAAAGAGGAAATGTGGAGCATGCCAGCGACTTTCCCTTTTCAAATCACTCAGTCTTAGTCCACGGGTAAGGTCATCAGCTGGGTTGCTGGCAGTGTCAACATACCGCCACAAGGTATGATCAGTAAGTCTTTGAATTTCGGCAATGCGGGCACCAACGAACCGATTGTATCGACACGATTCAGATTTGATCCAACTCAGGACAGTTGTACTGTCACTCCAGCAGGTAATGGAAAACTTCATCTTCATCTCGTCTTCTAGGAGCTCTACCAATTCTGCACCACTAAGTGCTGCCAGAAGTTCCAGCCGAGGGATAGTCTGCACACGCTTCGGTGCCAAACGAGACCGTGCCATCACAAACCGCACACAATTCTCTCCACTCTGAGTTGTAGCCCTCAGGTAGGCAACAGCCCCATAGGCCTTTTCTGATGCATCGGTGAACACGTGGAGTTGATTGGTGGTGGTGGCGGGATCGAAATCAGGTGGAATGTAGCAACGTGGAATACTCACTAGAGGAAGATCTTTCATTTCCTCTCGCCACTTGGTGTGCTGGGCGTGCAGACTCTTTTCACCTTCTTCCGGAATTTTGTCATCCCAGCCGCAGGGTTGCTTCCATAGCTCCTGAATAAGCATCTTTCCCCGCACCATGTATGGCATGAGGTATCCAAGGGGGTCTTTTCCGGCACATCGCATGACGTCACTCAGAACTGCTCTACGAGTGAGGGAAGGCCATTCACTAAGCTCAAGCCGGTAGGTGAGTGTGTCGCACGCAAAATTCCATCTAGGTCCTAACGCTGCTTCCTCAGGGGAATCACCACTCAGACTAAGCCATCTCTCGGTACTACTTGAGCGGGCTTCCTCTGGTAGGTCTGTGACGACTTCAGGAATATTACTGGCCCACTTCACAATCGGAAATCCCCCCGCTCCTAGCACCTGACACAGTTTCTGAACTAGATTTTTTGCTTCAGCTGCTGTTGATTTGCCATCGAGACAGTTGTCAACATAAAATGACGAGACTACACTTCTAAGTACATCAGGGTCGCCACAACTATCCCTGACATGTTTCTGGAGAGCATATGAGGCACAACAAGGACTGCACGTAGTACCAAAGGGAAGGACATTCCATTCTAGTTCCTCTAGTTCGGCATTGGGCTCTAGATCCCTCCAGAGAAAACGAAGCATGCTGCGATCGCTCGGCAAGACCTGCACACAGTGGAACATAGCTTTTATGTCTCCAGAGATGGCTACCTGGTGCTTTCTGAAGCGTAACAGTACTCCAACCAGGGACGAGCCAAGGATCGGCCCAGGTAGCAAACAGTCATTCAGGGATCTTCCTTGATGCTGAAACGCACAGTTGAACACGAGTCGTGATTTCCCATTTTGTCTAACGACATGGTGGGGGAAATACCAGTGGGGGCCCGAGTCCTTCTCCTTTTCATCGTTGGTTAGGACGCGGACGAGACCTGCGCTTTTGAGCTCTTGAATCTTCTGGTGGTGCAACTCTGCCCGTTCCGGATCTTTTCTCAAATGATGTTCATTTCGTCTTAATGCAGGTAGAACGGAGCGTGCAGGGCAGGACAACTTTTCCTCATCACATCTCCACAAGAGTGGCGTCGCAATTCGCTTCACTTCTCCCACGTTCATGTATGTGGACTTGGACCGAAGAAGATCAACAGCTCTCTGGTCCTGTTTTGAACGGGTAACCTGCTTACGGTCGGAATACATCTGAACATCGTTTTTCCACAGTCTGTGAACGTTCTCGTGTAGAATGGCATCAGACTCGGATTGGGTACGTCTGCAGAGAAGATTAACCTCACTACAACTTCGGTAGTTCATCGTTGGGCCCTGTACAGCCCAGCCAAGTTTTGTTCGGACAGCCACCGGTGCACCATCTGGGCCAAAATGACTCTCCATTGGCACGATCAAGTCGGGGCGATCGCTACCAATCAGCAACAATGGGCGGACATTCTTGCAATCATGAAGTGGTAAGTCCTTCAGATGCGTCCATCTCTGTTGCAGCATGCGGGCAGGAACTGTATGCTCAGAAAGTCGTAACATCTTAGAGGAAAAAACATTGGTCATTGGAATCTTATTCAAAGGATCATTGATTGGAGCGATATCAAATCTCACGATTGCTCCCTTGCACGGCATGCACTCTTCTCGGGCAGTGGCTATTGGCATCTCCATCTTATCACCCTCAAGATTTAGGGCATCTGCTGCCTCGGTCAACATCATTGAGAAATTAGCAGCATCGTCTAGCAGGCAGTAAGTTTCTAGTTTAGTGTTGTGGCCGTAAAGGATGATGGGTAGAACCTTCATGCTCACCTCTCTGGAGCGCCAAGGGTTGCCGTCCCCATAAAACAAAGACAGGTTTGGGTTGAACTGTGAATAGTACACACCATAGCCAGGTTGGGCAAGAAGACTGTGGAGCACCGTAAGATGTAGTTTATTGCACTCCAAGCATGTCTTTGTCAGGTTGCACTCTTGCCCTTCCTTGTGTTTTCTAGCACACCTCCAGCAACGTCGTCCTTCTTTAATCCATTTAATACGTTGTTCAACAGTCAGTGACTTAAACTTGGCACATCCGGATAGCCAATGATCGTCTGTGCAATATGGGCATTTTCGAACAAATTTCTTTTTACCCTTGTAGCCACTCGAATCTCCGGTCGTCCCACTGTTGCTGGCCTGTGTATGGAATGCCACGCCTTTGCTACGCTTATCTCTACCGGTTGTAGGATGTCCATTCTGCAGGCTCTCCTCCAGTTGCATTTTCTTTCGAGCAACAGCCGCTACCTCTTGGAGCCACTCATTCATATCTATCAGAGAGAAATTCTTGATCCCCCTTTTCTCCATGTGGCGAAGGAATGCAGTCTGATGGGTTGGCGATAGTCGGCTATAAAGCACACAGGCTGTTGAGTTGGCCTGCAACTCTGAACGGCCTTCCGGGGCACTCTGGAGTTGCGTGACCAGTGTAGAGACGACGGATGAAAATTCGACGAGTGCCTTTGATTCGTAGGCACGCAGTTTTGGCCAGGTTGTGATTTCCTCTATTTTCCTACGTATCAGGACTGTGACATCCCCATAGAGACGCTTTAGTTTCATCATGGCCTTGGTGAACGATTTCTCATCATGTTCTAAGCCGAGAACGTCTTTCTTCGCTTGGCCACCTAACTTCGAACGAATTATAAAGTATTTTTGCAACTCACTTAAATGAATTAGTGGCTTAACGCATCCCTCAACCATGGCCTCGAAACATCGGAAGTCGGAGGGGTCCCCTCCACTGAAGCTCGGAATCTCCATGTTGATTCCCCCTGCCGATGCTGACAACATAGATGTCATCATCATTTGATTTATTAAATCTTGGGGAGTGGGCACCTTGGGGTTTACAGGTGGGGTTGAACCTGCTGTGGTTGTGTTCGAAGGCGGTTCCCCTGGAGATAATTTACCTGTGGAAGGAACAAAATTATCATCAAAGGTTAATGGCAATGCAGCACTCGGCAGCGGATCGCTAGGGGCGTAGAGATTCGCTGGTGCATTTGTACGCAAGGGCTCATAAGCAGTAGCAGTTGCAGGCATAGGCAAAGCTGAAATGCTTGGGTGAGAACGCTCAGGCAAACTGTGCGCCAATTGAAACTCATGTGGCTTTTTGGATGGTAAAACATTTGTATTCACTTTGAAAATCAGTTCTGCCTGTTTGCAGGCGTTTGCCGCATCAACGGATTCATCAAAATCATTAATGTTTTTATCAGTTTCATTAACTATGGCAGAAATAGTCCTGGCCTGGGTGAGGCTGAGTTCCGCCTCCGCTATTTGTCTCCTGAGCTCCATTTGTCTGGATAACACTTCCTTTCTCTTCAGGATGGACTGCTCTTCATGTTCAGCCTGCAGGCGGGCACGTTCCAACGCCATTTCTTCCTCTTCCAATTGACGCCTCCTTTGCATTTCCCACTCTCTTTGTCGTAGAGACAACTCCTCCCGCTTTCTCTGTGCTTCCATTAATTGCTCGTCCAGTTGGGACGTTTCCACTCTAGCTTGTTCATCTATGAGTAGTCGTTGTCTCGCTGCTGCCAACTCTTTCTCTTTTTCCACTACAAGTATTTGTGATTGGTGTGAGGTGCTAATGTTAGTAATGTGGCTTACATAGCTCCGCCTGGAACGCTCTGATACCTGGGATCCATGTCGAGAGCCGTGGGCAATGGAGTTTGCTTTGGATGCGGCCCTTGAGGGGTCTTCCATTGAAGTTTCATCAGGGTTCTCCATTGGTGTTGCTCTGCGGGGCCTCAGCACCATCCTCGGTTCGGTATCCTCCATAGTTGGTTAGGGAAATTCCGGTTCTGCACTAGTTGGAGTGCGTATGATAACTGGCTATCACGTCTGGGTCACCATGAAATAAATTGACTAGGAATGCCAATCGTTTAGGCTGCGTGGTGTCATAAGTTTATTCAACTTTCGGTAGTTTCACAAGTGCATGTAGCATAGGCCGGTGGATACACAGAATTCAAGTCAGCCGACATGGAGCTCATGAATAATAAGAAGGGTCACTGTCGGGTCGTGAACTATCAATATTAAGCACCATTGGTGATCGGTTGTACTGACTTCGGTAAATTCGTCTGCAAAAACATAACACATGGAATGAGAACGGTGTATGCAGCTCTTTAAACCTAAAAGGCGTCTATTTCCGACACCTAAAATAACGTGGAGTCTCCAGGGTTTTAAACACCCTCAAAATTATGTCAAAAGAACTTAAAACTACTTGCTTTATAATCACAAGGAATCATTAATAATCAATATAACATGAAACATCATCAAGAAATATCAAAGAGTAATATTATTAAGGAAATCATAACGCTTACCATCCAAAACACAGCCCGCTATTTTGCTGTCATGCCTCGCTGCTCGCAACACAACCGCGCGGTGGCGCTATTCAAGTTAGCCTATTCGCAACACCTATATCTTTTTTTGTTAATTTTTCGAGAGGAAAAAATATTATTGAGAGCAAACGAATTGACTTCGATGGAACGGAGTGTTTCCAACATTTTCAGGGAACGAATTTTTATTTCGAGGGAATAAAAAGTTATTCAGCCGGAAGGGAATGAAATAATACTTCAAGGGAACAAAACTCCCTCACTGTTTTTCACCTGTGTAATTTGTTTTACCTCTCCCATTAGGAGCTCCGCATAATTTCAAAATAAATATATTTGTTGTCATAAGTTGTAGGCCTACACACACTCTCATCAGCTACAATCGTTGATGAACGTGTACTCATTAAAGACTATCATTGGCTGAGAGTCGTGCGCAACGCGTACATGAGTGCACCTTTCCATTGTTTGTCATTAAAGATGGCACTCAATGACGTCATGTGCAATCCAGCTATTGGTGTTCAATAGTTTTCAAAGTTTGTGGAAGATTTTGCCCCCGACCCGACGTTCACCATATCCCTGCCCAGGATTGGAAAAGGAAAGTGTGTATGTCCAACAAAAGTAAAGTATAAAGAGGTAGGGCCTATCACAATTTATGTGAATCTCTTTAAATCTCCAAATTGTATAGAATGTACCGTTAATTCAGCATATTCCGAATCACTTTAAATTAAGAATTGCTTAATATTATCCTACAACCATTTCGCGAACATCAGCGATTGTCCAGTTTTTTCCCTCTGGGCTTGGCCTCGCATTCTGTTTAATTGAAAGTAAGAATTCCACCAGATTTGTTTTTTCTTTAAGGACTGATAATTAAACGCATCTCAAAGTCACCAAATCCTTCTTCGACTGAAACCATAACCATCCAGTTGTTTTTCTTGTCAATATTATTCTTTAGCCAAAGCTTAGCCGGGAAGGTCACCGATCCTCTCGGGCCGTAGATGAAAACAGATCTCCACATTTTCAAACGTGACCGCGAATTGTTGTCCCATCAAACAGGACGACAACCAACACGACTTAACACAACACAATCTGTGCAATACTCAACCATCCCTGCTCTGTGGATAAACAATGGCCTTTTCCGTCTACAACGAAACTATCCAACAAGGATTAAAAATCTGATCAGAGGCTCAGAAAAGGAGTCGTTTCAAAGCGCGCTTGTCTAGGACAGCTGTCCACATTTACATTATGAAATTCGCTGTACACGAAGCGTTTCCTTAATTCCGTAAGTCTTGAGACGAATTATTTGATCGAACCATTGAATAAAATCGCATTATAATAAGGATCAATTGATATTGACAAGAATGAATACACGGTACAGGAAACATTGAGTTATTTACATTGTACCGTTTCAATTCATGTATTTATACATACGGTACTATTAATTTTTTTAAATTATGATCAACATAGTCATTCTTGTTTTACCGAGAGTTAACAGCCTACGTTCGCGATAATAACTGTTTGAACCATAGTGCCATAATTATCAATAAAACTCATTTGGATAAGGATATTCTTTCATCCACAGCTGCACTGAGCTGCCATTCACTAATGTTAAATCACGAAGCCACAAATACCTGGGATTTGGGCTGATTATAGCCCTCCCCTATACCTGCCATTTTGAAATGTGTGACGTAGGTCTTCAACAAACCATGACTATTTTACTCTGCCTAAGCTCAATGTTCACTGACCATCAACAGACCATAGAAACAATAATACATTCAGCATATTATCCTTTTTGAAATCCGCAATATTTGTTCGCAAAAACTTGACTAGCCCCAAGGAAATAGAAACAACATTTTGCTTGGCCGATTTCCCCACAGCTCTTCCAATCTTAAAGGAGGAGCTTCAACGAGTCAGTTGTCCGCCATCGCAGCTGAGGTCAATCAATGGAAACGTGCACGTGTGCACAACATTCAGGTCATACTCGTTAGAAATGGCCCCGAAAATAGTGTATTCGATCCGAAAATCTTCATAAAAATACCGTGACAAGTTTTTGCTATTTTTCTAAGCAAGTAGACCACTGTGTTCAGCTGAAACTTTCACAGGTGACATTTATTGTAGCTTTTTTGATAATTTTGCCAATAAATAAGCAAAAAACAATCTATAACACTGGGGGGGGGGGGGGGGGGGTGAGCTTCAACTACTTTTGTAACCCTCCGTGACACCATCAACAAAAAATCACACCGTGACAGTATCGCAGACTTCTTGAGTGTCTGTTTGATGCTAGCGTGTAAAACATTTTTTTGAGAACACACAACTTTTAAATCGCCCAAACCATTAAATATAGACCCTTGTGGAAAAATAACATGAATTATAGCAAAATTTCCTTTGAAATTAGCCCATAATTGTCTCTATTTATAGTTTATACAGAATGACTCATTTCACCTAGAAGTGGTAATTAGGTCCAAGGCTATGTAATTGCTGTACAATTCATAGGGGAAAACCGGGAGAGCTGGTCCTTGGCGGATTTTTTCTTTCATTGAAAAACAACCCCGATAGTAACAAAACAGTTGGCATGCTATATTTGGCTAGGTGTTGTTGTGGAATATGGATTTTTTTTTAATTAAAGACTGTTACTAAGTCCACCATGGCATCATGCAGCGTATCATTAGTCTGGTTGGGGAGAGAAAGGTGCCATGTGCAGATAACCACTGTTCATCTTATAAGTGTCTCATTAGGCTACAATGAGTACGGTACTGATATGGGGGAGTTGAAGCAGCTATCACGAGTAATGACAGCTCACTTGAACTGTGTTTCCATTTCTTGAGGATCCGCTTCTCGCTCCGACGATCCAATAGTCGATCTACTACTGATAGCGTTCACGTTGTATACCTCGGTGCGGTGTCTAGTTCGCCAGGTGGCGCTCGACAACTTCTTCACCCACATGCCTCGCACTCGCACAGTGAACGCGAATGCAAAGAAGGACATGGGTCCCTGGAGAGTGAAGATGACAGTGATGACGTAGGAGAAAGCTTGGTCCTCAAAATAACCCATGATGAAGATTGCAAACCATAGTAGACCGGTAGCTACGAAGGTCTAGTGAAAAATAATATGAATGGCCTTACAACTAGATTTAGGTGCAAGTATGTTATTCGCCTGTTGTGAAATGAAAAACTTATACAAAACTTTCCAATGTAAAAAAACCCAACTTGTTTTCGTGAATTCTTTTTGTGCTAAATTTGAGTGCTGCTCTAGCTAAGTTGAAAATTACTGACTAGCAAATTTTACTCAAGACAAATAGCTTTAGTATCTTAACTGCTAACGTTTTTGTGCTTGGTATATTTTGGGGTCTTCAGCAGCTCTATATTATTATAATCTTCTGTGGTATAGATAACTGTGAGCTTGGATAGGTCCTTACATTTTGAATTCACCTACCTTCACAAAGAGACTCAACTCCATATTGAAAGTCTCAAGTCGTCCTTTCTTCTTACGGACCAGTCTCACATCTCTCTGAGTCTTCTTGATCCCTACCAATGTGAGAGTAAAGAACACCGCATTCAGACACATGAGACACGATAAAGGGACGGCCACCAGGTAGATAGCAACCTCCCCACCGGATATCATGCAACCGTTATAGACATTCTCCCGCCGGCCACCAAACTCGACTAAGAAGTGCAACGCACAACCAACCCCCACAGGGACAATGGGAGCACCCCAGCCGTAGACCGAGTACAGCCGGAATGCTCGCCACTCGCCCCGCTGCCCTGTCGATCCTGTGAGCCTAACACCGAGGCCGAATGTGCGCACAAAGTGTAGGGAGATAATGTTGCTCCAGAAAAAGACGGCCAGCAGGAAATAGTGCATCAGAACGGCGAAGATGAGACAAGAAGCGTTTGTTGTCAAGGTGACCTGAGATAGAGGGGACCTAACAGCAAAGATGAACGTCATCAATAGAGCGAACATAGCAACCAGAAAACTCATCATGTTCTTACCAGGCAGATTTCTGAGTTCAGGAAACATGTAGTAAGTGAACAGAGACATCACTAGAAACACTAGAGAAATAGACACACCAACCATGGATACTATTACTTCGCTGGTGTTGTATTCATCTTGGGGGTAATATGGATTTTCGGTCTCGGAACGGCACACGGCTATCTTTCCTTGAGACATCACGATGACATCACGAGATGATAAATTTCGGCCAGCTAAGTCACGATACATCAGCACTGAGCCCATCGAAGTTACGTTAAACTCATTTGAATTTAACACAACGATTGGGCAGATTAATTTGTTACTGCACGTCAAAACAGACTGTCCAGTCCGTTTTCCTGATGCAATGGTTATTTCTTGCATCGTCTTAAGCGATGGAAGGACATAAGTCTCATTGTCTAGTAAGAACTGAATGTAAGAAACACTCTCAACTAAAAACCTTTGGTATCCATCCAGAGTATACTGTTTGAGTTCTTGTCCTTGCTTTGCACATCGATCCTGCAGGAACACTTTATCGAAATTCCTTATTCTAACTTTTGACACTGAAAGAGACATGTTGGTAAACTCCCAGCATTTAGTTTTATTCAAGGCGTCTAAAACCATCTCTGACATTGATTCGATAGTGGTTGTGTTGCCTACATGAGCCACAACGGATAGAATGTACGGGTACGGCATTGTAATATGGGAGCAACTTTGATTCAGATTTGTTATATTATTCGAATAATCGAGTTTTAGTTCAGAAATGTAAACTGAAACATTACCCAATATCTGGTGAAAAAGAACTGAAGCGAGCGTTTTTTGGTCATCAACGAGGAATTTAGTTTGAATAAAAACTTCGCAAGAGAATCCCCCATCGGGAACTTTGGTGTCAAATCTGAAGGAGTAGTTGGTGTGGTTGCCGATAGAAACACACGTGAAACCATCGTCTGAGAATACCTGACCGTATGGGCAGAAGAATTCACGACACTCACCCGTCGACTGGTCATAGGTTTGTCCATGATTGCATGTTGGCTTGAAAAGAGATAAACCCGCACCTTTCGAAGGCGAGAAATCGAAAAGTGCGCTGATTGGTAGTGAATTTAATGTGTAAAGTCCTTCTTCATCACCTCGACTAATGGGCGAAATATAGGTACAGTTGTAATCAGGAACTTTATTGTCTTTGTTATCCACAGTGTCAGTCGCAGTGCTCTCTTTACTACACAACAAACAGTGCTTGTTATTATAGCCACGACATGGTAACGAGTAGGCACGGCACGCGTCCGCGTTTAGCGAGTCTTTGCAATGATGGGATGCAAACGACATCCTACGAAGTGGCGCCACCTCCCATAGAAAGGATCTAGGGCTGCCCACGTAATTAATCACACAGTTTGTTGCCACAAGTGAAATGTTTTTTCTGAATACAAAATCAAGATCAAGGTCCGCTGGGTAACAACCAAACAAAACAGTCCAAAATATGACATTTTGGGAGTCGTAACCATTACACGAAGCGCAATGTATGTTTTTATAGTGTAGTCCATTCGCAGCGGTTACAGGGAGAAGTGCAATGACGTCATGAAGGTGTTGAACGCTTGCTAATGAGCGTTTCATCTGACAGGCATGCAATTCATCTTCTGATGCATCCAATCTACAATCCTCTATCAGCATGTAACCGTCTCGTCCAGGAGCTCTCCCAAATTTTTTAGTTGATCGTCGTTTGAGAATCACTGGCGACCACAGCGCCCTCAGTTGACAGATATACTCTTGAACCAACCCGTGCGTCGCTTCCTCCTTGTATACCCGGCACTTGTCTTCGGAAGTTGAAACTTCGCCCTTGCTCGTGAACGAACCATTGACCTGATCATAAGTGCATTTTGCTATACCAACTAAAGTTACATTTCCATTTTTCCCCGGCTCGATATCGGTGCAGAAGAGTGCATAGTCTAAACAACAGTCCCCATAAATGACGCAGAAGGGGTCACATTTGCAGACCAGTTCATTTTCCCGGGTTTGTCTGGTATCTTTCGACGACTCACTGCAGCTACCACAACATGAAGCGTCACGAGTAAGTTGCAGTGTCACGCCGTCCAGTAGAATCTCCAAACCTGTTAGAAACACAAAAATAAACTCGATTTGAAATTTTCCAGGGAATAGAGTATTACTACCTGTTTTGTTTTGAAACCAGCTTGTTGCTTGTGTTGTTGTTGTTTGTGTTTTTGTTTTGTTTTGTTTGTTGTTGTTTTTCTTTTTTTGGGGGGGCTGGAATCATTTGATTGTTCATGTATTATGTCTTGCGTTGTCCTGTGACTATGAACCGTTCCTTTTAGATTTCACAATTCCATCTGTGACATGAGCACTAGTGATAATAGTGGTTTATACAAATGGACGCACTGACTATTCCATTTCAGGTGGCGAGTTGAAAAGCCCAATTTTCACTGATCAGTGATTGCATTCTGCGTTGCGACAAATGCATGAACGAAATGCATTCAAACCCAAGTTATTTAGTTATAACGAGTGCTGAAAAATGATGGAAATGTCTAAAGTTTACGCAACTATAGTTAATTCAGGTATGCATTGGGACGCACTAAAAGCCGACAACTGCCGACAACACATCTAAAAACCATGTTGAACCTAAACAACCAAGAGTCTTATCCCAGGCACAGTGGCGAAACCAAGGGGAGGGGGGCACGGGGGGCACGTGGGGCACGTGCCCCCCAATTGATTCCAGTGCCCCCGGGTGCCCCCCATTTAAAATCTGAACCTTTGAGACTATAATAATTACCAGAAAATATATACTTTTATGGAGCACTGGTGGTGTATAACTCAATGTTTCAAATTATTTTTCTATCGACACATTGTTGTACCTTTGCAGTGGACAGTTGTTATTTTTACCAACGTCTTCAGAGTACGGTAAATCACGTCCGCAAATTGTATAATGACTCTTCGCCCGCACGCGCCTCATTCTGCCACAGTCTGCCACGTTAAATACGGTATGGTAGTGTCACATGAAGCTACATGACGTGCTGGGTGCCGTTGCATTTACCGTAAGTACATGAGGAAAAGCCATTGAAAACTAATGAGCTGTGAGAGCATTGATCTAAAATATCTGCTTCATTTGTGACATTACTTTGTTCTTCAGTGTATAGGGTATATTAAATAGTTCGTCAATATTGGGGGGGGGGGGGGGGGGGGCGGATGGTTCAAAACAATTTCGAAAAAATATTAATTAGGCCTACTGAGCATGGCCCCAAAAGTGTAATAAATAAATACTAGTGCCAGTCCTCAAATACATAAATCCCCATAAAAAAGACTCCGGTCTCGCAATCTCTTGTTAACAGTTATCATTTATTTATATACATTCAAACAGGAACTGCATATGGTTATAGATGTGCGAAAAAGAAGAGAGAAAAAAAAGAAAAAACAAAAACAATCTTTGTTTCATTTATGATGTATTTTATAGGCTGCAGGATCTGACACAAAATAAGGAAGGGTGCAGGCGTAGATTAAGATCCGGTTTTTAAAAAGTGCAAAGTTGATTTACCAGCAGTGCCCCACTAGTGCCCCCCCCCCCCCGTGTGCCCCCCAAAAATGTACCTTAGTTACGCCGCTGCCCAGGCATCTTCACACTTTTTAAAAAGTTGCATTAAAATGAAGCGTACGGTACGGGTCAATAGGGTCCGGAAACCCGGGTCTACTAAGGTCCGGGGTCCGGGCCTACTGAGGGTTCGGGGCCCGTTTTGGGGACAACTTTTATTTTGTAATTTTTTATTTCTCCATAATTTTATTCTCTTGAAAGAAAAATTGTCTGCTCTGTTTTCGATAATCTTTATTGTTTCATTCACAGTTAAATCTCTTTTTCACAGCACAGTAATAGAAACACGTGATGTGAGCACAGTGCTATCGTTCGCTAATGTATTAATAATTGGTGTGAGTTAGTCCGATAGGCCAATGTTATTCACCACTTGTCATAGATTTTTAATTTTTTTTTGTTGGGGAGGGGTAGGTGGGGGCAAAGGGATAAATTTAAAGATGTTATATATTTTAAATGATTACGATTTAGCCTATTTGAAGTACCGATCTATAGGTGTACATGAATGCATTATGGAGGTGAAGGTCTGCATGGTTGAGAACTTGTTCTTTGTTAGCACTGCCGCCTGCAGCACTCCCAAACAATAAATACTGGAAATACTCTTTCCATTTATTATGGTCTGGTTATAAAGTACACAGACCGATTGGTAATACAGACTACTAAAGTTGATTATTTCTTTTTATATAACACCCAAGCAGATCCTTGCCATTTGATTGGAGAATTGTCCGTCACGTGATAGCAAATAAACGTACCATTGCACGCTACGTCATTAACCGTGCATTTTTCGTTCCATTCACCGTGAATCTTTCGTTCCATCCGATTTGTTCTATTGCACGCTCGCCCACCCTCCATTGACGAAAGTGACTATTCGATTAAAGATGGCAAATGACAAATGACAAATGACAAAGATCTACTTGGATGTTATATAAAACAAATAATGAATGTTTTTCATTCGTGCAATAGTAAGAATATTTTCATTCGTTGAAAGATGGAATGTTCCATTCAACTCGGCTTCGCCTCGTTGAATGGAACATTCCATCTTTCAACTCATGAAAATATTCTTACCATTGCACTCATAAACATTCATTATTTGTATAATAATTTTCTTTGGGAGGGGTTTGGGGATGGGGTTGGTGGTGGCAAAGGTTTTGAGCAAGAAATACCCCTGCCCAGACCCCTGCATGGTTACGCCACTATTACAGTGATGTCAATACCCATGAACGTACCGAATCGTGCGTGTCACTAATATTCGGTGACTCTGTACATGTGACCAAAAAGAACACAAAAATATAGGCCATGCAAATTGGATTACCCCTCCCCGTACACTCGAAACTGATCTGACCTAATTTTTATATTTTGTTTGCCTCCATTATTTCTTCTTCGTACGTGGTTTACCCTTCACATGGTGTCACATATATACTGTGTAGTGTGTATAGTGTAATGAAGACCCAAAACCAAAATGTTCTGTTATAATTTCCATTAATTTAAAACACTTCAATGAATCAAAGCGGCTTCTCATGCGATTAGTGCCCAGGGGATACAATAGCCTGAAAATCAGTTTTACCCTTAGAATAATGTTGGCTAATATCAGGACTCTTAAATTATGAAGGTCGAGCTGACCATCGAATAGAAAGAGGCACAATAAGCTAATGTAATTAGTTCTAACTTGTCTTTACCCAAATCGAAGTAAATGGACTGTAAGTAATTCGCCATGAAAGGATCATCTTTTCCTGTTAGCTGAGGATACCATGGACGTTTAAGCACGTCGTAATTCTAATAGCTCTCAAACTGATATTGTTATTTGATTTAATTTGGTACGTTGGCAACATACCCGCGATTTCACCAAGGACCTATTTCCAGAGGCGAAGTAGAAATTTTCCTTTGGGCGGGGGAGGCAATTACATAAATTGGGTGGGGGTCTATTGAATGTATCAAACCAGTCATTATTTTGTGCACATTTTCGATCTCATGGGGGGGGGGGGGGGCAATGGTTTCGAACGGGGGGGGGGGGGACACCAATGGTTTCGAACGGGGGTGGGGGCTCCAGTCTAGTTCCCAGTCAGTATCAAGATTGCCAAGAGTCAAAGAGGGATTCGAACCAGTTACTCAGCATAATAAACAAAACGATCGTCCTAGATATACACCTTTTAAATATGCCGACAATTTTGCTTGTTTGTAATCATTTTATGGAGCTTAAACTAACATCTGATAAAGTAAAACTGTATTGTCAGCCGAAAAGGAATATGTAGCAATAGTGTTGACGTGTTCTACGTTGAACAACACAATGCTGACTCGGAGTTACGTTCAGTGGCATTTGTCTCTTCTGCTGGTGTGAATAGAAATCTTCTGGACCCGATGCCCATTCAACGATTAATGGATGTTAAACTTGCATCGGGGATAAAGAATGTGATTTGATTTTACCCTTCCACCGTTATTTGTTAAGCATTGTATACTCAGTTCTGTCCCGAGTCCTGTGAAAAACACCAAACCAAACCCCACAAGCATATTACTCGGGTGGGATTCGAACCCACAACCCTTTTCAATCTAGAGCAGATGTCCTATTAACTAGACCACACCAAGATTGCTTAGTAGCTAGAGGCAGAGTTCGAATCCTATATTTTAGCAACAATTTAATAGATGTCAAATTTGCATTCGGGGATAAAGAATCGTTGGTACAAATCTCATCCGATGTCTGTGTTTTTCCCACAGGACTCAGCACAATACTGAATATTCAGTGCTTTACACACATCGGTGGAAGTGTAAAACTAAATAGCATTCGATAGTTAGCTAAACTTGAATCACATTGAGTCAGACAGTTTACCAGGTTTTGATGCACGCATAAAACAATGTGCAAACATAGGGCTAGATAGCTCAGTTGGTAGAGCGCCGACACGTTATTCTGGAGGTCGTTGGTTTAAATCCCGCTCCAGTCAAATTTTGTTTTGTTCAACCGAAAGTTATTCTATTTCGTTTTATAGGCATTAAATACTACACGTTGGCCATTCTTAAGATGAATTTGTATACCACTTATTTACACTTGATGCTGGCTTTTACGAAATTGAATGAGTCTTGCGGCCTCGTGAAATTGAATGATCTTGTTTGACCAGTGAATGCTAAACTGGTGAAATTGAATTACTCCTTCTGACCGTTGGATGCTGATTTAACGGAGCATTCATTTTTGAACGGAATTTTATGAGCCGGAAGTTAAAATTAGAGGATTTTTTGTTGAAAACTGGCAGGGAAAACAAATATTAAAGAAGCTATCAGATGATGGCGAGGATTTCATGCGGTACCTTATGGCAACTGCGTCAGTAAAGTTTTCTATCGAATATTATCTTTTAAAATATCTTTGGGTCGAACAAAGAACAATTTACAAGAGCGGAGCTTGAACCTGCGATTTGAACCTTTAAATATCAATATTGATAAACCGCAAAGGGAACTTAATGGGTCGCATAAACAGTCGCATCCCCTCAAGGTGACCCCTCTTCTGCCGCTTCCCAGGTGGTATCGTAAACTTAGACTAACGGCAGTTACGGGTTGAATGGCTGGCTTCTGACTGGCATTATATCCCCGAATAACAAGAGGGAAACCGCCATCGTAGTGTTAGATAGCTCAGTTGGTAGAGCGCCGGCACGTTAATCCGTTGGTCGCAGGTTCAAGTCTTGTTCTAGTATAGTTTCTCAATTTGTTCAACCTATACAAAAATGTAAAAAAAATTGCCCGGTCAGTTTCCCCTCTAGTTTATTGCTTAATATTAAGTAAAATCCTTATGAGCCTGACATTAATGTCGAGAAAACTTAAACTTCAGATTAACCGTTTTACACTTCAAAAGATACCGCAATGCGAACTGAACATGACCACATGTTGGTTTAGTTTGATTATGTGTGCATAGGGCCTATCATTATCCAAATTTGATATTTTAAAAAAAGGGTAAAATAATGCACTTACCGTGTGCCAAGAGTAGTGCAGAAAATACGCACAAAAATGTCACGGATGTGATACATAAGCTATTGTGTCCCTTCATGGTGGCGATCGTATCCGAAGTGGTATCAGCGAACAGGAATGTTAAGTATCGCTGCTTCCCGTCCAAACTATAAACCTATCAATATTTATTATTAATAAGGCTACCACTCTGGGCACTGGTCGCCACACGCAGTGTGCTCAGCTGAAGATAGTCTTGGTGCAAGACGTTCTAATGTTGTCTGTAAAACCATGCACACTCAACACTATACATTATTATTATTATTATTATTTATTCGGCCAGAAACACACAGCAATTGTATACAGTAAACAAGTTAAAGACAAAAATGGCTAAAAACAGCAAAATTACAGTTCACAGAGTAGGATACTAAAACTTAAACATAAACAAGTAAACTAAAATACAAGAACAACCCTAATTGTGATGGCCAGGATCAACACAAGTATAATCAAACACTGTAGCTCGAAAGCCTGTTGATCCACTCACAACAAGAGACAAAAAAATATAAATATAAAATATAACATTAATAAACGAAACAAAGAATAAATACAAATATATGCAATCTTTGAAACAGAATTCAGAATATATAAATATGAGAATTAACCAAGGACAGTGTATTAACTAGAGGCACTAGAAACGACATGAACAAGGAGACAAGGGAAAATCAATCATCAAAGTTAAAGTGTAACCTTGATGACTGCCCCACCCCCGTCTCCCTGATCAAGCCATTTTAACTTACCAAGAACTGGCTTCATTTTAAATAAATAATAAATAAAACAAAAACAATAATTTGGCATTAAGAGGCAAAAATAATCATGAACTCAAAGTAAATAAACACTCTGCTGAAGTAAACAAGAGACATGAACAGAAATTAATTTGAAAAAAAAAAATATATATATATATATATATATATATAAAATATCGAAGGAACTGCTAGAGATGACCATGGCAAATTTAGGTAGCTAATAATCAGAATCCTTGTTATAATAGTAAGACGATAGATTATCACAAAAAACTTTAAAGTTATCCAAAATAAGAGAATCATTAATGTGTGATGGCAAGTCGCTCCACAACCGGGGAAATGTATTAATAGGGGTGTATTTTAGAGCTTGGGTTCTGGCATAGTGATGATGGAATGTGACAAAGTCTGGATGGCGGGTATTGATTTGGGCGTTATATTTAATGGATTGACAGTCAATGAGTCCAAACAATGACTTGATGGTGAACATAATAGTATTATGTTGTCTTCTATGGTCCAGACTGAGCCAATTAAGGGATTTCAGGCGCTCCTCGTAAGGCATGGCTTGTCGCTTTTGTTTCAAGCACATTCTGCTTGCTCGGCGTTGAACCCTTTCGAGCTTTGCAGATAATGTGGCAGTGAATGGGTACCAGGCGGGTAAACCATACTCTAACACCGGCAACACTAGAGACATGTACAGTGACCTGAGGGCTTGAGATGATGCTCCGCCAGCAACTTGCCAAATGAATCCTAAAGTTCTGTTTGCTTTGGACACGATAGAGTTCACATGGTCATTCCAGTTAAGATTGCTATTAACAGTTATACCAAGGTACTTATAAGTGGAAACAATACCAAGGGGTAAACCTTGAAGTGAGTAGTGGGGAAGATGATCGAGTGATTTGCAGCGTGTCATGTGCATTACTTTGGATTTGTTCGTGTTGATCTTCATGCCATTTGCCACGCTCCATTGACCAAGTGCCTTGAGGTCGGACTGCAATATTTGTTCATCCGCGGGAGATTTGATTGGACGGTAGATAAGGGTGTCATCAGCGAAGAGTAGGGATGTTGAAGTAAGGTTCCTCGAAATGTCACTAATGAAAAGGTTGAAGAGAAGGGGACCAAGAACACTCCCCTGCGGAACTCCAGACGTTACGGGTTCCCATGTAGAAACACTTCCACGGTACATAACCCGCTGTTGCCGATTAGTGAGGAATGTTTTCAGCCAGATCCAAGTAGGGCCCCGAATGTTGAAGTTACGAGCCAATTTGTCAAGAAGGATGTGGTGAGGCATGAGGTCAAAAGCTTTGCTAAAGTCCAGAAAGATGATGTCAAGGCGAGGTGGGCGTGGCTTGTCGAGAATGGTTGCCCAATCATGAATTGCGTTGGTGAGCTGGGTAACACATGATTTACGAGCTGTAAAACCATGTTGTTTCTCATTACCAAGGCATAGTGAATTCACATGGATATTAATGTTATCTGCAATGGCTCTTTCAAGGACCTTACAAACCACAGATGGTCCTTGAAAGAGCAATGAGGAATAACAACGTGATTTGATACCTTACCCGTCTCCGAGTCAGATTCCAGTTTAAGAATCGCACAGCCATGCGTAAATCTATAGCACATTCTTTGTATTTCGATTGAATCAGTTATCACTAAATTGCAGTTATCAAATAGTATACATTTATTCCATTATGTGGTTTATAATATTAGTTGTGGTGAAGAAATCATAGTGTGTAAATAAGAAGATGTTTGGGTGCCAAGTAATGCTTGTGAAGTTGTGCCCACTAAGTGATTACTGAATCTCTAAAATGATAACTGAATAATACTTTATCATAACACTGTGCTGTTCCCCGCCTTTTTGAGCGATGCAGAGTGGCATGCATGGGGAAACATTCGTCTGATAAGTGTACGCGATTTGCTGAATAAGTAATCAAGTAGCTGGCCAGTGAAATTGTGCCTCTTGAGTCTTTTGGTGTTATTGATTATGAATGAACAGTTGTGACAAAACAGGTTTCAAAACAAACTCATGCTGCAGTGCCGTGCAAAAATATTTGTCAAAAAGGAGGAAATTTGGAGAGCAATTATTGGTTTTAAAGTATCTTAAAATTTGTATCTAAGATTGTTATACAATTACTCCATGACTTATGGATATATGTTGGAAATGCAATGAAAACGCATAATAGCCGCAGGATATTTTGCTTTATTGAGGATGCAAGTCGTACGAACTCTCTGAATCGTTCTTGTAAAGGCATTTACTTTCAGTCATCCCTGTATATCTAATGTTATCTCATGCTGATGTTACATTCAAGACTCTCTCGAAATCTGCAGATGGAAACAAAAACTGTTTATTGGTTGATCGCTTTCACTCAATGATTTCTAAGAGGTCAGCTCTGACGAGAGTCTTAAACTGACCAAATAGTTAAATAGGTATCTTTTGGGGAAGAAATATCATGTACAAAGTTTGTCCTAAAGAATACTGTTCTAGTTAAACACAAACTATTGTAATGTATGTCTGGATTGTACGGAAGTGTAGGCCTATAAAGGACATGGTAAAAAAAAGAAGCTATTCCGCCCGGGCGGACTACTAATTCGCCCGGGCGGATTACTATTTCGCCCGGGCGGATTACTATTTCGCCCGGGCGGATTCACAGCAGCCTAGCCAAGGGAGGGGGGGGGGGGGGCATGTTCCAAAATTGCAGTGCCCCCCCCCTCCCCGAAAACAATCGCGATAGAGCTGACAAAAGTTAAGAAAAAGAAAAGAAAAGAAGAGACAATTTCGGGTTTGTAAAAATGTAGTGAACGATCGCGATCGCTACGCGGCCAAAATGCCGAGAATGTAAGAAGATGGTGGGCCTCACTGCAAAGATAAAAGCATGACCCTCCCCCCACCACTGGCCCCAACTTAAATGCAATACGCACTACCATCACTGTGCCCCTCCTGTGCCACTCCGTTGCAGCAAGGCGGCAACACACATTCATGTACTGCTTTCAATATCATCACCAGGAAGGCAGGCATAAAGATTCACCTTATCGTCAGCTCAGTGCATTTTTTTCTTTCCAACTTTATGTCAAGCAGGTTTATAACAATTTTGATAAATCTACTGAAGCGTTAAAGGGACATTAGAAATGAAAGATAATTAAAGTCGTAGTTCTGGCTTACAGTCCATACTTATATATGACTCGAACATGTCTCATAAATATGACTTAATTGGCTCAAGTCATAATATTATGCCTTCTACTAACTCATAATTATGAGATATAAGTAATAATTATGACAATTAATTTTTTCTTTCGCAATTTCCCTTTAACGCTTAGCCTATGTAGACTGCTATGTAAAAGATTTTCCAACATCACATCCAATGAGAAAGAAAGAAGCTAATGTCCACGATAACATGTCACTGTAACCTTGTTGCAACTCTTTCCACAAACTTGTGACCTGAATTAAGTTTTTCAATCTTTAACTGAATCTATCAATTCTATTGTTTGTTCCAGATAGATAACTTCGTTGGGGGGTGGGGGGGGGGGGGGGGGGTGTCTTTTCTTCTTTTTCTTTTTAAGTGGATGTGGTCTTTGAAAACTTTTTGCATGGTGGTCTATAGACATATAATCTTCTTGATAAAGTTTGAGAACACAAAATGCACTGAGCTAATTACTTTTATACATTTTAAATATTTATATAAATTCAAGGTCAAAAGGTGGCAGTTATACCATCACTATTACGCTTAACTTACAAGTGCGACCTGGTAGTGGACGTTTGTACTGTGACCACAATGCACAGCACAGTCAGATTCACTTAGTTCACCATCATGCACCAGAAAACTGCAAAAAAAAATGATTTACAGTTTTGTAGATTAGTTTCAGATTTGTAGAGGTTTGAAAGCAAGCATTTCAGAACTGATAAAATTCAATCCAAACTGTTCTAACAACAGACATCTGTAAGAAGCACTATTTGCTAAGTTGCTTCTATGAAGATAAGTCGAGCGTGTAGTATAGATTAATTTTTGGACTATTACTTCTAATTGTTTGTACCAATACAAGTTTGTATCCAAGCAGCTTGGGTTGAGAGGCAATTTGTAAAAACTCTCTTTTGATAATTCACTTCCAGTCAAACTTTACCTTGTATTATAACTGAAACTGGTACATTACCAAATTACTTGCCATGCATGAAGTTCAAACTGCCAGACTACATCAACGAATAGTAGCTCATCTCCTCTGGTGTCTGTGCTAATTAAGACGTTCTGAAGACACTAACAAGAAAGGTTGATAGTGATAAGCCATAAGTTGAACTCGGATCAGTTGCTACTACTGTAAGTACTTTCAGTCCAATGCCTGTGAGATTAATTTTGTACATTTGTTTCCAATTGCTTGTATCCGTTTATATCCAAACAAGTTGAGATGAGAGTTAGTTTGTTGAATAATTTTCAGATTTTGAGAAGTTTGGAAGCAAGCATTTTAGAACTGATCAAATTCAATAAAAAAAACAACCGATGGTAACAAGACATTTGGCGTGCTATTTGGCTAGGTGTAGTTGAGGGAATTTTGTTGATTAAAAACAAAAACAAAATGACGGAGTACCGACGACATCTTGTAAGGTTAAGAAGAGAAATCAGCCAAGTTGCTCCATATGAAGATTTTAAGTCCATTGTGTGGCAGATTTTTTATATAAACATATTTTCTGTTTTGATGACTGCTTCTTATTGTTTGTAACACTAATCTAAGCAGCTTGGGGCGAGAGATAGAATGTAAAAGCTCTTTTGGTAATTCGCTTCCAGTCAAACTTTACCTTCTAACTTAAGTCGATACATTACCAACTTCCTTGATTAACTGCCAGACTGCATCAATGATAGGCTCATGAGTAGGCTCATCACCTGTGGTATATCTGTGCTAATAAAGACGCTCTGAAGATGTTAACAAAGAAAAGTTAGTATTCATAAACCATGTTTACGAATTAAGTTGAACCCAGATCAGTTGCTACGGTAACGATGCTCAGTTCAATGCCTGTGATATTAATTGTAGGCAATTGCTTCCAATTCTTTGTATCATATATAACCAACTTGAGACGAGAGATAGTTTGTTGAATAATTTCCAGTTAAAAAGCATTTTATGATAAAACTCAACACAAAATGTTGATCTACAACTGACATATTTAAAAAGTGAAATCAGCAACGTTGAAGATTTGAAGTCCATTATGTCGAAGATTTTATTTTTTGAACGATTGCTTCTAATTGTTTGTACCATATTTTAAAACCTTGGGGTGTGAGATAGTTTGTAAAAGCTCCCCTTAATTAAGTATTGCACTTCCACTCAAACTTTCTCTTGTAACTTAAACTGATATACTACCAAATTACTTGCCAAACCTTAAGTTCAAACTGCCAGACTGCATCAACAAAGCGTAGCTTATCACCTCTGGTGTCCGTTTAAATGAAGACGTTCTAAAGATGTTAACAGGAAAAGTTGATAGTTACAGGCCATGTTTACCAACTAAGTTGAACTGGCAAAGATCAGTTGCTTCATGTAAGAACTTTCTGTCCAATGCCTGTAGGATTCATTATGGACTGTTGTTTCCAATTGTTTGTATCAATTCTAAACGTAATTAAGAAGTGAAACAGCTAAGTTACTCCTTTGAAGATTTTAAGTTCAATTTGTGGAAGATTCAGTCTTTGAATAATTGCTCCAAACTTGTTGTACTATACACCCAAGCAGCTTGGACGAGTGATAGTTCCAAAAAGCTCATTTTGGTAATTCACTTCTAGTCAAACTTTTTCTTGTAACTTAAAAACTGATACATTACCAAATTGCTTGCCATGCCTGAAGTTAAAACTGCCAAACTGCATCACCTCTGTATCTGAAAAAAAATCGGTTCTGAAATAAAGTTAGCATTTATAAGCCATGTTAAGTTGAGCTGACCTGTAACTTACCAAACTTGAAATATACTGGGTCTGAGACATTAAAAATAGGGTTATTGACTGTTGAGGGGGAAAAAAGAAGTTATTGGACATGGAAGGGAAACATTTTTTAATGGCTGTGGAAGGAAAAAAAAACATTGCTGTGGAAGGAAAAATCATTATTTGCTGTGGAAGGAAAAATCATTATTTGCTGTGGAAGGAAAATTTTGTATGGCTGTGGAAGAAAAAAACCAATATTTGCAGTGGAAGGAAAAATAGTTATTGCTGTGAAAGGAAAATCATTATTTGCAGTGGAAGGAAAACTAGTTATTGCTGTGGAGGGAAAAATCGTTATTGCTGTGAAGGAAACATTAATATTGATGTGGAAGAAAAAATTAATATGAATGTGGAAGGAAAATTTTGTATTTGCTGTGGAAGGAAAAACATTATTTGCTGTTGAAGGAAAAAAAGTTATTGCTGTGAAAGGAAAAAATAATAGTTATTGCTGTGGAAAGGAAAATTAATATGGATGTGGAAGGAAAAATCGTTATTTGCTGTGGAAGAAAAAAATCGTTATTTGCTGTGGAAGGCAAAATCATTATTTGCTGTGCGAGGAAAAATCATTATTTGCTGTGGAAGGAAAAATCATTATTTGCTGTGGAAGGAAAAATCATTATTTGCTGTGGAAGGAAAAATTAATATTGATGTGGAAGGAAAAATTAATATTGATGTGGGAGGAAAAATCATTATTTGCTGTGCTAGGAAAAATTGTTATTTGCTGTGGAAGGAAAAATCATTATTTGCTGTGGAATGAAAAGTTGTTATTAAGTACGTTTACCTAACCTGGTCATACCTGATATTCCTGACCTCACCCGACCTTACCCATGACCAGCTAATACTTAACCTGTTGGCAAGCAGTGTTAACTTCTGGTTGCTCATAACGCTCTCTCTTGTGCCTCTCGGACCTCACATCACCAGCCAGGGAGTCTTCTTCATCTCTACCTCTCAATAACTACAAAGTAAAACTGTCATGGACCTGTTGAAAGACAACACTTAATTAAGTTATAGGCCTGCTCTAAGTCCCTCTATAGGCCTAATCAACTTACCATCTATACTTACCACAATCACCTTTAACATCAAGAGGGGTGTCTTCCTTTAAATTTTTTTGTTTATGTTTCTCTTTTTTTCTTGTTTCTCCTCTTCCGGTTTTTTTCCCCGCTCGCTTTCCAAGACATTGCCCGCCTTTCGCGCAGCACTCTAAAAACTAAGTTTTGATTTTGTTTTCTTTGTTGTGCTTTACTGATCATTTCTCTTGCAATCAGTCGATAAAATTTATTCGTCAGGAATATTTAACGATTAATTTACCTCAACTAAATTACACATTTAAATATTTCCAACTGAATGAACTCTTCGACTAATTAGTGTAATTTACACTATTGTGGGGCATCTTGAAGGGTGAAATCATTTTGTTTTTGCCAAGTTCATCTTGTAAAGATAATGTATTAAAAACACTAGGAGGTTTAGTCAGTTTGGGCATCAGGCACATACTAAATTATCATTGAACAGTTTTTCTTGCTTTTACGGGGCTGATTTTTGTTGGTTTGGGGGAATTTGTTTGTTTGCAATTTGTTTGTTCCGATTTCGTTTATAAGTTTATTACAGATTGTTTAATTTATATATAAGTACTTTATCTTAAAACGTTTTTTATGCTTTTAAAGGAACATAAGGCTGTTATTTCTAGAGATACTGCTGTGTGATATTTCTAAATATAAGCGAATTAATCATGCCAATGTACTTTAAAAGGACAACAAATTAAGGTCACCACCTTCTTCCAAACCATAGGAAATATTCCAAGAGAAACTATTACTTTAATGCATCACTCTGGCCACGACCAAAATGCCTGGAAATCAAGAAAATCCTCTCAGAAAAAACATCATGGATGGCATCACCATTGACAATATTAGTAGACAACATCAACAAGTACTGAGATGAATTAAAAGCAACCTGCTAGTTATTGGGGAGGAATGGGGTTAGATCTTTGCTTACCAGTTGATGCCATCTTAAAGACATTGCCTTACTACTTGGACGACCTCTAGCCACTTGGACGACTTCTAGGCAAACCCGATACCACACAATCCATAGATCTTCTTTCTTCACCCACCAGTGGGCATAACAGTTTAACAGTTTTGACAGTCACCCAAAAGTGTTTAGTTCTGAAACTCAAAACCAAAAGACACTTTTAATGTTCTTGTCCCGCCACTTGGACGACTTCTTGCCACTTGGACGACTTCTAGCCAAACCCATGTACCACACAATCCATAGATCTTCTTTCTTCACCCTCCCTTAGGGCATAACAGTTTCAAAGTTTTGACAACAGTCAGCAAAAAGGTTCCATAACATTAACAGTTCTTAAATTCAATACCACAAGTCCCTTTTCACGGTAATTCAGTTCTTCGGTCCAGTAGCTTCTCACGTCAACTTGACGGAGCTTGCAAGCAAAAGCGAAAGCTCAACAGGTAATATTGAGTCAATTTGAAAGAAGTTCAGTTCCTACAGTTCTGGTCGTCTTCAGAAAAAATTACAAAATCCTGGAACTCTTCAACTCTACTCACAAATTTAACATCAAAGTTGGTCCATGACATCAGCAGGTTGATTGAATACGCCGGCGACAATTATTCTATCTATCTTCGAGGAATTTTCAAACCATCAAAAACCCCGGGGAGGGGGGTCTCAACGGTTGTGATTTCGACTACGAAATTAGACCATTGTGAGATTTGCTCATAAAAAGCCGTTGGTGAAGTACTTGACTACAAGTCCTCATGTCAGAAGTCACTTTCTTCTGAAGCTTTTAGTGAATTTTAACATCAGAAATTCGTAGGTAATTTCCCCAACATGACAAGTGACTAATACAGTTTGTTTCACTTTAGAAGAGTGATAACTCACTCTTCTAAAGTGAAACAAAGTTCATCCGATAAGTGAGGTCCATATCCAGCCACGAACAGTCACCATGTTGTCCGTCCGACGTCCCTTGGAAAACTATACTATGCGGTCTGGCAGGGTCTTTTTCTTAGCTAAAAACCCAAAGACGATATATTGGCATAACAATACGCTTACTGATTTGCATACAACTGAATTGGCTCGGTGACAATCTGGTCTTATAACAATGTGCGGAATTTCATGAATGAAAGGCATCTCAAAGCAAAGGAATAATAGACCCGCCCTGTTGCCTTACTCTGGTGCCATTTATAAGCAACTATATAAAACTTGGAGATATAGAATGATGTAATTCTTTTATCAAGGATCAAGTTAAAAAAAATTGTTTTAAAACCTGTGTTGGTTTTGAGAATACAGCTCTAAAATGTGGGATGTTCGATTCTCACTCACGGGGGCTTTGCATTGTTCCTCTCCACGGTGAGGCTGAACAGCGCCCACCACAAAAAACTATCGTCGGTGTTGGGGGGTGGGGGTGGGGGGGGGGGGGAGGGGGAAAAAAACCTTCATTAAAAATGCTAGGTCCGATATTTGGCTAATTTGAGCTGCAATTTAGATTTGATATTTTTGCTATCCGACAAGAAGCCTTTCTTTGGCATTGAGAGAATGGTGCTGACCTATTGTTTAACACAGGTCGCGCACCAGTTCACACAGCCAACATTTTTAAGGGAAATTTGTAAGTAATTGATCCATATGGATTCGAACCCATCGTGGGCCAGCCAGCGCGTTTATGAGTGTACAATTAGAGTGCTCCCTCTAGTTCGATTTTCTAATAGTTTCTCTCTCTAACTCTTCAAGCCCAGTTAGGCCATAGAGAATATCGGTCATGCGTTTTTACAAGTTTTTTCTGACCAACTTCAGGAATTCGTTCAATTCAAAACTAAACAATAATCACCTTTAGTTTGAATTTTTACCACTTTGCAATATTGATGAAATCAAATTAAGACTCATCAAAGACTCATCGAAGTGCACTTAATGTGTAGCTATAATGACGTTTTTTGTTGTTTTTTGTTTGTTTCTTCTTCTATGTTTATGGGCAATTAATTAACTTCTATGCGTTCAAAATGAATATAAGTTATGGTTCTCCGAGTGAGCTGGCACTTAAATTGTTCTATCAAAGAGGCGTTTAAGTGTTGTTTACATTTTATTTACATCCTGTGTTTTGTCTTAATTGCACTCATTGTTCCTCTTGCTTTGTTACGCCATGGTTAAAGTTAAAATCTGTACGCGATGTATGCATGTAGACAACTGTCAAATAAAGTTTGACAAGTAAGTTACAGCTATTATTTGAAGTGAAAACAAAATCTTTTGCTATACCCTTGAGATTGTTTGCCCTAGGGTTTATGTTGTCTTCTGTATTTCTGCTAAAATTTGCAGTAGATCTCTTAATACCAAGAGTGTCTGCTGACCACAGGCAGTCTGTTTTTGTTCAAAACCTTGAAAATAACGCAAAATTTATGCAGAAATAAATTCTCCTCAGAATATCTGCCTTTAGACGACTACAAATCACAAAAACACATTGCATAAAAACTAATTTGAACGCACAAATATGAAAAATGTTGATGAAATTTAATGAATGACCAGCTTCTTGCTGCTGGCTTTTAGAAAATCGAATGTTTTTTTGCAACCTCAATGAATGTGAATAGTCTTATTTAATCAGTGAGTACGGAGCTTGAATTTTTAAACGAAATTAAAACGAGAGTGTTATAAAATGAACGAATTTGTTAAAATTTGCCGGGAAACCTGTCGCGGTTCATTCTTTTTTGGGGACACGAAACTGATCCAAACTGATTAAACTTTGAGCAGTTAGGAGATGCTTAGGATTAAGTTTCATAAACAGCCCGTTCCTTTAATGCAGGACTTGTGAATCTGATATAAATAAGCAACGATGTTGTAGTTTACAGTTGCAAGTTTTGCCTTGGATATGTTCCCTAACAACATCTGTCTCTACACAAATGAAAGAAAAGTTTATCAGCAACACCGGAACAAACAATTTACCCTATCCCTAATCCTAACAATATCCAAAACACTAACCTTATTAAACACTACTCATAAAATACCAAACCCGAATCCTAACCTGAACCCAAACTCTAACTCAAACCCTAAACCTAAAAATTTCGAAAATAAACCTTAACTCTAACCCTAACCCTAACCCTAACCCTAACCCTAAACTCTAACCCTAACCCTAAAAGAAATAATCCTATAACCCTAACCTTACCGTTTAAACCTAACCCTATAGCCCTAACTCTAACTCTACCCGTACCCTAACCCTAACCCTATATCTAACTCTACCCTAACCCCAACCCTACTCATAACCCTAAACCTAACCTTACCGTAAACCTAACCCTTTATAAGACCCTTACCCTAACACTAACCTAACCCTACTAACCTTATCGTAAACCTAAAACTATATAACCCTAACTCTTACCCTACCCGTACCATAACCCTAACCCTAACCTTATAATACCGTAAACCTAATCTCTTTAAAAGACCCTAACCCTAGCACTACCCTAACCCTAACCCTAACTCTAACCTTACCGTAAACCCAACCCTGTATAACACTAACCCTAACCCCAACCCTACCCGCACCCGTACCCTAAACCTAACTCTAACCTTACCGTAAACATAACTCAACCTTAACCCTAGCCCTACCTGCCGTAACCCTAACCTTAACCCTAACCCTATAACCCTTACCCTAACCCTAACCCTAACCCTATAACCCTAACCCTAACCCTAACCCTAACCCTAACCCTAACCCTAACCTAAATGATGGGAAGGGGGACAGTCTACTACAGTGACGTACCAGATAGGTTTTCCATTGTGTACCGGTGTACCACTGTGTAGTGTCGGTCAGTTATGCGTTTTTACCTTTAAAGAAACCATAGGGAAAAGTCTGCAGTGACGTGCGGTACGGGAATTTGTTTCCCATTGTGTTATGGTTCGTATGGTGGCCCTGAAGGAACACCAAACGTGCATATTTACGTGAATATGTACGTAAATATTCACGGTTTTTGCCCCAATTTGCAAATACTCAAATATTGCAAATATTTACGAATTGTGCCTCAAGCGCAATTATTTACGGGAATATTAACGTGAATGTTTGTGACATGGGGCAAAGTCGTGAATATTTACGTAAATATTCAGGTAAATATATATGTTTGGAGTATCTTCAGGTCTTCCATAGGTACGTCATTCTGAGCATGCGCACACTTCAAAGGAAAACACTTACCAGGTAAATCTGCTGCCACTTTGAGCTCCCAAAAGTTTGCCATTGTGATGGATGTAGCGAGATATACGGCACCCTTTCAATATTTGCAAAGCACCGATTATAACGTTTACTCAGGAAAACAATGTGTTACTGTTAAGTTTAGCTCGACCGCTTGAGGAGGGCGGGCTTGGACGAAGAGAAGCGATATAGTTGCGAGCATCGTGGAATCTAAGCTTGTTCAGAAAACTGGAATTTCATCACAAAAAGGCTTTGTTTGTGTGCAGACTTGCTTTGATTTCTAGGAAAGGGACAGAGAAGACCCCAAATGTTTGAGGAGTAAATATTCGGTGGAAATAACTGTGTAAGAGCCATTTTGGTTTTGTACTTTTTTGTCGAACCTTGTATTCCTGTTAGACCTTTTCATCTCGTTTAATATTATAACGTACAGCTCATGTCTTTCGCAGCCCTAGTATACTATTCCCAGAACTGAACATTGAGATTGACACGAACTACACGTTCAGAAATATATTGTGATGTATGCATGGATTGTGCATTGTGATGCACTGGAGATGTGATAAGCAAAGAGTATTAAATGTACATGAGCAAAGGAATCGCCAAAATAGTCACAAGCAGTGGTTATTGTGTTTAATGTATAGCAGTTAATTTCCGCCGTTACATCTGTACAAAACCAAAGGTTATTTTGATCGCAAGTGAACAATATGGCAGAACAAATGGATACGAGCTTGGTTGAGGAAAATGTGAGTGGAGATAAACTTACTAGAATATCGAGGTCTCGTGCCGGCCATGCTTCAAATGTAAAGAGAAAATTTACAGACTTTCAATGTGCTATTGATGGGAACCTTGACGGGGAGTTTGTGAAAGGCAAATTGACAGCTTTGGAAACTGCAGTCACAAATTACCTGGACATACATGCAGAATGTGTTGAGTTAGCCTTACAACTTGACAAACAGAGGTTGCCAAAGCTGAAAGAGGATGCCGATAAAATTGAAGAAATCCTAAAACGAGCACGTAGTCAATGTTGCTACTTGTTCCCTGTGCAGCTCGATGATATTGCTCCAACTGACAGTGCCTCACAGAACGGAAGCATTGGAGCAGAATCGACAACTTCAAGTGCAAGAGCAATGGCTGCAGCCAAAAAGGCATCTTTAAAGTTTAAAGGATCCAGCATCTTTGTTCAAGAGAGCTTGACAAAAGAACGACAGGGTTGGCTTAATTCGGCGAAGAACCATCCTGAAACAGATAAAATCTGGACACAAGACGGCCGTATCGAGATCCGTCAGAAAGATGGCAAACGTCTTGTTATTGGATGTAGAGATGACCTAAAGAAACTAAATAAGTTGTAACTCAATTTATATATATACATGTATTTATCGATTGATAAGTTGTGATGTTTCTCAATGTTCAACATTATGTTCCAGGAGATCCACTGGGGTCTGTCCTTTTTGTTTTGGAAGTTGGATGCTATCCCAACTCCACTCCAAAACCACCGGTACTGTCACTACGTCCTCCCTTGTTTACGTTCATTGTATATATTTAATTGTCCTGTTTTGTCCCACTGTCATGTCATTGTCGTATCTATGTTCTTTTCGTAACAAGGTATTTAGAGACATTCTTCATCAGTTAGGCTGTGTACTATGTTATAAACGATGTAAGTCAATTGTTCAAACTTGCAGAAATCATTTTTCACCAGTAATTTTTCAATGGTGGGAAGGAAGTGTAGGTAATTCTTATAACTGCTATGTACAATCCTACCCTTTTAATTATTTGATTCAATGAGTCTTTATTTTTCCTCCTGGTAATTCCAATTTTGATTTTGAAATGTTTGACTCAGTGAATGACCCCTACGATAATAATCAGTACCAATATTCTTGCAATTACCTCAACGAGTCCACTCTTAATGCATCCTTTGATCTTAATGACACTTCAATGTTTTCCTTTGTTCATATGAATATCAGAAGTCTTCCAAAACACTTTAATGAGATGGTTAATTATTTGGACACTCTCCAAGCTTGCCTCTCTGTTGTGGGTCTCTCAGAAACATAGCTTAAACAGTCCGATATGCCTTTTTAATATTTATTCCATTCCCGGATTCAATCTTGAGACCAACTGCAGAGTGGATAAGGTGGGGGGGTGGTGTAGCATTATATGTATCTACTGATCTTCAGTATTTTATTCGTCAGGAGTTAACCCTTTCCATTGATTCTTTCGAGTCTATTTTTATTGAAATTAAGAATTCTAATTGTAAGAATATTATTGTAGGCGTCATCTACAAACCCCCTTCAGCATCATTTAACGATTTCATAACTTCTTACCAATATCTAGATGTCATTGGATCTGAGAATAAATCTTGTCTTATTTCCGGTGACTTCAATATCAACATTCTTGCCACAGATTCCAACAATCAGTCCCAGGAATTTGTTGACGTTAATTTCTCCCATTCTTATTTGCCATTGGTCAACAAACCCACTAGAATTACTGCTACCTCTGCCACTCTTATAGATAACATTTTTACCAATATTATTCCCCCTCCAAACTCGGGTATTCTTGTCTGTGACATTTCAGACCATTTTCCTATTTTTACTTCTTTTCCGTTTGCCCCTTCCACCAATTCCACTTCCTCTAATTCTTTTCGTAAACATTCCATCGATAATATACGTCATTTAAAAAATGACTTGATATCTGAGGATTGGACTTCTGTTCTGAGGCCTCAAGATCCTAATGTTTCTTTTAATAACTTTATGCACATTTTTACCAATCTATATAACAAAAATATTCCTTTAGTTAATTTAAAACGCTCCAACAGAAAATCCCAACCCAGGTCACAATGGATTACCCCCAGCCTTCTCAAATCTATTAATTATAAAAACAAGCTTTTTCGTAAATTCCTGCGTTTTCCTTCCGATGTGAATCGTCTTAATTTTACACAGTACAAAAATTCTCTCACAACGATTTTACGTTCTGCTAAACAAGCTCATTTTTCCCAGCAATTTGAGAAGGAGAAAAATAACATTAAAAATACCTGGAAGGTTATAAACAGTGTCCTCAAAAATAACACTCCCTCCCATATTTCTAGTATTAATGTTAAATGTTAATGACCACAGTATTAATGATCCTTTTCTTATTGCAGAGCATTATAATGATTTTTTCGTTAATATTGGACCCAATCTTGCCGATCAAATTCCAAATTGTGATTCCCATTTTCAAGATTTCATCGTGAATCCTAACCCCTACTCCATGTTTTTTAATCCAATTACTGAGCAGGAACTTTTGTCCGTTGTTTTAAATTTACCTGATAAGAAAGGCTCAGGCCATGACTTAATTAATTGTCCTCTTATTAAAGAGATTATTCAGGTTATATCCAAGCCTTTAGTTTTTATTATTAATTTATCTTTAACCACGGGCATTGTTCCTGTATTGACGGGAAAGAGTCCTCTCTCAAGTCATTAATTTGTGGCATACCCCAAGGATCCCTCTTGGCTCCTCTTCTATTTTCAATTTATATAAACGATTTCCCTAAATCTTCTGATAAGTTCACCTTTATTCTTTTTGCCGACGACTCAAATTTATTTTGTTCCCATAGAAGCCTGGACACACTTTTTAATACTGTGAATAAGGAGCTTATATGTATCTCTAATTGGATAAAAGCTAATAAACTATCCATTAATATTAAGAAAACTAATTTCATGTTATTTAGCCATTCCATCAAAAATCTCCCATGTGATATTATTTTTGACAATTCACCTCTTCTGCGTACCGATTGTGTTAAATTCCTTGGATTGTATATTGATGATAAACTTTCATGGAATCAACATATTAACCACTTATGTAAATTGATTTCTAGAAACATTGGAATTATCAACAAACTCAAATATTTTTTCCCATCAAACATCCAGTACAATATTTACTCTGCTTTAATTTTGCCGTATATTTCCTATGGCATCCTTGCCTGGGGTAAATCAAGTGTATATTTATTGAATCGTGTCATCATTTTACAAAAAGAGCCCTTAGAATTATTAACTGTGTTGACTTTCGTGCCCATTCTAACCCATTATTCCTTAATCATATAGAACCCTTAAAGTCCCTGAGATATACTTACTTCAGCTTGGAATATTTATGAACCAATTCATTTCCAATAAATTACCCAAGTCCTTCCAGAATATGTTTATGTTTAATTCTCAAATCCATTCTTATTCAACTAGATACTCAGATGGTTTCCATATCCCCTATGTTCATTCAACCAAATCCATTAATTGTGTTTCTTTTCAAGGACCTAAGTACTGGAATTCCCTTAGCGATACTCTAAAAAAATGCAAGAGCCCTTATACCTTTAAAAAAAAACTTAAAACGGTCCTTTTACAAAAATACCTTGTTTGATTGTATTAATCAATATTCTGTTTTTGTTATACGCTCACTATTTTATTGATTCAACAGTGCCTATAATGTTTCTACTTATCTACTTATCTCCACACAGCCACCTACTGAACCATTATTACTGTGTTGTCCTGTTTGTGTTTTGTCCGTGTCCTTTCATGTGTAACTAGTTTGTGTGTCTTCAATTATTTCAGACTGCACTTTACTTTGTTTCTTCACAAATTCGGGGGGTCTCCATCTAACAAGCTTGCTTTTAGGAGACCTCCTCCACTTAATCTATTAAGTGTTTTCTTTCTCCTGTAATGTTATATTTTGTTATTTTAAATGATTGAGTGGAAATAAATTGAACTATGAACTATTTGAACTATCTCTGGTTGTCAAGGCAACATTTCTTATGCAGCAGCAGGAGCTAGAGTTGGAACAGTTGAGATATAAAACTCAAATGGATGAAGAGATACTAAGACAAAAGGCTGCAATGGAAAACCTAAAAATTAAGGCTGAACTTGAGGCAGTTACTGCAGAAGAACAGACACTGGCCAAATTCATAAACATGCCAGAGCAAAATGCTCAACCAAATCCTTTCTTGAGCACAGACGGAGCAGTGGAGCATGACAATGCCAAAAGAAAGAAAGGATTATTTGATTCAGTGAACCAAAACCCTATATTTGTAACTTCTACGCCCATACACGAATCTCAAAGTGCAGATGATGAAAAGGTTATGGGTTCAAAGTTTAACCTTTTCATTGAGGAACTGGCACCTCTGAAGGTAAATGAAAACGCCTTCCTTACATTGCAGCGTCAGATGTTAGATGTTATGAACTTACCAAAGAGCAGTATAATAACTTTCTATGGTGACCCTATGGACTATTGGGTGTTTATTCGGTCTTTTGATTGTTGTGTGGGTAATTCATCAGTCAGCGATGGGGCTAAACTAAACAGGCTGTTTGAATACTGCAAAGATAAGGCAGCCCGTGTAATCAGACCTTGTGCTTTGATGCTGCCATCAGAGGGATACAAGAAGGCACGTAATCTTCTAAAGGAGAGATTTGGCAATGATTTCACCATCTCACAAGCATGGGTAAAGAAGGTGACCGATGGGCCATCTCTCAAAGCAAATGATGGAGAAGCCTTGCAAGACTTTGCTGATGATGTCAGGGGCTGTATGGAAACGCTAAATGCGATGGGAAAACTTAATGAGTTGGACTATCGTGTGAGAATGGTGCGAATAGTTGAGCGACTCCCATTTCATCTGCAATCTAGATGGCGTAGAGAGGCAGTTAAGGCGGTGGAACGAACAGGTGACTATCCAAATGTTGAAGGATTAGTAAAATTTCTGAGTATGGCTGCTAAGGAGGCAAACGACCCTATTTTTGGGTCCCTTGCCACCAAATATAAAGATCAGAGAGCGACTGACAAATCATGCATGTCAAAACGAGGTTCATCATTCAGTGTCCTGGCTGAGGATAATGCAACTAACAAAGTGGACTGGGGTGAAAATAGAGAAACCACCGACAAAAGAAGTGGATGGTCAATGAGACAGTGTTGTCTGTGCGGAGGAGTCCACCGCCTCTCTGATTGCAATGAATTCCAGAAAATGTCCTCTCAGAAAAGAATGGACTTGATAAAGAAGAAGCGACTGTGTTTCAACTGCTTGGGATGCTAGCAACCATGCTGCAAGATGGTATAGGAGAAAGAGTGATTGCAACATAGAGGGTTGCACACTGAGACATTCCATGTGGTTACATGACGCAATGCAGTTTGCCATAAATAGACCAGACCAGAACAATTTTCCGAACGACGATATGCAAAATAGAGATGTGCACAAAGTCGAAGCGAAAAGCTGTGCAGTTTGCCCCTCGGGAAAAGGAGCAAAGGTTGTCCTCCCCATTGTCACAGTCAATGTCAGAGGTAAAGGCCAAACTGACTTTATCCAAACACATGCTCTCCTGGACCCTGGCAGTAATCGAACATTCTGCTCACGTTCTCTACTGGAGCATATGGGTCTGAAAGGAAAGGAAACTGTTCTATCACTAGAGACCCTGAATGAGGGCAATGATTCACAAGCATTGGAAGTTGCATTGGAAGTGACTGGAACAGCCGGCAAGAAAAGAAAGCGAAATGTCATTCAGCTGCCAAAGGTTTATGCTTTACACTCGTTCCCGACTCTTAATAGTTGTTTAGCAACTTCAGCCGACTTAAGAAGATGGGACCACTTTAAAGATTTAGACTTGCCCCAAGTGCATGAATCTAAAGTAACAATCCTAATCGGGCAGGATATTCCTCAGGCCCTGATGCCCTTAGAGGTGAGACAAGGTGCGCCAGGAGAACCATATGCAATGAGAACAGCTCTTGGATGGACACTTAATGGGCCAATCATCGATGAACAATCCTCTATGAGCAGTGTCTGCAATTTTGTGCATGCAGCAAATCAGGAAGAAGTTGCCCTTGATGCCCAGGTTGAGCGCTTCTGGAAGTTAGATACTGCCCATGCACTGGCAGGAAGCCAACCTCGCATGTCCATAGACGACAAAGGGGGTAATAGACGTTTGGAACAAAACACTGGCAGTTGTGGATGGGCATTACCAAATGGATATTCCTTTCAAGCTGTACCAACAACAGTTGCCAGATAACAGATCCCTTGCTGATAAGAGACTGCTAAGCCTTGGAAGGCGTCTGACCAAAGATCCAGAGCTTCACTGCAGATATAAGGCTGGCATTGATGATTTACTAAAAAGGGGGTACGCAGAACATGTATCTTGCATTGATAAAGATGCCTCTGCCAGATGTACATGGTACCTTCCCCATCATAATGTGATGAATCCCAACAAGCCGGATAAGTTACGCATTGTTTTTGACTGTGCAGCTGAATATGCTGGAACTTCCCTGAACAAGGCAGTTTTTCAAGGCCCTGATATGACTAATAAGCTGATAGGAGTTCTGGTCAGATTCAGAGAGCGCCGAGTTGCAGTCATGGGTGACATAGAGGCTATGTTCCACCAGGTGAAGGTCTCTCCTTGCCATAGAGATGCCCTTCGATTTTTGTGGTGGGAGGACGGAAACACAAATAATCAACCAGAAGTCTACAGAATGGCGGTGCACCTCTTTGGGGGTGTATGGAGTCCGAGCTGCGCCAATTTTGCCCTACGCAGAACTGCTGAAGATAATGCAGACAAGTTCGACAACAAAACAGTCACTACCGTAATGGAAAATTTCTACGCAGATGACTGCTTGAAAGCAGTGGACAATGAGGAAGAAGCAGTAACATTGGTGAATTCACTTACCAAGCTGCTGTCTTTGGGTGGTTTCCGCCTAACTAAATGGATCTCAAACAGCCGAAAGGTCGTCGAGTCTATCCCACTTGATGAAAGAGCCAAGGGAGTTAAGGATTTGGATCTGGATAGAGCACCATTCCCGATTGAAAGAGCACTCGGCGTGCACTGGAACACTGATACAGATGTTTTCAGTATCAAAATAAAACCAAAGGAGAAGAGCTTCACGAGAAGAGGCCTGTTGAGCATTGTGAGTTCGGTGTACGATCCGCTCGGCTTAGTCTGCCCCTTTGTGCTCAAAGCTAAATGTATCTTTCAAGATGAGTGTAAGGCATCAAGGGGTGGGATGATGAGCTAGAACCAGGAAATCATAGGCGCTGGATCAAATGGCTGGCAGAGCTTCCGATGATGGAGAATTTTGAAATTCCGAGATGCATTGTGCCTCAGGGCTTTGGAATGGCTGCAAGGGTTCAGCTACACCACTTTTGCGATGCTTCGTCGGCGGCCTATGGAGCAGTTTCCTATGTAAGGCTGGTCAATCAGGAAGGAATTTCATACTGCGCGTTTCAGTTGGGAAAGTCAAGACTAGCACCAATTAAGCCTATGACCATACCGAGGCTGGAGTTATCAGCAGCAGTGGTGGCAGTCCGTTTGGATAGTATGCTTCGTCGTGAAATGAGGCTACAGGTACAGGAGACAACATTTTGGACTGACAGCATGATCGTCTTGCAGTACATCAAAAACACATCAAAACGTTTCCACACGTTTGTCTCCAATAGAGTGGCTATTATTCATGATGGATCGCTTCCAAGTCAATGGAGGCATGTAGACACTGCCTCAAACCCTGCTGATGATGCTTCTCGAGGGTTGAATGCTAAACAGATGATGTCCTGCACCAGATGGAAACAGGGGCCGGATTTCCTGTGGAAAGATGAATCAACTTGGCCGGAAGAGCAGAATGTGAATTCAGATCTGCTTAATGATGACAAGGAAGTTAAGCAGGAGGCCAAAATGTGTGTTGTGAATGCAGAGGCCCAAGGGGTCACACTTGACAAGCTGCTTGAGAAATATTCATGCTGGATACGCCTGAAGAAAGCCGTAGCATGGTTTTACGTTTCAAGACATGGCTGCATAACCATAGACAGATGAAGACACAAGAATGTCTGAGAGTTCATGAATTGCAAAGGGCAGAGCAATCTATCATAGCATATCTTCAGAGACGACATTATAGTAATGAGTTACATGCTTTGGAGGAAGGTGGAAGGATCTCCTGTAAGAGCAGCATCTACAAGTTGGACCCTATCATGGAAGATGGGTTGCTCAAAATTGGAGGAAGATTACAGATGGCTCCACTTAACAACCAGTCAAAGCATCCTTTGATAGTTCCTCAAGGGCATGTGGGAAGGCTCATTATCAGATACTTCCATGAAAAGAAGGCAGCACACTCTGGAAAAGAGTATGTGTTGTCCCTTGTGAGAGAAAGGTATTGGATACCGAAGGCACGTGCGTTGATAAGTCAAGTTTTGCGCAAGTGCATAGACTGCAAAAGAATCAGAGGAAAGGCATGTGCCCAGAGAATGGCAAATCTTCCCAAGGACCGAGTCACACCAGGTAATCCACCCTTCACTGACACCGGGGTGGACTGTTTTGGTCCTTTCCTAGTAAAGAGGGGTCGGAGTCAGGAAAAAAGATATGGCTGTCTGTTCACTTGTATGGCATGCAGAGCCATACACATCGAAATGATTCATTCACTGGACGCAAATTCCTTCCTAAATGCTCTGGTGAGGTTTTCAGCAAGAAGAGGAATGCCTAAAAGAATGCGGTCTGACAATGGAACAAATTTTGTCGGAGGTGAAAACTGAGAGAATCCATTCAGAACTGGAATGAAGCCAATAGAATGAAGGAATATCTCTTGCTGAATGAGATAGAGTGGGGATTCAACACTCCAACAGCGTCACACATGGGAGGTGTCTGGGAACGCCAGATTAGAACAGTGCGTAAAGTTCTTAATGCCACACTGAAGGACCAGGTACTCGATGATGAACGATTGAACACCCTGTTTTGTGAGATTGAGTCAATTGTAAATGGTCGTCCAAATTACACCAGTATCAGACAATCCCAAGGATCTAGAGGCACTTACTCCAAACCACTCGCTTCTGCTTCGAGCAGGTCAGCAAGTAGTTTGTCAAGTACTCATTACTCTGGACACTTCATAATTTGCATATGTGGCCAGTTTAAACTTGTTTTCCTTTGTTAAAGTTTGATAAATGTTCACCTGGCATTGTTCCCATTTAAGGGGCCGGGATGTTACTGTTAAGTTTGGCTCGACCGCTTGAGGGCGGGCTTGGACGAAGAGCATCGTGGAATCTAAGCTTGTTCAGAAAACTGGAATTTCATCACAAAAAAGGCTTTGTTTGTGTGCAGACTTGCTTTGATTTCTAGGAAAGGGACAGAGAAGACCCCAAATGTTTGAGGAGTAAATATTCGGTGGAAATAACTGTGTAAGAGCCATTTTGGTTTTGTACTTTTTTGTCGAACCTTGTATTCCTGTTAGACCTTTTCATCTCGTTTAATATTATAACGTACAGCTCATGTCTTTCGCAGCCCTAGTATACTACTCCCAGAACTGAACATTGAGATTGACACGAACTACACGTTCAGAAATATATTGTGATGTATGCATGGATTGTGCATTGTGATGCACTGGAGATGTGATAAGCAAAGAGTATTAAATGTACATGATGAGCAAAGGAATCGCCAAACTCACAAGCAGTGGTTATTGTGTTTAATGTATAGCAGTTAATTTCCGCCATTAAACAATGATTACTCAAGAAAAATAACACGTGATTATGTCCCTGGTGCCCTGCGAATGGTTGTTTAGCAAACACATAAGCAATCATTGTCTGCCAAGTAGTTACCAGTGATCCATATCATTCGGTCCCAAGGTCGAAGTGAAGAAGACCGGGTCAGTGTTGAAAGTACAAAACGGAGACATTGTTGTGATCATTCTCATAGTATTTTACATACAATCCTTTGTGAAACACAATCTGCTATTGCCGGCCCCAAATTTTACAAAGCTTAGTCAATCCATGGAGCGGTTAATCATCACAGGGCAATAGTCTTTTTATGCCCAAGCCAACTCATTTTCAATTGCGAAACCTCAATTGTGTGCTCCTTATTGACAAAGAACAAAACTATGGCGTTTCTTCATTGGATATTTAGCTTATTGACTGCCAAGTCAGTACTGGTTGGGTTGATAGCTCTCTTCATAGCTACGTGGTTTAACCACCGGCCAAGGAACCTTCCTCCCGGTCCGACTGGATGGCCCCTTTTTGGCTACCTCCCAAGCCTTGCCTTGGCCGGAGACGAGTACAAGAACTTAAGTCGACTGGCTAAGACTTATGGACCGGTGTTTAGTATGAATCTAGGCGGTACATTGGTGGTGGTCGTCAACACCTTCGATTCCATCAAGAAGGCCCTGAGTCATCCCAACACCTCAGACCGTCCACCCACAGCTTTCTACAGGAAAATGACAGATGATCCAGAGGCCCTGGGTAAGTTTTTTTTTTAATGGTGACTTTAAAGGGCCATCTTATGTATAATATATTCAAGTAGACTTACTATTACATTCACGATTTCGATCGTGTCGAAATATTGAACACAGTCAATTCTAAAAGGAAGAGAAAAACATTAAAAATAAATAAACAACAATAAATTCATCGCAGGAGATACATGTGAAAAAATATACCGGCAATCAAAATAATACTTTTAATGGAACTGGGATAAGTCTCCCCCCCTCCCAACTGTTCGTTAAGAAAAGCACAATTCGTTGCTGCAGGCATCACCCGTTATTGATCTACGTGTAGTTAAAGTAAGCAGCCAACTGCATCCATTTAATCTGCCAAGCCAGGTAATTCTTAAATTACATTATTTAGTTTAATGTAACCCCAAAGTGTAATGTTCCCGTTGCTCCTCCATTTTGTTCTAAAGAGCTGGTCAAGAAGTAAAGGGGTGAATCGTCAGAACGGGACCCGATATTATCAAACATTTCTTTGGCCAAACAGAGGCTTGAATGCACAGGACGGAAACTTTAATTTTATCGTATTATTTCTTCTTTAAAGGTGTAAGCATCTGTTCTGGTGAGAACTAGTCCCAGCAGAGGAAGTTTTGTCTGTCAGCACTGAGAGGGTTTGGCGTGTGGGGGTCAAGCTTCGAGGGTGCCATCGCTACCGAGGCAGGATGCCTCATCAAAACCATCAAGGAACACGAGCAAAGCCCATTTGATCCAACTCATTTGATAGGTAATGCTGTTTCGAATGTTATCTGCTCCGTTACCCTGGGTAAAAGATTTGAATACTCTGATCTAAAGTTTCAGCAACTGCTCAAGTTGATCAACCGTAACTTCGAACTTTTTGGTGGAGGAGTAGTTTATATGTTTCTACCCATCATGGAGTACTTGTCATTCACGTCAAATTTCAAGGAACTGGAAAGTAACATACACTTGATACTTGAGTTTCTCCGGGAGTACGTGGAGAACCACCGTAGCAATTTAGATGTCGATAATCCGACAGATTTCATTGATGTCTTCCTCAGAGATATTCACGTCAACGAGACCAAGAATATAAAGAGTTACATTACAGTAAACAATATGTTGCTGACTTCTCTTGAGCTATTTTCAGCTGGAACAGAGACCACAACATCCACCCTCCGGTGGGCTTTGCTGTACATGATGGCCTACCCTGAGGTACAAGCCAAGATACAACAGGAAATAGATGACACCGTGGGTAGAAATCGTCTACCACGCCACGCAGACAAACTTCAGCTGCCATACACTGAGGCAACCATCCTCGAGGTACAGCGTCTGGCGTCGGTCGCGGCGCTTGGGGTCCCCCATATGTTCTCCAAGGATACCAGCCTACTTGGCTACGATATCCCAAAGGGGACATTGCTTATTGCTAATCTTTGGGCAGTCAGCCGAGATCCATCCATTTGGCCCGATCCAGACAAATTTAATCCGGAGAGATTTCTTGATGAAGCTGGCTCCTTGAGGCCGAGGGAGGAGCACCTGCCTTTCAGTACAGGTATTAAACATTTCAACTCGAACAATCCAATGCTACATTATCAACAAAGTAATAATTGCATTGATTGAACATCCGGAAAAATCAATAAGCCAATTTCATCTCAGTGGAACACGAGACTTTGCCAATGATGTTATTTCGGAAATGTTCTTTCTATATTAACCGCTTGAACATTTTTAATACCGAAGATGTTTGAAAGTTATCTTCTTGGTGTCGTTCTTATTTTCCTTGCAGGTCGCCGGGTGTGTCTCGGGGAACAGCTTGCCAAGATGGAGCTGTTCATCTTCTTCTCACATTTATTGCATCAGTTTACCTTCAAGAAACCGGATGATTCTCAGCCATTATCATTCGAGATTATCAACGGCCTCACGTTGACTCCGATTCCATTCGAAATCTGTGCCATTCCTAGAGAGTAAATGGACCCACAATCTCTTAAGTTGGGGAGGAATGCTAAATGAAACAGCCCTTAACTCGGAATTGAATCTCGCGTAACCCAGAGGTTTGCCAGGGTACAACGTGGTTACACGTGATTCAACTCTGAGTTTACCGCTTGTTTTATTTTAGTCTTTATTCTTGAGCATTAGTCCTATAATACATTCACTATTAACGAAACTGTAATTATTTAGTACAAGTTTTAATATTTGTATCCAGACCCGTTATGGGGGGGGGGGGGGGGGGGGGGGGGAAGGGGTCGTTCCCCCCGAAAAAAGTACCCCAGAATCAAAAGAAGAAGAAGAAAAAGAGTTCACCCAAAATGTAAAAAAAATGGTGCGCACAAAAAAACAAAAACCGCAAAATGGTTACAATTGCTTAAGTTTGGCCTTCATTTAAAACAAACAAATATTTATCGTGCGGCGCTGACGCGCCGAGATCTACCTTTTTTCCTCATAATTAAACGCCCCCCCAAAAAAAAAAAAAAAAAAATCATGTTCGCCGCCCCCCCCAAAAAAAAAACACCAACAAAAAACAAAAGAAGAACCAACAAAATCTTATAGTTGTTACTACTATTTGTACTTTATTAGATTTATATATACATTCAAAAAGAACAGTAAGTTGCACATTTATTATCAAAATATGTGGGTCCAGACTTTAAGAGTAAATTCAGATGATTTGGTTATGTTTCTTGTTTCATGAGTGACGTCACATCTTGAGCAAGACCTTTTTGTTGTCGTTTCTGGAGTGCATTCTTTTTAAATAAATTTTACAGAACATTACACTGAGTATAATTTTAACAGGAAATTTTCTTCAGCTGATTTATTATTGGGCAAGTTATACGGCACACATCCATACTTCTGATAATGAAACCAATGGACCCACAAAACAATTGAAAATTTGGCAAATTCATGTTATTTCTACAGTTGCTAATGATTTGTATTGAAGATATACACGTACATGAAAATGTAATAAGCAAACAGTTCAACATCTCGACTAAAGGTAGTTTCAATGGGTCGTATGAATAAAAACGAGTATTTTCTTTTACTTGAAAATTGCAAGTGTTTACTACCATCCATATGAATAAAAGGAAGAACAAGCTTTTACTGGAAAGTATTTACTAAAATGCTAAAAGTATCTACTTTTACATGAAAAGTAAATTCTTTTCTTTTTAGCAATATGAATAAAACGGACAAAATACTACAAAATGCAAGTAAGTACTGGTCATTTTTCAAGGTAGCCCCAGAGCTACCTTGGACACAGAAGTAAAGACACGTCTGAAGAAATTACAGTGTTTGTGAATGTTCCTCACAGGATAAATGAATAAAACGGACAAAATACTACAAAATGCAAGTAAGTACTGGTCATTTTTCAAGGTAGCCCCAGAGCTACCTTGGACACAGAAGTAAAGACACGTCTGAAGAAATTACAGTGTTTGTGAATGTTCCTCACAGGATAAATGTTTATGTCCCAAGGAGAGACATCACTGAAATACTGAATATAGACTCATGCACAGTGTTTCACGACAGAAACAATACACACAAACTCACATGGCTTTTACACAAATTTGTTTATATTTATGATGAGGATAAAATAAAACCGTTTGGGTTTTGTTTCAATAAAGCAAGCTATTTTAGATATAACAAAGCATTTTTTCTTCTCAGAAATGTATGCCTTGATCATTAAGGATTTTTTTCATGAAATCAGAGGAAGTAAATTTTTTGAAACAAGTAAATGCATTTCAACAGAATGTTGTGCATATATTATTTGAACTTTTAAGTTTAAATTAAAAAGCTAAATATGATGCTCGTATTCAGCTCTCATCTTCTCTATATAGCACTCTCCTGCTCCACCCTAACTTTTGGTAATTGTGCTTTGGTCAATTAAAAGACACTATGACGTTTCAGCAGCCTTACAGCAACGTTTTGCTTTGATTCTGGGGAATCAAACTGTTGTCAGAATCAACATCTCATGGCTGACTTGTAGATTTCTATGTTTCTGTTAATTCAAATGCTGCTTGGGTTGTGTGTGGGTGAGTAGGTAACCACATTCAAACCGGGGACCTATAACAAAAGAGGACAATAGGTCCACGGTTGCTATCACAAAGGAAAGCTTTGTGGTCCACGGTTGCTATCACAAAGAGTTGAACAAAGGAGGGTCCACGATTGCAGGCTGTTACACACTTGTGTGTGTGTGAAGTGACACACGTCGTATACGTGCCACACATGCAACAACGTTCCATAGCTAGCTGTACAAACATTATTAAGGCCAGTTATGAATAATTCATGATAAAGGTGCAAACTCGATCGTTGATTGGCTCCCCCGGAAAGTCGGGGGAAAAATAATGAAACACATAAGCACCCTCATACAAGATATCCAAGACCTTCGTGGAAGCTGGAAATCGAACCACGGATAGTGACGCCCTCTGCTGTTTGAATTGATCCATTTCAGTGCGAACTACCAACGCAACGATAGATAGTGACTCATTCTGTTGTTGGAATAGATACATGCGAAGGTCTTGGAACCAAGACTATGTCAAATGTAGACTTGACTCAAGTCCCAATCCCGTGCAAGGCCCTTCCTTGCCTCATCGTCAGAAAACTATTGTTTTGCGCTCTGCATTCCCCAACCTGTTCCGCGCGCGGGACAGGGACTTGACGATCCCGCAGTTGCCTGATATGTAAATTTATTCACTTACGAATATGCAAAGTTACGGCGCATTACTTGTTGTCCAATCAAACGCGTTCAAAGAGAAGACTCGTTGATTTTTTTATTTGCGGGGGGGTAAAGTACTTTGTCGAGGATCGAAATGCATTAATATATATAAAAACTACAAATTCATTTGAATTCAAGTTAATATTACGTATACATTGGGATTGGTATTGTTTGCAAATGCATACTTTGAATTGTTGACAAATGCAATTCAGCGACTTAAAACACCCACCCCCCTCTTCCGGAAAACGGATGACATCTGTTTTTTTCCGGGCAGTCAACATGAATTTTGAAGTCGCCTAACATGACGACTTTGCCAGCTAGGGAATTCACGCATGTTAGAAAGTTCGCTAAGTCATCAACAAACTGTGAAGTCTTTATAAAACTGTTTTTTCTGGATGGGGAGGTCTGTAGATCAGGCAAAGTAGATCTTGCGTCCTGTGTTTGAGATGATTGTGTACTCAAAAGTAGCACACTTGAAATTGAAAGGTATAATCTGAAATTTCAGGGGGCATCTGTACCAGACGCCAATTCCACCATAGTTTTTAGAATCTCTGGGAACATTAATAAACATATAGCATGGATGGCAGAGTTCCCCAATGATAACATTATCGGAGTCATTCAGTCAGGTCTCAGTTAGAAATAATGCATCAATCCCTTTGTCCAACACATACTCAGAACAGCTGATTGTCTTATTCCGTACTGAATGCGCATTCCACAGACTAACTTTAAGGAACCTTGAAGTGTTAGCAGATCTATTACGCCGCTTAGTACGAATCCCTGCACGCACACCTCTATGAGTTGTTGGTTTGGCTTGAACTCCGAGAGACCTTATGTTCAACCATGTACTTGCGGGCACAGTCAACTTTCCAGTGTTGATATTCAACAGCTGAGACCTGCTATATACAATTTTTCGATGAGACGATCTAGGATTGCGATTATGATTGTCATTGGTATCATGCTCAGGACCTGGATTAGGGTTAACATCGCCAGCAACGAATAACTGAAGTTGGAATGAGGCGGATGAGTTAGGATAGTATCATAATATACAAGCCTGCCGTTGCTATAGGTATAACTTCAATACTATAGGCTATACTTGAATTGATGAACCACTCCATGTTCGCGTGCAGTAGTACATAGCCCTAGACACACCAAGGCAAGTAGGGTATTAGTACTTCACTGATCCCACTAAATGGGGAGAAAACAGATCGTCTTCCTCATTAATATTTTGTAGGCACTCAAAATATTATCTATTAGACAGATTTGAAAGCCCACTAAAAGAGATAAAGTGTAAACATTTTGCCCGATTGCACAAGGGATAACGTGTAAACATTTTGCCCGAGTGTGACCTGGGGGTTGTTGTTTTCCAACTTGAGGTATTTTGGATGACTTAGGCCCTTAACAAATTGTCCTTTGCAGAGAGGTGTAGGGACACTGTTCAAGATTGATGCTCGGACGGTTGTAAAATTACACCGGTGCAGGGGTGTTTTTATTTGGAGGGGAATAACTCGATGGGCCTTGGGACTCCCCATATCAAATTGAGCAGATAATAAGAGTTCAAGAGTCATTTAATAATTGTCTCTTTACTGTCAAAAGCTGTGAGACTTTCAAGTATTTTTGTGTATTTTTGAATATTTAGCAATTCCCACTAAAACTAATGAGAGTTGATTTAGTTGTGTGCACCCCTGATTGCTCGATCGTAACCATTGATCTCCATTTATACTGAATAGTATAATGGAGATCAATAATCGTAACCTGATCGTAACCCCCTGGAAGTGTGACTTTGAAATATCTAAATATATTGTATCGATACGGCGCACTGCATGCCCAGTGAGGCTGCTTCCACCAAGACTTGGCACATTGTCGCGTTGCGCCGTCGCATTGTCGCGTCGTGCCGCCACATTGTCGAGACGTGCCATCGCGTTGTCGCATTGTAAATATCGTGTTTATAGCCGTTAACGCCGTCAACGGCGCATTGTCGCATTTTATTGTAAATTAAACTTATGCTGATGTACGGAGTTATCAATTTGGTTGCCATAAAATGTTTAGCCGGATGGGAATTTCCCCCTGTTTTTCCCCAGTGAACAATTTTCTTGTGTTTACGCCCATCCCGTATTCATCAATAAACATAGATATAATTGATCGTTATTATGTTGTAAATATTAGGAGAAGTAAATATTAAATAATGTATCTGTTCAAGATGAGTGATGTGGCACTTTTGACCTTTATTGGAATGTGTACTCTTCAGTAGTTTGCCTTGATATGCAACGACAATTATAAAATACTCTGTGATTCTCAGAACATTGGGTTGTATGAATAAAAAGTAGTAAATACTGACAAGTACTAGCAAAAAGTAAAAGCATCAACTTCCAAGTAGAAGCATTCAGTACTAGCATCTTCTAAATTCCGTATGAATAAACTTATTCTTTTACTGCAAAGTATTCACTTAATGCTTTGGAGTAAATACTTCTGATAGCTGTCTGCAATGGCTGAATGGCTCTTAACAAAGGGTTCCCTTTGTATTACAACTCCCATTCATGTCTACGTACGCACGCACACGCACACACATACTTGTCGTTTATATTAAAAATCAAGTTCAACTCCCCAAGAAACATGGCTTCGTCGTCGGCACGGTATAAACGGTGGTGTATCATTTGTGGCAAGAGTGATTGGTTACTTTATGGAGCTATAAACTAGATTGCTCCATGGTTACTTGCAAAAGAAATAAAAAACAACCCTATGGGTGCCATAAACACACACATAATTTTAGAATCCTAACCCTTAACATTTCTGAGATATGACCCCCCTAAAAAATTATTGTGTCATTTAAATTTCCACACAAATTCAAACTGAACGTGTAAAAATAACTGCTAAAAAAGTTTCTGGCTGTGTACAAACCATCCTGCATGAAGTCTAGGCTCTCTGTCTCTTTTGTAAGATAAAGAGGGAATGAGATATGGGTGATTAACATGTTAACCCACTATTATTGTAGTGCTAGGGGGTAGCCTGGCCTGGGTGCCCGTTCAGCCCAAAGAGCCGTGGAGCGCAAAGTACGTAGGGTTTTAAGCGCTCGGAGGAGCTTGGTGCTGGGTCGCGGCGGAGCTCCTGCCGGCACCCAATGGCCGGTCATAGGCCCCGGGAATATGGTCTATGGCCGCGCATTATCAGACATTAGACTCTTAGTGCTTGTGGTTAGTTAGTTGTTTATCTTTGTGTGTGTACAGTGTTGATTGATACTACATGTAGAAGCCCGAACGTATTTGACCATGGTTTGTATACTGTAATATGGCTGCTGACTTCAATTTTGTTTGCTCTTCTTATAAAACATTTTCATGTTAAATCACAATAATAACAACATTATCATTGGGTGTGATTTTTGAGTTTTGAATGATAAATCATACATCACCACCACATTGCGTAATGGTCTCAATTGCAAGCATACACACTAAAAACATTAATAGGCATATTAATTTTTTTTTATATGAAGAAGTTGAGAAACCAACTTTTTTGTTCTCACACATGTAGACTGGATACAAAGTATTATTAGAAAAAGTAGTATATCTGTCATTTATTTCCCACGTTGTCAAATTTCCACTTGAAAAAGGCATGTTGTATTATTTGTACATGTGGACCCATATTCAGACCCCTGCCAAATACCCCAAAATGTGTAAATGGTCTATCCTTATCAGGTCACACATAAATATGAACAAAGTTAAAAACCAATGAAATAAGAAAGCAATCGTACATTTCACCAGGCTAAATTTGAGTTTTTAAAGACCTAATATGCATTTGCATAATGGCCAGTGCTACTTTTGACAGTAGAAACTAGTTGATGGTGATTGTTACAACACAAAATCAAAATCTGAGATGCCTGCCAACCCACCCATCAGGTGAGTTGGCACGGAATGACCTTGTTTCAATAAATTACAAGACATTAGACTCATGCGTAATGATATAGGCGCTTGTCATAGCTGCCACACTCAGGATGGCTCTCCTGAACTTTATGTCATTTTCTGTTTTATTTGTTGTACCTGTCTTCAGTCTTCTACCAGAAGTTATATCAACTACTAGTCCATCTTCTGGACTGTTGCTGGACTTTCTAACCCACGGAAAGTGACTATTTTGGCCATGTTTTGGATTCATCTTTGCACATTTCTACTTGCACTATTTACAGTGCATGGCTTCCTAGCTTTTTGCTGGTTGGGGACTATACAACTTTGCCTGACCAGAGATAATCCTCATGATAAAGGACTCTACAGAGACTCTCCTATTGTACACAAGGACTTGATCGTGCTTCACTGGTCAATAACTATGGAAGACAAGTCTAACTGCTTGCTGCACTATTCAAGAGCCAAGCTGTTTAAACTCTGCCATACACAATGTGCAAAACATGCACAATGTGCAAAACATGCACTTCCTTCTACTGTACTAACTGTCAAAACTCAAGGAAAATGGCATCCTCAAATACAGAGGCTGCCGTGCGGGTCGCAAGCTACATAAACATCGAACAACCGTGAAACTGCCAATGAACACTGTACTCAATGCGAATGTGGAACTCTCTTCCATGATTCATGTTTGCTGTTGGAATGCACGATCCATACGGAATAAAGCATTATCTCTTGCGGACTATGTTATAAGCAATGATATTGACATTATGCTTATCACAGAAACTTGGCTCACGGACGAAGATGATGTTCTCATTGGTGCGGTGACTCCCCGGGATACAGTTTCATCACTATTCCACGAGCTAATGGACGTGGAGGTGGCGTGGGAGCGATGTTTAAATCCCACCTCAAACTTCGTCATCTCGATTCCTGTACCTATGAAACAATAGAACATTGTATCATTACCGATCACCAAAGGTCAATGAACTTGGTTGTGACCTATAGGCCTCCACCATCTAGTCAGAATGGCCTTAAAACGACTAAATTCCTGGAGGAATTTGAACTCTTTCTAGATAACCTCAACGAGATCCCTGGAAAACTGCTAATTCTTGGAGATCTGAACATACACTTTGATTGCCCCAGTCGCTACGATGTTGCACATATCAAGAACTTGCTCAGCGCAGCAGGACTGATACAGTATGTCACGTCATCAACTCACAAAGGTGGCCATATTCTTGATGTCGCCATTGCCAGGGAGGATGAAAATCTACTTTGCTCTGTGCAGATTGATCCAAGCCTTCTGTCCGACCACTACGCGATCAGTTGCAGAATTCAATCTAAGAAGCAAACCATTAAAACGAAGCCCATTAGTTTCCGAAAGTTTCGAAATCTTGATCATCAAAGTATCTCTGCTGATCTCTCCACAAAGTTGCGTGGTGTCCACATGACTGATGACTTGAACAAGTTTATATCTGACGCTGATAATAACATCAAGAGTGTCCTCGATAAGTATGCTCCAATGTGCTCAAGGAAAACTGAAACTCGTCATCGCCCCAAATGGTACAACAATAATGTTGATGCTGCAAGGCGTGAAAAGAGGAGAGAGGAGAGAAAATGGCGGAAAGCCTTCAGACTAAACCCTGAGAGTGATCCGCTACCTTATCAAGAAGCTAAGTCTGCAGTAGCGTCGGCTGTATCTGATGCTAAACAGGACTACTATCAGGACATCTTTGAGCAATCTTCACCAAGGGACATGTTTAAAGCAGTAAATGAACTTTTAAACAAGAACAAACGTGTGCTACCCGATTCTGAATCGTCTGTGGAACTTGCCTCTGCTTTCTGTTCCTTCTTCACCGACAAAGTGAGAAATATCAGGAAGTGCATTGATGATCTCAATGTTGATGCATCTGTTCTTGGACATGTACCCACCGAACCAGTCACCAAACTCTCATCATTTAATCTGGTAACATACAGCAACGTTGAAGACATCATCAGGAAACTACCTGATAAAACCTGTTCCCTTGATCCTCTGCCGACATGGCTCTTGAAGAAACACATTCCTGTACTCATGCCCACCATCTTAGAGATTGTCAATTCTTCGCTGGAAACTGGTGTTTTTCCTTCTTGTCTTGGACAAGCAACTGTCACACCCGTTCTCAAGAAACAGTCTTTGAACAAAGACAACCTCTGTAACTACAGGCCGATCTCCAATATTCGCTTCCTAGCAAAGGTCTTGGAGAAAGTTGTTACTCATCAGCTGCAGGATTACATTGACCAGAATCACCTGGATAATCCCAGACAGTCTGCATATAAGAGGAACCACAGCACCGAAACAGCTCTACTGTCCCTGCAGAATGACATTTCACGTGGCATAGATGACAAGAAGGCTACGTTCATGTTATCCCTTGATCTGTCCGCAGCGTTTGATACGCTTGACCACGTCATTCCCACTGACAGACTTCACACTCACTTTGGTAAATGTGGATTAGCCTTAGAGTGGTTTGTGTCCTATCTTCAGAACAGGACATGCACTGTTGCCATCGATGATGCTAAATCTACCGAGGATAAACTGGAGTACGGGGTCCCACAGGGGTCAGTCGTAGGGCCCCTGCTGTTCACCTTGTATTTGCAACCAATTGTTGAAATCTTTCACAAACATGCTGTCACATATCACATGTATGCTGACGACATACAGCTGTATCTAACATGTGATCCAGGGTCTCAGGATTCTATCCAAGGTGCACTCTCCAAGCTGACAGACATCATCAAAGACACTCAAACCTGGATGACTGTCAACAAACTCAAGCTCAACAAAGACAAAACAAAATTTCTAGTAGTTGCATCGCAAGCACATCATCGAAAGCTCACTGATGTCAAGTTGACCCTTGATGACGTTGTTCTGGAACCATCACAGTCCCTTCAGATTCTCTGTGTCATCTTTGATAATCGTCTCCTTCATGATGCCCAAGTGGCAAACATTTCGAGAACTGTCAAATTTCATCTCCGTAACCTGACCTTGATCAGGAAGTATCTTGATGAAAGTTCCACACATGCAGCAATTCGGGCACTCGTTCTTTCAAGGCTAGACTATTGTAATAGCCTTCTCTATGGAACATCAACTAAGAACTTGCACACCCTACAGCTCCTACAGAATCAAGCTGCCCGTATAATCTACAAGAAACCTAAATATACGCATACATCACCTCTCATCCAGTCCTTGCACTGGCTACCGGTACCTCAAAGAATTGAATACAAGACTGCTGTACTTACATATAAATCCTTATCTAATCTAGCTCCATCGTACCTTTGTAATCTACTCCACACCCGTCAGTCTTCGTACAACTTAAGGTCCACTTCTGCTGTAGTATTGACTACCCCACGATCTCGCACAAACATTGGCTCTAAAGCTTTTGCAGTCACTGGACCGAAATGCTGGAATCGTCTCCCTAATTTTGTTCGATCAGTGAACACCCTCAGTACTTTTAAATCTCAACTAAAAACCCACTTGTATCCAAAGTTATGCTAATATTATCTTGAACTATATGAACATTCATAAGTATTCACTTTCTGTAGTTGGTCTCTTTTTGTTGAGAACATTTGTATAATGTATAGTTTTGTATCTGTAATTATTGTTGTTGTTTGTTTAAGCGCTTTGTATCTACCTTTGTAAAAGGCGCTATATAAATGTTATTATTATTATTATTATTATAAGATTAAAGTGAGATGGTGCCAGGTTGGAAACCTGTTTTGTTTTCAACATTTGTGTACCACATGTTCCAAGTACTATATATACAAACTAATGGTGTGCACACATACTAATGTGAACATGCATAAATTTGTATTGTGGTCTGAACCAATACATCATGGATCTTTGTATTGAAAGCAATGGAGCAATGCACCAAGGCATTAACAAGAGAGATCAAAACACCAGTACACATTCGTAGACCTTCAGCTCAATTATTGGATCTTGAGGAAATATTTAACTGCACTTTTTAATCTACAACCACCCCCTCTCAAAAAAGCTTGCTTAATTCATGCAAAAGGTTTGTTTACTGTACAATCAAAATCGAGTCCTGTGTGGACATTTCAATTCTTGAAAGCCCTTTGGGGGGGGGGGGGGGTGGTGTTTAGTGTAAATTTAATAGCAGGCCAATTGGTAAGATTTGGCTACTGCACACTTCATGCAGGTTTGCCAAAAACATTTTAAAATAGTGACAATTTCATGTAGTTTTGAACGAAAACATCATCGCCCGCGGGGATCCACATCCACAGCTTGAAACCGCTGTTGTGGCTTCCAAGAATCAAAACCTGACCAATTGCAAGCAAATGATTTAGCTTGAATAATTTCAGAATCACTTGCTAATAATGCGTTGATAAATGCGATGAAGAAGCCATGGTCACTCAAAACAAGATTGCACGGTCGCGATGTCAACAACATGCACATCATACACTAGTTCATGACCTTTCACATCTTGCAGGTCATACAAGCTTGTCATTCAGTCACTAATATGAATAATACATGATTTGATGCCTTATTACCATAACTTGGCCACACCCTCTAGTACAAGGTATCCAAGACGTTACTACATTTTTTTGTCAGCCGCGCCGATGAATTCAAGAACGAAAAGCGCGCCCTCTGTCGGGTTATCACGAGTATTATTGTATAAGATAGTTACGTGTATAGGATAGTGACGTCTTGGACCAAGACTACATTCGACACTGTTAACCACAATGTCATTTTCAACAGATTAGAATGCGAGATTGGCCTTACAGGGACAGCCCTTAAATGGTTTAAGTCGTATTTCAGTGGTAGAACAACACATGTTTTGATAGACAATGCTTATTCAGCCTCACATGACATGCACTATGGATTGCCACAAGGATCAATAATTTGTTGGACCTAAATCCTTTACCATTTACACCATTTCCATCGGAAGAATCATCAAGGAAAACAATTTACTGTTTCATATCTATGCTGATGATATTCAGATATATACCAGTTTCTTACCTTCAGATTCATCATCTATTCAGTCTGCCCTACAATCGCTCACAAAGTGAAATAGAATCCTGGATGACTGAAATATGTTGAAACTGAACAATGATAAAACCGAGTTCTTTGTTGCAACCTCACTTCATTTCAATCGCCTTTTGCCCAGTGTTCAACTGAAAATTGGAAACGAAATAATCACACCCACAAAAACTGTACGCAACCTCGGCATTGTCTTTGACAACCTTATGTCTATGTCACCACAAATAACATCATTGTCAAGGTCGGTGTCCTACCACCTGCGAAACATTACACGTATAAGAAGGTTTCTAGATTTTGACACATGCAACAGTACTAAAAGATCTCTTGTTCTTTCCAGATTGGACTACGGCAATGCGCTTTTACTTGGAGCAAACACTAATCAAATTAACAGACTTCAATGTCTTCAGAATTGGGCTGCCAAACTAATTTTTTGTGCCTCTAAACATGATCACGTAACTCCTTTTCTCAAACAGCTACATTGGCTCCCGGTGAAAGAGCGCATTCGATTTAAAATATTGGTGTATGTTTATAAATGCTGAAATGGACATGCACTAGCATATCTTGCATCATGTTTTACTTTTTACAGTCAAACTAGGGCTGGGCTTCGCTCAGCATCAGACAAAACCCGTCTTGCTGAAAATAAACCACACAGCAAATCTCTCCAATCTGCTGCCTATAAATCATTTTCTTTAGCCGCTCCAGGACTGTGGAACAACCTTCCCATCACCATACACACCTCAAATTCGCTGCTTATTTTCAAGAAAGCTCTTAAAAAAATATATTTTTCCTTAGTTGCTTTCTGTAAATTGCTTTTTGTTCATTGTTGTATTATTTGCACTGCTATTGTCTGTTTGCTAAAGCGCTGTGGTCTAAATGAAATGGCGCTATATAAAACTTAAAAGCCCAGTGTATGTATGTATGTGCACACTTAGGCATTCTGGGAAAGAAAAAAACATGGCGCGGCGAGATCGTACACCACTGGGAACGAGGTTGCACTAAGACATAAAGGGTGCGATTAGCTCTGACGTCATTGTTGTGGCTCACCCGGGTGAGACTCAAGTGCCCTGCTTGTGGAGCAGGGGCCGTATTCACGAAACTACTTAAGTCACAAAATAATAAGCACCCCGCTTAAATACCAAACTTAGACGAATCTTACCGAGTAAGTGGTATTCACAAAGCATTTGCGCTAAGTGCCCCGCTTACTTTCGCGTCTTAAATTTAAGTGTGGTCCGACCCAGCCTCGCTACCATGGGCAGCGCGCCGTAACGCCCGCTAACTCCGCGTACGTCTCTAACCCCTGGAAGGGAAACACTAAAAATCAACGCTGATTGGCTCACCCAAAGTGACTGCTATGCGTGTACGCTTGTTAAAAACTTTCGATCGGCCCTAGGCGCTTGTCGGGCGCTTGCGCGTGTAAAAATGCACGTATTTCGACGCAATACATTTCAAATGAACATTTTAAATGAACATCCTAAACTGCATACAGTTAAATGTATCACAAGATTGAAAAAGAATGAGAGGGGGCCAGTTGCTCTATGACTTGTGCGTCCTTTGACAGCGCGCTCTGCGTAGTCTCTAACACAGAATGGATCAACCACAGAGCTAATTAAAATATCCCTTATATTTGGATATTTCATATTTCATATTTGGATATGATCGAGCGATGCATTCTGGGAAAGAAAACAACATGGCGCCCGGCGAGATCGTATACCACTGGGAACGAGGTTGGGTCCGACCTGACTTAAGTGGGGCACTAGGGTGTCATGGCGGCTTTTTTACGTGTCGCGCACCGCAGAAATTTTAACGAAAAAATTCTTCGCAGAGAGAAAGTTTTTCACGAAAGGAGCAATCCATTGGCAAAATTTACTGACGGTGAACTTTACTCACGTTGTAGGTTTGATAGAAACGGTGTTTTACTTATAACAGCTGATAGGAGAAGAAATCGACTCACCGACTGCACGTGGCCGTGCTGTTTCTGCTGAAATAAACGACCTCATTGCACTGCAGTTCTATTCTGATGGAAATCGCGCATTTAAGTTTCATGTCTGGCTTGTGAAGTAATCTTGGACGAAAAGTTTGGACGTAGGATGTCTTCTATTTTCCCAGTTACGAGAAGCAAATTCTCCTTCACAGAAAAGTTTTGCTTCTCTTTAAAGGCCATTACTGTATAATAACAATCTGATACTATTATACAAATATTGACTGCTTCGAGTGCTATGGTTAAAACTACGACTCCCGAGCGTGCTATTTTCCCGAGACGCAGCCGAGGGAAAATAGAACGCTCCGGGGATCACCGAGGGAGTCGTAGTTTTAACCATAGCACGAGTAAAAGCAGTCGATATTTGTTTTATAACACCCCAACAGACTATTTATCATCCTCGTACACATAACGTTCGTACGCGCATTTCAGATACACAGATGCACAACTGATTGGGCTCGAGGTGGGTAAAAAAGACGTCTAGGTACTGCACGCCGTGTGATAGTCGTCGGACTATCACACGGCAAACGATGTACTATCACACGGCCGCCGTTTCTAGTAAAACTAAGACATATCATGTGACGCGCTCTAAACCAATGAAAAGGCAGAATATTTGTTAGGGGTGTTATAATTAGGGAATAACAGTGTGGGTAGCCGGTCTTCACTGCGTGGTAATGACCGGGGTGGTGGCTGGCCGCTGTTAATGGACCTCGCCTTCGGCTCGGTCCATTAACAGCGGCCAGCCACCAACCAAGGCGTATGCAACCACGCGTATGCATAAACGCGCAGACAATGTATCATTTTGGTAGCTGGTACGTGCATGAAGCCAAGGTAATGCAAAGCATAAAGCCGTACACCAACCAAAGTGTTTCTATTTGTAGTGCTGTTACTTTAAAAGTCTGGTTCTTCAAAATATGCACATTTCTGATATAGTTAATTAAGTGCAGGGGACTAGGAGCCACGCAAAAGTTGAACAGCCAAAAGAATGGCCCCTGAACATGAGTGGATTATTTCCAAAATTTACGGCGAAAGAAAAATCACAAATTCTGATGATTATTACCCTTTTTTTTCGTTAAAGGTATTTATTAATGGCAATAACAGTGTGGGTAGCCGGTCTTCACTGCGTGGTAATGACCTTGGTTGGTGGCTAGCCGCTGTTAATGGACCTCGCCTTCGGCTCGGTCCATTAACAGCGGCCAGCCACCACCCCGGTCATTACCACGCAGTGAAGACCGGCTACCCACACTGTTATTCCCTAATTAAAAACTTCATCAATTAATAGTTGGCACTGGGCGAAAATGTGTTACCATTCTAGCCTTTAGGGTTTGACAATAAATGATTGATTGCGTCTGAGTAACCATTGATGACGTATGTTTTGTGCGCATGTGCAACTTAACTTTTTAAGATTTAAGTGGGGTACTTGAATGTTTTGTGAATAGCTACTTAAGACTTTAGTGAAAACTTAAGTACTCCACTAAGTTTATTTTCGTGAATACCGGCCCAGGTTACTTGGGGCTGACCCTGATTCATGACGTCACGACGAAAAAATTGTTCAAGGGCTACCAGATTTTGTTTGTAAATCAGCGGGACATTTTCAGAAAGTTTGACACACATTTTCAACATTAAAGCAGCGTTTTTGTGAGCAATTATTATTTTTTTTAATTCGAAGCCGGGTACTTTTGTATCACTGTGGGTTTGTAAAATTGTTTAACGTCGCAGTTTTACCTTGAAAATAGTTATTTTACGATGTTTTCGTGAACCTGGACGTAATGCACACAAAGGAAGTAGTTCCGGTCGTCTGTCCCAAGATGCATCGGTGTGAATGCTGGGGGAAGTTGGTGTTCGATTAGCTCATGTCAGGGGCTCACCCGGATGAGCACACCGGGGTCGACCCGGGAAAGCTAATCGAACGCACCCAAAGCAACTGGCCCAAGCCATGTTGTTTTCTTTCCCAGAATGCATCGCGGAGTTAGCGGGCGGTACGGCGCGCTGTCCATGGTAGCGAGGCTGCAACTGGACCCCTCTCATAAAAAGAATGAGTGGGCCAGTTGCTTTATGTCTGCAGTTTAGGGTGACCATATAAAAACATGATTAATTTGAAATGTATTGTGTCGAAATACGTGCATTTTTACACGCGCGTATTAAGCGCCCGACAATCGCCTACAAGCGATCGAATTTTTTTTAACAAGCGTACACGCTATCTAAAATGAATACTTTGCGTCCACGCATGTTGAAAACTGTATGCAGTTTATAGAAATGTCACAATAGACTGTGCAAACTTCCGGAACCATTGTGGTCCCAACCATATAATATGGAGTTTTACGTTGGCAAGATTTTGTTTCGTCTATTATTTAAGTTTAACGTGCTTTATGACCATGACAATTAAATATGCTGTTGGGAATGTAATACTAAGTGATCAAAAATATGAAAGTAAAATCAATTCAACAATACAACGAAGAAAACCCAAGAATTAAACTTGACCTCTGCTTCCGGTTACTTGCAAAAAATTAAGAATTTGTGCCCACCTCCGATCACCAATTTTGTTTTGGTCGCGCGATGATAATCACCAGACGCTGTAATTGTCCGACGCTACGGTTGTTGAGGCGTCAGCGTCCTCTTTAAACTGCGTCACGCGTTAATTCGCGATCATCGCGCGTCTGCATTTAAACCTGCTTTAGTGGTTGCACGTACTCAGGCGTGGATTTACAAAAGGGTTTCCTAAAAAGTTAAGATCAAATAGGCCTAGATATCCTTGTCCCAGAGTTTTTAGTTTGTTTCAACAAAAACTAACAAATGATGATTAATGTGTTTATTATCAAAGCTAAAACTCATTTTATACAAATTGTAATGATTATTTTTGTAGGTCAGATTTTTTCATAGATCTAATTTAAAAACAATGATTTGATTTCAGAAATAAATATGTTCTTCTCTTGACGTGTTTTCTCGCTCCGACACGCGCGAGACCTGACCAGTCTATATCAAAGAAGAATGAGAGTGTATCAGTCGCTCTCTGACTTGATGCCGGCGGTTTGCAGGCTACCCAACCTCGTTCCCAGGGGTGATCGATCTCGCTGTGCCATTTTTCCACAGCAAGCCTTGGTCGCTCATAACCCCTGGAATTGCGTCAAAATACTTGCATTTTCACACACGCGTACTGAGCGTCCTGTAAGCGCCATGCAAGCGCTCGAAAGTTTTCAACACGCGTGGACGCAAAGTATTCACCTACCAGGGGTTAGTTACGAGTGGTATAGATACGGTCAACCTCGTTCCCAGTGCTGTACGATCTCGCCACGCCATGTTGTTTTCTTTATCAGAATGCATCGCTCGAGCATATCCCCTGGTGGAAGTGTGACTTTGAAACATCCAAATATATTTAAGTTTAATTCTTGGGTTTTCTTCTTTGTTTTGTTGAATTGATTTAACTTTCATATTTTTGATCACTTAGTATTACATTCCCAACAGCTTATTTAATTTTCATGTTCATAAAGTACGTTAAACTAAAATAATAGACGAAACAAAATCTTGCAAACGTAAAACTCCATATGGTTGGGACCACAATGGTCCCGGAAGTTCGCTTACGCGCGAGACTTGCACAGTCTATTGTGACATGTCTAACTGTATGCAGTTAAGGGTGACCGTGGAAAAACAAGATTCATTTAAAATCGAATCATGTCAAAATACTGACATTTTCACACGTGCCTACTAAGCATCCTTCAAGCACCATGCAAGCGCTCGACAGTTTTCAACACGCGTGGACGCAAAGTATTCATTTTAGATAGCCAATCAGCGTTGTTTTTCAGCGAACCCCCACTTCCAGGGGTTAGTGACGAGAGGTATCGATACAGCACGCTGCCCATGGTAGCGAGGCTGACACTTCCATGAGTGCGTTTGCGCGGTCCTAACTATGGTGTTCCATATGTGCCACTCCTTTCCGTCGCCTTTTCAATTTTTTCCGTCGCCTTTTCAATTTTTTCCGTCGCCTTTTCAATTTTTTCCGTCGCCTTTTCAATTTTAGTCCGTCGCCTTTTCAATTTTGGTCCGTCGCCTTTTCAATTTTGGTCCGTCGCCTTTTCAATTTTGGTCCGTCGCCTTTTCAATTTTGGTCCGTCGCCTTTTCAATTTTGGTCCGTCGCCTTTTCAATTTTGGTCCGTCGCCTTTTCAATTTTGGTCCGTCGCCTTTTCAATTTTGGTCCGTCGCCTTTTCAATTTTGGTCCGTCGCCTTTTCAATTTTGGTCCGTCGCCTTTTCAATTTTGGTCCGTCGCCTTTTCAATTTTGGTCCGTCGCCTTTTCAATTTTGGTCCGTCGCCTTTTCAATTTTGGTCCGTCGCCTTTTCAATTTTGTCCGTCGCCTTTTCAATTTTGGTCCGTCGCCTTTTCAATTTTGGTCCGTCGCCTTTTCAATTTTGTCCGTCGCCTTTTCAATTTTTCCATCGTGGGTCCACGTGACTACCAGGTGATTATCACATGACTCCAAAGGAAATTCGACCTTTGGGAGGCATACCGCTGTTGCCAAAATGTACGTTGCTTCATCCACAGTCGAGACCAGATAGCTATGGGGCGCCGTTTGTCAATTAATTGTTTAGCGTATTTTTGACGTGTTTTTACCATGGTTTGTAATAATTAGATGTAAACCATAGAAAGTGCTGTCAATTTATTTTGTGGTTTACATACAATCAAAGCTTATAAACCATGAAATTTTAAGCACCTTCAAAACATGTAAACATGGTTTACAAATCATGATTCATGGTTTATAAACCATGAAAATTTAAGCACCCCTCAAGTTTTTTTTTTTTTTTTTTTTTTTTTTTTGGATAATATATGTTTTATCCAGGAATTCTTAATTTCTTTATTCTCGTGTGATTTCCATTTTAACTTTTTGTGTCATTTGTGTATATGTTCGTCGATTATTTTATGTTTATTTTAAAGCATGTTATATTTATTTAAACTAAATTTAACTAAAACTTCTTGCCTGTTTATTATTATTTTATTAATGTGTATAACTTTTAATGAATCTTATGTTACTTTAATTGTTTTATAGTATTGTTTTTACATTCAGGGCCTCGTGGGAGACCACATTAATGTGAACGAGTCACCCTGATTAAAGATCAGATATAAATAAATAAATAAATAAATCCTCAAAACATGGTTTATAAATCATGGTTTTATAAACCATGAAAAGTGAAGCATCATAAAACATGGTTTACAAACCATGAAAATCGTGTGTTCACAAATCATGCGGGTTTATAATTAACAGGCACGTAGGAAGATGACTTTAACAGGGAGGGGGGGCAGGTTATATGGTCACTCACCTTACACTTTACCCGAATCCCTCGATCACCAGAATTGCATAAAATCGATGTAAAACTTGAAGTTAAAAATATTTGTGTAAACATGGAGGTAGGAACTTGGAAGTGTAAAGCGCACACAGGCTTCTCCATTTGTAACTAAAATAAACTTGAGGGGTGGGGTCCAGGGGCCGGCCTCACGGCCCCTGGTGGGGTCCAGGGGCGAAGCCCCGGTGGGCGAAGCCCCCCGCAGCTCTGAGCTTTTGGCGTTTTGGGGTCGAAAAATCAAGCCTCCGTGTACCTAAATACAGAGGAAAAGAGCACTTCTGATCAATATCAATCGTCTAATTTTACAGGAAAATTTCCTGTAACATCAACGAACAGGGACTCCTAGAAAATGTTAATCCCACGCTGGCTTTTGTATACACGCATAACAGGGGCGGATCCAGGATTTTTTTAACCGGGGGGCACAACGGCGCAACCAGGATTTTGTATTACAGGGTAAACCAAAAATGGGTGGGGTCCAGGGGCGAAGGGTGGGGGTTCAGGGGGCTTCGCCCCCTGAAGCTCTGAGCTTTTGGCATTTTGAGGGGTAAACAATCAAGCCTCTGTGTGCCTGAAACCGAAAAGCCTTTTAAGCTCTTCTGATTCATACCAATTTTCTAATTTTACTCAAAGAAACTGTTAATCCCACAAATCTCGCGTTTGGATCTGGTCGCTGCAATATCTGGTTTCATGCATATTCATTCAAATTAGTTCAAGCTTAGTGTATAGTTTTTACTTGAATGCCAGAACGACATGAACTATACTTTATCCAGGACAAATTGGCACGTCAGGTTTCAAACGCTTATGTTATCGTGCAAATCTAAGCAATTACAAGTGACATATCATGAAAGATTCATTTTGGCAGAAAGAAACATGTACAAATTTGATAGGCATAGGATGAAAAAGAAATTCATCCTGCCGCTTGGGGAAAAGACACCACACACACTTGTGGCTAATTTTTGTGGCTAATTTTTAAGCAAGTAGGCCTAGATAGTTTAAAAAATTAAACTTAAAATAAAAAAATAATAAAATTTTACCCGGGGGGGAGGTGCCCCCTGGATCCGCGCCTGCATAAGGAATGGGCGCCTCCTAGGATCCCTTCACTGTTGACCCCATACTGTGTGGTACAAATATAACAAAAATGGGGCCGGGCGTCTGCGAAGAAACTTCAAGATTCCGTAAGCAAATGTATTCAAATAGCCACTTTGTCAATGTG